>OX467089.1:25836245-28236245 GCA_950106755.1 Climacium dendroides | reverse complement strand
AATTGGATCAAGGCAAGTGAGGGGATTTGTCTTATGAATGTGAACCGAATGGGATCCAAATGGGTGGCTGATGTCAGTTTGCTGTGTCTGCCGGGTTGGTAACTGTCATGGGTCGTCTCTTAAGTCCGATTTGGATTTTTATTTTTCTTATCCTTTGTCGAAGCAATCTAGTGCGTGTCCCGGCCAGTTGTGTTGTGTATTTCGTTTTCTTATGTGTGTGCTTGTGTGCGTATTTTGTGTGTTTGTGTGTGATTTCCCAGTTGGGAATTGTGTTAGTGTCTGTGTTGATCCAAGGTTGGATCGGTCTGTGTGTATCTGTGTCCTAGTTGGATGTATGTTTCCGATGTTTGGCGGAGTATTAATGTGCAGAGGCATCATGGAGAATTTGAGCAAAGTTTCCAAGTTGGAAGCAATCTTGGAAGAATGTGAATCAACGTGAGACTTGTGGATGTCTGAGTGCTAAAGATTTTGTATTAAGTAAAAGTAGGCAGTTTGAAATAGAATTTTGAGTAGCCTAGTTGAAGAAGTTGAACTAATATGGGGAAATTCTATTTGGAAAGATGATTAGAGCTTAATTTGTTAAATCTAACTTTGATTGTGTATGAAAAATCAAATAGTGGAGATGTTGAACTTTAATGCTAATTGTGTACCGGTAATTTGATCACCAATTTGGAAATTAAATTGGACATATACTTTCTTACCGAATTGGTGTATTGCAATTGAGTTGTTTTTTGTGTGTGATGTGAAAATTGGATTTGAAGATTTAAATTGTAAAGATGAATTGATAGTTAAATGATGTTGATGGATGTTGTGAGGCCCAAGTTGAAAATTATATATGTCTCTGAGTTTGATTCAGTCCTAGTGGGATGAGTGCTGGCGTATGTTGTTTGAATTGAGCCAAATTGGATGTGTATGGCATTGTAGTATGATGGTTGAGTGTCCAAATAGGGAGTGAATTGTGAAATCTATATTGAGTATTGAATGAATGTTTCTAACGAATTGGATTGTAAGAGTGTTGATTTTATAACAATTGAGTTGAAAGTAGAATATTTAATTTCTAGTTGATGAGATCTAAGGTTGTGGTTCCCATTTGGTAGACAAGGATTTAGAAATGAGAATCTAGTCCAAGTTGGAGATTGGAAGTACCTGATTGTACTGGTGTTAAGGCTGATTTAGAACCTGTATGGAGTTTCAAGCCCGATTTGGAGTTGCTGTATTTGGTCTGCTGTGCCAAGTTGGAGATCTGGAAGCGATTTGGAATAAAGAAAATTAAAGAAATAAAGAATTCCAAGTGGGGATAAAAGTTATAAAGATAGTCAAAAGAAAAAGATTAATTAAAGAATAATAATTTGGGAGAGTTCTTCACCCTTGTAGCCTTTAAGAGTGGAGTGAAAAATTTGGCAATAAGAATTACCGTGAGGATAACAATTGCATGTGGTTAATGAATTTCTTTCTTAAGTCTTGGTTGCAATGACCTACTAGGTGTAAATTTAGAGTCAAATCCTATTTAACTGGCCTCCTCGGAATGAACTTATATTAGTTGGTTAATTCCTAAATAGGTTCCAACATTCTTCTACATTCATTATAAGAAAAAAAAAAGTGGAAAAGGCAAAAGTATAGATTAAAGACAAAAACAACTGATATGGAAAAAATTGAAAGGAAGAACAATGGAAAGGGTATAGAAATCTAAAATTTTTGTGAAGTTCCACTAAAATGTTCATTTAGTCAAAAATAGTATTTGGCTGAAGTCCCCAAAAATGTAAAGGAAAAAAAATCACAAAGTACCTAAAGTCCAAAAGAAATGGGAAGGAATAAAAATCATAAAGTACCTTGAGCCCCCCCAAAATGGGGAGGGAAAGAAATGTACAATCCCTTTTGGCCCAAGAAAGTATGGATGAAAAAGAAAAAATAATGTACTTTGAGCCCCAAAAAAATTGAGAAGGAAAGTGAACTCAAAACTTCTTGAAGACTGATTAACTAGTAAAGGAACTACAATCCTTCAAGCAATACCGCCCCCAAAAAATTTACAAAGGAATTCAAATCGTAAACTTAGTGACACATCCCAGCAAAAAGGTGCGGTACAAGGCCCACAAAAATTGGAAAGAGTAACAAGGGCGAACTACATAGAGGCCCAAAAAAAGTGGAAAAGTAAAGTGTAATCAAATCCTACCTACTTGAGACAAGCCACAAAACAATAAACCACAATGAAGCTTTGGCTAATGGAGGCAGGCTACAAAGCGTATGGAGGTAGGGAATCCTATATGATCACCATGAATTCTATTTACTATTAGTCATTTGGCCCAAAGGCTGAAACTTAATTTTGTATACTTTAAATATTTGAGGGCGAAAAGGTTATGAAATTTAAACTCAAAATGAGGTAAAAAATCCCAAACAAGTTCTAAAATATTTAAGTACTTAGAATTTATGAGCACTTTATTCCCATTGTTTGTGCACTTCATATTATGTGAGAGTGAAGTTCAAAAATTTATTTTGATTTTTTATAGAAAACTAGGTGAGTAAGCTCCAAGACGTGGGGCCCATTGACATTTTTTTTTAAAAAAAAGACACAAGTTGGATATAATTTAGGAACTTGCATTCCAAAATAACTTTGAAACAAAAATTAATTCTCCAAGAGTACTATGAAGAGTAAAATATCCATGACTTTTGTTAATAGTCAATAGTAGTTGGCCCAAAGTACTATAGAGAACAACTTAATTAACCAAAATCAAACTAAGACATTTTAGTCTTGTATACAAAAAATAAAATTTGCATAAATTTATTAACATATAAACATGTGAAATTCATTATTATTTTTGAAGTGATTGTAGGGCTTCTCTAGTTTAAATCAATATTTCAATATGAAATCTTTTGTTTTCTATATTTCAAATAATAAGATTCATATGAATTCCAAAAATTGCATATAAAATAATACATAAGAAACTTTTTCCTACAAATTCTATATCTTCTATGCACTTTGTTTGATTTCATTAAAAATACAAATTAAGTACTAGAGTAAAGCCCATTTTCATGAAACATGGTTTCTTGAAGAATTGCAAAAAGAATTTTCATTTGTAAACTAAAGAAGTACATCAATTTAATTTTTTTCCTAAATCCTAAATCTTTGTAGCATTTACTACTTTTACATTATGGTCTTCTTACTTTATCAATTTCATTCTTCCTTTTACAAACTCCAGCTACAATTTTTAGTGCAATCAAAACATCTAAGCATCATATTATATTTTTTTTTAAAACTTAAAACAATTTTTGTATAGTACAAGATGATGAAATGCGATCCAAAATTTAGAATCCTAACAGCATTTAAGAGCAACACATCTCTCTTCAATACTAAATATTTCATTTGCACTTCCATTGCACGTTCTTTTGTACTTGGTGAGACAAAGTACAGGCCAGGCCATTTTTGCATGAACTTAAGGCCACATGGAAAAATTAAATTAAATTACTTTATTGATGAGGTGCCCAAAGATTATCATTGAAGAGCATGCTTTCAACTTCTACCTATTTTTTATTTCTCATTTGCACTTCCTATACATGTTTATTTGGACTTGGGAGAGAAAGTACAAGCCCGGTCATTTCTTTGAAGTTTTCAAATGAGATTCTAAATTGACGCCCTTCTATTTGTTGGGATATGGCATGACCTCAATTTATACCTAAACAAAAAGTGTTAGACTAGTTTGCACGGATTTTAGATCAACTGACCCCTTTTGTGATTTCTTATTTAACATGTATATAAAAAATAACATAAGTTGTGTCAAAATCCATTTTAAAAAGTACAAATATCAACTTCTATTGAATCAAAACAAATGGGGAGCAAGGTTGTAGAAAAAAATTAATCTACTACAAGTATCCTCGAATTCCTTTTTGAAGGAAAAAATTTATGATTTGTCATTTGTACAAATTGTCTTAAGAATGTTCAAGTGGAAAAATTATATCGATTGTGACGTCTGAGTTACATAACAGCATATAAAACTTTTGTTCAAAAATAAATAAAAATAGGAAGTAAATTTGTGGATTTCTTTGTTAATTATATTACCTAAATGTTCAAATCATTCAATTGGATTTGAAATTGACACGTACATGCTCCTAATCTTTATAAGGGTGGTTCAAAGCCATATTGCACGTAGAGGATGTGTGCATCAAAAGTGGCCTACTAGTGCTAGATTGCATCTACCAAATTTATTTATGAAGTTGATTCTTATTTATAAAGGGAAAAATGGAGGTGTTCAAGCAAAAGAAATTGGAAAGCTAATTTTATTGACTCTTGTACGAGTTCACCCTAATACATGAAAGTTAATATTAAAAACTTTAATTTTTAAATGATGGCCAATGTGTTCATAATTTTAATGGGGGATGTACAAAGCGATATGACTTAGATGATGTGTGCATAAAAAGTGAGTCATACATCATCACATCTAAAAAATTAATCTCTGGAGTCAATTTTTGTCTTAAGAAAATAATTAGAAGTACATATTCTTTTTAAATGGAGAAGAATTGAGTGCTGTAGCATCAATTTTTTTGGCTTTTGACTTTCATCAGCCAAATGAATCAAAAAATGTAAAATTGTAGATGTTTCAATTATCAATCATTATTCTATCTCAATCGCAGACCCTAAACCCTGTAAACCCTAAACCCTAAAGACCCTAAATCCTAATGACCCTAAACTCTATAAATCATAAACCCTAAAGACCCTAAACCCTGAAAATCCTAAACCCTAAACCCTAAAACCTTTATAGATAAAATCAGATGGAAACAATTGGGTGGTGCAAAAGGTTGTGTTTGTCTAAATTTACAAACAAACCCTAACTTCACCCAAAACAAATTGATTTTCAGAAATTGAAAAAGAAAGAAGAGAATGAAGGACTTCTTGCCTTCTTTATATTAGAAAGAATGTGACACTTTCTATTTAGATTGAGAAGCCTTCAGTAAAACTTTTGGAACTAGTGTAGAAAGAGAAAAGGACATTAAAATGTTCATGGTATTATTTTAGCCATCTAGTAGCTCATGATGTGAGTTTCTTTTAAATGATTGGCTATGATTCTTTTAGTCCAAGGGGCCTAGAATTATAGTCAACCTCTTGTCTTGAAATAAATAGGACTACAATTTGGGGAGTCTCAAGACTTCTATAATTTTTTTTATAGAGAACAAAAATATTGTCTACATTGTTCTCTTTCTTGGATTTAAACTTTTGTGTTTAATTCCAAAAGGACTAGAAAATAGTCTAAATTTCCAAAATTATAAAGATGTATTATAGAATGCAACTTAGAAGAATAATTTAATGAAGAATCTCAAACAACAATTATAAAATAAATCATATTCATATAACTAAATCAACTTATATACAAACTGTGAACCACTGGATGAGCTCACAATCAAGGAGTCACTCTATGGGGATTTTGTATACCATGTGTGGCAAAGTGATTTTTTGCCCCCTTATTTACTTTGGAATATACTATAATTTCAACCTATAATTTTGAACTTTGATTAATAATGACTATAGATTTCTATTGCCAAAAATTCCCAACTCAAATGACATTTAAAATGACTATTATAATAGGTTGTAAAATGAATTGAAATGGCATGTTTTCCAACTCAAACAATTGTAGAGAATACATTTGGATGACCATTGCATCAACATTCAAGAAAAATAAACTTTCAATAGAGAGTTATTTTTAGGATTTTTTTGTTCATTTTTTAGACAATTTTTTATAAAGTAAGTAAGGGGTCCAAAGTTATTTTCAACTCTACAACGTATCTTTTATCTTCAAAAATTTTGTAACTAATTATTATCAATTTAAAATATCAATGATTCAAAATACAAACTTTCAAAGTAAAAAAATCGTAAAAATAGATTTTTATTTTCTTTAAATTAAATTTTATAAAGTAAGTAAGGGGTCTAAAATCTTTGCTTCACTTGGATTGTGTAAATGCATAGAGTGACCTTTCTTTGCTCACAATTTAAATGAAATTTCAAGTTAAAAATTATTAGTTGAATGAAATTAAGCTATAATTATAAATTAAGGAATTTTTCAATAGATAGGAATGGAAATATTAGAACAATGGTGTGAATTTTTTAAAATGAAATTATGCAAAAATAAAGAAGAAATCATAAGAAAAATTTAGGATTTTAAAATTAAAAAGATATGAATTAAAATTTGGTAGAATTAAAAAATAAAATACCTACTATGACTAGAAATTAGCATGAGAAGTAAATCAAGAATAGGAAGTGCAATTACAAAACAAAATATCAAGACTAAAAAATACGAAGACTAAAACTAGAAGAAATGAAGACCAAGATTAGAAGAAATGAAGACTAAGATTAGAAGAAATGAAGACCAAGACTAAAAGAAATAAAGACTAAAACTAAAAGAAATGAAGATAAAAAGAAAGAGCAAGAAAGATGAAAGCATGTAGTAGATAGAGGAAATTAGGATTTATCATTAGATGATATTTGAAGCCATTAGAAGACTGCGAGGTCCTATGAGTTCCCGAACTATGGGGAACTCTGGGAATGTTGCTAAATCAGCAATCTGACATAGCCAAGACCTTGCCACATTAAATAATATTAATTAATCAATTAATTATTTAATTATTTAATTTTTAAAAATTATTATTTTTTATTCTGATGCATTCTCAGCCTAAAACAGCCCTTCCGAGGCATCAAATCTCTTTTAATGAAACCCTCTCTTGCTCTCCCTTTTTTGACTCTCATGCTTCTCTTTTCCTTCTCTCTTCTTGCACTTGGATTTGAGAAGCTCTGAACACATACTAGACAAAGAGAATGAATAAGAGATTTAGGAAAGAAATTAAAGATGAGTAGTAATCTAAAAAATTTGCTAAGTAGGTTTAGCTCAATCATTGCTATGAATTTGAAGAAGGTTGGATTGAAGTTAGAATTAGGAAATGAAACTTAGTTTAGGAGCAACAACTTCAAAGAAAAAGATCAAAAAAATCACAAGGATTTTGAAGCTCAATTTTACTAGGATGGTGAGCCTTTAAGCTAGTTTTTCAATAAACCTAGAATTACTTCATTCAGAGCAAGGACAAGGCAATAGTAAGCATTTTAGTTACAAAGGATCTGCAACTTTGAGAAAAAAGATTAAAAGATCAACAATAATTTTGAAGTGATTTTAGTGCTTTGGAATTCAATCAAGTTGGCTTTTCAACAAGACTAGTTTCATCTCAAGTAAACCTATAAAGAGGAAATGCTGAATGTTTTAATCACAAAGGGTTTGACTTTTGTACTTTGATTTGGAGCAGTGACTTTGAGGAAGAAGATCAAGAGAACCCCAAGACTTTTGAATTTTATTTTTAGTGGGTTGGTTTTTAGTCAAGTCAGGCTTTTAGCAAGCCTAGATTCATGCCAATTGGACACACTATGAGGTGATGGTGGATATTTTAATAAGATAAGGCTATACGATATTGGATAGAGAGTCCTTGCCTTGGGAATATGCGGGGAATCTAGCTACAACTAGATTTGACCCAAAAAATGAAGGACTATGAGGCCAAATATACTCACAAAATCACATATATACACATAAACCTCTAAATAGTGTCAAGTAAACCAAATAAAATAATACGTGCTCACATACTCCCAACATGTGTCATATAGGCCAAAAAGATGCCACTTGTTTGTATAAAAGTAGTAGAAGTTGCACATAAACATCTTAAATTCCCTTTTAAGAAGCATCCAATACTAAAATGAGTGCCAAAATCGCTCCAAGATTCCAAATTGAAAGTGTAATAACTCTCTGAAAATCTAACAAAAATATTTACAATCTCTTTAAATATCAACTCAAAAACTCATATTGTCCAACTTTTATAGTCTCTCAAAGTACACCCACTCCAACTCAAAGGCAATTCATTACTATTTTGTTTGTAAGCTCATAACTTTCACATGCTAATTCCAATTTAAACTTACAATATCTTTTTAAAAAGTTAACACAATCATCTACAATCCTTCCAAAACTCACTTCAAAATATTATACTGTCCAACTTTTATAGTTGGTTAAAGTCTTCTCACTTCAAATCAAAGGCAGCTCCTCACTACTTCACTTCTACACTCATAACTTTTGCATCTTAACTTCAAACAAAGAGAGTGATAAATTTTTGAAAAGCTAACAACCCAATTTATAAATACATGAAATCTCAAAAGAAAATATCGCTCCATCAAGTAATTATGAGCCTTCAAAGATTTTGCCCTCCATACTCCATGACAATCAATCCTCTCTCCCTCCCTCCCTCCCTCCCTCCCTCCCTCAAGCATAACTTTCACATAAAAACTCCAAATTGAGAAAATGATAGAGTTTTGAAATTACAAAAACATAATGAACAACCTCCCAAAATTTTATTACAAAATTCCTTATGTATAATGTTCTATGACTTTCCAAAGTCACAATTTTCTAACAAAACTAAGAGGAAGAGGAGGAAAAGGAAGAAGATCCCTTCACCTCATCCGCCACCTCAACTTCTATACCATCCACGTAAGCAAATGGATTTAGTCTTTAAAAATATCACATGAACATATATTCATTCATTGGCCATCTCTTTTGCCCCATAACTCTATCCTTATCTCCTACGTGGACTTTTTATCCATTTAAAAACTCAAAAGAAAGGTAAAATAAACTTTACCTTTCATTTTAATAACTTCAAACATAAAAAAAAAACTTTTAAATGTCTTTAAGTATAGAAATGAAAGAACTAATGCCAAATAGTTGTTTAATAGAGGTAAAAAAGGTAGAGTTTACTTCACTTAAATCATTAAACTCTTAAAAAATCCTCTACTGTGACAACAAATATATATTTTTACATAGTGGACATATATACAATATGACAACAAGTTCAATTGTTAGGAACATAACCTCTAAAATCATCTAGTTCTTTACATTTTAGATTAATATTAGAAACATGACCTTTGGAAACTTCTAGTTCCTTTTACTTTAGATTAAGTTATATATAAGAGTTGAGGCTGAAGAGTCTTTCAGTCTCGACAACACATATCTTGGAGCCATCGCTCACCCTCTTGTTGTGTTATGTACTCATCTTATTAATTCAAGTTCATATCGGTTTCCCTTCTTAATTCTTCAGAGTTCTAGTTCTTGTCAAGTATTCTTGCATCTTGTGTCCTTGACATCAATACTCTCTTTCTCCCCAATTCTCTTAATGATATGAATGGTAAATCTTGTCCATTAGTTAGTAATTAAAAAAGATAGGAAGATGTTTGCTACCATGGTCATTGAGTATTGGGAATCGAATGTTGGTTTAGGATTTCTACTTAATCACTCAAGGTAGTTTATTGTTTTGATAAATGAATTAGGATTTAAAGATGTATTGAATTTATTAAGGTAGCAATCACTTGAAGTGACTTCTTCAAGCTACCCTTAATCTCTAATGCTTACAATGACTTTAAATAGAATGGTAATCTTCATTGATTGTCAAATTGCATCTCTCCTTGTTGTAACTACTTTGACATGTTTTCTTGTTTGTGTTGTCTTGGTGAATAAATAGAAATTCAATAGAAGTAGTGGTGTTCTTAATAAAATGAATATGGTTGGAATAAAGTATGTGATTAGTGAAAAAGAGGCAACATCTATTAATAGTAAGCTATAGAAAATAAAAATAGTCCATTGGGTATGAATGACAATCAAACCTTGAGGGGCATATAATTGAGGTGATTATAACATGTAAGTAGGATTTTATTTCTCTCAACTATAAAAATAAATTCTTATGAAAATGAGTTTGAACTTTGGGAGGTAGACTATTTCAATTGAGAAGTCTATTTAATTTCTAAAGGCATCAATTGCATGATTTTGATAGTAATAATCATTTCCATCACATCAATTGGTTTGATTTGAGATCGCTTATCATAGATTCAATAGCCTAAGATTTCTTTAGCTTTATTCCATTTGCTCCTTATCTAATGCCTTACTCATCAACTTGCATTTAATTCTAATTGATCTCTTCTTTATTGCTATAGCTTCAATATTTTGCACCATCTTTTCTAATTGCTTTCTCCATTAGCATATATTTTATAATTCATTATATGACCCGATTGAAACTTACTTCTCACTACAACAAAAACAGTGTTTTATGACTGCAAAATATGACTGCAGTGAGTCGTAAAATCAAAAAATATGACTCACGCAGAAATCACTGTAGATGACTCGGGATATGACTAACTCTAGTCGTTTGAAAGCAGTTGCTCCAGACATTAATCATATTGGCAGTCATATAAATTGAAGGGTATAAATACCCATATTTAGCCATAGTATGCTAACATGACGTATACTTTGACTCTCCTAGGGAGTCTTGACTTTTTGTTGAGTTGCCCGGGCAAACAAAAAAAATCCTATGTGGAATATGACTGCAGCGAGTCATATTTTTTGATGACGTGGAATATGACTGCAGTAAGTCATATTTTTTGATGACATGGAATATGACTGCGGCAAGTCATATTTTTTGATGACATGGAATATGATTGCAGTGAATTATATTTTGCAATGATGTGGAATATGATTGTAGTGAGTCATATTTTGCAGTAACACGAAATATGACTTTTCCCAATCATATTTTTGAATGATGTGTAAAAAAATTATTTTCAGTTATATTTTTTGATGATTTGTAAAACGACTATGTGTAGTCATACATCAACATAATTTAGTAATTAGGTAAGAGAATTCATTTAATTAAAAATGAATACATATGATTTCTTAAATGGACAAAAATTAATCACATTAGAAAGTCAAATACAAGAAAAATGTGATTTTTTTCAATAACATTTATTAGTTACTAACACAAAATATATCACAATGGCTCTTTATATATGTATATTTCCACATACTTGTAGAACCTATATTCCAACAAAAATGTAAAGATGTTATCTCTTTTGTATTGCAAGTAACCTTCAATAACTTCATTTCAATCTTCAATGCCTATATGTATAAACAAGAAGGTTAATTTTCAATAAATGAACAATATAATTCAAACTTTAAAGATTTAAAGCACTACAAAATATGTAAACATGTTTAAGATAAAAAAAAAGTTATAATCATTATATATTCAAAAATTATAAATAACCAAAAAAAATAACAATTATGATAGAGAGACTAAGAAGCAAAAAGTAGCAAAAAAGAAGAAGCAAAAACTAAGTGACATTATGATTGCAAAATATAACTGCAAAATATGACTAGGAGGCAAGAAAAAGAAAAACCTAAGATGGAAGAAGAAACAAAAGTTAAAAAGCAAGAAAAAACAAAATCTAAGATGGAAGAAGAAGCAAAAGTTAGGAGGCAAGAAGAAACAAAATCTAAGAAGGAAAAAGGAGCAAAACCTAAGAAAGAAGAAAAGCGAAATCTAAGAGGAAGAAGAAACAAAACCTAAAAAACAAAATTTAAGAAGCAAGAAGAAACAAAACTTACAAAGGAGAAAAAAATAAAAGTTGAAAGGCAAGAAGAAGCAAAACTTAAGAAAGAAGAAGAGGCAAAAGCTAAGTAGGAAGAAGAAGCAAACCTAAGAAGCAAAAAGTAAGAAGGAGCAAGATCAAGTAAGAAGAAGTAAGAAGAAGAAAACTTAAGAAGCAATAAGAAGAAAACTTAAGAAGCAATAAGAAACAAAACTTAAGAAGAACAAAAACAAGGAAAAAGAAGCAAAACCTAAATAGGAAGAAGAAGAAAAACCTAAAAAGCAAGAAGAAGCAAGAAGAAGCAAGAAGAAGAAAAACCTAAGAAGCATCAAAAAACAAAATTTAAGAAGCGACAAAAAGAAAGAAGAAGAAGCAAAACCTAAATAGGAAGAAGAAACAAAACCTAAGAAGTAAAAAGAAGTAAAAAGAAGCAAGAAGAAGAAAAACCTAAGAAGCAACAAAAAACAAAACTTAAGAAGCAACAAAAATAAAGAAGAAGAAACAAAAAAGAAAGAAGAAGGGACAAAAAGAGGAGTGGCTACAAAAAGTGGCGACTAGGGTTCCAAAATCCTAATTTTGCAGCGGTTAGGGTTTCAAAACCCTATTTTGTGGCGGCTAGGGTTTCAAAATCCTAAATTAGTGGCAACTACAAAAAAGTGATTTAAAAAAAATATGACTACAAAAAAATCCTATGTAGAAAAATATGATTAGGTACTTTCTAATATATTCCCTACTCAAATTGTTTTTAGGCTGCCCTAAAAAAAAATCTTACTATTATAGAGATGTGATTGCAAAATATGACTCGAAAATATGACTGGGCGTTCCCTAAATATGTTTCCTACCGTTCTCTATGAAGTATTTTGGTGTTCCCAATGACCATATACTATACAGCCATGATGTATACACTACTAGAAAATTTTGTTTTTCTGTTGTTTTGGTCGCGTTGATCCGGTCAAAATCTGACAGAAATCTGTTGGTTTCAACAGATTTCTGTCAGATTTTGACCGGATCAACTCGACCAAAACAACAAAAAAATAAAATTTTCTAGTAGTGATAAGGCTAAAATATGACTCGCAGTCATATTTTTTTTACCTTCAAAAATATGACTACAAGTAGTTGCCAATCATCCTCAGTCATAATTCTGCAGTCATAAAACACTGCCATTGTTGTAGTGTCTATAATTATTACAGTTCCAACTCGATAATCTCCAATTGGAATTTGACAAACTATCTAGACTTTAATTTTATAAATCTCCAATTATCATTTCCAATTGACTGCTTTAAACTAATTTCTCATTTTTAATTTTAAAATCAATACAACAAACCCTTCTCAATTGATTTCAATTTGAATTTCTCATATGACCTTCCATTATAAATTTATTCAATTTCTTAACCTCTAATCGGCTTTGATTGTTTGCTTATTCCCTTTCAATTACATAATCTTTACAATATGACTCCAGTTGAGTTTCACTAAATTAATGCCACTCACATTCCAATTGTACAACTCATTTCCTAATTATATAGTCCATATCCAAATGATTAGTTATCTCCAATTGATCATATACAATTCCCACACAACAAACATTCAACTTGTACCCACTCAATTTTCTTCCAATTTGTATTCACTCCATTCTCTATCACTCAACTTCTTCAATTAGTCTTATAATTTTCCTTCATATACTGTTTTTCCTCAATCACTTACATAATTGAAATCACAATCACACACATTCACACAGAAACTCACAATTGCAAATAAACTTCTTTATTCATTGAAAACAAAATTACAAACGCAATTATTTTACTTCAACTAATGGAAAGAGTTCATGAACTAAGGACAACTAAACTACACAATTAAAAAACACCTACCTATATGCCTAAACTTCTAAACAACTTAACTACCAATTGACCAATAAGTTCTTTAAAATCTCAATTTACCTCAAATCCAATCCCAATTGGTAACTAATACTAACAAGCTTGTCAACTACACTCTCAATTCACTACTAGAAAATTTTGTTTTTCTGTTGTTTTGGTCGCGTTGATCCGGTCAAAATCTGACAGAAATCTGTTGAAACCAACAGATTTCTGTCAGATTTTGACCGGATCAACGCGATCAAAACAACAGAAAAACGAAATTTTCTAGTAGTGATTGGCTAAGCATTACAAAAGAATCCGACCCTCTAGACGGCCCTGAGTTTTTTTACTAATGTTCTTACTATTACCTGCTGCCCATCCAAAAAATAACATGTACAGCTCGTCATTACAATGACCACGTCGGCTAGACAGCGAGGACGTTGGCCTCAAGGCCATCATGACAAGTACACACTGACGTGACGTCTCCCGCGAGGTTCCACTGTTTCCGTTGAAGCTGCGGAAGCTGCGGAAACTATTTTCTGAATTCATAGCTGAGTTTATAGTTGAATCTTGAATCTGTTCTGGTGAGAAGGCTCCTCTCGTTTCGATTGTTTTCTTCTTCAGAAGGTGGTGATTTTCATGCTCCTTTCGCGACTGATTTTAGTTACCAAATTGCTTCGTTTTGATTGAATGTACGCCTGTTTTTGCATTGAATCATGGGATGAGTACGTAATCAGATGCTACATTTTTTTTATGTATCTGGATCATCTCTGAGTGCGTCTATTCTGGTTCTTCTCGTGGTAAGTGGCAGCACGAGAAGATTGTATCATAAAATAATTGTACAAGCTCGTTGGTAACTGTTCGAAACTAGTGAATTTAGGGTTGATGAAATTGCTCTGGCGAGTGTAGTGAGCTATCGTGTGGATCAGTACTCTAGCTCAATTTAGGAGGAATTCAATTTGGGTTATGTCAATTTGGGCCACAAGTGTGTCGTTGCAATTCCATTCAGGATTGTGATGCTCATAGTATTCAGATTGAGTGCATTGTATTGTCAATTGCAAAATGAAGCCACCACGGTCTAGGATCCAAGCTGTGACATTATACAATCAAGTTGATGAGGATGGTGTGTACATTCCTCAAAGATACGATGTGAATTCCTGGGTTTCATTAAGACTTGAGCGTAGAGGTGAACACAGCAGAGATGCAGTGAAACACGGAGGGGATTCTGTTCAAGGATCATACAAAGCGCAGATCAAAGAATTTTGTTTGAGCCCTGGTTCTACAACAATTTCAAGTGTCCGGGTTCAACATGCATACATGTTTAGACAATTGGAGTTGGATCCCACGGTTCACTATTCAATGTCAAGCGGTTCAAATTGTAAGTCTATACCAACCTTTATTCATCAATTTTTTGCTTGTTTAATCTCACAAAACTCCAATAATAGTAGTTTCTGCTTGAGTTTCTATTTCAAGTTCTCGATTTTAGCTCTTACTAAATTACAATTCTGTCATTTCATAGATTTATACCCTTCAATATACGAAGACTGGATTCATCCTCAGAGCATCATCGGCGTTCTGTATGTCTTACATGTGGATATAGGGGAACCAAGAAGAGGAAGCAGGATCCATAAAGAGCTTCTGAATGACAGCCTTTTCTTTTACAATGCCATGTATTTTCCTCGAGAAGGAAATGAACAATTTGGATGTTTACAATTGATCCCTTTGCCAGGATTCGATGATCCCACATGGCCATTGCCGGACATGTCAACTTCTGAAGCATTTTGTGCACGTATGCGAGTTGATTTCCTAAGCTCTTTGAAGCCTAGTACAAGTAGCAGGCAAACACATCTCCAGTGGTTCATGCCCGTACCAGTGATGGTAGATCTGTTCTCAGAAGCTCTCAATATCCGCAAAACAACAACATTATTTGTTTTTCCAGAAGTATCAGACTCGTTGTTATCATCTCTAATGGACAATGGTTGGGACATCAAGCAAATAGACGGAGCTGATTTGATAAAGTGCATAGTGGATCGGAAATCATTGGTTTTCAAGTTCCACATTGGCGAATTGACATTATATGCCAATTTTCAATTCAACCGCCAACGTTTCAATGGAAAGAAGTGGGAGTTGATGGACCAGTGTGGTGTAATAGAGGTAATCAAAATACCTTATGAATTCCAAGACTTACAAGGTGAAATTGAAGTAGGACGAGATTGGTCACTTACAAATGTCAGGCACGAGATTTCCATTGCTCTTGGATGTAACTGTCCAAATGAGTTTTCGATGTGGATAGTTCAAGGTGAAGCTGCAGTATTGAAGGTATGCACTAAACCATCATGTTGTAAAATCCTTAACTGTCTCTAATGGTCCTTAATTATCTCTAACTAGAACAATTCTGATGCATGACTGTAGATCAACAAACGGCAAGAAAAAACGCTTACTGCAGAGGAGTTTCTACCACCCCGAAGTCTCCAAATTCGAGCACTGAATGGCTAGGTCGGCAAACTGGAATCTTCTTGTGAAGACTGAGAAGCATGAGGTATCCATCGAGAACCTTGTCGAGTACAATTATTCTCCCAATGTGCAGCTGCGCTTGAAGCAAGAGATCGTTCACGCCGAGCTTGAATAGTTGCTTCAATATCCTCTTATTCCTCTGCTGATGGTTGTTTTTCTACTTCTTCTTCAATGTTTCTGAAACGATGGGCTATAATACGATACCAATGTTTAAAGGTTTGATGCAATGCACTCTTTGTTTGTTGTCGACCACCTGCATGCTGGGTATGATGTTGGTAGGCAGCTTTGGCAACGTGATGAGAATTCTCCATCCCTTGACAGGACTACACGGAGAGCGATCCGTATTCTTCAACAAAAAATGG
Source organism: Climacium dendroides (assembly GCA_950106755.1). Lineage (NCBI taxonomy): Eukaryota > Viridiplantae > Streptophyta > Bryopsida > Hypnales > Climaciaceae > Climacium > Climacium dendroides. The sequence continues at coordinate 28,220,103 of OX467089.1, read as the reverse complement.
AGTGTGTCTGACGATGATTTGCTGGAGCACATACAGTAGACAAGTTTTAGTACCTGTAGCTGTAGAGAGAAGAAAAAAACACCGACTTTGAATTCAAAGCAGGATGAGAAAGGAAAGATTGTATCTACCATGTATTGAGTTACGTGATGTTCACCGAAGCAAGTGACAAAAAGCCGACCCCACTTTTGGGCTTTAGCTCGGTATTCGTGTCTTTGATCGTTCGTCAAAGTCAATTTTGTGAAGTACTGTCGAAGATCTTGTAGGGCCTCCCACATGTCCATCTGACTTTTCTTTGCGTCTCCACTGTCCAAGAAATTGTGTGTAGCTGCCACTACATCTTTCCAAACAGTATTGGATCCTCTAGGCAAGGTACTTGGCTTAAAGAGTTTAGCGCAATTGGCTCCAAAGAGACTGGGTTTGTTAGGAACGCTATTTGATTTTCCCGATAGTTCTGCATCCTTGAAGATAATCACGTTACCGCCATGCATTCCGATGGCAGATAGAACTTTCTACATGTCGTTAATTGCAGCAGCTTGTATGGTTTTATCACAAATTGTCCAAATAAACATGAAGTGAAGATGCAAAATCTTCTCAACTATTCGGTTCATAGCATAAAGAGTGCATATATGGACTTTGTCTAATGGGATCGGGAAAATTGGTTTCCAACGTATAAGAGTCCGAGCACCAACAATTGGTTTCTCATACACACTTGACGAGAAGAGGCCTCCATTCCATGAATTTGATCTTCTTGTCATTGATGTAGTTGCTTGAGCTTGGGTCACAATGGCAAGCTTTGTTCTCTCCTGTAGACAGTAAATGCAAGCATACTTGCAGTTGGCTCCATGTTGTAACCCATACATGCATTTTATTGTTTTTAAGTCAACTGCTAAGTGCCAGCGCACTTTGAAGTCTCCTACATCTGAAACTGTCAGTAGCTGCCCAGATTTTTGAGCTCGGATCAACTCTAGAAATGTTGTTTGCTCGAAAACCCATTCAAGAACCTCGTGATATTCTTTTGGTACTTGAAAAGAAGCTACAAGCCATACCTCTCGTTTAGACTGAACGGAAAAGTACTTCGGATCAATGGGAGAAATTGACGGATCCAGGGCACGATTCATTAAGGTAATCGACACTCTTTCCAATTTCTGTGCATGGACAATTTCTGCTTCATCAAGCTTGAGTACGAAGATGAGAGAATCTCCCTGTACTTCTACAAAGCAATAAAACATGCGTCCAAAATGAGGTCTAGCTTTTATAACAAACCCTAACTTAGAGAATTCAATACGTACCCATTTCAAAACAGTAGAAGAGTAGTATAGTACCTGCTATAGTAATCTTGTAAAGACGGACCATTGTTTGCTAAACTTTCTCTATGTCCACAAAGAATGCATTCCGAGAGGACAAGACAACCTTAGTTGGAACTTTGGTCTTGGACTTTGTTGGTTGTGCGATAATGAACTCATTCTCAATATGAGAATATGAACCAATGTAGTCCTCCAATTTTGAATTCAAGTCCCTTCGTAATAGTGTAACCTGATGCGGATTTGCCATGCAACTAACCCGTAGGTTTCCACGCCCTACGACCTTCACAGCGCTACTGAATTTTTTGTGGTAAGCAGCGTAACCATTTTGTGTTATACTATTTCGGTTACATATTTCAAGAACGTTTTCTGGGCCCATGATCTCTCCAATTTTATCAAAGTACTGATTTACAAGTTTTTCTCCGACTGGAATCATTTTCGAATCTTGCAACAACGTACTAACCTCAGTTCTCGACAACAGGCTAGCAAAAACATGACCACTCTCTGCTTGGGCTGATTCGTCGCCATGCAATCGTTGAGTTCTACCCTCAATCATGTTTCGTTCATGTACAGCTCTAGTTGTTTGTGGTCCTACAATTGTACGAGCCAATCTCCGTACAAACTTCGCGTGTCCTCCTTTCTGTAACAAGGAAGATAGATCTCTTCGCTGCTGAATTTGGCTGCGATAGCCGAACGTAGTATTTTGCAGTCGATTCATTTTCTGAGTGAGGCGGGAGAGAGTTGATTTCGTTTTGTAGAGGTCTAATCTAACAGATTGCAGTTTAGCATTATGAATCTCTATCGGATTTTTTTTTCAATTACATGCCCCTCTCTTACTGCAATTGCAGCCACTTTCATATCTTCTCTCATGACTATTTGAGCATCAAGCTCTAATTGCATTTGCTGCATGCGATCCTCAGTTGAAGTCTTCTGCAGCTCTAAATTCGCAATAATTGACTGCAAATTCAGAACATCAAAGAGCCTTGATGATTGTAAGTCAATTTGACTTTGCAAGTTTGACACATACTCCTTTAGAAACGAAATTTCTACAACATAGTGGTCCACGTCCCTTTGGTAGCCTCCAGCACTATCTGATACTAGACTCTTGACGTATCCGAGCATGCCATTCTCTCCCTCCCCGACGAATTCTACCAAATCCTTCAAGCAATTCAACTTTGGACGCTTGCTTGTTCTAGGGTCATTTGGATACAAAGACTCGTCCATCCAAAGATCTATGGCAGTGAGGCCAACCTTTCTCTTCTCCGGGAAGCACAACTTTGACACTTGTTCATGCAGGAATTTACCTCTCTGAATTAGTGGCGCATACTTGCCATCAATCGTTACCTGTGCTTTATAAGGTGGCACATTTGTAACATCCCTAAGTGCCATGGATCTCAATATAAACTACACCAAGTAGCTACACGTACTCTTCCTCACAAAACGCATCACCTCAATAACCTGAACCTCAACAATTACTATACCGGACAATTATTGAGTCCAGATTGGTGGACGTCCACGTCGGGACGACGATGTCTCTCCTGCTTTCCGCCTATCTCGCTATCAATCGAGCTGTGCAGGTCATCTGATCGAGCTGTGCAGTTGTGTTGTGCTTGCACGCAGCAATGAACATCGACAACAGTGCAGTATCAACATCGACACCCAACTAGTACAAAATTTGAAGGCGGGAATGAAGAATTTCAAAGCTACAATTGTAATTAGGATACATATTGCAAGTTCAGCTTAATGCAAGATAACCGTTAGGCGGGATACATCTGCCAAGTCATACATCTCGCGCCAATTTTACCGCGCCTAAACTCCACAAGGACGCGACTACGACAAGTCATGATTATGCTACCTGTCCCTCAACCTAATTGCTACCACACGATCACTGAGATCATGGGCTGCCCTTTCTTGGAAAAAATGACAAGTACTGTTATCATTACAAAGGAATGTCCTCAAAGTGAGAAGTAGTGAGTCATTTTTAATATTGGGAAGCAGCCCCTTATAGGATCCAACTTTTTTGTAATGTTAACAAATAGACATGAAGAACAACCAATCGACCAAAATCAAAATTGGAATTTAGACTACATAACATAAGTAGTGTTGATGCATGAACCCTATGAAGGTTTAAGAGTTAGTGTAATTCATTGATTGAATTTGGTTATGCTTGTTGTGTCTTAAAAACATTAAAAAATATTGAGCAAAGTCCATTAGGTTCAACATTTATTAATAATAAACCATAGTTTAAAATCTAAAGTGGAATTCATTGCTTAAAAGGTTAAGCTAGATATAATTCCCTCTGAACTCTTCTAGAGGTGTTTTTTGCCATATTGGTGAAAAACACTCATACAAACCAATATTTTTCAATAATATTTGAAGCCAAAATTTGAAATTTTTTTTCTAAAATTGATTTTAGACTAAATATTTGTGATTTTTACAAAAAAATCTTTCTAAGTTCCAAATGTTAAGTTTTAATCCTAGTGATTTTTGAAGATTTTTATTTTACTTCTTTATTCAAGTCATTTTTGAAGGATTTTTTAAAATTGAAAAAGTTACTTTTTGATGCCCTACCTGTCAATACCCTTGGAACTTTCAAATATTTGGAAAGCTAAATCTTTACAATCTATATTGTACAAGTGTCAAAGAACTAACCCAAAAATCTTCAAAAAAAATTATGAATGAAAAAATGCATTTTGCATACTTTGGATGTATTTGAGTTCATATGTTGTTCAAAATTTGAATGCCTTATTTTTTTAAAGGTTAAAATAACAATACTCAATTTTTCAATTTTAGAAGTTCTCATTGTTTGAAAGCTTGTTGTGCATTAGGGCTTTTTTTTTTCATTTTTCATGAAGTGCCAAAGTGGTGATATAAAATGTTGCTCCAAATTTCAACATTCATCCACATATTGAATAGAAAATATCACATTAGTATATATCACATATCCATAGTTCTATTTTCATTCACAATATGGTGATTTCATCCAAGCCTTTTTTTTAAAAATTTGAAGTTTTAAGAGGAAAACTTCATGATTTGTTGCCATTTTTTAAGCCAAATTATTTTTTTTTTCTGATGCAAAAAAACCAAAAAAAAACCCTGCTGTCCATGGCTTCTCACCTCTGGTGTAGAGAGGCCCTTGCATTGAGGGTGAGTGGGTGTTTTGTGTTTGGCTTCGCGCCGCCCAGAAGAGCAGGCCGGCTTTGTCTGAATTGGATTGTGCGTTTGATGGCGCTGTTGCAGCACGCCCACTCGTTGCAAACGTGGTGGCGCGTGTGGGCCGTCCCTTCGATTCCCTCCTCACCTCGAAATCCGTCCTACCGTTTGCGCAATTCTCATATCTTCAACCTTTCGACTCTCTCGGTTGCAGGATCTTCTTCCAGGTTGCATCTTCGCTCGCTCGACCTCTGTTGTGTGGACCATTCTGTGTGGTCCCTGCGGACTGGCGAATTGGGTGCCTGCGGTACTTTCTTTTTTCTAATTTTGAAAGTGGCTTGTGATGTGATCCTTTGATTTGTCGTGATGAGGAGCAGGCGGAGCGCACTTCGGGTCATGGCTACGGTGCACTCGGAGTCAGTTTCCGAGGGTGTGAAGTTCGCCATTCCTCCTCCTGCGCATCCAACTTATGATCTTCTGCACGTAATTCGTTTATCACTTGCTGAGGATGCCGGCGACCACGGTATATTACATACTCGGCTTTTGAATTGTATGCTTAACAGAATTTTCACATCTCCTCCTGGTAAGCACTCAGGGTTTAGGGTTTAGGGTCTTATGCGTCACTGGGATCTAGCAAGCGAAGAATACATAACTGATGTCCTTGTTGGATTTCGAAGGAGAATCGCCTCTGTTTCCCAATTCTTAGTAAAATTTAGGGCAATTCGAGTTTATAAGTTGAGTGGATGTGAGCCTTCAAGCATGGTAAATTCTTTATTTCAGGAACAGGTCTACTTGTGACCAGTTATTATGTTTTCGAGGGTTTAGGGACTTAACTAAATGAATCATTCGTGCTGCGATATGTGTAGGTGACGTGACTTGTTTAGCAACAATGACACCAGAAACTCATGCAGAAGCTCAATTTTTGGCCAAGGCAAATGGAGTGATTGCTGGGATCGCTTTGGCAGAGATGGTGTTTACTGAAGTGGACCCATCTTTGAAGGTGATGTACTTGATATTTTGTTCACTGCTGTAGTGTTTGTGCCTATGGTATGATTCTTTTCTCCAAGTTCACCCATACAATGAGTTAGACATGAGTTACACAAGTTATAACGTCCATTCTCTCTGCTTATTATCGTACGGGAACTCAACGAGCGTTGCTGCGGCAGGTGGAGTGGAATGTTCGGGATGGGGATTTGATTACGAAGGGTCACCAATTTGGAACTGTTAAAGGTTTGTCTCTACCCATATGTTGTGTTATATCAGTCTTATTCGAGTACTTTGTTCTTTTTAACTTTGACTCGGATGCAAAGTGTGAATCTGGTTTCAAGTTATTGTGTCTCTGTAAAGATTATCAAGCGCAGATTTGGGTGATTCATGACCACCTACAGCTCTGCGAGTCACCGGTTGTTGCAAGGGATTAGTTGCTGCTTAAGAAGATGCAAAAACGTAAAACCCAGTTGTTAAATGCTTCGTCGGAATCGGAAAAATTTGCAAATAAACTTTCTTTTCCTACAGGAGCGGCTCAGAGCATATTGACTGCAGAAAGAGTTGTGCTGAATTTCATGCAACGGATGAGTGGTGTCGCCACTCTGACCAAGGTAACGGGACCTTGTCGGTTTGAGCATATAACCACATTTTAACAGGAATTGTGATTTTTATAGTTGAAAAATATCCTCCTACTCTAACATTCTCAGGATTTCGTTATCTTGTAACAAGTGTTTGTGTTATGAATTTAGGTATTTATATTTACCTGCTGACAATGGTTTGCCTCAATACTATTGACGGTTTATTTTCATTGCCTTCAAGTGTACTACGTGATTTCATCTTCTACTACCCTGCACAATTACCCTGTAGACACTGATTGCTCTGGCTTATTACGATTGCCTGCTCTCGTGGCAGGCCATGGCAGAAGCAGCAAGACCTGCTCGAATTTTAGAAACTAGGAAAACGGCACCTGGATTACGCCTGATTGACAAATGGGCTGTAGGTATCTTCTCCCAGAGTCTACGATCAGTTGCACACACTAAAGTATAGACTTGCAGTGAGGATGAAATTTAATCGTTTCCTATCTATGCCTTTAAACAAAAGAAATAGCTCCACCTCTCTCTGCTCATGGGTTAGAAGCTGTGTGACGCAGGTCTTGATAGGAGGAGGTGAAAATCACCGAATGGGTTTATTTGACATGGTTATGGTCAAGGATAATCACATAGCCGTCGCTGGAGGAATTCAGCAAGCTATATCCGCTGTGGAGAAATATCTGAGCTCTAAGAATCTTGACATTGGTGTTGAGGTGTTCAACATACGTGAAGTTTCACTGACTTACACGTTTTCTGTTTCCTCAGATGAATCCCCTACAAAGTCGCTGTTCTTGAGATTTTGTTAATATCTGTATTTGATCCTGTGTTGCGTTGTTTATCCTTCCCACTTTGGACTGTGCTGGGCTTGATTTATGTGATAGATTGAGACAAGGACTTTGGAAGAGGTGCAAGAAGTATTGGACAGTGTGACATTGGGCAGAGGCCGTGTTACACGTATTATGCTTGACAACATGGTGGTGCCTCTAGCGAACGGGGATGTAGATGTTTCTATGCTTCAACAAGCAGTGACTTTGATCGATGGAAGATTTGAAACTGAGGTTTGCGTCCACTTGATACCATAGCTACTTTTATAATGGAAGAAACTTGTGCATGATTTTTATCCGAGAATTGTCCGCTGGTCGTGTTTCATAGAGAACTAGGACTTGCATCATTGGGGGTATGTTGCCAATCCGCATTGCTCTTCAGTTTGTTATGATGAGTCGTGCGATTCATGTTACACAGGCCTCCGGCAATGTGGCGCTCGATACGGTGTCCATAATCGGTTCCACTGGTGTGACTTTTATTTCTAGGTGAGTATCTCTGTGTTCCCTCGTATTTCTCTAGAATGATCTACTTTGGTGTCTTCGCTCAAGTTTCTGGTTCTGGACATGAGGGTAGCCTGCTTTTGTTGGTATTATTATTCGAAGTTCTTGACAGGCATACGATTGGTGATCTGAGGTACCTAACCTGCGCTGATGTTTTGTTTTATTTTACAAGCGTTCACTGACGTTCTTATGTGGTATCTGATGATGTGTGGACAGTGGGGTGTTGACGCACTCGGTGAAGGCCTTGGACATTTCTCTAAATGTGGACACAAAGCTGGCTCTAGAAGTAGGCAGACGCACTAAGCGTGCATGACATTAATTGTGTAATCATTGCATTTAGATTCACATGAAACAGTGCGTACACTGTTTGCTGTTTCATATCCCTTCGAGAGTTTGAGGTCCAAGCAGCTCTGTAGCCGAGTCTTTTTTGGCTTATACCCAGGGAGGACGCGGAGGACTAAGAAGTGTCCTATGAATGTCTTTCAGGGAAGTTGTAGAAACATAACATTTTGGAAAGAGAGGTATCTCTTGCGGGGTGTATTAGTTAAATGGATGCCTAATTGACGCGAATGCAATTGCACTGGGAACACCCTGCATGTCAGGATGGCGAAGGGATCTCTGCAGTGAAGGTTGACCCCTCAAGGATGGAGCCCACGACCGTGTAGGCGAAATTCAAATTCCTCCACTTTGTATCCTCCATTTTGTTGCTATTTATGAGTGAAATTTTGTATTTTCATTTTTCAGATGAAATCACTTAACTAGAATTGTTCGGATTTTTTGGTGAAATTTTCAAATTACCATTAATTCTTGAAGAAAAAGTGAAGATAATTCATATCACATACAAAACATGCTTAAAACATCTGAAATATTTGAGAACAGAAGAACATTGTAATAATGAACATTATAGTCTAAATAAGAAATTTGGGTCACTTGTATTTAAAAACATGGTTATAGGTACTTTCTTTAACCCCTAAAGGACCATTGTCCCTTCGGGGGACAAATTAGATTTCGGGCAGGTACCTATGGGCTGAAATTTTGTCATGATTTTTTGAAACTTTTTTAGAAGATAGAAAAACTGATGAGCTTTGTGGGAATATAATTTTTTTCACATTTGGTGCCCGAAAACAAAAGTTATGACCAAATAAGCTCAAAGTAGGGGACGGGGGGCAGTCCGGGCAACAAAAGAAAAATTTCAAAATTTTGAATTTTGAATTTTTGGTTTTTTTTTCTTGTAGATTATATTTTTGTCTGCATGGGAAGCTTTGATTCATTCCATTTGGACTTATTATGAGAAAGTTATGGACAATCTTGTTTATCGGGCAATTAGAGCATCTTCCTGAAAAAATAACTTATAGAATTTATTTCTGAATGCAATTTTTACAATTTTTCTGAAAAATAAATTTTAGATGATTTTGTTTGCTTGCTAGAACAATCTCACCATTGAGATTAGTGCATTTTAATTCCATCTTAAAGATATTAATAATTTAGATTTTCCTTCATTCTCATACCTACTTCTATTTAACAATTTTTTTAAGCATGAAAATTAATCTTTTTCTTAAAATTTTCTTTTTTTTCTAGATTCTCAACTCAATTTCCCACAATAAGGATTTAAAGCTCAAAACTTTGTAGTGCAAAAAATTTAAGTTAAAAAAGTTCAAAGTCAAATAATCCAGTCCCGCAAGGTGCTGAAAATTTTGTTTTCCTCACTTTAAACGCAAATATCTTTTAATCTATGTGGTCAAAATTTCTGAAATTTTTTCCACACATTTCCATACTAGTAAGGTATAAGATCCTACGGTTGGATGTGCAAAAAAAATAATTTTCAAATTTTTTTACTCTTTGCTACAAAAATGGCAGTTTTGAGTGTTTTTTTGGTAGAAATAAGGCCTTGGTCCTTTAGGAGTTAAGAATACTAGCTGTTGGCGCTTGCTATGCTATGCATTCATCATTAGAATTTTATAAGAATTTTTATGTATTAGATAGGATGTAGAATAAAAATTTCAATAAATCTTCAAATAAAAATAACTAAAATCTTTGTATAATTTTTTTTATAAGTAAGCATATATTGAAATGTACAATAGAAATTTATTGAATGATGAATGAAACATATGCAATGGTAAATACTATAAAAGATATTCATACAGTAAAATGCATTAGAAATTTGACTCTATTGTTACAAAAAATGACAACCCAAATTGAAGAATTGAAAAGAAAAATTTATAAATCTCAAAAACTTTGCAAACAACTTAATTGTTGTGGAATCCAAAATCACTTCAATTGAATAAATTTCTCAAAATCATTTGATAGTAGCAACAGAAAATTGAAATCATGAAAACTCACAGTTCACAAAAGCACAAAATCATAGAAGTGCAAAGAAGTGTAAAGCCAAGAGAAGCAATGGATTTGCTACCTCTATAACATCATCCTATGGATCCTCTTTAATATCACCTTAATTGCAACAACTATATTATTTCTATAATATCACCCTTTGTAAATAGTGATTGCAAATTGCTACTCTATTTTTGTAATATCACATTGTGTGAAAATACGATTTCTATGTATGCATGATTGAAAATATTTTTACAAAATACTTAAAATAATTATTTTAAAGACTTATTGAAATCATTATCATGCATTTTATTCAAATATATCAAAATTTTACTAATATGTGATACAATGAATGCGTAGCATAGCAAGCACAAGCCCCTAGTATTAATGGTAGCATTTGTGATACTACAGAGGGAGTTATGATTTTAGTAGTATGATTATACTCTAGAAGCTTCATTTTGTTATTTTTTCTCAAAAGCAATGAAATCATTTTGAATGTCAAAATAAAGCTTTGAGGAAAAAGTTCAAAGTATTAAAATATTCTATGTTGGTATATTGTGTTTTTTTAGAAATTACCTTGAACAAAAATTAGAGTATCCCTAATGTGATTTAATCTCTACACAATGATGTAGGTATAGCAATAATAAAATTGCACACGAAAAATTGGATGAGAATCATGAGTTCTTCAATATAATGTTTGATCTTCTAAAGGATAGTTATTAATAGTTTTTCTAGGATTCAATGTCTTGTAAAAGTATGCACCTTTTCATTCAATAATTTGATAATTTTTGACAAACTACCTCAATGATATGTCTTATATTTTCATAGATAAGTCCAATTGAGAAAATGTAGTTCACCTAGTTTAGTATTTAATTCACTACTCAAATCTTACAAATCCTAAATGTTGAATATTTTATTACATTTATCCAAACTACACTATAGTATTTAATGTGTTTACCTTTCAAATTTCAAAATCAAAATCAAATTTTATATAGAAATCATACTCCATGTTTTTTAATAATAACTTGCATCTTTCCAATTAAAAATTAGAGTTTTAGTATCAAAACATTATTTTTCTATTTTTAACTTTAAAATTTTCATTAAGTTTTTTTTGTAATAAATTTTTTTGCAAATTTTGAGATTCATAGGAAGTATATAGTTTTATCTATATAAAATATTTTGAAATATATTTCAATGATCAAATTGCAAATGAAAGTGTAGTTTGATTTTGTTGATACATTGAAGGTGTAATATTTATGACCCATTTGAATAGATGTTTTTGGAAAACAATGTAGTTGACTCTTGCACTTCTTTGGCCTTTGATTAAGAGCTTGGGTATTGTAAAATATTTTTTTTATTGGTCTTTGTTTGTTTAATCCTTGACCACCTTACTTGTATTGCCCAAGAATCCTAGATTTTAGACTAGCAAGTATAAAATTGGATGTTGCAACATGAGAAATTCATCTTCCATGAGCTGGTTGTTGAAAATGCATCTTGATTACTCACCGGAGCTTGTAGAAAAGTTTTGGAACTTTTGACAATGTAGATGCATATCATTATAGTAGTCAAACTAGAGTCGAATATTATAAGAAAGGTGATTGGGGAGACATAGACTTTAAAAAATTGCTACAGCTGATTGTGCTAATCTTTTGGCAATGGGAAGAGAGGGCAATTGTTGGATAGATTGCCAATTTGGTAACTTTTTTACTACTATAGCATTGGTTTCTAGAAGAATAAATTTCATGTTCTCTACATGAAGCTTGTAGGCAGACCAATAGTATAATACAAAGTCTATAGACATGGTTGCAACTTTGCAAGTGGCCAACCCCAACCCCCACCAAAACTTGGAGCTTCCACATTTGTACTTCAACTACTAAGGCCAACTAAATCGGTTTGCAATGTGGAATAAATACGGCAAGGTTTGACAATAGAAGTAAATCCTTTTACAAACCACATCTAATCTAGAGTAGGCAATTTGGCATCGTAGTGTATGTGGGACAAGTGCAACAAGGTGTGCTTAATAACATAATGAAAAGTGAATATAGTCCATTCTTCACTGCATAGTTCAAACCACAAACTGCGATAGTGCATGGCTATGATGCACTAAAGCAAACACAAAAAATCCATCACCCACCCAGGCACCACCATACTGCTGAATGAAATTTCAAACTCCCAACACATAAAAAAACTAATTCAAAATCTAAATTGCCTCCTAGATAAATCCCAACCACTTTCTTCTAACTAATGCCCAAAGAAAGCCTATATGAACCGGCTTCATTCTAGTATAACATTCTTTTCCACCACTACCCATTCCAATTGCATTTTTGTGTGGTACCTCCATCCCCTTCCAATCATGCCCTTGCATGGCACTTCCATCTAGCAAGTGGCAAATTCCACTCCACAAAGCCCAACCTACATATAAAATAAATCATTGCCTGATAAGTCAAATAACTTTCAAAGCCCATTTCATATGGATGCACTTTTACAAAGCATTTCTCCAAACACATTGATGCACTTGCACAAGTATTGCACCTAAATTTGGGGGCGCAAGCAATTGACCTTGCATGTTGAAGGTTGGTCAAGCCATGGTGCTATTAATGTCTCTACAACCTCCATGTAAAAAGACAATCTCTAACAATACATGTTCTCACCATGAGTGAATCAATCATACCTCACTAACACCCAAGAGTTGTTGAACCAACTATTGAAGATGAAAAAGAAACGTTTGTGCCACCATTTGTGTGAATGAAACTACATGTTGTAATTTGTCTATTTTGGTCTACAACATCAATGCCAAACATATTCATCTGGTATTCCACCTATTGTGATGTGAATGTAATGGCATTAAAAACTCCATCTACCCACCCCATGGAATGTACTCCCTTAGCCACTAGATCCACTAAAGTTGAGAGCAAATACATGAGCTTTGAGTCTTACTAGCATGTGGGTGTCATGCAATGGTAGGTATGCATCTTCTACATCAAGGTGCCACATGGATGGTCTCCCTTCTTGTAACCAAAAAGGGACATTAGCAATCCAATGCAGTTCTCCCTAATAATGTCAATCATTCATCTATATCCCACACCGGTACAAGTCCTAAAACAACTTTGGTATTGTGAAGAAGTTATTGCAAACAATAATGTGCCCAACATTCTCTAAGCCCATGGTGAGCTCCTAAACTACCTGCTCACCCTATCCATGATAAAAAAACAACTCTTAATACTTCCATGTCTGGAATGAAGTTGTCAATGTACTATGATGGATTGCATACACTTACAAAGAAGTTGAAGCCATACTTCATCAACTTGACCGGCATATATTGCCAGAATCTCAAATAGTAGACACAGTATGCTACCATAATCTCATTACACATGATGAACCTCTTAACGTTGTACAACGCCTAACTCTTTGTCACAAACTTGTCAATGATCCAATTGATTTTTGCGAGCTTGTCAAACTATGGTGATTCCTGGTTACTCTGTATAGTGTGGTTGTTGATAAGGTGGAGGCATTGCAATAACAACTCAAAACAATTCTAAGAAAACACCCACAAAATCAAAGCACAATTTAGAAATTTTGACTGTTTTTAGTAATAATGTATAATAGATAGCAACTTCACTCCCATAAGAATGGCAACCCCAACAAATGCACTTATCTCCAAGGGGCAAGTAGGAACCCAATGGGGCCACCATTGTTGTTCTGAGATCAACCAATATTTAATTGCTTTGTGTAAAGGTTTGTCTATTCAACAATCTATTGGACCACCATATCATTAAAAAAATAGATCAAAGAACTCAATAGTAGGATATTTGACATAATGGACCCTAGTCTTAGGTCCAAGTGGTGCTCTATGAAATGATTCTTGATCTCCCAACAACATAGTCTTCGTGCTTTGCCAATATCTATCATGGTACCAATTCCTAAAATCAAGATTGTCTAAGTTGTCATTAGAATCATATTCATCAATTTCATGACATAGTCCAACATTGTCTTGTCTAGCCCCTTCCTTTGACTCTAAGTAATTTAGGAAAGATGCATCACTAGCAAAGTCTTTCCAATCCACTCTCTAGTCGGACTCGAAATTGGAGTTAATTCTACCCTAGGATTCATTTGCTTGTATGGCTAATGGAGAATGGAAAATGTACAAGCCAAGCTATAGACCTAGTGGTTCTATTTTCAAAATCTGCTCATACATCCAACACACTTGAAGCATTGTCTCAGAAATAAATATCTCCAATTGTTCCCTATCGCAACGTAAATTTTTGGTTTTGTTTAGTTTATCTAGAATTCAGAGCGGAAACTAGTAAAGAGGAACCGGAACTGAGTACAAGTAATAGGGAAATCGGATATATATACGTGGAAAATGAAATAGTGAGTAGACCGGATTCCATTCAGTTGGAAATTTCAAATTGGTCGGGACCGGAAACCCATCCGAAATTAGGGTAGATACCGGATTAGGGTTGGACCGGATGTCAAGCCGTCAAACCGGAACATAGTCATTATGACCACGGCGGAGTCCTGGGACTATTTAAAGACCAACTCTGCCAGTTTTACCCCTTTCATTTCCTCACGAGATTGGGCGCTCCTCATGTTGTTTACAGCATTTGGTACCCTCGTGTCAGGATAGTGTGATTCAGTAGAATTCTAGTGATTCCGGTTGAGATCGGAGAGAGAAGTAAGGAACGGAACGTGCGGCTAGGAGCGGGTGAGGTAGAATTGGTGAGGAAATCCGTGAGAGAAGTGATCCATCCCATGCCGTTGCTACGTCAGAAGAAAGCGGGGTCGTTAGGATCCGGTCCGATCGAGGTGAAACTCTGGAAGATATTTCTGGCGATTCCCTCAGATGACCAGGAGAAGGACCAACTCATAGAAGACTTAGCTTCTATGGGTTTCTCGGGGTTCATTGAGAAACCTTGGGGATTCCGGGAGGAGAGAATGGTGAAGGAACTATTGGGCAAATTGTCCAATGAGTTCGATAACACCTTGAGAGGGAATCCGTCCCTCTGGACTGAGGAAGTCTGGAGAGGGGTGTATGATTTCCGGGTAGGGGGTCTTGGAATGGCTAGCCGGAAGGATGAATTCATCCGGGAGAAGTTCCATGGCATTCCCAACCCTAAGGACGGATATGCAGTGGATGACTGCATAAACGACTGACACCGTCGTCTTTTGAGATTTCTCATTCCGATCCTTCATCCGGAGAAACCGACGAGGGTGACAATCACCTTAGGGAACACCATCTTCGGTTCCCTGAGCGGAACCCGGAACGTGGATTGGGCGCAGATCCTTTTGATCTGGTGACCCAGCTCCTAGAGAGGGTAGGGAAGAGTAGGGCTACACCTATATGCCCGTACTTGTACCACCTGTACCACAACCATCAGCTCCTGACGGTTGATGAGGAGAAGGAGTGGAAGGCTCAGGGAGCTCTCCTGAAGTATGGTGAATCGGAAGAAGACGATGAAGCGGAATCAGTTCCAGACTCGGATCCGGAAACGGAAGAGGAGGAGGAGGAGGTAATGCCGCCGATCAAGCGACAGAAGACAACTCCTCCCCATGGGCGAGGGACACCTCTAGGACATGGCCCGTCAACTCTAGAAGAGAAACGGAAGGGTGTCATGGAGGAAGAAGTGGATCCACAGGATCCATTCAATAATTTGATTGGCATTCTTTCCAGTGTCCGAGCGGATTGGGAGGTGAAGCATCTGACCTTGCAGGCGATCGGAAGACTGGTGGATGCGCCGCCAGACAGCTAGCTACCATTGAAGGTAGCCGACTGTATCACCGATTCGGCTGAGTACCGGAGGCAAACGAAAGAAATAATCCGACTGTAGACAGAGGCGGATACCTTGAAGGCGGAAAACCTCGTCCTGAGAGAGGATGCAACCGCCATGTTGGAGATAGCAAAGGAAATACGGCGAGTAGTGGATGAGGTGAAGGACGTTCTAGGGGTACCCAGGGCGGCCGCCACCAAGGCCAAGCTATTCGACGACGAAGTCCATAAGGAGAAGAAGCTATCCGGTGCTAGGATAGTAAGGATTCTCACGGACTACGAGGAGCGGGTTGAGACGGCACTGAAGGAGGTGCGGATTTCAGCGGATCGGATTGAAGAGAGCAGTCGGAAGCTGATAGGAGCCAAGGGGGTTCCTCTGTCAAAACTCTCCCTATTGGAAGAGTTTCTGGATGTGGCAGTTGCTGAAGAGGAGAAGAATAAGACTCCCAAACCCAAGATGACTACACCGGCATCTAAACCAGCAAACACCCCAGAGTCCGCCATCGATCTGGAATCCACACCCAATTCTGGTCAGGCCAATCCAGTTTCGAAACCTGTGGATGGGGAACGAAACCGGAACCTGATTGAAATCTTCGAGGGGATGGAAGCCGAGCCGAAGAGTCCTACCTTAGGGTTAGGATTGTAGATAGTAAGAGTTTTTGTACATACTAGAGGAGTTGATCGGAACCGGATTCTATCCGATGGTTGGTAGGTAGGTAGGATCGGAAGTTTAGCCGGAAAATGCGGCTGGATTCCGTGACACTTTTTGCCTTTTTGCGCTTTTGTGGTGCTGTATATAAATCTGCCCTGAGAAGGGAAGAGGGAGAAAAAAAGTCTTCTTTTGCAAAATTCTTTGGTGTCTTCTGTTTTTGTTGTTGTATGTCTGTGCCATGAGAGTTGTGTGCCTACTATATGACCGGAAATGAGGAGAGCAAAGAGAGAAAGCTAAGAGTTGACATCTTCTCCCCTTGGTGTATTTTATTCTTTAAAGTTTCAGTGCATGTGAGTAGGTATTAAAAGAGTTGGGAGTGCGCTTCAGTTCCTCAACATGTCTAGAGTTTGAGATTCTGGGTGAGAAAACCGTTGTTAGGCTAGGTGGATAGGGAGGGATTCCCTACTTGCGCTCACTAGAAGAAACCAAAATTTTTGATGTCTAAGGGAACGGATTTTAGGTGACGTTGAAGAAAACAACCCATGTTTTTCTGACAACAATTATCTCCATTGATGTTCCACTGGACATCATTATTGACATGAAAAATATAGGTTGTTTTTTTCAACATCACCTAAAATCCGTTCCCTTTGACGTCGATTGTTTTTTTGAATGTCACCTAAAACAAGGTTTTCTTATAGTGGCTAGAACTCCTGGGTGAGAAATCCGGTCGAGTGTCCGATCTTTTGTGAGGTCTTGCTACCATACTTGGTAACGGAATAGCTTTAGTACGTGTTGGAATGGACGGGTGCACTTGTAACCACCTCACTTCGCACGTATAGGAGAAAGGGGCCAAGGTCATTGTAGTATCAAAGGATCGTACGGGGGGTCTCCGTGTGACCTGCAATCCGGATTAATACCCAGGTTGCTATGAGAGATCAAACCGGATCCGTAGTAAGTAGGAGAATAGAAGATAGAAGAGTGGGATCTTCCGCCACTATAAGTTACGGGAGGAGTGGTGGGCCTACCACTCTAAAAACTAAGGGGTGAACCCTCTGATGGTGAAACAAAGGATAAATTAAACCGGGTGATATCTAGAAGAGTACAGTCAGGTTGGAACGGATAGGTCTACAGAGGTACCCCGAGACAGAAGTTATAAGTCTCTGGGGCTGTGGTTGTTGTTCAGACCGGATAGTTGGTAGAACCGAAAGTGGTGGGAAGCTAATTCTCCCTCTTTTTGATTTTATAGTTTTCCGGTAATTGACCTGAAACCGGAAGTTGGGTTTATAAGCAAACTCATCCTAAATCATGTAATGAAGCCAAATACTTCACAGGATCTCGTGGGTTCGATCTTTAGAGTTACTTAGTTATACTTTAAAGGAGTTTTCGGGAGTATAATAGGGAATTTACTTACTTTGTACTGCGACATTCCCATCTAGATTATTTGGCTATTAGTAATTGACGAAGGGCTTGATAAGACCCAACAAAAATTCTCGTGCCACTACTAGAAAATGCATGTTTTATGACTGCAAAATATGACTACAATGAGTCAAAATATCTCAAAATATGACTCATGCCAAAATCACTATAGATGATTCGAAACATGATTGGATCCAATCATTACTAACGAGTCGTATTGAACATTAGTCATACTAGCAATTATATACATTGTGAAGTATAATTAGCCATAATTAGCCATTTTTTGCCAATGTGGCGTATATGTTGACTATTCTTTGGGGCTTGACTTTCTCTTGAGCTGCCCAAGAAGAAGGAAAAAATCCTACATGGCATATGATTCCATATAGTCATATTTTTGGCTGATGTGGAATATGACTGCAATAAGTTATATTTTTGAATGACTTGAAATATGACTGTGGTGAATCATATTTTGATTGACATGGAATATGACTACAATGAATAATATTTTTTTGTTGATGTAGAATATGACACTTGTGAGTTATATTTTCCGCTAATGTAAAAAATGACTCCAGTTATATTTTTGAATGATGTGGAATATGACTCTCATCAATTATGTTTTTTACTGATGTGAAATATGACTTTTGTAAGTCATATTTATAGTTGATGTACAATATGACAGTTGTGAGTCATATTTTCTGCTAATGTGAAAAATGACTCTTGAGTTATATTTTTGAATGATGTGAAATATGACAGTGATCAGTTATATTTTTTACTAATGTGAAATATGACTTTTGTGAGTCATATTTATGGTTGATGTGGTAGTTTATGTGAATGTGATTGGTACTTTATAATTGGTTGCAATCATGTTTTTAAAAGTGCAAAGTCACCTTTTGATGTACATAATTATGAGCATTATATGACAACAATTGACAATCATGCAAGAAAAAAAGTGATTTCTTTCAATGACATTTACTAGTCATTAATACAAAATATATATATCACAAAAAAATCGTTTTTTGAAACTTCCTTGATAAAGTCAAGGTAGATTCTAACTCCCCTTCAAAATTCTTACTCATAAATCAAGGATAGTAGTCAATTTTGTTTTGAGCAATACTATCAGTATATAGAGACAGTTTTAGAGAGAAATGAGGTAATAAGCAACTTATACCTTGAGATCCAAACATGAGTAGTATTTATGTCCATTGTACAAGACAAAAAGAACAAATAAACTACTAGTGATTATATTCTGATACGTCAAACATTAAGGAAATAATGAATACGTCTAATCAGTCATAACTAGAATTGCAACCAAAAAAAACTTTTATTTGGGGGATAAAGAGTAATCTGTATATGCCCACGACTTCAGACATATAAGTGACAAAATGACTGAGTTAATACAGAGCCGCTTGTCCAATACTCCAAGGTCGAAATCCAGACAGCCTTGAACTTAGAAGTGCCCCAAGTGAACAAAAAACAACTGCCAATAAGTATGGAAGTGAAAACATGAACTTAATCCAAAAGGAATGAAGTCCAAGACTGTTGCTTTGACGCTCTGTAACTTCTCCCGCCTATAGTGTAGTATAAGAGATTTTTGAAACAAAGTTCCCGAGAGGTGGTAATTCCTCACCTGTACCCATGCCACCCAGCACACAATTAGTTTGCCAAATGACGCGTACGAGGTGTCTACAGATTTACCACTACTTGTTATCGATATTCGCAAGAGAAATATATTTCAACAAACATGTAACCACAGCTGAGTAACGCAAATTCACAACCAATACCATATTAGTATTGCTTGAATGTACAAAAAATCAACACCTGTTGGCCGCTGTTCTGAGATCCAAGAACCATCTTGCACAAACCCTGAATGAAACTCAAATCTTGCTTACTGCTCCCGAATAAGCCTAGCTTGCTCCCAGCACCTTGTTATGCAAAAACTAAAGCTCAATGAGCTTAACTAGTTCAGGTGCATGAATTTCAAATTCAAGCAATTACTACAAGGGCGGGATATGGAGGCGTGGCAGACATCAACGCGTATATGCCATTGATGCCCAACCATGATAAATGGTTTCCAGTTTGTAGTAAAGGCACGAGCCCCCACCAACCGTCAATATTTTAGTGTCATCAAATGGTGAGAAGCTACCTGGTGGTAACTCTGACAGTTTGTGACAAGTAAAGCTGGGATGAACAAGGTCTCAACTTCTGTTGAAACTAGTGTTTGAAGATCAAAAAGATGGAGTCTATGTAGGGTAGGGTAGAATGGAAAACTTGTTCCGTTCATGGAGAAATGGAAAACTTGTTCCATTCATGGAGAATTAAAAGCTAAGTAATATATACCTCAACGGTCTATAATTTCTTAGAAATTCCTCATAAAATAAGGGGATAAAAAGACACTATTATCACCATATATTATATTGAACCAGCGGTAGACTTGTGTGAATTTATAGGAGTGAAACCTAGAATTCAAGTCTAAAAAAAGAAAAAAAAAAAAAAAAAAAAAAAAAAAAAAAAAAAAAAAAAATATATATATATATATATATATATATATATATATATATATATATATATATATATATATATATATATATATATATATATATATATATATATATATACATATATGAAGCATTTAAATAAGCCAATAGAGTTTATTTTCCTTACAATAATGTGAAGATGGTTCTAATGAATTGTAAGTAACCTCCAACAACTTTGTTCCAGCTTTTCATGTCTGCACATACAATTTAAAAAATGGGAGGTTAATTTTTAGTGAATAAACAACAAAGCTCAACCTTCAAAAACTTACAACAATACAAAATATGTAGTACAAGTTTAAAGTAGAAAGAATTACAATGATAATGGAGTGAAAAAAAATGAAAAAGTAGTAAGTGTTACGAAATAACAAGCAAGAGTTAAGATGCAACAAAGAGCTACAACTAAGAGACAATAAGAAACAACAAGAAGTGAGAGTTAAAATCCAACAATAAAAACATTAAAAGCAAAAATTAAAAGCTAAAAAAAAATTTGATGCAAGAAGAATTTTTTTTTTGATGCAACATCGAGAAACAAAAAAAAAGCAAGAAAAAGCAAGAGTTTAACTATGGATTAAAGAACAACAAAAGACAAAAACCAAGAAGAAAAATTAAGAAGCAACAAGAAATAAAAGGTAAGAAATATTATAAGGCAAGAAAGAAGAGCCCAAAAAAGTGGCGGCTAGGGTTTCAAAACTTTAAAGAAGTGGCGGCTAGGGTTTCCAAAATTCTAAAGAAGTAGTAGCTAGGGCTTCCAAAATCATAAAGAAGTGGTGGCTAGGGTTTCTTAAATCCTAAAGAAGTGGTAGCTAGGGTTTCTAAAATCCTAAAAAAATAGTGGCTAGAGTTTTTAAAACCCTAAAAAAGTGGCAACTAGCATTTCAAAATCTTAGAAAAGTAGTGGCTAGGATTTCAACATCTTAAAACAATGGTTTGACCATATTTTTTTTGGATTGCCCATAATTTTTTGAGGGCTGCCTCAAAAAATATGACTCGACAGTTTTTCAACAATTTCTTTGCCCAAATTTACTTTGGGTTGACCAAAATAAAAAAATGTAATCACTATGGAGATATGACTACAAAATATGACTCAAAAAAAATATGATTGTAAAACATGACTCCACATGCCCAAATATGTTCTGTATGGTTCCTTATGAAGTATTTGGCATTCCCAACAGGCATATACTATACACCTATGAAGTACAAGGTCAAAATACGACTGCGACTAGTCACTAGTCATCCTTAGTTATATTTTCATAGTCATAAAACATACAATTTCTAGTAGTGTGCAAGCAAGCCTTCACTTTTGCCACCTAATCTAACATTGCCTTCTACCACGCCACCGCCCAAGCTTTCAATAGTACTTTAGTATTTGCCATTTCATCATATAATGTTTGCTTTTTAAGCCACTTCAAACCGATATTACTTAAACAATCTTCATGCGTTATGTGGTGTGTACAAAATCTTGGAAGAATGAAATAAGTGTAGGATAGAAGTTATTTAGTAGAGATTTTTTTTCAAAACTTTCTTAGGAATAGGAAAATAATAAGGAATAAGTGCTAGACAAAAAATAGTGGAATCCGAAAACTTACCATAACGGAACTAGACGGAAACCAAAGATGGAATCCAGAAACTTCGGATCTCGTGGACCTACCATTTCTAGATTCCGGCCTAAGGAGACTAGGAAAACGGTATGGGAATGATCTAGAGACCCGTTTTCCTTGGGGAACATTGGAGAACCGTGGGGTACTTAAATCCACCACCAAGACTTTCTTCTCCTTCTTTTTTCTGTGCACGTTTTTTACACGTGAATAGTGAATGAAAGAGTGGTGAGTTAGAGATCTGGATAGAAGTGAGAGGTGAAGTTGGTGCCGTTTGCATCCGAGTAAAGATGGCCACCAAGTTGCGGAAGTCCGCTGTATTAGCTCAAATGGTCATTCCAACCATTTTGACCGATCCGGAGCACCGGAAACAATTAGATGAAGATCTGACCTGGATGGGGTGTTTAGGATTTATTCAAAGGTTCTAGAGTTTTAAGAATGATAGTATGGTTCAGGAACTCATTGATGAAGTTTCGAATTAGTATGAGAGAACGGTGAGAGGACGACTCGTAACTTGGTCCATAGATATGTGGGTGGAAGTTTACGGGTTCAATAAGTCATGATTTGGATTTGCTTTCTAGGTGGACAAGTACGCCCCCAGAAGATTTTGGAATCCAACTAATCCAAAAGATGGGTACGCCGTTTGTGACTGTAAGAATGGAAGGCAGAGGAGGATTTTAGAGTTTCTATTTCCAATCTTGTATCAGGAAAAACCCACTCGAGTCACGGTCATGATGGCCAACACTCTTTTCGGATCCTTAGATGATAGGCCAGTTAATTTGGGGTAGGTAATCAAAGCCATAATAGTGAAATTAGCCAATATTGTATTCCAGAGCAAATTGAGCCCAATTAGTTCCTACCTATATCACCTTTACCATTACAATGAAGTATTGAACAATCCAGAAATGGTGGAGTATCGAATCGGACTTCAGGTCCTGAAGTATGGGCTCATAGCGGAGTATGAATCCAAACACCTACAATCAGACCCGGAGGAGGAAGTCTTGGAAGCCAAGGAGGAGTCGGCCAAGCACAGGAGGAAGTCGACGGCTCCGACTTCACAAGGGAAGCAGCCGATACCGGAAGGGGAAGAGTCTATCCAAGTTTCGGCACTACACAACGAGGTGGACCTGTACGAGACAGTCATCCGGTGGCTGCAAATCGCCAAGACTTCATATGACCGGATGGCCTCCACTCTTATCACAATCTATAAGGCACTCAGGGAAGTGGAACTAGAATGAATTCATCGAGGAGATGAAGCAATGATCCGGATTGGAAGTTTTGCTGGAGAAGGACGAGCGTATCCAAAGTTTAGAGAAAGAACGTGACAACCTAAAGGCGCAATTGACTATAACGGATGTCGCAACCTAACTTTTTGATTTTCTTCCTTTATCGTGTTTTGAAACACGGAATCCAAAAAAAGTATACCCGGATTGGTACAAAAAGAAAGGAAAAGCTAAAAGTTAAGAAGACTATGGAAATAAGCCTTGAATGAACCGGAATATGGAGCAGATCGGATATCAGAAATGAATCCGGTCTAGACCCATGATCGGAGGAACGGATCCGAGATCTGTGACCGGAAAATCGGAAAAAAGTAATGATTAGGTTTCGAGGGTACAAAAGAGACTGCTTTAGGGTTTGGGCTATCATTTGCACTTGGGAGCGCTCGCGTACTTGCCACGCTCTCAGTGATTTCTGTCTGTGAGAGTGCGCGAGTGTATTGTGAGTTTCTGTGTTTTGTAAGAGTGAAGGTGTTTGTGAGGGTATAAGCTTCTGTAAATCTGCTTTCTTCTACGCGAGTGATTGAGTTTCCTTTGCGCTGAGTGCGGAGAGGAATTGGTTGCGTATCTTTGAGAGTGGCCAATTGAGGACGAGTGAGCGCTGTGAGAATCTGCGTGAAGATTGGCACAGAAGATAACTCGGTTGAGACCGAGGAAGCGAGTTGTGAGGAAACGGGACGTGCGGCCAAGAGAGAAGTGAGGTAGTGATTTGGAGAGGAGACGGATGCCGCAGTTAAAGCGCGGTAGAAATTAGGGATAGATGAGTGCATACAAAATAGAAATCAGGGTGAGAAAGGTGGCGCCTTTAGAGCCCAGTAACGAGTGGGAGAGAGCGGAATTAATGGAAGACCTCTTCGCCATGGGATGAGTGGGTTTCTTTGGAAAACCCTGGAGCTTCCGGAGTGAAGCCATAGTTAGAGAGCTCATAGAAGGAGCCCCTAACTAGTTTGATAACTCCCTTCGACCAGCTCCGCCCATGTGGACGCGGGAGATTTGGAGGAGAGTTTATGACTTTGAAGAAGGCGGTACAGCGTAGACCAGCTAGAAGGGAGACTTCGTGCGCAGGAAGTTCAGGGGAGTGGCCAACCCCAAGGACGGATTCGCCATCAAAAACTGTGTCAACGCGCAACACCGGCGGCTGCTCGAATTTTTGGTGCCCATTCTGCATCCGGAAAAACCCTAGTGACCTGTAAGAGGAGACCTGGGGCGGTAATCGACCGGATGACAGCAATAGTAGGGGCATCCGGTGACGTGATGGTAGAGGCCAAGCTTTTCGATGAGGGAATGCACAAGGATCAGAAACCTTCTGGTACCCGCATCGCTTGCATCTTAGCTGATTTTGCCGGAGAGGTAGAGGAGACCATGAAAAAATTCCGGAAAGACGCAAAAAGGTTGGAGGACAACATCCGTAAGTTCTAGAGTGGATTGGTCTCTCTATCCAGGATTTCGATCCCGGATGAGTTCGATGATGTGGAAATCCTGGATGGGAAGTTTGAGACTCCAGTCTCAAAGGAGAAGGAGAGAGGAAGAACTTCCACTTCAGTGGCTCCGCGGGCGATGACATGGGTGACTTCCCCTGTAGAACCGGAACGAGTTCCGGAAGGGGGGGATAAGAGTAAAAACTTGAGTGAACTCTCTCCTATAGCTACTTCAGATAGTGGTGGACCCCCTTAGGATGAGTAGGTAGTTAGGAATTTAGAGATAGGAAATTTTGTTAGACCGGACCTTATCCCGGAAAAATAGGAAAAGTTTAGATCCGAAAATCTTGGCCGAATCAGTGCCGGATTTTCGGGGACGCTTTTTATAAATTTTGTATATAATTTGAGTCTCAAGACTGAGATGGGGAGTTCTTCTTCTTGCATATGCTGTCTTCTTTGTATTTTCTATTGTCATCCTTGTCTTCCCAAGGACTGTCTGAATGAGGGAGGGAGAGATTGAGTATAGATGAGAAGATTGTGAGAGGAGCTTCTCCCCTTGGTATCTTCTTGTGATTGCATGTGTATGTGGATAGGTTGTAAGTATTGGAAGTGAGTCAAGACACCTCAGTAGGTTTAGAGTTCATTATTCCGAGTGAGATAGCTAGTGCTAGGCTAGGTAGTAAGAGAGAGGATTCTTAAACTACGCTAGAGCTACTAGATGGGATGTCTGGATTAGCCTCCAATCACTTGAGAGGTCTCGCCATCTGAAGAAGTAAACGGAAGAGCTCTAGATTGTACTGGTACGGGCGGACATACTTGTAGCCACTTTAGTTTCACACGGATCTGAGGAGACAATAAGGTTGTTGTAGTTGGTGAGGATCGTACGGGGGATTTTTGTGTGACCTACAGACTGGGAGCATTCCTAGTTTGCTATGAAAGATCAAACCGGATCCTGTTAGAATAGGAGGATAGATTAGCTGAGTGAATCTTCCGTCACTATAAAGACCGAAAGGAGAGGAGGGCCTACCTCTCTGAGAACAAGTGGTAGACCCCTCTGAAGTGCCAACAGAGGTTAAGCGAAACCGGAATAGAAACCGAGGAAAATGAGTTTCTCAGATGAAGTGATAAAGATCCAGTCAGGAGTTTGAGTTCCGGTTGGGTTCTTGTTGGTTGTGTGAATGGATTTTAATTCGGATCAGGTATTAGTATAGACCGGATCAGCCTATAGTAATAGAAAGGAATTGTCCGGTATTTGGGAAAAAGGATAAATAGTGAGAAAGAAGAGTATTTGAATTGAGAATTTTCCTCAAACCACCTAGTAACACGAAACACTTCACAAAGTCTCTTGGATTTGATCTTTAGAGTCACTTTGTTATGCTTTAAAGGGGTTTTTGTGAGCATAATAGGGAATTTCACTTACCTTGTGTTGCGATATGGCAAAAATCTGGCGCCACTACTGGGGACTCTAAAGCTGTTAGTATTATTTCGAACCGGAAAAGAAGTGAAGTCAGTAATTATTAACCCCTCTGTTATTTTCTGGGAAACTGGAGATCGAATTGTTGTAGAAACCGGAATCCTAACTAATGAAAAAATCAGTGGTGTCGGGAAGTGTCATACGCGCAGTTAGCCGTAAGTATCCTTACAACAACCAATGGTTGCAAGATGACACGAATTATCGTTCCAGGGAACTTCTAGTAAGATATCGATTGAGTTATAAGCATCCGGATTGTGACTACTCACTTAATCCCTCTTCTTTCACGTCCCTACTTTATTCCGGAAACTTAGTACATTTCCGGATTCCGTTCCGGATCCGGATACCTCCGAAACTGAGTTCCGTCTCTCTTCTGTCACTGGTTTTTGTTGCCTCTGTTTTACCCTCAGAGGGTCCGCCCTTGATCTAGAAAGGGGTGGAGACTCACCACTTGTACAATTATCCTCTCTATACTCTAAAATCTACTAAACAACACACCCAAGGCAACACAGCTGTAGGAGGAGGAAGGAGTATCCTCTCACAGTTTCCGGATTGGTCGATCCGGAATCAGGTTACACAGAGCAATTCTCACACCTCTCTTTACTACAACGACGGATTCGAACTCATAGATCCAAGGGAATAGAGTCTCAAGGGGAGGACAATGTACCAAGGGGGAGGTTGGTAGACTTTCCGGAGTAGCGGGAGTTCCTTTCCTTTGGCGGTTGCTTATCTCCGCACAGAACCCTCCTAGTTCTGGACTCGCAGGGCCCTCTACCTTCTTACCCGGATTGCCGTTCCGGCAATTTAAAAGCATGTCACACTTTCACTCCCTTACTCAATCCGTATTCCTCCCACTCAACTCAACACCAAGAGATCCATAGCTCAAGATCCGGATTCCTACTCTCCCTCCCTTCTCTTTCTCCAGTACCAGGTCACACACCCATGCATACACTCATCCAAAAGACCCTGTCTAAGCAAAAGTGCAGCTAGAAGTACCCTGGCTAACTTAGATTAAGAAAAGAGAATTGTAATACGTACGTGAAAGCACTAAAATCGAATGGAGTAGGATGGAATGGCAGACCACTAACTTGCCTGCCCTTAAAATACTAACACAAAAACCCAAAGTCAACTCCTAAAAGCTTGAAAAGGAAACCCAGAAATCCAGGCCACCAATCCCTGAACCTCCCGGGATATCCAGAAAGTTTACTAACTACCGTCCGAGATTGTTGGATTTCCTGACTATCCGCCTAAGATTCCGGAAACCGGGTCCATGCTTGGAACCCC
Source organism: Climacium dendroides (assembly GCA_950106755.1). Taxonomy (NCBI): domain Eukaryota; kingdom Viridiplantae; phylum Streptophyta; class Bryopsida; order Hypnales; family Climaciaceae; genus Climacium; species Climacium dendroides. Next base: position 28,193,005 of record OX467089.1, on the reverse strand, counting down.
GTTCCGGATTCTATACTTCTTCTCCTACGAATTCTAATGTTTTGGCTTTCGTCCTTTCCTTGAACGACTCCTCGCTTGGTTGGTAGGCGTCCCCTTCGTATTCTTTGCTGGCGTAGTTTTTGCTGTGGCCCGAGTCTGGATATGGCGCGTTGCGGGAGATGGATCGCTGTCGTCTTCGGTTTCGGAAGTGGAGTGGACACTCTCCTCCTCAGAATCTTCGATGACTTGAACTTCCTTCTCCTTCTCTGGTGTTGTATCCTCCAATGTTGCGGGTTCGCTTCTTTTCTCCGGCGTGGTCTCTTGCATGTGCACAAATCCTTTCGGATTAGTCCGAGCCGGATTGGTCATCCCACTAATCCGGTTGATGAGATCTCCCCTGACTTGCTGTCCCGAAACCTTGAATGATCCGGTCATCAAGTTCGGCATTGTTTGGGACTTGGGAACTTCCGGGGTTGAGAACTTAGATGGCACCGGAACCGTTTTCGCGCTAGACTCAGGTTCCGGTTCCGAGGCTGGCCTCAAATTCAACTCCGTCATCCGCATTTTGTTGGCGGAAGGCTCGGTTGGTGTGAGTATCCCCTTCAAACCCTCCATCCGAGTTGCATGATCCGCCACTGGTTTCCCTGGGGTACCTGAGACAAAAGGAAGTTCCGGAAAGGTGGAGAAATCCATCGCATGGTTTGGGTCGATAGCCGCCAATAACTGCTGGATCTCCTTCAAAACTCGCTCTATCCTCGCGGTGAAGTCTATGAGGATGGTAACTACCTTGGTTCCGGTAATGTGGCCTTCCGATATCATCTTCGAGTCAAACAAGGCAGCTTTGGTGATGATGTCGGCCTTGATATTGACTGCTCTGGTTAGATTCTTGATGAGAGCGAGAGCCTCTTTCTCTTTCTCTTTTGTAGCTGCCATTTCCCCTTCCGTCCAATTCACTTGGGCCTGGAGTAGGTTCCGTTCCGCCTCCAACTCCTGGATCCGCTCCTCCCTCTTCTTCAAATCTTCCGGTTTGGGCAGTCGCTTGACAGCTTCCATGATTTGATCCGGATCCACCTTCAAAACTTCCGCGGTATCTATCACCAAATCCGACAGACCGTCGTGGAGTACCTTGGCTTCACGTATCCACTCGAGCCCCGCATTGAAAAATGCGGATTCCGTTTCCATTTTAGGTCCCTTGCTGGACTCCCCCCTCTCCATCGTCTGTGGCTTGATTCGCGATCCCGGATCAGTTGACTTCTTCTTCTTGGTCCTCGGATCAGTCAGGCGTTCCTCGGGAAGTTCCTCCGGATCAGACTCGACCGGATCTTCCGCCTCCTCCCCGGAAAGTCCGTATGACAGGATCGCCTTTCCGGTGTCATACTGGATCACTTTAGCTACACTCAAAAGTTCCTGTTGATGGTACAGATGAAACAAGTAGGTGCTAACTGGACTCGCCTTTGCTCGGGTCACGTGATCCGCTAATTTAGCCACTATCTCGGCTATGACCCTACCCCAGTGCACTACCCGGTTCTCCATAGCCCCAAAGATAGTATTGGCCACCGTAATGGTAACCCGCGTTGGCTTTTCCGGATACAAGATCGAAATCAGAAACTCTAGTATCCGCCTATGTCTCTCGTCCTTGCACTCGCTGATAGCGAATCCGTCCTTAGAGTTTGCAGACCTAGTGAACTTCCCAGCTACAAAACGGTCCGTCCTTGATGCTAAACCGTTCCCACTCTTCCGGAACTGATAGACGTCCGCCCAGATGTCCTCGGTCCACGCGACTGGCCGTCCTCTCAAAGTGAGCTCATACTGATTCGGAACACCGTGAAGTAGCTCTTGAATCATCTCTTCACTCTTGAGATTCCATGGTCGGTGTAGTAGACCGACACATTCTAACTTAGTTAAGTCCTCCTCTAACTGCTTGTGTAGTTCCGAGTTATCCGGAATGGCCGGAGAGATAACCCGGGCAGATACTGCTACCTTCCGTACTGGTCCGGATGCCATAAGATCTAAGTCAGAATGAGAGAAAAGTAGCTCTACTTCAGTCGCTAACTCACCACTCTTTCTCTCAACTACTCACACAAACAATCTCAAGAACACAGAACAGGAAAGTGAAGAGGAAACCCTAGGAAGACAACTTAAATACTAAACCGTCTTTTTACGGGCTTAAGGACAACGGCTACAAGTCCGTTGTATTAATGGTATCCTACTTCTGTAGCTACGAGACTTATACGATAGGTTCCTGTGTTCCGGATGAGTTCGGATTCCGGATCCGGATAAGTTCCGGTTACGGGTTGTGCCGGAATGCTTATTTCCTAATTCAAGCTATCTGGTCCAAAAATCACACTCTAACTATTATTTTTATTTTTTTTTTAAATTTTTCGCACCTACTTCTTGTATTATTGATCCGTTTCTGGATTCCGGATTCCCACAGGAAGGAAGTCAGAGCGAATCAGAAAGAACCAGCAAGCCGAGGAATCGTCGAGACCGGATCTTAGTAATCAGGAAACGACGGATCGAGAGGATAATCCGGTGTTGGTGGGGAGACATGACGAAGCGGACCCTAGATCTACTCCTACACCTCCAAATTCAGAGCCAGATGTAGGACTGGAAGGAGAAGAAGATTCGTTTTTGGAAAGGAAGTGCTATATGGCTCGCTTGAAGTATAAGCGCTTTAAGGGGGACGGAGATCAAGATGCGGATGAGTGGATGTGCGAGTTCGAAACAATCGCAGTGACAAATCAAAATAATGAAGCGGCCAAACGACGTATTTTTCAAGGTCTGCTAAAAGGGGAGGCGCTGCAATGGTACCCAAATATTCCGGACCCTATCCAAAATAATTGGGACCAACTTCGGACGCAATTTCTTCAAGCATTCTGAGAAACGGGAGGAGAAGCCAGAGCTCTAGGAAGACTAAGTACGATGAGGTCATCCAAATCTGTACGAAAGTATGGACATCGGATAAAAGCTTTGATCCAAAAGCTAACAACGGAAATTGCTCCTAGTTTGCAGGTAGAATGGTATGTGGATGGACTACCGGAATCCATGGGATTCCTAATCCGGCAAGCTAGACCAAGAACACTCCGGGAGGCGATTGATGTTGCCACAAATTATGAAAATTCGGCGCAGTCTCTCTGGAAGTCTTTGAGGAGAAATGAGAAGAGAGACAAGGGAAAGAAGAAGAAGCGTGATCGAAGGTCAAAGAACCGGAAGAGCATTTCTGATTCGGATAGTAGCTTCGAGAACTCTGAATCAGCCGATTCGGATTGCTGTTCTTTGAGCTTCGACATAGAAAGGAGTGTTTCACCTCCAAGAAGATCGTTGAAACCTGTGGGAGTCCTAAATAGGGCCTTAGATGTTTTTAGGAGGAATTGAGGACATAGTGGGTTCATCTAGATAATTTTTTTGTCTTTTTGCTATAAAAATAGAGCAGGAAGAGAGAAGAACCGGAACCGGAAAATCGGAAAACCTTAACTCCATAATAGAGTTAATGGTTACTCCTGAAAACCGGAACCGGAAAATCAATAACCGAGAACGGGATTGATTTCAATTGGTATTCCAAAAGACATGGCTCAGTAGAAACCAGAAACCGGAAGTTAACGGTCATCCTCGGATAATGATGAGCAAAGTAGTGGTCCGGAGGATTTCACGGCAAACCTCCAATAGCCATCTTAACAGTCCAGTGACCGGAAACGTCAAAACCAACGGTTGGAAACGGAAAGTAGGAAGAATTCAATGTCAGACCTTTTTCCAGTTTCTTCGGCAAGTTATAATGTGGGAGTCCTAAATAGGGCCTTAGAAGTTTTTAGGAGAAATTGAGGACACAGTGGGTTCATCTAGATAAATTTTTTTGTCTTTTTGCTATAAAAATAGAGTAGGGAGAGAGAAGAACCGGAACCAGAAAATCAGAAAACCTTAACTCCATAATAGAGTTAATGGGTACTCCTGAAATCCAGAACCGGAAAATCAATAATCGGGAACGGGATTGATTTGAGTCGGTATTCCAAAAGATATGGCTCAGTAGAAATCGGAAACCGGAAGTTAACGGTCATCCCTGGATAATGATGAGCAAAGTAGTGGTCCGGAAGATTTCACGGCAAAATTCCAACAGCCATTTTAACGATCCAGTGACTAGAAACGTCAAAACCAACGGTGGGAAATGGGAAGTAGGAAAAATTCAATGTCAGACCTTTTCCAGTTTCTCCGACAAGTTATAACTTGGGAATTGTTTCCGTTAGGGTTCATAGTTGGTTGGAGAGTTTCCGGTTTTTGTTGACAATTTAAGTTTCCGAGTGAGCCAGTGCTACAGTACGAGCGACTACTGCGAGGGTTAGTCGGAGAAGTGAAGGGAGAGCACTGCAACCATGTCTGGGGGTGAGTTTGAGGAAGAGACCTCCACCACAAAGATATCGCTTAGAAACATTGTTCCGGTTATTCCGAAAGATGCGGGAGAGAGAGTCGACCTGGTAGAGGATCTTAGTCAGATGGGCTGAGGGCTGATAGGAAAGGCCCTGGAGTTTCAAAGATGAAGTGATGGTGCGGGAGATATTGCATCCGCAGTCGAACGAATGGAGGAAGACCGTGAGGGCGCTTCCAGACAAGTGGACCGTAGGAGTATGGCGGGAGGTTTACGGTTTTGCCGGGGTAGAGAAGGGATGGCCTCCCGGACAGACAAGACCACGGTGGGTAAGTTCTGAAATGCCCCTCATACAAAGGATGGATACACGGTGAATGACTACAAGGATGAGCGAGAGAAGAGGGTGCTAGAATTTCTAGTTCCGATTCTCAGTCCGGATAGAGGAAACCGGATGACCATCACTTTGGAAAATACAATCTTTGGTGCATTGTCCGGAGACAGGAAGGTAGATTGGGGGTTAGTCTTGAGAGATTATGTCGCCAAACTATGCAAGGGAGTGGGAAAGACTAAACCATCTAGCATTTCCCCATTTCTTTTTCATTTGTATCATGCCCAAGATTGTATGAGGGCGCAAGAGAGTCAGGAATACACAGTCCAGGAGGTCAAACTGGCCCACGGGATGAAACCTGACTCCGATGATGAGATGGAAGAGAGAGAGGTTAAAAAAGAGGCTTCCAGTTCGTCAGGAAAACCGGAACTAAAAAAGAGGAAAGGGAAAGAGGTCTAGATGGAAGAAGAGAAGGATCCAATCTGGAATAGCGATCCCTTAGGGTCGATTATAGGAGAGCTCAAGAAAGTCCGAGAAGAACATGAGAAAGAGAGAAGTACCTTGAAAAAAGGTATGTAAGATGTTGGAAGATATTCCTAGGGCAAAGTGTGTAGAGCAAATCCAGAACTTGATAGAGGATGTTGAGGGAAAATCCGGAAAGGCAAAGTATCAGGATTTAGCGGATGAATTGTTGTCCCTGAAAGAAGAACTGAGTAGATAGAAATATGAGAGTGAGTGTAACCGGAAGTATTCAGTTCAAATTGAGGATACAATTGACTGGATTAGGGAGTTTATCACCCTTCCGGCAGAAACATTGAACAAGGCTAGGTTATTTAATGAGAAGGTCTTGGAAGGGTTAGGAAAGCTAGGAGACAAAGTCATTCATGTCCTAGTATCCTTCAACTCCAAGATGGAACAGCTCCTTGTTTAATTGAGAGAGGTCATAGGAGAGGTCAATCCACCTCCCCAACCAGAATCAAAACCGGAAATGGTTGGTACAACAGAGGTGACTCCATCCAAGCCACCGCGGTTGGAGACCAAGCAGACATTCCCAATGACACGGGAGAAATCCGGACATTCATCCGAAGATGTGGTGATAGTTACTCCTGCTAAGGAGACTGTTACCCCGGAAAGCGGAACTACGCATACACCAACACCCAGATCAATATTGTGGGGAAAGATGAAAGTGGAAGAGGTAGATTTAGGGACGCCGCAGAGCAAGATTTTAAAGGCCTCTCCCACTCCTAGCCAGACAAAGATGAAGACTCTGAGGCCTCCATTAGCAAGGAAATCAACCCGGGCGAACTTAGAGGAAGAAGAAGAAGAAGATGAGGATTCAGAAGAAGAGGAGGAAGAAGAGGATTCTAGTTCTGAATCCGGAAAGGAGTCCGAACCATACTCTGATCCGGATCAGGGACTGGCCGCACTAAAAAAGAAGAGAGCCAAGACCAAGGCTCAGTCCTCCAAGGCCAAGAAATTGAAGACAGTTTTCAGTTCCGTCTGGAAACAACCGGCGCGGAAGGGCACCCCGAAACCAAGTGCAACACCGGGGAAGCGGCATAAAACTTAGAGTAGGACAGATAGGTAGGTTAGAATCTCAGTTGAAAACCCAAGTTTTTGGTAGAAAGTATTTTGTAAATCACTTTTAGCAAGAAAGGTAAAATTAACTTCTTGGATCCGGATTTTTCGGAACGAGAATTTTAAACGGCTAGTTCCAGGATTATAGTAGTCAACGTCATTTTGGTAGATGAGGAGGAGGGCACGTGTTGATTCAGGAAAGGTAGATTTTGATTCCCCTGGACTGAGGAGTCCTATGGGTTGTTTAGTATTTAGTTAGCCGGTTATTGTTAATCCGGTGTGCATTTCCATACTTTGTTTTCCTAACATTGTGCAATCCAAATCAACTTTCTGGTTCACAATTAGAGGTGGCGGCGTGTGCTTTGGTGGTGGATAACCATTGATGTATGTTCTGTAGAGATTGCAAGAATAGGTAAGGAGGGAGTGTGCCCGGATATTAAGATTGTCCGGATTCTTGAAGAGAGACTGCAAGCGAGGATGTTTTCCGGACCCAAGTGTGACCGGTTCGTGTTTCTAGTTGAATTTTGATAGTCTCGGATGTGTGCGAAGTGTAACTGTTGATTGTTCCAGAGCAGCTCTTGTTTTTCCGGTCAATAGGTTCAGACTTAACCGGAATCCCGAAGGGGAAGTAATAACTCCCTAACTCAGCCATCCCAGTTTTTGCTAGAAATCTAGATTAACTAATAGGCCGTTGTTGTAGTCCAAGTTAGTATTCTAGCCAACTATACCTTGTGTGACCTACTGATCCCGATAGCTATTTGGATCAACTGTGAAGGAGAGTTCGGCCGGAATTAGGCTTTGTTGTGTTATGTTTTTCTTCTTCTTTTTACAGTGGATCTCTTGTCACTCTAAAACTTAGAGGGTAGGTTTTAAGCTTCCTGCCTCAAGCCCAATACGCGGATCCCTCTTGATTCATAGGTTAAACTCAATTCCGGTTACCAAGAATGGGAAAGTCGGACTAGCTACCCCCTTTTCAGTTCCGGTTTGATTGTAAATAGATTGTAGATAATGTGTGAATAGGAGAAGTTAAAGGGTGAGTATGGTAATAGAATAGAATAGTTAGAATTGGGACTTAACCGGATTAGAGTAGGTGTTCTTGGGTTTGTTGTGGCAAGGCAAATCCCTCTTTTCCAGACAAATAAGGATTCCTCCAACTAAATCTCTGTGGGAACGATAAACGGGTCACTTTAGGATCATTTCCGGTCCTAGAGAAGCAACCTGACTTTCCTGTGCTACGACAAAACCCATAGGTATGCACGAGAAGGCTGTTGTTAAAGTCAAGACAGAGGATCTGGATTCTCGGAAGATGATGAGTAGTATCCAACAGTCTTTAGAGGTCATCAAAGTAAATCTCGTGGAAAATCGGAAGCCGAGATGGATCGTCTCTACTTCCAGGGCAAATGTATGGTGCGGAAGATGTGGAGAACCGGGACACTATCCTAGTGAGTGTCAGCGAGCCACTCACAAGGCAGTACATTATGTATACTCGGAAGAGAAGGAGATCTACTACACTATGAAAGGTGATGAAGAAGAAGAAGTTTATGAAGTGCAGTCGACATACGGGAGAGGAAAAGGAATTGCGATTCCGATGCGGTCCAACCCGTTGAACCGGAATTTCTTGCCTGGACCAAGTTAAGGACTGATGATGCATCAACCTATCCAAACCACAAGTTATCTAGGTAGGCAAGTTGTGATTTGCTATGGTTGTGGGGAACCGGGTCACTATGCTAATGCATGTTCTAATCAAGGACAAGCACTAGGAGCACCTCGGGTTCTTCCATGCCAAAATTGTCAGGAGTACGGACATCCAGAAGGTAAATGTCCACACCCTGTACGAGTTAGGCCAGTCTACAAGCAAGTACAGATACTACCCAGAGAGCAATCAACACTCAACTATGGTCATTCAAACGGGATTGAGAAACCGTCGAAATGACGGTGCAAGGTGGAGCTGTTGGAAGAGGAGGTAAACCAGGTATCTACTCGCAGTTCTACCAAAGCACAACTGGAGCGGCCAACCCAGAGCAAGAAATGGAGGAAGAAATACAGAAGGAAGTCAGGGGCTAGTGATGACTCTGATTTACCTCCTGCATTGAGGGAACCAAAACGAGAGAAGGGCCACTTTGAAGAAGGGGTCGCAGTCGACCGGATCCCTAGGGACATCAGTACTGAAGTGCGGGCGGAGATTTCCAAGACGAATGTTCCACCACCCCGGAAGTCAGTTACTTTTAACGACGCTCCCATGATTATCAACCCGGATATACGAGGACATGAATATGACATTGTCCAAGACATCTGTCGCAGTACAAAGTAAGTAAATTCCCTGTTATACTCCCGAAAACTCCTTTAAAGTATAACTAAGTGACTCTAAAGATCGAACCCACGAGATCTTGTAAAGTATTTGGCTTCATTACATGATTTAGGATGAGTTAGCTTATAAACCCAACTTCCGGTTTCAAGTCAATTACTGGAAAAAAAACTATAATATCCGGAAAACGGAGAATTAGCTTGTCGCAACGTAAATTTTTGGTTTTGTTTAGCTTATCTAGAATTCAGAGCGGAAACTAGTGAAGTAGAACCGGAACTGAGTGCAAGTTGTAGGAAAATCGAATATATACACGCGAAAAATGAAATAGTGGGTAGACCGGATTCCATTCAGTTGAAAATTTCAAATTGGTCGGGACCGGAAACGCGTCTGAAATTAGGGTAGATACCGGATTAGGGTTGGAACAGATGTCAAGCCATCAAACCAGAACGTAGTCATTATGACCACGACGGAGTCCTGGGACTATTTAAAGACCAACTCTGCCAGTTTTACCCCTTTCATTTCCTCATGAGATTGGGCGCTCCTCATGTTGTTTACAGCATTTGGTACCCTCATGTTAGGATAGTGTGATTCAGTAGAATTCTAGTGATTCCGGTTGAAATCGGAGAGAGAAATAAGGAACGGGACGTGCGGCTAGGAGCAGGTGAGGTAGAATTGGTGAGGAAATCCGTGTGAGAGGAGATCCACTCCATGCCACTGATACGTCGAAAGAAAACGGGGTTGTCAAGATCCAGTCCGGTCGAGGTGAAACTCCAGAAGATATTTCTGGCGATTCCCTCAGACGACCAAGAGAAGAACCAACTCATAGAAGACTTAGCTTCTATGGGTTGCCCCGGGGTTCATTGAGAAACCTTGGGGATTCCGGGAGGAGAGAATGGTGAAGGAACTATTGGGCAAATTGTCCAATGAGTTCGATAACACCTTGAGAGGGAATCCGTCCCTCTACACTGAGGAAGTCTGGAGAGGGGTGTATGATTTCCGGGTAGGGGGTCTTGGAATGGCTAGCCGGAAGGATGAATTCATCCGGGGGAAGTTCCATGGCATTCCCAACCCTAAGGACGGATATGCAGTGGACGACTACATAAATGACTGACACCGTCGTCTTTTGAGATTTCTCATTCCGATCCTTCATCCGGAGAAACCAACAAGGGTGACAATCACCTTAGGGAACACCATCTTCGGTTCCCTGAGCGGAATCCGAAACGTGCATTGGGCGCGGATCCTTTTTGATCTGGTAACTCAGCTCATCAGGAAGGTAGGAAAGAGTAGGGCTACATCCATATGCCCGTACTTGTACCACCTGTACCACAACCATCAGCTCCTGACGGTTGATGAGGAGAAGGAGTGGAAGGCTCAGGGAGCTCTCCTAAAGCATGGCGAATCGGAAGAAGACGATGAAGCGGAATCGGTTCCAGATTCGGATCCGGAAACGGAAGAGGAGGAGGAGGTAATGCCGCCGATCAAGCGACAAAAGACAACTCCTCCCCATGGGCGAGGGACACCTCTAGGACATGGCCTGTCAACCCCAGAGGAAAAACAGAAGGGTGTCATGGAGGAAGAAGTGGATCCATGGGATCCATTCAATAATTTGATTGGCATTCTTTCCAATGTCCGAGCAGATTGGGAGGTGAAGCATCTGACCTTGTAGACGATCGGAAGACTGGTGGATGCGCCGCCAGACAGCTAGCTACCATTGAAGGTAGCCGACTATATCACCGATTCGGCTTAGTACCGGAGGCAGACGAAAGAAATAATCCGACTGCAGATAGAGGCGGATACCTTGAAGGCGGAAAATCTCGTCTTGAGAGAGGATGCAGCCGCCACGTTGGAGATAGCAGAGGAAATACGGCGGGTAGCGGATTAGGTGAAGGACGTTCTAGGGGTACCCAGGGCGGCCGCCACCAAGGCCAAGCTATTTGACGACGAAGTCCATAAGGAGAAGAAGCTATCTAGTGCTAGGATAGTAAGGATTCTCACGGCCTACGCAGAGCGGGTTGAGATGGCACTGAAGGAGGTGCGGATTTCAGCGGATCGGATTGAAGAGAGCAGTCGGAAGTTGATAGGAGCTCAGGAGGTCCCTCTGTCGGAACTCTCCCTACTAGAAGAGTTTCCGGATGTAACAACTGCTGAAGAGGAGAAGGATAAGACTCCCAAGCCCAAGATGACTGCACAGGTGTCTAAATCGGCAAACACCCTAAAATCCGCCATCGATCTGGAATCCACACCCGATTCCGGTCAGGCCGATCCAGTTCCGACACTTGTGGATGGGGAACGGAACCGAAACCTGACTGAAATCTTCGAGGGGATGGAAGCCAAGCCGAAGAGTCCTACCTTAAGGTTAGGATTGTAGATAGTAAGAGTTTTTGTACATACTAGAGGAGTTAGATCGGAACCAGATTCTATCCGATGGTTGGTAGGTAGGTAGGATCGGAAGTTTAGCCGGAAAATGCGGCTGGATTCCGTGACACTTTTTGCCTTTTTGCGCTTTTGTGGTGCTGTATATAAATCTGCCCTGAGAAGGGAAGAGGGAGAAAAAAAATCTTCTTTTGCAAAATTCTTTGGTGTCTTCTGTTTTTGTTGTTGTATGTCTGTGCCATGAGAGTTGTGTGCCTACTGTATGATCGGAAGTGAGGAGAGCAAAGAGAGAAAGCTAAGAGTTGACATCTTCTCCCCTTGGTGTATTTTATTCTTTAAGTTTCAGTGTATGTGAATAGGTATTAAAAGAGTTGGGAGTGCGCTTCAGTTCTTCAACGTGTCTAGAGTTTGAGATTCCGGGTGAGAAAACCGTTGTTAGGCTAGACGGATAGGGAGGGATTCCCTACTTGCGCTAGAACTCCTGAAAGGAAAATCCGATTGAGTGTCCGATCTTTTGTGAGGTCTTGCTGCCATAGTTGGTAAACGGAATAGCTCTAGTACGTGTTGGAATGGACGGGTTCACTTGTAACCACCTAACTTCGCACGGATAGGAGAGGGTGCCCAAGGTCGTTGTAGTATCAGAGGATCGTACGGGGGGTCTCTGTGTAACTTGCAATCCGGATTAATACCTAGGTTGCTGTGAGAGATCAAACCGGATCCATAGTAAGTAGGAGAATAGAAGATAGAAGAGTGGGATCTTCCACCACTATAAGTTACGGAAGGAGTGGTGGGCCTACTACTCTAAAAACTAAGGGGTGAACCCTCTGATGGTGAAACAGAGGATAAATTAAACCGGGTGATATCTAGAAGAGTACAGTCAGGTTGGAACGGATAGGTCTACAGAGGTAACCAGGGACGGAAATTATAGTCTCTTGGGATTGTGGTTGTTGTTCAGACCGGATAGCTGGTAGAAACGGAAGTGGTGGAAAGCTAATTCTCCCTTTTTCGGAGTTTATAGTTTTCCAGTAATTGACCTGAAACCGGAAGTTGGGTTTATAAGCAAACTCATCCTAAATCGTGTAATGAAGCCAAATACTTCATAGGATCTCGTGGGGTCAATCTTTAGAGTCACTTAGTTATACTTTAAAGGAGTTTTCGGGAGTATAACAGGGAATTTACTTACTTTGTACTGCGACAGTCTCCTGTGCCGCACATTGACGCAGTCTTCGATTACGTAACCATCCTTGGGGTTAGCTGCTCCCCGGAACTTCCCACGCACGAAGTCTCCCTTTCGGTTGGCCTGTTCCGTGCCGCCTTCCTCCAGCTTGTAAACTTTCCTCCAGATCTCCCTAGTCCACATGGGCGGAACCGGTCGAATAGTGTTGTCGAACTAGTTAGAGGCTCCTTCGATGAGCTCCCTCACTATCGCCTCGTTCCGAAAGTAATCCCCAGGGTTCTCCCAGGGTTTCCTAAAGAACCCCGCGCAACCCATGGCGGAGAAGTCCTCCATCAATTCGACTCTCTCCCGCTCACTACTGGGCTCTAAAGGAGCCACTTTTCTTACTCTAATTTCTATCCTCTGAGCGCTCGCTGGTCCTTGATTTCGACTGCGCTTTAACTACGGCATCCGTCTCTCTTTTAGATCACTACCTCTCTTCTCTCCTAGCCGCACGTCCCGTTTCATCACACACTCCTCTCGACCTTGGCCGAATCACTCAATGCACAAGTGCTGCGGTGCTCCCTTTCCCTCTCTCTTTCTCTCGTTCTGAATTTCCGCCTTGCTCACGCACTCAATTCTATTCTAATCTCTGCGCCTGTGTAAAGAAAACAAACGCGCTTACTCACAACTCTCAGACTTTGCACAATTCACACAAAAACAGACTCAATTTGCAAATACAAACTCAAAGCACTAAGAGCGCGTCAAGTACGCTGGTGCTCCCAGGTGCAAATGACAGACAAACCTTAAAACAGTCTCTTTTATACCCCGAAAACCTCATCATTACTTTTTTCCGATTTTCCGGACGCGAATCCTGGATCCGTACCTCCGATTAGGGGACTAGACCGGATGCGTTTCTGATATCTGTTCCGCTCCCTAATCTGGTTCATTCAGGGCTTATGTTTCTAGTCTTTCTAACCCTTGTCTTTTCTTTCTTCTTCCATGCTAATCCGGGTCTACTCAATTCGGATTCCGTGTTACAAATCACGATAGAGAAAAAAATCAAAAAGTTAGGTTGCGACAGGCGGACAGGGCAGTTGGACGCAGTCGGGTCATCCGCCATCCGCCTATCCGCTTCGGCGGCGGACGGGGCAGCTCCGTCCGCCCGTTCGTCGACTCGAGCCACGTCCGCGTGGTTCGGGACAGGTCCGGTCCCGGGCCTCTTTTAGGTTTTGGAGCGGACGGGTATATTGGCGGACGGCCAACTTAGATTTCCCTATTTTCACTCTTCATTTGGGAATCATTGCCATGTCGGATGTGCTACTATTGCTTCACGCGCTAGTTGCTGCTATGTGGTGAAGAGTGGGGGTCATATTTTGATCATAATACATTGGATTTTGTTCCTTGGTTACTTACATACGCTTGGAGACATTGAAGCACATTATATATTTTGAGAGAATGGGGATTATATATTGGAAATTTCCATTCTAAAATTGCAAGTGAGTACTCGATACTCAAGCAGTCATGACGAGGGCTCGTAGTGCTGCAGCTGAAGGCAAGAAGAAGTCAAAACCGAAGGGCGTTGATTATGAGCTACGGTTTGACATTTTGGATGACGTCAACATCAAGGCTGAGACGGGTTGGGAGAAAGAGGATGTGGAGTATTGGACCTCTAAATTGTGCTGCAAATACGTGAAAATGTATCACATTGGGAAGTTGTGGCCTCGAGAGTGTCACCCTCTTCACACTCGTGAATATTGTTTTAAACCATTGAATTGCCTCAATGAACATTTTGTGCACCGTTCGATGGAGGTGTGGAAGGCCCTATTTCCGGAGAAGGCTATGAGCAAGGGCAAAATTAACTATAGCTTAGTAAGCATGGTTTACGCTGAACTCATACTGGGCCGTCAGGTGGGTACGTATCCTACGGTAGCGACATTGCCACTTGCAATTGGCAAACATCAGAAACATATCCCTGATATGTTTGTTCCGAAGGCGCAACTTCCTAAAGCAAGTGAAAAAAAGAAAGCATTAGAGGACGTTGTGGAATCAATTCAGATCCCTCTTGAAATCCAAGTGCGTCGTATGGAAGTGCTGAATGGAAAGAAAATGGCGGTAGAACCGGCTTGTATGGGGGACCCCACAAAAGAAAGCACTTGTCTTGTAGACGGTGTAGAAGGAGAGGTCTTTTTGACTCTACCGACGGATTTAAACCCTACACAAAACGTGTTAGAAGGGGTGCCAGAAAGCAACGTTGCAATGAAGCTCCCTCGGCCAACAGAACATGGATCTACATCGATGTCACAGAAGCACCAAGAAGAGGATCCTATAAAAGACATTGAAGATAGAGAAGACATTCAAGACGTGAAGGAGGCTCACGCTTGTATTGACCGGTTTTTAGCAGACACAGCACAAGACATCATGTTCTATGTCCTCCGTCTCCTAAATCAAGGAGAAGACCAAGCCTACTGTCAAGACCTAAAAATGCAATTCGGACTTCACCAAACCAAAATGAAGAGCACCCAACTCAACCAACAGATGTAAGGATGGACTCTAAGGATGAGGCTGCTGTGAACAACGACGAAGAGACCTTGATTATCCAAGATCATTCGTTGCTAGCTTTGTTGGGCCCAGAGGATCTCAAGACTCTACAGAAGATGCCTCCACTAGAAGAGATGGAGAACTTGTTGCAGTGTTCCCTCTGATGGAATCAATTTGAAATTCATCGAGAAGCAACAAATGGCGGAAATGAAGGGAGCACTATAAACAAAGGTGGCCCTGCAAATGTAGGAGGAAATCCTAATGAAGGTGGCACTACAAATGAAGGACGCAGCTCCACTTCAGACAATTCAACAATAGGATTTGGCGAGATATTTAGAACAGCGTATTCTCTATCATGTACAGGTAGAGTTGTGGCTGTATTGACGCCTACTTTTGCGCAAATAACTGATACATTTACGAAAATGACACCATCCGTTCTTCATGGTGCTTTGGCTTTCAGAAAGTTTGTCGAGTTTGCGAACAAACTACAAGACGAGAAGTTGGAAGACCTTAAGCATAAAAATTTTTTGGAACAACAGAATTTGGAGTTGAAGGAGGTGCATTTGTCACAAGCGAAACAAATAGATTCTATTTATTTCAAATAGAATTTGAAGTAAGAAATCCATTCATAGTACATTTTCTTTATTCTGTGGGGTAGAAATAGAGAAATTACTAGAGTTATGGATTAACAACTGTAGGGGCTCTTAATTGAGGTAAAATGGTTAAGGAGGAAATTTGCGCTTTCCGTCCTAACCGGAAACCGGAGCCTGGAGAGTTGTCCAAAAAGTATTTTCAAAGACTTTTTGTAGTATCGGAACTAGATCCGGAATCAATCCGGAACTATTCCGAACTAACGAATCCGGAATCCGGAAATGTCTAGGATCCGGATGAAGATCCGGATAGGATCCGAAATCCGTAAAATGATTTGGAACAGAAGCCTCATACCAGGCGGCAACGAAGACGGCTCCGGTTGAAAGCGGAAAGCACGGATCCGGGAAAGGGCGGATCCGGAACGGACAATTCCGAAATGGATCCGGAAATTTAGGAAGATCTGGAATTTTAGAAAGTTCTGAATTTATAGGATCTGATGCTAATCTTTCGGATATCTCGGGGTGTTCAGTGATTGGTTGTCTGGATTTCCAGGTTTCCTTTTCAGACTTTTAAAAGTTGACTTTGGATTTTCAATTAGTATTTTAAAGGTAGGCAAGTTAGTTGTCTGCCATTCCATTCCATCTCAATTCCATCTTAGTGCTTTCACGTATGTATTTCAATTTTCTTTTCTTAATCTAAGTCAGCCACGGTGCCTCTAGCTGCACTTTGCTTAAACATAGTCTTTGGCTAAATGTATGCGTTTGTGTTGTATCCTTGTACTGGAGAAAGAGAAGAGAGGGAGAGGAGGAATCTGGATCTTGAGCTACAGATCTCTTGGGTGTTGAACTAGTCAAGAGGGATGCAAGCTAAGTAAGGGAGTGTGAGCATTACGTGCCTTTAAATTGCTGGAACGGCGATCCAGGTGAGAGAGGTAGAGGTCCTTGTGAGTCCGGAACCAGGGAGGTTTCGTGCGGAGATAAGCGATCGCCAGAGGAAAGAATCTCCCCCTACTTTGGAAGGTCTACCAACCTCCACCTCAGTACGTTGTCTTCTCCTTGAAAATCTACTCCCTTGGGTTTATGAGTTCAGATCCGTCGTTGTAGTACGAGAGGTGTGAGAATTTCTTTGTGTGACCTGTTTCCGGATTAGCCAATCCGGAAACTGTGAGAGAATACTCCTCCCTCCTCCTACAATTGTGTTGTCTTGGGTATATTGTTAATTAGGATTTGGGTGTAGAGAGGTTAGTTACACAAGTGGTGAGTCCCCACTCCTTTCTAGACCAAGGGTGGACCCTCTGAGGGTAAAAGAGAGGCAACAAAAACCAATAACAGAGGAGAGACGGAAATAGGTTCCGGAAGTGATCCGGATCCAGAACGGAATCCGGAAAAGTACTAAGTTTCCGGAACGAGGTGAAGAAGTAACAAGAAGGGGATTAAGAGTGTAGTCACGATCCGGATACTTCTAATTCAACCAATATCATACTAGAGTTCCCTAGAACGATAATTCGTGTCATCTTGCAACAATTTGTCGTTGTAAGGATACTTATGGCTAACTGCGCGTACGACAGCGTTACTCCAAAGAATATCATGATGACTTTAAGGCAAAGTATGAGATATTGGAGAGCAAATACAACACGTTGTATTGGAGGCAGACCCCAAACTCGAAGCCTTTGGGTGATGACTATGAGAGTGTCAAGAAAGATAACAAGACTTTGAAGCGAACGAATGAGAATCTCAAGGCTATGAATGAGAAGTTGGTGTTGGAGTTGAAGACATGCAAAGAGATGTTAGAAGAGCATTGCAAAACATTGTGGACATTACAAAACGAGAAGGTAGGTCAACAATCGCCTAGTGGAATAGGGCTATTGGAGGCAAGTGAACCAACACAAGAGAGCGATCAACTATCTCTTCCTCTTGATGAGGGCAAAGTTGAGGATGGGACTGTAGAACTCCGACAGTGCATTTCGAGTCTTAAATCCATAGTTTTTCCCTCATTTGAAGATGCTTCCATGCAGTCACAAAATCCTGAAGTTCAAGAGTTAAGGCATCAATTGGACTTGGCAGTTCGAGGAAAGAATGAGGCTGAATCAACAATTAAACGAATGATGCAAGTAGGGGTACTAAGTGAAATCCTTCCAATGGAAAATACAGATTTACGGTGGATGGTGTGGGTGCGGCAACTACAAGATCATTCCTCTGTATCATCCGGACTCATGAACGGGCTCTTGAGGTATGCATTGCAATCGGACACAACATACAAGAATGTCAAGAGTTTTAATGAGCGTTTTGTGGAGAAGTTGGAGGAGGAAAGAAAGGACCCTGATTTAAAACTTACGGTTTGGGGGAACATGGATAGGATGTATGAGCGGCTAAACCACGGAAAGACCTATGATACGGAGAACATTGATTGGGCTTTGGAAGCAGAGGAAGGATGGGTCCTTTATGGCACGTTGTCAGCTCACTTCCAACAACACGAGAAGGAGCTTGTGCCAGGAAGTTTTCCAAATACTCCCATCTTGGAGGGTCATTGTTCTCTTTGCCAAGGTTGTTTTGGGCCCGAAGGAGCTATAGCATTGGGACAGTGTCGCTATACATTCTATGTGTTTTGCATTCAAAGATCAGTGGAATTTCAACGTTGTTGTCCTGAGTGCCGTATTCCTCTGAGTCCAAGGTTGTATGAAATGCTAGGGATTTTTGCACCGTATGCCTATGGGGCACGAATATAATCGATGGAACCTTCCACTTGACCAAGAGCCATACAAATTTCAGAACTATTTGCATTGGGGAAAACCAATGAAGTAGGATGCTTGATCACAAATATATGAGCTATGCGATGGCCCATGTCATATGCGTAGATCGCTGTAAGTATCTTTACAACGACAAATTGTTGCAAGATGACACGAATTATCGTTCCATGGAACTCTAGTATGATATCGGTTGAATTAGAAGTATCCGGATCGTGACTACACCCTTAATTCCCTTCTTATTACTTCCTCACCTCGCTCCGGAAACTTAGTACTTTCTGGATATTGTTCCGGATCCGGACCCCCTTCGGAACCTAGTTCCGTCTCTCTTCCGTTACTGGTTTTTGTTGCCTCTATTTTACCCTCAGAGGGTCCGCCCTTGATCTAGAAAGGGGTGGGAACTCACCACTTGTATAACTATCCTTTCTGTACTCTAAATCTACTAAACAACACACCCTAGACAACGTAGTTGTAGGGGGAGGGAGGAGTATTCTCTCACAGCTTCCGGATTGGCCGATTCCAGAAACAGGTTACGCAAAGAATTTCTCACACCTCTTACTACAACGACGGATCCGAGCTTATAGATTCAAGGGAGTAGATTTTCAAGGAGAAGATACGTACCAAGGGGGAGGTTGGTAGACCTTCCGGAGTAGTGGAAGTTCCTTTCCTCTAGTGGTCGCTTATCTCCGCACAAAACCCTCCTAGTTCCGGACTCGCAAGGACCTCTATCTCTCTTACTCGGATCGCCGTTCCAGCGAATTAAGGGTATATAACGCTTTCACTCCCTTACTCAGCCTGCATCCTCTCCTGATTAGCTCAACACCCAAGAGATCCATAGCTCAAGATCCGGATTCCTCCTCTCCCTTCTTTCTCTTACTCCAGTCCAAAGATACCACACAAACACATACACTAGCCAAAACCATATAAGCAAAGTGTAACCAGTAGTACCCCAACTGACTTAGATTAAGAAGGAAAACTGAAATAACATACGTGAAAGCACTAAAGTGGAATTAGAATGGAATCCAGACAACTAATTTGCCTGTCATTAAAATACTAACTAAAAAACCCAAAGTCAACTCCTAAAAGTCTGACAGGAAAAACCCGGAAATCCAGCCCATCAATCACTAAACCCCCGAAATATCCGGAAAGGCTAGTTACTGTAGTCCCGAGATTGCCGGATCTTTCCGAACTACATGTCTATGATTCCGAAACCTGGGCCCACGCTTGGAAACTCGTTTCGGATCCAATACTATTCTTCCTACGAATTCTAATGTTTTGGCTTCCGTCCCTTCTTCAAGCGGCTGCTTGCTTGACTAGTTGGCGTCCACTTCATACTTCTGGTTGGAGTCGTTTTCGTTGTTGCTCGAGTCTGGATATGGCGCGTTGCGGGAGACAGATCGTTGTCCCCCTCAGTTCCGGAAGTGGAGTGCGCACTCTCTTCCTTTTAATCTTCAATGACTTGAACTTCCTTCTCCTTTTCTAGCGGTGTCTCCTCCAGTGTTGGGGGTTCGCTTCTCTTTTCCGGAGTAGTCTCTTGTATATGCGAGAACCCTTCCGGATTCGTCCGGGCCAGATTGGTCATTCCACCGATCCGGTTGATGAGGTCTCCTCTAACTTACCGTCCTAGAACTTTGAATGTCCCCCTCATAAGGTTCGGCACCGTTTGCGACTTGGGAATTTCCGGAGTCAAGACTTTGGGTGGTACCAGAACCGATTTCACATTGGACTCAGGTTCCGGTTCCGAAGCTGGCCTCAAATTTAGCTCCGTCATCCGCATCTTGTTGGAGGTAGGCTTAGTTGGCGTGAGTATCCCTCTCAATCCCTCCATTCGAGTTGCACGGTCCGCTACCGGTCTCCCTGGAGTACCCGAGATAAAAGGAAGTTCCGGAAAGGTTGAGAAATCCATCACCTGATTCGGATCGATGGCCGCCAGTAGCTGCCGGAGCTCTCCCAAAACCCGCTCTGTCTTGGCAGTGAAGTCCACAAGGATGGTCACTATCTTGGTCCCGGTGATGTGGCCTTCCGATATCATCTTTGAGTCAAACAAAGCCGCTTTCATGATGACGTCGGCCTTGATGTTGATTGCTTCGGATAGGTTCTTGACAAGAGCGAGAGCCTCCTTCTCTTTCTCCTTTGAAGCTGCCATCTCCCCTTCTGCCCAATTCAGTCGGTCCTGGAGTTGATTCCGTTCCACCTCCAACTCTTGAATCCAATCCTCCCTTCACTTTAGATCTTCCGGCTTGGGCAGTTGCTTGACGGCTTTCACAATCTAATCTAGTTCCACCTTCAAAACTTCCGCTGTGTCTATCACCAGATCCGCCAGACTGTCGTGGAGTACTTTAGCCTCGTGTATCCATTCGAACCCAGCATTGAAAAATGCTGATTCGGTCTCTACTTTCGGACCTTTACTTGACTCCCCTCTCTCCATCGCCGGTGGCTTGGATCGCGACCCCGGATCGGTTGACTTCCTCTTCTTGTTCCTTGGATCGGTCAAGTGTTCCTCGGGGAGTTCTTCCGGTTCCGACTCGACCGGATCTTCCGCTTCCTCCCCAGAAAGTCCATATGACAAAATGGCCTTTCCAGTTGTCGTAGCACAGGAAAGCAAAAATCCTTCTCTAAGGCTCAATATTTCTTAAAAGAGGCCTTAAAGTGACTTGAGTATCGTTCCCACGAAGATCGAATTTCCTAGGTTCACAATTACCGGAAAATGGTAGAGTGATGGTCACGAAACACACACACACAAAACCCCAAGCAAAACAATAGACCGGAACTTCCACTTGGCCTCCTTGTTTCCTTGGACAAACACGACCGGATCCCTCCGATCCAACAATTACTATTACACATTAGACCGGATCTTCCTGGTCTAATAACACTGACCGGACCTAATCCGGTTTAACACCTACTTGTTTATCACACAGACTTTCTAATTGATGTCAGAAGCGAAGAAAATAGATTTTATTTATTTCAAATAGAATTTGAAGTAAGAAATCCATTCATAGTACATTTTCTGTATTTTGTGGGGTAGAAATAGAGAAATTACTAGAATTATGGATTAACAACTGTAGAGGCTCTTAATTGCGGTAAAATGGTTAAGGAGGAAGTTTGCACTTTCCGTCCTAACCGGAAACCGGAGCCTGGAGAGTTGTCCAAAAAGTATTTTCAAAGACTTTTTGTAGTATCGGAACTAGATCCGGAATCAATCCGGAACTATTCCGAACTAACGGATCCGGAATCCGGAAATGTCTAGGATCCGGATGAAGATTCGGAATCCGGAAAATGATTTGGAACAGAAGCTTCATACCAAGCGGCAACGAAGACGACTCCGGCTAGAAACGGAAGGGCGGATCTGGAACGGGCAGATCCGGAATGGACAATTCCGGAATGGATCCAGAATTTTAGGGATTTCTGGAAATTTAGAATGTTCCGGAAATTTAGGAAGATCCGGAAATTTAGGAAGATCCAGAAATTTAGGAAGATCCGAATTTTAGGGATTTCCGGATTTATAGGATCTGATGCTAGCCTTTCCGGATATCCCAGGAGGTTCAGGGATTGGTTACTTGGATTTCCGGGTTTCCTTTTTAGGCTTTTAGGAGTTGACTTTGGGTTTTTGTGTTAGTATTTTAAGGGCAGGCAAGTTAGTTGTCTGCCATTCCATTCTACTCCATTCCGTTTTAGTTCTTTCATGTATGTATTACAATTCTCTTTTCTTAATCTAAGTCAGCTAGGATACCTCTAGCTGCACTTTTGCTTAGACAAGGTCTTTTGGCTGAGTGTATGCATGTGTGTGTAACCTTGTACTGGAGAAAGAGAAGGGAGGGAGAGGAGGAATCCAAATCTTGGGCTACTGATCTTTTGGTGTTGAGTTGAGTAGGAGGAATGCGGACTGAGTAAGGGAGTGTAAGCGTGACGTGCCTTTAAATTGCCGGAACGGCAATCCGGATAAGAAGGTAGAGGGCCCTGCGAGTCCAAAACCAGGAGGGTTCTGTGCGGAGATAAGCAACCGCCAAAGGAAAGGAACTCCTGCTACTCCGGAAAGTCTACCAACCTCCCCTTGGTACATTGTCTTCCCCTTAAGACTCTATTCCTTTGGGTCTATGAGTTCAGATCCGTCGTTGTAATAAAGAGAGGTGTGAGAATTTCTTTGTGTGACCTGATTCCGGATCAGCCAATCCAGAAACTGTGAAAGAATACTCCTCCCTCCTCCTACAGCGGTGTTGTCTTGGGTATGTTGTTTAGTAGATTTAGAATATAGAGAGGATAATTGTACAAGTGGTGAGTCCCCACCCCTTTCTAGATCAAGGGCGGACCCTTTGAGGGTAAAACAGAGGCAACAAAAACTAGTGACGGAAGAGAGATGGAACTCAGTTCCGGAGGTATCCGGATCCGGAACGGAATCCGGAATGTACTAAGTTTCCGAAATAAAGTAGGGAAGTGAAAGAAGGGGGATTAAGTAAGTAATCCCAATCCGGATGCTTCTAACTCAATCGATATCTTACTAGAAGTTCCCTGGAACGATAATTCGTGTCATCTTGCAACCATTTGTCGTTGTAAGGATACTTACGGCTAACTACGCGTACGACAACTGGTTAGTTTACTACCCCACGGCTTTACACTACCTTGTAACTCTCCCAACACTTCTATTCACATATCTTTGGTAGTTACATATATTTACGTTTTTCAGACCTTAACCGGAATCTGCGTTTTGACAGATCTAACTTTAACCTCTAGTATTCACATCCGGTCTAGATCTCTACTTGTAACCATGTGGATTTTAACCTCTCGATGAGGGATCTGCTTAATTGGGATTTAGGAAGGAAGCTTAATTCCTACCCTCCGATTTTAAAGTGTCAAAAGTTTCACTATGTGATCAAACTTTCAAAAATAAACTTTCAAATCCTACAAATGAGAAAACAGACCGTCCTCACAATTGGAAAGGAAACGCAGTCGTGTCCAGCAGATCACGCAAGCCGGTCTAATTCCTCCTAACCAATGCTACAACGACAGCCTACTGAGTTAGTCCTAAATCTGGTCTGAACTAGCGGGGAAGAGAGGGGAAACGAACGTTGCGGAGGCATGCTAACCCTTACTCTTTTCGAAGAGAGGTCCTCAATCCGTACTCCCTTCCGAGTCCATTCCTAGTCCACACTAGAGATCCCTTCTGCCTCCATCCACACGCACTAATTCAATACTGGACTGGATAAACTTAGTATCCGGGTACACCTTATATCCACTTACACTCACTTTCCAGCTTGGACTTCCAAAACACGGACAAGTGTCAAGTACACACAACTATGATTTGTTTCAATCACGCCAAGAGCGAACTCCCACGTACTCATGAATATAAGAAGGTAAGATAAAGATGCACATCGGGACCAAAGAAGTCCCGGATTTAAATACTAAACTACTCCCTCAAAATCCTAACCTAAAAGTAACGCTCCAACCAATTAGGGCCCAACACGTTTCATTCCCTTACTAATTTCTAGCCCTGTTGACTTTCACTCAAACTCCCACTACTTCTACTAAAAGTGGATCTCAGATTCTATAATTACGGACCCGGTCACTTTCCAACTGCTAGTGTCCGTGTCACTCAAAAAGTAAACTTCCTAATTATATACAACTATCCCAAAACTTCAGATTTTCACCACCCTATCCTCAGAAATTTACCCTACATAACTTTCTAAGTTTTTAATTTCTTCGCGGCCGGCTTCTTTCCGGTTCCGATCTTCTGTCCCTAGCGTACCTTACCCCGAGCAGCAAGCTTCTTCTTTTTAGATGCTGCAGCCTTAGTTGCCCGAGTCTCTGCCAGTGCTTGATCCGGGTCAGAATACGGCTCCGAGTCTTCCTCAGTACCGGATTCTTCATCCTCGTTCTCTTCTTCTTCTTCTTCCTCCTCCTCGTCATTGTCCTCTAGAATCGTCCTCTTCTTCTGTGCTGACATAATTGGAGGCTAACCTTCTTCTTCTGCGTAGTTGGTGTGGGCGGAACATTGGCCCTAGCACTCTGAGGAGTGGTTTCCTCAATCGTTCTACCCTTCTCGGATCCTTGCCCTTGTGATCCGGTCTTCCTTTCCTCCATTGACCCAGTTTCGCTTCCCAAAGCTAAGTTGAGTAGGGTGGAAGGAAATACCTTTTCTGTCTTTGCAGGAGGAGTTGGAGAAACTGGAGATAATTCACTTAGGTCGATAAACTTGTTGCTCAGCCCTGATTTGGGCACGTTCTTCTTCTCGGACGGTTCCAGTCTAGATCTCGTCTTCTCTTCAGCTGCGGCCTTCACCTCCTCCGATGTTTCTGTGGGAATGCGATCCCACATGCTAGACCCATAATACTAGCATAGGACGAAAAAATTCAAAAATTGTCTCCTTCAGAAGGAAAGTTTTTGAGTTCTCCTAGGAAGTTAAGGCAAATTAGGAAAACCGGATTTCCGGATCCGGAAAAATTTCATTAGGGCTAAAAACCTAAAATCCGGAACCCTAGAAAGTTCTGGATATCGGATGACGGCGCCGGCCCTAAATCGGAAACCGGATCCGTACTAGGGATAGGGTTTTGCCGCCAAATCCTGTCCCGTACATCGGGTCCGTATAAGAGGGGGATTGTAGCCGGCCGCGGGCACACTTATCCTCTTTCTTTTGTTCTTCCGCCGGTGTATTCTGTTTTCTTCGCTTCGTTAGAATTCCGGTAGACTGAGGGACTGTGTGAGTTGCGATCGTGCAAGGGTTACCGGAGTGATAGTTGTGAGCAGAGATTTAGGGAGAGATTGTGTGAGGATTGATCGTGAGTACAATGGCTTCTAAGGCAAGCCGGCGGAAGTTGAAGGACTTGCCTGAGGATTCAGAGGACGAGGCACCGGCACCTATACCTCGACCAAAGACCATCCCGGTGATGAAGGTGGTTCCAGAGGTTCCGACGGAGGAGGACCGGCTAGCGCGCCTACGGGAGCATCTCCGCAACATGGGGTGTGACGGACTCCTAGAAGTGCCGTGGGGAATCCGAGAAGAGAGCCTGGTTTCGGACATACTTCGTCCGGAAATTGGTATCTTGGATACCACCATTCAGGCGAAACCAGACCAGTGGACGGTGAACACTTGGCGGGCCGTCTACAAGTTCCGGGAGGCGCCGGACAAGGCACTATAAGAAAACTGCGTTTTGGGGGTTGTTTTCCAAAAACGTGCAGTTGTTTTTTTAGACATCACTACGTCACTTGATTGACAACCAGTGGAGTCTGAATTTTGTGCAATGTCGGAGAAGACAGGCTACGTTTTTAGAAAAACACGTTCACGTCACGAAAAACATGCCTATTTTGGGTGATGTTGAAAAAAACATGACAAAATTTTTCCGGACATCTACAACAACAAGTTAAGTCCATGTCAACAACTGCGTTTGTTTTCACTGTGTCAGACGTCGATCCAGTCACTGCTGACTGCGGGTAGACGCTGCCCTAAGCCAAAAAAGGCAGGGAAGGGCAGGTGCTCCCAAGGAAGACCCAAAAAAGGGCTTGGATGAATTGGATGGATGTTTCAAGGTATAGGTGCAGGGCTGATTATGGATTTTTGGGTGTTTCTTATATAGACTTTTATAGTGACCACAACATGTATAACAAATTGTAAAATGGATGGGAACATAGTCTACTTCATTCTTAAAAGATGTCAACATAGTTTAAAATTTATTTGGCAAAATTTTCACTAAAAAAATGTAATAAAATTACATTTACAAGAGAAAGATGTTTGCAATTATTAATAACATTTGTGGACAACAAAGGTTTGTCAAAGAATGGATGCACTAGGCAAATGATGCTAATTGCATCTACAATATCAAACATGGAAGGTTAAATATTTTGCTTTACATTCTTTGACACTCATAGGATTCATCAAATGAATGACTTTTGAAATAATGTGGTCTTCTTCATTTTTTGGCTTTGGATTCCTTGAATTAGTTTCAAAGGCTTTTTCAAATAAACAAAGTGAACCCTTTTCCCGGGTTTTATCATCCTATACCAATTTTTTTTCTGGGTGCATATTTTTTTTGGCTTTCTCTATTTCACTTTTCGATTGAGAATATGCATGTATAGACTAAAGACTTGGCATTTTCTTCCAAGGCCAAATTGCCATGTACCCTTCATTTTCCCTCTTCCTTGAAAAAAAAAATAATGTCACTGGACATGGAGCCCTTTGAAATAATGTAGCCTTCTTCATTTTTTGGCTTTAGAGTCCTTCAATTAGTTTCAAAATCTTTTTCAAATAAAAAAATTAAAGTGAACCCTTTTCCCAGGTTTTATCATCCTATACCAATTTTTTTTTGGGTTGCATATTTTTTTTGGCTTTCTCTATTTCACTTTTCGATTGAGAATATGCATGTATAGACTAAAGACTTGGCATTTTCTTCCAAGGCCAAATTGCCATGTACCCTTCATTTTCCCTCTTCCTTGAAAAAAAAAATAATGTCACTGGACATGGAGCCCTTTGAAATAATGTAGCCTTCTTCATTTTTTGGCTTTAGAGTCCTTCAATTAGTTTCAAAATCTTTTTCAAATAAAAAAATTAAAGTGAACCCTTTTCCCAGGTTTTACCATCCTATACCAATTTTTTTTTTGGTTTGCATATTTTTTTTGGCTTTCTCTATTTCACTTTTCGATTGAGAATATGCATGTGTAGAATAAAGACATGGCATTTTTTTTAATTGATTTAATTGTTTTATTTTCCATTATTTTTTTATATGGATGTCAGTCGTATCTACCTATAGTAGACATCACATGGACTTTTGCATGTCAAATTGATATGTAACATTATTTTTTCTTCATTTCTAACCATACCTTTCAGAAACCCTTCTTTCTTAAGTTCATTTTTACAATTTTTTTGTGGACAACTCTTTTCTCTTTTTCTATGGTACAAGAAAAATGTAGAGGCACTTGGAAGTGAGAATGTCCATGCAACATGGTGAATTGCTAATGTGGAAGTGGAAATGAACAACAATTTCTCAAACATATCTTACCCTCATAAACATGGAAAATTAGATGTTATGCTCATTTACAGCATGCATGTCATGCACTAATACTAAACCTGTCAATGAGGATGCCAACTTAGACGTCTCCTGAAATTGTTTTCTTCTCACAGAAGACATCTTATGCTACATTCCGCTGGACAAGGCAGCTCTACTTCTGCGATTTCAGTTCTTGAACTCTATGCTTCTTCTTCCAATTCTGAAGCTTCCTCTTCTTCTCTATTGTCCTCCCTTGCTACTGAAACAAAGAGCCACCATCTGCAGCTGCTTGTCTTACGGGATCTAAGTCAAGCATCTGCGGTTGGAGCCCAACAAAGTTTGAGTCCCGACCCACATCTATCACACTAGGAATTGGCTGGTGCACCTCTAATTGCCCACGTCTTCCCCTAACGTCTGTACGGCATATTATTTTCCAGCCTTGTCTTCCTGGATCATCAGAAAAAAAAACTTGTTGTACATGCAATGGGAATGCAAATGAGTCCGCATGCACTCGGCCATCCAAGCGGTTGAAGTTTGCCATGCTGAAGCCATATTGATTCCTCTTCATGTTTGGAAAGCGAGGATCTCGACTCTGCTGAATCCAATCACACACAAGGATTGTGGTGCAATGATTCCTGTAGTCAAGCTCTAGAATCTCTTCGATGTAGCCCACGTACTCATTGGTTCTCTCTAGGGGTTGGCCATTGCGAACCCCCCATCGAAGTTGTTGAGAGAAAGAAGCCACAACACCTGAATCGCGTGTTACTAGTCCAGCTTCTGCACTACGCACGCGCAAGTGCATTCCAAATGCATACATTTGGCGGTGCGCGATAGCAAATCTCTGTGGTGGTTGGCTATATTGCACAATATCCAAATGAACATTTTCACCTTCATCTTGAAGCATTTTTACTTTTGTTGTCAACCAATTAGAGAAAGGAGGCAAGTCAAGCAATTCAATTGGATAATGCACGGCCATTGTAGGGTGTTGTCGCCTGAAGTCCCTTCTAAATATTTCCCTCTCCTGCCATCTTTGTGTTCTTGTAGCAATGTACTCCCTGCATGCAAGTATACCAAAAATTAGCAAAACTAGTAGAAGAGACGGCTCAGGCGGCTCCTGTCTGCACAGGCGTTGACATGTATCGCCATGTCTGATCTGATGTCCAATTTCTCTATTCTGTATCATGCCCTATGTCCCCAAATACATCAAAACAGACATCCTCTTTGACAAATGACGAGGACATGTTCCTCTGCCTTTGTCTAATACAACATTGACCTGAACAACAAAGGACCTACTGTATGAAAAGGTCATGGACTGCATGATCCCAAGATGCTTATAGAAGCTACATATATTTTGACTTTGGGAGACAAAGAATTCGTCACACTCACTGGCGCCATTCTTCGAGACATGCTGCATTGTCTAAGACAAAAGCATGTGCGAAGCCACGAAACTGATCGGACATCTTACGCTTCCGCTTGCAATTTGAACGCAAAATTTCATCATTCATGGTTGCATCCTCATCTGGGTCCCATACGCGGTGGGATGTTCCTCTATATTGTCTCATGTACTTTGTGCAAAAACCAAGTGTGTCCTCCATTTGGTACCCTTCTGCAATGCTACCTTCAGAATGCGCAAATGTTCTTACATAACCCTTCAATGTCTTCATGTAGCGCTCAATAGGGTACATCCACCTGCAATGAACTGGGCCACATTTGAACAACTGTTGAACCAAATGTGTCGGAAGGTGAGTCATGATGTTTAGAAACGTTGTTGGGAACTCTTTCTCCAACACGCAAGTGGCCATGACAACATCGCGCATCATTTCCTCCTCATCAGCTTCATGTACCTCTTTGGCACAGAGGCGCTAGAAAACTCTACTCATTTTGATTATAGCCAAACGCACGGTTTCATCCAAGACACCACGAACCGCTAGGGGAAGGATCTACCAATGACATTGCACACATACACAATAATCAATTTAGATTATGACCAAGGGCAGTGTAGGACAATGATAGAAGTCATTAGGCATTAGCCCTAACATGCATGAGCATTAGAATCAAAAACATTGGTACCCATGTCAATTGTAATGTTTGAGCAGATCCAGCTACCTGTTTATTTTGACATCACATTTGTGAGAGTGGTGTCATTTGGTATGTTTGAAGGAACATACTTT
This sequence comes from Climacium dendroides, assembly GCA_950106755.1. Lineage (NCBI taxonomy): Eukaryota > Viridiplantae > Streptophyta > Bryopsida > Hypnales > Climaciaceae > Climacium > Climacium dendroides. Next base: position 28,163,911 of record OX467089.1, on the reverse strand, counting down.
TGGATTCTGAGAGTAAAATCTACTTTTTGCGCAATGACCACTTTATCAAAATTTCCAACAAGAGAGCTTTTTCAAGGTACCTGCTGCATTAGTACATGATAATCATGTGTCTTCATGTATTGTAATTTTCTGTCCACCAAGCGCTTGTGAATGCTTCCCACATAGTTTGTGGGAGTTCTAATGTTCGATACAATTGCAATGAACTCCCTTCGTTCGTTAGGATTCAAGATGAATGGGGCATGTGGCATATAGAATTGGTCTTGCTGTCTTTGTGGGGCTTGCAACCAAATCTCTTCCCGAATGCCTAGGTCCTCAGCATCCCTCCGACTTCCTGGACTATCATTCATTCCAAGTAAAGTCTTGACAATGTTTTCATACAAGTTCTTCTCACAATGCATGGGATCAAGGACGTGGCGTTCCAACAAGTTCTGCAATCACAGACGCAATAATTCAACGCAAACATTTGTCAGTGAACTTACATTACAAAGCAACCTAAACTTACAGTTCAAATGCTCATGTCCAAACAGTAGCCTCCAATGACGTCCATTCCAGCACTCTCTGTGACATCATACTAGATTAGACATGCCACATACAACATGTGCATGTCTACACTTGTTGCATGCGTCGTCTACCTTGACGTCCTCAGCGTACAAAACATGTCAGAGACTTTATGTTTTACCTTCCAATAATCAAACTCATAGAAAGCACTCAAACGCTTCACCCCAGTTGTATGCACTGGATCATCAGGTCCATTCTCTTTTCCGCCCATATCCAAGTATGATTGTCGCCATGCCGCATAGCGAATGACATCTTGCCCCGACATGATCCTTGGCATGCAACGGTGCTCCACCTTGCCATTAAATCTTCTATTCCATCGATAAGGGTGGTTGCGAGGTAAATAACGACGGGCTCCACCATATACAATCTTCGAACCCCTTGTGCGTCCATTATGGAGCACATCACCTGTCTTTGCCATGCGTGAATCTGTATCTGGTCCACAAGAAGGGCAGCCCCTATAGCCCTTGCAACAAAGTCCTGAAATCAACCCTAAAGCTGGGAAATCTGAGATTGTCCAAAATAGCAATGCGCGCAATGTAAAACTTCGACTTCCTATGGGTTGGGAGAAATCTTGGGCTCCAACACCATGCCACAATTTATGCAACTCATTTAGTAGGGGGCGCATGAAGACGTCTATATTGTTAGAAGTAGGTGACTTCTTCCTTGAAATCAAAATGCACAAAGAGATGAAGAATTTCTTGGTGACAAACCATGGCTCTAGGTTGTAAATCAAGATTAGCACAGGCCATGTAGACCAATTTGTGTTGTTCAACTTGAAAGGATTGACACTGTCTAAGGCCAAACCTAGACGGAGGTTGCGAATCTCAGAACCAAAGTTGCCAAAAGCGATGTCTGTATCAACATGTTTCCATGCAGGGCTGTCCACAACTGAGCGCATGATGCCGTCATTGCTGACATGTTTTTTTATAGCCTGTCAGCATGCGTGCTATCTCAGACGACCTCCACATGCGTTTAAGTCTAGGAATTAAAGGAAAATGCCGAATGACCTTGGATGGAACTTTGTCTGTCCCAAAAATCCAACGACCTTGGCCACACTTAGGGCAAGTGTTTAGGCTGGCATATTCGTCTTCAAAAAGTACACACCCATTAGAGCATGCGTGAACATTGTTGTAACTCAAGCCTAGGCGGCGAATGCTTCGGCGTGCCTCATAGTGGTTGCCAGGCAACTTGTTCCCCGATGGCAACAAATCCACATGAAGGAAGCGGAACAACTCATCAGTAAATTTGTTGCTCACATGGAAGACATTGCACATGTTCATTAGGATAATAGTGGCCGAAACAATGCTTGTCTTTGAACCTGGAAAGACGGCTGTGGTTGCTTCTTGGTACAATTCGTCCAAGCCATCCATTGTGTCCGCAGCAATGTCATCCTCATCAACCCCTTCTTACATAGGCCCAGACTCCTCGTGCAACGCATCCCCCCTATCAAAGGCCTCCATCACCTGACGTTGGACCTCATGATATTCATCCAAAGGAGGAGGAACGTCTTCTTGCATATCATTTCCAACATCTGCATGAATGTTGCCTATGTCAGGTGCCTCATCTGAACCAACACCTTCTCGAACATCATCGTCAAAAGCAACATCCTCCACCCATAGACCTCGAGAGGGGTAGCCGTCTGGGGGGTCTCCCCCAAGGATGGATTCTTTGATGAAGGGATCCCGACCCATCGTTGCATAGTGTCGTTGAATAACTTCAATACTTTTTCGACATGAGCCCTTGCAATCTCTAGAAGGACACCTGTAAGAGCGTATGTTGTTCTCAGTGGCCACTCGCAACTCCGTTTGCAATATCAAGTCACCTATAGGAATGTGGCGTAGTGTGCGACCATCATCCGTAATTCGTATGGTGGTTTGACGTCGACGTGCATCTACATTGGTACGGTAGGCCATGGGCACTGTAGAGCTACTGCATGTGTACACAATTCATTTGAACAATTTTCACTTGGGTGGCAGAGCTCCTGCACGAAGACATCATACTTGTTAATACTTGCTATGCAAACATATTGTCATGAAAGACGTCTTCTCTGACATCCTCCACAACATTCTATATTTTTAGTGACATGATAATATTGTCATGAAAGACGTCTTCTTTGACATCCTCCACAGTATTTTAGATTATCAGTGACATGATAGTAGATGTCTCTGCAGACAAGGATCATAGAGTGAAAGCCTTATTGTTCAAGTGTTGTTTGTATACCAAACATGCTTAGCAGGATTCCAAAATTTTCTATGGTGTTCTCTAGTCTATGGAAATGAGGAATGACGCAAACTAAGGGGAGTCATGCCAAGCTTCCTTGTCCATTTGTATCATTAATGCCTTTGCAAGCTCTAATTGACATGTATACCTCCACCTATTATATGACTAGAAATTCTGGTCAGCTAATTCTCGAAGTGAGAAAAATTTCTTAGGGTCTATGTATTGAAATTTCTCTATCATGCATGTGGTTTTACTAGAAAACATGAAAATTACAAAGCACATGTCACGACTGATGTCTGCCGTGACATCCAAGATGACGGTTTACAGTACGGACCAAGTCAATCCATCATGATAGCTTCTTCTGTACGTGTCTCACGTGGATTTGGCAAAAAGAAAGGCAAACAGTAGACTCCATAGAACAGTTGATGGGCGCTGCAGACCTCATTTGCCTTCAAGATTTCAATTATTAGAGCTACGTTGTATCACTAACCGGAATGGCAATTCTCCCTGGACTTCGTAGCCGCACTAGGGTTGTACAGTTTGCGGAGGCACCAACTCCTACTCAATTTGACTCGGATGCTGCAATAGTTTTAACAAATTTCATCTCGCACGCAATGAGAAGTACTCCCCCGCACTCGATTTTGAAAAAGCCAGCGGAAGCAGGGAGTCGAAGGAGCACGCTCTTGTCCAAAGGCAATGACGGGCGACAAGCAACAGTAGTCGGAGCAGTAGCTCCCGTTTTAGAAGCGGCACCTGCCTCCATGGTTCGTGAAGCGCCGCCTCCTTTCTTTAATTTCTGATGTGAAGATTGAAATTTTCAATTCCCCCACCAAGATCCAAGCCAGCAACGAGATTGGACCCGGAGCTTCCCTGTGCCCACCTGCCGCGGTGTTAGGGTGCGCCTGACCCCGGCTATAGGGTCGGGTCCCGGGTATAGGCCACCGTGGCAACTTTAAGCCCGCCGTCTTGTCATTGTTTCTCCCCTGTCCTCTGTGATGTCCTCGTCTTGAATTTGCTGTAGTCTGCGACCTCCTCTCCAACCCCAATTGCCCTTGCAATATTCGGAAGTATCGCAATTTGTTTGTTTGATTCGTCAATTTCTTGGTGGTTGTCAATGATCATTTGATTGCGAGGGAAATTGTGGCAGGGTACGTCCAAATCAGTGGAGGAGGGCAACATTTTCGATTGGTGAACCTTTAAACTTTGTAGCGGTTGGTGTTTGGTGGGGGTTTGATTTTCTAAGTCTTGGCTCAATTGACTTGTGCCTTGGGGTTCTTGTAACAGGAGGGTGAGTTTTTTGTACATTGGCGAGACCCCCCTGGCAACATGACGCGGCCAAGGCAATCGGGAAAGCGGAAGGGGGAGCCGCCTGCCGACTTCCAAGGTTCCGATTCCGAAGCAGCCGCCCCAATCATGCGGATGCGCGCTGAAGGGGAGCAGAGGACGAAGGCGTGGGAGGATCTGGGAGCCAGTTCACGGGGGAAGGAGATCCGGCAGCTGCCAACGAAACAAACCAGGGTTTCTTCAATTCCATCGGAGCCAGAAGAGGAGGAGGAGATGGATGCTGGGACGGAGCAGGAGCTTGAAGTATTTGGCGGTTTAGAACACAGCGTTGGCATGGCTAAACACGAGCAGTCCTAAGCTGATTACATGTTCTCTCAGACTGGTAGATGGTGGGGGATTCGGATCGAGTTAGCGAGAAATGGCTTCAGCCCTTCATCACCAAAGTGCTCATTAACATGCGATGGAGAATTGGGCAAATGATTGCTTCAGGTATGGACAAGCCCAAGGATATCAAGAAATTTTATTGGGACACGATCGAAGCTGCGCGTGGCACTGAGGCAGCCCAGAAAAAGTCAGCCCAAATGCGGTCAATTTCGAGGGGGAAGGCTTCCACGACAACTCAACTGAAGGTTATTGAGAGAGAGGTGGTTGCTCGCTTGGTGAGTGCGATTCTAAACACAAAACGCTCAATTGACCATGAATTCATTCCATTTCAGTACATGTGTGTGGATACTTGATACATTTCTAGTTTTGTACCAGTAAGTTCGATGGTCTCGCTGACGTCTGCTTCAACATTCAAGATAGCAGGTTGCCCTGTTTTTGCTGACATGAACTCTGTTGTCTTTGTTGACATATTCTTCTTTGTTTTTACTCTACACCAATTAAATTTACCATTGATCTGCTTTTGGGATGTCCTTGCGTGTGTCCTTGTGTGCAAACCATGCTGAATAGCAGGAGGCCATTTGACATTGAGATAGATGCAGAAGTTGCTAAGGAATTTGCCCGAATTGAAGAGGAGAAGCGTAGAGCAAAACCAAATATTGGGCAAGAGCTCGAGGACATGCGAGCTCGGGTGAGTAACCTTGAAGGTAGCATGGTTGAATTGAAAGGGAGCGTGGCCAAAATGGGAGACGACATGACGACATCACACAAGCGCGTGGAGGAAATGTTTAAAGAGCTGATGTAGAACTTATCCTCAAGTTCAGCAGATGCATTTCAGCTTGCTTCCAAGAACTTCCTCCAACCTATGCTGCATCTTGTTGCCATTCCAGAAGTTGTAGCGCCCGTCATTCCCGATGTCCACGAAGACGTCCCCGAAGATGTTGGAGGCAATATCACTGCGGGAGAGGATGGTATCTCATCTGACCATGAGGCAGTCCTTCCAGAAGAATCCGGCCACGGCTTAAACCTACAACAGGACAACATCGCACAGGGAGAAGTGGAGGGCGAGAAAGAAGCAGAGGATGCCTCTGCATTGGTGGCTAGCGATGCACCAGAGGAGGCAACGGGTGCAGTTGGAGTTGATGCCGCCAAGAGTCTAGGGCAACATGTAAGTTTTTTGTCCTTCCATCAAAGGCTCAAACTTGAATTAAGTCACAATCTTTTCATAGGCTCTTTTTTTGATTTTTTTTATCTCTATGCCAGAAAACATAGAAATCACTATAGTACTTGGATGTGCTTGAGAACTACATGACTGATCAATAGAATGGCTACGATTTTCATGTTGTATGTGATGTCATAGTAGACGTCTGAGTTGACGTCTCGAATGACATCCACATTATCATGAGAAAAAAAATATAAAATCTAATTTGCCATGGCTCATGCTGTTTCAGAATGATGAAGACGTCCCAACAGAGTCCATAGGGCGCCCTCGGCGTGCAGTGAAGCCGAATCCAATGCAGAGGGCAGGAAAGGCGGTGGCCAATGCTAGCAAAGCATGTGCTAGGTTTAGGAAGCACACCCCTTCCTAAACCCTCAGCACCTAAAGCAATTGGACTTCCAAAACCGAACCCGTCTACAGCAAAGGTAGTAAACCATACCTTTTCAATTGTTGTGTATTTTGAATTTTGTCTTCTTCACCCTCATTTCAAGTGAGATTTCCTTTTAAGCCTTGTTTTTCTTAGAAAAGTCTAAATTTCCATTGAACTCTTCTAAATTGTCTTCCACTATTTTAGGCAGCGACCACGAAGAAAGTTGATGCCCCTCGGAAGAAGTGAAATGGTGTGATACTATTCTCACAACCGACATCAAAGGAGGCTAACTTTACAACACTATGTTTGTCCCATATAGGTACTCAAATGAAATATGCAACTATTAGTTGTTTTTTCTACCTTAGACCAGAACATTACAATGTGTTCTTCAAAATATTTGTAGAGGAAGAACATCTTTCTTGTAAAGGATGTCCGGTTTCTATAGATCTTTAAAATTTGTGTCCATGCCTTGTGTGTGAAGTTCTCCCTCATATGCATATGGAATGCGTCATGTTTCTCTTGATTTGCAATTGGAGAAACAAGACTTGGATGGGGTGGGCAGGTCATTCTTGTCTTTTCTTATGTCCTTGGTCATGTCCTTCAAAATTCAGTCATGTATAAGTTGTTGTCTGTAGCAAACGTGGAAGCCATAGTTTGCACTCCGCCTAATGTTGTTCAAAACATGTTTCATTTGTTTCTATGTCAGCCAAAACATGTTTTTACCATGCCAGTGATGTCCTCAGTGCACACCTGCCTTTTTCTAAATGTTATAGTGAACAGAGCATTAACAGTCACAAGTGGAAGTGCTTGTCCTTGATGATATCCTGAACAACAACAGGAAGAACACATGCATTTGAACAAACAAGGCCTTGATGTTCTTGTTGATGATTTATGATACTGTCCTTGTTCCTTTACATGTCTATTGAAACATACAGTATAACACAGAAGATCGACCTTAAAACCCGTGATTGTCACAAATGATGTCACAAAAAACATAGTTGCGTCTTCAATGATGTCACGCGCAACATCAGATTTTCACTAAAAGAAGCAGTGCATAGTCCACGTCATCAAATGCCACGTCAGATTTTACGTCGTCCACGTCACCCTTGAAGGGGTCCATGTCACTATCCACGTCATATGCCACGTCAAGAAGGGAATGGATGAAAAAGAATCCCATGTGGCGCTGCCCGCCAATGTGGCACATTCTGGGGAACTTGCATTTCCATGTCTCAACCCATGTCAATCCAAAAACAAGCCCAAATTTGCATGTTTTTTGCAAAACATGGGGATGTTTTTTGCCTGTCCATTATAACGCATTTTAGGTGACATCTACATTGACAGAAAATGGCGTTTTTTCTGACGTCACAAAACTGTCGGTTTTCTTATAGTGAGGTCATGGAGAAGAATCAGGAGGTGATGGAGGGAGAGTTCCGGGCGCCCGCCAATCCGAAGGAAGGTAACCAGGTTTCCAACCTGGTGAATCCGGAGTACCGGGATGTGGTAGCGTTTCTCAACCCTATCCTCCATCCCACCAAGCCGCGGCAAGTAGTAGCAAAGGTAGCCTCCACCATCTTGGGGAGCCTCTAGGGAAAGATGATGATGGACTGGGCAGCCATCATCCACGAGCTAGTCGGAGACTTAGTGCGTGCCCTCCGGTCTAGAAAGAAGAGCCAGAGTCCTCTTCCGGCATATTTGTCTCATTTGTACGCCCACCACTCTCTGCTCAAGGCGAATGAGGAGAGTGCGTACCAGGACCTAGTCCAACTGCAGCAGTACGGAGGAGAGGAGCCCTCGCCTCGAGACGGACCGGACGATGAGGACACTAAGGAAGAGGAGCCAGTCTCTCCGCTAAAGAAAAGGAAACGGCGGAATAGGACGCCGCTGGTAAGTCCGTCAGAGGAGCCTCCTACACCGGAACTACAGGAAGAGGTTCAGGAGGTAAAGATGGAAACTGGACCTGTTCCGAAGGGAGTCCAACCATCCTTACAACTGGTTGGGCCGATACGACCGCACATCGTCGCCACTCAGGCTGAGGCCGGACCATTCCGAACCCAGATGATAGAGGTGGAGGAGAGGGATCGGACAACCATGCGATTGGGAAGGTCGCCCCTAGAAGACATCCAGGAGATGGCTCAGCATCTGGTGTGGCGGATAGACGATCTCTTCCAGATCTGCGAGAACTATGATGGAGCCCTCAAACGAGTGTGCCGGAAGATGGCGCTAACCGACCGGAATGCCATTTTCCGAAGGACGGATGCATTAGTGGCAGCGGAGCAACAAAACAACCTCCTCATAGCAGAACAGAAGAATTTGGTAACAAAGCTGGGGGCGTTGCGCGTAGAAAACCGGACGTTGCGAGACCAAGTCCGGAACTCGGAATCCCGCTGTGTGGATTTAGAGAGCACCATCCGCACCGCTAAGGAGACAGCCCGGCTCACAGAAGAAGCTCATCGCCGGCAGATGGCGGCCTTATGCGAAAGTGAAGTTCAGCTCTGGAGCTCTCTAGAGGTCCCGGCAGACTACATCAACAAGGCCCGACTGTTTGAAACTAACCTCGATGCAGCCGCTAGCTCAAGCTGGGTTCCTATCATCAAATGCTTACTGGAGCAGGCAAGACGAATGGATACATCCCGGGCCGCGATGAGGGAGATGCTGGAGTACATTATGTCTACAGAGTCGGATCCGGCACCTCAATCTTCCCCGTCAGCATAGACTTTAGTGGTTCCGGAAAGTAGCGATCCGGAACCTATGGTTACGGAGGTCTCACCGGTGGTCTCGGTAAATCCGGAACTTTCACCACTAGCCGGAAGACCAGAAGGAGTGGACTGGGGAGCAGTGGTACCTCTGGGAAGTGAAGACCTGCTGTTGGTGACTCTGACCATTGACCTGACGGGTGCTTCTCCGGAAGTTCACGCCGAACGGACGGTACAGTCTTCTCCGCGTCATAAGAAGACTCAGAAGGATGCGAGAGGGAGTGCGGACACTCAGGTAGTCAGGACTAGGAGTGTAGACAGGGACACCAGTATTGTGGAAATCCCAAGATGGGGCCAAAGGGGTCCGAATCTATTTTCTCCGGAGGGTAGCCGGAAAGAGGTAAAGTTGGATCTTCTGAAGGACTATGTTCCTTCTAAAGATCCAGATTCAAAAGAATAGTATACAGTAGTGTAGTATAATACCGGAGTCCGGCCGTCAAAGCCGGAAAAATAGGATCTGGAATCTTCCGAAAATCCAGCGGACCAATAGGAATGCTTTGTAGGATTTTTAGGATGACGTTAGTCTTAGTATAAGTAGGATTTTTAATGACCTTTCTAGTCATTCACAACCATCTCATAGTTTCAGCATTGTACCTTTTGCGGAGTTTAATTCTAAAGTGTGTTGGAGTATCCAATCTCTTATCTTTCTTGTGTACGGTATATGTTTGTAAGAGGTGTAAGTCCGTTCTTGCGTTTCCGGGACTGAGAACTTACCTTGTGTGGTAAGAGTCGATGTTGTGAGAGTATCCGGATGTATTAACTTGAGGGGGAGATCAATCGGATGGTTCCGGTAGTAAGGTTAGGGTAGTACTGCTCGGATGCCGGTATAGCCTACGTGTAGGATATAGCCCTAGGGGAAAAGGGGTATCTGAGAGGCTGCTAGCAAACTTCCATGTACGGAGGTATTGTCGGACGTGCCCGAATTCCGGATTGCCGAAATTCCTCATAGAACAGAGTTAAGCCCCGGCACAAGCCCAAGAAAGTACAGGAGAAACCAGCCGGTCGACAGGAGGCTCAGTGTTCGGTTAAAAGTTAGAATGTCGTTGTAGTTCTTGACCGTCCCTGTGTGACCTAATCCGGAAGAGCTTCCGGATTTGTGAGGCGACGGAACAGGAGGACACTTCCGATCCATGAAGAGTTAGGTTGCTATTAGTATTAGAGAGAGAGAGAGAGAGTGAAAGAGAGCGTGTTTCCGGACACGGTAAGCATCCGGACGGTGGATCTGGCCACCCGTCATCCAAACCCAGGGATCTTAGAAGGGACACTGAAACGGTTTCCGGATCCTTCCGGAACCCACCAGGCACTAGTGTCCGGACCAGACCGAAAGTCCGGAATAAGCCGACGGAGAGAAAAGTGAGTGCTTAGACCGGGATAGCCTATGAAACTGTAATCCACAAGTCCTCGTGGGAACGATTCCGAAGCGGTTTACTCTAAGAAGGCCTTTGGTATGAATTAGGGGCTAATTGGAGGAATATTGGTCCGACTAATCGCTATAGTTTCCTTCGCCTTGCTTGCTGTCTCCACTTCTCTGGTCTTCTCTTCCTCAGCAGCCTCTACTGCTCGCGCTGCATTAAGAACAACGTCAGTTACTTCCCCCAGTAGGGAAGTCATTTCTCCTTTAGGCTCTGACCGGACGGAAGAACTTGGTACGTCCTCCATCCTGTCCTTCGCTTGAACTTCTTCTGTGATGACCGGAAGGGGTGTTAGTGCGAGTTCCGTTTCCGTTTCCGGTCCTTGCTCCCGCTCTCTTCGTTCTTCTACCTCCTTCATCACCTCGCGTAGTGACTCTACTATTGCCTCCATCTTGCGGTGGTAGGACACTAGCGCTATCATCAGTTTGGCTGGAAATTGCTTTCTGGTCTCCATCGCCTTCTCATCAAACAACATTGCTTTGTTGATAACTTCGCCCGGATTGCCGATGAACTCCCGAATCGCCTGAAGGTTCTTTGCGGCTGTTTTGGAGAATTTCTTCTGCTAGTCCAATTCTTCTCTCTTCTCCTCCAACTCCCTCATTAGCTGGTCCACCTTACTCGTGGCTTCGCTCAGCTCTTTCTTCACCGCTTCCTTCATCTTCCGGTCTAGTTGGGAAACCAACTGCTGCGGCTGATTGATTTTCAGCAGCTGATATAATTCTTGAATGGTCTCCTAGCTCCTCCCGTACTGGACCCGGAACTCACTGAGTTCCTTTACAATCCGACCTAGGGGATCCTGGTTCCAGACCGGATCGACTCCCTTACTACCTTCTCCTATTTCTGAGTCTTTCTCCTTCCGATCCTTCCTCCTCCACTAAGACTTAGCTTCCTCGACCGGTATAGTGTCTGCCTCTGAATCTTCCTCTTCTCGCTCGGCTTCCTCATCCGGGTCTTCTATCTCGAATTCTGACATGGCTTTGGCCGTATCGTATGCATCTAACTCTCTATTTGTAAGCCAGCCATGTGCTTGATACAAGTGGTAGAGAAAAGGGGTTATAGGGGAAGGCTTAGACTTCCCTATACCTCCTACCAACCTCTTGATCTGATCTCTCATCACTATGCCCCAATCTACTTTCCGGTCACCCGACAGTGCACCGAAAATAGTGTTCGCCAGGGTGACCATAATCCTGTTTGGTCGCTCTGGACTAAGGATGTCTGCTAGATACTTCATTAAACGTTTCTCCCTACCATTTATGCACTCTGCCACAGGGAAACCATCCTTCTTCGTTGGGGAATTCTGGAACTTACCCACATAGAAGCGATCCGTCCGGGAAGCCGGTCCCTTGTCCGTCTTCTTGAAATCATACGTCTCCCTCCACAGTGTTGGGGTCCAGTCTTCGGGCCGGCTCCTCAACGTCCCCTTCCACTTCCTTAGCGGCGCGCCGATTACCTCCCTCACGATCTCCTCGTCTTTCAAATTCCATGGCCGGGCTAGAAATCCTCATACCCCATTTGCCGGAGGTCTTCTTCTAGCTCCGCTTTCTCTCGTGGATCCGCTGGTACCACCGGCTTCACCATGCGCAAGGATACAACTACCTCTTCTCTCACCATCGTGGGCTGTTCTCTCAAATCCTCTCAGTGACCGGAATCACTCTTTAGAGTCTCACAATCACTCGCACTCTAGTCTTCCTATTCCGCTCAAGGACCCTCCTCAAGAGTTGCCTCACCAATACACTTCTAACTCTACCCTCATTCGTGAACTTCTAAGTGAACTCTCCTCTCGAGACCCGTCTATCCTTAATCCGGTCTATAAACTGAGCCCGTAACTTCTTTTCTTTGGCTGACATATAAGTACATCGCGAATGTTCCTCACCGATCTCTTCTCAAGGTAGTTTCCTCGCAAAAGGAGGTCTGAGCCACCTGCCCCTCCTATTTCTAGGGCTGCACTCACCCGGGCCGTTACAAGTGACCGTTTTCCTCAAAATAGACCCGCTCTCAAGTGTGGTCTAAAACTAGGTAGGCACTTGTTACACCCGGATTGCCTGTCTTCTGTTTTCGGTCTCCGGTCCTTTATTTTCTTCCGGTTTCCAATTTCTAATAAAAATCACTCTGACCTACTCCTGACCTACCTATGCCGTTTCCGGATTTTTGGTTTCCGGTTTCCGGTTACTTCTGTTAACACTATTATCTATTCTAAAGTAACCCTATTCCGGTATCCGGTTCCTAACTACTTACGGTCTACTTTTCTAACGAAAAACGAAAAAAAATAGGGAGTAAAAAGCTCTATTCTCCTTATTTCCCTTCTAAACCTAAAGACTGGATTTCCGTACTCCCACACCGATGTCATACTCGATTACTTCCGCAGCGCTCAAAAGTTCCTGCTGATGGTATAAATGGAACAAGTAGGTGCTAACTGGACTTGCTTTGCGTGGGTTACATGATCTGCTAATTTAGCAACTATCCCGGATATGACTCTACCCCAATGCACAACTCGGTTCTTCATAGCCCTGAAAATAGTATTGGCCACTATAATGGTAACCCGTGTAGGTTTTTCCGGGTACAAGATGGGGATGAGGAACTCTAGTACCCGTCTATGTCTCTTGTCCTTGCATTTGCTAATAGCAAATCCGTCCTTAGGGTTTGCAAACCCTGTGAACTTCCCGGCTACAAAAGGGTCCGTCCTTGACGCTAACCCGTTTCCGCTCTTCCGGAACTGATAGACATCCGCCCAGATGTCCTCAGTCCACGTGACTGGCCGTCTTCTCAGAGTAAACTCATACTTATTCGGAACACCATGAAGTAGCTCCTGGATCATATCCATGGTCGGTGTAATAAACCGACACACCCTAACTTAGTCAAATCCTCCTCCAACTACTTGTGTAGTTCCGAATTGTCCGGAATGGCCGGAGAGATAATCTGGGCAGATACCACTACCTTCCGCACTGCTCCAGATGCCATAAGACCTAAGTAAGAACGAAAGGAGAGAAGAGTAACCCTAATTCAATCGCTAAGTCACCACTCTTTCTCTCAACTACTCACACGGACAGTCTCAGAAAAACAAAACAGGAAGGTGAAGAGGAAAACCCTCGGCAAACAGCTTAATACTAAACTGTCTCCCTATGGAAATCAAGACAACGGCTACAAGTCCATTGTACTAACGGTATCCTACTCCCGTAGCTATGAGGTCTATACGGTAGGTTCCTGTATTCCAAGTAATTCGGATTCCGGATCCGGATAAGTTCCGATATTCCTAGGATGGAATGCAACCAACTGAACTAAGAGCCCAAGAGTCCGAAGTAAAGAAGTAACTAAGTAAAATTGGCCACCCTAAAAGGCTAAAACCACCCTATCCGCTCGCCTGCCCGTCTGACCCATCCGCCCGCCCGTCCGACCCGCCCGACCCGCCCGTCCGACCCGCCCGACCCGTCCGCCTGCCTACCCGTCTGACCCGTCCGCCCGCCCATCCGCCTTGTCCGCCCGCCCGCCCCGTCTGCCGGGTTCTATGACCGTTGGCACTAATATTCAACGGTTACTTCTAAGGCATAGAACATTTAATAAGTTAGGAGTATAAGAGCAAGGAAGAAGGCATTTACAAGCACTTCTGAGAAACTGAATGCTATAATTTCCAAGGACTAGGAGCTGCAATGTTTGTGTCCCTTGCTTGGTAATGTATAGTTCAGTGGACAGGGGGGCTTGGGTTTCCAAGGCTTTGCTTACAGACTATATTTGATACATGTGACATGGTGATTTGAACCTAAACATTTGAAACTGAAGACAAGATTGGAACTTGAACTTGAATTTGAACGGAGCTTTCCACAATGAGTAAGGATTTTTCCGATTGGTATGTTGTTCCATCAAGTGATAAAGTGCAGTGCAAGGCATGTGACTTGGTGTTTGCAAATCGGAAGTGTCGCATGTTGAGCCACCTTGGATATGAAGGCAAAGACGGTGTTCGCGACAGGGGGGTAAGCATATGTCCAAAATTGACTTCGTCAATTCGAACTCTTTTTGCTGGTTGTAATGGGTTATTTCCACAAAGATCGGCCCTTGACAATGTAGATGGTGAAAACATAGGGAGGGTTGCAAGCAATGCCTCAAATGGAAGGGATTTTTCACGTTCAACACAAGAGGACTCGTGTACAGCGCCGTCTGAAATTCATTGTGCGTCTTCAAGGGTACATCAAAATGTGGAAACATCAAGTGAACAATGTCCAACTCCACCCTCTTCCATCACTCAACCCCGAAGACAAAGTCGGCTAGTAGATGGGTTTGAACAAGCTAATAGACGCAATTTGAATGCGCTGTGGGCCAATTTCTTCTATTCAGCCAACATACCATTTGCGGTAGCTCAAAATGAGGCCTTTAAAGAAGCAGTAAAGAAAACAGCTGAGTTTGGTAAGCCATACAGCCCACCATCGTACGACGCTCTACGAACCAAATTACCAGAAGAAACGAAAGAAGATGTTAAGCTAAAGTTGCAGAAGAGGACCAAGGATAGTATCAGAAAGTTTGGAGCAACCTTGTCTATTGATGGATGGAGTTTGGTTACAAATCGGCCATTGGTGAATTGCATGCTTGTATCTTCTGTAGGGGAGCAATTTTTGGGATCGGTGGACACAAGTGGGTTCTTAAAAAACGTAGAGTACTTGGCCTCTATTTTGGACAAATTCATACAAGAGGTGGGTCCGCATAATGTGGTGCAAATAACAACGGACAATGCTCTTATAAACCCTCGAGCATGTAGAATCATAACAGACAAATATCCTCACATTTCTTTTCAAGGTTGTGTGGTGCACGCCTTGAATTTGAAGCTAAAAGATTGGGGGAAGGAAGCATGGGTGGCGGATGTCGTGGCCAAAGCTCGTATCGTTCTTACGTTTTTTAGAAAGCGGCACATGCCGCTTGCAATATTTCATTCATACGAAAAAAAGCACAGCTTATTGATGCCAGGTGAAACAAGATTTGCTTCAAATTTCATTCAGGGTTGCTAGCATGTGAGCCTGTGAGCCTGTGAGCGGGAATTTATTTTGGAGAAATTTTTCTACTAGGCCCTATGACCGTGGATGTAGGTAATTAGAAATTTCCATAAATGTGAGTGAAATTATTGGAAGTTTATGGTACTTAGAAATCCTTTTCAATTTAGTTATGTCAATCATCGATTCATATCAATTGAATTGAAATCACGCATTGCAGAAGAATAAAAGGATAGAAATGACGCCCAAAATGTAGCCATAAAACACACAAATCTAATCATAATGAAAATCAATACACAATAGTTCGACTCATAAGATATGTCAATCTCATGAGTCTAAGTCGCAGTGGACTCAATTGCAAAATCCTCGTTCGTAAATGAATCTGATGTCTCTCTACCCTCAGATGCTGATCCATCAATAAACTCTAAAACATTTCTAGCGTAAGAAGGTTTACGGGGCTTCGGAATTGAGCAACCAAAATCCGCAAATGACAATGCCATCTACTTGGCATACACCGAAAGATAAAAAGACTTCTGTGGACTAATGAGAAGTCTACGTTTCTTCAACAAAGAAACTGTCGGCATCAATCCCTCACGACTGCAAACACAAATGACACAATGTTAGACTCATAGAATAAAAAGCACCATGTGTTCACGAAATTTTTATAAATGAAGAAACTTGCTTACTGGCTCTATTCTTCCGAGCAAACTTCTGGGGCACCACCGTCATGGCGTCCGGATCTTGGGAGGCCTCAACCGGTGCTGGCGGTTCTGTCACTTCCGTTGTCACTACAACCGGAGTGCTCTTCTTCATGGGCAAAAGGAGGACGTCAAAAATATCTTTGTCCTCCTCCAAAGTCACAATGTGGCGGCCTATGCCACGACAAGCTGTAATCGATGCACCTACGATGAAGAATGTACAACATGTAAATGAAATGATTCGAAAACATGATAAAAAAAATGAATTGCAACATCATTGAATTCAAAACTTACCAGTCGATGCTGTGTAGTCTACCACCAAATCTCCTTCAATGGTAGTCCCTTCTATCAAGAACTGAAAGAATCTAGGGTCCTTCTCGCGAGCCCCCCGCCATGGTATTTTCTCGTTCATCAACATGGTCTCCTCCGTCGTGTAGTTAATGAGCATGTCGTCCCTTGCGAGGTCTACTTTCGCCTTCTACATGGACTTTGTGCGCATGTAAGAGAACTTCGATTTTCCATTTGCCTCAAGGTCCTTCACCAAAAGGGTGATTCCAAACTTCAGAGTCTGCAATCACGAAAACCAAAAAATTGTCAAAAATTAAGAAGTTTCATCACTAATGCCAAATATTTATCAAACGAGCATTAATTCAAAAATCATACCGTAGTGCTTTCATCCAATGGGGAGGTCAAGTGCACACGGTTAATGCCCAACCACTCTTTCTTCACCACCAGTGTCGGGTATGTGACACATAAACCCTTAATGACACCTTTTGAATCTGCGCAGTACGAGTGGAATACTACCATGCAACCATGGTCTTGCAAATGGTCCTCTGCAAAAAGAAATGTTTGTTGAATGTCATCGTACTCGGGGTCTGAGTTCCATGCAGGCACTGCATTTGATGGAAATGAGACGTCCAGCATGGGCAAATTCTCTTGGCAATCGAAAAAAATAAGATCCACTAGTGGCGCACGGCTCACAATGCCGCCGTATGTGCGTGCTTTTCCTGCCGACGACTACAAAACAAATTTCCTCTAATCAATGAATGAATAATCAATCAATAAATGTACAAGTATACAGTGTTCAAGTTCTTCATGGCAATACTGAATTACAAAATTTGAAATACTAATACCTTACCTTCTTAATGAACTCCATGACCTCACTATAGCACGTCACCGTTTTTGCATCCACGTTATCCATGACATCCACAATGGAGATGTTTAAGATCAACTCCTCGGAGTTGACCTCAGCATCATCACCAATCACAATGACATCCGTCCCTTGCGTGACCAAGTCCGTCGTCACCTCAGACAATACCGCCTTCCTCTTCAGCCCTCTACCAAATCCGGCTTGCATAGCCAAGCCCTGGTCCACCGTTGAAGTTGCAGGCACTTTGCCACCTCCATCCACCTTCTTCTTCCCTTTGCTCTTTCCCTTCCCCTCCAACTCTGCCTCCTTCTCCTTCTCTGCCAACTTCGCCAGCGGTCCACCTTTTTCTTCTCCCTGTTTGCTATGATGTCTTCTAGAGTTGCTTCTTTCTTCTTGTCTGAAGTAATCCTCCTCGCAATGGCCCTCCTCCTCTTTTGGTCACTAAGGTCAGCGAACTCTGCAACCTCCAAGTCAATCACTCCAATTCCATCAAGTGACTTCCGAAGGTCTGCCTTCAGAGGATGAGTGAATGTCACGTGACAATCCAAATACCACCCTCCTCCTGTCAGATGAGCTGTCGTAAACGTCCGAAGCTGGCTTTGGGTGTACATGCACTCTCCGGGACTATGGTCCAGCCAAGTAGACAAGAACGGAGGAAGATCCTCCTGAGCGATTGCGGCCTTCGCTAGAAGCTCATGCTTCAAGTAACTAAAAAAAACACAAATGGAGACAAAACATTAGGCATGTTGAACAAATAATCATTCTCATTCACATTTTAATACTGCTACATAAGCATGAGATGAAGAATACAGTTGAAACTCAACCTACACTAAATCATAATGGATGATTATATCTAGTCATCCCTCTATATATTTTTGACTTCATGTAATAAACAAATATGTATGTGGATACTATATTAGAGAATAGTCACATGTACCTAGAATATATTGCTAGTGTGACACTCGTATTGATCAAAGTAAAAGGAAAATGCAGACTTTGACATACATACCGGAAAATAACTCTCTGAATAGCAAGCTTTGATCCGTCATAACTCGAGAAGGAGTCAGACTTCTTGAATGCATTTGCTCCCTTCATCACGGGGCCAAACCTGTGATCCCAAATTTTCCTCCTCCACCCTTCAATGTACTTGGCAAGGGTCTCTAGCTCAAGCGGGGTTGCCATGTTGACCTGGAGGTTGTCTTTCTTGGCAATATTTTTGAAATACTCCGACGCACCATCCTCAATCTGTGGCATCAATAAAAATAAGTTCCATTTGGGTGCCTTGGAGGTAAATGAGTATTGAAAATGGCAAACCAAATCAATTAAAAAATCAAACCAGATATGCTAATAGTTTAATAAAAACTCATAAATGAACTTACCCCCGCCCACCAGAAAAACTTGTTGAGAAATGGCAAGAGTTTCTCTTCTGAAATAGGCTTTGCTGGGAACCGTCTCACAGCTCAAGAGGGCATGGAGGAATTCCACCACTTCAAAAGTTTCAACTTCTGTGCTACCATTGTATTGCAAGTTGCAATCATCTGTAGTTTCTTGAGGGTCATTTTGGGGACCTCATTCGTGGTCCAGTGCTTCTCAATCTGCAAAATCAAAACGTCTCAAGTTAAAACTGAACATAAAATCCACTTACAAGAACTGCAAACATTGAAGGTTTGCAATTACTTCTCACCTCCTCTAGAAATCCGGGACCATGAGCCGGGTTTGCAACCGCAATCAGCTTCCCCATTTTCACCTACAACTTTGTGGCTCTCTCCTTCGCTCCCAATCTCATGGCATTGGCAACTCCCTCCACAAATTTCTCCTCAAACGGTGTGCCCTCGTTGTACTTTCGTACTGTAGCATCCGCTGCCTGTGCAATCTCTTGCTGCAAATATACAATATAAATGTTATCAACAAACATTTCAACAAACGAAGGCCACTATCGTAAAGAAGTTCAAGTTTGAAGTCCTCAATATTAGATCCCGGACCAACAGAGAAGCTCACCCAGTGTCGTAAACACTTCCACGGGCATGGAATACCACGTCTTCCTCACCGCGGCCTGGGCAACACACCGTTGCCTCTCCGAAGGTCTTAACATCTCCTTGAATCGCTCCAAGGAGAGAAGACTGTACTTCTACATGCGGTGAAGAATGTGCATGAGATTGGACTTCACGTGAGAATCCTCTATTGATCTGAAAAGGAATGAACAAGTTTAGTGACGTGAATCATGTACATAAGAACACATACTCTTAAATGTTAGATCAATAGAGAATATATATACAACATTAGAAGCAAAAATACTTACTTGTTCACATCATGCATCACCTGCATGACCAATTCGGTCCTCCCCTTCGTATCCAAGATAATACAGTCAACTGCGAAGTGAAACAGCGGGTTCGCCGTATGTAGCCTGGAGATGTGATTCATCCAAGCTTGAAGGCGATGATTCCCATCGCAGACGAAGAACTTCAAGTTCTTCATGAATCGAAGCTCTGGAACCGACTCAAGATATTGCTTGAAATCCTGGTTCGCTTTCTTCCACTATGTATCCCATCCGTTCATCTCCTCCTCTGTGAAGTCCGAGCTCTCACCAGCCTCATTTGTTATGGACACGTAAAACACTGCTGCGCCTTCTTGGTACCCGAAGATGAACTCCTATTCTAGTTTCACGAGGTCGGATGCAAGCGTTGGCCTCACCATCGGCATGGACACAAGTCTACATAGTGGAATGCGCAGTCGGGAGAGTTTCTCTGGCTTCATCCTCAAACTCGTAATGGTAGACACCGAATCCACCTTCTGCCATCTCCGAAGCTCATCCTCAAGCAATTCTTTGGCCTCCTCGTCATCATCCACAACATCCATAGCCAAATCCTCACCATCTTCACCTCCAATCTCTGGCTATATCGAATCATCAGTAGCTGGTGTCACCGTATTTCTCTCAGCCAGGGTTAGACTCCTCCATTTGCAAAATAATGGACGTCCATGAAAATCATATAGTCAGACAATTCATAATGAAATGCATGGAATATGCTGTGCTAGTCCACGTATGAAATATGACAGATGTCAATGAAACACAAATTATAAACCCAAACGTACAAGTGATATCAAAAATAAATTATATGAATTCCACCTAAATGGAATCAACATCAACATCATCATCTGAGTCAGAACTCAAGTGAATAAAAACCACATCGTGCTTGCCCAAATTGGGACTGCAAACACAGTCACAGAACTCCTCAAAAGGAAGACTAGAAACTGAGACCGAAGAGTGACATCTAGAGCTATACTCCGTGTTAGAGCTCTCAGGGGAGAACACGGGCTTCCTCTTCCGGGTCCTCTCTCCACTAACGTGACTTTGATGTGGTTGCTCCACATAGTCACACGCATCCAAGATGTCATTGAGGCTTACCAAGTCCAATTGCTCATTTGCAATGGACTCCTCTGACACCTCAATGCTAGCACCCTTTGGAGTCAATGAAAAGGATGGTCCCGCCATGTCCAGGGCCGTCACAGTCACGGTCGCAGCATTGGATAAAGATCCCTGACCTCTGGGACCTTCATTTACCTCCATCTAAACAACACACAATGTAAATTGTATCATTAAAACCAAGAAACTAGTGACATGAGAATGCTTTTCAAGAAGAAACAAGAAATGCTTTAAGAGAAATTCAAAATCATAATTGAAACTCTTATAAACACAATTAGGATTATATTGAAAACAAGTGGATATTAGATTAAACATAGATGGACATTCAAATAACATAACCATTTCAGATTTGAAATGTCTACTTCGAGTGCTTCATCATCCAAGTTCCACGACCATAATTATGTAATCATGAGCCCACTTTAAGAGAATTAACAATTTTGCTTGAAGAATTGAAATTTAGAACTTCTCGACGTACCAATTTTGGGGGTAGCGTGAACTACCCCCATGACCCCCGTTGGACCCGACGGGGTCATGGGGGTAGCTCACGCTACCCCCAAAATTGGTACGTCAAGAGGTTTTAAATTTCAATTCTTCAAGCAAAATTGTTAATTCTCTTAAAGTAGGCTCATGATTACATAATTATGGTCGTGGAATTTGGATGATGAAGCACTTCAACCATCATCAAGAAAGAAAGAATAAAAGTAACTCCACACTTTTTGAAGGCCTTCAAGCATGCAGTACCTGTCAGTGAACCAAAAAGAGGGGTAGCGTGAGCTACCCCCGAGACCCCCGTCGGACCCGATGGGGGTCTGGGGGGTAGCTCACGCTACCCCTCTTTCTGGTTCACTAAGAGGGACCGACTTGTGCAACGTAAAAAATTCCCCAAAATTTGGAGGGAGTAAAGTAGGGCGGCGTGTCCTTCTGAGCCAAAACACCGACTACTGCAAAAGGATTAAAAAGCTTGATCACGGCTAACTAAGCTTGATCACAGAGAATATTCCCTTCCTCAACAGCAAAGGAGCTTTTTGTTTCGTTGAGATGAACGGATGTGGTAATGGTCCACCGAGTTTCCTTCATTGCGAGCTGGATGGCCCAATTGGATCAAGCCTGATCTCGTCTAAGGATAAGCAAACATACACTAATTGAAGACCCTGTTGCTAATCAGAATGCGTGGCGCTACGTTCGCCGCGAACGCTATCAACATCGACACAATTCAAGTATCATGGACAGTCACAGTTTTGGTATCATGGACTGTCGTGGACTCGTTCGCCGCCTATGATACAAAAAAAATGCCATGCGCGGTGTCACGTTTGTCACGGAAGCCATTTAACCCGGCTAAGAGAATTTATGGATGCCCGGGGACTTAAAAGCCACCCATGATCCAAATGCCATGCGCGACACAGGCACCGCCGAAGCAATCAGCGCCGACATGTACACAACAGTTGGCTTAGCAGTCGGTCCCGTCATGGACACAACAACTGACCTTACTGTACCTTTCAATCAGTCCCGAAAAAAAAAATTTGTCTGCCACTGGGGCGAGTCACCCTCCCCGTACCAATGGCAGACAAATTTTTTTTCCATCTCTGTCGAACTCATCGCATGCGACAGTGTGGCCTTGAAGACACGGCGAAAAGCATGCCTCATGAAGCAATTGGATTGCTGTTTTGACCCACCTGCTCCTGAGTGGCTGATGTCGGACGGCGCCACGATGGAGTGAGGATCTCCTTTGGCGGGCTGGTCGCGTCTTGAACTTGGCTCCGGAGTTTCCTCATCGTCGTGATTGGATGGTATTGCTGCACAGTCAAGGCGTTCCGATTAGGAACTTTAGTAAGCCAGGAAGTAGAACCACATCCCGATTGGGTCTAGATTTAGAGTCCGATGACAAGCAAACCGACACAACTGATTGCAAAGCCTCTAACAAATCCCACTGCCGTTACTACATTCGAACTGAGCCTTGCAGTTGGTCCCACTGAGATTCCTTGATTGTATCCAATCTCTAGACATTTAATTTCTGCAGGGTGTGTGAATCAATGGCTGTGGAATCCCATCAGTCTCTGCCTCACATTCTAATTGTTTATCGCTCATGCAACTAGCAAAGCTATGTTCACTCAAAACCCTGTTGCAGACGCGGAGCTTGTGATTTGCAGACGCGGATCACACAGCCCATGCATTCAAAAGTTTTGAATCCCCAATCCTCAGTGGCAAAATCACAGTCCTTTGGGTGGTGGATACACTCACCGCGCTAGTTACCACTGTGCTCAATGACTGTCCACCTGAACCTAGTGCCGAAATGGAAGAGAATGGAGCGGGAGAACCACTGATCACCCGGTAGGAACAAGAATTCAGGGTGAAGTGATGAGACGCCGAAAAATTGTGACCATCGGCGGGTACGTTCATTTCGCAAGTGTCTCCGTTGATTGTGGAAGGTCCACCAAGTTCAACGGATCTCACCGCCTTTTTCATCAACCGAGTGAATGGCCGGTACTCACAAAAAGTCACGATTGAATTTCGAAATTCCCAGCGATTAAAATGGCGGCCGAACTAATATTCATGACTTTCTGAATGAATCTGGACTTCCTCATGCATGTAGTAACAAATATTCGCCCTGGATTTACCTCATTACTCATTTCATTAGGTGATTTATCAAATTGCATGTGGATTGACCTCTAGAATGATTTTGAAGATCAGAGAAATGACGAAGAATGATCTTCGTTAACTGAAGCTGTCAACCACCCTATTCTGCTTTCCAATTTATATTGGAAAGACATTTAGGCTTTCCATGAAATAAAACTAATAGTAGCGACCATATGTCAGTGGACATGGAAAATTTTGAGTGTTGCCTGGCTTAATGTAGGACTGCTTTGCGAGGAATGACCACCTAGTGCGAATCAGATAATACAGTAGAATTCATGTCTTCATTTACAGGCAAGAGGTGTCTCACCAATGGATCTGAAAGTTGCTTCATTTATACACCTAAAGCAAGTGGCATTTGAAATATGCATCCTATAAGTCGAGGAATCATAATAGAATTTTCCAACACTCATATACAAATCTTTACCCAAACTATTTGCATGATAACATTTGCAGATGGAAATATTCTATAGAATATCCCATACATTAGAGAAAGCAACCTTTTGCCTCCATGATGATATTCTGAATTCGAGGTCATGTTATGAATACAAGCTCACATTAGAGGATATTCCTATTTAATAAAATATAAAGAATCAAATCTAATTACAAGAGAACAAATAGTACTTGAAAATGCTAACACTACAAGGAATTGGGGGTTATCATGACTGCGGCAAATGACTGCAAAACTGTCATGTTGTAGTCGCAAAACGAGAATGTGACTTGAAAAATAAAAATGTGACTCCGGGGCCCTGTAGTCATTTCGGACAAGTCATTTATAAGAATGACTGCAGATTTATTATCACCCAACGAAGTGGGGACGGATGGAACTTTGGATGAGAAGAGGCTCAGTTGAGGGAGATAAAGAAAATGAAACTAAGGAAAGATGGCTTGGGTTGAGTTGGGCAAGCACGGGACCCTTCTAAAATCTGACGTGGACATTTTTGCAGCAGTCACGTATAAGTCATTCTGGAGTTGCGTCTGACCCCATCTAAATCTGACGTAGACAATTTGAACGTAGTCGCGCTGAAGTCATGTTAGAGTCGTGTATGACCCCTTTTAAATCTGACGTGGACAGATTGGGCGTAGTCACAAGGAAGTCATTCTGAAGTTGCGTCCGACCCCTTTTAAACCTGACGTAGACGTTCTAAACCGGTCGTCTTGTAGTCATGCTAGAGTCGCGCGTGACCCCTTCTAAATCTGACGTGGACGTCACTCGCAGTCATGGTGAAGTCACGTTGCAGTGGTGTCTGACCCCTCCTAAATCTGAGGTGGACATTCCAAACAGAGTCATATTGCAGTCACGCTGCAGTCGCAAATAAACATGATGTGGGCAACAATTTAGGGGCGGCATGGAGTCATTTACAAGTCGTGCTGCAGTGTAGATGGAGTTGCGTCACAATAGCACGTGCACTATTCTACTAGTAGTGCTGAAGTCACGGCAACTTCGAAGGGGTCATTCACCAGTCGGTTCATCTACACTACATTCAAGTAATATGTACTACCTAATTACATGCAAACGAGCAAGAACAACATTGCAAACGCAAAGCCGTGGCTGAGGAAACGGTAAGCCAACAAAAATTGACACAACAATGACAAATTCACAGGCACGGAGTTAGAAATTGAGTCCTCTATTGCAAAAGGAATGGAGTGGGATAGAATAGCAGCCCAAATATACATGGCGTCCACAAGTGGGTTTAGGGTGCAATAAGTCTCCAACAAAATTTACAAGCTAAGTCAAGTACCATTAAAAAGCTTCATTGACTTCTCCGACCATATTGTGCAAGACCCCTTCACGTCCTCTATAAACTCCTGGTCCGCTGCGTAATTGGAAAACATGAGGCTCACCCCTGTTTGTAGAACCTCACGGACGTCCACCCTCACCCACAATGCTGGTATGTCCTTACTATAATACTTGTGAGACCCTGGAAGTCCGCTAACCTGTTCCAAGTGCCACCTTCTACCGTACAGCGCGTGGGTTCATGAGGAAAACTTCATCACCAATGATGAAACCCTGTGGCATGCAAGACATAGCACAATTCAGTTAACGGTTACATAATCAAAAAAGCGCAAGATGCGATTCACTTGAGACATCACGCATTCTAAAATGGCCTACAAGGTTCACAGGAGCATTACTTAGTGCAGTGCTGCGGAGCTTGTGAATATACCACTTCATCATGGGACTGACTCACGATGGATACTTGAATGACCAACGACAATGCTGATAGGCGGGATGAATTCATATCCCACAACAACAATGCAAGAAAAAATTACAAACAACAATTGGTAGTCGATCTTGGCAGTGGCGTCCATTTCTGTTCTCAGAGTAACACCGTGCATTGTATACGCCATTGAGTCATTGTGAAGTCATGAAGCAGTCATGGACAGAATTCATGACTTTCCCGACACTACAGTATGACTTGATGACCAGCCATGACTAGAACATCACTTTTGGGCAACTTATACACGACAAGAACGCAACTGAAGGGTGGACCGCTTGAACAAAAAGTGAAATGAGTGCTATGTAGTGCCTACCTTATCACGGCGCGACCCCGTGGCAGAGACTGACTTCGATTGCATGTTCTGCTTTCTCGTCCTTGCTTGCAAAAACAAGGAGCAGAAGTTAAAAATAAAAAAAATATGAAGGTGAGGGTCGCAGGGTGTTCGAACCAGTCGGACTGCAAGTCCCTCACCTCCCACCATGTTCACAAAATTGTATCCAGTTCCACTTCTACGCTTCAGGAGCCATTGAGATTTGGACTTGTTCACAACTTGCGGGTACTTTGCACGGAAGGTAGTCACGTCGGGGCATCTCCAGAAGGCTTCCAACAAAGGCCACAGGTATAACTTCAAATATTCCTTGTCGTCAGCCAAGGTGCGCAGCCACTTCACATAGAAAGGATTTGTGATGAGCACGTTGGATTGTGCATTCTCCGTGACCCTACAAAGCTTACTATCTACAATGATTGTGTTCTCTAGATTGAACTCAGGGTACTGCCCGTACACTACAGATAAGTTTTTTTGACCTGAGGTTCCCTTATCTTGCTCCCCTCCACTTTCGGAATCAGTTGCGCAAGATCAACAAAAGAGTGGATCCCTATCGTAGGCACGATTGTAAAACCCTGCCAACATTTGAAGGACCACATCCTCCATGTACGGAGCACTTCTACTACCCCAAAATGCAACTTTGAAGTGCCTGAAGCATCGGTCCAAAAAAAGCTTCAGCCATGGTCGGAAAACTACTCTATGGAACTGCGTATGGTTGCTAGCACGGATACTACAGTTCGGGTTTGGAGCAGCAAGTAAACTGCAGTCCAACAGGGTTCCTTGTACATTGAAAATGACAAGCTTCCGAACATATAAACTATTGCTGCCCATCTGATTAGTCACGAGGTCCTGCAATGTAAGGAAAGGCACTCCGGGAACGGACGCACATGGACTTGTGTGCTTGGAGATACAAACCTTAGGAGACTTGGGAGCTTTCTTAGCCTTCCTTGACGGCGCTGCTGCGACATTGGCTGTAGTTAAGCGGTTAGTGGAGGCGTCCTCGAAACCTCCCTCGCCTCTTTCATCGGGGCTGACCTCCACGTCATAGCTTGGCAGGGCTGGCTCCTCAGAAGACTGGGCCGCATCAGTGTCTACTGCAACGATTGCTAGAGCTACTCCCGTATCTGCTGCAACTGCGGGTGAACCTGCAGCGGCGTGCAGCACAGACACATCACCGCCTGCCTCTCCCAAAACCGCATCAGTGCCTACCTCTCCTAGAACCGGGGCTTCTGGTATGGAGCACATTCGGTCTTGGTCGGCCACCTCGCTTAGTGGCTGGTCATCTACACCTGCAAAAGCAACAGCTGCCGGAGGATTCTTGGGCGATGTACGGTACGGGTCGGTGGATTCCTGTTCAACGCCATGGACAGGCTCCACAACAACTACAGCCTCTGCGCACTCCAAAGTGGGCAAAGTCTTGGGAGATGCTTCACGCTCCGCTACCTTCCAACGGGAGGATGGGGTTTTTTGAATATCCGAGGTTGGGATTTCGCCGTTCGAGGACAAAGTCAATAATGCCGGAGGGGCTAGCTGATCACCTGCTTTAGAAACCGTCTTCTTCTCCAACAACTTACCTGCACGCTTGTCCACCGACTTCTTCACGAGGTGTCTCTTCCTGCAAGAAACTGCCCTTGTCACTCGCGCAGAGCCTTCTACGCCTCTAGCAGAAACCTCGTTGTCCAACGTAGAGGCAGTCCCGGATGGGCTCCCTTCTATTCTCCCCTTTGACCTTCCCATGAATTCCGAAAACATGACCTTCAGGTTGTCAATTGCAGACACCTGAGCCTCAACTGTTGCTTGCATTTTATAAAAAATTTCATCCACCTCGCGCTTGAAAGATTCCACCGTCGATTTCAAAGTCCCATCACCTACGGCTGCACTCTGTCGAACACCAATAAGACAAGATTCAAGGATTACTCATGCATGTACTGAAACCGGCTGGAAGTTACAATCGAGTCATTCTTGAGTCGCTTAAACCAAAACATGACTTCTCCACGACTTCAATGACAAAATATGACTTCCAAATCACTACACAACAACTTCACAATGATACACAACAATGCCTAATGACTTCAAACTGACTCCTGTGCTGGACATGGTTCATGTACATTGCCATTAATGCCATGCATTTTCTTGCGTGGGATACTCACACTAGTAGAAAAGGGGCTATCAATGACTGCTCTGTATGACTACATAACCAGTCATTTCGGACACTTATGACGATAGTATGACTGAAAGTAGATTTTGGGCTTAGAGTCATAGAGGACGAGTGATTATGGACAAGATAGTCATTTATACCATGATAATTTTTTTTCATCGTATACTGATGTGGAACTTCATCCATATGTGGTAATATGGACACCTCCAATGGTGCGTTGCCATGTGGCTACAGAGCCGACTTACTGAGTTGGCGGTTTTTACCGGTTGATATTGGAGTGATTCTATTGGATAAGGACTAAATTTTGAGTTGAAATGCAGAATACTTGATCTTAGGTTAGTCATATTGTAGTCATATTCAAGGTTGCTGTAGTCATTTATCAGATTTTTGGAGGTGAGTGTAGTCATATTGTAGTCATATTTGAGGCTATCGTAGTCATAAATTAGATATTATTCAATTGAGTGTAGTGATTAATATGGTCAGGGATGTGCTTGATCGGGTCATTCTGCAAAATAACTCGGCCTTATGATATGACTAGGGTATGGTTTCACGTAGTCATTGTATAGTTCAAAAAGAGTGCTATAAGACATATGTGAAGAAAGTGTGCATAAATTGTACCATTCCAACAAAGCCTTCTTTTCCATTGGTAATCCGTATATGATGAACAGCTTAGAGATGCATATTTTTCAAACATAAAGATGTCAAATTCTGGCTAAATAACCACTTGGACAAATGACTTTGACAATGGTGCTTACATCATATATACTAAGGTTGTTACAAAGAAATGATAAATAAAATATAAATAATAGTATATTTAAAAAAAGGGGACATCATGATGGCTATGACCACACTGATGACAAACATGTTTCTTACACTCCTCCTCACATCATCTATCTTTGAAAATGGTTTGTCTACAACCCACAGTTTGAAGTCCTACACACATAGCAAAGCCCATACCACAATTATGGACTTAAGAGAGCAACTTTGATGAACTTTCCCTCCTACAAAGTAGAGGAATCCACAGCGTCCTTCACCTTTGTTTGGTCATCAGCCGCATTTGGGAACATCAATGTCACTTGTGGCCAAATGGCCTCTTTGACATCCACTTTGTAGCAAGAGTCAAGAATTGTGCAAAAATGGTACTTGTACTGCCCACCCAATCCGTTGATGGTACCCGTAGCAACGCTCTACTTCAAATTCTTTGGATTCAGCAAAAATACTTGTTGCCCACAAATGAACTGCCACCAAAAAATGAAGGTGTCAAGTTCCAGTCTGATCTTGCACAAGTGACTCTTACTAGGCATACAATCAATACTATGGCTACATATACTGTTGGTGTAGGGAAGTTATTGACAATTGGTTCCTAGTAGTTCACCTACAGTCATATACTTTGGTCCCTAAGTAGTCATAAGCATAGAAATGACTACATTATGACTATTTGGGCAGTTTCTGTGTAGACATAACCACAAAAATGACTACTTTGTGACTATGTGGGCACCCTCTGTCTCGAAGTAGCAAGTGCATGGAACCAATTAGAGAATTTAAAAAAACATGATTGTAATTACAACTCCATTTATCCTCTAACATTTATTAAGGAAACTTTTGTATAGACGTGTTTTTTTACCTTCTCTGCCTGCACTTTTTTCTTCTGAATGGGCTTTGGCCTTGCTCCTCCCTTGCCAGATTTTGACTGCAGAATGCAAAGAATACAAGGTTAATTTAGTGAGTACATGATAAGTAAGGGAACATGTAGGACTAAGATTGAATGAAACGGAATCACAAGTCTATTCATTTAGGAATCCTTCTACAAAGGCATTGACAACATCATCAAGGTTGTTACCAACTTTTAACATGTCATTGTGAATTTAAAAATGTTTGGTATTCACTTCTATGTCCTAATAACGATCTAACCTTTGCTGAATTATCTTGTGGTGTTGATTTGCCTTCCGTGGTTGACTTTGCAAGCACCTTTTGCATCCTTGGAGAAGTCCGAGGAGGTCGTCGGGTAGGACCTCTAGCCTCAACTACGGTGGCAACAGCAGATGGTTCAGCAGTTGCCACTAGGTCAACATTTATAGGATCAACATCCGAGGTGTGACAACTCATATTTTTATTTTTATTTGTTTACCTTTTTGAGTGAACCGGAAATTAGAAATAGGTATCTAGATTCATCTAAAGAGAGAAAGATAAACCCAAAAATAGTCACAAAAGGACCTTACGGAACTAATCCGGTTTTAGGTAGAAGCGGAACGGATTAGATTTCCAACCGAATAGTATTTCCAACCGGAATCTCGTTGACCGGATTGGAGAGAACCAGATGTCAAGAACTGGACCGGATATCCGACCGGTCATAAAGACAGTCTAGGACGCCAAGACTATATAAAGCTTGACCTTGCCCATTTTCAGGTCTCTGGTTTTCCACGTGTTGTCGTTTCCTGACTTAGCGCCTGACGTTTTTGTCGTTACCACGGCAAGGAGAAAAAGTACAAAAGGGCCCGGAAGTGAGTGAGGGGTGTGAGACGGAGAGATCTCCTCCGGACATGAGTGGGTGAGATATTGAGTGCGAGCGGATACGAAACCGTGAGAGACTGAGACTGTGAGCACGCCAGTAGGTTAGTTTACAGGCGGAGCGGAACATCAGAGTGTCAGCGCTCCCTTGTTAGGACTGTAGAGAGTGAAAACCGGGTAGAGCTACCCTCATGCCGCGGCTGAACCGGAAGAGAGGTTCTAACACCCCGCCCCCGAGTGAAGTAAAACTTAGAAAAGTGGTTCCGGTCATGCCTACCAAGGAACCGGAACATGGAGAACTTAGAGAGGATTTATCGTTGATGGGTTGTCAGGAGTTAGCTTTGAAACCTTGGGGTTTCAAAGATGAGAGGATGGTTAGAGAAATCCTGAGTGGCGTATCGAATCAGTTCGATAACACCCTGAGAGGGAATCCGGTCCAATGGACCGAGGCTTTGTGGCGGGACGTATACGGATTCCGGCCAGGAGGACTCGGGCTTGCCAGCCGGAAGGATGATTTCGTCCAGGGCAAGTTCAGAAGCGTAGTGAATCCGAAGGACGGCTACACGGTAGAAGACTACCTCGATGACCGGGAGCGACGCTTGCTCCAGTTCCTGGTTCCGGTTCTACATCCGGAAAAGTCCACCAAGGTGACTATCACCCTGGCTAACACGATCTTCGGAGCGCTGAGCGGAACCCGGAAAGTAGACTGGGGCCGGATCTTCTTTGATCTGGTGTCCCAGCTTACTACAAGAGTGGGGAGAAGTAGGGCTACCCCACTGTGCCCTTATGTGTACCACCTCTACCAGCAACAGGAACTGCTGACGAAAGTGGAATTAAAGGTGTGGAAGGCCCAGGAGCGGACTATGAAGTATGGAGAATCCGAGTCCGACCAAGAAGCGGATTCCGGAAACGAAACCGAGGAGGAGGAAGAAGAAGAAGAGGAAGAGGAGGAACCGTATGTCCCCGCCAAGAGGCAGAAGACCACGCCGACTCGGAATCGAGGAACGCCCCCAAGACATCCGCGGCCGCGCAAAGAGTGGACTCCAACCGGACCGGATGTGGCATCCGGATCGAGAACCGGAGCTCCGTTTGACGAGTTGGTTGGGATACTCTGTGGAATCCGGGCGGATTGAGAAGTTAAGAAGCGGACGCTCGGGGAGATCGCGGAATTAATCGGAGCGGAACTGAACAGTCAGTTGCCGCAGAAGGTAGCTGAGAGTGTTATCAATCCGGATGAGCTCCGGAAGATGAAGGAGGACAGCAAGCGGCAGCACGATGAGGTGGACACCCTCAAGGCCGAACTTTTTGCGTTACTCGAGAACGCCACCACGACAAAGGAGATGGCGGAGGAAATGAAGAAGTTGGCCGCAGAAGTGAAGGATGTGCTTGGAGGACCCGGAGCCACGGTCACCAAGGCACGCTTGTTCGAAAAGGAGGTGCACAAGGACAAGAAGATATCCGGAACCAGGGTGGTGCACATCCTCACCGATTTTGAGGAGCAGATGGAGAAGCTCCTATCCAAGGCACGGGAGTCAGCGGACCGGATCGTGGAGAGCAGCCAGAAGTTGACAAAGGTTCCGGTCCGGCTCTCTGAAATTTCTCTTCCAGACTTGTTTCCGGAAGACGTAGCTCATGAACCGGGAAAGGACAAGACACCCCAGTCAAGTAGGGCACAGAAGAAGACGCCCTCGACCAGACCACAGCCGATCGATTTAGACTCCCTGGAAATTGAGGAAGATCACCCGGCTCCATCTCCGGATGGGGAACGGAACCGGAATCTAAATGAGGTGTTCGAGCAGTTGGAGAGACCTGATGAGAGCCCTACCATTGGATCCCGAGTATATGAGACAGAACAGGAAGGATTGTAAAAATAGGACTTATAGGTAGGAACCGGAATAGAATCCGATTAGGATAAGGTAGGACCGGATTGTCAACGCCTTCAGAGGCGGAAATCATGTATTCACTGTTTGCTTTTTGCTTTTTGTATATAAAACAGTCTCTGAGCTGGAGATTGGGAGAGAGTTCTTTTGGCATTTCCTTGTGTACTTTCCTTTGACCTAATTTTTTGTGTAATTTTCCCGAGTGTTGGCAAGAGTGCACGGAGTCAGAGTAGGAAGGTGAGTACGGAGGTGTTGGTAGAGTTTCTCCCTTTGATGTATGTTTCCGGTTTTGAGTACATGCGAGCAGGTTATGAAGAATTAGGAGTGGATTCCAGTGCCTCAGTAGCTACAGAAGTTTAGCATTCCGGATAAAAGATCCGTTGAGTAGGCTAGGCGGATAGGGAGGGATTCCTTAGCTGCGCTAGAACTCCTGGGTGGGAAATCCGGTCGAGTATCCTGACTCCTATGAGGTCTTGCCACCGTTGTGGGTGAACGAAAGAACTTTCGTAGGTGTTAGAACGGACGGATGCACTTGTAGCCACCTAACTTCGTACGAAACGGATTAGCGTCAAGGTTGTTGTAGTATGAGAGGATCGTACGGGGGGTCTTTGTGTGACCTGTGATAGGATTGCTATCTGGATTTTTGTGAAGGGCCAAACCGGATCCGTGTTAGTTAGGGGATCAGTACATAGGAAAGTGAGTCTTCAGCCACTATAAGTCACTGAAGGAGTGGTGGGCCTACCACTTTCAAAAGCAAGCGGCAAACCCTCTGATGGTAAAACAAAGGCAAAACTAAACCAGTTACAGAAGGATAAACCGGATCGGATCCGCCCAGGAGGGTACATAGGACCGGAAGTTGTAGGGTCCAGAATTCAAAAGTCAGTCCAGAGACCGGGAAACTAGTAAAACCGGAAGTAGGATACAGTTCGGTCGTAGTCTTCCGGTTGGTGTTTGACATTCCGGTCGTCAGAGGTAGAACCGGAAGGTAGAATTGAAGTGTTTAATTGGGTTTATCTCCTTATTAGAGTTAGCTACTTCACAGGATCTCGTGGGTTCGATCTTTAGGGTCATTTTGTTATGCTCTAGGGTGATTTTTGTCAGTATAATAGGGAAATTGCTTACTCTGTGCTGCGACACGAGGTAACTACATCCTCCATTGGCTGCTCTTGTATCACCGGGGTAGGCTCTTCAACCTTTGCTATTGAAGGTGCTCCTTTGCCAGTGTCAGAATCACTGCTTGATTCTGACACCTATATGGAGAGAGCTGCTGGAGGTGTCTTGAAGGGAGCTCTAAAGCGAGTCTGTACAACGTATTCCTTCGTTGTGGCAAGTGGTGCTTGGGTCTCCAGAACAAAGAGGCCCAAGCTTCAGCTAGAGGTTTGAGCTGATGAAAAGCGGTTTGAGAGATCCTTGAGCATATTCATGACTTCTTCCATAGATTTGGTGTTCTCTGATTGGTATTGCAGCATTTGGGTCATTTTCCCTTGAAGGTGCTTCTGCTCCTCTACCATGTTGTTTTGTTTCTCCTCTACTGCTATCAGCCTAGTGCGAATTGCCCCTCTGGCACCCTGCATGCCACAATAATTCATCTCACATTAGAATCATGGCCTCTTCAACAAACCAGGGCCTTCAAGTAGAGTACCAGAAAGCTACAAGAAAACTCTTATTATCTTATATGACTTCAAAATTATTGAGGTAAGATTGCAATAGTCATTTCAACGACTCAAGTGTTATTTCATATATGACTATAAAACTACTGGTACAATGCTACAATAGTCGTCAAAATGACTAAAGTATAAATTCACATATGACTATAAAACTACTTGTGAAAAAGCTACACTAGTCTGTAGTCATTGAAATGACTGCAATGTAAACTAACATATGACTACAACTACACCAACATCGGACTTTGTTAGTCATTTGAAACTTTGCGTGCAATGTATATAACTACAGTATGACAAATGAATGACTGCATTTCACTTGTACATGCTACCTTCTTCAACAAATGAAAAAAATAATGTGCAAGAGCAATCACCTAAGGAATTAAAAAAAATATATATCTTCATGACAATCCCAATGCAGAATGACTTCAGTAGATGGTATATTCAAATGGAAATGGAAATCTCACCTCCATCATAGCGCTAGTGGGTTCAACCTCTTGTATCCCTTCTTTTATTTCGGTTAGGACAAGGCTGTGCTCTCTTCCTTTTGTCTGCAATTAGAGGGAAAAACAACATTAATTTTATTAACAATATAATCAACATCCGTGGTTGACTATGCCTAAGGTCCTCAAAAATATGGGAGCAAACCAAAAAAACTGAAGCTTACCACTACCAACTCCTTCCCTGCTCTTCCCTTTCTACCCATGGTGCTATAATCCTTCACGTGGCCACGGGCTTCCACCATCTTCGTTGTTTTAGCCACAAGCCTTTCAGTTTGCCAATACACCTTCAATTTGTCCCATTGCAGGGGGTCAATATGAAATGGACAAGCCTCCTTGCCTGACATAAATCTCACCTTCAGCCTAGCCCTCTCTGCCTTCATGTATTTTTTGATGGCACATCGAAACCCTTGCACACTGAGAGTGTGGCCAACGAACTCAAAGTCTTTCACCAAAGTCTCACGAAGAAGTACCACTGAGTTTGGCTCCTGAGACTCCCAGTCCACCACACTTATGTCAAGAATTCGTGGAGTACTCACGCGCACAGCATGGTCCCAAGCATTCTTGCCGTCGCATGTGGTATCAATCTCTCCACCGGCCTTCACTATTAATTGATATGGTTTCTTGCCTTCCACACTCCTGTGTGCAACAGAAGTCTCATTTCGATGTCGCTTTTGATGTCGATCAGCTCTGCCTTCACTCTCTAGAGAACGATTGCCAGGACCTTGCAATGCACCTGGCCATGAGCCATGATAAGGGCTATAAGGAGGTTCACTACTTGAAGGCCATGGTGGTGGAGGCATATTGGAAGGATATTGATTCCACCCACCCTACATCCATGGACTAGAACCCCAATAACCTGGTGGAGGCATGTGGGAAGAGTCTCGACCTCCATGAACTCCACCTGTAGGTACAAGTGCTAAAGAAGAAGCTCTCCTAGGTCGCTTCCGTGTTGTCTTCTTCAATGTTGGTGGAACTCCATCGTCCTCTGAAGAGTCCAAGGCCGTTGACAACAAAAAAAAATATTAGATTCATGACTGGTTTTGACTAGTCTATGACTACGTAGTGACTCTGTTATATTTGCATGTAACTATGTGACTACAAAGTGACTCTACTATGACTACAATTGATTGTGTGACTAGACAATGACTCTTCTATGATCGAGACGGCACTTTAACATGGCAAAAGAGCGAAAAGAATGACTTCCACACAACTACAACAACACTACATATGACCTATAAAAACCTAAGGACTCACTTAGGATGGGTTCGTATCTTCAAGGTGTACTGCTTCATGAAATATTCTCATTTCACGAGATACACTATTGTCAAATACAATTCTAGAAATTATAAATGGTTAACCAATTTCTGCTACAAAGAGGCAACACTCACATGAAAATGTATATACATGCAACCTATTAAGAAGTGAAACTTGGAAATGAATGGAGATAGGTGAAATCACGTACTTACATGGTATGAGAAAGCGTACCTGCTAGCTTGGGATCGAAATCAGATTGGGAGTCGTCGGAGGAGTACTCATCTTGGGTGCTCATTTGTCCGTTCGAATTTGCTGCTGCTTCCTTCTCTTGCAAATGCACTGGTTTCTCCAAACTCTGGCGTCCAAGTAAACGAGCACTCCTACGAGGTGGCCAGGCCTCTCCAACAGCAACGGATTTTGATGCAGACCTTCATGGAATCTTCAAAACCGCTACCTTGGAGTTGCTGCCAACAACACACAACGGCCACAACTTCAGTTGCAAGTGGAAAACAATGGAGGAGCACAAAGCATCGTTAGAAGCCTAACAAATTAAGACAAAAAAACACGAAATTGGATTACCAATACAACCGAATACACAAATTGCGAATGAACTAGGAACCCATCTACAAGCCAGGCTCTAACGATAATTGAATGAATTCAATATAATGATAAATAATAATTCAAGAGTAAAAATGTCTGAAATTGTGTTGATCGGGTCACAAGAATGCCACAAGGAGTGCCCCATTCTGTGCACAAAACTAACAAATGAATGGATTCATAATCAAAATCCTGCGAAAATTCTCCTACACTCCCATAGACCAGAGGCTACAACAGATGAAGACAAAGTAGGTAATCAGGATCCAGAATAACCATAACGCATTTCCCTACTGCAAAAGACGACACCATCTCCAACTCGTTCAACAACCTGCATCCTAGATATAAAATTGGCCGTGATACGCTAAAGCCCCGTACAATGCTTGTTATACCCTAAGTCTTCAAAGTAACCGCTTAACTGTAGGCTCTGATTGAAGATCCTAAGTTGTTTACTTAGAAAAGATAGGAAGACACGCTTAATAAACGGGAACATTCTAAAAAATATAGAATCGAGTACACTGGAACCTGGTACTTTCACCGAGTGTTTCTACATGTCATAGCACAAGGAAGCACAAATCCTACCCTTAGGTGTTAAATTGATGTAAAACACCTTAGATGACTCGTGTATCATTCCCACAGGATTTCAATGTTAGTTTCCTCAAGATATCCGGAACAGGATTCGGAAAACACCAAACCCAAACAAAATCAGATCTAAATATTTGCAACATAAAACTCTCTCAATACCCTCTCTTCTCCATAATCCAATTCCCTTACATCCACACCAAGTCTTCCACCAGTAATCGAACAAGGAGGATTGTCATAATCCTGTGCTTTTCTCTATCCAGATCAACTTAGATGGATGCGAAACCGGAAAGAGGATTTCTATCCGGTTACAGTAACTCACAATATCTTAGTTTAACCTCTACCAAGAGGGTTCCGCTCTTTGGTTTTAGGAAGGGAATGTAAATCCTACCCTTCAAACGTGTTTAGAGTGAAATGAAGATCCACTTAAAATAACCACAACAAACACCAGAATAGAAAATAGTTACTTCCTCACAACTAACCCGGATGTTGATCCAGACTAGCAGGTCACTCAGGAAACCCCTATTATCCTCTCAGTACTACAACGACAGACCTATCCGGACAGAATTTCAAGAGCGTGATCCGGCACCCGGTAACTGAGAGATCCTAACTACCTTCCTGTTCCTCTCTTCCGGATTCAGTAGAACCTCATCAGACGTCAGTTGGCGTTCGTTCTCCCTCTTGAAGAATTCACCCAACCTAAAAATGGCTATCCTACTCAGAAGACACCCAAGGAACTTCAGCAACCAGAACTCCCTCTCAGTACACAAAGTTTTCCTTAACCAAACCTCAATGCTCTCAAAATCAGATCCTAGACAGAATCCGGGGGCTACTTGTCTTCCTCCACACCTGCAAACCAGCTACCCGCACTAAACAATGGTTCTAGCATTGCACGGCATACCAACACAGAACTTAGCCTTTTCAGGCCAGCACTTATAAAGTGGAAATCTGAAAATCAATTCGCAAAGTGTTGAAAAACACAAATATGAAAACACACCCGCTCGGGGCTTCAAGCTAACTTCAGCCCCCTAAATACACATCCCAAGGAACCCTAAAGGTCCCAAGGAATAAAACCAAAGGACAGGAGAATGACAGGTGTCATTCCTTATCCTTCTAAGTTGACTTTCCTACCAACCCCACCCGATCCGCAAAATGTGGATCTCAAATCCTAAAAATCCGGAAAGTGCAGTCCAAGTGCATGCACCTGAAAGCACCTCCCAAGCTACTTCCAACCTACCAAAAACTTGGGTTTTCGGCTGACCATGCTAGGGTCGCTTCCCAGAAACTTCCTAACTACTTTCCTACCTATTTCCTAGCAATCGCAGCCGTTGGGAAAGTAGCCGTTTCCACAATCATCGCGGAGGAATCTAGCCGTTGAACGGTCCTCCGTGATGTATGGGATTACTGTTGGATCCGGGATTTCCTCTTCCCGTCCCGATAATCTTCCGGTAGCGTGCGGATGCGTTTGCTTCCGGACCCGGTATATTTTTCCGATCCTTGTTTAGTTCCTTGGATGCGGATCCGGTTCCGGATCTTTAGGAAAACAAGAAACATACAATATCTTTCTTAACCAAATTATCTATCTACTACTAATCCAATAGTGAGGTAGAGTTAATATTGGTAATATGATTAGTTTACCATTTTGTAAATCAAAAAATTTTACCAATACCAATTCTTTACTTCTAAATTCTATATAACCAACTTCATCCTCTCATTTTGGTCTACGACACTACAAGTGTGTTTTACGGGTGAATATCAAACGTCCAATTACAATGGAACTGGAGTAATAACCCTAGACATGCGACTTCAAGGTGCTCCTAGACGTAAACCCTTACCCTCCTAATATTGTCTAAAAGCTAGACTACAGCAATTCAAACAATGCGTTAAAGCCTAGAATGCATCCTATAGCTCCTAATCCATGGTTTGCAAATTTTTGTGAATGATCTTGGTGATGACACTCAGAAAAGTAAGTCATTCCCAATTGATTTATCAACTGTTTCAGAAATGAGCTTTCAACCAAAGCTATGAAAATCTTGGTATTCGAAAAAGATTAAAAGAACTTTGAAATGGCACTAAGCCAATCATGCTGTTTCAGTTTTAACCCTGTAACCAACAGAAACAGTTGATAAGACTCTTGCGATGGAATTTGTCTAATCTCTGTGCTGTATTGATGATGTTTCGCAGACACTCCATACCTCGGGCGGCAGGCTTTTCTTCGTGGGCAACACCTTCGCGCAAGGATGCAACCCTGCACAGCTCAATCAATTTGGTTCCCGCCCGAGGGACTCCCTGAACTGCGTGGATGACATTAACGCTATCAACCGAGCCTACGGGGTTGCCTTGCAACAGGTGGTCGCCCAATTGCAGGCCACTTTCACCGATTCCCTGATCTACTTGTTCGATAACTATAATGCTTCCATCGAGATTTTTACTAACCCTGGCAAATACGGTAAGAAATCTATCAGCTACAATTCTTATGAATACTTAAAAGTTTGCTGACCTATTTGCGATACATCTGAGAGTGTTAATTCCAAAGTAAACTTCCTATTCTGAATCTTGTTTGGCACTTAGGGCTAATCAATGATCCGGCAAATGCTAATTGTATCTCCATCGATCAATGAAATTGTGCTAATACAAATGACAACAGGGTTTAGCAACACAAATCAAGCCTGCTGCGGTACTGGAGGACCCTACAATTACGACTCGTCTGCTACCTACAGGAATATTGGGGCCTGTTGCCCCGGTCTTTCAGCCTGT
This sequence comes from Climacium dendroides, assembly GCA_950106755.1. NCBI lineage: Eukaryota > Viridiplantae > Streptophyta > Bryopsida > Hypnales > Climaciaceae > Climacium > Climacium dendroides. The sequence goes on along the minus strand of OX467089.1, from coordinate 28,124,400 downwards.
GCTAATCCTTCGAGTTACGTATCTTGGGACGGAATCCATTACACTGAAGCATTCTACCGACAGATCGCCAAGTTCTTCCTCAACAGACTCTACCTCTCTCCTCCTTTGAACCTCACAACTCAGTGCTTCCTCGACTATAGTGCCTTCTATATGATAGCGCACTCATACATTAAACTTAAAACTAACAACAATTTTAATGGTTATTTCAGCTTTTTCTTCACAAATATGAACGCACTGAATGACCTGGGGCCTGCCTCCTACGATTTATGTATAAATTTGTTCATTGAACTTGCACGACCTAAATGAAAAATAAAATACAAACAAAATATATTTCCCTTGTAAAGAAGAGCCACTTGAGGCACATGAAGGGCTTTTTCCTGGGACATTAGTGCTACCCGACTTAGAGCATAAACACATCTCCTAGAACAGAGATACTAGTATAACGACGTAGCAGCAAAAGCAGAAATATTCAGTACAGTAGAAGCAAGAAAATTCTACAACACGCTCCCAACAGCAACATTATATGATGCTTGCACATAGAGGAGAAAAATTAGTCCTGCCATTATCTTGAGTACCTTTACACTCGTAACGAAAGGTGTGCTAGGAGATTGAAGTCAAAGTATCAAAATAGATCCAAGCTCAAAGTCCTCAACACTGGGCACCTTTCCAGGTTGAAGGACCTAGAGCAGGTCGCTAACTATTGTTGCTGCTAAAAGAGTCTGGTACTAATAATTGTCCATGTTGTCACGTTTTTATGTCCTCTCCAGAAGAACGATCAGTGCACACTCTCCCATACGATGTCAAAAGCTTTGAAATTGATCAGATAAAGAAGAAGCTGTTAGTGCTGGTATTTCAATTCTACTCCTCCAAATATATAAAAGCCTCTGAAACCACCCCATGACCATCCTTCCACTATCAATTTAAGCCAATAATCTTCCAACCTGTGCCCTAAACGGGCATCCTTTCCCTTGTGAATTAGCTACTTGTAGTGAATTTTGTAGCATAAAACAGCAACATTTTATAAGCTCTAAGCGTTTCATGATATCTTCAAATTCTATATAATATAATGCTGTACCGCTCATAGGCCGTGGCAGGTCCTACCAAATGTCATTCGATCGCCAAAGACATAGACAAAATTTACCCCTAACATCCATCCTCAACATGCATGAAGAATAAAACTGCCATCGCCAACGAATCTGAGCATTTCCGTTCAAAACAGAATATCACATAGCGACAATTATAGGTCAAAGAGGACCAAACCAAGTAAACTATGTTCCCCCGCCCCACCCACCCTCCAAAAAAAGCAAGCACTGTTTGAACTATTGCGTAAACTCAGATCTCTCGCTTCTTATCAGCTTGAAGTCCTTCAAAGGGTAGGACTACAACTACCAATGAAAAAACATCTGCTTGAAGGCGAAACCGGAAGCCTTGCATGGGAGACAGGAATCCAGAATTGTTCAAATAAGGTGAAGGCGGTACCTGTTTGCGGCCATCCACAGTAATATTCGGAGCAAAAAATCCCAAATATTTCTTACGCCGAGCACTCTGCCAACTCCTTCATTGTCCCCACTGGAAAGGAAAAAATTAAAGAGTTAATTGCCGCCTAGCGATTCGGCTGTCCGTTCCTGCTTGGAAATTGCTCGATAGAACGCCACCACAAACTAGAAGGTGGCCGCAGGCTGTCGTACAAGGACAAGGACACATTGTAGTTCTTCTACCGACGCAAATGCAGCCCTCCTAGAAGTCGCCCTTGCGAAAATTCTCCTACACTCCCATAGACCTGAGGCCACAACAGATGAAGAGAAAGTAGGTAATCAGGATCCATGATAACCATAACGCATTTCCCTACTGCAAAAGACGACACCATCTCCAACTCGTTCAACAATCTGCATCCTGAATATAAAATTGGTCGTGACCGTAATGCGCTAAAGCCCCGTACAGTGCTTGCTATACCCTAAGTCTTCAAAGTAACCGCTTAAATGTAGGCTCTGATTGGAGATCCTAAGTTGCGAATGTACAGGTGAGAAAGACATAGGACACATGCCCTTCAAAACCCCTTAACTCTTGAGTCCCGAGTAAAACTTCTGAAAAAGAGGAGGCGTTCTTCACGACGAATGAAATACTGCAATGACTTATCCAAATAGCCCAAAAAGATGAGAGAGCTCAGCCAAGACCTAAAACATGTCACAACCTAGAAATCCGGGCTGAGACAGGGGCCGGTTCATCGTCTCCAACACAGGAACGCCGCAAAGAACATACCAAGGTCAAAAACCACTCGGAACGCCCCGCAATACCACAACGCAGGGACACAACCACAGCCCAATACCAACTCCGCCAATTTTACAATGTACTCCCACCTGCCACTCCCCTGCATATACTCGCCTGAACTGCACAGTTGACGAAAAAACTCGGGAAAAACGGCAGTCGCACGCTCTACAGAAGTACAGCACCCCTCCCCTGCACGGCGAGGATCATGAAGCGCCCGCACTCTGTCGCCACACTCATTCAAAAGATCTCGGAAGCGGGAGCGCCAGGAAGGCAAAGCTTGAAAGAAGATGACAACGAGGGGCAAAGCTCTGGAAAGACAGGGACACGCTTGCAAGACAAAGACCCTAATGTGTGCCACGGTGGTGAGCCACGTAGGTCTCAAATCGGCCACCTCGGCGGGACAGCAAGAGCTTGGGTGCCATGTCGACTGCCTAGAGGTCGAATTTCGCACTCTCCGCTAAAACATCAAACATGGAGATGTACAAGTCTCTGTAAACCTCTAAAATCTCTGCTGAGTAAAATTGAAACCTATTAGGTTGATGTTGAGAATTCCCAAAGTCTGGAAGGCTTCCAGGTGTTCGTGGATTGGCTGATTGGGTTTGAAACCGTTCAAACTTCAAACTCGATCCACTAAGCTAAACTACAGTAGTTTAGTATTTTTCAATTCTGCAAATTTAGAATCCTTCTGAAGAGATTGAAGTGTGGGTAATGTTTTCATTTGGATGTTGTTGTTGCTTAATGTAGGTGGATATATAAAGCGGTCGGGCTCTAAAAGTGTAAAGGTCTTTCTCATTGGACCAACAATGTACAAATAGTGCACATTTTAAGAGGTGAACATTTTTAGTGACCTGTATATTTCAAGTAACTAATTTTGTAAAGCTTGAAAAAATATGAAACGACTTGGATTCAAGTAGAAATACCTTTCTCAAATAGCCCCTTCATAATGATACACTAGGGTGAGCTATAATGAATGACAACTACCTCTATTGTTGATTGAAAAAGATTCAATTGGCTCACGTCTAATTAGGAACACGTTCCAAAGTTAGCTGTTTTAGGTGAGCCTATGAGACAGAGATGGGTCCAAATCAAAAATCCACATTTATATTTAATTATATTGAATAAAGTATTCATTCCTAATTAAAAAAATTCCTTTCTGCATTTTTCCTCATTGTTATTACCTTACACATTGAACTCAATTTTTTAACGAATTCCTTATATCCTATAATCCTATAAACTAAAATGTTAAGTTATTCATTATAGGCACCTTTGCTTTAAATGCCAATTTGTCTTTTTAGAAAAATTTAGTAAAAATAATTTTAAGAAATCTAACCTCCCCAACTTAATTTTTCAGCTTTTAAATAGGAGCTTTATGGAACTCCTACCTTACATCAATTTATCTTCTTAGTGGAAGTCCAAAACTAGTATTGCTTCAAATTTTTATTATTTATTGAATTAGTGCAATATGTAAATTTTGAGCTTGCATTAATTATTTACAATGCACACTTACTACTAGAAAGTTGTGACTAGTTCTTAGCAATGGCAATCACAACTTGATTAATTTAATAGAATCCTTTGAGGACACCAATAGATTTTTGTTGCTTTAGACACTTCAAATTTTTTTGATCAAATCAACTGAAATTCAATAAATTTTATAAATAACAATTTGTAGTTTGTACATGCACGTACAATTTCAACCATGGTGTATAGGTTGAAAATTGTGGTTTGCATAGCTAAGGTCTTCGATTCAAACCTTGCTGCCAATATACGTTGACGTGGCAGTTTATAGTGCTAACATGGCAATTGGACAATGTGACCATAATAGTAAAACCAAACAACATTTTTTGGTTTCAATTTAGTTGTTTTGGTCATGAATTTTTCTAATATTGTGAATATTTTTTTGTTTCAATTCGATTTTTTTTTCAATGCAATTGTTTTGGTCATAGATTTTTCTAGTATTGTGAATATTTTTTGGTTTCAATTCAATTATTTCGGTCATGGATTTTTCTAGTATTCTGAATACAACTTTAGTAAATTAGTATAAAATACCTTGAGAAGAGGAATCAAAAAGTATACTTCAATCATTGATTTTACTAATTCACCTAAAGGAATCGAGGAAAGAATCTTTACAGTTTGGGCCATTCCAAGAAATCATAAATTTTGAACACTCCCTTAAAAGACTAGTTTCATTGCCATCTAGGCATTGATATATTAGTTTCGAACTTTCAAATTATATAATCAAATTTTATCACATGTTATCATTATATGAAATTATGCATTTTCCCTCAATTTGAAAAACCTCTATTAATTTTAGTGATAAAATGTCATTTTCGTGATTTTTTATAGCCATAAATTAATAATTAGTAATAGTAGTAAATTTAATAAAACATTCCAATTTATCTAAAAGTTCTTCACACGTAGCAATGAACAATAGTGTGAAAAAATTTCAATTATGTATATTATTTTGTACTTCCAAATAAATACACTTAGCAATGGACTTAAAGTAAAATTATCATTGTAACTAGATTCAATCTTTATAAAATTGAATGACAAAATTTTGAGTTTTTCATGTCTAGAAAATATTTATTTGGTAGATGTCATTTTTTTCAAATTTAAAGTATAAATAAAAATCATTTGTGATTTTGTAAAGTTCAAATAAAATTATATATGAATTATACCAAATTAAATATATAATAGAATAACTTCAAAAAAATAGTTTGGATGATAGATTGTAGATTGAAGTTGGATTTTGCATTGATGTAACTTATAGAAGATTCATTCTTTAAATTTTTAGCAACAACTAGCGGTTGGCGCTTGCTATGCTACGCATTCACCATTAGAATTTCATTAGAATTTTTATGTATTAGATAGAATGCAGAGCAAGAATTTCAATAAATCTTTAGATAAAAATTACTAAAATCTTCATATAATTTTTTTAATAAATAAGTATAGACTAAATAAACAATAGAAATTTAATGAACGATGAATGAAATATATGCAATGATGAATATGGTAAAAGATACACATATATTAGAATGCATTAGAAATTTAACTCAATTGTTACAAACAATGGCAACCCAAATAGAAGAATTTAAAGGAAAAAATTGTAAATCTCAAAAGCTTCGTGAACAATTTAATTCAAAGCTCACAAAAGTACAAAATCATAGAAATGCAACAAAAGTATAAAGTCAAGAAAAACAATGGAATTACTACCTTTATAATATCACCATATTGATCCTCTTTAATATCACCTCAATTGTAACAACGATATTATTTCTATAATATCACCCTTTGTAAAAAGTAATATTACAAAGGTGATTGTGAACTGCTATTCTATTTTCATAATATCATATTGTGTGAAAATATGATTTCTATGTATGCATGATTGAGAATATTTTTATAAAATAATTAAAATAATTATTTTAAAGACTTATCCAAATCATTATCATGCATTCTATTCAAATATATCAAATTTTTACTAATATGTGATACCCTGAATGCATAGCATAGCAAGCACAAGCCCCTAGTATTAATGGTATCATTTGTGATATTATAGAGGGACTTATAATTTTAGTAGTATGATGAGAGCCATGTAACATGGCTATATATCTAAAAAAATGGAATTTTGAAGCCACACAACTAAACTATTTTGACCTTATATTTTGACAACATTTTTGTTTTTCTTTTAGTACTATAGAACTACTTTAGAAACCTTGTCCACTGTCCTTTCATCCAAGATGCGTTTGGACTTTACTACGAGGTTGTACTATGCCACTTTAATTCACCATCCATTGCTCTTTTGCAATTTAAAATTCACCCCTCTTTTTCTATCTATTCATCCACAATGCATTAAATCTCTAGTTCAATGACACCATCAAGATGCATTTGGTCATAATCACTTTAAATTTGTATTATAAGAATAGATCCTAGAACTCCGGAAACTGAGAGACAGAATCGGGGCAGCTAAAACGGCAGTGCAAGCAGATTTTGACACGTGTCTGGCATTGGAGACTCCTTGCTGTCATTTGGTGTCTTAGGAATAATAGAAGAAAGACATGAAAGTACTTTTTAATGACTGTCCGTTCTCATTTGCAGAGTATATGACTTCCAAAGCACTAGAGAGACATTGGGAGATAACTGCCGCCAAATTTGCCGCGGTTTTGATAGCCTCATAAAAACTGGCAATTCAAATCTAACACATTAGCTCCTATCTTCACAGTGTTCAACCATTGACACAAACTTGTTGGGTGCTACAGGACTCACAAGGCTGCAGCTACTATTTTTAGTGGTTTCAAGCGTTTGCGATTTTCTTTCACACGTGCATCTCTTGCAAGCTCATAAAGTGATTTCTGAGGAGTTTCACTATCTTCCATAGTTACTTTGTTGCAGAAGTAGAATGCGGTCAGGATAGAAGACTAGTGAAGCAATGCAGGATCAGGAGCACACAAAAGGAGACCTATTGAGGAAGAAGCCTTGCTGAGGAAGAAGACCTATTGAGGAAGGAGACATGATGAAGAAGGAGCTGAAACTGAGGAGAAAACAAGCAAATTTAGGGTGTGCATAGGCAACAACTAAGGTAATGCACAACTGAACATCAGAGCTCAATCTTTGACTTAGAGTAATCATGAAGCAATCTGATTTCTAATTGCACTACTCATTCCAATCTTGCGCTGCAATCATTTGACATTCAAGTAGTCATGCTACAATAAAATTTTGAACTATAGATTCTAATTAAGTAACTTAGGTATTCACCAATGTAGCATGATCACCTAATCACAATAATTTCATCAATACACAATTCAGACTAGCTTTATATGAATATAGTTCAAGTAGTAGTAGGTGCTCAGAATTGTGCTAGTATAGAATGTAGAGATCAGAATATCTAAAGCCTTGCAGATGAAGATTCACTATTTAGCACAGTCATGTATATGGAATCAATGAACCTTAGAAGGGTGTGCATTCATTGTTGTTTTGTCATGTGAGTGCAGTCATATTGTAGTCATATTTGAGGCTATCGTAGTCATAAATTAGATATTATTCAATTGAGTGTAGTGATTAATATGGTCAGGGATGTGCTTGATCGGGTCATTCTGCAAAATAACTCGGCCTTATGATATGACTAGGGTATGGTTTCACGTAGTCATTGTATAGTTCAAAAAGAGTGCTATAAGACATATGTGAAGAAAGTGTGCATAAATTGTACCATTCCAACAAAGCCTTCTTTTCCATTGGTAATCCGTATATGATGAACAGCTTAGAGATGCATATTTTTCAAACATAAAGATGTCAAATTCTGGCTAAATAACCACTTGGACAAATGACTTTGACAATGGTGCTTACATCATATATACTAAGGTTGTTACAAAGAAATGATAAATAAAATATAAATAATAGTATATTTAAAAAAAGGGGACATCATGATGGCTATGACCACACTGATGACAAACATGTTTCTTACACTCCTCCTCACATCATCTATCTTTGAAAATGGTTTGTCTACAACCCACAGTTTGAAGTCCTACACACATAGCAAAGCCCATACCACAATTATGGACTTAAGAGAGCAACTTTGATGAACTTTCCCTCCTACAAAGTAGAGGAATCCACAACGTCCTTCACCTTTGTTTGGTCATCAGCCGCATTTGGGAACATCAATGTCACTTGTGGCCAAATGGCCTCTTTGACATCCACTTTGTAGCAAGAGTCAAGAATTGTGCAAAAATGGTACTTGTATTGCCCACCCAATCCGTTGATGGTACCCATAGCAACGCTCTACTTCAAATTCTTTGGATTCAGCAAAAATACTTGTTGCCCACAAATGAACTGCCACCAAAAAATGAAGGTGTCAAGTTCCAGTCTGATCTTGCACAAGTGACTCTTACTAGGCATACAATCAATACTATGGCTACATATACTGTTGGTGTAGGGGAGTTATTGACAATTGGTTCCTAGTAGTTCACCTACAGTCATATACTTTGGTCCCTAAGTAGTCATAAGCATAGAAATGACTACATTATGACTATTTGGGCAGTTTCTGTGTAGACATAACCACAAAAATGACTACTTTGTGACTATGTGGGCACCCTCTGTCTCGAAGTAGCAAGTGCATGGAACCAATTAGAGAATTTAAAAAAACATGATTGTAATTACAACTCCATTTATCCTCTAACATTTATTAAGGAAACTTTTGTATAGACGTGTTTTTTTACCTTCTCTGCCTGCACTTTTTTCTTCTGAATGGGCTTTGGCCTTGCTCCTCCCTTGCCAGATTTTGACTGCAGAATGCAAAGAATACAAGGTTAATTTAGTGAGTACATGATAAGTAAGGGAACATGTAGGACTAAGATTGAATGAAACGGAATCACAAGTCTATTCATTTAGGAATCCTTCTACAAAGGCATTGACAACATCATCAAGGTTGTTACCAACTTTTAACATGTCATTGTGAATTTAAAAATGTTTGGTATTCACTTCTATGTCCTAATAATGATCTAACCTTTGCTGAATTATCTTGTGGTGTTGATTTGCCTTCCGTGGTTGACTTTGCAAGCACCTTTTGCATCCTTGGAGAAGTCCGAGGAGGTCGTCGGGTAGGACCTCTAGCCTCAACTACGGTGGCAACAGCAGATGGTTCAGCAGTTGCCACTAGGTCAACATTTATAGGATCAACATCCGGGGAAAGTATATCCTCCATTGGCTGCTCTTGTATCACCGGGGTAGGCTCTTCAACCTTTGCTATTGAAGGTGCTCCTTTGCCAGTGTCAGAATCACTGCTTGATTCTGACACCTATATGGAGAGAGCTGCTGGAGGTGTCTTGAAGGGAGCTCTAAAGCGAGTCTGTACAACGTATTCCTTCGTTGTGGCAAGTGGTGCTTGGGTCTCCAGAACAAAGAGGCCCAAGCTTCAGCTAGAGGTTTGAGCTGATGAAAAGCGGTTTGAGAGATCCTTGAGCATATTCATGACTTCTTCCATAGATTTGGTGTTCTCTGATTGGTATTGCAGCATTTGGGTCATTTTCCCTTGAAGGTGCTTCTGCTCCTCTACCATGTTGTTTTGTTTCTCCTCTACTGCTATCAGCCTAGTGCGAATTGCCCCTCTGGCACCCTGCATGCCACAATAATTCATCTCACATTAGAATCATGGCCTCTTCAACAAACCAGGGCCTTCAAGTAGAGTACCAGAAAGCTACAAGAAAACTCTTATTATCTTATATGACTTCAAAATTATTGAGGTAAGATTGCAATAGTCATTTCAACGACTCAAGTGTTATTTCATATATGACTATAAAACTACTGGTACAATGCTACAATAGTCGTCAAAATGACTAAAGTATAAATTCACATATGACTATAAAACTACTTGTGAAAAAGCTACACTAGTCTGTAGTCATTGAAATGACTGCAATGTAAACTAACATATGACTACAACTACACCAACATCGGACTTTGTTAGTCATTTGAAACTTTGCGTGCAATGTATATAACTACAGTATGACAAATGAATGACTGCATTTCACTTGTACATGCTACCTTCTTCAACAAATGAAAAAAATAATGTGCAAGAGCAATCACCTAAGGAATTAAAAAAAATATATATCTTCATGACAATCCCAATGCAGAATGACTTCAGTAGATGGTATATTCAAATGGAAATGGAAATCTCACCTCCATCATAGCGCTAGTGGGTTCAACCTCTTGTATCCCTTCTTTTATTTCGGTTAGGACAAGGCTGTGCTCTCTTCCTTTTGTCTGCAATTAGAGGGAAAAACAACATTAATTTTATTAACAATATAATCAACATCCGTGGTTGACTATGCCTAAGGTCCTCAAAAATATGGGAGCAAACCAAAAAAACTGAAGCTTACCACTACCAACTCCTTCCCTGCTCTTCCCTTTCTACCCATGGTGCTATAATCCTTCACGTGGCCACGGGCTTCCACCATCTTCGTTGTTTTAGCCACAAGCCTTTCAGTTTGCCAATACACCTTCAATTTGTCCCATTGCAGGGGGTCAATATGAAATGGACAAGCCTCCTTGCCTGACATAAATCTCACCTTCAGCCTAGCCCTCTCTGCCTTCATGTATTTTTTGATGGCACATCGAAACCCTTGCACACTGAGAGTGTGGCCAACGAACTCAAAGTCTTTCACCAAAGTCTCACGAAGAAGTACCACTGAGTTTGGCTCCTGAGACTCCCAGTCCACCACACTTATGTCAAGAATTCGTGGAGTACTCACGCGCACAGCATGGTCCCAAGCATTCTTGCCGTCGCATGTGGTATCAATCTCTCCACCGGCCTTCACTATTAATTGATATGGTTTCTTGCCTTCCACACTCCTGTGTGCAACAGAAGTCTCATTTCGATGTCGCTTTTGATGTCGATCAGCTCTGCCTTCACTCTCTAGAGAACGATTGCCAGGACCTTGCAATGCACCTGGCCATGAGCCATGATAAGGGCTATAAGGAGGTTCACTACTTGAAGGCCATGGTGGTGGAGGCATATTGGAAGGATATTGATTCCACCCACCCTACATCCATGGACTAGAACCCCAATAACCTGGTGGAGGCATGTGGGAAGAGTCTCGACCTCCATGAACTCCACCTGTAGGCACAAGTGCTAAAGAAGAAGCTCTCCTAGGTCGCTTCCGTGTTGTCTTCTTCAATGTTGGTGGAACTCCATCGTCCTCTGAAGAGTCCAAGGCCGTTGACAACAAAAAAAAATATTAGATTCATGACTGGTTTTGACTAGTCTATGACTACGTAGTGACTCTGTTATATTTGCATGTAACTATGTGACTACAAAGTGACTCTACTATGACTACAATTGATTGTGTGACTAGACAATGACTCTTCTATGATCGAGACGGCACTTTAACATGGCAAAAGAGCGAAAAGAATGACTTCCACACAACTACAACAACACTACATATGACCTATAAAAACCTAAGGACTCACTTAGGATGGGTTCGTATCTTCAAGGTGTACTGCTTCATGAAATATTCTCATTTCACGAGATACACTATTGTCAAATACAATTCTAGAAATTATAAATGGTTAGCCAATTTCTAAAATGCTTACAAAGCATACTCACTCCAATTAGGTTCTGCATCACCGAGTTGAAGAAGCACACGTTGCCCAAAGTCCTCAGACCCTTGATCACCCGTCTACCCACAAATGGTCTAAGGAATTCTCTCCGTCTCTTCTGCTACGACGAGGCTAGAGTCAAGTTGGCTTGAATCAGTTGGACCTGTTTTAGTTTGATCTTCTTCGGGTTGACCTCATACGGCCTGACGTGCTTCAGCCTGTTCTAAATCAGTCTTCAAAAACATTGCTTGAATGTTTGGATATGGTCTTCTACATTACAGTTGCTGCTTTTCGCGGCGAAGTCCATTGCGGTGAGGTTGCGGTGAGTCTTTGCATGCCCAAATCTCAGAGTCAAGGGTGTGGCATCGTGAACATCAGGTGAGTGCCAACCGCATCTTACGTGCCCACAAGCAAGAAAAATCCACAAACTCTCTGCTATGCTTCATCGACTTGGAGCGGTTCTGGACATTCTAGCTACAGAAGGGAACTAGTTATCTTGGAATCCTGCTCATGACCGAAATTGCAAGTAGAAAACAGTCGGCGCTCATGCTCGCAGAAAGAGAGGAAACTAGACATGCGGCTTTGAATCCCATTCATGACAGAAATTGCTTGTAGATAAATGGAAATGCATTTTAGTGCCAAACTAAATTGTAGCCCAAAACACCGAAGAGCCAAAATCTAAAAAACTTATTGTACATCGGCAAAACCCTAGCGTCACTTGCTGCACCAACATCTGAAGCGGCTCATAAAACACCTACCCACAATCTCAAATGGATTCAAGAAACACGTACCCTCCACCGTCCGAACTAGCAATGGAGTCGCTGCTATTGGTGTCGTTGGCCTCCCCCTCCGTTGTGCACTCCGTCTCCTCTGCTGCAACGACGTGCAAGTGCAGGCGCTTGTTTCGACGAGGTGGAGCACTGCTGGTCTGCTGCTTGCTGCTTCGAATCTCCCCCTCCTGAGCAACCACCTCGTGACTGAAGACAACAAGTCGTTTCAAGAATTAGCGGTGGAGGGAGACAGCACAGAGCATGGAGCTATCAACAACATGCCCTAAAACCCAACTCACGAAAGATTCCAACATGCATCAGAGTCGGAGCTCCAGAAACATAACTCGCCGGCTCCTAGAACTCCGGAAACTGAGAGACAAAATCAGGGCCGCTAAAACGACAGTGCAAGCAGATTTTGACACGTGTCTGGCATTGGAGACTCCTTGCTGTCATTTAGTGTCTTAGGAATGACAGAGGAAAGATATGAAAGTACTTTTTAATGACTATCCGTTCTCATTTCCAGAGTATATGACTTCCAAAGCACTAGAGAGACACTAGGAGATAACTGCCGCCAAATTTTCTGCGGTTTTGACAGCCTCATAAAAGCTGGCAATTCAAATCTAACACATTAGCTCCTATCTTCACAGTGTTCAACCATTGACACAAACTTGTTGGGTGCTACAGGACTCACAAGGCTGCAGCTACTATTTTTAGTGGTTTCAAGCGTTTGCGATTCTCTTTCACACGTGCATCTCTTGCAAGCTCATAAAGTGATTTCTGAGGAGTTTCACTATCTTCCATAGTTACTTTGTTGTAGAAGTAGAATGCAGTCAAGGTAGAAGACTAGTGAAGCAATGCAAGATCAGGAGCATACAAAAGGAGACCTACTGAGGAAGGAGACCTATTGAGGAAGGAGCCTTGCTGAGGAAGAAGACCTATTGAGGAAGGAGACATGATGAAGAAGGAGCTGAAACTGAGGAGAAAACAAGCAAATTTAGGGTGTGCATAGGCAACAACTAAGGTAATGCACAACTGAACATCAGAGCTCAATCTTTGACTTAGAGTAATCATGAAGCAATCTGATTTCTAATTGCACTACTCATTCCAATCTTGCGCTGCAATCATTTGACATTCAAGTAGTCATGCTACAATAAAATTTTGAACTATAGATTCTAATTAAGTAACTTAGGTGTTCACCAATGTAGCATGATCACCTAATCACAATAATTTCATCAATACACAATTCAGACTAGCTTTATATGAATATAGTTCAAGTAGTAGTAGGTGCTCAGAATTGTGCTAGTATAGAATGTAGAGATCAGAATATCTAAAGCCTTGTAGATGAAGACTCACTGTTTAGCACAGTCTTGTATATGGAGTCAATGAACCTTAGAAGGGTGTGCATTCATTGTTGTTTTGCATCCAACGCAACCATCCAATAAGGTAACTACACCTAGCAGTGACCTTTTCCAAAAATCGTCCATGTAACCAGTCCTTTTGTTGACAGGTACTTCCACTGTTTATGAGAGTGTAAGGTCGACTTTAGAACAATCTATTTTTAGCACTTCAGAAATTCATAGTTTTTTTGCATGGTGTCCAAAAAAGGTATTTTAAGAGAGTTTAGAATCTCCTAGCAACTAACAAAAAAAGTACTTAAAAAGAAATTTCAATATTATAATGGGAACTATGCTAAAAGTTTATTTGGACGGTTTTAGGTGTAATTATCTTAATTATGTGGTAACCATTAGCCATAGAATTGTGCCTAGTATAGTAGTAGCATGGATGGGAGACTTGACGGCCATGGAAACAAGCAGTTCAGCAATGGAATCAATGAAGTAATGTCTATTAGAGTGAAAGTATTCACAATTAAGTAAGTGAATGCAAACTATATGAGAACCATGGAAGGTGTCTCATGATTGTTTGGGAAACGTGTCCACTACCACGTCATTGCCTCTATAATAATTATTGAGCTCTGAATGATGGCAACACTATCTGAATAACGTATAAGTCATTAAAATAGAACTTCAATAAGAGTCCTACTAAAATGACTGCACTAATTCATTTCTAAGTCATTGTCTTGGAGTTACTATCTGTACTGAAGTCTTTTGGTAGTCATTTTTTCATGAATGACCCTATAATTATTCTATAGTGACCGTCGATAAGGATAGAGCTGTGGTGTTCATTCATGCATTAAACAAACTAAGGTACTATTTCAACCCCAGAAAGAGATATTTTGTTTTACAAGTACTCAAGTGGGATCATAAAACTTTGGTTTGCTTTATATTGAAATTGACTAAACGTAGTTGGATAACTGAATGCATTGTTATTTTCATTTTTTGTTGACTTTGCTTTAGAATGTGTTGAATATATACAATGGGATTAGGAGTTTCATTTTGATCTCCAATTTTACATGGCTTTTCTTTTGCTACAAATGAATTTAGCTAGTGGGCGTTTGTATGAGAAGCATGTCCATCTGTATTTGAGGAGGGTTTGTCTTTCTGCAAGTGTTATCCATAGCTATTAATGGGACTGCAAATTGTAATAGGTTTCCAATTTTATGTGGACTTCTCTTTCGATAAGGCTGAATGCAGTTACTATGAGTTTAAGATGCATGTTCATATATAGTCTCCATATTGTTTTAGCTTTACTTTCTGTAAAGCTAACTATAGCAAATGGACAACACATTGCAATTGTAATTTGTTATTTTGTAGCCTTTGTTTTTTTAATTTGTGCTTGCAGCGGATAACATGTTGGGCATGTTCAATTCAATCATATGAGTACTTTGCATAATACTTGCATAAATGAAGAAAGATCATTAGAGGTACTCCTAGCTTTACATTGAAATTGACTAATTAATGTAGTTGCATGAGTAGAGGAATTACCATTTCCAATTTTTTTGGGCTTCACATTTAGACTTGTAAGATTGTAATTTCATGGAAAAAAACCCTTATCAATCTCCTATTTTTTTGGGCTTTCACTTTAATTTGTAAATGTAGAAATGTAATTCCATGGGTAGTTAGAGTAATTACTATCTCCATTTATTTATGGGCTTCACATTCTAATTGCATTAATGGAGTTGCATGAATAGAGTGAATTTGGTTTTTATATTTTTTGGCCTTCACATTCTAATTGCCACTATGTAGTTTCATGAGTAGGATAATTTCCATTTGCAATTTCTTTGGGCTTCACATTCTAATTGCAAGAATTTAGACTTTAAATAGGGAAAAACAATATGACTACAATATGACATTTTATTAATCTCCAATTATTTTTTGGCTTCACATTCTAATTGCATGAATGTAGTTTGAATTCCTATTCAAATTTTTGGAATAAAGAGTGATTAGTAGAGGCATATTCATTTCCAATTATTTTTAGGTATTGCATTGTAATTGCAATAATTTCTTGGCATCAATGGAGGCAATTTTGTGTGCAATAATTTAGTTCACCTAGCCTTACCATTCATTTGCATGAATGTAGATCCTAGACTAGAAGCATCTTAATGTCCATTTCTTGTAGAGGTCATGTTTAAAAGAAATTCCATGAATGTATATAGCTAGTGAGATCAATAGAGGCAATTTGTATGTCCATTTTATAGGTGGGTTTCCATTTCTAGCTTATAAATGTACATGCTGTGATTTATAAATGATTAGTTATTTCCATATTTTGTGGGGGTGAACTTTCCATTTTCAGTATACAAATGTAGTGGAAGTGCTGCATTTGACTATCAAAAACATGAATGCTTACCTCCACAATATATTACTGACAACAGAATGTATTCTTTGGAATGCAGAAGAAACATATTGTGCAAACTGTAGTCTTTCCTATCCTTTGTCACAGTGCACAGCATGCAGCCAGCAGGGGCACCATTGTCTAACTGCAGGAGGCAAGAACTTTGTGATGATCGCCTATGGGTTTGCGAGGTGAACAGAGCTCGATTGCTAAACATACAGCGCATGCATTGTCCATGTTTAGTGTGTAAGGGTCATCGAACACTAAAACTTTCCACAGTAAGACTTCACCTCATTCGCAATGGTCGAGATGCACATTTTCGAGTATGGAGAGGTCCTGGGCAACGGGATTCGTCAGATGATGAGTGGGAGGCGGCTTTCTGGAGGCCAACAAACTATGGCCCACCCGTTTTAGACGAACAGATCAACACACGACAAATGATAGATGATGCATTTGACAACAGGGATGATATTCCTGACTTACAAGAAAGAGCTTGTGATGCAGTGATGGACGCTTTTGTAGTAGCTGATGCTGTTCAGGAATCTTTTAGTTTCAATGTAGATGCTAGTGCTGAGTTCCAGCTTAGTGGTGGAGGAGCTGATGCTGCGGAAGAAGTGAATAGCATTGAAGACACTGAAGAAGTGGATTTCGACCCTGTAGCGTTGGAGGATGCATTGCACCAACTATACAATGGAGCTAAGTGCACCACACTTGCAGCTACAATATTGTTGATGAATCTCTGTACTGTACACGGGGTTAGCAATTGCTTTATGGATGAGCTGTTGACACTATTGCAGAGTCACCTTCTTCCGGAGAATAATTCTTTACCTAAGAATCACTATGCTACGAAGACCCTGACAAAGAAGCTTGGCCTTTCATACAACAACATTCATGCGTGTCTTAAAGGTTGTGTGCTTTTTAGAGGAGAGCATGTTGATGCATTGCGTTGTCCTAAATGCAATGAACCACGCTACAAGGATGAACAGCGCAGAGTCCATCCACTGAAAGTGCTCCGGCATTTTCCAATTATTCCACGCTTGCAGAGAATGTTTCGAAGCCCAGCCATTTCTGAACTTATGTTGTGGCATTTTAAGAATCAAAGCAACCGGGAGGGAGGAGACAACCTCGTTAGACATCCTTGTGATTCCAAGGTATGGCACCATTTCCACAACAATGTGGACCCGCAATTCAAATCTGATCCGCGGAATGCCCACTTTGCATTAGCTGCAGATGGAGTGAATCCCTTCAAGCAAACACGGTCAACTTGGTCAACGTGGCCTGTATTGTTGCTGAACTACAATCTCCCCCCTTGACTGAGCACGAAGAAGTTTTTTGTCTTGTTGGCTTTGCTAATACCTGGAAAATCTTCTGTGACATCAGAGGTGTTTGATGTATATATGCAACCTCTCATAGATGAGTTCCTGCAACTTTGGGCAGGCATCCCGGCGTATGATGTCACCAAGGAGTTGGGAAGCAGAAATTTTAGCCTCAGAGCTGTATTGTTGTGGACAATTCATGATTTCCCAAGATATGGCACAGTCGGAGGCTTTGCTCACCAAGGTTACGCTGCATGCCCATGTTGTGGGTCTGATTTGGTGTGTGAGCATTCTGTTGAGTTAGGAAAGCAAACATACGGTGGAACAAGAAGGTGGCTACCTGACAACCATCCATTTCGGTTACATGCAATGAAGGATCACTTCAATGGAGAAATAGAGTGTAGAGGTAAACCGAGAGTGGTGTCAGTGGAAGAGCAATTACATTATGCTGAAGAGTATGAAACATGGAAAGCAGCCGGGAACCGTGATGGTGTAGCCGGTGATCCATCCAAAGTGCATGGAGTGAAAAGGAAAAGTATCTTTTACTTGTTACCGTATTGGAAGGTGAGTCAATCACTTCATAGTTACATGCGTCATTTTCAACTCCAAATTTCATATTTGGAGATCAGAGGAGGCAAATACAAATGATGTTCGTAGTAGTGATTCATATTGGAAATGACTATATAGAATATAGACAATGACTCGTGAACATGAATGACTCCCTTTAATGTTTATAGGTGGCAGCAGGTGAGTCATTCTTACTAGTGAGTAGTCATAAATTTCAGGGTTTTGACAATTACTTTTCCTACAAATTCTATATTAGTCATTCATGTGCACCAAAAATATAAAATCCAGTGTTGGTATGTGTTGTTGTACGCAGGATTTACTTATTAGGCACACCTTGGATGTAATGCATTGTGAAATGAATTTAGCAAAGAATTTCTTGAAGACAATTACAGGGATGAAGGACACAGTAAAAGTGCGGCGGGATTTAAGAAGAAAGAATATTTGTCCACATCTGTGGCTCATGCCAAATCCAAAGAGGGGTGGGAAGATGATGAAACTAGCAGCCTCGTACGTCCTGACTGAAGCAGAGTTCTCCAAATTTGCTAGTAGGATAGAGTCACTGAAGACACCTTCTGGATACTCGTCGTGTTTGGGTCAGCACATTCGAAAGAAGAAATTTGGTAGCCTCAAATCACATGATTATCACGTGCTCATGCAGCAAGTTATGCCACTAGCTTTGCGTGGCTTATTGAAACTAGGTCCAAGGATGGCAATCATGAGGATGTCAAAGGTATTTCGGAGGTTATGCACAAACGTATATAATCCAGAGCACTTCAATTCCCTAGAGTCGGATGTGGCAGAGAGTATGGCGCTTCTGGAGATGGAATTTCCGCCGTCATTCTTTGACATCATGACCCACTTACCATATCACTTGGTACAGCAGTTGGATATGTGTGGTCCAGTGGCTAGCAGATGGATGTATCCCGTTGAGAGGTATATGAAGACATTGAAGGGATATGTTCAAAATATGTCGAGGCCTAAAGCGTCAATGGCGGAAGGTTACTTGAAGGATGAGTGCATTGGCTTTGTCACTAAATACCTCCACAAATTCGATGCTTTGCACAGAAGAGTGTGGGACGAAGATGAGGAATACGGGGATGCTGAGGAGGTTCTTGAAGGAGCTGGACGAACGTACATGATGGACGCATCGCTACGCAACCTCGCTCATCAATACATTCTGAACAACGCAATTGTAATGCAGCCGTGGCTCATGTACGTACTGCGGCTCTAAACCTGTATCATTTGAATTTTCCAAAAGCCTAACAGAAGTCCCCAGTTCTGGTTGCTTTTCAATGTCTCAATGATAGAGCTTGTGATGTAGTGATTTTTCAGTGACAATATAGTCATTCTTGTAGAAAATGACAGTAGCATTGAGTGCCTTCACAGTCATTTCTAGAAGCCTGCACCATTCTACCTTCACTATGTCAGCATATTCTCCTCACTAGGGGCCCAAACTATTGTCCCACGCATACATTGATCAATTGTATGTATGTTGTATACTGTGCATTGCATCTTCCTCCTGTTTGCTTGATTTGATCGATGTCCATGCAGAAAGTGGCAAGCAGAGTGTGAGGTGAATGAGGCAGTAGAATGTTTTAAAGAATGGGTGCCGCGGTATGCAAGTAGCGAGAGCATTGATGTCTCGAATGCGGAGGATGTGGACAGAATACTACTTAGTTGTAGACCGTCACAGAGAGCAATATGATATACACGCATGAAGGCATTTGGAAACCACTACCGAGTAGAGGATGATGTGTCCGCTGCAATGTTGACATACGACAGCGGAATTGCATCTGTGTTTCAAGTGCCCACGGCCGACGCTCGGGATGTGGCTGTCAACTATGTTGGAGTGCTGAAGGATATTTTGAAGTTGGATTATGGGCCTTTAAATGCACCCATGGTGCTTCTTCGTTGTGAATGGATGAAGAAATCGGATAATCGAGGAAGTCCCACATATGTTCGTGATGACGCTGGTTTCTTACAGGTCAATTTTCGACACAAGCTACCACGCATGGCTAAACCCTTCATCTTTTCAAGCCAAGCCACCTAAGTATTTTTCTCTGACATTGTAGAGCAACCTGGGTGGAAAGTTGTTTTGCAAAAAGAAGCTCGCTCACGGAGGGAGGTCGTGGAGCCACCAGATGTGTTCATCACAACGACAATGGAATCTACTGGCCTCACAGTCAGCTCCAGAGACTGTGCCTACCAGGCCCATCCACGCTTCTCTGGTGGGGGCTATAGAATTATCTGCATAGGACCATTTGATAGCATGTGCAGAGTATTAGAGTGTTCATATAAAAAATCCACATGCATCACATATTGTATTATTTACTAGACAGCGTGACGCACACTAATTTATACAATTGTTTTTTGTATACAATTCTATGTCTGATTGGAAAATGTTTCTTTGCAATTTTCACATTGAGCCACCTGACAAAGTTATTTGTTAGTATTTTCATAGTCAACTGAAGCACCCTGTCTATGACTAAAACATGACTGTAATAAAATAATTCCTTTATAGAATATCATAATAGAAAAGTTATAATTTGAATTTCCACGGTGTCTTATTGGTAGTCATTCGTTATAATTAGTTCTATCGGCACTTGACAAACATTCTAATCACTATAGTATGACTATAGATAGTCCACATCAGCTATAAGGCAATTGAAGATAGACTTAACTGTAGATGATACCAATTCTGGTTGCCGATTTCATCCGGTTGCCATTCGTTACTGTAGGAAGTGACTACTAAATGACTGTGGCTCTTGACAGGTCAACTTTGGCGCCATTTCTGCGATTGGTAGTCATTTTCCAGTAGCCTTTTAGTCACCAGTCATTTCTTGATTGGTCACATTTGACCCTATTTTCTACTAGTGTCATGGTGTCTACTTCTGTCACGAGTGTAGACACCAATGTCGAAGTCATTTCTCCCTCCATTCAAAGCCATACATACACACTAGTACGGTTTAATTCTACAAGGAATGGACTAGAAGAAGTTACTGTTCACTAGACTACATCAGAGCATCAATCGTACGTGTAGTCTTAGTGGGTTTAGGGTATGATCAACGAGGAGTTACGCATCTTCAAATCAGATAGGGATATGTTATGCCTTGTCTCCAAGTATAACAACAAATCAAGGCCAGAGGGGCAAGTACTACAGTCCTTCTGCAGTCATGTACTTACCCGACATGACTGCGACGTCACTTAGCTGAAGCGAGGCCAACTTCAGAGTGACAACGCGCGAGGAATATCACTACATTGTGACAGCATAATGACTCCAAATCCAAACATTGGAAGAGTAAAATTCACATCAGCAACACTTGCTTCCAAGTACAACAACAGAGCAATTAAGAAGGATTTGCTCGGGGGCAAGACGTCCTCCACTGTTTGAAGTAATTAACTTCACCAGAAGTGCAGTAAGAAGCCATTCTGAGGCCAAAACTACAAGAACAACAGATGGACAAAAAGGAAAAAACAAACAGAATGTAGAAACTTACAGATGTCCCCTCCATAGAAGTGGGAGTGAGGTTTAGTCCATCGGCAAGATCACAAATCCCTGGAATCGTCTCCCGAGCTTCTCTCTGTAGTGGAGGCCACGCTAAGCAAATCAATAGAAATCAATGCACAACTGAGGTGCAGAAATACGAGACTTCCTCACTACCTCTCCACACACCTGACGGACAAAGCAAAAGCAGAAGGACATGACAAGAAGACAGGGGAGCAAAAGGACTCACGAGGGCTGCCTCCTTCCCAGCTTGCCCTCTCCTTCCTACGACATGGGACGCCTTCACGCTTTGTCGGGCAGTCTTCATTTTCAACGCCTTGATCCGCTGGGCAGGTGTGTCCCAATAATCCTTCAGCCTTCCCCACTGCGTACCATTGATGTGGTCTGGGCAATCTGTTTGTCCTGCGAGCCACTTCACCTTCAAGCAAGAGCGCTCCGACTTCATGAACTTGATTATGGCAGTCTTGAAGCCAGCTTGGCTAAGGGGCTGCCCTCTGTACTCGAACTCTTGGTCCAGAGCCTCCCTGAGTTTGCACACTGCAAAAGGGTCCTGCTTGGACCATGTAGTGTAGGACATATCCAACATCTTTGGAGTATAATCGCGGATAGCCTCATCCCACGCATTTTTCCCCCTACAGCCCACATTGACTTCACCTCCCTCGCACATAAAGATATAATTTGGCTTCTTCCCTTCCGCCCCACGATCGCGACTCTATGCGTTGTACTTTTGGCGTCTCTTTCGCCTTCCTGCCCTATCCTCGCTGTCTTGTGTAGGCGCTGCAGCACTCTCAGACCATGGCACTCCAAATGAAGGTGGTTGAGGTCTGCTCCAAGTGGGGGGGGTGCGAGGGTTTCTTGGGCATCCACTACGCTGGTTGCCATGTCCATCCCGGTGTGTACGGTGGCGCGGAAGAGGGAGGTGCCGCATCCACGGGCTTTGCAGTGTGTTTCTCCTTCACCAGCGATTTGGATGGGACAGCATGCTTCCGGCGCTTTGACCTGCGATTCACCAGAAGCTCGCTCTCAGGCATGTCCTCGTCGCTTGAGTCTTCTCGTGACTCCATAGCGTCTACACAATGAGAGGACCACACATCGGGGAAGTCAGCCATGTATTGGAAAAGTGACGCAAGCGAAGGTGGGACCCTTCAAAGGCCGCAGGTACTTGCAAATGCCAAATTTGCGAACCCATATTGGACGCCGTGGTGAAAGACAGATGCCTTTTCAAGCATTCTCCGCAACGGCCGCGGAGAAGAACTAATTGCGCGGTGAAAATCCTAAGCCCACAACTACAACATCAACGTCACGAAAATTACCTGCGGCATCCGCGCACTTCAGGAATTGCTGCTCAACATGGTCACAAGCTATTGCAAGATGCATCATACCTTCTGCGATGGCCTCTTCATTGGACTCCGTGGCCTTGGAGGAGGAATCACGCTCAGAAGGCATGTCGTTCAACTCTAGATCTCCTTGGCTGTCGATGCGTCTACGATCCTTCAGTCTTTGTCCTCGAAGGCCTTGCTGCAGTGGAAGTGTCCACTTCAATCTATGCTTTGTCTTCTCGGCAATTGGAGTGCGGGGTGCTTTTAGGGCGTCTTCTTGCTTGTCCCTAGACCGCGGAACACGATAATGAGCGCCACGAAGAACAAAAATGCAAGCGCCGCAAGCAGACGCTAGGACAGGTAGTCGCTAAGAATTAGCTGCAAAAATGATCGCAAAGCCTGAAAATGAACGTCTCTGCGCGGAGGTGACATTAGGGTTTGCCAGTGCACTGTAGGACGCCTGCTCCCGCAAGCGCTGTGGATTCCACGTGGATCGGCAACTTCAAATGCAAATGAGGCTCGACCAACTTTAGAATGACTACGAGACGACTTCATTTTAGTGACGACAGAGTCGTGACTTCGCAAAAGTGACGTCCTTGCGATTGTCGCACGACTTCGTGGCCCCCCAAAAAGAAAATGGCGCTGAAATTAATGACTGAACACCGGCAAACCCTAGGACGCCAAAACAGTTAAACCTCCCTATCAAATTATTCAAATTGTCATTGCAAAATTGGATCCTGCTATCAGGACCCAACGTCTACAACTGCGTACAAGACGACTATACTGTTTGGATAGCTACATGCGACGGAGGCCTGTATAGACTGAAGTTTGCATGCAGCACAGTCGATCGAGGGAGGCACTACATGCATGCAAGAAGCAAATCTGCGACAATTCGTAAGGCGTAGTCAAGTGGAACTGACAACTCTCTCCTGGCGCGGAGAATGGGTTCCAAGGCCTTCAACATCTCGGCCTTCTTCTGGTCACGCAGGACCTCATAAGCTGTCTTCGGATGAGGCGGGCTCTCTGGTGGCGACTCCATGACACAATGACTGTCCAATTAGATGCGAGCATGCACAGAATTGATAGTAGGCCGCCTCATCGTTGATTGTCGACAAAATCGCAGAGACTTGCTGCTGCTCTAAGGCGCTAAATCGAAACAATTCAGGAGGCAGCGGAGCGGGGAGGAGGATGTAACGCAGATGGCAGAGTCGCGGATTGCCTTGTAAGTGAATGAAACCTTACTTTGAACTCTAATGGCGGGGCAGAGAGTGGTCATCATGGGGTTCTGGTAGTTGGCGGTGCATCATAAAGTCCCTCGCAAAGGCAGCGGACGTGGGGCGGAGCTGCGCAATGAACACGGGCAACTGTGAGGAGTGAGTGCATGTACATCGGTTTTCAAGTGCGGTGTGACCGTGTACTTTTCAATCTTTTGCTCATGATGATGATTGATGGATAGAATTATGCGTTGTCGTCCTCATTTTTCGTGTGCATGGTACGGTGGGCGGCGGTCCCCCTTGTTAGTAGTGCATTGGAGTCCACTTCAGCATGAATTTGTTATCCTGTAAAGAAAAGTCACCTGGAAGTCACGGTGAAGTCATTCTGAATCGTAAACAATTCCTACGTGACTTCTGTCAGTCATTTCTCTGTCATGACTTGATTTTTGTTAGTCGGAAATGACTCCTGGAAGTTAGTTTGTGGTGCCGAGTCTAAATCTGTGTGTAGTAGAGGCCTTCTGTTCCAATTCCTTACGATGCATAGACCACTTCTTTTCTTTGTAATTCGTTGTAATTTCTTCCCTAAGGACCTTAAACCTTACAACACTCCCATTACAATTGCTCAATCAGAAACCACCTTATAAATTACGGAGTATGGAGGCCTTGGAAGAGGAGTATGTGTGTAGTGTAAAGTTTGAGCCTCTTCCCAAGTGCAACCCATTAACTTCAATGCCTTGTTCAGGTCTCATGCATTCTGAATTCAGTACATAGGATAGTCAGGGTAGATGAAGGTGTGTCAGAACGATAGATACTATAATAATTTGGGACCCAGAAGTCACGCTGTAGGACAATGACTATTTCCATGGATAAGAATATAAGTATGACCAATGATAATGTCCATGACAATGGACGTGCATTGTGACAACTCATATTTTTTATTTTTCTTTGTTTACCTTTTTGAGTGGAACAGAAATTAGAAATAGGTACCGGATTCATCTAAAGGGAGAAAGATAAGTCAAAAATAGTCACAAGAGGACCTTACGGAACTAATCCGGTCTTAGGTAGAAGCGGACCGGATTAGATTTCCAACCGGATTGTATTTCCAACCGGATTCTCCTTGACCGGATTGGAGAGAACCGGATGTCAAGAACCGGACTGGATATCTGACCGGTCATAAAGATAGTCCAAGGCGTCAGGACTATATAAAGCCTGACCTTGCCCATTTTCAAGTCTCTGGGTTTTCACGTGTTGTCGTTTCTTGTCTTAGCGACTGACGTTTTTTCGTTTACCGCGGCAAGGAGGGAAAGTACAAGAGGGCCCGGTAGTGAGTGAGGGGTGTGAGACAAAGAGATCGCCTCCGGGCACGAATGGGTGAGACATTGAGTGCGAGCGGATATGGAACCGTGAGAGACTGAGAGTGTGAGCGCGCTAGGAGGGTGGTTTGCAGGTGGAGCGGAATATCAGAGTGTGAGCGCTCTCTTGTAGGACCGTAGAGACTGAAACCGGGTAGAGTTACCCTCATGCCGCGGCTGAACCGGAAGAGACCAGGCTCTAGCACCCCGCCTCCGAGTGAAGTAAAGCTGAGAAAAGTGGTTCCGGTCATGCCGACCAAGGAACTGGAATAGGGAGAGCTCAGGGAGGATTTATCGTCGATGGATTGGCAGGGATTAGCCTTGAAACCTTGGGATTTCAAAGACGAAAGGATAGTTAAAGAAATCCTGAGTGGCGTATCGAATCAATTCAATAACACCCTAAGAGGGAATCTGGTCCAATGGACCGAGGCTTTGTGGCGGGACGTATACGGATTCCGGCCGGGAGGACTCGGGCTTGCCAGTCGGAAGGACGATTTTGTCTAGGGCAAGTTCGGAAGTGTTATAAATCCGAAGAATGGCTACGCGGTAGAGGACTGCCTCGATGACCGGGAGCGTCGCCTGCTCCAGTTCCTGGTTCCGGTTTTGCATCCGGAAAAGCCCACCAGGGTGACCATCACCCTAGCTAACACGATCTTCGGAGCGCTGAGCGGAACCCGGAAAGTAGACTGGGGCCGGATTTTCTTTGATCTGGTGTCCCAGCTTACTACAAGAGTGGGGAGAAGTAGGGCTACCCCACTGTGCCCTTATGTGTACCACCTCTACCAGCAATAGGAACTGCTGACGGAAGTGGAGCTGAAGGTGTGGAAGGCCCAGGAGCGGACTATGAAGTACGGTGAATCCGAGTCCGACCAAGAAGCGGATTCCGGAAACGAAACCGAGGAGGAGGAAGAAGAAGAAGAGGAAGAGGAGGAACCGTATGTCCCCTCCAAAAGGCAGAAGACCACGCCGATCCGGAATCAAAGGACATCTCCGGTTCAACCCCATCCGCGCAGAGGGGAGACTCCAACCGGACCGGATGTGGCATCCGGATCGGGAATCGGAGATCCGTTCGACGAGTTGGTTGGGATACCCTGCGGAATCCGGGCGGATTAGGAAGTAAAGAAGCGGACGCTCGGGGAGATCGAGCAATTAATTGGAGCGGAACCGGACAGTCAGTTGCCGCAGCGGGTAGCTGAGAGTATCATCAATCCGGATGAGCTCTGGAAGATGAAGGAGGAAAGCAAGTGGTAGCACGATGAGGTGGACATCCTCAAGGCCGAACTTTTCGCCTTGCTCGAAAACGCCACCGCGACAAACGAGATGGCGGAGGAAATGAAGAGGCTGGCCGCAGAGGTGAAGGACGTGCTCGGAGGACCCGGAGCCGCGGTCACCAAGGCGCGCCTGTTCGAAGAGGAGGTGCACAAGGACAAGAAGATATCCGGAACCAAGGTGGTGCACATCCTCACCGATTTTGAGGAGCAGATGGAGAAGCTCCTATCCAAGGCACGGGAGTCAGCGGACCGGATCGTGGAGAACAGCTAGAAGTTGACAGAGGTTCCGATCCGGCTCTCTGAAATTTCTCTTCCGGACTTGTTTCCGGAAGACGTAGCTCACGAACCAGGAAAGGACAAAACGCCCCAGTCCAATAGGGCACAGAAGAAGACACCCTCGATCGGACCGCAGCCGATTAATTTAGACTCCCCGGAAACTGAGGAAGATCACCCGGCTCCACCTCCGGATGGGGAACGGAACCGGAATCTCAGTGAGGTGTTTGAGTAGTTGGAGAGGCCTGACGAGAGCCCTACCATTGGATCTCGAGTGTATGAAACGGAACAAGAAGGGTTGTAAAAATAGGAATTATAGAATAGAAACCGGAATAGAATCCGGTTAGGATTTATAGGTAGGACCGAATTGTCAATGCCTTCAGAGGCGGAAATCATGTATTTACTTTTTACTTTTTTGCTTTTTGTATATAAAACAGTCTCTGAGCTGGAGACTAGGAGAGTTCTTTTGGCATTTCCTTGTGTACTTTCCATTGATTTGATTTTGTGTAATCTTCCCGAGTGTTGGCAGGAGTGCACAGAGTTGGAGTAAGAAGGTAGGTACGGAGGTGTTGGTAGAGTTCTCCCTTTGATGCGTGTTTCCGGTTCTAAGTACATGTAAGTAGGTTATGAAGAGTTAGGAGTGGATTCCAGTGCCTCAGCAACTGTAGAAGTTTAGTATTCCGGGTAAGAAATCCGTTGATTAGGCTAGGCGGATAGGGAGGGATTCCTTAGCTGCGCTAGAACTCCTGGGTGGGAAATCCGGTCGAGTATCCTGACTCCTATGAGGTCTTGCCACCGTTGTGGGTGAACGGAAGAACTTTTGTAGGTGTTGGAACGGACGGGTGCACTTCTAGCCACCTAAATTAATATGGAACGGATCAGCGTCAAGGTCGTTGTAGTATGAGAGGATCGTACGGGGGGTCTTTGTGTGACCTGTGATCCGGATTGCTATCCGGATTGCTGTGAAGGGCCAAACCGGATCCGTGTTAGTTAGGGGATCAATGGATAGGAGAGTGGGTCTTCAGCCACTATAAGTCACGAAAGGAGTGGTGGGCCTACCACTTTCAAAAGCAAGCGGCGAACCCTCTGATGGTAAAACAAAGGCAAAACTAAACTGGGTACGAAAGGGTGGACCGGACCGGATCTGCCCAGGAGGGTACTTAGGACCGAAAGTTGCAAAGTCCAGAATTGAGAAGTTAGTCCAGAGACCGTGGAACTAGTAAAACCGGAAGTAGGATATAGTCCGGTCGTAGTTTTCCGGTTGGTTTTGGACGTTCCGGTTTTCAGAGGTAGTACCGGAAAGAAGAATTGAAGGGTTTAATTGGGTTTATCTCCTTGTTAGAGTTAGCTACTTCATAGGATCTCATGGGTTCGATCTTTAGGGTCATTTTGTTATGCTCTAGGGTGATTTTTGTGAGTATAATAGGGAAATTGCTTACTCTGTGCTGCGACATGCATGCTTAAGAACATCCATTCAAAGAAAGGTTAATTGTTTGTTAATGAAAGATTGCGAAGCCAAAAAAAATGGAATCAGAATTGTCACAAATTGACCTCAATTTTAGCTGTCCTTAGACTCATGTCTAACGCAAAATTGGAATTTGGCTAATCATAGCACACACTCTAACTTTCATACATGCAATATGGCATCCCACGCATTTTTCTGTTTTAGAGATGAAATGTAATGCATACTGTGAGGCCCGAAGCACATGGTGGCACAGTGCTTAGTCCAAGCCGAACATGCCTGTTGTACATTGCAAATGCTTCATGTTCCATTGAACTAAGTCATCTTAAAGTCATAACTAAGTCATCCTGTAGTCGTGATTTAGTGGGTTGCAGTCGTCATGTAGTGGGTTGAAGTCGTGAAGTCGTGTTGAAGTCATGTTTAAGTTAGTACAATTTGGAACCCGTCTGCAAAGTTCGTGTCAATCGGCAATACAATACTGACATTCCTAGATTTCCCTTTGAAGTGCAGAGGCATAGACAATGATGCCGGCACGCCTCCCTCTCTCAGATCTTCGGAGGCAACGCTTGCGTGATGACCAAAAATGGATTCGTGAGCATCAACGAGCAACATAGTGCAATTTGCCTTGAATCCACTGTCCCTGTAATAAATGTTGTGGGCAAAGGAAGATATTACTTCGGAATGTCAGAGATCACCTCCTCAGAAACGGGAGACATCCAAATTGTCGAATTTGGAGAGGACTTGGAGATCGGGATTCTTCTGATGACGAGTGGGAACAGCAATTGTGGGCACCAGTCGACCAGGCGGATTTGGAAATGGATGCTGCCGTAGATACCCGAGGCATGGTCAACCAAGCACTCGAAGACTTGACGTTCCCTGAAGCTGCAGCAAAGAGGGCGCAACAAAAAGTATCCGCTGCTTTAGCAGCAGCGGATTCCATCCATGAACGCATCATGGAAGAGGGCGATGCTGAAGCTGGAGATCTGGAAGCTTGTGGCGAAACAAACGCGGGCGGAGCTGCTAATGAAGGTTGTTTTGATGCCACGGCTCTAAAGGAGTCTTTGCAGGTATTATATGATGGTGCATGCTCCAGCAAGTTAGCAGCCACCGTGTTACTCATGAATCTCTGCATTGTACATGGGGTGAGCAACAACTGCGCCAACGAACTCTTTAGCCTACTTCATCAGCATATCCTTCCGGAACAGAACACTTTGCCAAAGACATACGCAGTTGCACAAAATCTGACTTCGAAGTTGGGTTTGACTTACAATAGCATCCATGCTTGCGAGCGAGGATGCGTGTTCTTCCGTGGTGAACACAAAAATGCTCTCCGGTGTTGTCGCAGCACAGGGTAAGTGAAATTCCCTATTATGCTCACAAAAACCTCTTTAAAGTATAATAAAGTGACTCTAAAGATCGAACCCAAGAGACTCTGTGAAGTGTTTCGTGTTACTAGGTGATTTGAGGAAAGTTTCCCAATTCCATTATTCTTCTTTATACCTCTCTCACCCTTCTTCTCAAATACCGGATGATTTCCTGATCCTCCTATAAACTAATCCGGTCCAGACTAACACTAACCCGAATCAAACTTGATCGACAACCTACAAGAACCAACCCGGAACTCACACTTCCGACCGGATCTTGTACTACTTTAACCGAGGACTTCCTTTCCTCAACTTCTATTCCGGTTCTGTTTAGCCTCTATTGGCACCTCAGAGGGATTTGTCACTTATTTTCAGAGAGGTAGACACTCCTCTCTTTTCGGTTTTTATAGTGATGGAAAGTTCACTAAGCCAATCTATTCTCCTATCCTAACAGGATCCGGTTTGATCTTTCACAACAGACTGGAAGTAATCTCAACCTGTAGGTCACACAAAGATCCCCCGTACGACCCTCACTTACTACAACGACCTTACTACCTTTTGCAATCCATGCGAAACTAAGGTGGCTACAAGTGCGTCTGCCCGTACCAGCACAATCTAACGTTCTTCCATTTACTTCTTCAGATGGTGAGACCTCTCAAGTGTTCAGAGGCTAACTCAAACATGCCATCTGGTAGCTCTAGCACATTTTGAGGATCCTTTCTCTTACTGTCTAGCCTAGCACTGGCTATCTCACCCGGAATTATAAACCTTAAACCTACTGAGGTGTCTTGACTCACTCCCAACACTTACAACCTGTTCACATGCACCTGCAATCACAAAAAGGCAACAAGGGGAGAAGATCCTCTCACACTCTGCTCATCTGTACTCAATCTCTCCCTCCCTTATCCGGCCAATCTTTGGGAAGACAAGGAAAACAATAGACATTACACAAGAGACAGCATATGTACGAAGGAAAAACTCCCAGTCTCAGTCTTGAGACTTGAATTATATACAGAATTTTACAAAAAGGTCTCCCCAGAAATCCGGCACTGATCCGGTCGAGATTTTTGGATCTGAACTTTTCCTAACTTTACGGAACGAGGTCCGGTCTAACAAAATTTCCTACCCTCTAATTTCTAATTACCTATCCCTCCTGAGGGGATCCACTACTATCTGGAGTAGCTATGGGGGAGAGCTCACTCAAATTTCTACTTTTATCTCCTCCTTCCGGAACTCGCTCCGGTTCTACAGGAGTAGTTACTTCCGTCCTCGTCCGTGGGGCTTCTGAAGTAGAAGTCCTTCCAACCTCTTTCTCCTTCGATATTGGAGTTTCAAACTTCCCCTCCAATATCTCTACCTCATCGAACTCATCCGGGATTGAAATCCCAAATAAGGAGACTAACCCACTCTGGAATTTCCGGACGCTATCCTCTAATTCCTTTGCATCCTTCCGGAATTCCTTCATCGCCTCTTCTAATTCCCCGGCGAAGTCAGCCAAGATGTGAGCGATATGGGTACCCGAAGGTTTCGGATCCTTATGTATCCCCTCATCAAACAATTTGGCCTTCGCCATTACCTCACCGGATGCCCCTACTACTATCGTCATCCGGTTGATTGCAGTCCTGGTCTCCTCCTGCAGGGACATTGCGGCCTTCACTTCGTCGCGACTAGCATCCAAGTCCTTCCGGTAGCTTTGGATTTCTCCATCTGTTCATTTGTCTCCCGCTGGTTAATATTCTGCTTCAGCAACCTAAGTATCCGCCAACTCCTTCACTTCATCCGGATTGCTAATGCAGTTTGCCACGGCTTTCGGCAGAGAACTAGTTGGAGCGCTTCCTATCAAATCCGCTACCTCACGCAGTGTCGTGGTCTTCACTTCCCAATCTGCTCTCACTGCACTGAGAATCCGGATTAGGTCGTTGTATGGACCCATCAGGTCCATCAACTGGGACGATGGAACGGGTTTCGGCCTGACCACTTCCACCGGCTCTTGCTTCTTCGAGATGACCGGTTCCACTATTTCCGGTCCCTTATCCTTCCGAAGCCCCGAAGGAGACCCCCTCAGATTGGGCGTCCTCTTCATCCTTCGGTTGAGAGGAATGTCCTCTTCCTCTTCTTTCCAATTCCTCTTCTTAGGGTTCTCACCCTTCTCCTCCGGTTTCGGGCTATCCGGTTCCGTCTCGGATTCCTCATCCGATCCATCGCACGTCCGGAGAGCCATCTGCGCCCTCCACTCCTTGTTCTCCTCCGATGTCAGGAGACTCTCATTCTTGTATAGGTGGAAAAGGTAGGGGCTTACCGGAGTAGCCCTATTCTTTCCCACATTTGAGACTAAGACATTCACCATCGTTTGAATGAATGCTGCCCAATCCATCCGCTTCTATCCGCTCAGGGCTCCAAAGATTGCGTTTTCGAGCATGGAAGTCACCCGGGTAGGTTTTTTCGGATGTAGAATCGGGACTAGGAATTCCAGCAGTTGTCTGTGCCGCACATTGACGCAGTCTTCAATTGCGTAGCCGTCCTTGGGGTTAGTTGCTCCCCGGAACTTCCCTCGTACGAAGTCTCCCTTCCGGCTGGCCTGTTCCGCGCCGCCTTCCTCCAAATCGTAAACTTTCCTCCAGATCTCCCTGGTCCACATGGGCGGAACCGGTCAGATAGTGTTGTCGAACTGGTTAGGGGCTCCTTCGATGAGCTCCTTTACTATTGCCTCGTTCCGAAACCCCCAGGGTTTCCCAAGGAATCCTACGCAACCCATGGCGGAGAGGTCCTCCATCAATTTGACTCTCTCCCGCTCACTACTGGGCTCTAAAGAAGCCACTTTCCTTATTCTAATTTCTATCCTCTGAGCGCTCGCTGGTCCCTGATTTCGTCCGCGCTTTAACTGCGACATCTGTCTCTCTTTTAGATCACTACCTCCCTTTTCTCCTAGTCGCACATCCCGTTTCCTCACACACACTCTTTGACCTTGAATTGCTCAATGCACAAGTACCGCGGTGCTTCCTTTCCCTCTCTTTCTCTCTCTCTCAATTTCCGCCTCGCTCACGCACTCAATTCTATTCTAATCTCTGCGCCCATGTAAAGAAAACAAACGCGTTCACTCACAACTCTCAGACTTTGCACAATTCACACAAAAACACACTCAATTTGCAAACACAAACTCAAAGCACTAAGAGCGCACCAAGTACGCTGGTGCTCCCAAGTGCAAATGACAGACAAACCCTAAAACAGTCTCTTTTATACCCCAAAAACCTCATCATTACTATTTTTTTCGATTTTCCGGATGCAAATCCTAGATTTGTTCCTCCGATTAGGGGACTAGACCGGATGCGTTTCCGATATCCGTTCCGCTCCCTAATCCGGTTCCTTCAGGGCTTATGTTTCTAGTCTTTCTAACTATTGGCTTTTTTTTCCTCTTTCGTGCCAATCCGAGTTTACTCAATCCAGATTCCATGTTACAAAACACGATAGAGAGAAAAATCAAAAAGTTAGGTTGCGATAGGTGCCCCAGGTGTAATGGATGCGGTTATAGAGACGAGGAGCGCCGTTGCCATCCCTTCAAGGTTCTAAGGCACTTTCCAATCATACCGCGACTTCAGCAAATGTTCAAAAGTCTAGCAATTTCAAAGTTGATGCTTTGGCATGCTGAGAATCAGAGTGACCAAGATGGAGGTGACGGGCTTGTGAGACACCCATGTGACTCCAAAGCATGGAAGCATTTTCACGAAAATGTAGATCCTACTTTTGGTAATGATCCAAGAAATGCTCATTTTGCGTTAGCAGCTGATGGAGTTAATCCGTTCAAGCAGAACAGGTCTTCGTGGTCCACGTGGCCTGTTCTATTGTTGAACTATAATCTCCCCCATGGTTGACCACAAAGAAGTTTTTCATTCTACTGGCACTTTTAATTCCCGGCCGTGAATCCGTGACTTCCGAGGTATTCGATGTGTATTTGGAGCCTCTAGTAGATGAGCTACTGGAATTGTGGACTGGAGTTCTAGCATACGACATTACAAAGGACGTGGGTCAGAGGTCATTTCAACTTCGTGCCATGCTCCTTTGGACTATTCATGATTTCCCAGATTACGGAACCGTAGGAGGGTTTGCACATCAAGGTTATGCCGCTTGCCCACGGTGCGGCGGAGATTTGGGCGCAGAGCATTCGGTTGAGCTGGGGAAGTGCACGTACGGTGGCACAAGGCGTTGGTTGCCAGCAGAGCATCCTTACAGATCAACCTTTCCGTTGATATATAACACGTTTCATAATTCTTAAAATAGCAGTGGAAAATTGAGAAAAACTGAAATAATCCACTACGCGCGCATGCGCAAAACGTGGCTAAAAAACCGATGATGACCATCTGTGCGCGGCCTTTTTTACCATGTTTTGTTATAGTGAATGGAAGACCGCCCTCCACCACAAGTTGTTTCAATTGAGGAGCAGATGCAGCATGCAGCGGACTACATGGCCTGGAAAGTTTCCAGAAACAGAGACGGTGTGACAGGCGACCCCTCCAAAATACACGGTGTCAAGCGCCTGAGCATTCTGCACAGATTGCCATATTGGAAGGTAAGTCTGAAGGATGCCCCTGAGTCAATACGTAGTCGTATAAGATAAGTTCAGTCATTTTTGAGTCTTGTAGAAGTAGTCCTAGAGTCATGTAAGAGTTGCAGTTTCTGTGCGACTGTAGGACTCCTACTAACTATTGTCACTTTAACATTCGTGCACAGTTTTTGCAAGTAGTACCCGGGGAAGATAGTTATATTAAATTAAGGTGTAAATAATTAAAAAAAAATGGTGACTGAAGTTAATATGTAATTACATTGGCTTCTTCGTACGCAAGTGGATCCCAGTAGTTGAATATGAAGAATGCATACCTGTCGTGAGCAATTTCTTACAACGCTTAAATGACCGTTAGAGTATATTGCATACGAAATCGTGAAACTGCCCTTGTTAGGTGTATGTCACCGCTCCATTTTATGTTCACCCTTCTCTAGGTTGTATGCTGCGTCGCCGTTTGCATATTAGAAGTCCGTCCTTTTGTAGGCTACAAAGTCATGTACCTGTCGTATGACCACGGTGAAGTCATCTCCCAGTCTTAAAAAAGTGGTGTTAATGTCATGTAGAAGTCACACTTTCTTCTAGCAACTGTATGGTGACTACTAAGTGTTGTGCCTGTAACACGCCTGCGCCCTTTATTCAAGTAGTATTGTGGGCGATGTGTTATAGAACAGAAACATGTTACGTCCTTCTTTGTCGCTCTCACAATGTCTGACCGTCCTTGTTGTTATTTCCCTCACAGTATCTCCTTATCCGTTACACACTAGATGTCATGCATTGCAAAATGAACCTGGCTAAGAATTTGCTGAAGACCATAACCGAGAAGTAAGACACCGTCAAAGTGAGATGGGATTTACAGAGGAAGAATGTACGACGGCACTTGTAGCTGACTCCTAATCCTCGAAGGCCAGGGAAGATGAAGCCTAGAGCGTCGTATGTGCTAACAGATGATGAGTTCGAAAAGTTTGCACGAACCCTGGAGTTGCTGAAGACACCGAGTGGCTATGGATCGGACTTGGGCAAGTGCATCCGGAAGAAGAATTTTGGAGGGCTCAAGAGTCACGACTACCACGTCTTAATGCAGGAGATAATGCCGTTGGCGCTCAGAGGTCTCATGCAACTCGGCCCACGTTTGGTTGTCATGCGCATGTGCAAGGTCTTCCGCCGTCTATGCACAAAGGTTTACAACCCAGCGGACTTCCCGTCCCTACAAGCTGATGTAGTGGAGAGCATGGCCTTGTTGGAGATAGAATTTCCACCGTCATTTTTTGACATAATGACTCACCTCCCCTATCACCTTGCCCGAGAGTTAGACCTCTGCGGACCAGTGAGCGCGAGGTGGATGTACCCCGTTGAAAGGTACATGAAGGTACTAAAGAATCACGTGCGCAATTTGGCGCGTCGAGAGGCTTGCATGGCAGAGGGTTACCTCAAGGACGAGTGCTTAGGCTTCATTACTGAATACCTGCATAAATTTGAGGCTACGCAATGACGAGTGTGGGACGAAGACGAAGAATACGGTGACGCAGAGGAGGTCCTCCAAAGTGTTGGAAAGGCATATGTTATGACCCCTGAGCTGCGAGACATTGCCCATCAGTACGTGTTGACCAATGCCACCGTTATGCAGGATTTGTATGCGTAAGTTCCTGACGTGGACCTTATGAAATCAATTTTTCGGATGTTTATAGGTCTCTTGTGGAATACTAGATACTGTCTTGTCGAGTCGCTATGTAGTGGCTATTGTTTCATTTACGGAGTTGTGATTGAGTTGCGTACAAGTCGTATTGCAGTCATTGAAAATTTTAGTACTTCCATGCGACTCATAAATGACTTGATGAAGTAGCGCTGAAGTCGTGTTTCGACTAAACCCATTCAAAGTGAAGTGTCCTTGTGTTGCGTACACTTTGAATGTCTTATAGTTTTCCTTGTACTGCCTCACAAATGTCATTTGATGCTTATTGTGGATTCCTACAGGAAGTGGACGGGGGAGTCACAGCGGAATCCAGCAACAGTACCCCTAGCAGAGTGGATTCAGTCCATGGCGCTGCATTCTGACCTTGACTGGAGCAATACTGAGGATGTGGATCGTTTCTTAATGAGCCAAAAACCTTCACAAAGAGCAACTCGATATACACAAATCGCAGCATTTGGAAACCACTTCCGTGTCGAAGATGAATCAACACTCCGACTTCTAAGCTACAATAGTGGTATGGCATCGATGTTCAAATTGCAGGGCGGAAGTGGTAGCCAGTCCTTTGTGCAGTATGTTGGCGTATTCAAGGACATCTTGGAGGTAGATTATGGAGCATTGCATATGCGCATTATTCTCCTACGTTGTGAGTGGGTGAAACCAATTGACACACGAGGGAACCCTACGTATGTGCGTGATGACGTAGGATTCCTTTTGGTGAACTTCCGCCATAAACTCCCTTGCATGGCCGAGCCATTCATCTTCCCGAGTCAAGCCACACAGGTATTTTTCTCCGATGCGGCGGACAGACCTGGCTGGAAAGTGGTCTTACGCCATGAAACCTGTTCGAAACAAGAGGTACTCGACTGCACAAATGCCTTCATCACAACTAATGGCGAGGCCATGGGACTTACAACTCCACGAAGAGTGCCGGATAGAAGCTCCACCGCTAATCTAGTCGGAGCCATCGAATTATCGGTGGAAGAGAACTTATTGGCGCAAGAAGTATATTAGGTACAGTCCTGCTTAGGTCCATAGTTGGAAGGTAATTACGTCGTTTTTTGTGTCCCTCATTGTGTCATGGGTCGCAGAGCATCACAGAAGCTAAACGCGTCATGCAGCAATCAGGCAAGTAGACCACTTGCAAACATTTCAGGCAGTTAGTAGTTATACCGGAGTCATTAATTAGACTCTCTAATTGTGCTTCAATCATTCTGTAGTTGCATCACAGTCATGGTGAAGTCATACTGCAATCAATTAGGCTTCACTTCCCATAAGGTGTCCCTTTCTCTCAATGTCACCCCATTTATTGGGTGATGATCTTGCCTTTGTCATTGTCCTTCATTCATACTCAATACAATTTCCCGCTTGTGTAGGTACTGTATTAGCCACATCTCTATGAACCTTGGTGTCCAATGCATGAATGCAAACTTTATCAACCAAGTGTGAATGCCAAAACCGCAAATATGATGTAGGAGTAGTGTTCACCTCATCTTTGAGACATTGGCATGCTAGTTGCCGCCTCAAACGCCTCCATGTTCAATGAGCTTCCACCCCGAGTAGTATTATACCTTCCTTGTACACTTCATGTTGTATGTGCTTCATTTGAATAATGACACTCCCACATCTCTCTCTTTGTACCTAAATGTTGTTTCATTTCAGGCTTCCTGCATCACATCTTATCGGAAGTTCCATCCATTTGCAGCATGGCCCCCTCTATCATATTCCCCTAAACACCTTATTGCATGCCCCTAGTTATATGTGCAAGAAGTCCCAGTGATTCTGTAGTCATATTGAAGTCACATACCCGATACCGTAGTTACCCACTCCTGTCCTCCGTGGACCGCTTTGGGGCTTCACTTCTTTTTCTTTACATATAAGTAAAAGAAAACATCTTCCCCGTAACTTCTTTCAGTCCTAAAGTCATACTGCAATCACTTGGCAGTCTTCTGCAGTCTCCAGTCGCGTTTCTGGTAGCCACGTCACTTCCTCGTGGACCCTGTGGACGGAACGTTGTGGATGAACCTCCAGCGCAGTCACTGTTCATCCCATAGTGAATCGCGCGACTGCAGAATGACTAAATCACAACTGCAGCATTGTGAAGATCGGCCCGCTGGTGCAATTACAGAGGTGAAGTCACGATGCAGTCACAAAATCCCTACAGTCACATTTCTGCAGTCACGATAACCCCCAATTCCTTGTAGTGTCCGTATCACTAAATGTATCATATTTTATTTTGAATTAAATATACACAATACAATTCTTTAATGAATGTCGTGTCTAATGAATTGGATTTATCCATGTCTATGCCTAGTGTGGAAAATTTAGACATGTATACCATCCGTTGGCGCTCAAACAATTTCTTCACGGAGGGGTTCTACAATTGTTTAATAGGGTTCAATGCTTTTTTCTATTTTAGGGGTCACCTAGTTTTGCGTTTCAATAAGTATCTTCATTTCTTTTTTGTTTTGTTTGATCAAGTAGTAATGAGAGACTGCGAAGAAAATGTATTGCAGATTGTGTGTTCGTTATGCCCAACCGTAATACAAGTGGTTGATCATTGTGTTTGATTTAAATGGAGTATTATATGAGAGCGAGGCTCAAGGTCTCCATTAAAAAAAAAACATTACATAGTGCATGATAATATTTTTAGCAATTGTATCTCCACTATAATTGGGTCGAAGGCCATTTTCATTTGTCCCAACCTCTAGAATTTTTTTAGACAAGGTTTGCAAGGTCACAAATCGCATTGTAGTTTAGAGTTCAATGTTAAAGAAGACTGTAGAGCCTGTCGCTAGATTCCTATTCTAAAATTGCAAGGCCCCTTTCAACATCCTAGGCCAAGATAACTATAGAAAGGTTGAAATGTCTAAGAGAAAATTCCTCGTCCAAGGTGGGAATTCGTTCAAGGATTTGTATCTCAAAGTGTTTAGGGAGCACTTGTTTTTGGCCGCAGATGATTCCACATCTTTTAACAAAAATAATACTATTTTCATCAACGACTCTCCTCAAAAGAGCGTCCTCAATGAGAATGGGAATGTGATATTCCTTAATAGTTGGATTCGTGAGGTGTGTGGGAACAAGTTCTTGTTGGATATTCTACTTCCATGGCTAAAGCGGCTCCATGAAGAATGTCTCTTAGGGCGCTTACATGAGTACGTAGATGCCAATCGGATTAGTGTACTTCCCATGTCAACTTCCTCCTATAGAGTTGATGAGCTTCTAGACAAAACAAGGTCAGCCAAGAACATAGGATTACATTTCATCCTACTAGAAATGAATCTAGTGATTGAATTAGAGAGCTGGAGAAAGAAATAGACTTCTTCATGTCATAGTCAATCATAGAACTTGATGTACAATGTGTAAATACGGATTTTTATGTATATTTCAATTCTTTGTACTAATAAAATTTTGATTTGAACTGAATACTTGCAAGTGTACAATGTTCTCATTGTATGTTGAGTCATCTTTGGATTGAAGATAGTTGTGTTAAAAGTCTATTATCTTTGGGTCAAGGATAACTATAAAATAATTATATACACTCATATTACTTTAGGTTGGAGGATTTGTTCAATACCTACTCTAGCAAAAACAACCATTAACTAAGAGTCTGTTGTCTGATTTGGATGCATCCATGTCAAGGAGATCAGACTCAATTGGAGAGAGTGGCTATTCGTCCATTTTTTCTAAGTCTTATCTTCTCCAATCTACCATGGATGTGGCTCTTGTGGCTATCGATTTTTCCAAAGGGAATTTGGAGGACGGTGTGGTGGACAATTTGCCTAGTTAAAAACTAGTCAAGACCCCTACTTGCTTGCCATCACCTTTAAAGTGGACTAGTTCTAATTCAAGTTGACAACACTCCCAGTCATCAACTTTGCGTACCCCAAATACCTTACATAGAAAATTGTATGCAAATAACAAAGGACATGCTAAAGATCCTCACCTCAAAGATGGAGTTCCATCGCCACAAGTAGTTGTGCATCACCCTCTCCATTACGATGACCTCAATATAGATTCAATAGGAAGGAATCATAAGAAGAAGCACCTATTGGATGCATGCATTACTAATCTAATCTTGTACCTTGTGGAAATTGTTGGGTCACTTCCGTCTAGATTTGTGAAAGGTGGGTCTTTGCCTTCATTAGTAAAGGAGGATCACTAAAACCTTCTTGATGTGAGGATATCTTTAGAGGATTGACCAAGCTAAAACCATTAGAGAAGTAGCGAAAACTAGTTCTTTTACCAAGAGCAATAGTTAGCCAAGTGATTCTTCATTACAAAAAGGCCTTATTCGTTAAATTGAGACAATTAAGAGTCTCATTTTAAATCCAATCTATAATTACACTAAAATAATTGTTCATTTCTCATGTCAAATTATATTTTATATAATTTGAAGTGAATCTTGTGAACATAAATATGTTGATTGAATGCAACAAGGCACTACAAAATGAAATTTTTTGGGGGTTTAGGGTTTAGGGGTACTAGAAAAGTGATTTGCAAACTTGAATTACAAAAAATTCGCAAGAACTACTTCTACATCTCAAATATTTGAAAAGCATTGCAAATGCGCGCATTGAAGTTTCAAATCACATCTATAAGAAACATAACAATTTCATACTATTAATAGAAATTGATATTGGCATATAACCACAGTCAATATCATATTCAAAACAACATAATTGATACTTGCAAATATCTAAAATGAAAATGTGCATTCAACTTCTATCCTTCTAATAATAAAATACTAATAAATTATATAGACAATAAAATCAAAGTAACTATTCTTCTTAAACCGCCAAGGATGATCCGTAATGGAAGACGATGGCACACTATGTCTTAAACCACAAAGGCTTCTACGGATGATTTAATGATGCTGATTTGTGGTTTAGGGATAGAAACTTTTGTAAGAACTTGAGGTACATCAATAGCCCCCTTCTTTCCGCGTGGCTTCCAAGCTGTCATAATACAGTCAGTATTTGACCAACTTGGAGGGATAGCTCGATCTTCACACCACACATTTCCTGCCTTTGTGTCCCATCCAACGTATGTGTCCATGTTGATGTGATGACTTGAAACAAGCGTCCAATATTGAATTTGGATCAAGTGAACATGCCTTGGATCCGGATTTGGATTTGTAATCGCCCTAGCTAGCCAAAATGGCTTCGGGTCACCATTAGCGGGACGCACATCAACAAAATAACCTGCATATACATCACGACCAACACGGAACAATGGTCGTGGACGATCACGTCTACGTCCAACAAAAGGCGCATCTTCTGCATATTCTTCACATAGTGTACCATCGTCTTCCATTCGGTCTTCCACTTCGTTGTCGATTCTAGAAGCAGGCCAAAATCCATACTGCAATGTATTACGCACCAAAAGGGGTGCATCTAGAGCGGCTCTCACACCTTTCCAATAATTTCTTATCGGATCATTCTTCCTCCGAAACTCTCCTGAATGGTCTTCATTGGCCATTTCTGTCCAATATGAAATAAAACCATCCAAACCCTTTTTGATCTCCTCTGACGCTTTCATTTCCTCCGGAGCCAAAGGCGGTGGACTACCATTTGGCACTTTTGGACGCCCATCTTCAGTCTCAAACCACAAACGAATCCCTCGACCATGTTCTGGCAACCAATTTGGATCCATACACAAATATTTGTACTCCATCAAGGGCCAACCATTGGAATCCATAAAGAATTTGAATTGTTGGCAAGCCGAATGACCTTCTAAGAAGTCCCCAACTGTGCCCAAGTACCCGTGGACAAACTTCTTGAAATCAGGAATTTCTTCTATTAAATGAGGAATCACTGGATACTTCTCACAATCCATAAAGGATTTCATCAGCCTCGGAATAGTCGAGTAGCTATTTGTCTTCAACATTATACTCCATCTCCCAAAAAGAGCATCAATGTCTTCATGAGTATGCCCAACAATGAGGAAGATGATGTAAATCTCTCGAAAAATGCCTTTAAAAACAAGAAGAGAGCAAAAGGCAAACACCCATCTGTTTTTGTTGTCCCCTGATGCATTGTCCAACTGCAAAGTAAGTATTGGTGGTATAGGTTTAGGTGGAATAGGCTCTTGTGGAGGAGGTAAGAGGGAATCAAGGCAAATGTTTGATCCTTCTAGTACTGCCTTTGTCAAGATAGATTGACCCTCCTCTACAGAAAATAGTTGGCGCGATGAATTCGTAGGCGGTCCTTCCAAGTCATGCAACAATTTTGCAATGGAGCTAATGGTATGATTTGAATCCGTTGGAAAAATATTGAGCCCATAGTGCGCATACCGAAAGTCGCCATGACCATGAGCAATCATTCCTGTAACAGCAAAGGACATCTTCATGAAAGAGTCCGTCACTTTGGTTTTATGAGAGTAGTGTGGAGAAGCTGTCTTCGAGTGATCCATTTTGTCATGAATAACGCACAACATCTTCTCGGGGTACGTCTCTGACATATGCCGATTCCCATAATAAAGTAGTCTATGTGCCTGTTGCCCCGATCGATGAGTACCCAAAAGGTACGCCCACTTGTTCGCTGAAGTAGAAAGCGGAGTGCAAGCACTCCTCAATTGCTTGTACCTATCACAAAGGCCACACCTTGAAAAACTATCTCCACGAGCTTTCGCTGCGAATTCTGGGAAAGAAGCACGTCGAATATTGCTCAAGCCACTAGAAGAAATTGGTGGCAAGTTAAATGCCGCATTTGCTTCATTCATTGCTGGTAATTGGTCACTCCAACGAAAAGATGATGGCAACACCATTGCCAACACTTTCTCCCCAATTTCCAATGTCCGTGTTTTGTGTGGCATTTTGTCAGCATCATTCTCAATCAACATGCGAAGTGTGGCAGTAGCTTGTAGAGTTTGCACGTGCGGTTTTTTAGTCCCTAAGTTCCCGTGCCCCTCAGCCTCTTGCCCATTTTTAGCCATCTGTTTGTACCTATAGAATGTAGCTTTTGAAATACCATGAATTGTCCACCAAGCCATAGGACACACTTCTCGACCCCTCAAGGTTATCCACTCCTTCCCAGCAGAATCTTTGTGGATTTGCCTGTGTACCTCAATGAGACACCGTTTGCGAACATACACCCCACCATGCACATGAAGTCCAGATCGTAGAGCTTGAATATCTCCGCGAGGAAACGGTTGCAGGCAATTGCTTGGGCAGCATGTCTTCGTAGACACTTCTGTAATTGCTTCTATAGTAAGAAGGGAGTCCTTCTTGGGTGGATGGTCTGCTTCTCTTCTCTCTCGGCAGCTTTCATAAGAACGAACACCAACACGAACACAACGACCAATGGCATTCATTATTGCCTTGTATATGTGTGTCTAGTCATGGTCATATAAACTCATGCCATTCAAAAACATGAGTTTTATGTGCCAAGAACGCATAGACCACATCCAAACAGACGGCACCTCCTCCTCGCATAAGGACTCTACAATTTGAACGGCCACTCGATCATCACCAAGAGGTTTACCATCCGCATCGATGACGTCCTCCGCATCCACGCTATGACATACTCCTCTTGCAACATCATCTCCTGCGATGTTCCTCAAAGTAACACCCTCTGTGATCCAAGAAGCCCATGGGAACTGTCGCAGTACAAAGTAAGTAAATTCCCTATTATACTCCCAAAAACTCCTTTAAAGTATAACTAAGTGACTCTAAAGATCGAACCCACGAGATCCTGTGAAGTATTTGGCTTCATTACACGATTTAGGATAAGTTTGCTTATAAACCCAACTTCCGATTTCAGGTCAATTACCGGAAAAAATTAGAAAGAGGGAGAATTAGCTTCCCACCACTTCCGGTTCTACCAACTATCCGGTCTGAACAACAACCACAGCCCCGGAGACTTATAACTTCTGTCTCTAGGTACCTCTGTAGACCTATCCGTTCCAACCTGACAGTCCTCTTCTGGATATCACCTGGTTTAATTTATCCTCTATTTCACCATCAGAGGGTTCGCCCCTTAGTTTTTAGAGTGGTAGGCCCACCACTCCTTCCGTAACTTATAGTGGCGGAAGATCCCACTCTTCGATCTTCTATTCTCCTACTTACTACGGATCCGGTTTGATCTCTCACAACAACCTGGGTATTAATCCGGATTGCAGGTCACACAGAGACCCCCCGTACGATCCTCCGATACTACAACGACCTTGGGCACTTTCTCCTATCCGTGCGAAGTAAGGTGGTTACAAATGTGAACCAAGTATGGCAGCAAGACCTCACAGAAGATCGGACACTCGATCGGATTTCTCACCCAGGAGTTCTAGCGCAAGTAGGGAATCCCTCCCTATCCGCCTAGCCTAACAACGGTTTTCTCACCCGGAATCTCAAACTCTAGACATGTTGAGGAACTGAAGCGCACTCCCAACTCTTTTAATACCTACTCACATGCACTGAAACTTTAAAGAATAAAATACACCAAGGGGAGAAGATGTCAACTCTTAGCTTTCTCTCTTTGCTCTCCTCACTTCCGTTCATATAGTAGGCACACAACTCTCATGGCACAGACATACAACAGCAAAAACAGATGACACCAAAGAATTTTGTAAAAGAAGACTTTTTTTCTCCCTCTTCCCTTCTCAGGGCAGATTTATATACAGCACCACAAAAGTGCAAAAAGGCAAAAAGTGTCACGGAATCCAGCCGCATTTTCCGGCTAAACTTCCGATTCTACCTACCTACCAACCACCGGAT
This sequence comes from Climacium dendroides, assembly GCA_950106755.1. NCBI lineage: Eukaryota > Viridiplantae > Streptophyta > Bryopsida > Hypnales > Climaciaceae > Climacium > Climacium dendroides. Next base: position 28,079,954 of record OX467089.1, on the reverse strand, counting down.
AGAATCCGGTTCCGATCAACTCATCTAGTATGTACAAAAACTCTTACTATCTACAATCCTAACCCCTAAGGTAGGACTCTTCGGCTTGGCTTCCATCCCCTCGAAGATTTCAGTTAGGTTCCGGTTCCGTTCCCCATCCGTAGGTTTCGGAACTGGATCGGCCTGACCGGAATTGGGTGTGGATTCCAGGTCGATGGCGGACTCTGGGGTGTTTGCTGGTTTAGATGCCGGTGTAGTCATCTTGGGTTTGGGAGTCTTATTCTTCTCCTCTTCAGCAACTGCCACATCCGAAAACTCTTCCAGTAGGGAGAGTTCCGACAAAGGGACCTCCTTGGCTCCTATCAGCTTCCGACTACTCTCTTCAATCCGATCCATTGAACTCCGCACCTCCTTCAACGCCGTCTCAACCCGCTCTGCGTAGTCCGTGAGAATCCTTACTATCCTAGCACCGGATAGCTTCTTCTCCTTATGGACTTCGTTGTCAAATAGCTTGGCCTTGGTGGCGGCCGCCCCGGGTACCCCTAGAACGTCCTTCACCTGATCCGCTACCCGCCGTATTTCCTCTGCTATCTCCAACGTGGCGGCTGCATCCTTTTTCAGGACGAGGTTTTCCGCCTTCAAGGTATCCGCCTCTGTCTGCAGTCGGATTATTTCTTCCGTCCGCCTTCGGTACTCAGTCGGATCGGTAATACAGTCGGCTACCTTTGATGGTAGTTGACTATCTGGCGGCACATCCACCAGTCTTCCGATCGCCTACAAGGTCAGATGCTTCACCTCCCAATCCGCTCGGACACTGGAAAGAATGCCAATCAAATTATTGAATGGATCTCGTGGATCCACTTCTTCCTCCATGACACCCTTCCGTTTCTCTTCTGGAGTTGACGGGCCATGTCCTGGAGGTGTCCCTTGCCCATGGGGAGGAGTTGTCTTCTGTCGCTTGATCGGCGGCATTACCTCCTCCTCCTCTTCCGTTTCCGGATCCGAGTCCGGAACTGATTCCGCTTCATCGTCTTCTTCCGATTCACCATACTTCAGGAGAGCTCCCTAAGCCTTCCACTCCTTCTCCTCATCAATCGTCAGGAGCTGATGGTTGTGGTACAAGTGGTACAAATACGGGCATATGGGTGTAGCCCTACTTTTCCCTACCCTTCCTAGGAGCTGGGTCACCAGATCAAAAAGGATCCGCACCCAATCCACGTTCCGGGTTCCGCTCAGGGAACCGAAGATGGTGTTCCCTAAGGTGATGGTCACCCTTGTCGGTTTCTCCGGATGAAGGATCGGAATGAGAAATCTCAGAAGACGACAGTGTCAGTCGTTTATGCAGTCGTCCACTGCATATCCGTCCTTAGGGTTGGGAAGGCCATTGAACTTCCCCCGGATGAATTCATCCTTCCGGCCAGCCATCCCAAGACCCCCTACCCGGAAATCATACACCCCTCTCCAGACTTCCTCAGTGCAGAGGGACGGATTCCCTCTCAAGGTGTTATCGAACTCATTGGACAATTTGCTCAATAGTTCCTTCACCATTCTCTCCTCCCGGAATCCCCAAGGTTTCTCAATGAACCCCGGGCAACCCATAGAAGCTAAGTCTTCTATGAGTTGGTCCTTCTCCTGGTCATCTGAGGGAATCGCCGGAAATATCTTCCGGAGTTTCACCTCGACCGAACTGGATCCTAACGACCCCGCTTTCTTCCGACGTAGCAGCGGCATGGGATGGATCACCTCTCACACGGATTTCCTCACCGGTTCTACCTCACCCGCTCCTAGCCGCACGTTCCGTTCCTTACTTCTCTCTTAGATCTCAACCGGAATCACTAGAATTCTATTGAATCACACTATCCTGACACGAGGGTACCAAATGTTGTAAACAACATGAGGAGCGCCCAATCTCGCGAGGAAATGAAAGGGGTAAAACTGGCAGAGTTGGTCTTTAAATAGTCACAGGACTCCGCCGTGGTCATAATGACTATGTTCTGGTTTGACGGCTTGACATCCGGTCCAACCCTAATCTGGTATCTACCCTAATTTCAGATGGATTTCCGGTCCCAACCAATTTGAAATTTCCAACTGAATGGAATCCGATCTACCCACTATTTCATTTTCCACGTATATATATCCGATTTCCCTACTACTTGTACTCAGTTCCGGTTCCTCTTTACTAGTTTCTGCTCTGAATTCTAGATAAGCTAAACAAAACCAAAAATTTACGTTGCGACAGGACCCCATCACACACTGCAACACCAGCGGGTAAAGTGGGGACCGGATTGACGAAATCATTAGGCCCATGAATATCCATACTACAAAACAGTATTCCACGGTTAGAAAAATAAGGTATTCAACGACATAGTACAACTACAAGTTCAGATATCAAGACTATAGAATCGAATGACAGAAAACTATTATCCACAATTATCCTCGACTCGAGGATAATTGAACATATATCAAACCATTAGACAAAAGCAACAGATATCAATTACAAACCAAACTAAACGCTATCCATATGTACGAAGAATTCAAAAGTCACCATGACAGAAAACTATTATCCACAATTATCCTCAACTCGAGGATAATTGAACATATATCAAACCATCAGACAAAAGCAACTGATATCAAATACAAAAAAAGCTAAACGCTATCCATATGTATGAAGAATTCAAAATTCACCGCTCATAAAATCAAATCCTACGTGGATGAAATGACACAACTATTACTGATTCAAACAAGAATTTCCATTAATAATCTTCAAATCGACGATAAAAAATCAAAACAATTCTAATCCAACCACAAACAGCGAAGAATAGCTTCAGAATGAGGTTTACTTTGTACGCCACTTATAAGTTCCTCACATTACTGAGTTTCATGTAGTAACCCCAAATAACACCTACAGGTGTATCAAAAAATCAGAATGAACTCATCCAACAGAGATTCACTTCAAACATTTTAATAAAATTATCCTTGACTCGAAGATAAATCAATACATCACACTTTCTGATTGATAAAGAAATCTAAAGACTTCAGGTCCTCTTATCTTGTAAAGACCCATCCGTCTAAAGATCAATCCAAAAGAAATATTCAATACGAAATGAATATAAGCTATAGTGATCTATCGATTTTATCCTGGACATAGAGATAATTCATTCAAAGTAAATTTATAATATATATACAATATTCTGTTAGGCTAGTAATCAACGATTGTCGACTCGAAGATAAGTGTACCCGACATTGAAATAAAGGTAACAATCAATTAATTATCGTCGAGTCGAAGATAAGTGTACACATAATTACCACAAAGGTATGAATCAGTTAACGTTCAATCAAACATATGTGTACCCAGAATATCCACAAAGGTGACTATCACTTATCATCGACTCGAAGATAACTATATCCAGAAATGTCACAAATGAAAATATCAGTTATCGTCGACTCGAAGATAATGATACAATCAAATGCCTTCAAGAAATGAATCATCGTCGACTCGAAGATAAGCGTACCCAACAACAAACAAACAAATGCATTATCATCGACTCGAGGATAAATTCATTCTGGGGTTTAAGTGATTCCTACATTTGCGTCGCAATTTCCGGACTCCAAACATACTACAACATTGAACAGCAATGCACAGATCCACTTGCAACCAGTTGATTCATAACACACAGAATACGGTGTACAAATATGCCTTACATCTCAATGACAAAGCACATCGGCATCAACAACAACAACATACAAGACGATGATAGCAGAAAATACTTCAAAATTAGGAGAACCTGAAGAGACCTCACCTCACTAAGAAGCTCCTGATTTCAAATCCATTCATGCTCAAAACAGTAGGACAATACACACGTAAGCAACAATGTGCAACTAGAAAAACGGGCGGCGACGACAGAACAGTAGCGCAAAAGAAACTGTTGCATGCATGAGAACTGTGCAGCAAGGCCAAAACAAAATACAATAAGGTTCGTGGGAGAGAAGGTTGAACAGTTCTGAAAGGATAGCGGCGCGGGAATGATAACGGCGCGGCAAGGATAGCGGCGCGGCACCAACAAGTTCCAATTCAAAAAACCCGATTTTTAGGAAAGGACACGAATTCCGGCTTTCTTTCCTGACAACTTTCACTATAAGAAACTTAGAAACCGGATGTCTGAGTTGACGTGGTTTTTTTGGACACCCAATGTTGCAAGTGATGTTTTTATGTTAACAATGATGTCCAATACAATATGAAGATTTTACAGTGGACATCATTGTTGACATAAAAACATCAGTTGCGACATGGGTGTCCAAAAAAACCACGTCAACTTACACGTAGTTTTCTTATAGTGTTTATCGGAAGGTGATATTTTAAGAGGAATCCTTAATTTACATTCGGTCCACAAATTCATGGCGCCACTCAAGTATTTTCGGTAGTCAACTTGCTCCAAGTTTAGATCATTGCAGCGGAATTTAAGTCGCTTCTCCAGGAGTTTCCGGACAGCATTTACGGCCAGGGAATTTATCACTTCTAAGATTGGACGATCGATTTAACGTTAGGGTTTAGGGTTTAGGGTTTAGGGTTTAGGGTATAAGGTTTAGTGATCCATCGCAAGGGGGGTGTTCTTATTAATTAGTATAGCCATGAGTAGATGAAGTATATTTAACTCTATCTCTTAATTGTTTTAGATTTTTCATTATTCTATTTCTTAATTTTGTAGATTTGTATTGAGCCCATTTCAAATTTATATAGAAATTTATGCAAATTCTAGTGACATCAAAATACTTGAAGTGATTGCATGAAATTTTAAAAGTATCTTATAATCAATATCTTCCACAATCATGTATAGCTTTGTCTGACGTCATTTAGTAAGTACAACAATAGGCCCTTTTAGTTGAATGCTATAAGTTTCAAAATAAAGTGCTATATTAGTTTAATGTAGTCAATTTCAAAATAGGATGGGGTGCAAAATTTTCTTAAAATATTGTAGATAATCTTAAGGCGAGTCTCCGATATTAATTTAATAGAATAGGTGCATTAAAACATAGTGAAATTTTGTTTGACAACAAAACTATAAAAACTTTAATACTAAGTTGTAGAAACTTTAAAAATTCACATGCAATAATAATTTTTGAACATTTCATTTGTATTTTGGAAAAGTTTATTTCAAGTATTTTACTTGTACTCCCTCTCCAAAATACAATGGGTTGAGAGCCCTTTGGAAGAATTTCAATATTTCATTTTTTGACCAGGATATAAATGGAAAAAAAGAAAGTATGTTTAAAGAAAGGAAAGAGTGATAAAATAAGAACTATTAGAGCTTCTTCATTATTATTTTTAATTAGATAATGGAACCAATTTGTTAAGAGCTTAGAATGTCTACTAATATCCTTCCAATGTATCATGGAACATACTATAAATTAATTTGAACATACAATCCTTCAAATGAAGCTTGTGCAATTTAGATAGTAATTACAATTTTTGTATTAAAAAATTCTAGAGTACTTACTAGAACAATTTCACAATTGACGAGGTCTCCTAGCTTGGAAACAAGGCCTCCAAAGCTTCAATCTTGTATCACCAGTATCATGGAGAGCAATAAAACCTTCTTCTACAAATAATGTAGGAATTTCAAATGAAGAGAATTCAAGGTTCATTAAGCTATTACGATAATGGAAGGTGCCTCAAAAATATTTATTACTACACTGGACTTCAATTATATCTTGCAATCTATGTAGTCAAAAATTGTATAATAAAATTCATCATATGTTTGGATACAAATGTTTTTTATTGTAATGAAAAAATTTGAATTTAATTTGGATAAGAATAATTTTAGAGTATTATTTGATCTTGTATAAATATAAAACCTCTTTCGCCAAATCACTCACAATTATTGCTTCTAGCCTAAAATAATAATATGCAAAGCATATATAGCACATAGTGAAATTATAATTTTTTTCTTAAAATATACATATTTTGAGGAAATATTTTGAATTCTAGCAATATAAATTATTTACCATGACATTTTTTCTACAAAAATTTTCTTATTCATAGGTGTTGCATTTATTTAGGTTTAAAAAAATCGTAAGAACTACATCTATTTTCAATGTATATGATCTTTTTCCAATTACTCTTGTTTAGTGTAGGGTTGCTTTCAAACTCCTCGATAAGACCCTATAAGATTCAAATGAATGTAACAGACCCACTTACAAATTATTTATAGATTTCATAAAAATCTGTAGACTCCCATGAAATGAATAGCGAAAGAATTTGAATTGAATAAATTGAAATTTTTCTACAAAAGTTAACCCTAAATTCAAAAAATCCCTTATGATTGCATGAACCCTACACAATATTTTGATTACAGCTTGCTTAAGATGTTAGGAAACTCTTAGACATGAATAGTAAATCATTCAATGGACTCAGTATCCTCGCCTCGAGAATAAAAAGGACTACGGGTCTACTAAATTATCCTCACCTCGAGGATAAATTTCCTCGCCTTCAGAATAAATATCCTCGACGCGAGGATAAGTATCCACGAAGCACGAAAACATTTGGGACCCTGGGAACTTTTTATCGTTGAGTCGACAATAATCATCCTCACGTGAATGTCTATGGCCTAAATATTTAGTTATGCTGGACTATTGGTAATTGCAATTATCTTCGGATCGATGATAACTGGTTCGTGGACCGGACGTGTATGCAAAAACCCTATAACTGAACATTAAACGAGGAATCGAATTACTAAACCCTAAGACATTCTGTATAGGACAAAGAGGAACTGCCTAAACCCTAAACCCTTAAACCGAGCTTGACTCCTCCCCAGACTGCCGAGCCTACTACCCAAACCTGCCGCCGCCGAGCCTAGCGGGCCGAACCTACACCGCGTGGTCTGGCGCCGCCAATCTGTGTTGCCGAGCTTGCTGTCGTTTAGGTTCGGCACTGCCTTAGTAGGTCATCTCCCTCCCGCCAACGCGCGTACGCGCATTTGTTTTCTGAGCTGTGAGTGTGTTTAGTGTCTGTGCGTGTGTATAGTTGTTGTGCGTGATTGTGTGTGATTCTTTGCGGCTAGTGTAGTTGAGTGAGTTGTTTCTTGTGAGTGCGTGTAGTTCAGTGAGTTCAATTGAGTTCTGTGTGCATGATCTTTGTGTGAGAGTTATTTGCGCAAGTTTTTGGGTTTGGGTTTGTGAATGGTAGTTTGAAGCTCTGTGCACACCTTCATTTTCATTTCCAAGTCGTTTAGAATCGTCCTTTCCCACGGTGCATGTAGTGGAGTTGGAGTGGAGCGTCGACGAATTTTTTGGGTTTCAGCGCTTGTGTACTGCTGTTATTGTCAGGTATGTATTCAGTTCTTGTTCTTGAATTTCAATTTCTACCTTCTTGCATTGCACTTGCAGTTTGCTTTGTTGCTTTTCCTTTTGATTAGTTCATAGTTGCCTGTAACAAGGTTCGAGTTCATTAGTGTTCAGTTGTTACATTCATAGTTTCTATCTGGACAAATGTTTTAGGGTTTAGTAATATGACATGGGATTCAAGGAACTCCATTTGAACATAAGTTTTAGGGTTTACGCCTATACGTCCATTTCCCGAACGAACATGCTGCAGTTATCTTCGACCCGAAGATAATTGTGTTTTCCCTTAGTCCAGCACGATTTCATTTTCAGGGTCTAGTCATTCTAGAGAGGATAATTATCCTCGACTCGACGATAACAAATTCGAGGGGTCTCAAATCTATTCTTGCTTCGAGGATAATTATCCTCGGGGCGAGGATAATTATCCTCGGGGCGAGGATAACCTCGTGTACCCGTGGTGCAATTTATCCTCGAGTCGAGGATAAATTGCGCACAACAAAAGGATTAATAATCCGATGTCCTTACAGAAATGATAGCTGAAGCGTTGGAAAACCAAGTCAGTTATCGTAAGACCAGCATTGTACATTCCATCAGATGAGTTTTAATTTACAATAAATTTGAGTGTTTCGATGTCTACGCGCAGTCCTAGAATGTCTGTGCTACTATTATCGTCGACACGAAGATAATTGTGTTCCTCAATACAAATTAAAAATGCTAAGATAAGAAAAATTAAAGCCTGCCAAAGGCCTATTCAAGTATGTCAGAGACACAAGAGAACAACATAATGACATTGAAGATGATGGAATCCTGTATCAATGAAACACATATAATTCAATTGCATCAGAAGACTAAAGTGAACGAACCATTACTCCAACTAGGTCCACAATGATGACAGTCATTTATCTTCGATTCGAAGATACATTGCTTCCTCTTGTCTGAGAGGATAGACCATATTCACGGTCGCCATCGTATCTAGCTATCAACATTGACATCACGCCATGAGTAGAAGTAATATCATTTCAGGAGTCAAGCCTAGAAATAATGGAAACACATCCTCGACTCGAAGATATCCTCAGTGGAAGTCGTAACCTGATCAATACGTGGGCAAGTGCAGATATGGAGGCGGAAGGCAGTTACGACTACTCGACTGCACTACTACTGATGGAGCCGTTCAAGAACCCGTTTGTGAACGAGCCGTTCATAGTTGAATTGCCAGAGACTTATGGGAAGCTCTAGCGATTCAAAGACAACATTGCTGCGTGGTCATTCGGCATGAATAAGTACAAGGATTACGTCTACCTTCTCTACCGCGCCAAGGATCAAACGACCTTTTTACCACTGAAGTAGAACGAGAAAGTTTCAGTAATCGAAGAGCACTACCAACACTATGTCGTTATTGTGCTCCAGGACGTTGGGGAAGACGGGCGTGCTAGTGATCACTACCACTCTCTTGCCCTAGACATAAGAAGTGATCACGCACGGTTCGACATGGCGTATCTCGTCGCTACTTTAGAGGCGTCTCAGATTACGGAATTGGTGAGGATGTTTGAGGCATCAAACTATCTGCCCTAGATTGATGGTACAGCGTCTGTCATTTGTAGAAGACTCAATAATATCTGGAGAGCGTTAGATCAATATACAATTAGACATGTGCAGCAAGTCCCTCCAATTGGTGCGCCTCAGAATCGAAAGAAAAGGAAATCGACTGACCCAAGCCAGACAGTGACTGCTTCGGGTAGTGTTGCAATTGGTCCAGGACAAGTGCGTTCGGAGCCATGCAGTCGTCCGGAGACTCAATCCGGAGGTCCATCGAGTTCCAAGCCAAAGCGACCGTGGGGAGGCACTGCATCCAAATCAGCAGTGGCTGGTAGTTCTGGGTCAACCCTTATGACTGTGGAAGCAGTCGACAAGGAGAAAAAGGATTTCGAGAAGTTTGCTGAAATTCAGAAGAATTTCTGGAATACTCACGCCACCTGCTTTGTGTTGGGCCAAGACCCTATTGTAGTGTCGATCAAACAATGCTTTCTTGCGAGAGACGAGTATATTATTCGGAAGCTCGAGAGAGGCATTGTTGAGGATGTGAAGAAGGAGCTCATCCAATTGGGTGATATCAAGCAAAGGCAACGTATTTGCATCACTCCCGTGGATGCCAAGAAACGACTTTTGAAGTCCCCTCCCCTGAAATGGGATGACATTAAGGACGGCGGATTCATGATAATCAATGGCCAACACAGTGTCACCGCCTCTTAGGAGTTGCAGGTTGAGGACTGCGGTGAAACGCGAAGGCGAGAACTTCAGACGTGGGAGGCTTACGTTGTGTGGACCCTAGACCCAGAGATGTTGACGAACATCTCCGCCTTCTACAAGTCCACCAACCACCTCGATCACGCGCAGCCAACTTGGGGGAACCAGATTGTTAGTTGTCGAAACATCTGGATCCATTGTCTCCGTCCAACAAATGATCCAGAGGAGGCAAATTTCAGAAGAAATGGAGCCGTCTTAAGTAGTACCTAGTACCAAGTAAGTCTTGAATGATCCTCATTATCTTCGAGTCGAGGATAGATTTCCAATAGTAGACATTGTTTGCAATACATGTTAGTAGTAATTAATTATCATCAATTCGAAGATAAGTGCGAGATATGTAGCTGTGCATTGACCCAACCTACTCGTGTCTTGCAGAAATTTTGTACGCTTATGGTCAGTTGCTTCAAAAATATCAATCCGGAAAAGGACGGAGCGACTATCAAGACAGCAGCTGACTTGAAGTGTGAGATGAAGATTATCACGCTTTGGGATGGTCTTTTCAAGTACTGGAATGAATTTCTGACGATGCATTCTGAGGGCGAGTTAGTCGAGCCAATCACAGGGCTAAAGTTTAAAGAGCTCAAGGGCTTCAATCGAAAAACTTTCTCCTTGAAACGAGAGTTTTTCAAGCACCTCGGCCACTTTACGGACAAGGACTTGGCTGCATATGCGTTGCATTTGCTGAACAAGACACCTTCCCGGAATGGGTCTTACCCGAAAGTGTCCGTGCAGAGGACGAAGATTTTGGTGCCCGACAACTACGCTGGCGCAAATTGGGTTGAACGCAGGAAGCGGAAGAAGATTGTCCTTGAAGAACTCATAGCTATCAAGCCCTCGTTGGACTTACGACAAGACAATGGAGACGTCTTGGACAACGTCTGGAGGGCATGGAAAGCGAGGCACCGATTTTCTGTGTCGACATGGGACTTCCTTCTGTCACACCCTCGAGGAGAATTTTTTAAGAAGAGGTTGACGAATGAAGATAAGAATCGGAGGGCAAAAGATCTTGGAGAGAAGTTCGAGGACGAACAAACTCTTTCCCAAAGGTTCATGAAGTTGAAGTATAGATTGCCTTCTATTTCTGGAGGAGTGGCGTTGAGGGGACTGGACGTTCAAGAAAGGGTTCTCGTTGTCAACGAGAGTTACAATTACGAGCCCCAGCCTCTTAACCTCGCCATTCTTGATGTCCGTCAACTCTGGAAGCCCAAGGAGACGGACAAAACACCATCTCTGTAACCATTCCTGGAGTTCCTCGCCACGAAGTTGTAGCCAACAGCTACGGAGGCGAGTGTATGGTTGTGGATCCTAGGAGACCTAGCTGAACGGCAAACTGCTGCACAATTTGCCAAAACTCAACTCACAGAGTTTGACTGCGTTCAGTCGAGATACATTCCCAGCCGAGCGGAGCAGCTGAACAATGTGACGAACCGGTCATCGGCTCCTCCAGTGCCGCTGCTCTTTCTGTTCAAGAAGGGTGACGAGCACGCTTCTCTGGTGCGGCGGAGATTGAAAACGGAATACGGCACCCCCGGTATTCCGTACTACTTGGATTCCTCCAAGAACAATGAAGCGAAGTGGAGGTTGTACGCGACGGAACTTCAAATGGAGTTCTATTTCGAGATCCTCCAAAGCTTCATGGTTTCCGACAAAAATGTCTTGGGCATCTACGTAGGATCGAAGTGTGTGTTGGCTGCAAAGGTATGCTTATCCTCGACTTGAGGATAGTTTATTGCTTTTGTTCAATTTTCTAGCATAGGCTTTGTTTTTAGATGTTTTTATGATCCTTGAATTATCCTCGACTCGAAGATATAGTCGATTCTATTCATAATGGCATAATATATTAGTGACTATGGTGTTTAGGAAATTATCCTCAACTCAAGGATACAAACTCTATAATCATAGTGACTAAGATTTGGCTCCATTGTTGGCTTGTCTAGATGTTCGGAGCATACTTCTACGGCATCGTAGACAAAGATCTAACGGCGAGACATCGAGTGGTGGCAACGTTGGCTGACTCATTGGATATGAATGATTTTCTTCATTCCAATTCCCCGTATTCTACGAAGTACGTGCGGCCGTTGCACGTTGGGTCTCCGCTTCTATTGTCCGTGTCTCCGCCGCATGGCGACGATCTGGAATCACCTCAGTCAGCATCAGAGCGAGAGTCATGAGATGAGGACTCTGGTTCTGGAAACAGACGCGAGGTGACACCGCGTCCCTCAAAAGCAATTCCTGATGAGGACCTACTTTGCATTGACGAATATGGGAGTATGGTGCCCACTTTGAAGCCTATGCGGACTATCGAGGCAGGGTCTTCAGCAAACGAAGACGTTGAGACAGATACGGAGTGGGACCAACGGCAAGCTGAACTGAGGACCAAGTGGACGCAAGAGTAGCGGGGAGATCGGGGACAACCACCTCGTCAGCAATCACCTGTGCAGCGGTCACCTAAGCTGCCGCCTCCTCAGCAGTTGGAAGCTATACAGAACCGCGCTGAGGATGAGGTTCCGGATGTCGCGATGGGTGGTTCCCAAGCACATGAGGTTGAAGGTAGAGCCGGTGAAGACGTCCTTCCTGTGGAACGCCAAAAAATGAAGTCCGTAATCACTCACGAGGTTGTGGATCTCAGTGATTTTGATTCAAAGGACTTCCCTCACTCCTCTGACGACGACGACGAAGAGAGTGAGCCCAAAAAAGAGGCTGTCGTGTCGACGCCGGCAGTCTCTGAGTCGGCGGCTAAGCCTTCCGCGAAAGTGAAGGATGATCCCGGATATTGGGACATGGTAAACGAGCAGAAGGCTAGGAGAGAGGCAAGGAAGAAGGCACGACAGGACGAGCTTGACCTCAAGGACAAGCAGATCAGAGAAGTTGTGGCCTCGAGTCAAGAGACTAGCCTGAGGTGCGCCAAGCTGGAGGAAATGGTGGTGGAACTTTTTGCTAGATTTCTATCGCAGACTCTCCCAAGCCAAATTCCAATGCCACCTCCAGTCCACTCCTCCTTGCCTGTAGCATCCGCGTCCCGCGATGCTGCCAATCCTTCTCATCCTCGAGTCGAGGATAAGACTGACGAGGTTCGTCCCTTCGGAGACGACTACGTTGTAGCGACTCCAGCGTCTCAACTGCCCGTGCCTAGTCTCACACGTCACGACGGGCAATCTGCGCTCATCCTCGAATCTGCGGGCGTCATTCCTCCAGCACATCCTCGAGTCGAGGATATTGCTGGAGTTCCTGCATCTTCGTCCACAGGACCCTCAAGGCCCCTGAAAGTGGTCGACAAAACAGAGGCTGCTTTATGCACAACTTCCCAAGAAGCAGGTGGAGAAGATCTTCGTGTCGATGATCTGGAGGAGGAGCTTCTTGATTACGGGGAGGCCGAAGAAGACATCCTCGAGAACATTCTCAAGGAGGGGGAAGTTCGGGCAGAGGCGACCACAGTTGGTGAGGGCGAGGGGTCACAAGGCAATGCATTGGAGGTACACTTGGCTGATCCATATGCAATTATCTGAGTGTCTGCGATGTGTAATGATTCGTGTCTTGCTTGGCTTGCGAAAGAGGCTGCTCTTTTGATGTGGATTTCCTATACTGAATGAAGTTTCGTTGGCAGGAAATCACATTTATGATTGCTAGGCATTGATGCAGACCTCTAGGCCTGCCTGCGTGTAGAATAGTGTAGCATAGAGTGTTCACATGAATCTGTGCTTCATTTAGTTTCACGCGAAGTGTAACATGTAATCTTTGTAAAGAAAATGTAAATAAAATTCCTGTTCTCACAGGCTTCTAATTTCAATCTTTGTCGATGTTTTGTTTGCTCAGCCTATAATTCTTAAAAGCTTGCACCATCCGAGGGCACTGAAATTGCTTCCTGACTGGAACATGCAATCCATTAGTGGAATTTTGTGTTCCGTCCCGTTGTCTAGCTCACCTGATTCTGCATTCAAACAGGTAACTCCATTTCTTTGTTGTTTTGCTTTCATCAGGTAGAATTACACAGAGGCGAAGAGAACGTGACGAATATCGTAGAGCCCTCACCCCCGGTCAAGTGGCTCAACATTGTCTTCGATCTGAACGGCATTCTCTGTCAGTGCTTGCCGAGGTCAGTCGCTAATAGTTTCAAGCCGTATTGGATGGAAGACAATGTGTTGTGCCACCTGAACCCGACTATCGTCGGGCCGAAGACCGTATTCGCGCGACAAAACGTCCGACAATTCCTACACGAGGTGTCCCAGATCGCGGACAAGATTGTCATATGGTCCTCCATGGTACAGCCCACTACGGAGTTGGTCGTCGAGCATTTGTTTAAAGGAATAAAAGCCCTGTATGACGTCCTAGGTCAGGAGAAATGCAGGAGGATAGAGACCTCGAAGGGAAAGTTTCTCACGCGCGATTCTAAGCCGGTATTCTTGAAAGTCCTGTCTGAGCGCATGTTCAACCACAAGGGCGTGCGCACGACTTTCAACATGAACAACACTCTACTCATTGATGACTCTCCCGAAAAGAGCGTCTGCAATGAGTTGTGGAATGCTGTGTTCTTCAATACCTGGACTCGTGCGCACTTGACAAGCAACTTCCTCAAGTCAGAACTCCTTCCTTGGCTTGCGCACTTAGAGTTGGTGCGCGATCCGGGGCGTCTGCGTGAGTTTGTAGGGGCGAACAGGATTGGCTTGGAACCCCTCACGAAGAACGACTACCAAGTGCAGTTCCTCATGGAGGGGATGAGGATGTCTGCTAGGAATCTGGGATATCGTTTTGAGCTTCCTGGCCTCCAACTAGTGATAGGCCCGGAGAGACGCAATCCCTAGTCATCCCTACAGTCGTTTGTTTAGGGTTCCTTCGGGCGGCCTCGTAGATTTGAATTGGATAGGAACTCACGTTTTGTATTTTTGTAATATTGTACATTTATTCAATTGTATATAATTTTGAGAGTGAAGATTTTGGCACAGATGTTCCGCTGTTGTATCGAGCGTTCCAATTGTCTATCCAAGTGAATATGCGTTTCCTTTGCTTGTGACCATTTCATCAGTGGTATAATGTGGGCAGAACTTGTGTAATCTAGGCTTCTTGTAGGTTGGTTCTCCAAATGGAATTGAAACAGGCAAACATCACTGGGTGGCTAGGAGCCTCCTTTCCGGGTTGGAGAAGTCGCTCTCCCAGGCGTCAGGCTCTGCCGGAGGTAGTACCAAACCGTCCATGTTTTCAGGGCCCTACATGATGCGCACGGCGGAGGACGCGGCATCTGCGGCCATTGACTTCTCAAAGGCCGATGTTGAAGACGGCGTGGTGGACAGTCCCCCGAGTCGAGGACCCGTCAAAACCCCCGTTTGCTCCCCGTCTCCGCTCAAGCGAGCGGCCTCGAGTCGAGGATGCCCCTTCTCGCCCCCGCCGCGGGCCGATGTCGTCACGAATCGGAAGCTTGTTCTCCCTGTCAGCGACGGTACAAATCATCCTCGCCCTGAGGATGGTGTCCCGACAGATTCTGTAGTTCCAGCTACGGAGACGGAGGTCGTTAAGGAGCTAGTTGGCTTGCCGAATCAAGCAAGGGGGGCACAGGTGGGGGCTCACAATGCACTTCATTTGCCTCGACTCGAGGATAGTGGGCCCCCGTCCCTGCGTAGTGTTGGACGGCAAACGTTACTTCCCTCGCACATTCTGTTTCAGCGGACGATTGCGAGAGAACAGCAACGGTCGACGAGTTCTAAATCAATTGGAAATGCACATCCATACATAAACATTGTCAATATGCCACGGCCAACACCTCGAGGATCGAGGTCCCTGTCTTCCTCCGAATTACCTCCACGCAAGCGTCAAGCAAAGCGCAAGGACAGTACCTCTCCAAGTATGGACCTCAACAATGGCGCGCAATATCCAAGTGCATCGTACTATTCCTCACGACGTGAGGATATCTATAGAGGCATGGCAAGGCTGAAGGCGTTGGAGGCGCTAGAGGCGGCCAAGAACAATTGTACAGGCCACAAATGACGTTTGGTCAAGCCAATTCAATTTTGGACGCCATGGGCGTCAAATTGCCTAAACCCTATAAATAGCATGCTAAATAGAATACAGAAAAAAAATTACTTAGAAAAGTTGAGGTTTACGTGTACAGTTAGCCTCTCCGTTTCTACACAAATTCAGAGTACCTAGTGCTCAATAGCCATTTACGTCCAGTGACATCGTGATAGAGGCTTGAAAGTTCTTTGTGTAATTAAACTCTCAAGTAATTTGAGCTTACTGAATGCAATTCAACTCACTTATCTATGCATCTATTTATTCTTTGCTAATTATTTTCTAGAATGTAGCCTTAGAGATCTTTATTGTTGTTGTGAGTTGAGGGTTCATTTACAACTATTCAATCAATTGAGCTTCGCACTCTGGTTTTCAATGTCTCAAAATGACCATTTTGTCTCAATTTAACGAATAAGGCCTTCAAACCTCATTGTTTTATGAAAGATTTATTTATTATTAATAGATAAGTCATTCACATACATAATACAAATTTTAGCAAAGGTTAAGGCTACATGTGCATAAAGCCCCTACATTTTTTACATTAATACATTCAACCATTACCAAGATTTCATTTAGTAAGAAGTGAAGTATATATACAAGTGAAATAAATTGTTTCATATGTACATGGATTCTCAAGTAAATTCATGTCTTTAAATGTCACATTCTTTTTCACCATTCAAGTGCAACTACATTTCTAATGTTTACATCTTTTTATAGTTTTGAACTTAGATTACTCTATATTTTCTCAAAATGTATGGTACCACTTTTATCATAGTATCTATTTCTAATTTGTAATCTTTTGATTCATTGGTGACAGAAATGCCTTTATTTATTTTTATTCTCAACTTATCTTTAAAAGGTGGAATCTTGAGATCTCAATATAACCATTTTGTCTCATTTTAATGAATATTGCCTTACATTCCCATAGTATCCATTTAGTATTCTTTCATACAAGTAAATTCTAAAAAAGAAACTTTTTCTATTGTATTTTCTCTCAATACATTTGAACATGACAATTTTTGACAACTTGTTAAATGTATCCACGGTCCTGTAGGGATTAACTTCCAAAATTAACACCAAAGCAAGGATCAAAAAATAAATTATCTAATTATAAGCACAATAACTCAAGCAACTAGAGTAAATATACTATTAGATAAAAATAAAAGCTTACATGGTTTTCTTATTGAAGGAAGGACTTCACAATAATCAATTGATATTTCCATGTGAACAGTCTTCTCAAGAAAGAATCCTTAGATTTTGATGTTGCCAACAAAAGGATGTAAGGTGAATGGCAGTGCTACAATCATTTCTATAGCTAAATTTGCCAACCTTCAATTTTGTATTCTTCACAAAAACAATAGGTGAAGAAAATGCAGGAAGTGACAACTCTATGAACATGTTCCTAGAGTCATTTCCAACCAATGTAATAGTTTTCAATTAATGATCAACACCATAACATATTCACAAATGATGACAAATTCCAATGAAGAGCTCCAAACAACAACATAGGCTACAATTGGTCAAGATTGCCAACCTGTCACCAATAATCACCACAAGAACACACACCATTTTGAAAATGGTGAAAGCGATTAGCATCCCTCACAACAATTTTTCGTTTCGTTGCCTTTGAGATAAGCTTGGTTGCTGTATGGCAGTCTGAACACACTCGAAGGTTCTTGAACACCCGAATTGGCTCTCCAGGGGGTGTCCGCATGAGTCCATAAGTGATAGCCAACTTCTCACTATGGGAGCAAAGAGCAAGTTCTTTCTCCCCCTCCTCAATGTTCCGCAACACTAGCCGGGTATCAGGAATGTACCCTTCGGCCTTAATTTTCTCACTCAATCTCCTTAGCTCAGCATAGATCTCCTTCGCTTCTGAGTGAGAAGTATCCCCTACGACGAAGTCATGGACCTTGTTATCAACTTCAATCCAGCTACGCCCTGGCTCCTTGCGTATACCTCTCTCCTGCATCATAGTGCGCACCCACAACACCTCCTCCCACTTGCCAGCTGCAGCATAGATATTGGAAAGAAGCACGTACGCAGAAGCATCCATCGGTTCCAACTTGAGACGCTCATTAGCGGCAAGCTTGCCCAAATCCACATTACCATACGTTCTACAAGCACCAAGCAAGGCTCCCCAAGTTGCACCATTTGGTTCCACCGGCATGTTGTCAATCAAGAGCTTTGCTTCCTCCAAGTGTCCTGCTCGGCCAAGAACATCCACCATGCAGGTACAAAGCACCACAGTAGGTTCGATGCCATAATCTTGTATCATAGCCAGAAAAAGTCTACGGCCCTCATCCACAAGGCCAGCATGACTACAGGCCAACAACATTGCAGCGAAGGAGATAACATTAGGCTTCACACCGTCTGCAATCATATTTTTGAACACTTCCAGGGCTTCGTGCCCACATCCATGGTCTGCAAGTCCACCAATCATCACGTTCCATGTGATTACGTCACGATCCTCCATCCGGTCAAAAACTAGCCGAGCATCATCAATACTGCCGCACTTTCCATACATATGGACAAGCGCATTGCCCACACGCAAATCCGACTCAAGTCCCGCTTTGAGGATATGCCTGTGAACCTCCTTCACCCACTCCAAAGCCCCTGCGCTTGAACATGGATTCAGAATGCTCCCAAACGTGATTGCATTGGGTTCCAGCCCTTCCTGTTTCATTTGGAGAAGCAGTTCATATGCTTCACTCCCACATCCGTGATCGGCAAGTCCACCAATCATCACGTTCCACGTGATCACATCACGATCGTCCATCCGGTCAAAAACTAGCCGAGCATCATCAATACTGCCACAATTTGCGTACATGTGGACAAGCGCAGTGCCCACACGCAAATCCGACTCAAGTCCCGCTTTGAGGATATGCCTATGAACCTCCTTCACCCACTCCAAAGCCCCTGCGCTTGAACATGGATTCAGAATGCTCCCAAACGTGATTGCATTGGGTTCCAGGCCTTCCTGTTTCATTTGGAGAAGCAGTTCATATGCTTCACTCCCACATCCGTGGTCGGCAAGTCCACCAATCATCACGTTCCACGTGATCACATCACGATCGTCCATCCGGTCAAAAACTAGCCGAGCATCATCCAAACTGCCACACTTTCCATACATGTGGACAAGAGCATTGCCCACACGCAGATCCGACTCAAGTCCCGCTTTGAGGATATGCCTGTGAACCTCCTTCACCCACTCCAAAACCCCTGCGCTTGAACATGGATTCAGAATGCTCACAAACGTGAACGCATTGGGTTCCAGGCCTTCCTGTTTCATTTGGAGAAGCAGTTCATATGCTTCACTCCCAAATCCATGCTCTGCAAGTCCACCGATCATTGTGTTCCATGACATCACGTCGTGTTCCTCCATTCGCCAAAAAATTACTCGGGCATCATCGATACTGCCACAATTTGCATACATGCGAACAAGCGCATTGCCCACACGCACATCTGATTCAAGCCCTGCATGTCTTACATACGCATGAACTTCTTTGCCCCACTGCAAAGCCGATGGATCGGTACATGCCTTCAGGATGCTCGAGAAAGTAAATGCATCTGGCTGGACCCCTTTTTGGCACATTTGATTGAAAAGTTCCATTGCTTTTTCAGCATGATTGTGCTTTGCATAACCTCCAATCATAATGTTCCAACTGAACACGTTCTTGTTCACAAGTTTATCAAACACTCCACGTGCATCCTCTAATTCTTCACACCTGATATACACACTCACTAGGTTGTTTGCCACATATGTATTCTGCTCCATTCCACTCTGGTTGATGTAGTCGTGAACCTGCTTCGCGACATTAACATTAAGGTTTTCCTCCTTCAAGCACCGTCTCAAAACTTCAACATACATAAACGAGTCGATGGCCATGCCTTGTTCTAGTCCATTCTTCAAATTACCAATTGCTTCAGTCGTGCTTCTTGCAGTTTTCAAGGACATACTACCACCACCACCCGGTACAATATGCCTCCACTCTCTTGCAATACTAGGCCCAATGCATCTTCTTCCATTGTAGCCCTTAGATAGCCTGATTCATCAATAGATTCTTCAATAAAAATCCCTTCAAAAGAAGAACACTGATACACAGCGAAAGGGTGCAAGACCACTAATGCCCAGTACTCACATATTTCAACATCCACAAATTTGCATCCATCCATTTGAATTCTTAATATCTCTCACATACATAGCAAATCATTCCACTTTTAAGTGCACCCAATAACCAAAAGGAAGAACAGAGCATATTGCACACACAAAAGTCCTTAAAATCACCCAAAATCACATATTTCTAGATGCAACTACTCTAGTCACTAGACAAGGTAAACAACTCAATTCCTTAATTTACCTGTCTCCTTGTGTTGTGTCTTGAGAATCTTTGGAGCGATAATCAACAGGAGGTTGCATTCTCCCTTCAGTTGCCAAGTTGAGCATTGCCTTTACCCGTTGTGGAGTTGACCAGCCATCTATCCAAAGTGCTTTCCTTGCCACCTTATGCCTAAAGTCAGGTGATCTAGGATTCCTCTGTAGGCACCACAACCCATGATCAGATCCTAAAAACCTGTCTCATATTCAGTTTGCATCTAACAATCAATATTCCAGGAATATTTGTTGATGACACTGCAATGATCTGAGCAATGTTCACTCCGCTCAATGACAGCAAACAACGCAATTTCATACTTGTTGCTTTACGAAGTGCCCACAAGTGCCCATGGCCTTGTACAAGCAAGAAAGTCCCGTCACTTGTTGAGCCTTGTACAAGCAAGAAAGTCCCGTCACTTGTTGAGCCGAGTATTGTATCCGCTTTCTTTCATCTAGTCATACCTTGTCAGCTCTGTTGTCCCACCACTGCGTAGGATCCGCAAAGTACTCTTTCCAAAGTTCTTCAACCGACTGTAGTTCACCTGAATCCACCGCAACATGCTTTACCCATGTCAGTCACATTCTCACCAGGAGAGGCAAACTCTTTCTGTGACGATGGCCGTATGATACATACCTGAAGCATTGGAATTCGAAGATGATCTCTTCCAAACTGATGAAAATGGTGAACACCGGATTGGTCCATTGCCTCGTACGTGAGAGGACAAGGGCAGGGATAAAGAAGGGTAGATAGGCCATGGAGACCTGAAGACTGAGATTGCACAGATATCCTGGGTACACAAACGTCAACACTCTGTTGATAAGCAACTTCATACCATTCAAAGCACTCTTCCCATCGATACCGGGGTTTAGGGTTCCGTCAACCATGCTCATACCCAATTACGTTTGGAAAAATGTGACAACCTCTTTATCAAACATTGCTGTGAAGGAGACCTCATATTTGTTGTCAGCATGACCACAGTAGTCCAACCACAAGTCATCCAACCGCTTAATTCACTC
This sequence comes from Climacium dendroides, assembly GCA_950106755.1. NCBI lineage: Eukaryota > Viridiplantae > Streptophyta > Bryopsida > Hypnales > Climaciaceae > Climacium > Climacium dendroides. The sequence goes on along the minus strand of OX467089.1, from coordinate 28,058,941 downwards.
ACCTGTGCACCACCTAGTCCACGCACCGACAAAAAGCCTCTCTGTTCTCTCCTGCACTGCAATTGTTGTCTACAATCTAAATCCCACGACACCAATTGAGGTGGCAGTCCCATCACTATCTGCCTGCATTACAGAAACCAATTCACACTAACTGTTACTAAGAAGAACATCACAAAGAACAACGCCGGAATGGACCTCAGAATTGAACCTGTGGACAGAAACACATCAAATTGAGAAGAACTACACGTGCGAAAAATCTGCTACTACCTCCAATCCTGAAAACCCGAACACATTAAATAAAGTCTACAAACAAAACCGCACACCTGACGCTTCCGGCGGCCAAATGAAGCAAGACAAGCTGCCCAAGGACGGCAAACCTCCACTGCAGCTTCACGAGGAGCAGCTCCGTCTACGGGATCAATCAATTGCTGAGGCAAGAATCCAACATACACCCACTGACTAGCATACAACCCCAGTCAACTGACTTGACTATTGAAAATTACCATCGCTTCAAAGAGGGTCATCAAAAACTTAGGTTCAAACTAAATTACAATTCTCCTTTGATATGAATGACAAGACTAATTAGATCGTTTGAATGACATATATAGAAATATGCATGAAAACCTATCAGAATTGGTCATAAACCATCCATGAACCGCGACAGGGATCAGAACCCAATCCCCAACCCAGCCAGATCGCTCAATCCAGTTCCCGGAATGTGTTTTCGACTTGTCTCGTTCCCTACCAGTCTGACACAACTTTGACTTCCTACCTAGTATTCGCGCTGCCCAATCTCCTGCCCCATGATGAACACGTGCACACCCCTATTCTGACATATGACGATATCTCGTATTGGGTGAATATGACAGGAATCTGCATATGTGGTACCGATTTGGCCATTTCCAGCACATCGTTCAAATGTGAAGAAAACAAAGGTGATAGCAAAGTCGCTTTCGACTCTGCAACACAAACGTGAGTTCTCAATTGGTTCGGTACATCTTACCGGCCCTAAATCCAGACTGCTGCCACTGAACTCTGTTGTAGCTCACACCACATCTATAGTACACAATTTGAACAGTTCTTTCTAGCTTTGCCGGGAATAAGCACTAATCCGGAAAGACATGAATCGGTGTTCTTCTCTTGCAGGCCCAAGCTTCTTTCAAGGTTCGAAGACTGGGAATCACGCAGTCATCAGCATTGAATAACTTATAGCTATGCTGATTGCCACGGACCGCAATATATCACGAGTTCCCAATTCCAAGTTGAATACATTTCCTCAAGCGAAAATCCTAAACCCTAGTTCGCGAAACGGCTCATTTCTTCTTGCTCAGTCTGTGAAACTCCCATATCTGCTCCTAAGCCAAAAAAACCAGGGATGAATTAGAGGACCTGCTATTTGAATTGCTCTGCACTAATTGCGCAGCAAGATATCATCAATCAGCAAATTAATTACTCGCGCTCCACAAGCTCCGAAGGAACAAGCGCTACTCTCCTGTAGTAAGAGCAGGAAAGGTCGATACAACGTTTCTCCTACAACAGCTGGCATCTCACCTCCGTCCTGCAATTTCCATCACACTCCCACGAGCTCAAATTAAAATGCTCCAAACCAACTGCCCGAACAAAGAAACAAGTCAGAATCCCACTACAAATCCTGGACAAGCGAGCAACGCAGTACTACTTCAGTCATCCTAACACAACAGTACGAGAAATCTCCCTCCTTGAGCCCTCAATTCACCACAGCAGCATACGTGCACCCGCAGCAGACTGCAGCATGCAAAAGCTCGCGAGCTTGGGATCAAAGGAGCCCCCAACCTCTCTCACCATGTCCATTCCTGCTCGACGTTTGCTCTGGTCTCCCTCCTTTGCGGAAACGGTAGTTCTTATGCCTGATACCCTTGGCGTTGCCCGTCTTATCTGGCCCCGAACATCAATCGAAACAGGTACTGGTGCACTCGGCCACTTCTTCTAATGTAACAGGGTCCGTTCTCTCACGGGAACATAGATAAGGTAGAAGACATATCCCTTCTGGCCCCTCTCAATTGGAATCTAGTGGGTTTTCCAATTGCACTTCTTTTTATTCTAATGTAGTTAACCCCTAACTGCCCAATCGACCATATATGGTCGATCGAAAATTTTGAACTTGTTTTGTTGTGGGCAGTTAAATTCGTCTGACCGTTTTAAATTTTTTTGCAGGCAGTATTGAAGGTTAATTATTGGAAATTTTTGTTTTTCACTTAAAAAGATAGATATTTGATTTTTGGGAGGCCTTCAAAGGCATACATGTCCCATTGTAGTGGAGGGTAGCATGGAAGAACCAATAAAAAAGTGCCATGTATGAAGCGATTATGGAGGAAAATTTTTGTGGGGGCGATGGATCTGGCTTTTACTAGAATGGGACCAACATTGGGGCAAACGGTTCCTACTTTGGTGTCAGAAAACACGAAACTCAAACCAATGAGAACAATCCACTTGTACAACCTTCTAAATGACAAAAAAGTACACTGTAGTTATTGTGGCAGGTGATAACAGCCAATTCCTAACTTACAACCGTTTTTACAACTTTTACAGCATGGTGGCATGAAAACGACGGTAGCCACAACGGTTTTAGCTAACAAAACCTTCAAAACATTTACACCAAAAAAATGTTACAAAGCATCCCAACTAACAATTTAATGAAAGATGCAATAAGATATACAAACATTGTAAAGAAAAATAGCAACTTCAAACATTACAAAAAGAACATTTTTAAGTTGTAGTAATTCAAATTTGAATTCATAGCTCTCCAATTGCATACAAATTCGTCACAATGGCTAAAATTCCAAACCCTTCTATTTCTCTTTGCTACATTGGAGGACCAGTAGACATAGTTAGAACTTGGACAAGGCAGCAAGGTGCAAATGCACAACAAGAGAAACTTATTCTAGCAGCTCTAGATTCAAACTATCTTACCAAGTTGCCTAGGCCAAAGAAGTGGAGAGACATTGGCACTACTTTAAAGAATAAGGTTTTTAGATCTAGATACTATCAGCAAGTAGCTCACATTTTGAAGTGGAAGGAGAGGCATGTAGATGGGTTCTCTGAATCTGTAAGAGACACTTTGAGGACAGTGGTGTGGCCAGATCATGGAGGAGAACACAGAAGTATGGAAGGAGACAATCCTCAAGGCATTGGAGGGAAGGGGAGCAACCACATTGATACTTCAATGGAACGATTTGCAGTGGCCAAGGACAACAGATTGGAAGAGCAAGATATCAAAGTTGACAATCAAGAGGTGCACATCAAAAACGAGGAGACAAGTTTCTTACACCAAAGGTTGGGCAGAAGGAAAGAAGCAAGTAAAGGAGAGATGAAAGCTTGCTTTGAAGAAAGGAGGCACTGCAGTAGTGGGAGAAGCAGCTACAGCAGTAGTGGGAGAGGCAGCTGCAGCAACAAATGCTCAAAAATAAAAGAGGAAGGCAATACATTTGAAGCCACAAGCAAGTCTAGAGGAGGAAAGGGACGTGTCTTTCCTAAGTGGTTTTAGTGAACTTAGATTGACAGAAGTTACAATGCAAGAACATGAAGTAGTAGTGAGAGTTCCCTCATATATTGTGAATGAAGTAGAACAATCAATAAAGAAAGGAGAGGAACAAGAAAGCATTGACTGGATACTAGGTGTAGTTCAAAAGAGTTACATAGATGAAAAGTCCACTATAAGAAAACCATGTTTTTTACTGCGTTACGTTGTGACATCACCCGTTATTTTTGACGTCACTACGTTTTTGGACGAACGCGCAGATCAGGGACAATTTTTTGTGATGTCATCTGAAACGTCATAATAGACGTCAGGAAATATAGGGATGTCACTTTGAACGGACGTGTTTTTCACTATGTCAAAAAAAATAAAGGACATTTCAAATGACGTCCAAAAAAACACGAATCGGCCACGTCAGCCACTGGTGCGTCTTTCACTGCGGGCAGGTGCACTGCTGTCATTAAGAGGGCAAGGGGGGTGCTGCCCTATAGGGAAAACACCTGATTAGTATAGGAAAGAGCTTGAGGGTGTAAAATTCAGGCTTTCTAGGAGGATGTGAAGTCATGGGTACAAGGTAGGATTAAAGTGACATAGACACATGTAATGACTCAACAAATGTGTTTTGGTGTTACAAGTCTAGGGTATGCCAAAATAAAAAGGATGTACAGAATTAAATATTTTAGGTCCTAAAACATAAAAGATGGGAAATAAAAATGGAGACTCATTGGGATAACCTTATCATAGAGGTGAAGTTACGCAATATTATTTGGAGACGGGTTTTGAGAACAGAAAATGGGGATTACTTGGGAGTGGTGGGATCAATGTAACATTATTCCATTGGCTTTGAAATTGCAAATTAGGCCCCATAAAATGGAGAGTGACTTGCAGTCCCCATAGTGAATTCCTTCCAATGTTTTTTGGATTTACGGAGTTGGGATAAAATTAAATGGGGAGAATATAGGGGTGTCCAGTTCAAATTCATTCCATTGGAATGGGGCTTGGGGGTCCCCCCAATATGGGGGTGAATGGTAGTGTGGGGAGTGCCAGCACTAGTAGAAAACGCAGGGAATTCAACAGAATTCTGTTGTTTTGGTCCCGTTGTTTCGGTCACTGAACAACAGAATTCTGTTGAAATTAACAGATTTCTGTTAATTTCAACAGAATTCTGTTGTTCAGTGACCGAAACAACGGGACCAAAACAACAGAATTCTGTTGAATTCCCTGCGTTTTCTACTAGTGCAGGAAGTGCTTTCCCACTTGGGTTTAGGGATGGCCCAAACAATTTGGGAGTGACTTGCAATCTCCATAGGGTGAAAGCACATTACGCCCCTCTACAAAGTACATCAAAAAAGTACTTTTTCAAGATGTATTTATATAACGTACTTTTTTTTAGATGAAATAAACATTATTTTCACTTTTCAATTGATCCAATTGGTAGGTACTTATGTAGAGAAGGTATTCTACCACATTCTAATCCAATTTAGTGTTTCATCCATCCTCTACAAAGTACTTTACCAACAATAAAAGCGTGTTAGGTTTGCAAAATAATTACAAATGACTTTGTACAGGACAAATGAATGATAAAAAAAGCACAATAGTTTGTACAAAGATAGAATATATATACTATGCAAAGGCTTCTTGGTCATAGTAGAACTATAATTACAATATCTATTGGAATGTGGAAGTCAGATGGGCATTATCTTTTGCGGAGGAAAAAAGACACAAAAAATAATATTTACGTTTATTTTTTGATGAGTAAAGCACTACATTCACATACTGTAGCATGGCTACTGCTTAAATCTCCAAAATTTTGAATATTTGTTTGACTTTTTCCCTTGCTTCTATTCGTGAAGAATTACTTATGGTTTAGGGTAGTTTTAAACTTTCAACTTCATCTCCACTCTTCGTTTTCAAATTTCAAAACACAAGTTCTTCAACTCTACTAAAGATTTCTGAAGGCAAGGGAGGGGCATTTCAAGGTTGTTTAATTTCCCTTTGCTGCCTAAGAATTTCGAATTAGCCACTGCTGTCAAATAATTTTAATTACTTTCTTATAATTGAAAATTTTAATTTTTTTTTTAAATTACAATTTTATTTAAAAATAATTATGAATTAATATTATGTACTGTGGCATAGTTTGCATAAAATGCTAATGTGGCGAATTCCCACAATCTAGGAACTTCAAGGAACTTCTGGGGTTTTTTTGGCTTCGATTATCTTTTAATGTATTGTAGAGTTAAAATATTTGACTTTGAATATTAATCTTAATCTGAAATTTGGGTACTACAAAGTTATGAACTTTAAATCTTTATGTTGGAAAATCGAGTTGAGAATCTAAGGGAAAAAATTCCCACGTGGCACTTCATTCTCATTTTCAAAAAATTCTTAAATAGAAGAAAGATCAAGATACAAGGCAAATTTACATTATTAATACCTCTAGGATAGCTTTCAATTGCACTAATCCCAATAGTGAGATTATTGTAGGAAGTAGAATTTGCATATAAGTTTCTTAAGGTTGGAAGTGACATGAATAACTAGAAATTGTGCTAACACACTAAAATGCACTTCCAATAAACTCAAGTTCAAATGAAGATGTTCATTAAGAAACTCTTGTCTATAAGTATGTTACTTTGTAATGGCAAGAATCTACAAGCATCCATTTAAAGTTTATTTAAGTTCTAATGGTACTTCCACCAAGGTACTTTATGTACTTCAAGTACTTCATGTCCACTCGAAAGTACTCCTGATTTTTGACGAACGTGTATCTAGTGTAGTGTGCTTTCACCCCATAGTGCATTCCTTCCATTGCTTTTCAGATTTAGGGAGTTGGGAGGAAAATTAAATGGGGACAACATGGGGGTGTTCCGGCCAAGTTCATTCCATTGGGTTCTAGGTGGGGAGATCTCTGCCCACAAAAAAATAGAAAGCACATTATGTACTCAGCCCATTCTGATTCATTACTATTTTCCACTCTTAGAATATAATAGAACACAATAATTACAAGTACAACTCCTCTCACTACTACGAAACATGGGGTGTGACATTCCATTCTATACAAGACATTGATAATCCTTCTATTCAATGCATAGACGACTTCTTCCATTGCATTACCATGCTCCACTAAACAATCTTGCTAAGATCTATGAGAAGGTCTTGTGCTAGCACATGCAAGTACCTAGAGCTCGCTCTGGGGTGAAGGCAACAGCAAATATGGTGTTTGAGACATTCTCCATGCAACTTTCACCTCAGAACTCCATGGGAAGGAAACAAAAAACTTTTTTACTGTAGCGAAAAGAACATTCAGAATGGAAGATGCCCTAATTCGAGCGAGCATGCCTGCAACCTTGGTTTAAATGTGTCCACTGGAATGTTATATTGAACGTCCTCTTCAACAAGCGTGTTAGAGTGGGCGTCCTCTTTGACATCCATTCGCACATCATGTGCAATGTCAACATTGACAATGAGTGTGTAGCAGCCGTTTCATAACAGATCAGCCTCCATTTGCCTATTGTCGTCCATCTCTCTCCTACTCACTTCAAGACCGCATCCACGGTCAAATGTATGTGCCACCATCTTCGGCCGGTTGCCTCTGAGGCTCCACGTCCACCAACTGAGGTTGCAAACCGGGGAAGTCCGTGTCACTGCCAACATTAATTATGGTAGGCATAGGTTGGTTCACCTGTAGCTGCCCACGTCTGCCCCGGACATCTGTGTGACACACAATTTTCCAACCTTGCCTGTGCGGATCATCGAAGAAGAATACTTGTTGACAATGCAATGGGAAAGCAAAAGAGTCAGCGTGGACTCTACCATCCATGCGAGTGAAGTTTGCTATTGTAAACCCATATTGGTCTTTGCGGATGTTTGCATATTGAGCATCTTCGTTTGATCGAACCCAATCGCACACCAGCACTGTCGTGCAATGATTCCGGTAGTCCAACTCCAATATCTCCTAAATATACCCCACACACTCATTGGTTCTCTCTATGGGTCGCCCATTGCGAAGCCCCCAACGCAGTTGCTCAGTGAATGAGGCCACAATTGCGGAGTCGCATGTGACACGGCCCCTCTCTACACTACGAACACGGAGGTGCATGCCAAACGCATACATTTGGCGATGTGAGACTGCATACCGCTTTGGAGGTTGCCCGTACTCTACAACATTGGGGTCAACATGTTCACCAGCATGTCGCAAGCTCTGAACTCTTTCACTCAGCCACAATGCAAACGGAGGCAAATCGGAGAGCTCGCTGGGATACCGCACTGGCACTGACGAATGTTGACGACGAAATTGTCTTCAAAAGGCCTCCCTTTCTTCCCAGATCTGGCCTCTCGCTAACACATACTCCCTACAAGGCATTCAGATCATGCATTGTTAGACGACGCTTACAGTGCCAGGGCGCAGTGAAGAAGCATTGTGAAGGTACCTATGTCCTATTCGACGTGGACTGCAAGTTTTATGCATTCAGAGAGATGTTTACAATGACGTCGACACGAACACGTGTATAGCTGAAACGTTACAATAAATGTTTATCAAGACATAATCTCCGACATTGTGCACATTACCGTCTAGGTCCCTAGACAACAGAAGTACAAATATGATCTCATAGTAAACTCCAGGGAAACAATGTAAAGAAGGTTGAAAAGAGCACTCACTCCCGCCATGGTTCTAAGCACGCTACGTTGTCCAGGACGAAGGCATGAGCGTAGTTGCGAAACTCATTGGACATTTTCCGCTTTTACATCTTCTTGCTTGAAATAATTTCATCAGTCATGATGAGTTCCTCGGTAGCATCCCACACCCGTTGCGTTGTTGCTCCATACTGCTGCATGTACTCTGTGCAAAATCCTAACGTCTCCTCCATTCGATAGCCTTTAGCAATGCTACCCTCAGGGTGTGCATACGTCCGCACATAGTCTTTGAGTATTTTCATATATCGCTCAATTGGGTACATCCACCGGCAATGCACAGGATCGCAAGTGAAAAGTTGCTCCACTAGGTACACAAGCAAATGAGACATGATGTTCAAGAACGTTGTTGGAAACACCTTCTCAATCTCGCATGTCGCCATGACAACATCGTGCATCATGTCTTCCTTGTCATCAGCTCGCACCTCCTTTGCACATAGCCTTTGGAAAACCCTGCTCATTTTAATAATAGCTAGGCGGACCCTCTCATCTAATATGTTTTTAACCGAAATGGGAAGAATCTGCAAAACATGTGGACGCACACAAACAAAGTTATTGCATTGTTGGATATTGTCGACATTGAGGTGTACACCAAGAAAGAAGTGCAAGTGGTTCCCTCACTTGTTGCATGAGGACATGATAATCATGTGTCTTCATATATTGTAGCTTCCCATCCACTAAGCGCTTGTGAATGCTACCCACATAGTTTGTAGGGGTCTGAATGTTTGAGACAATGGCTACAAATTCCTTACGCTCATTTGGTGTTAGTATGAAAGGTGCACGTGGCATGTAGTATTGATCATTTTGCCGTCGTGGAGGTTGTAGCCATATCTCTTCTCAAATGCCCAATTCCTCTGCATCTACTCTACTTCCAGCACTGTCCTTTATGCCCAACAAAGTTTTGACTATGTTTTCACACATATTTTTTTCGCAATGCATGGCATCCAAGATGTGACGCTCCAACAAATGCTACCACAAGGGAAAAAAATTGGGAATTAAAGAAAATAAAGCAGAGTTCCGAAACATGTGTACCACTATTGTCAAGCATGTACTCTTCAAGTGCTGACGTGCTCTTCACTTCTCAAAACAGAGTGTTGTTCATCTAAGGCAGTGACAACTACGTTACTCCCAATGTCTGATATAACGTCAACCATAATGTTCCAATAGACGTCAAGAATAACAACTGTGACATACAGATGGTTAGAAACCCACTGACCTTCCAATACGGCAACTGGGACAGAGGACACAGGTGCTTCACCCCAGTGACATGAACTGGGTCATCAGGCTCGTTTTCTCTCCCTCCTAGATCCAAGTATGATTGCCGCCACGTTGCGTATGCGATGGTTTCCTCGGTGGTTTGTTTCCGGGGCCTATCACGAGGCTCCGTTCGACCATTAAACCTCAAATTGTGTCAGTAAGGGTGATGCCGAGGTAAATAACAACGAACACCACCATACACAATCTTTGAGCCCTTTGTTCTCCTGTTAGGAAGAACGTCTCCCATTTTAACCATCCTTGCATCAGTGTCTTTTCCACAACAAGGACAACCCTTGTATCCCTTACAGCACAAGCCGGATATGAGGCCCAAGGCCGGAAAATCTGAGATCGTCCACATCAATACAGTGCGTAAGGTGAAACTGCGACTCCCTTCTACTTGGGAGAAATCAAGGGCTGGAACACCTTGCCATAATTCTTCGAGCTCCTTCAGCAATGGACGGATGAAGACACCAACGCCTTTAGATGTAGGTGAGTGCTTTCCCGAAATTAGTATGGATAGTGAAATGAAAAATTTCTTGGTCACTAACCAAGGTTCAAAGTTGTATATTAGAATTAGCACTGGCCAAGTCGACCAATTACTGTTGTTCAACTTGAATGGATTCACACCATCTAAAGCTAGAGCCAGCCGCACGTTTCGCACCTCAAAGCTGAAGGTGCCGAATGCGACGTCTGTGTCGATGTGCTTCCAAGTAGGACTATCGACAACTGAACGCATGATCCCGTCATCACTAATATGCTTGAGGTAGCCAGTCAACATCCGAGCTATCTCTGGTGAGCGCCACATTCGTTTGAGTCGAGGAATGAGTGGAAAGTGCCGAATGACCTTGGAGGGAATGTTATTTGAGCCATCCATCCACCGGGAGCTACTACAATGGGGACAAATCTCCAATGATGAATATTCATCTTCAAAAAGGATACAACCATTTGGACACTCATGCACGTTGTTGTAATGCAAGCGTAATTTTCTAATGGTCTTTCGTGCTTCGTAATGGGATCCCGGCAGCTTATTACCTCTTGGTAGTAAGTCCACAGACAAATACCGGAACAACTCATCACTAAACCTATTGCTCACCCGAAACACCGTACACATGTTCATAATTATGATGGTGGCTGAGACAACACTTGTCCCTGATCCATTGTACAACGGGGTAGTAGCTTGTCTGTAAAGGTCTTCCAATCCGTCCACACTATCACCACCAACGTCATCGTTTTCAGGAAACTCCACACTACCTTCAGCCTCTCCGTGTAGTGCGTCTCCTTTGTCCAATGCCTCAAGGACCTGCCGGTGGACTTCGTGATATGCATCTAAAGGGATGTGGGGCTCCGCATCAGCTTGCCCTGCATTTTCAGGCTGTGCGACGTTGTTGTTGATGTCAGGCTCAATGTTAGAGGGAGCATTGTCAATGACATCATCGTCATAAGCAATGTCCTCTACCCACATTCCCCGTCGTGGATAGCCCTCGGGGGGGTCTCCACCCAGTAAGGATTTTGTGAGAAATGGATCCCGACCAACCTCTCCGTGGTGCCGGCGAATAACCTGAATGGTTTTTTGTAAACTGCCCTTGCAATCCCTGCAGGGACACCTGAATGATCGAATGTTTTCCTCTGTGGCGACTCTCAACTCAGTGTGCAAAATCAAGTCACCAAGTGGAATGTGGCGTAACGTGCGTCCGTCTTCTGAAATACGGATAGTTGCACCTTGTCGGCGGGTTTGGGAATTGAGACGCCATGCCATCTACAAAGTGAATACAAGGTCACAACCAAGTATTAAAGAGTTTTTAGGTTCAGAATGATACAAATCTGAGTGTGACATACAACGCACATTACTTCCATGGCCAAGTTCCGTCATTGCAGAACAACCTCGATCTTCAAATCACAACTTCAGACGTGCGTTAAGATTCCTTCACAATTAGCGTGCCTTTCTCAATGAAAGCATTATTGGAAATGAGTTCATTGTTTTACTTCTAGGCCCATACTGTGTCATCTAAGGATCGAAATGTAAATTTCAATTGATGGCACTTAGAGCCCTGTATTGACTGTCAAAGAGGATGTCAAAAGTGACGTCAACAATGACGTCAACCTGAGTTTGTTTAAACACAAACTTTAGATGCCTCATCCAAAGTCGTCGTAGAGCATGTTGTAAGTGATAGCATTGTGCACAAGAAGACATATTCTTCAACACGAATATGACAGGCTGGATGTCCATTGTGACATCATCGACAATAGGAGTCCGTACAAACAGAGTCCAAGCTTAGGACTTTCCCCACGTATTTAAGGGCTGTCCCACAATGACAGAGGTGACCACATTGCCCATGACTACTATCTTCTGTGTCTCATCAGTTGAGGGCGCACCACCTTATACCATAGAGTGTACAAGTTGCTCACCAATATGGCCGTATACTGTGAATTGCCACTATGTCGTAGGGTGGTACGCTTTGCGGAGCCTTGCCAGGAGGCGCCTGTCGTCCCGGCGGAAGACTCTGAGGCGGCTTCGTTGCTCACTAGTCTTGTCTGTGGGCATATATGTACCAATCTAGAAGGTCAATCTGTGAAGACTCCACGAAGAAGTACTGCTGGAGGAATCCTTTGACGCAGCTCTCGCCACACCATCCAGGATGCTCTCCCACTTCAAACATTGCCTCCAAGACATGAGGGCAATGCAAAGGAAGGTGCCGTCCAGTAGGTAATTTCCAATGTACACAACTTCACTAACAAAACAATGAAATATCGTGTCATGGGGCTAATCGGGACCCTCGCAAGTGCGTTAGGGTTTGCAGGCAGGGCTGCCGGTGTCGCACTGCGTGGAATTAGGGTTTGCAAGCACGGGCTGCCGGTGGCACGGGCGCGAGTCAGGCCTTCTCCGTGACGGCAATAGGGGCTCATAGGGGGGCCACCTCAACTGTAGGGGCGGGGGCGGGCCTTCAATTCCAGTGGCGTCTTCCGCCACGCTGCGTTGGTTTGAACGCGCGGCCCTTACACAACCCTGAAGTTTCTCTTTTGTGTAATCCTTCAATTGTGTTCGTCTTTGGAGCCAGCCTTGCTAATGTGAGAGAGGTGAGGTAGGTGCTCCCCAATCGGCATCGGTTTTGTAGTTTGAAAATTTCATTTTTGTGTCAATTTGGCAAGGGCGGCGTTCTTACATGCAGTTGCAGGGGGCGCAGCTCTCCACCGAGCGGGAGCAACAAGGGTTCCAATCTTGCGGCACAGCTTCATCGGAGGCTACAACACGCCTTGCAGCAAGTCGATTGCACGCAGGTTTTCAGGTTGCCAGGATGCCTCCCCAATGTGTGACCTTTGTTGTGGACGCTCATGTGCGCGTTTGTGTGTGAGGAGGGTGCAGAACGGTGAGTTTTGCGTGCAGTGGAGAGGGGCAGGTGAGAAAATGCCTCGCACTCAGGCCCCTGCGCAGAAGAGGAACGCGAGTCAGTGGCGTGAAGAGGACTCCAGCGAATATGAAATAACGCCGCCGCTAGAGCCAATCCGCATGCGCGGGGAGCATGAGCGCCACTCCAAGGCCAAAGGAGACCCTTGGCCTGCTGCGTCGGCGGGGAAGGGACGAGACCGGGACAGCAATCCTCCACTGAAGAGGAAGAGGACCCCTCAAGTGCTGTTGGAGTTGTCGGAGGAGGCAAGGCATGACGCAGAGGAAGAGGAGGAACTCAGAGAGCAGTCTTGGAGGTAAGTTTGGAAGAAGAAATAATTTGAGTATAGAACCAGTGGTATTCAAGGTTTTTGGAGAGGCGCGCGTTGGTTCGGACGTCAAGTGCAACGCACACCCTGTTTCTTATGACGTCGACTCTATCATGTTAAATGTCATAGACGTTTAATATGACGTCCGCATAAATTGTGTGACGTTCATGTCTTCGTCACGGAGGACATGTTCTTTGAGTTGAACTCTATACAAAGAAAGTTGATTGTTTATTCCTTAGAGAGCAATCATATTGAATTCAGGAGTGATCAATCAAGACGTACGGGAGTCAGCCCCCTGCAAGGGTGACAGACCCTAAACCACGATGTCTTCCCAGTTTCTGTCAAGAGGAAGTTCCTGTAATGTTCAAAACAACGTCCAGGCGTGTCTACATTGACGTTAGATTCAACGTAGTGAGCAACAGAGGAACATGTAGAGAACTTTGAAGCCGCAAATAGTGTATGTGGATCTCTTTTGCGAGGGTCCAGTTGAGGGATTGATTTGTTTGTACTGACGTAGCCCCATTTTCTTCCCAAGCTGATAGTGCATTTGACCTTTTACAGTAAGGGCTACAACATAGGGTCTGATGAACCAGCTTCGGATGCTGATACTGAAGAGATGATTGAGCAGCTGATCCCCAAATAGTCTCGTGAAAAAGGCTTAAGCACTGTAATGAAGAAACCTGTGGAAATAGACCGACAGGGGGAACCATTCAGACCTATGAGGGTTCCTTTCTCCAACAACATCAAGAAATATGCGAGAGACCTTGACCCCAGGTTTGGATGGGAGGGTCAGCCCAAAAAAGACAGACGGCGCTTATTTAGGCGCCTATATACAGGTTTGTATTCAGTCCTTCTTTGTAAAATGAAGAGGACTATAGACCTTGTAGTTCACTGTTGCATGTAGTTCAGAAGACTGTAAATGTTGTGGAAGGTAGTTCATTGGCCATAAGGCGGGGCAGTGGATGTCACCTGTAATGTCCACATCGACGTCGAATACAATGTCACGAATGACGTCAGTGCAAGATCCTCTACAGTGAAGGGTGGTCCCTATGGTTGTCCGCACCATAGGGACGTATAGTGAGTATCCCCTAGTGTTTTCTGGAGACATAGGAGTGTCCATGTAAATTCTCTTGTTATTCTTTGGCACATCAATGTCATACATAATGCAGAGGTAGCTATACTAAGTCCTCTGGCTTGCAGATTGGCGTATAGAGGGAGAGTCCAAGCGAGTGTCGGAGAAGTGGATGCAACCGTTCATCACAAAAGCGCTCATTCATGTTCGTTGGAAGCTCAATCGATTGATTGATGGCAGAAAATCCAAGCCGATCGGAATGGATGACGATGTGTGGGAGGCATTGAAGGAGGCTCGTGCTACCAATGCTTCCCAAGAGAAGTCAGCCCATATGTCTGCCATTTCTAAGGGCAAGGCATTCAGCACAGCCCAACATAAGGCCGTAGAGAGAGAAGTCATCTCGAGGCTGGTAAGTATGTAGTAACTAACGTCCACCTACTTGCCCATGTCGACACCACTTTCATCACACATGTTGCGTTTGTTTTTCCAAAAAATGTTTGCTCTGGTGGTAGATGTGGAGGATTGGGCCTTCTTCTTCGCACGTGGAAGGATCTTTGTGGGTTGGCATTGAAGCATGTAATCATTGCATCTGAACTCTAAGTGCATATTTTTCTTCCCCTTGTCGGGTGGCATTCAAGCATGTAATCGTTGCATGTGGACTCTAAGTGCATATTCTTCTTCCCCTTGTACGGTGCCATTGAAGCATGTAACCTTTGCATGTGAACTCTAAGTGCATATTCTTCTTCCCCTTGTAGACTTTGTTGCGGAACAGAGCACCGTTTGAAGTAGAGGTGGACGCAGAAGTGGCCAAGGAGTTGTAGCGTCTGGAAGAAGAGAAGCGCAGAGGTCGAAGTCCCCATGGCAAAGAGTTGCAAGAGATGCGCAGTCGGCTGGATGAGCTTGAGCTCAGTGTAAGTCGCCTTACTGAGATTGTGAGCACGTCCTACAAAAGCATGGAGGAAATGCTACGTAAGATCCTCACAAGTCAGTGTAAAGCAAGTGGTGGGGGGACCCTGGATGTCATAGAGCCATCCTCGCCAATCGGGGCAGGGAATCCACCACTTCTCACGTCACCTACGGCAGAGGCGTCGAAAATGGCACAGAAGGACTGTCTTGTGCCCGTGTTGCAGCCCACAGCTTCTGTAGATGTCGTTGAGCCAGTCCCCATAGTTAGCCAAAGCAATGTCAAAAACGATGTTCTTGTTGACGTTAATTCCGACAAGCAGGCTGTTGAAGACGATGTTGTTCACGACGTTGTAGCTAACGTTGAGGAGGAGCAGGTAGAAGTCGTCGGTGAAGTTGCGATCCCTGAAACTGTTGAAGGTCAGCAAGGAGTGGAAGATGTGTACGCCATAGTCAAAGACTCCGGGGTGCAAGCAACATCTGAGAGGAGAGAAAGCACGATGGAGACCTCCACGGAGCAACAAGTGATGCGACGTCTCTCTTCCCATTTTAAGTGCCAAGTGACCGACGTGAAGCACTCCCTTTGTTAGGCTAGTGACGTTATTTCCATGAATTGCCTTGTATGAGGATGGTGTCGTAGCGTTGTAGCGTTTGTTTGCAATGCTTCAATTTTTTTTTAGAAGTGCGTGTCAAATTGAACATCGAAGTGAACGTCACTAGTGGCAGACGCTGATGCACTCTAGGGCTCAGCCTGTTCTTTTCAAAGCGAGTACATCAGAATAGTATGTAAGTAGAAGTAGAAGTTTCCTTTCAGTCCCCCATTCCATTGAATGCGCAGGTATGTTTTACAATAACTATGTGCATCTTACAGGAAAACAAGTGCCTCAATGGTGCTCAGGTAAGGCTAGGAAGTGTAGGTGATTAGAGGATGTCAAAAGTGAATAATAATTGTGTGATGGTGTTGCAGGAAGACATTGAAGTCCTTGGTGAGTCCTCAAGCCAGCCTCGGCGTGCTGTAAGGACCACGCAAGCTGCGAAGGGCACGAAGGCTACACCAAAGGCAACAATTTCCAAAGCGGTGGGTCTTCCTAAACCTACCCAACCGACTAAAAAGGTTAGGAAGGTTGCATTCCATTCACCCATACTTTCATTTGTTTTTGTATGCAACTTAAAAGAGTAATGCAAGTGTAGCATTCCTTGACATTTGTTGTGGCTATATAAGAGTCCCAGAAATAAACATGCACGAGTAGGTACTGCTGGTTTTGACTTGGTGTGGTACGATGCAGGCTGCTGTTGTCAAGAAATCGGATGCACCTCGGAAGAAGTGAGTCTCTGTTTGCCACAGTGTGTCCAACTTCACATCGCATATCATGGTCAAGCATGTTATTCAGAACATTGAGTAGAACGCACCATGTTTTCATCGAAAGTGTTGTAGTTAATGTTGTTGTGGATTTCTTCATAGTACTAGACTATGGGCATGTGCATAGCTATTTTGTGCAAAAGTTGGCAAGTGGCCTTATAATCCCAATGCCATTGAAAACACAGGCTTCTATGCTTGGACATCTCTTACAAAGACACATAATTCATCTTCTAATGGCATATCTCAATCTTCCATTCACTCATGTATATGGGCTGTAGAGTACATCGTCTTTGATGTTGAGGTTTACGATTCACGTTGTTCGTTTCGTTCGAGAAAACATCCTTCCTCTCGCATTGTATGTCTTTTGTAATGCTCAAGAAAACACTGTAGATGTCACTATGCGTATCGAACGGAACACTGAGCGCAAAGCAATGCATACCCCAGTACACGGGTTGCTCTACTTAATGTCACAATAGACGTGTATGTGGACGATGTCTACGATTTCAACAAAGAATAAATTCCACAATATTGTCCACTCAGCTCGTTTCCTAAAGCACATTCTCGTTGACTCTGATGTCATTTAAAACATCCTCTTGTCAAATGTGACATCCCAGAGAACACCACACAGAACATCGGCATGTACCGCAGAAGAGTGCCACGTCAAGTGCCACGTAGGCTACGTGCACCGGAAATTATTTTCCACGTCGGATATTTAGGGTCCACGTCATTGGACACGTCAGAACGTCGTTGGATGAAAAAGTTGTCCAACGTGTCCCTGCCCATCGTTAAAAATCCTACGTGGATGCCAAAACCCCTCCACATGGCACTCTCAGAAACGCTTAGGTGACCCTGTTGTTTTCAATGTCACAAAAAATTTAAGCACGTTTTAGCACATAACATGGCCCGTTTTTGGCCCGTTTTTTTAAACGGATTTTTTTAGACGTCACTACAGGCACCGTCCTTGTTAAATTAAACATCACGGCACGTTTTTTCCGTTGTTAAAAAAAACACTGAATTCTTATAGTGGTTAAATGTTAAAATGTATCAAGTTTTATTTGCCAATGGAGTTACAAAATGCATTCCAAGTGGATTTACAGAGCAGATATTGAGGTTTGAACAAGATGCAATAGAAACAACACTAAGCAATGAACCTATGTGTAACTCCTTAAGTGATGATGAATCAAAAGATGAAGAAGGGACTCGGGATGGTAACAATAGCTGGCCTGCAAATGAAGACGACGACCTTCAATATCAAGCTGCAGAGTGGGAAGCTTGGGAGCAAAGTCGACTTGTCACAACCAAGGAAACATCTATACAAAACATAGGCACAGCAGTGAGAGAACTTTCTACAGTAGTAGGAAAACAACAAAACAATGAGAACTCTACAGAGAGAAGCAAGAAGCAAGATGTTGTAGTGAAGGTACTTGCAAAACGAACAAACGCTACTATAGAAGAAGGAAAATCACAAGGCAAGAACATGCTTGGAGAAAGGCAACAAAAGAAATTCAAAACATTTTGGGAAGAGGCAGGCGGGAGCGGAGCGAATTTGAACGTGGGTAGGAGCGGAGCGGACAAAGGCAGGCTGCGAAGGAAGGCAGAGCAGCCTGGCATCCATGTGGGGCGGAGGCTGCCAGGCCCCCCGCAACGGGCGGAGGCCGCCATGCGTCTCACAGTAGGGGGAGGCGGGCCGGCCCCCTACAGCCAACGGGTGCTCCGCAGCCCGAGGAAATGAGCCCCGCAGTTGGCGGAGGCGGCAGCCAGCCCCCCGTAGCTGGCAAGGGTGGCAGGCCCCCCGCTTGCAGCTGCCCCGTAGCTAAGGTTTGCTGCTGCCCCGTAGTTGGTGGAGGCGGCAGCAACCTTGCAGCTGGAGTTTGCAGCTGCCCCATAGCTGCTGCCCATCCTGCACATGACTTGGAGGGCAGTGGTGTCAACGTAGTGGAGGGCAGGCCAACGTCAACAGCTCCCTCCCCCTCCTCCAATGGCCTTCTTGGTAAGTCTTTGTTTTGTTTTTTGTTTTTTGATTTTGTTTTTCTAATCTAAAACAAATGAAATGGAATTTCATTGTTGGCCAAGGTCCTTTAGGGGTCTATTTTGAGGTCTATTTCATAGACTGCTTTGTTTTTGTTTTTCACCTTATCATTTTTTTCATGTAGAGTTTGTATTTTTGTCACTTACAATTTTTTTTTATGGTTTTTGGTTGGGGCAGAGATTGGCATTATTGGAGATGGAAAGAGAATGGGCAAAGAAAAATTACCACGGTTGAAGAAGCTTTATAATGAGGATTCATGGAAGAAGACATTTTCTATGTTTGATCCATCTCCAATTGCATTTAGTGGTCCTACCCTGGGATTGCCAAACCCTTCACCAAAAATGCCCACTCTATATGGTCTATTCCATAAATTTTGGACCGAAGAGAATTTACGCAAAATATGTGTAGAGACAAATAAGTATGTCTCTGAGATAAATCCACGGTCTAGATGTACACCTAAGAAGTTACGGGGTGGAGAGTCATGGGTTGTGCTACATCCGCCAGAGTTGAGGGCATTTTGTGCTATCTCTTTGTACATGGGGATTAAAATTGAGCCAAATGTTAGATGTTATTAGAAGAAATCGTGCGACTTTCTTTGGTGCCCAGTCATATCATCTATTATATCACAAAATCATTATGAACACATCATACGGTGTTTACATGTGCATAATGATCATGAAGCAACTATAGACCGGTCAAGTGTAGAATTTAACAAATTGGTGAAATTGAGGTGGCTTTTAGATGAGATTAGAGATCGGTGCAAAGATATGTGGAATTTGGGGGAGAAGGTGACAATTGATGAGATGATGATACAATACAAGGGGAAGTATTGTGCTATTCGTCAATATATGCCCAAGAAACCAACTAAATGGGGGATTAAAGTTTGGTGCTTCACCGATTCGGAAGTGAAGTATGTATGGACATTTGAGGTTTATTGTAGAGCCAACAAGGGCATTACCGGGATTACCGGTACTAAGAAGGGTGAGGCTACACAAGGGGCAAATGTAGTACATGGATTATTGCTTGGGTTAGAGAATAGAGGATATATAGTGATCATGGATAATTTTTTTTCCTTGGTGCCTTTGTTTATGGACCTTTTGAACAAAGGCACATATGCAACGGGCACGGTTAGGACAAATCGCATTGGCCTTCCCAAGGCTTTGGCTACTAAATCCCTTTATAAGAAATGCACTCAAGGTCATTTGGAATGGAGGATGCATCAATCCAAGCAACTTAGTGCCATAGTGTGGGTTGGGGTGATTGCAAGAAACACCTGTCGATTTTGTTGCGTTTTCACAGTATTCATGGTTTTTCTTCTGTAGTACTTTAAAAATAGAAAACTAATTTTTTTTAAATTAAAAAAATATGAATTATGTATATACTTCTAAAATGAAGGTTTGCAGGGAAGGAAATGTGTAGGAAAATTCTCTAACTAGGAGAACTTGAAAAGTACCAAATCTCAAGAAAATAGGACTTTTGATGTGAAAATTAGTTAAAAATAGTAAAAACAAGTAAATACAAAAAATAAAAAGTGGCCATTTTTAAGAACTTTATGAAGATGGTCATTCACCAAAAAACTTACAAAAATAATATTTTATATGTTTCAAAATGCAAGCAGAAGGAAGCTCTCTTCATAGACTTCCACACCACACAAAATTAATTATTTTTAAAAACCCTTTGGTGAAAAGTTGTATTTATATGTAAGGAAGAACTCCATATAATTCTCTTGATGTAGGGTATATGAAAAAGGTACTCAAAAGTACTAAAAACCTCCAAATTGGCAAGTGTGACATTTATTTCGGGCCTATTTTTGGATAGTAAATTATTTTTGAAAATTACCAAAAAAATCAAGGAAGTTGTAGGATAGTCACGAGTACCTTCTTTGTAAATCTTAAGTCATTCGAAGTTAAAACACAAAAGTTATGGCCAAAAAACAACTCAGCCCGCAATGTGTGATAGAAAATAGTACAAGTGTTTCTTGCAATCACCCGTTGACAAGAAATTGGTTCTTGTTATGTCTACGGTTGCACCACCTATCCATGAAGTTGGCGAAGAGTGTCCGGTGGTTCAACGATGGGTGGGACATTTGCGAAAGCCGATAGAAACATCTCCAATGCATTTTTAATACACTACATTCATGCGGGGAGTGGATGTCGTTGACCAATTGAGAGGTGAATATTCTTCCCAAGTTCGCACTCACAAGTGGTGGCATAGGCTTTTTTTCTTCCTCTTGGACACCACTGTGGTGAACATGTGGAAACTCCATTCTCAACAATCTTTGATTTTGGGAATGAAAAGGTTGTCCCACAAATCTTTTCAACTTCATCTTACTAAGGTTTTAGCATCACACCATCTTCGATCTCGTAGATATACCTCACGTTACAACCAACATGAGGCACTTTTTCACATGCCAATGTGGAGTGACCTTCGCAAAGTTTGTGTTGAATGCCACATATGGTGCCAAACATATTGTCCAGCTTGTATTGGACACCACGTACATATTGGAGATTGTTGGAAGGTGCTGCACCTTCTGATTTTAGATTAAATGTATTTTTCTACCATTTTCTATTGCCATATTTTCTACTTTTAACCCCTAAAGGTATTGGAAGGGGTTTTGAAGAAAGTAGTCAAAAATGGGATGTTTGTGAAATGTGAGAAGCAGGCAATGAATGATAAAGAAAAATTAGTTTTCAATCGTAAGATCTTGAACTTATCTTCACTATTTAGCTACTTCCCAATTTTCAACCATAAATTCTTTGAATTGAGTGAGATCCAAAGGTTCAAAGTGTGAATTTCTTTTTTTTTCACTAGAAAAGTTTCGGGCAACTGCACTTAGATTGCTAAATTCGATATGTATACAATTCCATTTTGATGGTATCTCTTGGATTAGAGTTCTTTAATAAGTTAGTAATATCCCCTAAAAATTTGAAAGTGATTAAACTTGTACAACATAATGAAAACAACATCATTGTAGACATAGATTTGGCAAAACTAATGAACACTAGCATTTTTTTCATGAATAAATTCCTCTTTCAAATCCCTTCCAATCAAAAATCCGAATGGTGAACACAATGAAAAATACATAATCTAACACAAGAAATTAAAATTTCTAAAAATCATGAAAATCTCTAAATATGAGATAAAAATTTAAGTCACGACCTTTTGTATATACTTCAGAGTTCGGTGCCATTCATCAATATATGCCCAATAATTCAAAAATTTATAACTTTCACATCGTAGTTCTAAATTCCATGTAACAAAACCTAAGCAATCCTCATCACAAAGAACTTTCTAATGGTACCATGAATATGACTAGGGGACCCATGGTCAAGAGATCTCAATGTAGCAAAAAAAATAAACAACTTAACTTTATGGATGCATAAAAGCATAGAAAAAATGAAAATTCAAATATTAGTGGAATAAACGTATAAGGTTATAAAAAGATAGGATCCACATATGCAATACAAAATCACACAAAAATCCAAAGGCATTAGAAGTGGTTTCGGGTCTCCAAAAGGCCTTCGGAGGGTAGCAATGGTCAAACTACCGAACAGCATGACTCTGCTTGGATTGTCATTACCATGGGTGCCTTTTGCCATTGAAAATGTTCGGAGACACTCAAACTCGTTGCTATGGACACTAAGAGATGCCAACCCCAAACCACCTTGCACGTGGTAGGCCAAATCATTTTTGTTTGAAGGCTTGAAAGTCAAAACCTTCAAAAAATTGTAGGAAAATGTAAGAGTGTCCAATAGAGCCACAAATTGGCATAGATGTACACTCTCTAGCATATAATAAACTCACCAATTTTCAAAGAAACTCACTTCCAGAGTCACCTTCAATTGTACACACATGCTTTCTAATCTAACAACCGCATTTTCTAAATGTTGTCATTGTTGCACCTCAAGAGCTAATACATTGGCCATTACTCGAGCCGCATTTTGAAACTGGTCTTGATCATGATGTAACCGAATTAAATCTTGCTCTTGTTAAGCTAGATCCCCTTCTAGTGAAATAATGCAATTTTCCAAACTTGTTGTTGTGTGCATTCGGTCAACACTACCACTTAGTGGCACAATGTCCATCTTCCCCGTGGCATAAAAATTGGAGAAATTGTTTCAAGTTGCTGAAGCAGGGTACACATATTGTTGTAGGGTCTTTTGGATATAGTACTCCATCCGTCCAAAGGTCAATGTGAGTTTCACCTCTAGCCCTCCTCCCAGTAAAGCTAGATCTACTAGCCTGCATGTCTAGTCTACTTCCTCTTCGAACAAGAGGGAGGTATCTTGCATCCATGTGAATTTGAAGAATGTATCCACCCGTAGTGTTTGTGACATTTGTAAGTGCCATGCTGAAGCAGTAGTCCTATGGGGAACGACCTCATGCATGATCCAAAATGCACACACGAGAAGTGGCTACGCATTCTGCCAACATAGTTTTTGCCGCCACATTTTGCCCGCCACATCAATTTCCTTGTGAAACTGGCACCAATGCAAACCCATTAAATTTGCATAAAAAATACAAGGTGTTGATTAAATTGGTAATAAAAAATGAAGTTGGAGAAGGACTAGAACTCATAAGTTGGAACCATTTCTGGGAGACTTCTTGCCACAAATGGCATCCATGTTGACAGCATCAGTGACATGATGGGATGTTTGTCAGTTGCCCACCCAAAAAACACTATAGCTGGCCACATGCCCCCAACCCAAAGTCAAACGAGGGGTGCTGCTCGAGTCAGCCTTAGAGGGCCTTTTGGAGATTCGAAACCGCTTCTAATGACTATCAACTCAAGAGTATGGCAAAATCTTGCCTATTTTTGTTTACAATAAGGTGGTAGGATGGTGCATTTTCATATAACACCCATGTAAATATCTAATGAATTTATTTTTTCATCTTCATGTTTGAAAAAAAATACTAAGTAGAAAGAACAACAAAATGATTCACAATATTAAATTGTTAGGAATTTAGTTATAGAATTGAAAAATGCTAATCTCAATGGTAGTAGTGTTATAATAAACAATCTACATCCGATGATTTTCAAAGAAAAACTAAATTCCTTGCAATCCTAAGATAGAATAGAAATACACTAATTCCAGATGAGATTATCCTAAAAATCAAACTTTATCAAATGGACCTCTTTATCATTTTGAAATTCTACAAATTGAATTTGCTATTAGATCTAATACCAATTTGTTTCTTGCCATAAATTTGCTAAGATTAATTTCAAAACATGTACCTTTCAAACTTGCACACAATTTGAGGTTGATGCATTCTGAAGAGTTGCATCCAAAGCATCTCCTCATACCCAAAGTTGTAATTTGAAGAAAATCTATTGGAAATTTTTTATTTGAATTTTTATTTAAAAGAAACCTATACTTTAGTATCTATAAGGGGGAAAAAAAACACTCAAAACTAAGTTGATATGCAAAAGTTATATAACCTTCAAGTTCATCTAAAAGTTTTGAGAGACTCTGAAATTTTACAAGATAGGTGTTGTCATTTCAAGGCGTCCCTAGGAATAGTGAATTAAAAAAAATAATAATATCTACTTGGAGAAAATGTGTCATGAGAATATCTAATGGGCCCAACAACTTTCATGCTAAAATATTAATTATTGTAGAAGTTATGGCCGTTTGACTAATATTGGTTTTGATGGCAGCATTTTCAGTGGGAGGGCCGGGAGCGTTGGGGACATTATTGGGAACTACCTTCTTCATTTAGAAGGTACCTTGTGCCTTGGTAGGATGGTTCCCATTATTTAGAGAAAGGGTGGAGACAGAGCATGGTGGTGTTCTCGATTTTGAGCAATTTTACTTAGATTTGAGATCTAAGAAGTTGTACTTATACATTTTCTTTGAAAATGGTCCTAATGGAAAGAGTAAAGCATTTTCTTTACTTTCACTGTTGAAAAGTT
Organism: Climacium dendroides; assembly: GCA_950106755.1. Lineage (NCBI taxonomy): Eukaryota > Viridiplantae > Streptophyta > Bryopsida > Hypnales > Climaciaceae > Climacium > Climacium dendroides. The sequence continues at coordinate 28,034,492 of OX467089.1, read as the reverse complement.
CAATATTCAAGTGCTGATTTGGAGCTATTTGCAGTTTTTAAACATCAAGTGTAAAACACAAAAAAAATGCATTTCTACATTTGCAAGGTGGATTGTGAAATGAGTTTGATAGCTTTTCATGTGAAATTAAGTTTTTTGGAAGTGCATATTAGTGTCCTAATACCATTTATAGTTGTTCATGTCACCTCTCATCTCAAAAAACTTTTATATGCAAATTTCAGTTCCATTGTGGGGACGGGTAGCATGTTGAAAATAGAAAACACAAACTTCTCTTGTTATAATTTCACAACTCCTATGGAATTTTGTGCTAAAAATTGGTATACATATTAATTAGCAAGCTCTTTAAACATCTATATGGTTAGATTTTGAAAAGAAAGCAATTTGCTTTGTTGGGGCTAACTATAAGTCCATGCTCTTTTATCATGAACAAAATGTTTTTGGGAAGGCTTGGACATTTAGGGGTTAAAAGTGTAAAGTGACTTGATAACTAACAACACACTGGTACATTGAAAGTGAAAGTGTGTGGGCGTTTAATTACCCACTCTTGGTAATCTCCATAGATACAACTAAATTCTAAGTTAGTGTGGAATGCTATGCTAAATGGGTGTCTGTGTGTTGTCCATTGTGCCTTCCAATCAATGAATCTTTTTTAACTACCTCACATGTCCTAAACTTGCAAAAGGGCCATCAAAAGATGAAAGTAACACAACCTGACTAGTTTACAAGGCCAAGCAAGGCTATGGTGATTCTAAAAATAGGAATATGTAGTCTTAATTTATTTACTGCAAGTGAGAGATCAACTCATGTCATTTCTAAAAACATAAAGTTCATTGAAGTTGGACACTTCTAGAAAAAGTTATTAGCAAATGAAATTCAACCTTTGAAAACTTCATCCATCCTTTTTTTAACGACTCCTAAGTCTAAATTGACTTGGGATTTTTGCTAAGAGTTCGTATTAACACCTAATGTTTAAATTTTAAATTTGATCTTGGATGGATAGGCTCCATTTGGTTTCATCCATTTTGTGTTCCAAACTTCATCCCTCCATATCCTCTAGGTTTTTATATTTTTTTAAAAGTTTAATCTATTTTTGGTCTTTTCTAAGCTTCTTCTACAAAGTTCTGAATCTAAGTTTGTTCTTAGATTATCTTCAAAGTTTTTTAGTTCAATCATCTTCTAGTTCTACTTAAGGCATATAACTACTTCTAATCAAGTATTATTTTTAGACTTCTAATATGTTTTTCTTAAAAAGCTTAATTTTAGCCATCTATCTTATTAAATTACTTTGAATTCGAGCTTTTTTAGTAAAAGTTATCTATGGACGAAGTTTGACTATTAGATGATACATCAAATTTCATTCGCTAGTCCTGCTTGTCCTCTTATTCAACATTCACTCCTAATTTCACTTTTGAACTTCAGATTTTTACCACTTTGTTTTTGTCTTAATTGGATGAATTTGGCTAATCCTCATCCATTTTATCCCAAAACTTCATCCAAGCCTAACTCCTTCAATTTCATCGATTTTTGAAGTTTAATATGTCCTTGGAAAGCTATGGATTGACTCTATAAGTTTTTGCAACTAAACTTGAATGAAAATCTAATCTTAATGTTCTAAATCTATTCTATAGTTTGGCTAGAGTTTAGAGTTGCTAATTAGGAGAATTAATTGAAAGGGGGGAAGATTTAAGGGCTTACTTCAGTAGTAGCCTCTTCCATGAGGTGCTCAAAGACCCCTTCAAATACATCATCCTGTTCCTTGCAAATAGTTGCTTGCCACTTAATTTTATATGGAATTTTAAATACAAGTTCTTGGACTCGTAGCTAACTCCTATTTCATCTTAACCTCCCTACCTTTACCTTCCTACCTCTTCTTTCCTTTCTATATTATGCCCCTTACATCATTAATTGTCCTAACTGAATTCACAACCACTACTACTATACTTCCCAAGGCAAGTTTTAATAAAGCCCTTTTTATCTCCTACTTGAGCCACCAAATACCTACCTAATCCCACATTCTAATTGCCTACTAGGATCTTTGAGATTTCCTCCCAACCTAATCTTGGTTGCTAGATAACCTTCAAATTCTAATTGGTGCACCTCCTCATTTTAATTGCTCATTCCTATGCTTGTTGCTTGACTCCTCTTTCTAGTTTTGCATCAAACTTTCTAAGCTTTCTACCTCCATCTAACTAACACCTTGATTGACGTCTCTCTAGGAGGACTTTCTAGTGCTTAGTGTTATACTAGTCTATGTTTTTTTCCCTCCACTTCCTAATTAGACTTGAAAGAGAGTTTTGATTTGTTTTCTAGGATTGAATTTTTAATTTCCAACTCCCTGGACTCCCAAACTTCCCAACTCTTTGGACCCAAGGGTAGATGCATGGTTGAATGGCTCATTTTTGGCAAAAGTCCAAGTCCCAAAAGTCCTTTTTTGTGAGAAATGTTTGAGACTAAAATGCTTAGAAGTTAATTCTACAAGAAACAAGAGTGATTGCAAGAAACACTTGTCCTATTTTTTGTCCCCTTGACCTTGGATAGGTGGTTTTTTACTCATAACTTTTGCATCATTTGTCTGTTTTCTATAAAACTTGAAGTGAAGGTACATGTAGTAGTTGCAAATGTTGAGTAATTATTTTGGATTTAAAAAAAATTATTTTACTATTTTTAAACAGCCCTCAATTGGATGTCTATCTTGGCCATTTGGAGGGGGGTTAGTACTATTTTTGACCTTGAAATTCGAATTCGAATTTGAAACTCAAAATTGGAATACAAAGACTTCTACTAAAGTTACACAATCCCGCAAAATATATTTTTTAAAATAATAAACTATCCACCTTCCACATGTGCTCAAAGTGACCTTTGCACAAGTGTAGAGAATACAATTTTATTTTTCCAAAGATGAAAATGGTTGAGAAGGAGCATCTTCAAGTTAGAGAAAATATCTTTTTTATTTTTTTGTTTTGAATTTTTTACTATTTTCTAAAAATCAAACACCAAAGTGTCCATTTTCTTAGTATTTTCCATTGTGCTTTTTTGTGCATAACTTTTAGAGATAAATTTTTTTAGGTCTGAATTTTTGGAGACATATTTTTTCAGTGCTTTACAAATTATCTATATTTTATTTCATTAAAAAAAAATTATTCCAAAAATCATGGTAGTCATTGAAATAGGCCATTTTGAGCCAAATAGGACAAGTGTTTCTTGCAACAACTGTGGACATCATATTTTGGATAATTTTGAAGTTTTTAAAGTTAGAAGACTAATAGACCATTTAGAGTTACTTAAAAGGAATATCGAATGAGATTAAAAGATAATAATGATGTAAAAGTAAAAAGGACAAGTAGACTATCGATTAAGGAGTTAGAGTAGTTAGACTAATTGACTTGCGGTTAGTTGGTTAGGCCCAAGAACATAAGGACTATTCATCTTTGTTTTTCTCTCTTTCTTCCGACGTTTGCAGTGATTGCCGCCTTCGTTGTACTTGTGCAGTCCTTCAATACAATTTGTCAATTTCATCTACTTGTCGTTGTGCAATATTTTGTAAGCCAGTGATTGACTGTTTGTGTGTGTGGTTGTATTTTCTTGGTTTTGCCAGGGAGTGGCAGGTTTTGGTTGCAGTCAAATAGCCAGGGATTGGCAGTTTTTGGAGTCAAGACAATTAGCCAGAGAGTGGCGTTGTCATTTTGTTCTGTTCTAACTTTTTGATTAAGTCTATTAGCCAAGGCAGTCTGTGAAAGAATGTCATATCAGTTGGTAATTGTTTACTGTGATTGATCGACTATTAGCCAGTGAGTGGTTGGTGGTTGTTTGTAAGTGCGAGCACAAGGACTAATTGTCTGAGGTTGAGTCTGCAATCAGTGAACCTGAGGAGCAGGAGCTGACGAGAAAAGCTGCTGACAAGCGGATCAGCGAGACGATCAAACTGTAAGCTTTTCTTTATCCTTATCACTGTGGGGTAATTGGATTTCTTGAACTTCACCAACTGACAAAATATTAAGGAAATAGAAAATAATGTTATTTGTTATAAAACGAATTTATTTATAATTATTTGTGTAATTACCAGTGATTGGTATTTTGAATCAAATCGATTGAAGGGATGAATTTGTTAAGCCAGTGATTGGCCAATATTTTAATTCATATTATAAGTCTATTAATCTTAGAGCGTGAAGCTGACTAATAGCCAAAACAAGTAAATGAAGTCAAATAGACAAAACTGTGATAGTTAAGTTCTTTTCTCTTAAAATTATATCAAGCAACTTAAGTTGCAAAGACACGTAGCCTGGTAAGTGTGAAGGTTAATAACCAAGGATTGGTTGTATTAAAAAAATTGAAATTAATTACCAGTGATTGGTATTTTAAGTCAAGTAGTCTGAGAAAAAACACTTGATTGTGCTGGAGATTGGCCTGGTTGGTTCGTTAACTTGAAGTAATATGCTTAAAGATAAAGCATTGTCTAATAGTCTGAAGGAGGACTGTTTTATAAAGGAAATTTACACCCGCAATTAACCATTCAGTTAGTGATTGGCAATATTGCCTTAGTATATTATCAGTCCAATAGTCTCATTGAAAAATGCGCAAATGAGAAATTAGGAAGGTTGAGTCTATTAGACAATGGGGATAGTAAGACAGTGTTCATTTGAATTGTAGTATATCAAGAATGCTTGCTATGTGAAGTCAATTAGTCTATTAACCTGTTGATATTATATACAATCGATCCAGTTTTATAGGCAGAGTATATAAATACATAACTATTATAACTATATTTATATACATATACGAGATGATGTATGTTGTGGGAATTGATTCAGTCTAATTGTCTTGGCGAAGTTATTTCGATAAATATAAATGTGTGCTAAAATTACTTGTCTAATTGACTGAGTATCTTTCTGGTTGTCATTGTAGTCAGATTAGATTAAAAAGTTTAAACAAGAAAAATGTGAAATATGATATCTTTGATTATATTAAATCAGTCAATTAGTCTATGTTAAAGATATTGAAATTATTGAATTAAATTGAGGTGTATGTTTTATTAAAGTAATGAATTAAATAATTTAATTATGAAATTGTAACTCAGTTAAATAGCCTTGTGCTTGAAATGATATTGATAATTTAAGTAACATTGTGTAACAAGTGGTTGTTTGCAGGGGAGTTAGGGAGCAAAATCTTTTGGTGGTAATTGATAGAATTTTGTACAAATTAATGTGAACTAAGGTGTATGCATATCTGGACAAGTTGACCAATTGACATTGAGATCAAAGTAGTTAGAAATAGTTAGTGGAATAGAGTAGAAGACTATTCGACCTATTGATTTGGTTATATCATTGTAATAAGCTAACCTGTGTTTTGGACCAATAGACTTGTTACTGAAGCTTTGAAGACAAAGTTACTAAGACTATTTGACCAAATGCATAATTAATTAAGTAAATGAATTAATATTAACCATTGTGGTATTGGCCAAATTGACGCAACAGTATTTGAAATTTTGTAATTAAAGTAATTAGGCTAGTAAAGTTAGCCATTGGACTATTTGACACGTACAAATAAAGGAAATAATTAAGGAGTTACAAAGGTGTATTTCCACACCAATATACATATATAAATTGTGGGTTTGATTAAGTCGATAGAACAAGAGCCAAGACTATTTGACATGCCTTGACTATTTGACATTAGAATTCTAGTATAACACTTGGCTTGGATAAATCCTTAACACCTAGTTTGGCCCCAAACCATATGTACTCAATTATTAGCTTCGAGATTCTAGTAGCTAAGTACTAGAAGAGCATTTGTAATTGGGGTGTGGTTTTTGAAAATTCAGGGGTGTATTTGCAATTGGGTGTGGTTTTTGGAAGACTAGAGGATATTCTTGCAAATTAGATGTGGTTTTTGACAATTGGAGGTGGTTCCCTTAAGGATGAAAATAACATAGAAAGCTAATTTTGTAACGTAAAATGTGGATATTTGGAAATAAATTAAAGGCCCAACACTTGGATATTTGGATACTAAGCTTTTTAAGCTTAAAAACCACAGCTTGACACTACCTTGGAATGCTTTCTAGATTTCTATTTGGTAAATATTTTGAGAGTTTTTTTTACCATATACAAAATCAAAGCTTTGTTGTTCAATTGAATTTTTGTAACAAAACCAACACTTCTAAACCCCTAGGTTCAAAGCTTTGCCATCTAAGACAAAGTCAAGAAAAAAGACTACATAATTTTAGACAAAATTAATTCACACACGAATGGGAATGTATACAACACAAGTTGGTACTATTTTTGCTAGTATAAAACAAAGGGTTGCTAGCATGTGAACTTGTGAGCGGGAGCTTGTGAGCTTGTGAGCAAGGATTTTTTTGATGAAAAAATGGATGAGGGGACCTATGACCATAGATTTAGGGAATTATGAAGTCCCAAACTTTTGAGGTCATTTTTTAGAATTTGAAGGCACTTCAAATTTATTTTTGAAAATATTTAGAACAATAACCAAATGTAGTCAATTTCGATACAAATCACATAATGTTGAAATGTGAAGGAAAATAAATATGCCAAAAGTTTAGCTATAAGACACACAAATTCAGTTAGAAAAAAAACAATACATAATAATGTGGCTCATGAGATATGTTAATCTCATGAGTCTAAGTGGCAATGGACTTGATCACTGAATCCATATCGATAGTTGAAACTGAAGTCTGTCACGTGAGGTGACATCGTAGCCACATGGCATCTAGATGTAGTGTTAGGTGGACTTTTTGGAGAGTTTACCTTAGTTGGGATGGATTTCGTCCACTTGTTATAGTTTATCCACCTTAGGGTTTGAAGCTTAAGGTGGAGAGAGTTCCTTGACTTGGCATTCTTGTCAAGTCAAGTTTTGTGAGTGGTTTTGAGAGGATTGTTGTGTTTTGGAAGCTTGCTTGGAGGTGGTGTTTATCACTTAGTAAAGATTCCTACTTCTTCTCTCACGCTTGCACTCTTGGATTCTCCCTTTGTGGAGTGAGAGCCGCTTCACTTGTGTGAGTAGATTAGTTTGTTTCTCACTTGACAAGAATGTCTCTTCTTCAAATTTGTGGTGGAGCAAAGCATTGGAGTGGAGATTAAACGGATTCTTTAAGTGTGACTCGTACATGGAGGTACTCTCTAGTGTTTGCAAGCAATTTGTGGTGTATATTGAGTGATTGGAAGAGGTGGAGAGAACTTGAAAGGTTGTGAGTGTTTTCTTTTCCAAATTTCAATTTCCTTCCTTGTAGTGGCAATTGTGAGTGAAATTGCAAAATTCAAAGTTTTAGTTTGTCACTCATACTTGTAGAAGTTGTAGAGGAGTTGTATACGAACCCAACGCTTCAAAAATCGTAGGATTTGAGTGATTTTTGAGAAAATTAGAGGGTTTTGAAGTTTTGAGGTTGTTTTGGAGTAGTCCCTGGACTTCACACCGATTTCCCAAATCTAGGATTTTTGAAGATTTTCTGTCGAAATCTAGGAAATTTAAAGATTTCTGAAATTTGGGAAATCTAAAGATTTTAAAATCTACATTTTGGGAAGATTTCTGAAATGTACCTCTGGCGCTGATTTGGGAAATCCAGAATCTAGTAATTTTGTAGTTTCAAATTTTCAACAAAAGTGTGAGGTGCAAACTTTGAAATTCAATTTGGGAGGCATTTTAGCTCGGATTTGAGTGAAATTTGTGCCTATTTTATGTGACATTTGCCAAGGATTCCAATGGTGTAGTTGGATTGGCATTTGGACTTGATTTTCAGCCTGTAGGAGCAATTATCATGGGCTGAATGGTGTTTTTAAACACTAATTTTCAAGATTTCCGGGGATATTAGGTTTTGGAACCTAAAAGAGACACTTGCTAGTGTCTTGTATTGTTTTCATTGACACAGGATTGGCAACTCGTGATCATCCACCGTAGGCGTGTGTCGGTGGCTCTGATTCACATTTTCTTGTGTTTTTGCAATTCGTTGTTTGGGGAAGAAGATCCAATTTGGATTTTTTGGATTTTGTTTTGGTACCTTCCCTCGTGGCGGACATTGTTGCCGGCGGTTTCCGGTTTTGTCCCATTTTGTGTTGTAATTAGTTTGTGATAGACAAACTGTAGGAGTGAGGTCGGATTAATGACCGATGTGACTCTTTTGTTGTGGGCTGTTGGACCTGTAGTAATCCGACCAGAGGTGATGACCGGTGCACTATATAGTTTGGTGCTTTTGTAGGTGTAGGTTGCCCTAAACCATTAGATAGTTGCAGGTACCTAAGTAGTTATTGTATGGTGCAGACTCGGAGTTGATATTATCGATCTCCGTCACCTGACTACTTAGAGGATACTCACACCGATAACTTTGAGCTAGTGGTGTATACCAACGAGGCTTTTGAGCCTATTTCAGCGTTGGATACCACTAGTAGGCTTCGGGTTTGGAGTGTAAGTACGGTTTACGATATGGACGACGATCCTCGCAACATGGTGAAAGATCGATTCTCCGGAAGGGCTGGAGGTATTTCCCTACCCAACTGGAAGCTTCGATTCCGGACTTGGATGAAGGAGAAGCGTCAACGGTCTCCAAATTTCAATGATTGGTACGCCTTTGAGTTGTTACCGCAACATTTGGAGTATGAAGCACTTCAATCATACGAGCAATGGACCATAGAGCATACTAATGATTTACGTCGGGTAGAGCACTATTGGGATGCTCGTATGGAACTTGTTTCTGCACTTAAAGAGGGTGCAGCTGCTAGTTTGATTTCTCCACAAAACACAGGTGTGGCAATACCAGAAGGTGGTTCATCTCTCGAGGACACTAAAAGGAAGACTTTGACACCAGTCCAAATTTCTGTTACCTTATCTCGGATGGCACAAGCCACGCAAGCGGCGTTAGTAGCAGTTGGCGAGCCACCAGTATTTGAACCACTACACCTCTTCATTGCTCATCTTGAAGTTGAGTATGGAGGTTTTCGACGTGACCAAATGCAACGCATTCAAGATTTTCGTCGTAAAAAGGAGGATACTCCACGCACGATGTATACGAGATTGGCACGATTTGCAGTGGAATCTGGAGGTGTATTTGCTAAGAGCCAGCTGGTGAAGATTTTTTTGTCTAAAATTGACAAAAGACTTCTTGATTTAGCCACACCAAGGATTATTATCAACTATGAAGGTCGAGCAACGCTAGCACAAACGTTTGCTAAAGTTGAGAGGTGTGATAGAGTTCTATATCAGCATGATGCTACCGACATAGTTTCTTGAATGACAGATAGTAGTAAACCTAAGAAGGCTGCTATTGCTATAAGTAGTTTGGCAGAAAATCAGCCTGAAAAGACCCCAAAGACTCTACATTGTTGGGGATGTAGAGAATTTGGCCATGCCAAAAATGATCCCAATTGCCCAAAGAAGAAAAAGGCTCAGTCTTTTGAGAAGCCCAAACAAAAAACAGAAGTGGCCAAGGCAAGGGAAAAATCCAAGAAGAAGGATTTGAAGTATACCCATTGTGGTAGACTCAATCATAATGTAGATCACTGTTTTATTCTACATCCGGAAAAGAGACTTACTTCAGACAAAGAAAAGGCTCTAGAAGCCAAAATTGCTGAGCTTGAAAAGCGGTTCAATATAGTGGCCTCACTTGGTTAAGTTACAGATGTTAAACTCACTTCTCAAACTAGAGCTAGTGGTTCTAGTTCTGACTTATACGTATTTGGCGTCGCTGGAGAAATGATGGTGTCAGTTGCTGCTACACGTGCTCAAACGGCAGCCGAATCACTTGCACTATCTTTAAATGTTTCTAAAGATGATGAGCGTATGCGCCATGGTGGTTTACTAGATTATATTGGTCAAGCACGTTTGCCATTATCATTCGGCCTTGCAGATGTTACTTCTGCAACCCATCCTTACATTCCGTTGGCAAAATTCCAAGAAGCAACTACTTCAAAAGACTTGGCACATACTTTAGCTTATAAAGTATTACAAACGCCAGTCTTTTCTTCTATAGAGATGTTAGCTACAGATTTTGTACCAGCTCAAGTATTTCACTTAGTGGGCACGATGTTGGAGGGTAAGGTATCTTTGCTATCTCTAGATGTGGCTCAAGCTATTACCGCGCCTTCTACCAATGACGACTTGATTAAGTTGCGAGCCAAGCTTGCAACTGAAGCTATTGTGGGATTTGAAGAGAGAACTTTGAGTGAAGTACAACCAACTTTTCCTGTTGATGCATCTTCAATTACGGGAGTGGCTTAGTACCTGGCTGATGTTGCTGCTAGGTTAGCTCAAGAACGTTGCAGTTTACGACCAAGTGTGGTGCGACTTGCTAATGACAATGATGTTCTTGTCGTTAGCCGTATGGATGGCAATATCACTCGTGCTACACCATTACGAGTGATGATAGACTCTGGTGCTCAACCAGTCATGATTGGCAAGCGACTTGCTGATGATTTAGGTCTCACTGCTGTAGACCTTGAGCCATGTCCATTTACCATTGTTACTTCTGTTGATGGTATAGAGCGTGTCATTGGTTATACTAAACTACCATTGCAATTGATTTTTTGCATTGGATCTAGACCACTTTATTCTCATTTATCACTACAATGTGCTGTCACCAATGCTATCAACTATGACATATTGGTTGGTCAGCAAGCATTATATCCTCTTGGATTTGGTCTTGATAATTGGACTGAAGAGACATGGATTAGACCGGGATGGTCTACTGATGACGGGAGAAAGGAATTTATTCCCGTAGCTTTTGCAGCAGCTGCAATGACAATGTCAGCAAAGGTCTTATTTGGTTGCAGTGCGTTGGCATCAAATTTACCATGTGGTTCAGTGCTTTTAAAAGAGACTATGGCATTTATGTCTAGTTCCATGGCATTATCTGATCCACCTACTTTTGAAATTCCTAGCAAACATTGCAAGGATCTTACTCCTCCATGGGGTACAAGTACTCACTTGTCTCAACAATGTCGAGACATTATAACTTCATTGGATGCTATAGAGGAGCCTTCTAGTTCTTTTACATCTCTTTTTGCCCAACCTATTCATTGGCAACCATCATTAGAAGGCATTATCCTCGTGGAGCTATTTGCGGGCATCGAAACTGGTTTGGCAGCTGTTTTAGCAGCTGGACTTAAAGTTAAATGCTACATTCATGTGGATAATGGGATAACACCCAATTGAGCTACTCGTTATTATATCCAGCGATTGTTGGCTCTATATCCAGAGCAACTTCCACCTTCTACTATTCATGGTTGTTTTAACAAACTTCTTCAAGATGTCACTCTCATTAGTGATGAAAATTTGAGGAGGTTGAGCCATATTGATTTACTTATTGCTGGGTGGCCTTGCCAAGGTCATTCACGAGCTGGAGCGAGTAGAGGTCTTAACGATCCACGATCTAGGCTTTTCGTAGATTTGCTTCGGCTCACAAAGTGATGGTACACCCACCAATCTTCCCCACCGGCATATATTTTCGAAAATGTGCCTCCATTGGGTGATATAAGGTCACAGGTTCTCAAGAATGGGCATTATATTCACCAAATTTTAGGCCCTCCAACTTTTGTAGATGCTGCAGTTTTAGGTTCTTATGCTCATCGTTCACGTTGGATTTGGACCAATCTAGCTGCATCTAATGTGCTTACAGCATCTCTTTCAAGAATTAAGAGGCCTATTGGATGCAAAGTGGTTGATATTTTGGATGATCATCGTGTTCCTTTGGATGTTTCTAAAGACGATGAGTCTCCTTTGGCTTGTGTGAACAAGCTGGGAGCACCACGAGTTGCCTTCCCTACCTTTGTAACTTATCCAAGTTCTTTCGCATTTCGAGCACGTGGTCCTGGTATGATTTGGAGTGGCATCTCCCACATCCATGAAGAACCTAATGCAGATGAGCGTGAACGTGCTATGGATTTTTTGACTGGTACCACTGCTGCTATCGACCTTACAGAAGGTCAACAACGTTTTCTTTTAGGCCAAGCTATGGATCTCAATACCCTTGTATGGGTTATTGGCACATGTCTGGCTATTCAGCGTCATTATGATGGCCATTTGCTTACTCAGAGGCAAGAAAGCAATGGTCAGGGGGCAGTAGAGCCAAAACCCATTGAGATTGAGGAGTCTAAACTATTTTTTCATTTGAAGCAACAAGCAGCAAAAGAACTTCGTGCTCAACGTGTTTTTGCTGCTTTGGCTCAAGAGTTTGGAAAAGTAAATGCCCAAGAGATGTTTTCACGGGTGTTTATGCATGATACTCTACTTCCTCTGGATACTACCAAGTCTCATACAAATTGTCAAGTTGAAGCTCTTCATTTAATTTCAAGCGAAGAAGTTGGGGGCACAAAAATTGCGCCTCTTACAGATTAGTAATCAAGGGCCGTGCCAGCATACAATGGTATTCCATCAATTGAAAAGGTGACCACTGAGTTTGATGATTGGCCATTGGAATTGGGGCCAAATCTTACTGGTGCCAAAGCACGGAAGGTGCGAGCTTTTATTCGCTCGTATCGTAGTTGTTTTGCATTTAAATTGGAAGAGCTTGAGGGCTATAAAGGCAAGCCTATTCATATTCAATTGGAGGATGATCATCCAATCTTTAGGCGCCCTTACAGATTGAGTGTATCAGAAAGAAAAGGTGTTCAAACTCATTGTCGAGAGTTATTGGCTGCGGGCTTGATTAAACTTTCTAATGGCGAGTACGCTTGTGCTATGGTTATGCCTTCTAAGAAGGATATATTTGGTAATTGGACGGAAAAACAAATGTGTGGAGATTACCGCCTAGTGAATCGTAAGACCAAGTCAGACCGGTATCCAATGCCCATGCCAAAAGAGATATTTGATGCAGTGGGATTCTCACGGGTTTTTAGTACTTTGGACTTGCGATCTGGTTATCACCAATTGCCATTGCTTGTGGGAGATCGAGTTAAGACAGCATTCTGGGGAGTTGATCAAGATGGAAAAGATCAACTTTATCATTGGAAGTTTCTTCCATTTGGTCTAAAGAATGCACCATCTGAGTTTCAAAGAGTAATGGACCGAGTTTTGGCTGGACTACCATTTGCTAGATGCTACATTGATGATGTCATCATCTTTAGTAGCAATCCTCAGGAGCATGTCAAACATTTACAAGCAATATTTGAACGATTACAACAATGGGGATTACGCTTGCATTGTGGGAATCCGGAATTCGGAAATAGATCAATAATACAAGAAGTAGGTACGAAAAATAAAAAAAAATAAAAAAAAATAATAGTTAGAGCGTGATTTTTGGACCAGATAGCTTGAATTAGAAAATAAGCGTTCCGGCACAACCCTAAACCGGAACTTGTCCGGATCCGGAATCCGGACTCATTCGGAACACAGGAACCTACCGTATAGGTCTCGTAGCTACGGAAGTAGGATACCGTTAATACAACGGACCTGTAGCCGTTGTCCTTAAGCCCGTAAAAAGACGGTTTAGTACTTAAGCTGTCTTCCTAGGGTTTCCTCTTCACTTTCCTGTTCTGTGTTCCTGAGACTGTTTGTGTGAGTAGTTGAAAAAAAGAGTGGTGAGTTAGCGACTGAAGTAGAACTACTTTTCCCTCGTTCTCACTTAGATCTTATGGCATCCGGACTAGTACGGAAGGTAGCGGTATCTGCTCGGGTTATCTCTCCGGCCATTCCGGATAGCCCGGAACTACACAAGCAGTTAGAGGAGGACTTAACTAAGTTAGGATGTGTCGGTCTACTACATCGACCATGGAACCTCAAGAGTGAGGAGATGATTCAAGAGCTACTTCACGGTGTTCCGAATCAGTATGAGCTCACTTTGAGAGGGCGGCCAGTCACGTGGACCGAGGACATCTGGGCAGATGTCTATCAGTTCCGGAAGAGTGGGAACGGTTTAGCATCGAGGACGGACCGTTTTGTAGCTGGGAAGTTCATTGGGTTTGCAAACCCTAAGGACGGATTCGCTATCAACGAGTATAAGGACGAGAGACATAGGCGGATACTAGAGTTTCTGATTCCGATCTTGTATCCGGAAAAGCCAATGCGGGTTACTATTACGGTGGCCAATACTATCTTTGGAGCTATGGAGAACCGGGCAGTGCACTGGGGTAGGGTCATAGCCAGGATAGTGGCTAAATTAGCGGATCACGTGACCCGAGCAAAGGCGAGTCCAGTTAGCACCTACTTGTTTCATCTGTACCATCAACAGGAACTTTTGAGTGCGGTGGAAGTAATCCAGTATGACACCGGAAAGACGCTCCTATCATACGGACTTTCCGGGGAGGAAGCGGAAGATTCAGTCGAGTCTGATCCGGAGGAACTTCCCGAGGAACGTCTGACCGATCTGAGGACCAAGAAGAGGAAGTCAACCGATCCGGGGTCGAGAATCAAGCCACAGACGATGGAGAGGGGGTAATCCAGCAAAGGACTTGAAATGGAAACAGAATCCGCATTTTTCAATGCGAGACTCGAGTGGATACGTGAAGCCAAGGTACTCCATGATGGGTTGTTAGATTTGGTGATAGATACCGCGGAAGTGTTGAAGGTGGATCCGGATCAGATCGTGGAAGTTGTCAAGCGACTACCCAAACCGGAGGATCTGAAGAAGAGGGAGGAGCGGATCCAGGAGTTGGAGGCGGAACGGAACCTACTCCAGACCCGAGTGAATTGGGCGGAAGGGGAAATGGTAGCTGCAAAAGAGAAAGAGAAAGAGGCTCTCGCTCTGGTCAAGAATCTAACCGGAGCAATCAACATCAAAGTCGACATCATCACAAAAGCTGCCTTGTTTGACTCGAAGATGATATCGGAAGGCCACATTACCGGAACCAAGGTAGTTACCATCCTCGTAGACTTCACCGCGAGGATAGAGCGAGTTTTGAAGGAGATCCAGAAATTACTGGCGGCCATCGCCCCAAACCATGCGATGGATTTCTCCACCTTTCCGGAACTTCCTTTTGTCGCAGGTACCCCAGGGAAACCAGTGGCGGATCATGCAACCCGGATGGAGGGTTTGAGGGGGATACTCACACCAGCCGAGCCTTTCGCCAATAAAATACGGATGACGGAGTTGAATTTGAGGCCAGCCGCAGAACCGGAACCTGTGTCTAGCGCGAAAACGGTTCCAGTGCCATCTAAGTTCTCAACCTCGGAAGTTCCCAAGGCACAAACAATGCCGAATTTGATGACCAAATCATTCAAGGTTCCGGGACAACAAGTTAGGGGAGATCTCATTAGCCGGATCGGTGGGATGACCAATCCGGCTCGGACTAATCCGAAAGGATTTGTGCACATGCAAGAGACCACGCCGGAAAAAGGAAGCGAACCCGCAACATTGGAGGATACAACACCAGAGAAGGAGAAGGAAGTTCAAGTCATTGAAGATTCTGAGGAGGAGAGTGCCCACTCCACTTCCGGAACCGAAGGCGACAGCGATCCGTCTCCCGCAACACGCCATATCTAGACTCGGGCCACAGCAAAAACTACGCCAGCGAAGAATACGAAGGGGACGCCTACCAGCCAAGCGGGGAGCTGTTTAAAGAAAGGACGGAAGCCAAAACATTAGGGTTGGTAGGAGAAGAAGTATAGAATCCGGAATGGGGTTCCGAGCATGGACCCGGTTTTCGGAATCTTAGGCGGATAGTCAGGAAATCCGGTAATCTCGGACGACAGTTAGCAATCTTTCCGGATATTCCGGGAGGTTCAGGGATTGGTGGCCTAGATTTTCGAGTTTCCTTTTCAGGCTTTTAGGAGTTGACTTTGGGTTTTTGTGTTAGTATTTTAAGGGCAGGCAAATTAGTTGTCTGCCATTCCATCCTACTCCACTCGATTTTAGTGCTTTCACATATGTATTACAATTTTCTTTTTTTAATCTAAGTCAGCCAGGATACCTTTAGCTGTACTTTTGCTTAGACAGGGTCTTTTTGGCTGAGTGTATGCATGGGTGTGTGGTCTGGTACTGGAGAAAGAGAAGGGAGGGAGAGAAGGAATCCGGATCTTGAGCCACGGATCTCTTGGTGTTGAGCTGAGTAGGAGGAATGTGAACTAAGTAAGGGAGTGTAAGTGTGACGTGCTTTTAAATTGCCGGAACGGCAATCCGGGTAAGAGGGTAGAGGGCCCTGCGAATCCAGAACCAGGAGGGTTCTGTGCGGAGATAAGCAACCACCAAAGGAAAGGAACTCCCGCTACTCCGGAAAGTCTACCAACCTCCCCCTGGGTACATTATCTTCCCCTTGAAACTCTATTCTTTGGGATCTATGAGTTCGGATCCGTCGTTGTAGTAAAGAGAGGTGTGAGAATTGCTCTAGGTGACCTGATTCCGGATCGACCAATCCGAAAACTGTGAGAGGATACTCCCTCCCTCTTCCTACAGCTGTGTTGTCTTGGGTGTATTGTTTAGTAGATTTAGAGTATAGAGAGGATATTGCACAAGTGGTGAGTCCCCACCCCTTTCTAGATCAAGGGCGGACCCTTTGAGGGTAAAACAGAGGCAACAAAAACCAGTGACGGAAGGGAGACGGAACTAAGTTCCGGGTGTGTTCGGATCCGGAACGGAATCCGGAATGTACTAAGTTTCCGGAACGAGATAGGGTAAGTGAAAGAAAGAGGATTAAGTGAGTAGTCACGATCCGGATACTTCTAACTCAATCGATATCTTACTAGAAGTTCCCTGGAACGATAATTCATGTCATTTTGCAACCATTTGTCGTTGTAAGGATACTTACGGCTAACTGAACGTACGACATGCATCATGGCAAGTGTAGATTCTTCCATGATCGGTTGCCATATTTAGGCCATATGATTGTACCAAGAGGTCTTAGAGTGCAACAAGCAAAGGTAGATGCATTGCAAAAGATCCCTGCACCTATTGATGTGCCACGGCTTCGAGCATTTCTTGGCTTGGCGAATTACTATTGCCGGTTTGTCAAGAACTTTAGCTTGATTGCTAAGCCATTGACGATACTTACGGGAAAAACCAACCATGGACTTGGGGTCGTGAGCAGCAGCAAGTTTTTGATACATTGAAGCAAAAGTTGAACTCAATTCTAGTGTTGCAAAGGCCAGATGCTACCAGATCCTTTCAATTACACACTGATTGGAGTGTAGTGGGATTAGGAGCGGTTTTAATACAAAAGGGTGATAAAAGACGAGAATATGTCATTGCATTTGCTTCTAGAAGCAATAATAGCGCAGAGTCCAACTATTCATCTTATGAAGGAGAAGCTTTGGCTGCAGTTTGGGCCATCGCTCATTTTCGTCCTTATATGGTCAACGTTTTACTTTGGTGACAGATCACCAACCTTTGAAGTGGCTCATGGAATCAGATAAACTTACTGGCAAACTTGCTAGATGGGCGTTGTTGCTTCAAGAATATGATTTTGACGTTGTCCATCGCGCCGACATTACCAATTTGGATGTTGATGGACTTTCTCGTAATCCAAGCCTTTCAGAAGAGGACTTGACGGGAACTAGATGGCATGGAGAATGTAACAGAGAGGTAGTTCTTGGATGGCATGCCGCGGTATACCTTACTATGTTATTAGGTTTTGCATCTATGATGCCCGGACCAGGGTCAGATGAAGAATCTGATAGAGCCCAAGTTGTTAGTGATGTGTGGGAAGACCAAGCAGTCTTGCACAAACTTCAACAAGGGACATTTTCTATACCTATCTCTGCCTTAAAGCGGGATAGAGTTGGTCATCGTGCAACAGGGTTCCGTTGGGAGAACGGTTTGTTGTTTCGTGTGTGGTCGGATGGATCTAGGCGTATAGTTCCAAGACCAAATCAAAGGGCATCTTTGATACGTCACGTACATGAAGACCTTGGACATTTTGGGGTGCGTAGAACACATTCTATGTTACGCAGCCAATATTGGTGGACTGGTATGCATCAACAAGTTGCCAATTATGTTTCTCAGTGTGAGGTGTGTGATCGAGTTAAATCAAGTTTTAACACCTTATCACCACAGTTGAGGCCTTTATCTATTATGGGCTTGGGCTATCGTTGGTCATTGGATTTTGCTGGGCCGTTGGTTGTTACCTCACGTGGAGCTAAATATGTGTTGGTAATGGTAGAACATTTTAGCAAGTGGATTGAACTTGTTGCTCTACCACAAAACTCTTCAGAGTTAGCGACTATGGCTTTTCTTGATCGTGTTTTATCACATTTGGGAGCTCCCGCTGAGGTGTTGATCGATCAAGGGCGAGAATTCCTTGGTTCATTTGAGGAATTATGTACTAAGGCTCTAATAGATCACCGTACTTCCTCTAGGGATCATCCAGAGGCGGATGGCTTAGCTGAGCGGGTTGTTCAGACAGTTAAGTGTGGTTTACGGAAGTGTGGATTGCTTCATGGCAATCATCGTGATTGGGACTTGATGTTGCCATGGATTGCTATGGGCTATCGTTTTAGCAGGCAAGCATTATTGGCATCTTATAGCCCTTACCAATTATTATATGGACGGAAGCCAGTTTTACCCAACTCAGTTTAAGAGAAGTTAGCTCCAGTTGTCAATTTGGATGACCCTGATATGTGGGCACAATGTCTAAATGATCAAGCAGAGTTTTTCAAAAAGGCCATGCCTATGGCTATGGAGAACTTATCCATTGCTCAACATCGTGATACCTTACGGTATGCTCGTATTCGTAGTGGAGCTTATCGGCCTCAATTGAGGAGATTTTCAAGGAGAGATTATGTTTATCTCCAACGTGAGGCACCTACTACCCTTGATGTGAAAGCTGGACACACCATTCTTCGTGTAAAGGCGATATTGCCTAGTGGTATTTTGTTACTTGAAGGCAAAGATGGACGGGAATGTCGAGAGCATTCTAAAAATTGTGCTCCATGTCATCTTCCTATTGAAGGGTCTGTACACCCAGAACTAGTTGTTGTACCAGTTGGTCTTCCATATTATGTGTGTGGTGAGAAGAAAGGGGCAACTACTATGTTATTGTGCGACCAATGCCAACGAGGATGGCATATGGCATGCTTGACTCCTCTTCTTTCCACACTTCCTATTGGAAATTGGATTTGTCCTCATTGTAGACAGTCTTCTACCAACGTTTGAAGACTTTTCTGGAGTTGACATTCATTTTAGTGATCATGCTACCATTCAATTAATGGGTATTATTTATGGGTTCACGACATCAATTTATGTGAGATTAACCATTGGATTCGACTCAAAAACTGTCGAAGGCGATTAAGGATGGGGCTCACATTGCACCCAGCCTACAATCCTTTAGTCACTTCCATACCGACTTGATTGGCCTATCTTTGTACCTCTACATTGACTTGAAGGTGTATAGTTGTAGTAGCTACATCACTGAAGGTCTTCTCCAACTACGTGTGTGTTTGTTCCTAGCTGGATGGAGGGGCTCTTTATCCGCTAGGGGGGGCATTTGAGGGTGTGTTTGTTGCACATTCTAGCTTTGTTTTGCTATGGTATTTTAGATGTTGATTGTGGCACTCGATCTATTGTGTAGAACGATCTTTGTTTACACGACAGCTGTCACATAAGGTGACATTGTAGCCACATGGCATCTAGATGTAGTGTTAGGTGGACTTTTTGGAGAGTTTACCTTAGTTGGGATGGATTTCATCCACTTGTTATAATTTATCCACCTTAGGGTTTGAAGCTTAAGGTGGAAAGAGTTCCTTGACTTGGCATTCTTGTCAAGTCAAGTTTTGTGAGTGGTTTTGAGAGGATTGTTGTGTTTTGGAAGCTTGCTTGGAGGTGGTATTTATCACTTAGTAAAGATTCCTACTTCTTCTCTCACGCTTGCACTCTTGGATTCTCCCTTTGTGGAGTGAGAGCCGCTTCACTTGTGTGAGTAGATTAGTTTGTTTCTCTTTGAGGGTGTGTTTGTTGCACATTCTAGCTTTGTTTTGCTATGGTATTTTAGATGTTGATTGTGGCACTCGATCTATTGTGTAGAACGATCTTTGTTTACACAACAAGTCTCTTTATCCTTGGATTATGAAACATCTATGAAATGTACAACATTTGCAGTGTATTTGGGTAATTGGGGCTTTGGTTTAGAACAACCAGAATTTACAAACGTCGATGCCATCTGCTCGGCATAGGGTGGAAGATGGAAAGACTTATCTAGACTAAACAAAAGATTTTGAATTTTTGTCATCACATCTCCTAACATCAATCATCAATGACTATAGACACATATGACATAATGTTAGAATTATGTAATATAAAAATGACCATACAAAGAAAGAACCAAAAAATTTGCAAAATCACTTACTAAATTTTATCTTTATAGTAAATTTCTTTGGCACAATAAGTGTAATGTTAAGGTCTTGGGATGCCACAACTGTTGGTGGTGCTTGTGTCTTTCCCAAGGTTATAGTAGTTGTCCTCATGAATAGGAGGAGGACGTCAAAAACCACATTGTAGCATTGAACTAGATTTCCTTCAATAGTTGTGCCTTTAAGAAGGATTTGTATAAACAATGTGTCCTTTTTTGCAATCCACCTGCCATGGTTTATTGCCATTCATCGCCATGTTATATCTAAAAGTGTAGTTCAATAGCATGTCATTTGGTATAAGGTCAATACTTGCCTTCTTCAACATTATTGTGTGTTTAAAAGAGAAGTTTGATTTGCCTATATCACAAAGGTCCTTCACCATGATGTTAATACCAAATTTTTGTGTCTACAAGCTGCCAAGACCAATATATGTATCATAAAAAGATTTAACAATATGCATTACCAAATGGCATAGAAATCTTAAATAAATGTAGAAGAGTTATTATGGTAATCTTATCTACAATGGAGGTCAAAAGGAGGCAGTTGGCACCCATGAACTCCTTGATCTTCACTAATGAATAAGTCTTATACAATCCTGCAATATTGCCCTTTCAATCGGTGGACCACAAATGAAACACTATCATACAATCACCATCTTGTAGATGCTTTTCTAAAAAAACAAATGCTGAATTAAGAGCCTCTAGTTCTTTGTCCGAGTTCCATATAGGCACCACACCTTTTGGAGAAGTCACTCTTGGCACAAGCAAATTATCTAGGCAATTGAAAATCACAAGGTCTATTCCCAACCACTGATTTATTTTACCATTATACATATGTGGCTTCTTTATCAATAGTTGCAAATATATAATACGTTAAAAAATTCATTATAGATTCAAACCATGTTCATCTCATTTACCCCAGATATGAAATCTAATTTTAAATTGAAAAGAGTTTTATCTTTGTCAAGATTTTCATCACCTCTGTGTACCAATTGGATGGATTGGTTTGCATGTTGTCCACTAGATTGTCAATGAAAATGTTGAGGATTAAATTCTCAATATTGTATGCCTCATCTTCAACAACAACAACAATGGCTTGTGTGCTATGAGTGATTACGTCTTCTGTTAGTTTCAATATTGGTGCCTTCTTCTTCACAACACTTTGAGATCCGCCTTACATCTGAGAGTTTTGTTCCATAGTCAAAGATACAAGGACTTGGCCACCTTCGTCGATCTTCTTTTTGTTTTTCTCCTTTCCCTTCACCTCCTTCTCCTTTGCTACCAACTTTACCAACTGCTTTGTCTTTTTTTGCTTTGCAATAAGAATGTCATTGAATTGATTTTCTTTCTTCTTATCATTTGCCTTCCTCCACTGAATATCCCTCCTCCTTTGGCTATCCGACAACCTTACAAACTCATCAACCTCCAAGTCAACGACACCTTTGTCCTCCAAAGATGCCTGTAGTTATATCTCCAACGCATGAATGAAGGTGAGGGGGCAGTCCAAGCTAGTACCATGCTCCACTACTAAAGTGAGCTGTGGTGAAGGTGTGCAACTAGCTTGAAGTGTACCTGCAATTTATTGAACTACTATCCAACTATATGGACAAGAATGGAGGTAGGTCATTTTGAGCAATTGTACCTTTTGCCTCGAGCTCATGCTTGAAGTACCTATAGTACAAGAACACATACTCATTATTTGTCATATTTAAGTGCATCTAAGTACATCTAAAATCTCAGTTGCATTTGATTGAGGTTTTAAAGTTAGGTAGAAGTACCCCAAGTTGCGATCTTTGAATTCATTTCATGTAAAAATTCAAGTTCAAGAATGGCTACATTCAATAGCATTATATAACTCATACAAAGAACAAAAATTCATGTGCATTAGTATTAAATACTCCTCAAACATGTAAGCATACCAGAGAAGAATTCTAGGAACGGCCAAATTTGACCCCTTGTAGGTAATGAACAAGCCCCCATCTTGAAATAATTAGTTGCAGCTATGAAATAAGGTCCAAACCCTTGATCCTAGATCTTCCTCCTCTAGTTTCAATGTACTCTGCTAAGTACTTAGACTGTTGTGGGACTTTGTAGTTGATGTTGATGTTGTCCTACCAAAGTACTGCATTAAAGTATTTGACTACTACATCTTCAATTTGAAAAAAAAATAAAATTGTTAACTTCCATATGTAATGAAGACTTGAGCTTATCCTATACTTTCAAAATATAGAATTCAATAGTAAACATGATATGACAAAATTCTACAAAGATTAAAAAAGAGGCACTTACCCCCATATGTCAAACACACTTGTTTAAAAATGGTCCAAGATGTGTTTCGAAAATAGGTTGTGCAAGAAATTTCTTGGTTTTGCATGATGGCATGGATAAGTTCCACCATTGCAAAAACTTAATCTTATGAAATGATGTTGTGTGGCAAGTAGCAACCATTTGTATTTTCTCCAATGTCATCTTTGGGACCTCATTTGAACACCAATGCTTTTTAACATGTATAATGTATGTTAATAGTCCCAAGGATGGAGACTTAACAACATAAGTTGCAAATGGGAATTAATATTGTATATATATAGCATGTGTAGTGTTAGTGAGTTGTGATTCAAGTGACACTTGAAATGAAGTATGGGGAGTCCATTAAGCTATGAAGGGCTTCTAAAGACCATTCCACACCCGTCCCGGGCGACCACTAGATCACCGTTCTAGCAATTTAAAGGCACCGCGCTCAGGTCCTCACTCACAAGTCTAAATCCTTCAATCCGTCACCTTTCTTAGCTAGAATCCAGTTTGCTATAGATCTAAATTCCGCCCTCACTCATCCTTCCTCACACCCCAATAGTCAGATGAATAAACAGGAGAACACCATATGAGACAAGGTATTCAGGGCAAAAAGCCTGGTTACTCAAATTACTTCTGGAATGCAAATACAAAGGAATCAATTCAGAGATCAAGAATTGAAGTAGAACAAGCTAAAGTGGAATTCTTAGATAATAAGCTTGCCCAACCATTTTAAAACACAAGAAAAAGGACCTAACAGTCACTAGAAAAACAGGGCAACAGCCTAACAGACCATTCTAGACAAAGCGAAAAACCGTTGGTCAACCGTCTTTTAAAAATTGGAATTTGGACCCATGCTTGGGAACCTGCTCCACAAAACTAACTTCTTATTTACCTTTATGTGTCTTCTTAGAACTACTCGCGCCTTGTGTCAAGTGTCTTTAGGTGGAATACTTGGTGGGGGTTGCCTTTGCTGCTGCTTGGGTCTTTAACCGTAGGGACGGATTGTATAGTCTTGGCCGATCTGGATTCCTCTTCCTCTTCGTCCGTTTCCATTTCATCACTTGCGACGATCTCCTCTTTGGATTCTTCGATCTCCTAGATCTCCACGTCATCATCCATGGGTGAGTACTCGGCCAGGTTCACCACTGTATCGTCCTTCTTTGGAGTCATGCCGACTGCTATAAGTGTCCATTTAGTCACCCATAACTCCAAATTTTTTTTTTTGATTTGATTAGCTTTTAATGTAGTTTTATATACCAAAAGCCTCCAAAAGAGTGAATAACAAAAATGGAAATGTCACATACCAAAATAGCAATTGGTCCTAAATGGAACATTTTCCTTTAATTGTGACCAAATCTTGCATGTAGATAGGGTAGAAACCTAGAAATTGTACAAAGTAAACGTATGTGGTAAAAATTGCCCAATTTGTCTAAACCTGCCTTTGAGTGACAAATCCTAATTTAATTGGTTTGAGAGAACTATGAAAGAACCTTAGTTTAGATTCCCAAAGAAAGGTTTCAGTTTCCCCATCCCATCGGTGAAATAGTAGAAACCCCTAATTGTTAGTCTACAGGTGAAGAAAACTCAAGACAGATCAGAGGAGGGCATCTACAATCTAAGTATGGTGATTTGAAGTGGGAATTGTGCCAGGAATTTAACGGAGCAATCGGTTTGCCAAGATTCCCTTCCATTTGAAAGACTCCCTAGTTACTAAAAATTAAAGGAGATAGCGGGATTTGATTCTCCTTTTGTAGATGTGAAAAGTGAGAATATAAGTTTGCACATCTCTCGTGGAACTCCATGAAAGGTTCTATAAAAAATTTTGTTTTTTTCTGATCTCCAAAGGATCTTTTTCCAAGCAATCAATCGCTTAAGGCCATGATGGGAAATTCTTAGAAATTATTTAGGTTGCGATAAAATCTCAATAAAAATTAGAATAGATTCTTTTATATTAGTAATGAGCTCCAACAAGTTTTGTAGCATTCTAATAGATAGAAGACTCAAAACTAACAAGATTCTTCAAAAATTGGCAAAATTGAAGATTAAACGTAG
The DNA here is from genome assembly GCA_950106755.1 of Climacium dendroides. Lineage (NCBI taxonomy): Eukaryota > Viridiplantae > Streptophyta > Bryopsida > Hypnales > Climaciaceae > Climacium > Climacium dendroides. The sequence goes on along the minus strand of OX467089.1, from coordinate 28,009,938 downwards.
AGTTGACCAATGTATTGAGAGTATACGGCATCAGATTGAAGTCAAAGCGGGGTCTTTTCTTATTCTCTTACACCAACTAAGGAGCCTAGGCTAGTTACTTTTCATAGAAAAATTGATCTCCAAAAGTTGGATTTTTATCCATTTTAGGTCATTCATTTGACACTAGGAATTTTTGTGATTTTGACGTAGAAAAAAGGGATGGAGGATTTCTTTAGAATAAAAATGGCCTTTTGAAGCCAATGGCGCAATCCGTTTGTAATTTGGAGTTTTTCTCCAAAAGTTAGAGTTTTGAACCAGCGTAAAAGTTAAAATTTAAAAAATTAGGATGAAAATCCTAAGTGATAAGTTTACCTTATGAAAATGAGAGGAGGTGCCCTTGGAAGAGTATATAAGGGAACCCCTTCTCCTCTCAAAAAAACTCTTTTTTGCCAAGTTTTGGCCCTGTACACATTGGTCCATTAGTTTGGATTTTTTGGCCATTTTTGAGCCAAAGTTGTAAACGTGGTGTTTTTAGAGCATTTCAAGCTCCATTGTTAACTTTTGTGCAAGTTTTGAAGGACTTAGAGGTCCTTTCAAACTTTATTAACACTTTGTTGTTTATATTTTGATATATTTTTGATAACTTGTAGTGTTTTAACTAATTCTTGAAGTTGGTTGTGTATTTTTTTAAGTTTCTTGTGTTTTTGTACTAACCTTAAAGAGAAACCCCACTCCGTACCTTGGCGATGCCGCTTTGTGGGGGTCTCTAGAGCTTTTATGGTTGTACTAACAAATTGTGTGTTAAAAATTCTTGTTTTGTTTTAATTTATGGTTGTACTAACAATGTGTGGTTAGAATTTGTACTAACATGTGTATGAAAGTTTGTATTAACTTGTAGTGGGAGTGGGAGTATTTTCTTGTATTTTTTTCTATTCGGGATGGCGAAGCTTTGACTTTGCATGTTGTGAAATTATTAGAATTTTAGAAGAAAATCCAAAACACAGTGGAACTTTGAATTTAAAGGTTATAGAAATTGGTAGAATTTAGAGGTTGTCTACAACTACGGCGGAGCTTTGACCTTAAATCACACCTTAGATGGTTTGAGTATTTTAGAAATCTTGTATAATCCCAGGCAACGGCGAAGCTTTGAACCTCCTCTTGTACCCGTTTTATGTTATTGGCTTTGTTAGTAGAAGTTTGGCAAAGTTGGTCATTTCTTAGTATTAAATGAATATTTAGAGCCAAAGCCAAGAGTGAAGAGAAGAAGTGGCAATAGAAAATTGAATTCAAAATCATAAATTAGAGGTTGAGAGGTTTCCAAAAACATAAAATACGAGACAATCCGAGTTGAAATGAGTGAGATATGAGCGGATGAAGTTTTTAAACATCGATTAGTAGTTAAACTTCATCCATGTATAACTTCTACTAGGAAGGTCCGATTTGCAAGTGCCTTATCAATCTAGAAAGTTGAATTTAGACTCTATAAGGAAAAAATATAAAAAGTCTAAAAATAGTAATCTGTCAAAAGTCAGACCGAGAGCTAGAATACCATGAAGAAGAATTAGGGAGAAAAAAACTAGAGATTAGAGATGGGAATTAGCCACTAGAAAGAGAAATTAGCAATTCCTATTTCACCACTCTTTCAACTCTTCTAGCTTAGACTAAGGTTGAGTTCAAAAACTCAATAGGAATGATAGTTGTGAGTTGATTATAAAGGTATTAGAATATTATAATTGAAGTTGGAGAAGAAGGAGAAATCTAAAATATTTAGAACAACCAATTAGAATTGAGATAAGGGAACTTAGGAGAAGATTGATCAAGTGTATTGGGTCAATTTATGTATTTTTTTTTTAAATATGTGAAATAAGTGAAGGAAAGGAAAGAAGAAGAAATAATTGAATAGAATAGAATATAGAAAAGAAAAGAGAAAGAGAAATAAAGAGGAGGAAAGAAGTTAGAGAAAAATAGGACTTAGAAGTGTATCCAAATACCAACTTAAGCCATGGGCAAAAATTACAAATCAAGGTAGGAAGATGGCGGACGATGGAGTATTCCAGAATGCGTACAACTACCTCAACGAGGAAACCGAATCCGAGGTAAAATATTGAGTTCTTCCCTTCCTTTTGAATTATTGAAAACGGACTAAAATATCATATGGCCGAATTACCAATAGGATTCAGAGCATAAAGATTAAGGTTTTAGTCAGAGTTAGTAAAACTAGACGGTAGATCTTGCTTAGAGGTTTTCAAAAACATCTCACACTTTGAAATCCGATTTAAAATGAGAAAGATAGAAGCGGATGAAGTTTAGAGCCAAAATTGGATGAAATTTAGCTAGGACCAAAACTTTTGGAACAAGTCAATTTAGTCAAACAGAGAATATTATTTAGAAACCATAACAAAAAGGAAAACTTAATTTCAAGTTGTAGATTAGGTGATACTAATGGATGAAGTTTGAATAACCATTTAAGTGGTCAAACTTCATCCATCGATAACTTATAGTAGAAGAAGCCAATTAGCAAGTGCAAATCCAATCTAGAATCTTAGAATGAAGAACTACAAGGAAAAGATGTAAAATTTTAAAAAATAGTAAATTGACAGAAGTTAGACCGAAACTAGAAGAACAAGGAAGACTAATCTAGAACTTTGAAGTTAGATTAGAATGATAGCTTAGAATCACATGCTTGTAGAGAAAATTAATTAGAAACCATAAAAACTTTAAACTCTAGAAAAGACTAAAAATTCAATAAGATATGGAAAGATGAAGTTTAGGGCTAAGTTTGGATGAAACTTAGATAGACTCGTCAAATTCAGACCAAACTTAGGAGTTAGAAAGAAAAAAATATTTTAAGTATATCTTGTAAATTTCAAAGTCTTTTGAATTAGGGAACCAACCTGGAACCAACCTAAAACCATGAATGAAGTTTTGATGAACCAATTAGCGGTCAAACTTCATCCACTCATATCTTTTGCTAAGAGTGTTCGATTAGGATGAATTTTATAGTTTTGAAAAGGGGAATTAATCATTTACAAGATGGAATACTTAGTTTGTGTCTGAACCACCTTTTGCAAAATAACCATAGCGGCTCATTAGAATCTACAATCACTTGACAAGTAAGAGTTTAGATCTTGTTTTGATTGGGTTTTTGTATACTTAAAGCCTACTTAGGAATTAGAAAAGATCCATTGCTTGAAAGGCACAATGAACCGATGTTAGAACACCTATAGAATAAAACCAACTAAAAGAACTTGGTTGTGTTTGCTGATTTACCAAGGGTGGGTAAATAAACGCTCACAACTACTGTCTCTATCATGTGCGTAAAGCTTTCCGGAAACTCCCGTGTTAAATTCACTATAGCTCCTTTATGAGTACTCAAACTAAGACAAATCGGAAGGAATAGCATTATGAAAATTGACATCCCCAACAAATCGAAATCCCCAACAAATCGAACAGCTTCATTTTAGTTGGACTGGGCTTTGGAGTTGAGGTTTTAACTGTTCTAGGCAGAGTCTGGTGCTTACTTTCTAGAATGGGCGTATCGATTCCAGATGGATTCCTTGGTTGTCCCTTGTGGGGTGATGGTATAGATGCGTTAGCATGATGAGTTGATCTTGGTGGTGTAGTGGCTGGTTCCAATAGACCTGGAAACATAGTAGTCGGCACTTCCATATAAAGACAAGTCGAGTGCCTGTTCGTGCTCGATGTTTTGAGATAGCGTTCGTAGCTTCCTTAATATCGTCTCCATCCATGCCTCGAAGTCCACCAGGATCTTTAATACCTTTGATCTGGTGACGTGTTCATCTACGAGTAGTCTATAGTTAAAAAGCTCCACCTTCAGTGTTACATCGGTCACAAGTGGAATTGTATCCTTGAGATTCTAGACGATCTGGAGAGCATCTATTCTACGTTGTCGTGCCACATTTAGCTCCTTCTCCATTGCAATCAATTGTACTTTCAAGTTGTCACGTTCCCTTTTTAGACTTCGGATGCGCTCATCCTTCTCTAGCAGAACTTTCGGTCTGGGCCGCCGTTCGATCTCTTCGACAATCCGTCCTAATTCCACTCCCCCAAGTGCTTCACAGATTATGACAAGGGTGGATGCCATCTGGTCAAATGCAATCTTGGTGATTTGCAACCATTCAATGATTATTTCGTACAGATTTGTCTCACCGCGTGATGCTGGAACTTGAATAGGCTCATCCCCTTCCACTACTAGCTGCTTCTCTCATTTGTCCGGATCCGTCGATTTCCTTCTGTGCTTGGTCGGTTCCTCTCTAGCTTCCAAGACTTTCTCCAGATCAGACTACAAGTGTTCAGATTCAAACTCCTTAGTTAGCTCGTACTTCATGATTTAGAGTCCGGTTCGATACTCTACCAATTCCGGATCACTTAGTACTTCATTGAAATGGTAGAGATGGTATAGATAGGGATTGATGGGGCTCGACTTACTAGAGGACATAGTATCGGCTAACTTCGCTACTATGGCTGTTGCAGTACAAGGTAAGTAAATTCCCCGTTATACTCCCTCAAACCACTCAAGAGTATAATTAAGTGACTCTAAAGATCGAATCCGCGAGATCTTGTGAAGTATCTAGCCTTATTAAGTGATTAAGCAAAATAAATATCCAAACTCTATTTTCTAGTCCTATGTCTAAAACTGGAAACGCTACAACACTCGAAAAGTTGAGAACCGGCCTACTCCCACCGTTACGATCCTACTAACTATCCGGTCCGTAAATCACCACCACCCTAAGATCTTACTAATTTCGGTCCTGGGTACACTTTGTAGACCAATCCGTTTCAAACTATCTACGCGTATCTTTAATCCTATCTAGTTTAGTTTAGCCTCTGTTTCATCATCAGAGAGGTCGTCGCTTGATTTTAAGAGTGGTAGTTCTACCAGTCCTTCCGTAATTTATAGTGGCTGAAGACCCACTGTCGCAACCCGACTTTTTGATTTTTTTTCTTTATCGTGTTTTGAAATATGGAAAGTTAAATAGAAAAAGTATACCTGGATTGGTACCGGAAGGAGAAAAACATTAGAAGTTAGAATAATTAGGAAAACAAGTAATCATCAATTGAAAAAGAGATAGAACGGATATCGGAAACGAATCCGGTTTAGACCCAAGCCAAAGGAATGGATCCAGGATCTGCGCCTGGAAAAGCGGAAAAAAGTAATGATTAGGTTTCCATTGTACAAAAAGCCTCCTTTAGGGTTTTAACCTCCCATTTGCTTCTGAGAGCTCTAGCCTTCCACACTCTCAGTTGTTTAAACCACTTCTGTGCGAGTGTGTGAGTGTATTTGTTTTCTTTGCTCTGATTGGAGATAGAAGTGAGGGAAGAGTGGGTTTTGTGAATCTGAGTGTGTCCGGTTGAGATCGGGTGAGCATTGCGAGAGTTTGTGAGAGGATTGGCACAGGTGGTAATTCGGTTGAGACCGAGGAGAGATTGTGAGGAACGGGACGTGCGGCTAGAAGAGAAGTAAGCTAGCAATTTGGTGAGGAGCCGGATGCTGCAACTAAAGCGTCCTAAATCTCAAGGATAGGTAAGCGTGCCCGCAATAGAAATTAAGGTTAGAAAGGTAGTGCTTTTAGAACCTAGTAGCAACCGGAAGAGAACGAAGTTGATGGAGAATCTCTCCGCCATGGGGTGTGCGGGTTTCTTCGGGAAACTCTGGGGCTTCCAAAATGAAGCCATAGTTAGGGAACTCATAGAAGGAGCCCCTAATCAATTCAACAACTGCATTTGGCCCGTTCTACCCATGTAGACATGAGAAATTTGAAGAGGAATTTATGAGTTTGAAGTACGGTTTGAAGAAGGAGGCACGGCGCAAGCTAGTCAAAAGGGAGATTTTGTAAAGGAGAAGTTTTAGGGCGCGACCAACCCCAAGGACGGATTCGCCATTGAAGATTGTGTCAATGGGTGTGTGACAACTCATATTTTTTATTTTTATTTGTTTACCTTTTTGAGCGAACCGGAATTTAGAAATAGGTATCCGGATTCATCTAGTGAGAAAGATAAAATCCAAAAATAGTCACAAAAGGACCTTACGGAACTAATCTGGTTTTAGGTAGAAGCGGAACGGATTAAATTTCCAACCGGATAGTATTTCCAACCGGAATCCTGTTGACCGGATTGGAGATAACCGGATGTCAAGAACCGGACCGGATATCCGACCGGTCATAAAGACAGTCCAGGGCGTCAGGACTATATAAAGCCTGGCCCTGCCCATTTTCAGGTCTCTGGATTTCCACGTGTTGTCGTGTCCTGATTAAACGCCTGACGTTTTTATCGTTGACCACGGCAAGGAAGAGGAAGTACAAGAGGGTCCGGAAGTGAGTGAGGGGTGTGAAACGGAGAGATCTCCTCCGGACAAGAGTGGGTGAGACCTTGAGTGCGAGCGGATACGTGAGAAACTGAGAGTGTGAGCACGCCAGTAGGTTAGTTTATAGGCGGAGCGGAACATCTAAGTGTCGGCGCTCCCTTGTTAGGACTGTAGAAGAGTGAAAACCGGGTAGAGCTACCCTCATGCCGCGGCTGAACCGGAAGAGAGGTTCTAACACCCCGCCCCCAAGTGAAGTAAAGCTTAGAAAAGTGGTTCCGGTCATGCCGACCAAGGAACCGGAACAGGGAGAGCTCAGAGAGGATTTGTTGTTGATGGGTTGTCAAGGGTTAGCTTTGAAACCTTGGGGTTTCAAAGATGAGAGGATGGTTAGAGAAATCCTGAGTGGCGTATCGAATCAGTTCGATAACACCCTGAGAGGGAATCCAGTCCAATGGACCGAGGCTTTGTGGCGGGATGTGTACGGATTCCGGCCAGGAGGACTCGGGCTTGCCAACCGGAAGGATGATTTTGTCCAGGGCAAGTTCGAAAGCGTAGTAAACCCGAAGGACGGCTACGCGATCGAAAATTGCCTCGATGACTAGGAGCGACGCCTGCTCCAGTTCCTGGTTCCGGTTTTGCATCCGGAAAAGCCCACCAGGGTGACTATCACCTTGGCTAACACGATTTTCGGAGTGCTGAGCGGAACCCGGAAAGTAGACTGGGGCCGGATCTTCTTTGACCTGGTGTCCCAACTTACTACAAGAGTGGGGAGAAGTAGGGCTACCCCACTGTGCCCTTATGTGTACCACCTCTACCAGCAACAGGAACTGCTGACGGAGGTGGAGCTGAAGGTGTGGAAGGCCTAGGAGCGGACCATGAAGTATGGAGAATCCGAGTCCGACCAAGAAGCGGATTCCGGAAACGAAACCGAGGAGGAGGAGGAAGAAGAAGAAGAAGAGGAACCGTATGTTCCCGCCAAGAGGCAGAAGACCACACCGGCTCGGAATCGAGGAGTGCCCCCGAGACATCCGCGGCCGCGCAGAAGTGAGACTCCAACCGGACCGGATGTGGCATCCAGATCAAGGACCGTAGATCCGTTCGACGAGTTGGTTGGGATACTCTGCGGAATCCGGGCGGATTGGGAAGTTAAGAAGCGGACGCTCGGGGAGATCGCGGAATTAATCGAAGCGGAACCGGACAGTCAGTTGCCGCGAAAGGTGGCTGAGAGTGTTATCAATCCGGAAGAGCTCCGGAAGATGAAGGAGGACAGCAAGCGGCAGTACGATGAGGTGGACACCCTCAAGGCCAAACTATTCGCGTTGCTTGAGAACGCCACCGCGACAAAGGAGATGGCGGAGGAAATGAAAAAGTTGGCCGCGGAAGTGAAGGACGTGCTTGGAGGACCCGGAGCCGCAGTCACCAAGGCGCGCCTGTTCGAAGAGGAGGTGCACAAGGACAAGAAGATATCCGGAACCAGGGTGGTGTATATCCTCACCGATTTTGAGGAGCAAATGGAGAAGCTCCTATCCAAGGCACAGGAGTCAACGGACCGGATCGTGGACAACAACCAGAAGTTGACAGAAGTTCCGGTCCGGCTCTCAGAAATTTCTCTTCCGGACTTGTTTCCGGAAGACGTAGCTTAGGAGCCGGGAAAGGACAAGACGCCCCAGTCAAGTAGGGCAAAGAAGGAGACGCCCTCGATCGGACATCAGCCGATAGATTTAGACTCCCCGGAAGCTGAGGAAGAACATCCGGTTCTACCTACGGATGGGGAACAGAACCGGAATCTAAATGAGGTCTTCGAGCAGTTGGAGAGACTTGATGAGAGCCCTACCATTGGATCCCGAGTGTATGAGACGGAACAGGAAGGATTGTAAAAATAGGACTTATAGATAGGAACCGGAATAGAATCCGGTTAGGATAAGGTAGGACCGGATTGTCAGCGCCTTCAGAGGCGGAAATCATGTATTCACTTTTTGCTTTTTGCTTTTTGTATATAAAACAGTCTCTGAGCTGGAGACGGAGAGAGTTCTTTTGGCATTTCCTTGTTTACTTTCCTTTAAACTAACTTTTGTGTATTTTTCCCGAGTATTGGCAAGAGTGCACGGAGTCGGAATAGGAAGGTGAGTACGGAGGTGTTGGTAGAGTTTCTCCCCTTGATGTATGTTTCCGGTTCTAGGTACATGTGAGTAGGTTATGAAGAGTTAGGAGTGGATTCCAGTGCCTCAGCAGCTACAGAAGTTTAGCATTCCGGGTAAGAGATCCGTTGATCAGGCTAGGCGGATAGGGAGGGATTCCTTAGCTGCGCTAGAACTCCTGGGTGGGAAACCTGGTCGAGTATCTTGACTCCTGTGAGATCTTGCCACCGTTGTTGGTGAACGGAAGAACTTTCGTGGGTGTTGGAACGGACAGATGCACTTGTAGCCACCGAACTTCGTACGGAACGGATCAATGTCAAGGTCGTTGTAGTATGCGAGGATCGTACGGGGGGTCTTTGTGTGACCTGTGATTCGGATTGCCATCCGGATTACTGTGAAGGACCAAACCGGATCCGTGTTAGTTAGGGGATCACTGGATAGGAAAGTGGGTCTTCAGCCACTATAAGTCACGGAAGGAGTGGTGGGCCTACCACTTTCAAAAGCAAGCGGCGAACCCTCTGATGGTAAAACAGAGGTAAAACTAAACCGGGTACGGAAGGGTGGATCAGACTGGATCCGCCCAGGAGGGTACATAGAACCGGAAGTTGCAGGGTCCAGAATTGAGAAGTCAGTCCAGAAATCGGGGAACTAGTAAAACCGGAAGTAGGATATAGTCCGGTCAAAGCTTTCCGGTTGGTTTTGGATGTTTCGGTCGTTAGAGGTAGAACCGGAAAAGTAGAATTAAGGGATTTAATTGAGTTTATCTTCTTGCTAAAGTTAGCTACTTCACAGGATTTCGTGGGTTTGATCTTTAGGGTCATTTTGTTATGCTCTAGAGTGATTTTTGTGAGTATAATAGGGAAATTGCTTACTCTGTGCTGCGACAGGGTGACATCGCTGATTGCTGGAGTTTTTAGTACCAATCCTGCATCCGAAAAAACCCACATGGGTTACTTCCACAATCGGAAATGCCATCTTCGGAGCTGTCGCAGCACAGAGTAAGCAATTTCCCTATTATACTCACAAAAATCACCCTAGAGTATAACAAAATGACCCTAAAGATCGAACCCACGAGATCCTGTGAAGTAGCTAACTCTAACAAGGAGATAAACCCAATTAAACCCTTCAATTCTACTTTCTGGTTCTACCTCTGAAAACCGGAACATCCAAAACCAACCGGAAAACTACGACCGGACTGTATCCTACTTCTGGTTTTACAAGTTCCACGGTCTGTGGACTAACTTTTCAATTCTGGACTCTGCAACTTCCGGTCCTAAGTACCCTCTTGGGCGGATCCAGTCTGATCCACCCTTCCGTAACCGGTTTAGTTTTGCCTCTGTTTTACCATCAGAGGGTTCGCCGCTTGCTTTTGAAAGTAGTAGGCCCACCACTCCTTCCGTGACTTAAAGTGGTTAAAGACCCACTCTCCTATCCACCGATCCCCTAACTAACACGGATCCGGTTTGGCCCTTCACAACAATCCGGATACCAATCCGGATCACAAGTCACACAAAGACCCCCCGTACGATCCTCTCATACTACAACGACCTTGACGCTGATCCGTTCCGTACTAAGTTAGGTGGCTACAAGTGCGCCCGTCCGTTCCAACACCTACAAAAGTTCTTCCGTTCACCCACAACGGTGGCAAGACCTCACAGGAGTCAAGATACTCGACCGGATTTCCCACCCAGGAGTTCTAGCGCAGCTAAGGAATTCCTCCCTATCCGCCTAGCCTAATCAACGGATTTCTTACCCGGAATACTAAACTTCTGCAGCTGCTGAGGCACTGGAATCCACTTCTAACTCTTCATAACCTACTCACATATACTTAGAACCGGAAACACGCATCAAAGGGAGAACTCTACCAACACCTCCGTACCTACCTTCTTACTCCAACTCTATGCACTCCTGCCAACACTCGGGAAGATTACACAAAATCAAGTCAATGGAAAGTACACAAGGAAATGCCAAAAGAACTCTCTCCGTCTCCAGCTCAGAGACTGTTTTATATACAAAAAGCAAAAAGCAAAAAGTGAATACATGATTTCCGCCTCTGAAGGCGCTGACAATCTGGTTCTACCTATAAATCCTAACCGGATTCTATTCCGGTTCCTATTCTATAATTCCTATTTTTACAATCCTTTCTGTTCCGTTTCATACACTCGGGATCCAATGGTCGAGCTCTCGTCAGGCCTTTCCAACTGCTCAAACACCTCACTTAGATTCCGGTTCCATTCCCCATCCGGAGGTGGAGCCGGGTGATCTTCCTCAGTTTCCGGGGAGTCTAAATTGATCGGCTGCGGTCTGGTCAAGGGCGTCTTCTTCTGTGCCCTACTGGACTAGGGCGTTTTGTCCTTTCCCGGTTCGTGAGCTACGTCTTCCGGAAACAAGTCTGGAAGAGAAATTTCAGAGAGCCGGATCGGGACCTCTGTCAACTTCTAGCTGCTCTCCACGATCCGGTCCGCTGACTCCCGTGCCTTGGATAGGAGCTTCTCCATCTACTCCTCAAAATCGGTGAGGATGTGTACCACCCTGGTTCCGGATATCTTCTTGTCCTTGTGCACCTCCTCTTCGAACAGGCGCGCCTTGGTGACCGCGGCTCCGGGTCCTTCGAGCACGTCCTTCACCTTCGCGGCTAGCCTCTTCATTTCCTCCGCCATCTCCTTTGTTGCGGTGGCGTTCTCGAGCAAGGCGAAAAGTTCGGCCTTGAGGGTATCCAGCTCATCGTGCTGCCGCTTGCTTTCCTCCTTCATCTTCCGGAGCTCATCCGGATTGATGATACTCTCAGCTACCCGCTGTGGCAACTGACTATCCGGTTCTGCTCCAATTAATTGCGCGATCTCCCCGAGCGTCCGCTTCTTCACTTCCCAATCCGCCTGGATTCCGTAGAGTATCCCAACCAACTCGTCGAATGGATCTCCGATTCCTGATCCGGATGCCACATCCGGTCCGGTTGGAGTCCACTCTTTGTGTAGCCGCGGATGTCTCGGGGGCGTTCCTCGATTCTGAGTCGGCGTGGTCTTCTGCCTCTTGGCGGGGACATACGGTTCCTCCTCTTCCTCTTTTTTTTCTTCCTCCTCCTCGGTTTCGTTTCCGGAATCCGCTTCTTGGTCGAACTCGGATTCACCGTACTTCATAGTTCGCTCCTGGGCCTTCCACACCTTCAGCTCCACTTCCGTCAACAGTTCCTGTTGTTGGTAGAGGTGGTACACATAAGGGCACAGTGGGGTAGCTCTACTTCTCCCCACTCTTGTAGTAAGCTGGGACACTAGATCAAAGAAAATCCGGCCCCAGTCTACTTTCCGGGTTCCACTCAGCGCTCCGAAGATCGTGTTAGCCAGGGTGATGGTCACCCTGGTGGGCTTTTCTGGATGCAAAACCGGAACCAGGAACTGGAGCAGGCAACGCTCCCGGTCATCGAGGCAGTCCTCTAGCGCGTAGCCATTCTTCGGATTTACAACACTTCCGAACTTGCCCTAGACAAAATCGTCCTTCCGATTGGCAAGCCCGAGTCCTCCCGGCCGGAATCTGTATACGTCCCGCCACAAAGCTCGGTCCATTGGACCGGATCATCTCTCAGGGTGTTATCGAATTGATTCGATACGCCACTCAGGAGTTCTTTAACCATCCTCTCATCTTTGAAACCCCAAGGTTTCAAGGCTAATCCTTGACAACCCATTGACGATAAATCCTCCCTGAGCTCTCCCTGTTCCGGTTCCTTGGTAGGCATGACCAGAATCACTTTTCTCAGCTTTACTTCTCTTGGGGGCGGGGTGCTAGAGCCTGGCCTCTTCCGGTTCAACCGCGGCATGAGGGTAGCTCTACCCGGTTTCGCTTTCTACGGTCCTACAAGAGAGCGCTCACACTCTGATATTCCGTTCCACCTACAAACCAACCTCCTGGCGCTCTCACACTCTCAGTCTCTCACGGTTCCGTATCCGCTCGCACTCAATGTCTCACCCACTCGTGCTCGGAGGCGATCTCTTCGTCTTACACCCCTCACTCACTACCGGGCCCTCTTGTACTTTCCCTCCTTACCGTGGTAAACGGAAAAACGTCAGTCACTAAGACAAGAAACGACAACACGTGAAAAACCAGAGACCTGAAAATGGGCAGGGTCAGGCTTTATATAGTCCTGACGCCCTGGACTGTCTTTATGGCCGGTCGGATATCCGGTCCGGTTCTTGACATCCGGTTCTCTCCAATCCGGTCAAGGAGAATCCAGTTGAAAATATAATCCGGTTAGAAATCTAATCCGATCCGCTTCTACCTAAGACCGGATTAGTTCCGTAAGGTCCTCTTGTGACTATTTTTGATTTATCTTTCTCCCTTTAGATGAATCCGGATACCTATTTGTAATTTCAGTTCCACTCAAAAAGGTAAACAAAGAAAAATAAAAAATATGAGTTGACACAGGAGCCTTGAGTGAGGAAAAGAAGATGGACTAGGCGAGCTACGTTCACGCGCTGGTGAACTTCTTGGTAGCCAACGTGGGAAAGAGTAGGGCTACTCCGGTATGCCCCTACATTTTCCACTTGTACAAAAACCAGAGTCTTTTGACTACAGAGGAAAACAAGAAGTGGAGAGTCTAGATGGCTCTCCGGAAGTTCGGAGGATCAGACGAGGAGGGATCCGAAACCGAAGCGAATAGCCCAGAGCCAAAGTACAAGGGTGCAAACCCAAAGAAGAGGGCCGGAGAGGACGAGGACGAGGAGGAAGAAGAAGAAGCTCCCCTCAGTAGAAGAAGGAGCAAGCGGACGCCTAACTTACGGGCTCTCCTTTCGGACCCAGCAAGGACAAGGAACCAAAACCGGTGGTTAGAGCGAAACCGGCTGTTCTGAGGAAGGTGGAGCCAACAATGGTAGTAAAACCCAAGGCGGTTTCGTTGGCTCAATTGACGGACCTTACGGGTCCGTACAATGACCTAATCCGGATTCACAACGTAGTGAGAACGGATTGTGAAGTTAAAAACCACTACGCTCCATGAAGTGGTGGACTTGGTGGGAGGAAAGGTTAACAGTGCGCTGTTGGAAGTGGTGGTGAACTGCGTCAGCAATCCGAATGTCATCCGTGAATTAGAAGACCGGGTGCTGAAGCAAAATATCAACCTACGGGAGATGGACAAGTTGGTACTCCGATTGCGAGGGGAGATTCAAGGCTTCTAGAAGGATCTGAAGACCAGCCGCAAGCAAGTGAGGATTGCAAAGTTGCTGCAGGAGGAGACCATAGGAGCAATCGAGCAAATGACTCTAGTGGTAGGAGCATCTGGAGATGTGATGACGAAGGCCAAGTTGTTTGACGAGGGAGTGCACAAGGATCAAAAGCTTTCTGGGACCCGAATTGCCCGCATCCTCTTTGACTTCGCCGGGGAGATAGAGGACACGATGAAGGAGTTCTGGAAGGATGCTAGAGGAATGGAGGAAAGCATCCGGAAGCTCCAGAGTGATCCGATCTCTTTATCCGGGATTTCGATCCCGGATGAATTGGACGACCTTGAGATTCTAGAGGGGAAGTTTGAGACTCCGGTCTCAAAAGAGAAGGAAGGAGGAAGAACTTCCACGTCCGGAGCTCCAAGGCCGATGACAGGGAAAGTCTTCCCTGTGGAACCGAAACGCGTTCCGGAAGGAGGAGATAGGATTAAGAACTTGAGTGAGCTATCACCAATGGCTACTCCAAATAGTGGTGGACCCCCATAGGATGAGTAGGTAGTTAGGAATTTAGAAGTAGGAAATTTTGGTTAGATCGGACCTTATCTTGGAAAATTAGAAAAAGTTTAGATCCGAAAATCTCGTCTGGATCAGTGCCGGATTTCCGGGGACACTTGCTGTAAAATTTTGTATATAATTCAAGTCTCAAGACTGAGACAAAGAGTTTTTTTCCTTGCAAAATTTTGCGTCTTCTTGTATTTTCTAATGTTTCCGTACCTTCCCAAAGAAAGGCCGGGTGAGGGAATGAGAGATTGAATACAGATGAGCGGGTTGTAAGAGGAATTTCTCCCCTTAGTGTTTATTCTTTGATTGCATGTGCATGTAAATGGGTTGTAAGTGTTGGGAGTGAGTCATTGCACCTCAGTAGATTTAACACAATATTCATTAAAATGAGAGTTTTCTAGTGAAATGGGAGTTGCGGAAGAGACTTTCAACCATGAATTTAATATACTTGTAGATCAATGACTACCAAGAAAGCATTGCAATGACACAAAAAGCGCATACGGAAGGTCAAAATTGTGACTTCTTCATAATTTATAGGAAGTCATCAAATATACATGTATTGGATGTATGCACTATAAACATAGAGTAATCCATGTACTAAACTACTACTTCCATCGTGGACTACACTTGTCTAAGATACATATGATGTAAAACGTAGGGTTCAGGAAGCACTTCGACTAAGCATTGGGATTTTTGTGAAATTGGCACTTGCGTCCAGAAGATGAAGGCTTCGTGACCAAAAGGTTATGAGCTTGCCTTTATCAACAGCAGAGACAAACGTAGGGATTGTCAAAGCCCGGAAATTGAAGAGTTGAATACCAACTGTTACCCGACCTAATATTCTCAGACATTGCACCGGAGAAAGTGCAATGCAAAAGATTATTTGGTGAGGCAACAGTTGTTATTCAACTCTACAACATCCGAGCTACGACAACGTGCTGTCCATAATGACTATGAGGTCCACGATTGTCAAAGCCCCGGAAATTGTAGAATCGAATACCAGCTGTTCCCCTAGTTGAGCCAATTCGTGGTAGAAGAAAGCAAACATTATATAACCTTAACTCTCAGCTACTCTTCGAATGTACTCTCATACACCACAATGTCCAAAAAGCAATGTATGAGTGTACATTAGAAGAATTGCTGAGAGTAAAGGTTATATAATGTTTCCTTTCTCTTCTACCACGAATTGGCTCAACTATGCACATAGTCGGGTCTAAGACATCGACTCTACAACTTCCGAGTTTTGACAACCCCATACATTATTCTCTACTATTGATAAAATTGGGCTCAAGGCCTTACTAAGGTTTAGGGTTTTTATTTTTCTACTCTCTACACAAACTTAGGGATTGTAGAGCCTACATGTACATAATTAGGACCTCTTCTATATACAACTGTACATGAGGTACAAGATGCAGTCTTCAATTTCTCCCGAGCCTTTAGAATTTCTTCTCTCTGACTGTATCCCCCCTTGTTAATCTGTCCGAGGTTGCCTCCATTGCGCTTACAACGACCTTCTCTTCTAGATGCCCCAACTGGGAGTTGAAACAGCAGTACAAAACAATCCACTGTGTTTCTGTTTCTTCAAACTCTCTTGTTCCAACGGAACCTGTGGACGTGGAATGGACTGCCTAGGAGCAATAACTGCAACCGATTCTCGAAGCGGACTATTTGGAAACTTGAATTTCTCTTCCACTATGGATGTTGGATAATTCGCGTCTCCATAAAGCTCACGCCCATCACCCAATAGTTTAGGGTCATCTCGGACCATCACCCATGTATTGTTATAGAACATCATTACCGAGCAGTCCTAAATGTATAATGTATGAACCCCTAGTATTGACGGAAGACTATCACTTATAAATTCCCAACATGTACTTCTTTGTAGACTATCACTCTACAATATGAACACATAATATGAACAAGTATTATATGTGTGATTTACATCGCTATAACTCCCTCGCCTTGAGAATCTTAGGCCCCCGACTGTATCCTGTATTTGGCTTCTTGTACTCATTCCACCGTTGATGCCTCTGTTGTTGTAAGAACATGCGGTCTGATGCGTCGAGATGACGAGCATCACTTCGAATTCTCTGCACCCCATCATGTGTCTTAGACATCCGGACGCTCCCTGACAGGACATACCTGGGACGGCGCCTTGCACTATCAGAAGCAGCTCCAATATGAGTATCACGAGATCCACGAGAGATCCCTGACTTGTTCCCTGGTGCAGCAATTTGTGTTGTGGCCTTGTCATAAAGCTTCTTTTTTGGCGCCATGTCTGATGCCACCGGTGATAACTGAGAAGCAAGTGGCCCCCCGCAGCGCACAGGAGAAGGTGAGCAGGACTTTGGTAGACGTGGGCCGTTATTAGGCGGACTATCCCCCACACCGTCATCCACAAGCTTAGTAGAATAGTCCATTGTGGAGTTTGCTGTTGCCGCCGAGCACGGAAAGTTCCCCTTGCTCAAGATTGCATATTATCCATAGTCCAATATAGAATCCGCCAACGCAACGCATGGAAGGTGATCATCTCCATCAGTTGAATTCCATATGTCCAGACTCTAGAAGCAAATCATATTTATATCATGACCACGAAATAGAACTGCATAGCATTGAGAACATGAAACACCATCCACAAACAAACCTAGAACGTGAATCAATCACACCATCCAAGCAACTAGGAAGCTCCAATTGAGCTGATTTGAGACACGAGTACTAAACCATGACTATTTTATTAGAGGCATAAGGACTGAAATTACAAATCTCCAGAAAGTAGGCTTAAGTCAGTTCGACTCGAGCTAAATTATACCAGAGCATGGAAATTGAGAAAATCCTTGTGTTGGCTTTTAGTAGTAATGTTCTTATAAACATGCAGATGTCCAATGTGATGTCCGTCAGTGCATCACATGTCATGTTCTTGGTTCTTATGCATCTTGTATACAGAGGAGTCGAACGGTGGACATCCGTTAAAACGTCCTAATGTTAAATTGGACGTCCGTTACAACGTCCTAATGTTAAATTGGACGTCCGTTACAACGTCCTAATGTTAAATTGGACGTCCGTTACAACGTCCTAATGTTAAATTGGACGTCCGTTAGAACGTCCTAATGTTAAATTGGACGTCCAGGTGCTGGAATTGATGTCCAGGAAAGCACACCATTATAGCATGTTAGTTGGCCGTTTTGTTCTTTTAGTTTTGAGCTGTGATTGCCTTGCGTAGGTTTTGGGTGAGGTTTTTCATTGTTGGCCGCTAGCTGAGATGGCCCCCGATTCTCGGAGAAAGCTGCCCGTGAAACGGGCAGCACCGTCTCGGCATCATGCTGACAGTGACAATGACGACTCTACCGCTGAGGAGGTACACGGTAGAGGTCGGCCACTCACAGAGCAACGGTTGAAGCAAAGGAACGATCCTTGGCATGTGAGTAGTCGTGTGAAGGACAAGGGCAAAGCTATAGCAAGTACTCCAGCACCCAAGAGGCGTCGCACGGGAGTGTCATGCACGACAAGGAATGAAGCACAGTTGTCTATGAGCGAGGACGACTCCGTTGAATCTGAGCCCAAGTGACTAGTGCCACCTAAACCTCTTATGTGGTGTGTTATTGAAAGGAGGTTGGATGTTTATATTCGTTTATGTGGACATTGTGTCAGACACATCACGCTGCCTTCTGCATTTCAACGTCTTAGTCTTCTGTCTAAGTAGATGTCCAAGTCGATGTCTGAGTTGATGTTCTAACGAAGATCAAGTGGCCGTTGACTTGCAAGTGCTGTTTGTATTTGAGGTTTCATAGGACCACATCTCGATCTCCTGACACGGATGAGGAAGAAGAATCAGATGATGTAATGGTCATGGAGAAGGAGCCTATTAAACCTCTACTTCGCAAGATCAATGTGAAGAAGGAGCGCAACAACAAGCGCAAGCAATATGTGGAGGTGAATGAACGCGATTCTCCCCGTGGGAAGGCAAAAAGCTATTTGATAGCAGATGTGAAGGCTTTTGCCAAGGGATTGAATCCTTTGTTTGGGTGGGCTGACCAGCCTTTGGATGAGAGACAACGATTCTTTGATAGAATCTACGCAGGTAATGTGATGTGACCGAAATTGCTTGAGTAGGTTGTTAGTTCTTTTTTTGAATTTCATGTCCTCTTGGACGTCATGATGCTGAATATGAAATTTGGATGAGCATCACCATGCCTTCTATATTGACGTCTGCAGTGGTGTCCAGATGTCTACAATGATGTCTGTGCAGACATCATTGTGTCTGCGAAATTAAATTATCTCGGAAGTCTTATCGTTTGCAAGTGTTTTGTATTGTGACCGTCTTATTTCAGACTGGGAAGTTGGAGGCGACCAAGTGGAGATAAATCCTTCATGGTTTCCGAAGCATGTGACAAAGACTCTGATCAATGTTCGCCATCATTTGATGAAGTTGATCGATGGGGACTGCCCTAAACCACTAGAAGTTGATGCCTCCGTGTGGAGGAGGTTGCAAGAGAGATGCAGCTCGTTAGACGCCAAGGAGAAGTCCGCGCAAATGCGTGCAGTTTCTAAGGCAAAGGGGTTCAAGGAGGCTCAATTGAGGCTCATTGAGAAGAATGTCATAGGTGAATTGGTGAGAGTCCTCCACTTCCATTTGTTTTGGATGTCCATTCAGACATCATCTTCCTTTGTAAGATGTCTGCATTTATGAACCTCATGTCTGAAATGATATTTGCGTGGACATCAATGTCGAGACCTTTAATTGTTTTCGTGTGCTAGACCCTACAACTTGGACGCATACCTTATGAGTCGGAGGTGAAGGAGGCAACGGACAAGGAGTATGCTCGGCGCCAAGCGGAGACCCGCAACTCACCTCATGACTACAGTCCAGATATACAAGAACTGCGGACGTCGAACGCAAAGTTGGGAGGGCGCCTTGGTCGAGTAGAAGAGCTTCTCCAACAACTCCTTCATTCCCTTGGAGGCAACAATCTTCAAAGTCATGTTGTCTCAAATGCAGGAGGTGGTGGTCAGAATGTTGGATGCGATGTCACTCTTGTGAAGAAGGTAGCTGTTGAGGACGTCCCCACAGACGTCGAGGAGGATCTTCACGTCAATGCTGACGTCGGTGGTGACGTTGCTGAAGACATCGCAGATGGCGTTGAAGAAGAAGTGGACTACCTGAAAGACACCGTTTCGGACGTCCAGACTAACAACAACGTTGATGCAGACGTCCAAGAAGACGTCCAATTGTGCGTTGTGCAGACCATTTCCAAGCACAGCAATGCTTCAGCAGACGTCGGAAAGGACGCGGATAAGTCCTCCACAGACCCGTATGCCATTTCCGTGGATGAAGTTCCCCCCGCCGAAGTGCAGACGTCTGCTCTTGCAGCACAAACCGGTAGAGTTCAAGAGGTATTTTACACACCCTAAACCGTATGACAAGAGGTCATTGGATGTCATTCATGTTTTTTTCCTCATAAGAATTAGGCTTTGTGTCCTTGCATCCACATGTAGCCCAAAATGCGACGAGTCCACATTCTCTAAAGTGTTTTATGTTATCGCTTTGTTCTAGGTGGCAAATATACAATCCTTCGGGTCGTCTACCCGTTCCAATCGGGTCACAAGGACTGTACCAAGTGCAAAGCCGTCCAAGTTTGTGGCCCCAACAAAGCCCTTGAAGACAACTGCACCAAAGTCTTTGAAGGCAAGCCCTTCTACGGTGGCAGATCCCCCTAAGAAGGGAGAGGCACCACGCAAGAAATGAACACACGATGAGATTCTTACCAATCTTGAAGTTTGTATTGAAATTATGCCGTTCTCGGACGTGGACAGTGGTTCCAAGAACATGGAGTCGTTGATACCTGTGTCAAATGGAATGCAGACCGTGTTGCAGTGGACGTCCCGAGAGACAGGAGGACGTTAGCCCCAGCAATGGGACGTCACTGCAGACATTCGCATGTCTGGAAAGTAGCGGACGGGAAAAGAAACTGAAGAGGTTGCTTTCATATGAAATTCTCTTATATGTGTTTTGCTTTGTGTTGATTTTTTTATTCGGCTTAGTCTTCATTTTCAGCTTTGGCTTTGTGTTCTACCGTGATCCTCCTTTGTGAGACATGGTTGTTCATTGTATTGGATTTTCTATTCTATGAATATGGACATACTCCTATTTGAAGTCATTGTCAATTTGTGGTTGTTGTTGATGTCTGAAGCAGCATTCCGTGTCCCGCCAACCAATGAATTGTGACGTCAAAATGTCCAATACAAGGCATTTATTAAGCATGACGTGTCTCGTAACACACATCCGCTCAGACATCTTCATGTCCAATTCAATGCAAATACAAAGCATTGGAGTGTCCCAAACAACAAATCCATCGGACATCATAATGTCTAATGAAATGCACACAAAAAACATCAAAATGTCCAACACAATGCACACACCAAACATCGGAATGTCCAATAAAATGCATCCACGAAAACAGTGGAATGTCCAACAAAATGCATACATGCGTTGCAGAAGACTTAGATCTTCTAACGGGACGTTACCGCTGACATCCTACAATGCATCCATCCATCTGCTACCCTACCATGTAGGTGCGCTGCCTCGTGCAAGTAGACATCTCCTATGACAGTGACTGCTTTGAGAAGCACGCATGTGCAAATTCTACACGTCAGGATGGACATCTCATTCAACATACAAATGTTTCATTTGACATCATAAAAGCCATGCGGATGTCCACAGCGATGTCTCAGGAGACATCCGGAATTGCTAGGGAGACCAGACAAGTGGTCCCAAAAATGCCACGTCAGCATCTGCGGATGCCACGTCAGCCGATCCCGTCAGCTCTGACGTGGTATCCCACGTCAAATACACGTCAGACGCCACATCATAGACGGGCAATGGATGAAAAAAAAGCCACTCTGGCTTTCCCGCGCCTATGTGGCAGCCACATGTCAACTTCCTAAGCCCCCCGTTGACCGAAGTTTTTTTGGACATCACAATGTCCAGCCTGAAAATCTGCGTGGACGTAGCATGCAAAATGCATGTCCACGGCAGCGTGGTCTAATTGGACGTCCACCTTGACGTAGACATGTCAAGTGCGATGTCCGGATGTCAAAATTGCGATGTCTCGGCGGACACAGTTTTCTTATTTCCGGAAAATACGGAATACTCTATTCAATATTAGTGAATCAATTATTCCGGAAAATCCGGGGAGATTTAGTTCGAATCGAGCTTATCATTAACACACAAGGAACATATTGACTAAGTGCAGAAACTACACAGTCAGCTCGATTCGAGCTGATTGAGTTGACAAAGAATATATATGAACGAGTGCACCGGCTGCATGATTAGTTCGATTCGAACTAAACTACAATTCTTGAAGATCTTATCTTGCCAGTTGAGAAATAATTATCAATTTTACATATTTGCTCTGAAAAGAGCTGAACGAGGAAATAGTCATGTAGTGTGGTTGATCAGCTCGATTCGAACTGAATGGGGATTTATGATCATAATGTGGTTGGTCATCTCGAGTCGCCGTGAATAAGGATTGTGATATAGAATATTATAGATTAGATTGAATAGGTTCTAATCAATAGATCCAGTGGTCAGCTCGAATCGAGCTGACATTGATGTGGTTAAGTTCCCATTTATTTGTCGAAGAGGATTTCTGATGCCTTAACTACCTGCGCGCCCTTTTCCAAATATTCAGAGCTTTCAGCCTTTCTAGATGCTTGTATACGCAGAACGTACTAACATTTCAGTGAGTGTACTAGATCTCAACATGCACTCTGTTAAGCTCGATTCGAATTGATTGTTATGGTTTCATTCGGATACTGAAAGACGTGTTGTTCTTCTGAACAGAGTGACTACTATTTTGACTAAAGGATATGGAGATGAATATTGACGGGGACCCCATCAACGACATGGAGTTCTCGGATGAAGAATTTCCTGTTCTGGAAGGGATGAATGTTAGCATTCCTGAATGCGAGGGCATCCCACGTCGTCTATGGAATACAAGATGTGTCACTCTCTACAATGAGGCGGGTTTACTTGTTGGCGAAGGGATTTGCCATAGTGTCAACTCAGACCTTGTGCTTGGAGCTAGTGGTCCCCTTGGAGATACCCATGTAGCAGTCCACATCACCAAGACATTCTCTGAAGTGGATATCCCGTAGGAGCAGATTTACTATTTGGTAGCTTGGCCGATTAAGTGAGTCCACTGCGCGGGAGCAAGCCTTCACAACCATGAGGCTTGGGATAGATTTAATCAACTGCAAGCTTGCCTCCAGAATCCACAACCTCCAACATCTGCTCGGCCATATTCAAGT
The DNA here is from genome assembly GCA_950106755.1 of Climacium dendroides. Lineage (NCBI taxonomy): Eukaryota > Viridiplantae > Streptophyta > Bryopsida > Hypnales > Climaciaceae > Climacium > Climacium dendroides. The sequence goes on along the minus strand of OX467089.1, from coordinate 27,987,478 downwards.
ATCCTCAGAAATCCACTTCACGTGACATCCCACAGATCTAAGGAACTCCTCACCCCAGAGTCCATTAACTTGGTGTCCAGTAGAGTCTGTTGCTCTCAAAATTGCGTTCAACCGTTTCCAAGGGAGAAGATTCGAGCCTTCCGCGAGCGAATGTACTCCTGTACATCATTCAAGTTCAGGTCGCACATGAAAACTGAAGTACATAGGTCTGTTCATCTGGATGTGCGTGGAAGGAAGACGGTGACAGTTGAAGGTATTAATGTGTGCATGCGAGCATGGATGCATATTTTTGGAGTCCCGGAGGCCACATTCTATCGATACCTCAAATATTGGAAGGATGAACGAGAGGCAAGAGACCATGGGAATACAGGATTGGAGAAGCCGAGAAAGCACATCCAACAAGCAACTGCAACGCTAAAGTGCATCCTCGAGAAGGAGGCGGACCACATGCCACATCGTACTTGAACTTTGAAGTCAGGGGACAAGGTTGTTTCCATGTGTCTTCCCTCTACTTTTCAGTGGAAGGATAAGATGAAGGAAATCAACGACGTCAATGCAGCGTTCGGATTACCCGAGGTTTCAACTTCGAACTTAAGCAAGATCAGATCTTCCAAGTTCTTGGAGTTCGAGGTGAAGAAACCTGGTGATAATTTCGCTCGGTGTTCAGTGTGTGACAAATTACAAGAGCTACAAAGAAGTTGTATTGTTGGATCTCAAAGTGCTTTGATATGGTTAAGGAGGCTTGACAAGCATTTGGCTATTACTCGGGCGCATAGGGAGATGTATTACGTCAATCGTTACCGCTTGCACAAGTTTCCACACGAATGTTTGACAATCATGCATGACAAGATGGACCATGCCAAAACTGCTTCTCCGGTCTTTTCCCATAAGACTAAAGAACTTGATGGACTCACGAAGTTGCCCGTTTCAGTGACTAGCATGATTGCCCACGGTCATGGTGATGTTCGATACGCGCATTATGGCTTGGATACGTTTCCCCACGACTCCAACTACACTATTGGCTCCATGGCGAAGTTGTTGCGAGATTTGGAATTACCACCAAAATCATCTTCTCGGCAATTGTTTACGGGGCCGGGATCCACAAATTTGTCCAAGACAATTGTCGTAGACCAAAATGAGAGGATGAAATTGGTTATATAGAATTTAGAAGTAAAGAATTGGTATTGGTAAAATTTTTTGATTTACAAAATGGTAAACTAATCATATTACCAATATTAACTCTACCTCACTATTGGATTAGTAGTAGATAGATAATTTGGTTAAGAAAGATATTGTATGTTTCCTGTTTTCCTAAAAACCCGGAACCGAATCCGCACCTAAGGAACTAAACAGGGATCGGAAAAATATACTGGGGCCGGAAGCAAACGCATCCACACGCTACCGGAAGATTATCGGGACGGGAAGAGGAAATCCCGGATCCAACGGTAATCCCATACATCACGAAGGACCGTTCAACGGCTAGATTCCTCCGCGATGATTGCGGAAACGGCTACTTTCCCAACGGCTGCGATTGCTAGGAAATAGGTAGGAAAGTAGTTAGGAAGTTTCTGGGAAGCGACCCTAGCATGGTTAGCCGAAAACCCAAGTTTTTGGTAGGTTGGAAGTAGCTTGGGAGGTGCTTTCAGGTGCATGCACTTGGACTGCACTTTCCGGATTTTTAGGATTTGAGATCCACATTTTGCGGATCGGGTGGGGTTGGTACGAAAGTCAACTTAGAAGGATAAAGAATGACACCTGTCATTCTCCTGTCCTTTGGTTTTATTCCTTGGGACCTTTAGGGTTCCTTGGGATGTGTATTTAGGGGGCTGAAGTTAGCTTGAAGCCCCGAGCGGGTGTGTTTTCATATTTGTGTTTTTCAACACTTTGCGAATTGATTTTCAGATTTTCACTTCTTACGTGCTGGCCTGAAAAGGCTAAGTTCTGTGTTGGTATGCCGTGCAATGCTAAAACCATTGTTTAGTGCGGGTAGCTGGTTTGCAGGTGTGGAGGAAGACAAGTAGCCCCCGGATTCTGTCTAGGATCTGATTTTGAGAGCATTGAGGTTTGGTTAAGGAAAACTTTGTGTACTGAGAGGGAGTTCTGGTTGCTGAAGTTCCTTGGGTGTCTTCTGAGTAGGATAGCCATTCTTAGGTTGGGTGAATTCTTCAGGAGGGAGAACAAACGCCAACTGACATCTGATGAGGTTCTACTGAATCCGGAAGAGAGGAACAGGAAGGTAGTTAGGATCTCTCAGTTATCGGATGCCGGATCACGCTCTTGGAATTCTGTCCGGGTAGGTCTGTCGTTGTAGTACTGAGAGGATAATAGGGGTTTCTTGAGTGACCTGCTAGTCTGGATCAACATCCGGGTTAGTTGTGAGGAAGTAACTATTTCCTATTCTGGTGTTTGTTGTTGTTATTTTAAGTGGATCTTCATTTCACTCTAAACACGTTTGAAGGGTAGGATTTACGTTCCCTTCCTAAAACCAAAGAGCGGAACCCTCTTGGTAGAGGTTAAACTAAGATTTTGTGAGATACTATAACCGGATAGAAATCCTCTTTCCGGTTCCGCATCCGTCTAAGTTGATCCGGATAGAGAGAAGCACAGGATTATGACAATCCTCCTTGTTCGATTACTAGTGGAAGACTTGGTGTGGATGTAAGGAAATTGGATTATGGAGAAGAGAGGGTATTGAGAGAGTTTCATGTTGCAAATATTTAGATCCGGTTTTGCTTGGGTTTGGTGTTTTCCGAATCCTGTTCCGGATATCTTGAGGAAACTAACGTTGAAATCATGTGGGAACGATACACGAGTCATCTAAGGTGTTTTACATCAATTTAACACCTAAGGGTAGGATTTGTGCTTCCTTGTGCTATGACAGCAATTTTCAAGGGTGCCGAAGTGTGTGAAGCGTCGCTACCTCCACCACCGGAAACCTTATGTTTAGGGATGCCACTGCCTCCAATTCTGAATGTGCAGGTGGATAATGCCACCGGAGACAACAAAAACAGATTTGTTTTTTGTTACTGGTCTCTACTTGTTGCAAACAAGATCTTTCGTGAAGTGTACGTGAACTTCATGATCGTGGGTCATACTCATGATGATATTGATGCGCTCTTTGGAAGATGGAGTATGCTTTTGAAGAAGGAAAACTTCCTTACAATTCCTACACTTATGAAGTCGTTTATGGATGTGGAATCCATTCCAACAATCCCTCACCTCATAGAGGAGGTGCCAGATTTCAAAGGTTTCATAGTAGGCAATGTTTTAGACGGCAATGACATCATGGTTGGTCATACAAAGCCACAACAAGTCAAGTTTTACTTGGATTCTATTGGATGTCCAATTATGAAGTACAAGATGTTGTGCATTGATGTTGATTGGTTACCAAAGGGGGTTGGTAATGGAATGAAATTGTGGAAGGAGGACTCGGAAGGGCAAAGTTTGTGGCCACGTAGAGAGCTAGAAGCAGTTTTGCCAAGTCCAATGAAAGGCACGGAGGACATCTTGAAGGGCATATCTGGATTTGTAAAGTACTGGGAGCATTTGTGCAATCAAGATCGCACTGGGGAGTACCGAAGACATTATGAGCACGTAGTGCACTACTAGCGTGGTGTCAAGATAGCATTGCTAGAACCACTACCTTCATCTTCTATTTTAAAGGATGGTTTCTGGCCAACTAGCCGTGTTCAAGCTACTCGGGTGGATGAATTAGATGAAGACGGCGAGGACCGTGAAGAGTTCGGAGAAGATGATGCATACGTAGGCCCTTTGAGAGGTCGTCCACAACCATCCTTTAGGGTGGGTCGAGATCTCTTTGAAGGATATTTTGTTGCAGTTCGATCCGTAGAAGGTGACAGTCATCCTGTTTGGATTGCAAGGGCATTGTCTGATCCAAATTGTAATCCGGAGAAACTTAATTGTATACGCATTCAGTACTTCCGTCCAACATTGAGAGATGAAGATGTTCAAGACTTCTACACTGGATGGGATAGTGAAAGAGGTCTACGTTGGAAAGTGGATGAAACCGAACCGCCACTTTGGAAGCATACAAATGCTCTTATGACAGCGTGGAAGTCTAACATTCGGAAGGATACTCGCTAATGCATGATCAAGATTCCAACTGCTCAAATTGACATCATCAACCGAAGCCTTGCATCATATACTTGATATTTGTAGCTATGTATTGATGTATATTGCAAGTTTTATAAATATGTTGTTTCCATCGTCATGTTTTATAAAACGAATGGAATTCATATATTAGAGTAGATGGTGTAGGTTTGATTTGATTATTTGTATTTCATTGCTTGGTATTGCATAAATGTGTTGAAGTGTATGTTTTGTGTTTACAAAACAATGTTTTTTCTGTTTACAAAACAATGTTTTTTCTGTTCAATATTCTTTATTTTGTATTCTTCAACTTTGTTTTATCTATTTTTAACTTCATTTTATTTTGTGTCTATCATTGAGCACATTTTATTTGAAATTACATTGCTATTGGGGAGCAAAATGTAGTGGAAATATCCACTATTTATTTGGTCAACATGTAAAGCACTTGTCACATTCTGGGTAGGGGGCCGGTTGGTTGTTACAATTTTCCTGCCTGCAAAGCTCACTTAGCAGCACCAAGTCATGTTTTTTCTCTCATGCGCTCATATGTCCTTGATGGGAATCGAACTCGGACCGCTTCAATGAGATGAACAACCCCTTACAACAAACTGCGGAGCTCATGACTTGGTGTTCAGAAAATAACACAATCTTTATTTATATTAATCAGAACATTTACTCTAAACCAAATTACATGTGTTTGAACAAACAATCACTCAAAAGACTCTCATTTTAATGGAAATTGCAAATTACAACTAGAAAATTTAGCCTAAACTATGGAACATTATAATTCATTATTTAGGGTCTAAATGGACTATATTATTTTGAGAGACTCCAAACCTCTCAAAATATTGAATATAGTGTTATTTAGGGTTCATTATTCCGGGTGAAATAGCCAGTGTTAGGCTAGGTGGTTAGGGAAGGGATTCTTAACTGCGCTAGAATTGCCGGATGGAATATTTGGTTCAGCATCCGATCACTTAAGAGGTTTCGCCATCTGAAATAGTAAACGGAAGAACTCTGGATTGCGCTGGTACAGGCGGATGCACTTGTAGCCACCTTAGTTTTGCACGAATCCAAAGAAGCATTAAGGTTGTTGTAGTTGAAGAGCACTATAAGAAAACTGTGTCTGCCGCGACATCGCAATTTGGACACCCGGACATCGCACGTGATGTGTTCTATGTCTGCACTGATGTCCAATCTTTTCGTACTGCCGTGGACATGCCAAAAACATAGTACGTTGCATCAAATTTGTAGGCCCAGCGTCGTAATGTCCAAAAAAACATCGGTCAACGGGTAACTTCAAGAGTTGACATGTGGCTGCTACCTAGGCACGGGAAAGCTAGAGTGTCATTTTTTTCATTCATTGCCCGTCTATGATGTGGCATTTGACGTGTAAGTGACATGGCATGCCACGTCGATGCTAACGAAATTGGGTGACGTGGCATGCCACGTCGGTGTTGACGTGGCATTTGCAGATTCTGACGTGTCTTTTTTTGGAGCCACTTGCTTGGTCTGCTTAGTATTTTAGGATGTCTTCGAAGACATCGCTGTGGACGTCCAGGTGTCTTAAATGATGTCAGGTGAAACAGTTGTATACTAATTGAAATGTCCAATCGAGCGTGTGGAGTTTGCACATGCGTGCTTCTTAAAGCATATCCTGTCATAGGAGATGTCTGCTTACACAAGCCAGCACAAGTACATGCTGGGGTAGTAGATGGCTTCTTGCATTGTAGAATGTCAGCGGCGACGTCCACTTGTTTGATCTTCGTAGAAGGAGATGCAATTGTAAACACACTTATTTTTTGGGAAATCTTAGGGAACGCATGTATGCATTGTATTGGACGTTCTAATGTTTCATGCATACATTGTATTGTACATTCCAATGTTTTCTGTATGCATTATATTGGACATTCTGATGTTTTATGGATTCATTGCATGGGACACTCTGATGTTTTCTGTATGCATTGTATTGGGCATTCCGGTGTTTTATGGATTCGCTGTATGGGACACTCTAATGCTTCATGTATGCATTGTATTGGACATTATGATGTTACAATTCAAAGATTGCACAACATGTTATGCTACTTTTGACATTAAGAACATCCACAATTTGCTTGTGACGTGACAAGGGACTACATCCATGACATATTCATAGAATAGAAAATCCAATATAAAAAAATCCCATGTCTCACAAAGGAAAATCACGGTAGAACAGAAAGCCGAATTTCAAAATGAATCCTAAGCCGAACAAAGAAATGAACACAAAGCGAAACACATATAACATAATTTTAGCTGAAGACATCCACTTCGGCTTCTACACTCCCACTACTTGCTGGACACGCAAACGTCTGCAGCGACGTCCCATTGTTGATGCTAACGTATTCTTGTCTCCTAGGACGTCTTCTACAGCACGCTCTGCATTCAATGTAACACAGATATCAACGACTTCGTGTTCATGGAAACACTGCCCATATATGAGGGTGGCATAATTCCAATACAAACATTAACATTGAAAAGAACCTCATCGTGTGCTCATTTTTTGCGTAGTGCCTCTCTCTTCTTAGGGGGGTCTTCCGTTTGAGGAGGGCTTGGCTTCGAAGCCTTCGGTGCGGCTGACTTTGTTGGGGCCACAAACTTCGACGGCTTGGCATTTGGTACGCTTCTTATGACCTGATTGGATCGACTCGATGACCCATCACTAGAAGAAAAACGTGTCCGCTGCAATCCACTGGAATGCAACTATGTGTCCTATACAACTATCATACAACTGTTGCCCTCCATATTTGCACCAAATTGGTCGTGTACTTTGTTCTAGTTGCAAAATAGTCGTAGAATGATATGTAACTTTACAAGAGAGTAACAGAAGAGTAGATGTGAAGCATTTTACATCTGAAGTACATCAATGTCGTCTATGTACGGTCTTGGACTTCAATGTATTAAATTATAGTCAGATGTAGTTTGAAAAATGACTGTAGTTCAACTAGAAAGCTTTACGAGAGAGTAACAGAAGTGTAGATGTGAAGCACTCTACATCCAAAGTTCATCAACGTTGTTGATGTATGGTTCTGGACTTCAACATATAAAACTGTAGTCAGATATAGTTTGAAAAATGACCAAAGTTCAACTGCAATACAACTATAGTACAACTATAAAACAACTACAGTGCAATTACATGACAACTATAGTGCAACTGCAAACTAATTATAGTGCGACTATAAAACAACTACAACACAACTATAGTGCAAACAACTGTAGTGCAAACAACTGTAGTGCAACTACAATGCAACTACAAAACACTTCAACTATACAACTAGAATGCAACTATTACAATTCAAATCTCGCACTATTACAAATATTTACAAAATAAATAGATATTAGGCATCTATGACTCTTGTAGATGTTATGAATCTAAAATTAGTATAGATTTCTAACCATGCCATATAAAAAAATCGGATTGTTGTAGATTTCATATATGTAGGACAAGTTTAGATTTTAAAGATCCTAAAGAGTTATAAGTTTAAATGAAATTTCACCATACTACTATTACAGAACAATTACAATGCAACGATAATTCAACTACAGTGCAACTTAAAAACAATTACAATGCAACTAAAAGACATCTATAATGCAACTAAAAAACAACTGCAATGCGACTTCAAAATTACTACAATGCAACTACAAATCAACTGCAATGCAACTACAAATCAACTGCAATGCAACTAAAAAACAACTGCAATGCAACTACAAACCAACTACAATGCAACTACAAACCAACTACAATGCAACTAGAAAATAACTGCGATGCAACTATAGAAACAATTACAGTTCAAGTAACAACAAGGAGGATGCAACTGGAAGATGACTTCATTGCCAAAAAAACGAACTAAAATTTGAATACCAAATGATTATAGTTCATATGCAAAACATCTACAATTCATAAATGTTCTCGATATCTTGCAGCTACTAAGATACTATCTTCCATAGATAATTCTATGGCTCCAACTAAAGATGTAATAGTAGGTAACGGAAGTACATTCTCTGGAGTAGCTAAACCAAAAGCCACCATTCGGCACGCCCATCTGTAAACCCCACCTCCAAATCTATCCAGTCCAAACGCATAGTGGCAAAAGTGGAGGTAGCACTTAAACATTGTGAAGTTGTATACGACAATTGTGTCATCCTCAATTTTCTTAGAATGAACATTTTCTTAAAAAAATTTTAATCTTGATTAATTCCATTGAACTTTTAGGGTACGCATGTGACGCATTCCACCCACCTATAGGCCATGTGTCGATGAAAGTTGTTTACTTTGTCATTCATCCTATGATGAGATGACATGTGTGCGGATGATGAGGTGAAACATGTGGACTAGAACAACCTAGTGTTTATCTTCTCCGTCTCTTTCACTACCGCTTTGTTGTGTTCTCGCCGCCACCGCTTTGCTATTCTTGTCTATCATCTTTGATGTGATCCGTACTAGTGAGTTAATGTTAGTTTAGTGTTAGTTTAGTGTTAGTTCACTCTTGAGGGAATATTAGTTTAGTGCTACATTAGTATTGGTTCTTTTTGAAGTTGAACTTGGAGGTCATGTATTTATTTTGTTTTTTTGGGTGCAAGAGGGCGTTCTCTATCTGTTTTGTTGTTTTAAGTGCAAGAGGGCGTTCTCTAGTTCATTTGGTTGAAGATGAACTTGGAAGTAGCTGGTTGAGTGATTGTATGCATACGGATTCAAAGGAGCACTCATCGTGGCATTCTTGGTGTTCAGTTTGCACCTTTGTTGGATGTGCACCTTTGCTAGGCGTGATATACATTACTTTCTGGTTTGTTTCTTCTCACTCACGTGGTAGAAAGTCAAGTTTGTTTTGGTTGGGGTGGGGTTGATGGACAGTGCCTAGTTTGTGCGTACTGGCGACAAAAGACAATAGCGGCATCTACCAGAGCCATTGTAGTAGCCTTATTTGTGTCCATTTTTCTTTTGGCTTGAACTGCAACGCACTATTCACCCCCTTTTTAGCTAGATTCATTTTATTATGTAGATTTATCTAGTTATGCAAGAAGAAGATGGCTTAACTAACTAGCAAGGTCACTCATTCATTCAAAGAGGAAGCGAGAAACTTTGCAATTGTATGTGATGATTAAGAATCTAAAATTTGGTTGAGGAATTGACGTTGCAATCGATTAAGTGTGGTACGTTCATGATTTATGAGAGAAGAAAGATTTCATGTACACTAGGTTAATTAAGTTTGAGGGTTTTGAGGATCAACAAACTTCGATTCCAGATGCAGAAATCAAAAGTAGGTTGAATTTATTAGACTTCTCTTTCCATGGTTTTGCATACTGATATGGAGTGCTGATTTGAATTTCAACTTTCTAGTGTTTACTTTTCTTCTTGTTTGGACTTTAATTCTTCATTTTAGCAAATCTCTTGATCTGTTTGTAGAAAATGATATCTTAGCTAGGTCATTAATTTAAAGAGGCAGTGTCTTTTTGTTTTGTATCAACCATGATGATGAAAGAGATTTGATTCTTAATTGAGGAAGTTCTAATGGATGTAGTTTACAATTTACAAGAGATTCCGGTCATTTGCACTTTAGATCAAGAGATTGTAGATTGAAGATTCAGCACTCTTTTTTTTTAAAGCATATAAATTTGCTTAATCAATCATGTTGTGAAGTTGCACATGAGTTCCTAAAAGTTATTTTAGCTATTCTCATCGTTTCTGGTTATAATGTTAGATTTGAAGGCTATTAGGTTGATGACATAAGATTAGTAGTTGTTGTACATTAGTTGTATAGTAATTGAAAGGGTTAGTAGTAGTTGTATATTATCTGCAAGGTTATTGTTGCCTTGTAGTTGCAAATGTTAATAGTAGTTGAATATTAGTTGCATAGTAGTTGAAAAGATTAGTAGTAGTTGTACATTAGTTGCATAGTAGTTGAAAAGATTAGTAGTAATTGTATATTATTTGCAAGAATTACTAGTAGTTGCATATTAGTTGCAAACTAGTTGTAAGGATTAAAAGTAGTTGTATACTTGTTGTATAGTAGTTATATACTTGTTGTATAGTAGTTGTAAGGATCATTAATAGATGTTTAATTGTTGCAAAATAGTTGTAGGATTAGTAGTAGTCACAATTTTATGTATATTATATTAACCATTACAACCATTGTTTGTTTGTGGTCAAAAGGTTGTGTTCTCAGGATTTCAAGCCAAAATGATTGCATTGGAAAGTAAACAAAATGAATTAGACAAGTTCAAAGTCAAAATACTTACAACTACAAAGCAGAATACGAAAATTGTTGAAGCAATGCAAGAGATGTTGGTGACGTTTTTGTAAGAGAACAGTAGTGGCCAAATTCATGAGCCAATGTCTACTGAGAATGAGCCTAGGGCCATTGAGAATGAGCCAGTGTATACTGAGAAGGGGGTCATTGATCCATCGGATCTTGCATCAAAGAGCAACACTATACCATCAAATCCTATACTTAGTAACCCTATATTAGAGAACAACATTGTGGGCTCTGATGTAGAACCTAGGTGTTAGGAGGTCAACAATCCTACCTTGGTGATGAGAGTGTAGAGAAGGGTCCATAGGACAAAGATGGGAGTGTGGAGAAAGGTCTTGAGGACAAAGAACTAGATGAGGATTGTGGCAAGGCAATCCAGTGATTTCTTTGGGTTTACCTAAGTGTTTTTTGCAAAAATCAATTTTAAGGTGTCAAGTCCTACCTGGATGTAACGGAAAACCGGATGTTATCATCTCGAATCGGATAATAGCAATCCAGTCAGTAAAGAAGCTAGGACCGGAATTCAATTCCTCCCTAAAAGTGATCCAAAAACATGGAGAGAGGTAGAACCGGATTGTTAAGTAAGGACCGGATTTAACCAATCCGGATTAGGATTAGAGTTTCATTTAGATCTAGACCGGATTGAGTATAGACCAGAACCGAGTCGTGGAAGACTATATAAGGGCAAGAGTTTTTCAGTTCAGCCCTTTCTTTTCTGATGTCCTCTTGCTGCCCCCTGCCCTTCTACTCTTTCTGTCCTGCATATTCCTGCACCCTTAATGTTGCTGCGCCTTAGTTTCCGCTCTGAGAGGGTGTTTAGATCTGAGCGCGGAAGCTAGAGTCAAGCGTTTGCTGTGTGTGTGTGTTTTGTGCATGTGCGTTGCAGGTTATTTTTCCGGCCGAGTACTGAGTGACTGAGGGCTGAGGGCTGGATGAGTATAAGCGCGCGCGTGAGTGTGTGTTGTTGCAGGTTGTCTTTTCGGCCGAGTAACTGAGCGCTGAGAGAGTGCGAGTTACTAGGAAGCGGAGAACGCCTGTGTGAGTCAGAGAGAGAGGTCGTGTGGACAGTTGTGCAGTAGAGAGAGAGTGTTTGAGGGTTTCTGGATTTGGAGGAACACCTGCACCCATGCCGCAGCTACGGAAGAAGAATAGAGGTTCTGCCACACCGCCTCCTCACCAAGTCAAACTCCGGAAGATAAGTCCGGTTGTACTGACCAAGGAGCCCAAGAAGATGGAGCTTCTCGTGGACTTGGCGGTAATGGGTTGTGCGGGTTTCGTTGAGAAACCCTGGGATTTCCGGGAGGAGCGGATGGTGAGGAAGATCCTTCTCAAGGTCTCCAACTAGTTCAATGGAACAATCCGGGGTATACCGCACAAATGGACGGAAGAGCACTGGAGGCAGGTGTACGGGCTCCGGACTGGAGGTGGAGGTATGGCCAGCCGAAAGGACGATTACGTGCACGGAAGGTTCCAGGGTGCCGTCAACCCCAAAGACGGATACGCTATGGAGGACTGTATCGATGAGCGGCATCGTCGACTCCTGCAGTTCTTGGTTCCAATTCTGCATCCGGATAAGCCCACCCGGATGTCAATTAGTTTGGGCAATACAATTTTTGGAGCGTTGACCGGAGAGCGGAAAGTGGACTGGGCGAAGTCCATTTCTGAGCTAGTCTCCTCACTTGCTAGCCGGGTTCAGAAGAGTAGGGCAACACCTCTGTCGCCCTATGTCTTCCACCTGTACAAGCACTAGCAGCTCCTGTCGCATACGGAGGAGACGGAGTGGAGGAACCATGAAAATCTCCTAAAGTATGGCGAGTCCGATTTCAACGAGGATATGGAACCGGAATCCGGATCCAAGGCCGAGGAGGAAGACGACCCGCCTCCACCCGTGTTCAAGCGACAGAAAACCACTCCTCCACACGGACGAGGGACTCCACCAGGCCCCTCTAATCCGATTCAAGGGAAGCAGGTTCACTAGGGTGAGTGTTCCCAACCGAGAGGGAATACAAATGATTCGTTCGAGCAATTGATCGACATCTTGGGCGGACTACGAGCGGATTGGGAGCTCAATAAGGCAGTCTTGGAGGAGATTGGGATGTTGGTGGGGGCCAAACCGGATAGTACGCTAGTCGGGAAAGTGGCCGAGTGTATTTCTAGTCCGGAGGAGATCCGGAAGATGGAGCAGGAGAACATGAAGCTTTAGAAAGAATTGGATTCTTCCAAGACAAAGTTGTTCATCCTGAAGGAAAATGCGTCCGCCACCGCAGACATGGCGGAGGAAGCCCGGAAGCTGATCGGGCAGATGCGAACGGTGTTCGGCAAACCCGGAACCGCCGTAATCAGGGCCAAACTCTTTGATGAGGAGGTCCAAAAGGAGAATAAGATCTCCAGTAACCGGGTGGTCCGGATCCCCACTGACTTTGCTAAGCAGGTTGTTGCAACGTGAATTTTTGGTTTTGTTTAGCTTATCTAGAATTCAGAGCGGAAACTAGTAAAGTGGAACCGGATCTGAGTACAAGTTGTAGGAAAATCGGATATATACACGTGAAAAATGAAATAGTAGGTAGATCGGATTTCATTCAGTTGGAAATTTCAAATTGGTTGGGACCGGAAACCCATCCGAAATTAGGGTAGATACTGGATTAGATTTGGACCGGATGTCAAGCCGTCAAACCGGAACGTAGTCATTATGACCACGGCGGAATCCTGGGACTATTTAAAGACCAACTATGCCAGTTTTACCCCTTACATTTCCTCGCGAGATTGGACGCTCCTCATGTTGTTTACAACATTTGGTACCCTCGTGTCAGGATAGTGTGATTCAGTAGAATTCTAATGATTCCGGTTGAAATCAGAGAGAGAAGTAAGGAACGGGACGTGCGGCTAGGAGCGGGTGAGGTAGAATTGGTGAGGAAATCCGTGTGAGAGGAGATCCACTCCATGCCGCTACTACGTCGAAAGAAAACGGGGTCATCAAAATCCGGTCCGGTCGAGGTGAAACTCCGGAAGATATTTCCGGCGATTCCCTCAGACGACCAGGAGAAGGACCAACTCATAGAAGACTTAGCTTCTATGGGTTGCCCGGGGTTCATTGAGAAACCTTAGGGATTCCGGGAGGAGAGAATGGTGAAGGAACTATTGGGCAAATTGTCCAATGAGTTCGATAACACCTTGAGAGGGAATCCGTCCCTCTGTACTAAGGAAGTCTGGAGAGGAGTGTATGATTTCTGGGTAGGGGGTCTTGGGATGGCTGGCCGAAAGGATGAATTCATCCGGGGGAAGTTCCATGGCGTTCCCAACCCTAAGGACGGATATGTAGTGGACGACTGCATAAACGACCGACACCGTCGTCTTTTGAGATTTCTCATTCCGATCCTTCATCCGGAGAAACCAACGAGGGTGACAATCACCTTAGGGAACACCATTTTCGGTTCCCTAAGCGGAACCCGAAACGTGGATTGGGCGCGGATCCTTTTTGATATAGTAACTCAGCTCATCGAGAGGGTAGGAAAGAGTAGGGCTACACCCGTATGCCCGTTCTTGTACCACCTGTACCACAACCATCAACTCTTGACGGTTGATGAGGAGAAGGAATGGAAAGCTCAGGGAGCTCTCTTGAAGTATGGCGAATCGGAAGAAGACGATGAAGCGGAATCGGTTCCGGATCCGGAAACGGAAGAGGAGGAGGAGGAGGTAATGCCGCCGATCAAGTGACAGAAGACAACTCCTCCCCATGGGCGAGGGACACCTCCAAGACATGGCCTGTCAACTCCAAAGGAAAAACGGAAGGGTGTCATGGAGGAAGAAGTGGATCCACGGGATCCATTCAATAATTTGATTGGCATTCTTTTCAGTGTCCGAGCGGATTGGGAGGTGAAGCATTTGACCCTGCAGGCGATCGGAAGACTGGTGGATGCGCCGCTAGACAACCAGCTACCATCGAAGGTAGCCGACTGTATCATCGACCCGACGGAGTACCAGAGGCGGACAGAAGAAGTAATCCGACTGCAGACAAAGGCGATACCCTGAAGGCGGAAAATCTCGTCCTGAGAGAAGATGCAGCCGCCATGTTGGAGATAGCAGAGGAAATACGGCGGGTAGCGGATCAGGTGAAGGACGTTTTTGGAGTACTCGGGGCGGCCGCCACCAAGGCCAAGCTATTCGACGACGAAGTCCATAAGGAGAAGAAGCTATCCGGTGCTAGGATAGTAAGGATTCTCACGGACTACGCGGAGCGGGTTGAGACGGCGTTGAAGGAGGTGCGGATTTCAACGGATCGGATTGAAGAGAGCAGTCGGAAGCTGATAGGAGCTAAGGAAGTCCCTCTGTCGGAACTCTCCCTACCAGAAGAGTTTTCGGATGTGATAGCTACTAAAGAGGAGAAGAATAAGACTCCCAAGCCCAAGATGACTACACAGCCATCTAAACCAGCAAACACCCCAGAATCCGCCATTGACCTGGAATCCACACCCGATTCCGGTCAGGCCGATCCAGTTCCGAAACTTGTGGATGGGGAACGGAACCGGAACCTAACTGAAATCTTCAAGGGGATGGAAGCCGAGCCAAAGAGTCCTACCTTAGGGTTAGGATTGTAGATAGTAAGAGTTTTTGTACATACTAGAGGAGTTAGATCGGCACCGGATTCTATCCGGTGGTTGGTAGGTAGGTAGGATCAAAAGTTTAGTCGGAAAATGCAGCTGGATTCCGTGACGCTTTTTGCCTTTTTGCACTTTTGTGGTTTTGTATATAAACCTACCCTAAGAAGGAGGGGGAGAAAAAAAGCCTTTTTTTGCAAAATTCCTTAGTGTCCTCTATTTTTGCTGTTGTATGTCTGCACCATGAGAGTTGTGTGCCTATTGAATGACATGAAGTGAGGAGAGCAAAGAGAGAAGCTGAGAGTTGACATTTTCTCCCCTTGGTGTATTTTATTCTTCAAGTTTCAGTGCATGTGAGTAGGTATTAAAAGAGTTGGGAGTGCGCTTCAGTTCCTCAACGTGTCTAGAGTTTGAGATTCCGGGTGAGAAAACCGTTGTTAGGCTAGGCAGATAGGGAGGGATTCCCTACTTGCGCTAGAACTCTTGGATGGGAAATCCGGTTGAGTGTCCGATCTTCTATGAGGTCCTGCTGCCATACTTGGTAAACAAAATAGCTCTAGTACGTGTTGGAATGGACGGGTTTACTTGTAACCACCTAACTTCGCACGGATAGGAGAGGGTGCCCAAGGTCGTTGTAGTATCAAAGGATCGTACGGGGGGTCTCTATGTGACCTGCAATCCGGATTAATACCCAGGTTGTTGTGAGAGATCAAACTGGGTCTGTAGTAAGTAAGAGAATAGAAGATAGAAGAATGGGATCTTCCGCCACTATAAGTTACGGAAGGAGTGGTGGGCCTACCACTCTAAAAACTAAGGAGCGAACCCTCTGATGGTGAAACAAAGGATAAATTAAACCGGGTGATATCCAAAAGAGTACTGTCAGGTTGGAACGGATAGGTCTACAGAGGTAACCAGGGACGGAAATTATAGTCTCCTGGGGTTGTAGTTGTTGTTCAGACTAGATAGCTGGTAGAACCGGAAGTGGCGGGAAGCTAATTCTCCCTTTTTCGGAGTTTATAGTTTTCCGGTAATTGACCTGAAACCGGAAGTTGGGTTTATAAGCAAACTCATTCTAGATCGTGTAATGAAGCCAAATACTTCACAGGATCTCGTGGGTTCAATCTTTAGAGTCACTTAGTTATACTTTAAAGGAGTTTTCGGGAGTATAACAGGGAATTCACTTGCTTTGTACTGCGACACAGGTGGAAGGGACTTTGGAGCTGGCGAGAACTACTACAGAACGGATGGAGGAGAGCATGATGCGGTTAGTTGAGATCCCCTTCCGATTGTCGGAACTTTCCCTGGCAAGTATTTTCAACTTGGGAGTTTCCAAGGAGGGGAAGGACAAGACCCCGCAGTCAAAGAAAACTTTGCGGGAACCCGAGGTTGGAAATTCGGGCATACAAGCGATCAACCTTGATTCGCCAACCCTTGACGAGGCAGGACCGGTTGGCGCTCAAGGAGAGTGGAACCGGAACCTCTCAGAAGTTTTTGAAGAGCTCAATCCTAGCCTAACTCTCGGCTCCCTGATGGTAGGATTAAGCTGCTAGAGAATAGTTAGGATAGGATTAGTTTCAGCTTTTGTGTGAATAGGAAATTGGTTAGTTAGTTAGTTAGGACTAGGACCGGAACCGAAACCTAAATTAGTCTTATAGATAAGATCCGGATTTTTCGCTCGGCGCGCGAGCACTTTTCCGTGATCTCTGGCTTTAGTTGTAAATTCTTTTTTAGTATAAAATCAACCACCGCAAGGTGAGCTGGGAGTCTTCTTCTTCCAATTTTCTTGTGTTTTTTATTGTGCTCTCTCATTATTTTGTCTTTCCGAGGTTGGCAGAGCAAAATGATTGAGGAGTTAGGAAGGCGCAAGTGGATTGAGGAGTGAGTTCTGCCCTTGAGTGTTGTGTTCTCTATCTTTGCATATGAGCGGAAAGTTGAAAGGTTTGAATATGTTACAGTTCCTCAGCATTTCTTAAGTTTACTAAGTTTCGAGTGAGAAAGCCGTTGTTAGGCTAGGCGGATAGGGAGGGATTCCTTAGCTGTGCTAGAACTCCTGGGTGGGAAATCCGGTTGAGTATCTGATCTCTTGTGAGGTCTCACTATCCTGTTGGGTAAACGGAATCACTTGAGCTAGTGCTGGTACGGACGTGTGTACTTAGGTTCGCTTAACTTTGCACGGATAAAGAATATACTCCGAGGTCGTTGTAGTATGAGTGGATCGTACAAGGGATCTTTGTGTGACCTGTAGCCGGATTCTTGCCTGTACTACTGTGAGGGATCAAACCGGATCCGAGAAAGAGTAGGAAATTGTTAGAATAGGAAAGTGGGTCTTCAGCCACTATAAGTCACGGAAGGAGTGGTGGGCCTACCACTCTCAAGTATAAGAGGCGACCCCTCTGATGGTTAAACAAAGGCTAAATCAAACCGGATGTGAATGAAAGAGAGGAAAGGATTGACCGGAACGGATTGGTTAGAATTACCAACTGGACCAGATTGGTCCTATCTTTGATTTGAATGTGTATTAGCGGTCTGGAATACCAGCAGGATAGGAAGTTGAGAGATCCGTTTGGTAGCTTTCGGGTGGTTTTTGGTGTTTCCAATCGGTAGATCTGAAACCGGAAACAAGATTTGTTATGCTGATGAAGTCTTAATGGTATGATAAAGCTATTTACTTCACAAAATCCCGCGGGTTCGATCTTTAGGGTCATTTTTGTTATGCTTTGGAGGATTTTTGAGAGTATAACAGGGAAATTGCTCATCCTATGCTACAACAAGGATGAAGGTGAGGGAAAAGATAGAGCCAATGGTGATGTACTAATATTGGATGGCTCTACTCCTAAACCATCGAAGAATTCAAAAAATCCTAATACAAGAATGCAGTTAAGAGGAAAAGAGAAAGAGGTGAGGACAATTACCTAAGTAAACAATTTGAAGCTAAATTTTTTTGGATAACTTTTGATATTGATAACTTACTTTATATATTTATGTTTGCTCATTAATGTTTTGTTTTGTATTGTGAACAACTACAGTTTTCAATTGGCCAGCACATTTTCCTTCTAAATCCAGCAACACCTGAACAAGTTGTGGCAGTTGGATATGTCATTGGTATTGGAGGAGAAGCTTTTCATCATACAAAGCCTATACCACGAAAGTGGTATAAGCTCGATATTGCACATACACCAAGTGGTTTTTATGGACTTGATGTATCCTAATCCAGCATGAAACCAATTAAAGTTGAAGGATGTTGTAGGAGCTAATACCATATGGAATGAGCGATTCATAGTTATTCTTGCATGTAATGACAAGTAAATTAGTAACTATGTTTTTTGGACTAGCAATGTATATATTTATCTAATATATATGGATTTTGTATTGTTTTGTGTGAACAATGATTGTTTCTATCTCTATTGTGTTTTCTATTGCTTTGTATGAAAAATGATTGTCTTTGTCTTTGTTGGCTTATAGTAGTTAAGTTACAAACTAATCATGTAGTTAACTAGTCGCTCCCTTAATTGCATATAAGTTGCAAATGGTGAAAATTAGTTGCATATAGGTTATATAGTAGTTGCATAGTAGTTATGTACTAAATCAATGGTAAAACAATTGCATACTAGTTGCATGTGGAATATATAAAAAATTGAGAGTTAGTTGTATAGTAGTTGCATAGTAGTTATGTACTAAATCAATGATAAAACAGTTGCATACTAGTTGCATGTGGAATATATAAAAAATTGAGAGTTAGTTGTATAGTAGTTGCATATGAGTTGCACTTGTGTTGCAAAATAATAATAATATATAAATGTTGAGAAGTAGTTGCATATAAGTTGCAAATGAGTTGTAAAATGAGTTGCAAAATGAGTTGCATAGTAGTTGCAGGTAGGTTTAGAAGGAGTTGCATACTAGTTGCATATATGTTGTAAATGAATTATATATAGGTTGCAAATCAATGGCATATTAGTCGCACATAGGTTGCATACCATCACACATTACAGTTGAAAAGAATCGCAAAGTTCAAATTTAAACCAAGTACATTAATTATAAAGAAGTAGTTGAGCAGTGAATATTGAATTCATTAATTTCACGCGGCAATGCGTATCTTGTCAGAAGATATGCAGGATGAAGTTTTACAGAAAATCGTCTGATATGACGTGCACTTACAACTCTCCTGCAACTCGTGCAACTTGTCCACTACGACTACAGGCTCCAAAATATCACCTAGTTGCAAATGTCCTTCGCAACTCTAAAACTAGTTGCTAACTGCAGTCGCAAATCCCCCTGATTTCTTCTAGTGCATAAAATTGCGAATTTGCCACCTACAACCAAGCGATAACACCAAACACTTTACAAAATGGGCACTCATCACATTTTTTACTATAAGTGGATGCAACAACACGAAAGCAAATTCTTATGTGGAAATAAACATAAAGGTGAGCCAATGAACTCCTATTATATGGTCTACAATGTTTACAATACCTCTTGTACTTTCTCTGGTTCTGCTACTGGTTGAGACGTCTGGACTAGGGCAGGGGCAACTTCTTCCACGGAGATGGCATACGGGTCTTTGCTAGACTTCTCCGCGTCCTTGCCGATGTCCTCAGAAGCATTGTTGTGCTTCAGAATGTTCTCCGTAGCAGACACTTGGACGTCCTTGCCGACGTCTACATTAGTGTTGTTGTCAACCTCGACGTCTGAAACGGTGTCCTTCAAGTAGTCAACTTCCTCTCCATCGTCGCCTGGGACATCTTCAACAGTGTCACCAACGTCTGCAGTATTGACTTGAAGATTCCCCCCGATGTCTGTGGGGACGTTCTCAGCACCATCCTTCTTCAAAGGGATGATGCCGCCCCCAACATTTTCACCAACACCTCCTGCATTTGAGACAAGCTGCTGCTGAAGATTATTGCCTCCAATGGAATGAACGAGTTGTTGGAGAAGTTCCTCTACTTGAGCTAGGCGACCTCCCAACTCTGTTGTCGAGGCCCGCACTTCTTCTATATCTGGACCATAGTCATGAGGTAATTTGCAAGCCTCTGCTTGTTGCCACGCATACTCTTTCTCTGTTGCCTCCTTCACCTCCAGTTCATAAGATATGCGTCCAAGTTGTAGGGTCTAGCACATGAAAAAAACTAGAGGTGGCGTTGCAAAGGAGCTCCACAAATCTGCTAGATTTCCAGTAAATCCCAAATTCTATTTTTCCGGCTTTGACGGCCGGGCTCTGGTATTGCCGCTATACTACACTATTGCACACTATTCCTTGGAATCCGTATCTTTGGGAGGAACATAGTCCTTCAGAAGATCCAGCTTTACCTCCTTCCGGCTACTTTCCGGAGAAAACAGATTCGGACCCCTTTGGCCCCATCTTTGGACTTCCACGATATTGGTGTCCCTGTCTACACTCCGGGTCCCGATTACCTGATCGTCCCGACTTCCTCGAGAATCCTTTTGGGTCTTCTTATGACGCGGAGAAGACTGTACAGTCCGTTCGGCGTGAGTTTCCGGAGAAGCACCCGTCAGGTCGATGGTCGGAGTCACCGAAAGTAGGTCTTCGCTTCCCTGAGGTACCATGGCTCTCCAGTCCACTCCTTCTAGCCTTCCGGTTGGTGGTGAAAGTTTCGGATTCACCGGTACCACCGGTGATACCTCCATAACCATAGGTTCCGGGTTGCTGCCTTCCGGAACTACCAAAGTTTGCGCGGACGGGGGAGACTGAGGTGCCGGATCCGACTCAGTAGGAGTCAAATATTCCATCATCTCCCTCATCACGGCCCGGGATGCATCCATTCGTTTCGCCTGCTCTAACAAGCATTTGACGATAGGAACCCGGCTTGAGCTGGCGGCTGCATCGAGGTTGGCTTCAAACAGCCGGGCCTTGTTGATATAATCCGCCGGTACGTCCAAAGAGCTCCAGAGCTGAACTACCCCTTGGCACAATGCCGCTATCTGCCGGCGATGGTCCTCTTTTGTGAGCCGGGTCGTCTCGTGGGCTGTGCGGAGAGTGCTCTCCAAATCCACACATCTGGATTCTGAGTCCCGGACTTGGTCTCGCAACGTCCGGTTCTCTACGCGCAACATCTCCAACTCCATCACCAACTTCTTCCGTTCTTCTATGAGGAGGCCGTTTTGCTGCTCTGCTGCCACCAACGCATCCGTCCTCCGGAAGATGGCATTCCGATCAGTTAGTGCCATCTTCCGGCACATCCATTTGAGAGCTCCATCGTAGTTCTCGCGGATCTGGGTGAGGTCATCTGTCCGCCACACCAGGTGCTGAGCCATCTCTTAGATGTCTTCTAAAGACGTCCCTCCCAGTCGCATGGTGGTCCGGTCTCCCTCCTCTACCTCTATCCTCCTGGCTCGGGAGGGTCCGGCCTTGGCCTGAGTGGCCACAGTGTGCGGTCGTACTGGCCCAACTAGTTGCATGGACGGTCGGACTTCTTCCAGAGCAGGTCCAGTCTCCGTCTTCTCCTCCTGAACTTCTTCCTGCAGTTCCGATGCGGGAGGCTCCTCTGATGGATTTACCGGCGGCGTCCTATTCCGCCTTTTCGTCTTCTTTAGAGGAGAGGGCGGCTCCTCTTCCTCTGTCTCCTCATCGTCCGGTCCGTCTCGAGGCGAGGGTTCTTCTCCCCCGTATTGCTGGAGCTGGACTAGGTCTTGATACGTACTCTCCTCGTTTGCCTTGAGCAGAGAGTGATGAACGTATAGATGAGACAGGTATGTCGGAAGAGGACTCTGACTCTTCTTTCCGGACTAGAGGGCACACACCAGGTCCCCGACTAACTTATGGATGATGGCTACCCAATCCATCATCATTTTTCCCTGGAGGCTCCCCAAGATGGCGGAGGCCACCTTCGCTACTACTCGCCACGGCTTGGTGGGATGGAGGATAGGGTTAAGAAACGCTATCACATCCCGGTACTCCAAATTCACTAGGTCGGAAACCTGGTGACCTTCCTTCGGATTGGCGGGCGCCCGGAATTCGCCCTCCATCACCTCCTGGTTCTTCTCCATAACCTTGTCCGACGCCTCCCGGAACTTGTAGACGGCCCTCCATGTGTTCACCGTCCACAGGTCTAGCTTCGCTCGGATGGTGGTATCCAAGATGCCACTTTCCGGACGAAGTATGTCAGAAACCAAACTCTCCTCCCAGATCCCCTACGGCACCTCCAGGAGTCCGTCACACCCCATATTGTGGAGGTTCTCCCGTAGGCGCATCAGCCAGTCCTCCTCTGTTGAAACCTCCAGAACCACCTTCATCACCGGAATGGTCCTCGGCCGGGGTGCCGGTGGCGGCATCTCATCCTCCGAGTCCTCAGGCAGATCCTTCAACTTCCGCCGACTTGCCCTAGAAGTCATTGTGTTCACGAACAAACCTCACACAATCTCTCCCTAACTCTCTGCTCACAAACTTTCACTCCGGTAACCCCTACATGATCGCAACTCACACAGTCCCTCAATCTACCGGAATTCTAACAAAGCTAGGAAGACGGAATACGCTGGCGGGAGAACAAACAAAGAGATACGCGTGCCCAATGCCGACTACAATCCCCCTCTTATACTGGTCCGATGTATGGGACAAGTTTTGGCGACAAAATCCTATCCCTAGTACGGATCCGATTTCCGGTTTTTAGGGCCGGCGCCGTCATCCAATTTCTGGAACTTTCTAGGGTTCTGGAATTAGGTTTTTAGCCCTAATGAAATTTTACCGGATTCGGAAATCTGGTTTTCCTAAATTACCCTAACTTCCGAGGAGAACTCAAAAACTTTCCTTTTGAAGGAGACAATTTTTGAATTTTTCCGTCATATGCTAATAGTATGGGTCTAGCATGTGGGATCACATTCCCACAATTTTTAAATAAACAACACACCCTAGACAATGCAGTTGTATGAGGAGGGAGGAGTATTCTCTCACAGCTTCCGGATTGGTCGATCCGTAAGCAGGTCACACAAAGAAATTCTCACACCTCTCTTACTACAACGACGGATCCAAACTTATAGATTCAAAGGAGTAGGTTTTCAAGGATAAGACAACGTATCGAGGTGGAGGTTGGTAGACCTTCCGGAGTAGTGGGATTTCATTTCCTCTAGCGGCTGCTTATCTCCGCACAGAACCTTCCTAGTTCTGGACTCGTAGAGACCTCGACCTTCTTATCCGGATTGCCGTTCCGGCAATTTAAAGGCACGTAACGCTCACACCTTCTTACTCAGCTTGCATCCCCTCCTGATTAGCTTAACACCTAAGAGATCCGTAGCTCAAGATCCGGATTCCTCCTCTCCCTCCCCTCTCTTATTCTAGTACAAGGATACAATACAAATGTATACACTAGCCCAAAACTCTGTAAGCAAAGTGCAGCTAGAGGCACCCTGGCGGACTTAGATTAAGAAGAAAAATTGAAATACATACGTGAAAGTACTAAGATGGGATTGGGATGGAATAGAATGACAGACCACTAACTTGCCAGCCATTAAAATACCAACTGTCGTACGCGCAGTTAGCCGTAAGTATCCTTACAAAGACAAATTGTTGCAAGATGACACGAATTATCGTTTCAGGGAACTTCTAGTATGATATCGATTGGATTAGAAGTATCCGGATTGTGACTACTCACTTAATCCCCCTTATTTCACTTCCCTACCTCATTTCGGAAACTTAGTACATTCCAGATTCCGTTCTGGATCCGGACACACTCGGAACTAAGTTCCGTCTTTCTTCAATTACTGGTTTTTGTTGCCTTTGTTTTACCCTCAAAGGGTCCGCCCTTCATCTAGAAAGGGGTGGGGACTCACCACTTGTGTAACTAACCTCTCTACATCCAAATCCTAACTAACAACACACCCAAGACAACACAGTTGTAGGAGGAGGGAGGAGTATTCTCTCACAGTTTCCGGATTGGCCAATCTGGAAACAGGTCACACAAAGAAATTCTCACACCTCTCGTACTACAACGACGGATCCGAACTCATAAATCCAAGGGAGTAAAGTTTCAAGGAGAAGACAATGTACCAAGGGGGAGGTTGGTAGACCTTCCGGAGTAGTGTGTGGGAATGTGATCCCACATGCTAGACCCAAAACACTAGCATTTGACGGGAAATTTCAAAAATTGTTCCCTTGAAAAGGAAAGTTTTTGGATTCTCATAGGAAATTAGGGAAACTTAGGAATATCGGATTTCCGGATCCGGGAAAATTTCAATAGGTCTAAGAAACCTAATTCCGGAATCCTAAAAAGTTCCGGAAAACGGATGACGGCGCCGGCCCTAAAAGCCGGAAACCGGATCCATATTAGGGTTAGGTTTATGCCGCCAAAACCTATCCCGTGCATTTGTCCGACCATCCATCCGTCGGACCAGTATAAAAAGAAGACTGTAGCCGGTGGAAGATCTGGATAGGATCCGGAATCCGGAACATGATTCAGAACAGAAGCCTCATACCGGGCGGCAACAAAGACGACTCCGGTTGGAAGCGGAAAGGGCGGATCCGGAAAGGGTAGATCCGAAATGGATTCGGAATTTCCGGAATGCATCCGGAAATTTCCGGAAGATCCGGAAACTTCCGGTAGATCCGGAATTTTAGGAAGATCCGGAGTCCGGCCGTCAAAGCCGGAAAAATAGGATCTAGAATCTTCCGGAAATCTAGCAGACCAGTAGGAATGCGTTGTAGGATTTTTAGGATTACGTTAGTCTTAGTATAAGTAGGATTTTTAATGACCTTTCTGGTCATTCACAACCATCTCATAGTTTCAGCATTGTACCTTTTGCGGAGTTTAATTCTAAAGTGTGTTGGAGTATCCAATCTCTTCTCTTTCTTGTGTACGGTATATGTTTGTGAGAGGTGTGAGTCCGTTCTTGCGTTTCCGGGACTGAGAACTTACCTTGTGTGGCAAGAGTCGATGTTGTGAGAGTATCCGGATGTATTAACTTGAGGGGGAGATCAACCAGATGGTTCCAGCAGTAAGGTTAGGGTAGTACTGCTCGGATGCCGGTATAGTCTGCGTGTAGGATATAGCCCTAAGGGAAAAGGGGTATCTGAGAGGCTGCTAGCAAAACTTTCGTGTACGGAGGTATTGCCGGACGTGCCCGAATTCCGGATTGCCGAAATTCCACGTAGAACAGAGTTAAGCCCCGGC
Organism: Climacium dendroides; assembly: GCA_950106755.1. Lineage (NCBI taxonomy): Eukaryota > Viridiplantae > Streptophyta > Bryopsida > Hypnales > Climaciaceae > Climacium > Climacium dendroides. Next base: position 27,962,371 of record OX467089.1, on the reverse strand, counting down.
ACAAGCCCAAGAAAGTACAGGAGAAACCAGCCGGTCGACAAGAGGCTCAGTGTTTGGTTAAAAGTTAGAATGTCGTTGTAGTTCTTGACCGTCCCTGTGTGACCTAATCCGGAAGAGTTTCCGAATTTGTGAGGCGACGAAACAGGAGGACACTTCCGGTCTATGAAGAGTTAGGTCACTGTAAGTATTAGAGAGAGAGAGAGTGAAAGAGAGCGTGTTTCCGGACACGGTAAGCATCCGGACGGTGGATCTGGCCACTCGTCATCCAAACCTAGGGATCCCGGAAGGGACATTGAAACGGTTTCCGGATCCTTCCGGAACCCACCAGGCACTAGTGTCCGGACTAGACCGAAAGTCCGGACTAAGCCGACGGAGAGAAAAGTGAATGCTTAGACCGGGATAGCCTATGAACCTGTAATCCACAAGTCTTCGTGGGAACGATTCCGGAGCGATTTACTCTAAGAAGGCCTTTGGTGTGAATTAAGGGCTAATTGGAGGAATACTGGTCCGACTAATCGCTACATAGTGGGAGTTCCTTTCCTCTGGCGGTCGCTTATCTCCGCACGGAACCTCCCTAGTTCCGGACTCGTAGGGACCTCTACCTCTCTTACCCGGATCGCCGTTCCGGCAATTTAAAGGCACGTAACGCTCACACTCCTTTACTCAGCTTGCATCCCTCCTGACCAGCTCAACACCCAAGAAATCCGTAGCTCTAGATCCGGATTCCTCCTCTCCCTCCCTTCTCTTTCTCTAGTACAAGGATACCACACACACGCATACACTTAGCCAAAGACTCTGTTCAAGCAAAGTGCAGCTAGAGGCACCCTAGCTGACTTAAATTAAGAAAAACAAAATTGCAATACACACGTGAAAGCACTAAGATGGAATTGAGATGGAATGGAATGGCAGACCACTAACTTGCCATTAAAATACTAACTGAAAAACCCAAAGTCAACTCCTAAAAGCTTGAAAAGGAAACCCAGAAATCCAGGCCACCAATCACTAAACTTCCGAAATATCCGGAAAGGCTAATTACTGCTGTCCGAGATTGCCGGATTTCCTCGAACAATATGCCTAAGATTCCGGAGACTGGGCCCATGCTCGGAAACCTGATCCGGATCCGATACTACTCTTCCTACGAATTCTAATGCCTTGGCTTTCGTCCCTTCCTCGAGCGGCTTCCCGCTTGACTGGTTGGCGTCCCCTTCATACTTTTAGCTGGAATCGTTTTCGTTTTTGCTCGAGTCTGGATATGGTGCATTGCGGGAGACGGATCGCTGTCTCCTTCAGTTCCGGAAGTGGAGTGGGCACTCTCTTCCTCGGAATCTTCAATGACTTGAACTTCCTTCTCCTTCTCTGGCGGTGTATCCTCCAATGTCGTGGGTTCGCTTCTCTTTTCCGGTGTAGTCTCTTGCATGTGCGAGAATCCTTCCGGATTAGTCCGAGCCGGATTGGTCATCCCACCGATCCGGTTGATGAGGTCTCCTCTAACTTGCTGTCCTGGAACTTTGAATGTTCTGCTCATCAGGTTTGGCACTGTTTGTGACTTGGAAATTTCCGGAGTCGAGAATTTGGGTGGTCCCGGAACCGATTTCACGTTGGACTCAGTTTTCGGCTCCGAAGCTGGCCTAAAATTCAGCTCTGTCATCCGCATCTTGCTGGTAGAAGGCTCGGCTAGCGTGAGTATCCCTCTCAATCCCTTCATTCGAGTTGCACGATCCGCTACCGGCCTCTCTGGTGTACCTGAGACAAAAGGAAGTTCCAGAAAGGTTGAGAAATCCATCACCTGATTCGGATCAATGGCCGCCAATAGTTGCCGGAGCTCCCCCAAAACTCGCTCTATCTTAGTAGTGAAGTCCACGAGGATGGTCACTATCTTGGTTCCGGTGATGTGGCCTTCCGATATTAGCTTTGAGTCAAACAAAGCGGCTTTCGTGATGACGTCGGCTTTGATGTCGATTGCTTCGGATAGATTCTTGACAAGAGAGAGAGACTCCTTCTCTTTCTCCTTTGAAGTTGCCATTTCCCCTTCCGCCCAATTCAATCGGGCTTGGAGTTGGTTTCGTTCCGCCTCCAACTCCTAAATCCGGTCTTCCCTTCTCTTGAGATCTTCCGGCTTGGCTAGTCGCTTGATGGCTTCCACAATCTGATCCGGTTCCACCTTCAATACTTCCGTGGTATCTATCACCAGATTTGCCAAGCTGTCGTGGAGTACCTTGGCCTCGCGTATCCATTCGAACCCAGCATTGAAAAATGCTGATTCAGTTTCCACTTCCGGTCCTTTACTTGACTCCCCCCTCTCCATCGCCGGTGGCTTGGATCGTAATCCCGGATCGGTTGACTTCCTCTTCTTGTTCCTCGGATCAGTCAAGTGTTCCTCGGGGAGTTCTTCCGGATCTGATTCGATCGAATCTTCCGCTTCCTCCTCAGACAGTCCGTATGACAGAATCGCCTTTCCGATGTCCAACTGGATTACTTCCGCCGCGCTCAAAAGTTCCTACTGATGGTATAAATGGAACAAGTAAGTGCTAACTACACTTGCCTTTGCTCGGGTCACATGATCTGCTAACTTAGCAACTATCCCGGCTATGACTCTACCCCAGTGCACCACTCGGTTCTCCATAGCCCCGAAAATAGTATTGGCCACCGTAATGGTAACCCGTGTAGGTTTTTCCGGGTACAGGATGGGGATGAGGAACTCTAGTATCCGCCTATGTCTCTCGTCCTTGCACTCGCTAATAGCAAATCCATCCTTAGGGTTTGTAGACCCTATGAACTTCCCAGCTACAAAACGGTCCGTCCTTGATGCCAACCTATTTCCGCTCTTTCAAAACTGATAGACATCCGCCCAGATGTCCTCGGTCTACGTGACTGGCCGACTCCTCAGAGTGAGCTCATACTGATTCGGAACACCATGAAGTAGCTCCTGAATCATATCCTCACTTTTGAGGTTCCATGGTCAGTGTAATAGACCAACACATCCTAACTTAGTTAAGTCTTCCTCTAACTGCTTGTGTAGTTCCGAATTGTCTGGAGAGATAATCCGGGCAGATACCGCTACCTTTCGTACCAGTTCGAATGCCATATGACCTAAGTAAGAACGAGAGAAGAGTAACCCTACTTCAGTCGCTAACTCACCACTCTTTCTCTCAACTACTCACACGGACAGTCTCAAAAAAGCAAAATAGGAAAGTGAAGAGGAAAACCCTAGGCAAACAGCTTAAATACTAAACCGTCTTCTTATAGAATTCAAGACAACGGCTACAGGTCCATTGTACTAACGGTATCCTACTCCCGTAGCTATGAGGTCTATATGGTAGGTTCCTGTATTCCGAGTAAATCCGGATTCCGGATCCGGATAAGTTCCAGTTACGGTTTTTGCCGGAACGTTTATTTCCTAATTTCGGTTATCTCACACAAAAATCACGTTCTAACTATAATTTTTTTGATTTTACCCTATTTTTCTCACCTAATTCTTGTATCCTCGATCCGTTTCCGGATTCCGAATTCCCACAGGTACCATTTGCGCCTTGGGAATTTTCAAAGTTGAGACTTTAGATGGTACTAGAACCGATTTCACACTACTCATGTTCTGGTTCCGAAGCTGGCCTCAAATTTAACTCCGTCATTCATATCTTGCTGGAAGTAGGCTCAATTGGCGTGAGTATCCCTCTTAGTCCCTCCATTCGAGTTGCTCGATCCGCTACTGGTCTCGTTGGAGTACTTGAGACAAAAGGAAGTTCCGGAAAGGTTGAGAAATCCATCACTTGATTCGGATCGATGGCCGCCAGTAGTTGCCGGAGCTCTCCTAAAACCCGCTCTATCTTTGCAGTGAAGTCTACGAGGATGGTCACTATCTTGGTCCTAGTGATGTGGCCCTCCGATATCATCTTCGAATCAAACAAAGCCGCTTTCGTGATGATGTCGGCCTTGATGTCGATTGCTTCGGATAGGTTTTTGACAAAAGAGAAGGCCTCCTTCTCTTTCTCCTTTGAAGCTACCATCTCCCCTTCCGCCCAATTCAGTTAGGCCTGGAGTTGATTCCGTTCCGCCTCCAACTCCTGAATTCGGTCCTCCCTTTGCTTTAGATCTTCCAATTTGGGCAGTCGTTTGATGACTTCCACAATCTAATCCGGTTCCACCTTCAAAACTTCCACCGTGTCTATCACTAGATCCGCCAGACTATCGTGGAGTATCTTGGCTTCACGTATCCATTTGAGCCCGGCATTGAAAAACGCCAATTCGGATTCCACTTCCGAATCTTTACTTGACGCTCCTCTCTTCATCATTGGTGGTTTGACCCATGATCCCGGATCTGTTGACTTCCGCTTCTTTGTCCTCGGATCGGTCAAGGGTTCCTCGAGGCACTCTTCCGGTTCCTACTCAACCGGATCTTCCATTTCTTCTCCTGAAAGTCCGTATGACAAAATAGCCTTTCCGGTGTCGTACTGGACTATTTCCGCAACACTCAAAAGTTCCTGTTGGTGGTATAAGTGGAACAAGTAAGTACTTACTGGACTTGCCTTTGTGCGAGTTACATGCTTTGCTAGTTTAGAAACTAACCCGGCTATGACTCTACCCCAGTGCACGGCTCGGTTCTCCATAGCCCCGAAAATGGTATTGGCCACCGTAACGGTGACTTGTGTAGATTTTTCTGGGTATAGGATGGGGATGAGGAACTCTAGAACTTGTCTATGTCTCTCGTCCTTACATTCGCTAATAGCTAATCCGTCCTTAGGGTTTGCAGATCCTGTGAACTTCCCGACTACAAAACGGTCCGTCCTCGACGCTAACCTGTTTCCGCTCTTCCGGAACTGATAGACATCCGCCCAGATGTCCTCCGTCCACGTGATTGGCCGTCCTCTCAGAGTGAGCTCATATTGATTCGGAACTCCATGAAGTAGTTCCTGGATCATATCCTCACTCTTAAGGTTCCATGGTCGGTGTAACAAACCGACACACCCTAACTTGGTTAAATCCTCCTCTAACTGTTTGTGTAGTTCCGGATTGTCTGGAATAGCCGAAGAGATAATCCGGGCAGATACAACTACCTTCCGTAGTGCTGCTAATGCCATAAGACCTAAGTAAGAATGAGACGAGAGAAAAGTAACCATAATTCAGTCGCTAACTCATCACTCTTTCTCTCAACTACTCACGTGGACAGTCTCAGAAAAACAAAACAAGGTGGAGATGAAAACCCTCGGCAAACAGCTTAAATACTAAACTGTCTCCCTACGGTAATTAGGATAACAGCTACAGGTCCGTTATACTAATAGTATCCTATTCCCGTAGCTCCAGGGTCTATACGGTAGATTCCTGCGTTCTAGGTAATTTCGGATCCAAATAAGTTCCAGTTACGGATTTTGCCGGAACGCCTATTTTCTAGTTCGGGTTTTCTCACACAAAAATCACGTTCTAACTATAATTTTTTTGATTTTTCTCTATTTTTCTCACCTAGCTCCTTTAATCTTGATTTGTCTCTAGATTTCGGATTCCTACACTCCCACCTGGGTGGTGGACAACTTCCAAACTGCGAAGGGTCTGCCCCCGTCCGGGGCAGCTCCCCCTGCGGAGGGGCTCCCGATTGCAGCGTCGGGGGGGCTCCCCATCATTGGGGCGGGGAGTTGGACGCTCCCGGCAAGGCGCTGGGGGCTCTCCGCCCTGGAGCTCCCCTGCGGCGCGGCGCCAGGGGGGCTTCCCACTGCCTAGGGGCTCCCCGCAACGGCACCAGGGACTCCCACCACAATGTAGGGGCTCCCCGCCTTTGCGCCGGGGTTCCCCGCTTGGATTTGGGAGTCCTTCGCTCCTCCGCGTCCGCTTCCATGCTCCGCCTCCGCACGCTCCTTCTCCACCGAGTGTTCCTTCAATCAAAAACTTGCATCAACAAACACGCAAGGGAATTCCAATTTCATGCATGAGACTCACAGAAGCTTGTAGTGATGTTCACTGAGACACCAGTTGAAGCCCTAGTGTGTTACGGATGAAAAAAATGGATGAAAAACGTCGCCACCAACACAATGCAATGGATGTGAGTTTCATTCGTGGGGCGGAGAGTTGTGACCACGGGGGGGCAGAGGGGGGGGGGGGCGGGGAGCTGCGGGATCGCTACTGCCGCAGGGGTGGGGAGTTGTGGGAGCTCCCGCCGCAAGTGCAGGGGGCCGTGGGCAATTGTAGTGCGCCTGCGGGGCGGGGGGGGAGGGGAGAGGAGGGAGTAGGAGTAGGAGGCTGCCATTGTCAAGGTTTGGTGCAAGCGAAATTGCAAAGGTGTGGTGCAAGAGAAATGTCTTTCCTTGTCCAATGTTGTAACTTCATGCGTTGAATGTACCAAGTCGTTTATACGTTGTTTGTTCTTGTTTAGGCGACTGCTGCGACGAGGGCTGCCGTCTACTCCAACTCCTACTTTGTCCATCTTTGAAGTAATTGCAACAGCAACAATGCCGTCTACAAAGTGCTGAAACATGCTAGCACTTGCTTGATGGACCTGAAAATCCTCCACTCCCTGCTTTGCTACAGCTTCTATCCCAAGTGAATGTGTACAAGAAGTTTGGAATGTTGTAGGAAGAGCCATACTATCCAAAATCAAATCTCAATGAAGAAAGAATTGGAAGAGGTGCTGGACGAAGAGAAAGGCCGAAGGTGGACTTAGGGTTTGTCTAAGTCCCATCACAGAGCGACAGCCCCACGTGGGACATCGGGTGTTGTACTTTTGAAAAGTGCACTTCGGTCGGAACTTGACATTCGCGTGCTTCTGCAGACACCAGAATTGACATTGAGACATCAACTCAGACATCATCTTGTCTGATTTGATGTCTAAAACGATGCGTTCTTTGCCAATTTGAAATGGACAAGAAGGGGGGACCCGTCTAATGCTAAATTGGATTCTTGTAAAAAAGTAGTGCCTATAATGGACTACAATTTTGAAGTGCGAAGCTTGCTGCCTTCCTTAGCCATGGAAACCGGTGACTGCAAAACACTAGAAGACATATAGTGTATGGGATCTAGTGTTTCTTACCCTAATCCAATGCTTTTTTTAGCATGCCTGTGCAGGACTTAATGTCACACAGAACATGTCAATGTCCACATGAAGAAACTCATAGAAATTTTCGGTGTCTTCTAGGATGTTAGGTGTAGCACTAGATGTTAGACGTAGCACACAATGTCAAACGTAATACACGTAGCACATACATTCTTTTCGTCTATCCAAGCGCGTTCATGTCATGTAGAAGCTAGTGGGTGACATTGTGGTATTCCTGTAGACATAAATGCGTCTTAGTGGACATGACGGTGTCTTTCTAGACGTAGACAATGACAAACAAATGTTCACAGAAACATCCAGACGTTCAGAATTTCATGATTACGATTGAGACATTTTGTACCTGTAATTTTTCCCCGGATCATTGTGGTATATGTTAGTATGTTCTGAATACACTTAACAGCAATGAGACCAAATTGTTCGTGCATGTCCAACCCCTATGTATGTGTTGGTAGAGGTGTGAAATTGGTGCAATTGGCAATGCATTATGAGAATTAGGTTGTTGAACCCCAATTTGCCAATCACAGTAGGTGTTGACGTCTGTGATGGACATGGAGGGTAGGCGTGGACGTCGTATTGTAAGAGTCTGCATCAATGCAGACGGTCGTGTCCTTTGCCACATTCCTATAGGTGACCTCATTCTACAAACCGAGTTGAGGGTGGCAACGGAGTTGAATTTGACGAGGTTTCCATGCCCATGCCAAAATTGTCATGGAAGAACACGCCGGGCTATTCATGTGATTCGAAAGCATCATGTAGAGGTGGGACGGGATGCTTTTTTGACGAAGTCAATGATCAGGGGGGACCCACCCAACGGATATCCTCCTCGCGGCATGTGGGTGGAAGATCTTATTTATGACGATGACATCATCGACAATGACGCGGACATTGTAGATGATGACATTGAGTTTCAAGATGTAAATGCAGGACCAGAATTTGGAGACAGTGTTGTCGACGACGCTCCTCTAGATGTACAACACAACGTCCAAAGGCAAGTCATGGAGGCCTTTGATCGTGGCGATGCATTGCATTCGGGCACCTTGGCGTCCAAAGGAGCGTCAGACGTTGAAGTAGACGTTGACGTTGACACCGTTGAAGACATGCAGCATTTATATGAGCACGCAACAACAGCACTGTGCAAGGGGGCATCATCGAGTATTCTGTCAGCAACAATCATCATTATGAATATGTGCGTGGTCTTCCGTGTGAGTAACCATTTCACTAGTGAGCTCCTACAATATTTGTCATCAGACTTGCTCCCGAAGAACAACAAGCTCCCTACTAGTCATTATGAGGCAAGAAAAATGATTAGGAAATTGGGCTTAGAGTACAACAACATCCATGCGTGCCCAAGTGGATGTGTGCTATTCGAAGACGAGCATGCAGATCTAAGTACATGCCCAAAGTGCTCAAAACCAAGGTGGGTGGAGGGCACAAACTCAGTACCAACAAGGGTCGTTCAACACTTTCCCTTGATACCAAGACTGAAACGCATGTTTAGGTCTTCGGAGATCACTTAGATGTTGATAGGTTGGACGAAGCATGTCAGCAACGACGGCGTCATGCGGTCAATGGTGGACAGCCCTGCTTGGAAGCATGTCAGCGGGGACGTCGCCTTCGACAACTTCGGTGCTGACGACAGGAACCTGCATCTGGCACTAGCACTAGATGGTGTCAATCCCTTCAAGCTGAGCAACACGAATTGGTCAACATGGCCGGTGCTCATTTTGATTTACAACTTTGAGCCATGGTTTGTGACGAAGAAATTCTTCATCTTCCTCAGCCTTCTCATTTCTAGAAAGCACTCCCCAACTTCCAAGAACATGGACGTGTTTTTGCATCCACTTTTGAAGGAGCTACATGCATTGTAGGAAGGTGTGGTAGCTCAAGATTTCTCACAGCTCGAAGGTGCTTGTCGCTTTATCATGCGTGGCTTACTAATGTGGACCATATCAGATTTTCCAGCATATGCTCTCATCTCTAGCTTGTCTTGCAAGGGATATAAAGGATGCCCAGATTGTGGTCCCGAGACAGATTCTAGACTTGCAAGAACCGGCGATGTGAGGGCGGATCGAAGTACCAGAGGATCAAAGATTGTATATGGTGCCATACAAAGGTACCTAAGCCAACACCATCCTTATCGTGGAAACCGTTGCTTCAATGGCAAAGTAGAGCGTTGCTTTAGGCCGAAGACCATGACCGTTGAAGATGTTATCCGATATGTTGCGTGGCGGCAAGCATTTTTAGATCTTGGTGGAAAAGAAGATGGAAAAGATGAACCGGTGCATTTCACAGGGGTGAAGCGGTTGAGTGCTTTGTTTGAGCTGCCCTACTGGAAGGTGCAAAGTCATTTAACCTGCCTTTGATACTTTGTTAGTGTCAAATGTCTGCGTGGTACATACATCAAACGTTCTTTGTCATAGTAGTGGAGCGTTGACGTCCAAGTAGATGTCATAGCAGACATCCCAGAGTAGGGATTGCAATAGTTGTAGATAGTGGTCGTCTATTCAATTGTGCAATGCGAACATCTCATGGTGCGTTACATGTCCCCTCAGACATAGATGTGAACACAAGTGAAGGATGAGAATGTGCGCTTGGCTATTATAAAAATGAGCAGGGTTTTCCAAAGACTTTGTGAGAAGGAGGTCAAGGAGGCTGACAAAGATGTCCTCATGCAGGATGTTATTATGGCAACTTGTCTCATAGAGAAAGAGTTCCCCACGACATTTTTGAATATAATGACCCATTTGCTAGTGCACCTTGTTGAACAATTATTTGTATGTGGCCCAGTGCATTGTAGGTGGATGTACCCCATTGAGCGATACATGAAGACTTTGAAGGATTATGTGCGGACTTTGGTGCATCCAGAAGGAAGCATAGTCAAGGGATATCGCATTGAAGACACGCTTGGCTTCTGCACGGAATACATGAGAGAGTTCCAGGGAACCGGTGAACGTGTCTGGGATGTAGACAAAGATCTCATCATGAATGACGAGGTGATACATAGCAAGAAACCAAAAAAGAGGGTATTATCCGATGCTTTGCGTTCATATGCACATGCGTTTGTAATAGACAATGCTCCGTGCTTGGAATCTTCGCGAGAGTAAGTAACATGCATTGCTTTCTAGTGCCACTGCGGACATCACGCTATCTTGTATACACTCTTAGCAGACGTCGAAGCCAGCGTTGCCCCGTTCAATGATGTCATATGGGAAGACGCATTGATGTTTATGTTGGCACTAGTATGCACGCCTTAGTAGAAGAGAATGTCCTCAACACATGATAGTTATGTCGGAGCACTTGAATTCTTCAACATCTTCTCAGACATACCATGCACATTGTGCGTGCCCCCCGCCTACATGAGTTCATATGTTCAATTCATTGTTCTAATTTTATTATTGCTGAGCATAATGCAAGGACTACACTGCGGCAAAGTCCCAAAGATGGGAGGATCGGGAAGCTTTTCGTGTTGCGTGGCGACGCTCAAATCCAGGAAGAGCGGTCCATTATCCAATTGAACTAAGTGAGTTTCCATCTTTCGCGCAGTGGCTGACGTCAACGGTGAGGGAGGTTGATCATTTTGGACGTCCAGTGGATGAAGACACCAGACATTATGCGCAGCTTCTAGAGCGGAAGGCAACATCCCACCATCAAATGTATTGTCATGGCATGCACCTCCGTATCCGAAGTTCCGAACGTGGGCTTGTTACCTGTGACTCTAGAGTGGTAGCGAGTTTCACATGCCAACTTTGTTGAGGTATGCAGAATGGGAGGCTAGTGGAAACCACATAGGAGTATGCGAGGTACATCAAAGAGATTTTGGTATTGGATTATCGAAATCACTATGTCACAGTGTTGTTGTGCGATTGGGTGCATGGCACGCAGGGTAGTCGAGCTCCCAATATGCAACAGGATAAGTACAGCTTCACGTTGGCAAACTTCAACCATTTGGATGGAACGGTCCACGCTGATTCATTTGCCTTTCTATTGCATTGCCAACAGGTGTTCTTCTCCGACAATCCACATCGACCTGGTTGGAAAGTAGTTTGCCGAACAAAGGTGAGGGGTAGATGTGGGTCATTGCACCCTCTTACAACAACCCTGAACATGGTGCAATTGGTGAATGATAGGGACTTCGATGGCCTACAACCACTGCAACAAGTCGTAGACCCGGTGCGCCAACCAGCAGCAATGGTGGAGAGTATGTTGCCGTAGTTAACGATGACATTGCATCTGAGGAGGAAACATAGAGTGTTCACATCACTGACATGTATTTGCTGCGCCAACATTTTGACGTCACATAAGACGTCTGAGAAATACAAAGCCATCAGCATGTTCATGTCTTCCAAGTAGCCCCGTTGCATCGTGAACGTGCATTTTGTGGTAGAGTCTATCTTGCTTGGTGCTGCAAGTGACATCATATGAATAGGGTGGAATTTTATCCTAATGAAGTTTGTTGAACGTGCGCAAAATGTACGACTTCAATAACCCAAAAATGAACCTAAACCAAGGAAATACATAAGTCATTTTAACTACATAGGAAGGACGTGCATCATGTGCAAATTCAACCTTGGACATTAAGTCATGTCATGCATTTATAGTCATTTTGACATCAAAGAAGATGCCTACAATTGCTTCCACAATACCCACACGTCCAGTCAAACGTAATGAAATGCACAATGGATAGCATGTGGTTTGAAGTTACATTCGCAGTAAATACGAAATGTTGACGCCAGAAGTGACGTCAATGTGGACGTTAATACGTCACTTGTGACGTCCACGAAGACATCCAATATCGGAACAAGGATAGGCCAAGTATACTGACGTGGCATCCCACATCATCACCTGTGTTCACGTCACACAATTTCCACGTCATCATGCCACATCACACAATTTCCACCTCATCACGCCACGTCAAATGCCACATAAGCTTTTAGGAGTCACCACCTGCCCGTTGTCTTCTTTTTAACCTTGGGCAGTCACTTTACCTTTGACCGCACCAAAATTCAAAATCAACTTCTGAGCTAAGTTTGACCAAAGATGGTGACGTGGCTGAACATGTTATTGTGGACATCCTTGTAAACATTTGGTGTCCACCTGGATGTCTCACATTGCATCAATGTTTTTCGTAGCATCAGTATGTTGTGACTAAAATTTAGCAATGCTGTCGAAGACATCAAAGCAAAATCTTCACTTTTTCGGCCTAACACATACTTTAGAGCCGTCATAAATACTCATGCCAGTTTTATTTTTTTAAAGTGTATTGAATCAAATAGTTTCTATTGAATTTATTTTGTACATCTTTTGTGTATTCCTTTATCTGCATAATGTAGGTTCTCAAAACCTAATCCCAATGTATAAATTCTAGACTAGTGAGAAAATTTTAAATGATGTAGTACATTATGCTTCCTTTTGACTTCTTAATTTGTTGTACTTCATCAATCTAAGTCAGATTAAATCGACCTATGCTTAGTATAGTGTATGCCATTTTATTTTGGATATACAAAATTATCTTCCTCTTATTGTCAAATTCTATAGATTCATTTATGAGAACATATTAGTATTTTTTATCAAGGTCAGTTGATGGAATACACTTTTGAATTTCTAAATTTTAGGAAAATCTAATTTGGATTGGATTGGATTTCTACAAAGTAAATGGTTTTTATTGCTTAGATATAATAGAAATACTTAGCATATATACTTCTATCTATTTTTGTTCATTTTCTTATTTAATCCTTGAGCACCCAATGTGAATTCCAAAAGCAAGCTACAAATTGCCATTCAAGTAGACCCCATCAATTAAAAAATAAGATCTAAGAGACATGACCGTTTAGATTGCAAGAGAGATAGGGAAGGCATCTTTAAAGAAATTTGTGGAAGTTTTCACCATACAACCTAGGACATTATAATGGTCAAATGTCTCATAGTAGGAGGCCACATTTGGGCCGCTGGGGTGCTCAGGGGTTAAGTAACTCATCATTTGTGCTAAACTTATTATCTTAGAATTTGGCTTCTTTAACTTTCGTTTCGTCCTGCTTGTTAATGTGTTATGTCTTGGATTGTAAGTTCTTTGGTTGCGATCTCAAATTTGATGGAAAATCAATGAGTGAGAAGGTATGTGAGCTTTGTTTGGTAATGTTTCAAGAATCAATTACAGAGGCTTGAAGTTTTGTAGTTGTATTTGGTTCTATGAAATGAAAATGGTGGTTTCAGGTTCTCTACATTTGCTGAATAATGCATTAGTTTCAATTGAAATCAATTTTGGTTTTGCACATAGCTTTCTACATCCTTCTCACAATGTTAGGTAAAGGGTACCTGGTTATTATGTCTATAGAGCTCACAACCCAAAATCAAGTCATGTAGTTTGATTTACGCTCTTACAAATTCCTAAAGTAACCTTAAACTTGAACTGCTTTTATGTAGTAAAACACTCTTCTAAATCAACCTTAGTGCTCATGACTTGGTGTTTAACAAATGGCATCACCAATCATTATGTAACTCAAACCAATACTATTATTGAACATTATATGTAATCAACGAGTCCTTTTTGTCTAGGAACTCTTATTTTAATGGAAATTGTACCTTTTCACTAGGGGAATTAAAATTTATCACCCTAAATTCGGTACAATGGCAACATGATTTATATATGCCTAAATAGTCAATATTAAATTGAGAGGGCCGCACACTCTCAAATAATTGAATATAGCATTTTTCTGGATACAAGATGGGAATCAGGAACTCCAAAACCCTCCTCTACCTTCTGTCGCAGCACACTATAAGAAAACTACATCCGCCGAGACATCGCGATTTTGACATCCGGACATCGTGCTTGACGTGTCTACGTCAGGGTGGACGTCCAATTAGACCACGCTGCCGTGGACATGCATTTTGCATGCTACGTCCACGCAGATTTTCAGGCTGGACATCGTAATGTCCAAAAAAACTTCGGTCAACGGGGGGCTTAGGAAGTTGACATGTGGCTGCCACATAGGCGCGGGAAAGCCAGAGTGTCATTTTTTTCATCCATTACCCGTCTATGATGTGGCGTCTGACGTGTATCTGACGTGGCATGCCACGTCAGAGCTAATGGGATCGGCTGACGTGGCATCCGCAGATGCTGACGTGGCATTTTTGGGACCACTTGTCTGGTCTCCCTAGCAATTCCGGATGTCTCCTGAGACATCGCTGTGGACATCCGCATGGCTTTTATGATGTCAACTAAAACATTTGTATGTTGAATATGATGTCCATCCTGACGTGTGGAATTTGCACATGCGTACTTCTGAAAGCAGTCCCTGTCATAGGAGATGTCTACTTGCACGAGGTAGCGCACCTACATGGTAGGGTAGCAGATGGATGGATGCATTGTAGGATGTCAGCGGTAACGTCCCGTTAGAGGATCTAAGTCTTCTGCAACGCATGTATGCATTTTGTTGGACATTCCACTGTTTTCGCGGATGCATTTTATTGGACATTCCGATGTTTTCTGTGTGCATTGTATTGGACATTTTGATGTTTTTTGTGTGCATTGCATTAGACATTATGATGTCCGATGGATTTGTTGTCTGGGACACTCCGATGCTTTGTATTTGCATTGAATTGGACATGAAGATGTCTGAGCGGATGTGTGCTACAAGACACGTCATGCTTAATGAATGCATTGTATTGGACATTTTGACGTCAGAATTCATTGGTTGGCGAGACACGGGATGCTGCTTCAGACATCAACAACATCCACAAATTGACAATGACTTGAAATAGGAGTATGTCCATATTCATAGAATAGAAAATCCAATACAAAAAACAACCATGTCTCTCAAAGGAGGATCACGGTAGAACACAAAGCCAAAGCTGAAAATGAAGACTAAGCCCAATAAAGAAATCAACACAGAGCAAAACACATATAAGAGAATTTCGTATGAAAGCAACCTCTTCAGTTTCTTTTCCTGTCCGCTACTTTCCAGACACGCGAATGTCTGCAGCGACGTCCCATTGCTGGGGCTAACGTCCTCCTGTCTCTCGGGACGTCCTTTGCAACACGGTCTGCATTCCATTTGACACAGGTATCAACGACTCCATGTTCTTGGAACCACTGTCCACGTCCGAGAACGGCATAATTTCAATACAAACTTCAAGATTGGTAAGAATCTCACCGTGTGTTCATTTCTTACGTGGTGCCTCTCCCTTCTTAGGGGGATCTGCCACCATAGAAGGGCTTGCCTTCAAAGACTTTGGTGCAGTTGCCTTCAAGGGCTTCGTTGGGGCCACAAACTTGGACGGCTTTGCACTTGGTACAGTCCTTGTGACCCGATTGGAACGGGTAGACGACCTGGAGGATTGCATATTTGCCACCTAGAACAAAGCGATAACATAAAACACTTTAGAGAATGTGGACTCGTCGCATTTTGGGCTACATGTGGATGCAAGGACACAAAGCCTAATTCTTATGAGGAAAAAAACATGAATGACATCCAATGACCTCTTGTCATACGGTTTAGGGTGTGTAAAATACCTCTTGAACTCTACCAATTTGTGCTGCAAGAGCAGACGTCTGCACTTCGGCGGGGGGAACTTCATCCACGGAAATGGCATACGGGTTTGTGGAGGACTTCTCCGCGTCCTTTCCGATGTCTGCTGAAGCATTGCTATGCTTGGGAATGGTCTGCACAACGCACAATTGGACGTCTTCTCGAACGTCTGCACCAGCGTTGTTGTCAGTCTAGACGTCCGAAACGGTGTCCTTCAGGTAGTCCACTTCTTCTTCAACGTCATCTGCGATGTCTTCAGCAACGTCACCACCGACGTCAGCATTGACGTAAAGATCCCCCTCGACGTCTGTGGGGACGTCCTCAACAACTACCTTCTTCACAAGAGTGACATCGCATCCAACATTCTGACCACCACCTCCTGCATTTGAGACAACATGACTTTGAAGATTGTTGCCTCCAAGGGAATGAAGGAGTTGTTGGAGAAGCTCTTCTACTCGACCAAGGCGCCCTCCCAACTCTGCGTTCGACGTCCGCAGTTCTTGTATATCTGGACTGTAGTCATGAGGTGAGTTGCGGGTCTCCACTTGGCGCCGAGCATACTCCTTGTCCGTTGCCTCCTTCACCTCCGACTCATAAGGTATGCGTCCAAGTTGTAGGGTCTAGCACACGAAAACAATTAAAGGTCTCGACATTGATGTCCACGCAAATATCATTTCAGACATGAGGTTCATAAATGCAGACATCTTACAAAGCAACATGATGTCTGAATGGACATCCGAAACAGATGGAAGTGGAGGACTCTCACCAATTCACCTATGACATTCTTCTCAATGAGCCTCAATTGAGCCTCTTTGAACCCCTTCGCCTTAGAAACTGCACGCATCTGCGCGGACTTCTCCTTGGCGTCTAACGAGCTGCGCCTCTCTTGCAACCTCCTCCACACGGAGGCATCAACTTCTGGTGGTTTAGGGCAGTCCCCATCGATCAACTTCATCAAATGATGGCGAACATTGATCAAAGTCTTCGTCACATGCTTCGGAAACCACGAAGGATTTATCTCCACTTGGTCGCCTCCAACTTTCCAGTTTGAAATAAGACGGTCACAATACAAAACACTTGCAAACGATAAGACTTCCGAGATAATTTAATTTCGCAGACACAATGATGTCTGCACAGACATCATTGTAGACATCTGGACACCACTGCAGACGTCAATATAGAAGGCATGGTGATGCTCATCCAAATGTCATATTCAGCATCATGACGTCCAGGAGGACATCAAATTCAAAAAAAGAACTCACAACCTACTCAAGCAATTTCGGTCACGTCACATTACCTGCGTAGATTCTATCAAAGAATCGTTGTCTCTCATCCAAAGGCTGGTCAGCCCACCCAAACAAAGGATTCAATCCCTTGGCAAAAGCCTTCACATCTGCTATCAAATAGCTTTTTGCCTTCCCACGGGGAGAACCGCGTTCGTTCACCTCCACATATTGCTTGCGCTTGTTGTTGCGCTCCTTCTTCACATTGATCTTGCGAAGTAGAGGTTTAATAGGCTCCTTCTCCATGACCATTACGTTGTCTGATTCTTCTTCCTCATCCGTGTCAGTAGATCGAGATGTGGTCCTATGAAACCTCAAATACAAACAGCACTTGCAAGTCAACGGCCACTCGATCTTCGTTAGAACATCAACTCAGACATCGACTTGGACATCTACTTAGACAGAAGACTAAGACATTGAAATGCAGAAGGCAGCATGCTGTGTCTGACACAATGTCCACATAAACGAATATAAACATCCAACCTCCTTTCAATAACACACCACATAAGAGGTTTAGGTGGCACTAGTCACCTGGGCTCAGATTCAACGGAGTCGTCCTTGCTCATAGACAACTGTGCTTCATTCCTTGTCGTGCGTGACACTCCCGTGCGACGCCTCTTGGGTGCTGAAGTACTTGCTATAGCTTTGCCCTTGTCCTTCACACGACTACTCACATGCCAAGGATCGTTCCTTTGCTTCGACCATTGCTCTGTGAGTGGCCGACCTCTACCGTGTACCTCCTCAGCGGTAGAGTTGTCATTGTCATTGTCAGCATGATGCCGAGACGGTGCTGCCCATTTCACGGGCAGCTTTCTCCGAGAATCGGGGGCCATCTCAGCTAGCGGCCAACAATGATAAACCTCACCCAAAACCTACGCAAGGCAATCACAGCTCAAAACTAAAAGAACAAAACGGCCAACGAACATGCTATAATGGTGTGCTTTCCTGGACATCAATTCCAGTACCTGGACGTCCAATTTAACATTAGGACGTTTTAACGGACGTCCAATTTAACATTAGGACGTTTTAACGGACATCCACCGTTCAACTCCTCTGTATACAAGACGCTTAAGAACCAAGAACGTGACATGTGATGCACTGAAGGACATCACATTGGACATCTGCATGTTTATAAAAACATTACTACTAAAAGCCAACACAAGGATTTTCTCATGCTACTCTCAAAGGCCAACACTAGGATCACTCCTGCAAATGGAAACCAAAGTACTGGAGTGTAAGGAGAGAGATTGAAAATTCACTACAACACAAGACTACAACAAAGCAAAACCAAAAAAAAAAAAAAAATCAAAAACCTGTAAGGCTCCCGTTGCTGAAGGAGCTGCGGCGCGGGCGGGACTCCCTCCTCCGGCGCAAGGGCTCCCCAAAGTAGGGGCTCCCCACGGTAGGGGCGATCCCCGCAGCAGGGGCGCTCCCCGCGGCAGGGGGCTTCCCGCTGGGGGCTCCCCGCAGGGGGGCTGTCCGCAAGGGCGACGCGGCTCCCCGTAGCAGGGGCGCTCCCCGCGGCAGGGGGCTCCTCGCCCACGGGGCTCCCCGCAGGGGGGCTCTCTGCAGGGGGGGTGGCGCCGGGAGGGCTCCATGCGGGGCTCCCCACCCTTGCGTGGGGGCTCCGTGCAAGCGTGCCGGGGTTCCCCGCTTGGGCGTGGGAGTCCTTCCCGCCTCCACACTCCGCCTCGACGCTCCCACGCTCCGCCTCCACGCTCCCACGCTTCACCTCCACGCTCCCACGCTCCACCTCCGCACGTTGCTCCTCCACCTTCAAACAAGAGATGCATCAACAAGAGAACAAAGATAATCCCAATGTCAAGCTTAAACTCCCCAACGCTCCTAGTGATGTTCAGTTAGACATCAGTTGAAGCCTGAGTGTGTCACGGATGGAAAAAATGGATGAAACCCTAATCTGCCTACACAATTCAATGACGCCAATTTTAATTCCTAGAATTGACGGGAGTTGCTGGAGGCTATGACGGAGGCTTGCGGGGCGGGGCGAGGAGGGGAAGGGAGGAGAGGAGAGGAGAGGAGGGAGAGGAGGAAGTGAAGGAGGGAGGAAGTTGTCTACACGGTGCTTGGTCTTGTTTAGGCGCCTGCTGCGACGGGGGCTTCCATCTACTACAGCTATTGATTTTTCCATCCCTGCGGTGAGTGCAGCAGCAACAATGCTGTCCACAAACTAGTGAAACATGCTCAACTCCTTAGAAGTTTTCAAATTCGAGTGTAGGTGAAGGAAGAAGAGCGGCTGCAGGAAGAGGAAGGCCGAACGTGGGCCTAGGGTTTGTCTAAGTCCCATGATGGAGCAACAGCCCATGTGTGATGTCGGGTGCTGTACTTTTCAAGAGGGCCCTTAGGTCGGAAGTTGACATTCGTGTGCTTCAGCAGACATCACAATTGACATGTAGACATCAACTCGGACATCATGATGTCTGACTTGGTGTTAGTAACGATGCGTTTTTTGCCAATTTGAAATGGACAAGGGGATATGTTGCGATGATGTTTTGCATGACATTACAAATGACACTGTCATGTCCTAGTAGGCATGACTGCGTCTCATTGCACATGCTCTCAAGAAATTCGAATTTGGCTTTGACCTTCCATTTTTATTCTCCAAGTGAATAATTAGAAGTTGTGAAATGGAACTTAGCTTCGACCTTCTATTTTTATTCTGTAAGTGGGGTCTAAAGTAAAAGAATATCCTAGAGTTTGAATTAGGCTTCCTCAAAATAAAATTTGTGAAATGGAACTTGGCTTTGACCTTCTATTTCTATTCCCTAAGTCATTTCTTTGAAGCTTCTTCAAAATACAATTTCTAAATTAGAACTTGCCTTTCACCTTTTAATTTTTTTTTTGGCTCTAAGTCATTTCTTTGAGGCTCTACCAAATTAGAGCTTGAAAACTAGAAGCTTTAGAGTAGAACTTGAAATTCACCTTGTCTTTATCTTTTCTACATCTTTTATGGGGGACTTATTGAAATGAAACTTGTAACCACTTTTTCTTCTTGGAAGTAACGAAGTCCCAGCAATACAATTCATTCTTCTTCTGCTGTATTGTATGGCTATACTCTACCTAGGTAGCTTCTAAATGATGCTAAATTAGCTTCTTCTAAGAAAGTAGTACCTATAATGTACTATAATTTCAAAGCGCAAACCTTACTGCCCTCCTTAGCCATGGAAACCACTGACTGCTTAGAGCTGCAGTCCTTAAAGTGCATGGGATGTAGTGTTGCGTAGCTTCACCCAATGCTTTTTCTGACCTGCCTGCACAGGACTTAACGTCAAGCAGAACATGTCAATGTCCTTATGAATAAACTTATAGAACTTTCTGGTGCCTTCCAGGATGTTAGGCGTAGCACCCCATGTCAAACGTAGCACGTGTAGCAAATACCTTTTTATCTTCTATTCAGACGTGTTGATGTCACGTACAAGCTTGTGGGTGACATTGTGGTATTCCTGTAGACATAAATGCGTCTTACTGGACATGATGCTGGACGCACCTAGGGCCTTTGGAAGTCAACTCCAGCACATTCACGTGTCCTACCTCTGTTTGAGTTGATGCCCTGTAGTTAAAAGAAGAGAGTTATAAAGAGATTTCAAGTCATAAAAGCCACTTATCAATTACAATTTGCAAGAAGTAGGCGTTTGGGCGTCAGTTTTCATTGCTTGGCATTGCTTTTTTATCCCGTTCTGAAGTACTAAGGAAATGAACCTCATTTGCAGTTTACACTCATGTTCTTTGGAAACAGGACCTAATATTTGTGGAAAATTTTCTTTCTTCCTCGGGACGTATACATTTGGTTGCCACCAAAACAAATAATTCATAGACTGTGATGTTGGATGTTATAGGTTCACAAGTCTACAGTACTGCACGAACTACTATCCACGATTTAAGAGATAGTGATGAACAGATAGGTGCAATGGACATGACAATGTCAAAGTAGATGTCTACAGTGACAAACATATGTTCACAAAAACATCCAGACGTTCAAAATTGTCACTAGATGATCAGAAGTGAAGCTTCTTCAACCACCCTTGACTTCCTTCTGATTGTCTACTATATCTTTCTCTTTGTCTTTCCCATTGCATGTTGTAGGAAACAAGTTTAATTACTTCAAGAGTGGACATTTCAAATTGCATGATATCAGCAAGTGCACGTACGTGTTGATGCCTGTGACGGACATGGAGGGCAGGCGTGGATGTCGTGCTATAAGAGTGCGCATCAATGCAGACGGCCGTGTCCTTCGCCACATTCCTATAGGTGACCTCATTCTACAAACCGAGTTGAGGGTGGCAACGCAGCTGAATTTGACGAGGTTTCCATGTCCATGCAAATATTGTCATGGAGGAAGACACCGGACTATCCATGTGATTCGGAAGCATCATGGAGAGGTGGGACGGGATGTTTTTTTGACGAAGTCAATGATTGGAGGGGACCCACCCAATGGATACCCTCCTAATGGCATATGGGTGGAAGATCTTGTGTATGACGACGATGACGTCGTTGAGAATGACGCAGACATAGTAGAGGAAGACATTTAGGTGCAGGATGTGAACGGAGGACCAGAAGTAGGGGACACTGATGTCGGTGATGCTGCTAATGACGACGACGCTCCTTTGGATGTACAACACGACGTCCAAAGGCAAGTCATGGAGGCCTTTGATCGTGGCGATGCATTGCATTCGGACACCTTGGCGTCTGACGGAGCGTCAGGTGCTGAAGCAGACGTTGACGTTGACACTGTTGAAGACATGCAGCGTTTATATGAGCACGCAACAATAGCACTGTACGAGGGGGCATCATCGAGTATTCTGTCAGCAACAATCATCATCATAAATATGTGCGTGGTCTTCCGCGTGAGTAACCATTTCACTAGTGAGCTCCTACGGTATTTGTCATCAGACTTGCTCCCGAAGAACAACAAGCTCCCTACTAGTCATTATGAGGCAAGGAAAATGATTAGGAAGTTGGGCTTAGAGTACAACAACATCCATGTGTGCCCAGGTGGTTGTGTGCTATTCGAAGACGAACATGCAAATCTAAGTACGTGCCCGAAGTGCTCTAAACCAAGGTGGGTGGAGGGAACGAACTCGATACCAACAAGGGTCGTTCGACACTTTCCCTTGATCCCAAGACTTAAACGCATGTTTCGATCTTCGGAGATCGCTCAGATGCTGACGGGTTGGACGCGGCATGTCAGTGATGACGGCATCATGCGGTCAGTGGTGGACAACCCTGCTTGGAAGCATGTCAACGTGGACGTCCACTTTGACAACTTCAGTGCTGACGGCAGGAACCTACGTCTGGCATTAGCACTGGATGGTGTCAATCCCTTCAAGCTGAGCAACACGAATTGGTCGACATGGCTGGTGCTCATTTTGATTTACAATTTTGAGCCATGGTTTGTGACAAAGAAATTCTTCATCTCCCTTAACCTTCTCATTTCTGGGAAGCAGTCCCCAACTTCTAAGAACATGGATGTGTTCTTGCGACCATTGTTGAAGGAGCTACATGCATTGTGGGTAGCTCAAGATTTCTCACAGCCCGAAGGTGCTCGTCGCTTTATCATGCATGGCTTACTAATGTGGACCATATCCGATTTTCCTGCGTATGCTCTGATCTCTGGCTTGTCTTGCAAGGGATATAAAGGATGCCCGGATTGTGGTCTTGAGACAGATTCTCGACTTGCAAGAACCGGCGATGTGAGGGTGGATTGAAGTACAAGAGGGTCCAAGATTGTGTATGGGGGCATACGAAGGTAATTAAGTCGACACCATCCTTATCGTCGAAATCGTCGCTTCAATGGGAAATAGAGCATTGCTTCAGGCCAAAGGGCATGACCGCCGAAGATGTTATCCGATATGCTGCGTGGCGGCAAGCGTTTCTAGATCTGGGTGGAAGAGAAGATGGAAAGGATGACCCAGTGCATTCCACAGGGGTGAAACGCTTGAGTGCATTGTTTGAGCTGCCCTACTGGAAGGTACAAAGTGGTCTAACCTGACTTTGACATGTAGGTAGTGTCCAATGTCTGAGTGGTACGTCCTCTCTGACGTTCTATGTCATAGTACTGGCGCGTTGATGTCCAAGTAGATGTCATAGAAGACATCCCACTGCACAAATTGCAATAGCTGTAGACAGTGGCTGCCTATTCAGCCGTGCAATGTGAACATTTCATGTTGTGTTACATGTCCCCTCAGACGTAGTCGTGAATACAAAGTGAAGGCTGAATGTCGTTGTACGTTTTCTTAGCAGACAACACGGGAAGTGACGATAGACATTTTTTCGGAGGGCAGAGCGTACTTAAGATTTACGTGTGTTCCCTTCTGCAGTATCTTTTGATCCGACACATTTTGGATGTGATGCATTGCGAGAAAAACTTATGCGAGAACATGGTGAAGACCCTTCTTGCTATGAACGATAGCCCTGGCAGCCGCATTGATGCAGAACAGTTTGGAATACGTAGAGAAATTTGGCTTCAAGGCCCACGAAGACGCCAAGACGATTTCTACATGCCAAATGCGTCGTATGCAATGACAATAGATGAGCGCAGGGAATTCGTGGATATAGTATCAAGTATCCGTACCCCAACAAACTATGTTGGTGCAATTCATAAACGTCTACAGAATGGAACGTTACAGTATATGAAGACGCATGATTATCACATTCTCATGCAGCAGGTGAGGTTGCGATGGGACGTGACACAGGGGTTCGTTGAACTTATCCAAGGAAGGGAGGGAGTTTAGAGATTGTCACTGCTCCTGAACCGTTGTGGACATCATATGTCTTCAATAACGTTGTTGAAGGTAGTAGTATGTTAATGACAGTACATAGGAAGACGTCTTCATGAACATGATAGTGTTTCATTTGGCTGTGATGCGTTTTCTAGTAGTATGTCATATTCAGCACAAAGACGTTGTAGTGGATGTCCAAAATTAATGTCCGGGTGACCCTCATGCAAGTTACAAGGAAATGTGTTAAAAATGTAGCAGTGGGAGAATGACTTACAGAGATGTTGTTCATGTGTAGATTCTACTGGTGGCTGTCCGAAACATCTTGGATGAGAATGTGTGTTTGGCTATTATAAAAATGAGCAGGGTTTTCCAAAGACTTTGTGAGAAGGAGATCAAGGAAGCTGACAAAGATGTCCTCATGTAGGATGTTATTATAGCAACCTGCCTCATAGAGAAGGAGTTCCCCACGACATTCTTGAATATAATGACCCATTTGCTAGTGCACCTTGTTGAACAGTTATTTGTATGTGGCCCAGTGCATTGTAGGTGGATGTACCCCATTGAGCGATACATGAAGACTTTGAAGGATTATGTGCGGACTTTGGTGCATCCAGAAGGTAGCATAGCAGAGGGATATCGCATTGAAGACACGCTTGGCTTCTACACGGAATACATGAGACAGTTTCAAGGGACTGGTGAGCGCGTTTGGGATGTAGACGAAGATCCCATCATGAATGACGAGGTGATACGTAGCAGGAAATCAAAAGAGAGGGCATTATCCGACGCTTTGCGAGTGTATGCACATGCGTTCGTAATTGACAATGCGCCATGCTTGGAAACTTGGCGAGAGTAAGTAACTGGCACCGCTTTCCAGTGCCACTTTGGACATCACGTTGCCTTATATACACTCCTAGAAGACGTCATATCCGACGCTGGCACGTTCAATGATGTCATGGAGGAAGACGCTTTGATGTTTGTTTTGGCCGCAATGTGGACATCTCAGTAGAAGAGAAAACTTTCAACACACGATCGTTGTTAAGGACTACCTGAATTCTTGCACACCTTTGCAGATGTGCCATGCACACTTTACTTGGCCCCGGCATACATGATGTCAAATCTTCAATCCGTTGTCCTAATTTCATTATTGCTGAGTGTGATGCAGGGACTACACTGCAGCAAAGTCCCAAAGATGGGAAGAACGGGAAGCTTTTCGTGTTGCATGGCGGCGCTCAAATCCAAGAAGAGCTGTCCGTTATCCAATTGAACTAAGTGAGTTTCCATCCTTCGTGTAGTGGCTGACGTCAACGATGACGGAGGCTGATCATTCTGGACGTCCAGTGGATGAAGACATCAGACATTATGCGCAGCTTCCTGAGCAGAAGGCAACATCCCACCGTCAAATGTACTGTCATGGCATGCACCTCCGTACTCGAAGCTCTGAACGTGGGCTTGTTACCCGTGACTCTGGAGTGGTAGCGAGTTTCACACGCCAGCTTCGTTGGGGTTTGCAAAATGGCCGGCCATTGGAATCCACGCAGGAGTATGTGGGGGATATTGAAGAGATTTTGGTATTGGATTATTGAAATCACTGCGTCACAGTGTTGTTGTGTGATTGGGTGAGGGGCACACAAGATAGTCGAGCTCCTAGCGTGCAACAGGATAAGTATGGCTTCATGTTGGCAAACTTCAACCATTTGGATGGAACGGTCCATGCAGATTCATTTGCCTTTCCTTTGCATTCCCAACAGGTATTCTTCTTCGATGATCCACATCGACTTGGTTGGAAAGTAGTTTGCCGAACTGAGGTGAGGGGTAGACGTGGCTCATTGCACCCTCTAATGACAACCCCGAACATGGTGCAGTTGGTCAATGATAGGGACTTCGATGGACTACAACCAGTGCAACAAGTCGTAGACCCGGTGCGCCAACCCATAGACCATGGTGGCGAGTATGTTGCCATAGTTAGCGATGACATCGCATCTGAGGAAGAAGCATAGGGTGTTCACATCATTGACATGTGTATGCTGTGATAGCATTTAGACGTCACATAGGACGTCTGCGAAATACGTGGACATCAACATGTTCATGTCTTCCAAGTATTCTTGATGCATCTTGAACATGCATTTTCTGACAGAATCTGTCTACTTCGGTGCTGCACGTGACATCATAAGAGTAGGTTGCAATCTTATCCTAATGAAGTTTGAAGAACGTGCATAAGTTGTATGACTTGAAGAGCCCAGAAATGCCCCTGACCTAAGTAAACACATAGGAAGGAAGTGCATCATGTACAAATTCACCCTTTTTCATAAAATAATGTCATGCATCTGGAGTCATTTTTGACATCAAAGTGGACGCCTACAGTTGCTTCTACAACGCCCACACGTCCAGTCAGACGTAATGAAACGCACCGTGGATAGCATGTGCTTTGAAGTTATAGTCGCAAGAAGTACAAAATGTTAACGCTAGAAGTGATGTCAATGTGGACGTCAGAACGTCAGGTGTGATGTCCACAGAGACATCCGAGGTCGGAACATGGACTCGTCATGGATGCTGACGTGGCATGCCACGTCATCATCCTTGTCCACGTCATACAATATCCACGTCATCATGCCACGTCACACAACAGCCACGTCATCTTGCCACCTCGTCGGTCCATGTCACACAATAACCACCTCATCTCGCCACATCAAATGCCACGTAAGCTTTTAGGAGTCACCACCTGCCCGTTGTCCTCTTTTTAGCCTTGGGCAGTCACTTTACCTCTGACCGCACCAAAATTCTATCTAAACTTGTGAGGTATGTTTGACCAAAGATGATGACGTGGCTAAACATGTTATTGTGGACATCTTGGGAAACATCTGATGTCCACCTAGATGCCCTACATTGCATGCACGTTTTTTGTGGCATCAGTATGCTGTGACTGCAATCTAGCAATGCTAACACAGACATCATCGCAAAATCTCCACTTTCTCGACCTGACACCCTGACGTCTCGTGCAACGTATCGTGTCTATGCGGATAAACGTCGTTTTTGGCTGGATGTCCAGGCGGACACCGTTTTCTTATAGTGGCACAGGGTAAGTGAAATTCCCTATTATGCTCACAAAAACCTCTTCAAAGCATAACAAAGTGACTCTAAAGATCAAACCCAAAAGACTGTGTGAAGTGTTTTGTGTTACTAGGTGGTTTGAAGAAAATTCTTAATTCAAATACTCTTCTTTCTCACTATTTATTCTTTTCCCCAAATACTGGACAATTCCTTTCTATTACCGTAGGCTGATCCGGTCTATGCTAATACCCGATCCGAATTAAAACCCATTCACACAACCAACAAGAACCCAACCGGAACTCACACTCCCGATCGAATCTTTATCACTTCATCTGAGAAACTCATTTTCCTTGGTTTCTATTCCGGTTTCACTTAACCTCTGTTGGCACTTCAGAGGGATCTATCACTTGTTCTCAGAGAGGTAGGCCCTCCTCTCCTTTCGGTCTTTATAGTGACAGAAGATTCACTCAGCTAATCTATCTTCCTATTCTAACAGGATCCGGTTTGATCTTTCACAGCAAACTAGGAATGCTCCCAGTCTGTAGGTCACACAAAAATCCCCCGTACGATTCTCACCAACTACAACGAACTTATTGTCTCCTCAAATCCGTGTGAAACTAAAGTGGCTACAAGTGTGTCCGCCCGACCCAATACAATCTAGAGCTCTTCCGTTTACTTCTTCAGATGGCGAGACCTCTCAAGTGATTGGAGGCTAACCCAGACATCCCATCTAGTAGCTCTAGCGCAGTTTGAGAATCCTCTCTCTTACTACCTAGCCTAGCATTGGCTATCTCACTCGGAATAATGAATTTTAAACCTACTGAGGTGTCTTGACTTACTCCCAATACTTACAACCTATCCACATACACATGCAATCACAAGAAGACACCAAAGGGAGAACACTATAAGAAAACTGTGTCTGCTTGGACATCTAGCCAAAAACGACGTATGTTCGCGACAACATGATACGTCGCAAAAGACATTGGGGTGTCAGACCGAAAAAGTGAAGATTTTGCTTTGATGTCTTCGACAGCATTGCTAGATTTTAGTCACAGCATACTAATGCTACGAAAAACACTGATGCAATGTAAGACATCCAGGTGGACACCAGATGTTTACAAGGATGTCTACAATAACAGGTTCAGCCACATCACCATCTTTGGTCAAACTTAGCTCAGAAGTTGATTTTGAATTTTGGTGCGGTCAAAGGTAAAGTGACTGTCCAAGGTTAAAAAGAGGACAACGGGCAGGTGGTGACTCTTAAAAGCTTATGTGGCATCTGACGTGGCGTGATGAGGTGAAAATTGTGTGACGTGGCATGATGATGTGGCATGCCACATCAGTATACTTGGCCTATCCATGTTCCGATCTTGGATGTCTCCATGGACGTCACAAGTGATGTACTGACGTCCACATTGACGTCACTTCTGGCGTTAATATTTTGTACTTACTGCAAATGTAACTTCAAACCACATGCTATTCACTCTGTATTTCATTACGTCTGACTGGACGTGTGGATGTTGTGGAAGCAATTGTAAGCGTCTTCTTTGATGTCAAAATGACTATAGATGCATGACATGACTTTATACCTGTCGCAACGTGAATTTTTGTTTCATTCAGTTTATCTAGAAATTAGAACAGAAAGTAGTTGGAAAGAACCGGATTGGAATGCCAGTCGTAGGAAAATCGGATATATACATACAAAAAATGAAATAGTAAGTAGACCGGATTCAATTCAGTTGAAAGTTTCAAATTGGTCGGACCGGAAATCCATCCGAAATTAGGGTAGAAACCAGATTAGGATTGGACTGGATGTCAAGCCGCCAAACCGGAAATAGTCATTATGACCACGGTAGAGTCTTGGGACTATTTAAAGACCAAGCTTGCCAGTCTTACCTCTTTCATTTCCTCGTGAGATTGGGCGCTCCTCATGTGTTTACAGCATTTGGTACCCTCGTGTCAAGAGAAAGTGCCTCAGTAGAATTTTAGTACTTCCAGTTGAGATTGGAGAGAGAAGAAAGGAATGGGACGTGCGGCTAAGAGCGGGTGAGGTAGAATCGGTGAGGAAATCCGTATGAGAGGTGATCCACCTCATACCGCTGCTACGTCAAAAGAGAGCGAGGTCGGCAGGATCCGGTCCGGTCGAGGTGTAACTCCGGAAGATATTTCCGGTGAGTCCCTCAGACGAACAGGAGAAGGACCAACTCATAGAAGACTTAACTTCTATGGGTTGCCCAGGGTTCATTGAGAAACCTTGGGGATTCCAGGAGGAGAGAATGGTGAAGGAACTCTTGGGCAAATTGTCCAATGAGTTCGATAACACCTTGAGAGGAAATCCGTCCCTCTGGACTAAGGAAGTCTGTAGAGGAGTGTATGATTTCCAGGTAGGGGGCCTTGGAATGGCTGGCAGGAAGGATGAATTCATCCGGGGGAAGTTCCAAAGCATCCCCAACCCTAAGGACGGATACGCAGTTGACGACTACATAGACAACCGACACCGTCGTCTTTTAAAGTTTCTGATTCCGATCCGCCATCCGGAGAAACCAACGAGGGTGACAATCACCCTAGGGAATACCATTTTTGGTTCTCTGAGTGGAACTTGGAACATGGATTGGGCCCGGATCATTTTTGATCTGGTAACCCAACTCATTGGGAGGGTAGGGAAGAGTAGAGCTACCTCCATATGCGCGTACTTGTATCACTTATACCATAACCACCAGCTCTTGACGAACGAAGAAGAGAAGGAGTGGAAGGCTCAAGGAGCTCTCCCGAAATATGGGGAATCAGAATAAGACGAAAAAGCGGAATCGGTTCCGGATTCGGATCCGGAAACGGAAGAAGAGGAGGAAGAGGTACTCCGCCAATCAAGCGACAGAAGACAACTCCTCCCCATAGGCGAGGAACACCTCCAAGTCATGGCCCGTCAACTCCAAATGAGAAATGGAAGGTTGTTATGGAGGAAGAAATGGATCCACGGGATCCATTTAATAACTTGATTGCCATTGTCTCCAATGTCCGGGCAGATTGGGAAGTGAAGCATCTGACCCTACAGGCGATCGGAAGACTAGTAGATGCGCCACCAGACAGCCAGCTACCAGCGAAGGTAGCCGACTGTATCACCGATCCGGTCGAGTATCAAAGGCGGGAGGAAGAAGTAATCCGACTTCAGACAAAGGTGGATACCTTGAAGGCGGAAAATCTCATCCTGAGGGAGGATGCAGCCGCCACGAGGGAGATAGCAGAGGAAACACAACGGATAGCGGACCAGGTGAAGGACGTTCTTGGAGTATCTGGGGCGACCGCCACCAAGGCCAAGCTATTCGACAACGAAGTCCATAAAGAGAAGAAACTATCCGGTGCTAGGATAGTAAGGATTCTCACGGCCTATGCGGAGCGGGTTGAGACGGCGGTGAAGGAGGCAAGGATTTCAGCGGACCGGATTGAAGAGAGCAGTCGGAAAGTGATAGGAGCTAAGGAGGTCCCTCTGTCGGAGCTCTCCCTACCGGAATTGTTTCCGGATGTGACAGCTGCTGAAGAGGGGAAAGATAAGACCCCCAAATCGAAGAAGACGGCATAGACGTCTAAACCGGCAAACACCCCAAAATCTGCCATCGACTTGGAATCCACACCCGATTCCGGTCAAGCCGATCCAGTTCCAAAACCTATGGATGGAGAACGGAACCGGAACCTGATTGAAATCTTCGAGGAGATGGAAGACGAGCCAAAGAGTCCTACCTTAGGGTTAGGATTGTAGAATAGTAAAAGTTTGTACATACTAGAGGAGTTAGAATGGAACCGGATTCTATTCGATAGTAGGTAGGTAGGATCGGAAGTTCAGCCGGGAAATGCGGCTGGATTCCGTGACGCTTTTTTCCTTTTTGCATTTTTTTGGTTTTGTATATAAACCTACCCTAAGAAGGGAGGGGGAGAAAAAAAGTCCTCTTTTGCAAATTCCCTTATGTCTTTCCCTTTTTGCTTCTCTGTCGTGGGTGGGTGAGTGTATATGATTGTTGTATGACTGGAAGAGAGAAGAGTAAGAGTTGGGGTTAGAGTTGACAATTTCTCCCCTTGGTGCATTCCGTTTTTCGATTTCTAGTGTACGTGAACAAGTAGTGAAAGAGTTGGGAGTGCACTTCAGTTCCTCAGCGTGTCTAGAGTTTGACATTCCGGGCAAGAAAACCGTTGTTAGGCTAGGCGGATAGGGAGGGATTCCCTACTGGCGCTAGAATACCTGGGTGGAAAATCCGGTTGAGTGTCCGATTTCCTGTGAGGTCTTACTACCATCGTTGGTAAATGGAATAACTCTAGTAAGTGTTGGAATGGACGAGTTTCACTTGTAACCACCTAGCGTCGCACGGATAGGAAAGGGTGCCCAGGGTCGTTGTAGTATCAGAAGGATTGTATGGGGAGTCCTTGTGTGACTTGCAATCCGGATTAATAACCAGATTGTTGTGAAGGACTAAACCGGATCCGTAGTAAGTGGGAGATTAGAGAATAGGATAAGTGAATCTTCAACCACTATAAGTTACTGAAGGAGTGGTGGACCTACCACTCTGAAAATCAAGGGACGACCCCTCTGATGGTAAAACAGAGGCTAAATTAAACCGGATGGGATCAACAAGAATGTTGATAGACTGAAGTGAATCGGTTTACCGTAGTAACCGGAATCGGAAATTATAGCCTCCTGGGTTGTAATTATTATATAGACCGGATAGTTAGTAGGATCGGAATAGTGGGAAAAAGCCCTTTCTTAGTTTTTTCCGGATGTTATAATGTTTTCCAGTAATTGACTTGAAACCGGAAGTTGGGTTTGCGTGCTGACTGAGTCTAAATCGTTCAATAAGGTTAAATACTTCACAAAATCTCGTGGGTTCGATCTTTAGGTTCACTTAGTTATACTTTAAAGGAGTTTTTGGGCGTATAACAGGGAATTTACTCACCCTGTACTGCAACAATGCCCAAGGTTGAATTTGCACATGATGCACGCCCTTCCTATGTAGTACAAAATGACTTATGTATTTCCTTGGTTTAGGTTCATTTTTGGGCTATTGAAGTCTTACAATTTGCGCACGTTCAACAAACTTCATTAGGATAAAATTCCACCCTATTCATATGATGTCACTTGCAGCACCAAGCAAGACAAACTCTGCCACAAAATGCACATTCAAGATGCAACGAGTCTACTTGGAAGATATGAACATGCTGATGGCTTTGTATTTCTCAGACGTCCTATGTGACGTCAAAATGCTAGCACAGCAAACACATGTCAGTGATCTGAACACCCTATGTTTTCTCCTCAGATGCAATGTCATCGCTAACTACAGCAACATACTCTCCACCATTGTCTGCTGGTTGGCGCACCAAATCCACGACTTGTTGTAGTGGTTGTAGGCCATCGAAGTCACTATCATTCACCAACTGCACCATATAGAAAAACTGTGTTTTTTCTGATGTCCGAACAAAAACGTTAAACGTCCAGGATAACATCATACGTCTAAGAAAACATTGGGATGTCACGTCAACGGACGCTGAAAAAGTTGAGATTTTGGTTTGATGTTATAGAAAGCATTTCTAAATTTCAGTCACAGCATATTGGTGCTATGAAAAACAATGATGCAATTTAAGACATTGTTGTGGACGTCAGATGTTTTCAAAAATGTCCAGAAAATTTTTCAAAATGTTATAAGCTATATAGATTTAATTTATATAGAATTTTATATAAATTAGATGAATGGATTTGTTATAAAAAAAGGTTTACAAAATCATATCAATATTATATTATATAAAAAAAATTATTTTTAACTTAAGATTT
Source organism: Climacium dendroides (assembly GCA_950106755.1). Classification (NCBI taxonomy): domain Eukaryota; kingdom Viridiplantae; phylum Streptophyta; class Bryopsida; order Hypnales; family Climaciaceae; genus Climacium; species Climacium dendroides. Next base: position 27,929,930 of record OX467089.1, on the reverse strand, counting down.
AAATTCTAAATTTTATTAGTTTAAAATCATAACTTTTGCATCAATATCTAATGTGGGGTGATTTTCTAGTGTTCTTGAACTTTGAGATATTTGACATCTTAACCTTTAAAGGACCAAGGCCTTTTTTTTGCTAGAAAACATTGAAAATTGTCATTTCTGTAGCAAAGAGTAAAAGAAATTTTAATTTTTTTCCACATCTAACTATAGGATCTTACACCTAACAAGTAGAAAAAATTGTAGAAAAAATTTCAGAATTTTTGACCGCATAGATTTAAAGTGAAAAAAACAAGTTTTTTAGCGCATTGAGGGACTAGATTTTTTGACTTTGTAAAATTTTTGCACTACAGAGTTTTGAGATTTAAATATTTATAGTAGAGAATTGAGTTGAGAGTTCAGGCAAATAAATAAAAAATAAAAAAACTTAAATTTCATTCTTAAAAAAATTGTTAAGTAGAAGTAGGTATGAGATAGAAGGAAAATCTAAATTATTAATAAATTTTAGATGGAATTAAAATGCACTAATCCCAATGGTGAGATTGTTCTAGCAAGTAAACTAAACTACGTGAAATTTTTATTTTGAAAAAATTGTAAAAATTGCATTCAGAAATGTATCCAACAAGTTATTTTTTTCAAGAAGATGCTCTAATTGCCTAAAAAACAAAAATGTCCATAACTTTCTCATAACAAATCCAAATGAAATGAATCAGAGCTTTCTAGATAGACAAAAATATAATCTACAATTGAAATTCCATGTTGGATGTATTGTTGTGTCATACTATATTGAAGTTGATGTTGCAAACAACCTAGATTTAATAAATATGACTTTATCAATTAAATGTTCAAGGAGACATCCCCATATATGTTGGAAATGACATGCAAATGTTCATCATAACATCATAAACAACAAAGAAGATTTGTAGAAAATTTAAAAATTGTTGAAGCAAATGTTTAAAACAACATTGATGTGAATGTCGAATTTCATACTACAGATGTTCTTTTGAATGTTTACAATGACGTCGAAAAAAACATAACTAAGACATGTAAATGTTTTTTAAGACATCATTTCAGACATCATTGTATTTATGTTGTTGCTCATATTTTAGTTTTGTATATCCCATATTGTTTGTCATGCCTCCTACACCCCACTAGTATAAAAGGCTTGTCTTTTCATTAGTTAATAAGTAGATTTTTGAGCCATTCAATATACTTGATAAATATAGTGTATGGCATATTGTATGGTGTATTTTGTATGGCATGTTGTATATATATTGTATTTTGTATGGTGTATTTTGTATGACATGTTGTATATATATTGTATGGTGTATTTTGTATGGCATGTTGTATATATATTGTATGGTGTATTTTGTATGGCATGTTTTATATATATTGTATGGTGTATTTTGTATGGCATGTTGTATATATATTGTATGGTGTATTTTGTATGGCATATTTTTTTATGTTGTATTGCATATGATATACCATAAATTGCATATTTTATATCGTGTACAATATATTACTACATTGACAACATTAGAACGACCAATACAATGTATACATGTGTTCCAGGAGATGTCCCAAAAAATAAGTGGACGTCGCCGCTGACATCCTACAATGCAAGAAGCCATCTGCTACTCCAGCATGTAATTGTGCTGATACAATGTATACATACGTTCCAAGAGATGTCCCAAAAAATAAGTGAACGTTGCCGCTGACATCCTACAATGCAAAAAGCCATCTGCTACCCCAACATGTACTTGTGCTAGCTTGTGCAAACAGACATCTCCTATGACAGGGTGTGCTTTGAGAAGCACGCATGTGCAAATTCCACACACTTAAATGAACATTTCAATCAGTATACAATTGTTTCACCTGATGTCATTTAAGACACCTAGATGTCCACAGCGATGTCTCAGAAGACATCCTAAAATGCTAGGCAGACCAAGCAAGTGGCCCCAAAAAATGCCACATCAGCATCCGTGGATGCCACGTCAGCCAATCCCGTCAGCACCAACGTGGCATGCTACGTCAGCCAATTCCATGAGCACCGATGTGGCATGCCACGTCAATTACACGTCAAATGCCACATCATAGACGGGCAATGGATGAAAAAAATGACACTCTGGCTTTCCCGCGCTTAGGTGGCAACTACATGTCAACTCCTAAAGTTACCCGTTGATCGATGTCTTTTTGGACATCACGATGCTGGGCCTGCAAATCTGATACAACGTACCATGTTTTTGGCATGTCCATGGCAGCACGAAGTGACTGGACATCAATGCAAACATAGAACGCGTCACGCGCGATGTCCGGGTGTCCAAATTGCGATGTTGCGACAGACACACTTTTCTTATAGTGGAAGCTCCTCCCACAATCTGCTCATCTATACTCAATCTCTCCCTCCCTCATCCGGCCAATCCTTGGAAAAACAAGGAAAACAATAGAAAATACAAAGGAGACAGCATATGCAAGAAGAAAAACTCCTCGTCTCAGTCTTGAGGCTCAAATTATATACAGAATTTACAAAAAGTGTCCCCGGAAATCCGGCACTAATCCGGCCGAGATTTTCGGATCTAAACTTTTCCTATCTTTCCGGGATAAGGTCCGGTCTAACAAAATTTCCTATCTCTAAATTCCTAACTACCTACTCATCCTAAGGGGGTCCACCACTATCTGGAATAGCTATAGAAGAGAGTTCACTCAAGTTTTTACTCTTATCTCCCCCTTCCAGAACTCGTTCCGGTTCTACAGGGGAAGTCACCCTTGTCATCGTCCGCGGAGCCACTGAAGTAGAAGTTCTTCCTCCCTCCTTCTCCTTTGAGATTGGAGTCTCAAACTTCCCATCCAGGATTTCCACATCATCGAACTCATCCGGGATCGAAATCCCGGATAGAGAGACCAATCCACTCTAGAACTTCCAGATGTTGTCCTCCACATCACAAAGATTAGACCCTACAATTTGGCAACAATTATCTTGTAGTTATCGTTGTTTCATGGGTTCGTACCATAATCGCATTGACTCAGTGTATTTTTACACACTGAATCAGTGCAAAAACAATGAATATCAATAGCGCATGGTTTATGTACTTTAACTATACGACTGTTGTGCAGTTTTGACACAACAATCATATAGTTAAAGTACATAAACCGTGTGCTATTGATATTCATTGTTTTTGCACTAATTCAGTGCGTAAAAATACACTGAGTCAATGCGTTTATGGTACAAACCCATGAAACAACGATAACTACACGATAATTGTTAACAATCCGTCTATCCTTAAGTTTGAGATGCAACCTTTTTGTGTCTTTCCAGAATTCCTTCATGGTCTTCTCTACCTCTCCGGCAAAGTCAGCTAAGATACAAGCAATGCGGGTACTTGAAGGTTTCTGATCCTTGTACATTCCTTCATCAAAAAGCTTGGCCTTTGCCATCACGTCACTAGATGCCTCTACTACTGTTGTCATCCGATCGATTACCGCCCTGGTCTCCTCTTGCAGAGATATTGCAGCCTTCGCTTGGTCGCGACTAGTATCCAAGTCCTTCCGGAAGGCTTGGATCTTCCCTCGCAACCGGATCACCTACTCATCCGTCTCCCGTTGGTTGATGTTCTACTTCAGCAACCTCTCTTCTAATTCCCGAACATCGTCAAGGTTGCTGATGCAGTTCACCACGGCTTCCGATAGCGCACTAGTTGGAGTACTTCCCACCAAGTCCACCACTTCACGAAGCGTAGTAGTCTTGATCTCCCAATCCGCTCTCACTGCATTGAGAATCCGGATTAGGTCGTTATACGGACCCGTCAGGTCCGTCATCTGAGACACTGGAGTGGGTCTCTGCTTGACCACCTCCACTGGCTCTTGCTTCTTCGGGACGACCAGGTCCACCCTTTCCACCAATTCCAGTTCTTTGTCCTTGTGAGGCATTGAAGGAAAGCCCCTTAAACTGGGCGTCCGCTTGGTCCTCCTTCGGTTGAGAGGGGCTTCCTCTTCCTCCTCTTCTTCTTCCGCTTCCCAAGCCCTCTTCTTAGGGTTTTCACCCTCCGATTCCGAGCTATCCAGTTCCGTCTCGGATTCTTCATCCGATCCACCACACGTCCGAAGAGCCATTTGAGCTCTCCACTCCTTGTTCTCCTCTGAAGTCAGGAGACTTTGGTCCTTGTACAGGTGGAAAAGGTAGGGGCATACCGGAGTAGCCCTACTCTTTCCCACATTTGAGACCAGGACATTCACCAGCGTGTGAATGTAGCCCGCCCAATCCATCCTCTTTTCCCTACTCAGGGTTCCAAAAATAGCATTTCCGATCGTGGAGGTCACCCGGGTGGATTTTTCCGGATGCAGAATGGGCACCAGAAATTCGAGCAGCCGCCGATGTTGCGCGTTGACATAGTCTTCGATGGCGAATCCGTCCTTGGGGTTGGCCGCTCCCCTGAACTTCCCATGTACGAAGTCTCCCTTTCGGCTGGCCTACGCTGTACCGCCTTCCTCAAAGTTATAAACTCTCCTCCAAATCTCCCACATCTACATGGGCGGAGCTAGTCGAAGGGAGTTATCAAACTGGTTAGGGGCTCCTTCTATGAGCTCCCTAACTATGGCTTCACTCCGGAAGCCCTAAGGTTTTCCAAAGAAACCCGCACATCCCATGGCAGAGAGGTCTTCCATTAACTCCGCTCTCTCCCGCTCGTTACTAGGCTCTAAAGGCGCCACCTTTCTCACCCTAATTTCTATTTTGTGTGCACTCGTCTGTCCCTGATTTCTACCGCGCTTTAACTGCGGCATCCGTCTCCTCTCCAAATCACTACCTCACTTCTCTCCTGGCCACACGTCCCATTTCCTCACAACTCGCTTCCTCGGTCTCAACCGAGTTATCTTCTGTGCCAATCTTCACGTAGATTCTCACAGCGCTCACTCGTCCTCAATTGGCCACTCTCAAAGATACGCAACCAATTCTTCTCCACACTCAGCGCAAAGGAAACTCAATCACTCGCGTAGAAGAAAGCAGATTTACAGAAGCTTACACCCTCACAAACGCCTTCACTCTTACAAAACACAGAAACTCACAACACACTCGCGCACTCTCATAGACAGAAATCACTAAGAGCGTGGTAGGTACGCGAGCGCTCCCAGGTGCAAATGACAGCCCAAACCCTAAAGCAGTCTCTTTTGTACCCTCGAAACCTAATCATTACTTTTTTTCGATTTTCCGGGCGCAAATCCTAGATCCGTTCCTCCGGTCATGGGTCTAGACCGGATTCATTTCCGATATCTATTCCGCTCCATATTCCGGTTCATTCAGGACTTATTTCCATAGTCTTCCTAACTTTTAGCTTTTCCTTTCTTTTTGTACCAATCCGGATATACTTTTTCTAGATTCCGTGTTTCAAAACACGATAGAGGAAGAAAATCAAAAAGTTAGGTTGCAACACCTTCCGTCCCTATAGTCATTGATGGCATACCTATCTTTCGAGTTAGCAGGGTTCCGGAATTTTCTGGGGGCGTATTTGTCCACCCGGGAAGCAAATTCGAATCCCGACTTGTTGAACTCTTAAACTTCCGCCTACATATTTGCGGACCAAGTTACGGGTCTCCCTCTCATCGTTCTTTCATATTGATTTGGAACTCCATCAACGAGTTTTTGAACCATACCGTCATTCTTGAGACTCCAAGGTCTCTGAATGAACCCTAAACAACCCATCCGGGTCAGATCCTCATCTAGCTATTTTCGGAGCTCCGGATCGGTCGAAATGGTCGGAATGACCATCCGAGCTGATACCACAGGCTTCCGTACTCTGGTGGTCATGTCTACCTGGGTGCAATCAGCACCAACTTCACCTCTCGCTTCTATTCGGATCTCTAACTCACCACTCTTTCACTCACTATTCACATGTGAAAAACGTGCACGAAAGAAAGAGGAAGAAGAAGTTCTTGGTGGTGGATTTAAGTACCCTGCGGTTCTCCAATATTCCCCAAGAAAACGGGTCTCTAGATCGTTCTTGTATCGTTTTCCTAGTCTCTTTAGGCCAGAACCTAGAAATGGTAGGTCCGCGAGATCCGGAGTTTCCAGATTCCATCCTTGGTTTCCGTCCAGTTCCGTTACGGTTAGTTTTCCAGATTCCACTATTTCTTGTTTGGCACTTATTCCCTACTTTTCTCCTATTCCTAAATAAGTTTTGAAAAAAACTCTACTAAATAACTCCTATCCTATACTTACTTCACTCTTTCTAGATTTTATGCACACCACAATGGTTTTCAAAGCAATCGTGCCATTAATATCTTTTATGGTAGTATATAATTGAGCTTGATTCTAGTTACCACTTTTCTTGGGCTTCTTGTAAATTGCCTTTTGAATGGACAAAGTATAGATGTTGTTTTCCTATGTTGGCTTTGGATCACAGTCCTAATTGCTTCTTCTAGTCAAAGACATTTTTTGCTGCAGAAGCCACTAGAGTTTCCCAAGCTATTGTTACCACCATCAAAGAACTCAACATCAAATATTTTAGCTTGTGATTTTTACTTCTTTGCCATATCCTCTCCATCACTAGACAAAGTTGATGTTCTACCTATTGTTTGCATGACTATTGCCGCCTATTCATCGTGAAGTTCATCGGAGTAATCAAAGGCAATTGTTTTTGCTTGGATCTCCTCATTTGCCATGACTAGGTCATTGAAATCCGCCTGTTGTGAGCCCTATATTTGTAATCTAGGTCTCAAAAAAAATTTGTTTTGTTTTTTGCTTAGTTTTAGGGATATTCTTAGTAAAAATGGTTTAAAAGAGTTGTTTACACTTCCCTATGAATATCCCTATGAATACACTATATTATTCCCTAAAAGTCCAGGGATGCACTAAGAACATCCAATTACTATTTTTAATGACTAAATAGGTATTGAAATGATAATTAAGGATCTAAAATAGGATTTAGCCTTGTTGGCCCAAATAGTAGAAAAACACCAAATTTGGTTTTTTATTGGAATTTTCTCTAAAAAGTCCATGATGTATTCAAGGCCTAGAGAGTAGTAATATGGATTGACACAAGGCCTGGTAAGTGTTAGAAATATCTATGAAAAGATTCCTATAAAGTTTTTGCTAAATAGGTAAAAGACAAGAAAGAATTCAATTGTCCTTTGCAAGTAAAATCCACAAGTCATATGAAGCATGTAATTGGAAGGTGGAGATAGGTGTTCCTAACAAAAAGCATGCCAAGAGCACATCGGCAAAGTCAGTTCGTGGAGATTCCCTACTACGGAAATGATTCCTCTCTAGAGGAATTAAATTGATAGGTAGTTATTTAATACCTATATAGGAGAGTGCAAAGTAGACACAAGCATTTGTAATTCATCCTTGGAAGCTTGTTAGAAGCTATATGAAAAGTTTCATAATTTCCTAAATTGTAAAAGATGATTCCTTGGGAAGTCAATCATGTTTAATTGTTTATTGGCATTGGAAAATTCATATAAATTACCCAAGTACTAGTAAAATCCCACTAAAAATTAGGGGCTTTAGTTTTAGCTTAAATAAGCACCTCACTAAATTCCAAAACATTCTAACATCGACAAGTATTGAAATCGGCATCGACAACAACTTTTAACAATTTTACTAAATATTTAGCAAGTTCACCGACGTACAAGGAGCGTACGGTGTTCGATTGGAGTCAACTTAGAATCTTTTCTTAATTTTTTGGACCTCCCCAACACTCTTAGATAGTCAAAACTTTTGAAAAAAAATTCCAAAAGTTAAATTTTCTACCTTTTTCACTACTTTACAAATTGCTATCTTTCAGTTGCAAAATGGGCTCAAATAGGGGGGTAGAGGATCCTCTAGACTAATTTGGGTCTTTTGGACCTAGTGGCGTAGTCTATTTGTCAATTGGACCTTTTCTCCAAAAGTTATAGTGACATCAGCAGTAGGGTAGTAATAGTTAGTAAAGCTCATTTTTATTTTACTTAGGTAGTTTAGAATAAATTAGGAAGGGACAAAGGCTTGAAAACATATAAAAGGCCTCCCCTTCTCTCTCTTTGCACCACTTTTCTTTTTATAAGCTTTGGCTAAAGCATGGCCACGTTGTTGAAATTTTGGCCATTTGGCCAAAAAACTCTTGTTTTAAACCATACATAGAAGCTCTGCTTCTAATTATTGTTTTGAAGTTCTTCTTGTTCACCTTTTGAGCCTATTTTAAAGGACATGGGGTTCCTTTGAAAAGCTTGCTATCCCTTGTGTTTTTTAGTCATTCTTGAAGTCTTTGCTTATTTTTGAGTCTTTTGTACTAACCCCAAGGATATTCAAGCCGAATTCTGGCGATGCCATTAGTTTAAATACCTTGGAGTTTTCTTGTTTGTAGTTTAAGTGGAGTCTATATACTAAATATTCTCTACTGATTTCTTTGTGTGGTATTTCACAACTTTGTTGTAAAAGATCCCCCTAGAATCTAGATGTGGAAGAATACGTGGTCCAAGTGGAGTCTTAATAGTTTTTAGAGAAACTTTGAGTGGGATTCAAAGTCCTCAAAGTCCCATTTGTAGTCATCTACCATCTTCCTTTAAGAAATTGAAGTTAATCCCTCTAATAAGGCAAAGCTATCGTCAAAATTTTAAAGTTTTATACTAACATCATTTTCTAGAGTGTTGGAAAGTTGAGGTTAATCCTTCTAATACAGTGAAGCTTTCGCCCTAGTTAGAATTTTCCAAATTCCTTTTGAAACAAAATATTTTCCCTTGTATTTTAAAATTTGGGCCGAAACCCCTGGATGGCGAAGCTTTGCCCTTGGTTAGAATTTTCCATCTTTGTTTTGTTTAAAAGGGTCCCCAATAGGAGCCCCTAGTGTTGGTTTTAATCCCGGATTTTGGGAATTAAAAAACCAAAAATTGGCAAACAACAACCAAGGATTTGGGAGTCCAGAACAAAAGACTAGAAATTTGAACAAAGGCCATCCAATTTGAACCCATTCATCCAAGTCAGAAGGCCCCAGGGCCTACAAGGTCGGTACAATAGGCATCTAGATCAGGCAGGTTGCTTGATTGACTAGTTAACTCATGTGTCAATATACCATCTAGTTTACAAAACTCAAAACTTTGGGATGATGCCTGAGGGCCCCAATTTTGAATTTTTATTTTAAAATTGGAACCGTTGAAAGAGAGAGATTGCTAGCAAAGTCCAAAGAGGGTGAGGAGTAATTTTCACCAAAATTTCAGATTATAGATGCTTGGGAAAAGTAAAAGCCAGGCATAGAATTTATATCACTGCCAATACTTAATTAGATAGGAATTGAGGGTGTTTCAAAGCCAAAAAAGAAAAATATAGATTGTAAAGGTTTAATTAGCCTTCATACTATCAAAACTTAGCCAGAGAGCGAAAGAGAATATATTAGTTCTAAAGTTTAGATCAAGAGGCCTGAGTGACCAAACCAAATAGCAAAGAGGGTGAGGAATTTAATAATCCAGATTGTGAAGGCTAAGTGAGTGGAAGGAGCTTGAGATCAGATTATCAAAGTCAACCAGAGTTGACCAGAGGTTCAAAGAGTTAGGGAATACCAGAGAGTGACCAAGACTTGAACCAAGAGTGACCAGGTTGTGTCCAGAGTTACAAACATCACAAATCAAATTAACAAAAGCTCAGTTGAAGAAGTTGAGGCCTTACAAAGTGGTGATGTGTTACAATTACATATTGGATGCACTAAAAATTTCCATCTGTTGCTCATTAATTACATCCCAACATTGACAGAACTTGGTTGGAGACAACCACAACTTAAGCAACCACAAAGTTCACAAAACAAAGTACAAGTAAAGCAACCAAGTGCTCAACTAGGAGATTCAAGAGAAGGAAGGACTTCAAATTGCACATGCCAATTCTTTAGAGAATATTTATCCATCAAACAAGGTTGGAGTTTTCTTATAGGACAAATAGAAAAAACAAAAAGAGAGAATAGTTGACTTTCCAATATTCTAGAATTTAGTTAGTAGTTAGTAGAAGTCAAAGTGGCTTGTCTTCAAGCATTTGTCTTATTCTTGAAGAAATTAGCAAGTATTTGAAGATTAGATTTGATAGGATTACCTTTTTACAAAAGATCTTGAAAGAAAAAGAAAACAATTAGAAGAAAAGGAAGAAAAGAAGAAAAAAAAGTTGATTAAAGAAAGAAGCTTTGGAACTCTCTAAATACTGTTAAAAGTTTACAAAACTATCATCAAATTATAAAACCTTGGACAAGGAGTTGGACTATGCAATCAACAACATCTTGCCGGTACTCAACGAAGATGGAATCAACAATGAGGTTAGTAATTGAACTTCTTACTAAATTTCTTGCATTTTCACCAAAAACATTCAATTAGGAATTGACTTTTGAAATTAAAATTAAATTTAGGATTAAATCATGGTAAGTTAAAAAATCAATTAGTAGATTGAAAGTAGTTTAGAAAATTACCATAGTAGTTTTATGGTGTTTTTACCATAGTAATTAGGATTATTTACCACAAATTATCCTTGGGAAGAGTAGCAATAAAAGTAAATGAAAATTTAGAAAATTACTAGAAAAATTGTTTGAAGGAATCTTAGCATCTAGGATAAAAATAAAAGACAAAAATTGAAAAGGTGAAAGTCCAAGTAAAAGTAATTGATGGATGAACTTTGATTTATCACAAGTCAGTTAACTTTCATCCATAAATAACTTTTATCCAAAAAATTAAAGTTAGAGTAATTTACTAATTTCAGATAGTAAATTAGGGAAGTCAAATTAGAATTACTTTTAGGTCAAAAATTTGTAAAGTAAAAGTAGAAATTAGAAAAGATTAGTAAAATAATAGGAAATTAAAACAAAATTTAAAAGGATTTTTGGGAATAAGTTAATATTATGAACTTTTAAAGGATAGTTTTAGAAATCCAAAAGTATTTTTACTCTTAAAAATAGATTAAAATTGAAGAAGTTAGAATAGAATGAAGTTTTAATTAAAAACAAGATAAAATTGGATGAAAATCAACAAAAGTTGACCAAACCAAGTGAAGATAGAAAGATAGAATAAAATTAAAAAGTAGAAAGATAGAATAAAATTATCCAAAAGTTTAAAGTTAGAATTGATAGTTACTCGGGGGATCACTTAGAGTGTCCATTAAAAATCACTTGCAAACAAAACTTTGAACCCCCTATATACTTTTAAATTTTAAATAAAATTGAATGAAAAAAATATGAATAGATTTTTCTACTTTACAAGTTTATGTTTTGAATTATTGATATAATTATTATACGCTTACGCTTCTCTGACGGGGAACTTCGGCACCGCTGGGGAACAAACTCTGGAAACTTTGGAACGAACAGCGGGAATGAATTGAATTGCGTTGTGGATAATCGGTATCAAAGGCGTTGCAACAGATCATCGCGAGTCAAATTTCTTTTGGAGCTTGGCTTGAATCTAGAGCTTTTGGTGAAGGTTTTCAAATTTGAGCCATGGTCATGTATTTGTATTGAGGATTTGTTCTAGGCACGGATGCAGTGGTAAGCATTGCCTTAGTTTTCGTATCGTGTTTTTGAACTGTTTGGGAACAGCTTCATCATCGGGTTACAAGTCATGTTCAATTGCAAAAACAATTTCTTATTGCAGGGTTTTGCAATATGGTTAATTACCCTCTTCTAAACATGAATGTCACATTTCTTGTATTGAATTTTTTTTAGTGCTTATTGAATATTGGGGTGGTGTGGAGGTTTTGTAGATCACAAGTTATAATGGATGTGCATTGATTGTCATGGTGGGCAAGAATTGCTTCGCCATAGCTAGTGATCGTCTTCTCAAAGCAAATTTTCCGACGATTGCAACCGACCTTCAGCGCATCTTCAAGATTCATGACCAGTTGCACATTGGCCTCTCAAGTCTTGCCATAGACGTACTGATGATGTAAGCTAGGATTTTCTGCCTTTCGTGAAGATGCCAGGAGTGGATGCAAGCCTGTTTTCTGACACTTGTCTGTTGTTTCTTATACACAAGTAGCAACGACTGAACTTTCGGCATAAGTTGTATCAAATGCGAGAGGAGAAGAAACATGCACTCGTACAGTTACCTTTGCGAGTCTGGTTTCAGCCATCCTTTAGGAGAAGAGGAAAAATTTGAGTTCTCAGTGGTGTTTGGGAAGAAATGGTTATCAATCTGGCTAAATTCAGCCACGTTTGTTCTTGAGGTTTTCCAAAGTTGTAGAAATTGTGAGTTCTGTTGTGTTAGATTTTAGTTTGAGTACATTGTTAGCCTTTATGAGCCCATTTATAGAAAATGATGGTGCGAAGTTGTTTCAACATTGCGTAATCCCTAAGTGCTTAAGTTATAAAATGAAAATGTCTTCTATTTTGAATATAGGTTGCTAATTGCCTATTGCATTAAGACTGCATTTTTGGCGCCATTTTGTAGCTTCCTTTGCTTTTGGAGGAGAATACTTGAGAGTAAGCTTGCTCATATCAAACTAAAGTGCTGGCAACTAGCAGAAGACTTCATAGTGTTTGGAACTGCTTTAGAGTCATTGTATGGTGCTTGTGAGTATTTCTTTTGTTTTTTTAGAGCGTGCTAACGAGTGAATTACCCGCATATGCAGGTTGGAATTTGATATTTGGAGACCATACAAATAGGACGCAATGAAGAAACCCTGGTACAATAGGTTCCTTGCTTGCATGAGGGGTTAATAGAAGGTTATAGATTGAAGGGGCCTTGAGGAACTATTTGAAGTGATCTCGCAAGCACTTTTGTTGTCAATGGATCAGGACTGCATTGGGGGATTGGAGTGGCATTGTCCACGTCGTGTAAGCATCATTTCTCCTTTGTACATACTTGCTACACTATTTATTGTATTTTGTATCACTATCTAAACAAGTTTTTTTATGTTATAGAGTTTTCATTAGACTCTTTTTTTTTGGCCTATTGGCATAGCTCTTGCTCAATTCATTTTTAAAGGCTTCTTCAAGCTTAAATAGTGAACTTATGCGTAATTGTAGTTATTGTTTGAAGTAACCTGGTTTAGAGTAAAGGATGTACTCATTCCAAATTATTTCACCTTCACTTGGGTGTTTTTAAGTCATTATTTTTGGGACGTTGGCAATGATGTTGTTTGTGTAGAGTACAAACCAAGTGACCACTAAAATCTTATAAGACCATATGCATTGATCAAAGAGTATGCATATATTTGTGATCCTATTGTAGATTGTAGTTGTGGGTCTCTTTCAACTCAAAAAGAGTTGTTGAACGTGAAGCAAAAAACTTTTAACTATTTTGCCAAATTTTGTTGTTATATGATATAATTCATCATGGCAATTAAGGTACTCTTCATCTTATTCATCACTTTATAGATTTATATTTTTGCATTTCATGTGCATTATTGGCATTGCCATGGAATGATGAAATTTAAAAATTAATCTCTATAATAGATTCAACTTTCTTCAATATATGATTTTGTAAGTGATTATTTGGGTCCCACATGTGTTATTTGTTAATAATAATTAGTTGCAAATTTTTGAAGTAAAAAGATACACTATAGTATTGAAAAACAACTTTCACACCTCTATATTATATAAGAAAAAAATATCTAAAAGATGAACAAAAAATTTCTAAAAATAACTCTCTATTGAAAGCTCATTTTGAGTTGAATATTGATGCAATGGTCATCTAAATGTATTCTTTAAAAATATTTGAGTTAAAAAAACATGCCATTTTAGTGCATTTTTAACATCTTCTAGAAATCATTCTATATTTTATTTGAGTTTGGAATTTTGGGAGTAGAATCCTATAGTCATTAGTAAACAATGCTCAAAATTTGAAGTTAAAATTATAGTTTATTAGAAACCACTTGTTCACAGTGGTTTGTAGTAGTAGAACTAAGTGCACCCTCCAAGGATAGTTAATTTGAGATAAAACAATGAATGAAGTTTTTAAATTAGAACTAGTGTCAAAACTTCATCCGTAAGTTTCTTTTAGGAATTAAGGTCAAATTTGAAGATTTTATCATGTGGGATAGGGGGAACAAAGCTCTACAGCTTAGGATAGTTTAACTTTTAGATTGATTAGAATATTTTCAACTTGAACTTAGATATTCCTAAACTAGCTTCCAACTCATCAACCATTTACAATTAAAAAGATTAAAAATAGGATTTAGTAAAAAAGCTCCATTGTTTGGAAGGAGCTCGTTTACTACAACCATTCACCCATAGAATTTCTCAATTTTACTTAGAACCTAGTTGTGCATGTTTGATCTCAAGGGTGGAGATCAAAATACTCACACCTTTTTTTTCTCTCACCGTTGTGTCGAAAATTGTTGTATTGCCGTTTGACCTCCTATTGCCCTTGAATGGGGTTGATCCATTCTCCATTTTTTGAAAGCTTCATGGCTATAGGCTTTGTAATTGTAGGTCCTAAAGATGGCACACTTATCAGCCCACAACCTTGCAAATTTAATCCATGAGGTAAGAACAATCATTGCTATACTTGTCAATGCTCTCTTTACCTTCATGCAACAAGTCTTCACTATTAGAATGACCCATTGTGCTTGCTCATGGTCTCTTAGCAATCAAATCAAATCCATTAGGAAGATCATTGTCGTCGCTTTCTTGTTTAATGCTACAATCAGTGTTGTTGTAGTTGGGTTGATTCAATCCCTAGCTACAAGGTGGCTTCCACACGTTGTAATCAATTTCTTGAGTATCATCCAAGGCTTCCTCAAATTTGTTAGCCAAAGTCTCCATGATATTTTCCTGTACAAGCAAACCAAACAATCAATCTTGTCATCTCATCAACATCAATAATGTACTTTATGCAATTGGGATTGCATGCCAAAGAATATGAAAGCAAGTTTTGAAATTACCTTTGTTGTGCTTTCAATATAGACCTTCACTTGAAACAACTATGTTCTAACTATGTTTGATGTCCAATATTGAAGGTTCAAGAAGTTCTAGCTAAGATGCTCAATATTTCAATGTTGTTGCCTTAGTACACAAAATGTAAAGAAATGCTCAACTAAAATTGGTGCATTGCATAATATAAGTACTCTTCTTACTTGCCAAAAATTAAAGTTTATGCATTATTCATTGTCAAGTGATATGACTATGCTCTAATTGCCTTGGTAAAAGGCATTGATATTCTTTAATGTGAAAGTAGGCTCTTATAGAATCCAAAATTGATATTATTGCTATTCTAAATACGTTGGTGTTTGTTTATAATAGTAGTTTTTACTACCTTGTCTCCATCACATGTTGTATTCAATGCATAAATTTTTTTTTAATATAAAGTTACTATAAGAATCAATTTCTCATTTTTAAATATGAAATTGACACTTGTCTTTGACTTCAAAAATAAACTTGCCAGACTTCAAAAACAAATCCACCGAACTTCTTAATTTGCTAACTTTGGAAGAATCAACTAATAGCTCATTAATCACAAACCGTCCTCACTTTATGCACAAAGCATTTAACAACCACCATGTATTCATTTCGAAGTTGCTAAGTGACCATTTTCAAGTACCCTTGCATGGACAATTTGAAGAAGAGGGTTGGATTTTGAACCCACTACTATAGTGTGAAGAGTCGACAATAGTGTTCAAGAAACTTTTTGAATTTTACTAGTTAATTTTCTTTAATTCTTGTATTGAATCATTTTTTTAAAGAAAAGAGTCTAGTTATTTTCTCTATTTTTTACTCAAAATAGAAATTTTACAGATTTTTTCACCGTTTTTTTGCTGACATTTTCAAATTGCAACTGGATTTTTTCCCAATTCCTCCGTCTAAACACTGTTCGAGGGGCCGAACTCTTGATTTCTTGAAATTTGATTGTGGAAACCCACTGCCTCTCGACCTTTGGTCACAGTGTGAAGTGACCTGAGAAATAGAGTGAATTCCCGTCATGTCATACCTTCGCTGCTCTCGTCGTCTCGCCCGTTGCCCAGCCCTCGCAGACTCCATCCTCCCCTGCGCTCCCCCACTGCGCATGTTGTGATCTTCGCGGGATGCTCTGGGACTCTGCTTCCGTGGTGTTGTCCCGTCAGTCGTTGAGGTAGGCGTCTGTTTTGGGGTTTCGGCATTGGCATCGGCATTGGCGGGCGGGGCCGCCTGGCGCCTTGATGCAGGGCGGAGCATCGTCTAGTGGCGGAGCTGTGTCTCTGGGGCAACAGGTGAGGCAGATGGGGGCGCCAGCCGGTGGCGGGGGCGGCGTAGGCACGCCGCCCACAGGCGGAAGCGGAGGCGGAGGTGGAGGTGGGTCAAGTGGCAAGCGCGGGCGCGGGCGGCCGATGGGCGCCAACAACACGGGCAACACGTCGTCGGCGTTCAAGGCCGCGGATGTGACGCCCGCGGCGCGGCGCAAGAAGCAGAAAGTGGTGGAGAAGCAGATTCCTGATAAGGTCGCCGCGCTGCTGCCGGAGTCCGCGATTTACACTCAGCTTGTGGAGTTCGAGGCGCGGGTGGACGCGGCGTTGGCCAGGAAGAAACTGGATATTCAAGAGGTGGTGCGATCGCCCCCGCCTGTGGAGCGTATTCTGCGAATGTACGTTTTCAATACTTATGCTAATCAGACCACAAACCCTAATGCTTCGTTTCAGCAGCATTATAACGAAGGTCCGACATGGACGTTGCGAATAATGGGCCGGGTTCTGGAGCCTGATGACCTAGAACTGACCGACGGGAACAGCTCCAAGCCGGCGAGCCCATCGTTGCCCAAGTTTTCGTCGTTCTTCAAGAGAGTCACTATTCATTTGGACCCTCTGCATTATCCAGAGAACAGCACAATTGTGTGGGATAGCGCCAGGGCTTCTAATCATGTCGAAGGTTTTGAAATTAAGAGGCGAGGGAACATCGAGTGTGATGTTAGCATACGCTTGGAAATGGATCACAACCCGGACAGGTTCAAGTTATCAGCTCCTTTGGCTCAACTTCTGGGCGTCGAGGTTGACACGCGGCCACACATCATTGCGGCACTGTGGCAATACATTAAGACCAAGAAACTCCAAAATCCGGCGGATCCGACCCTTATCAACTGTGACCCTGCCTTGCAGAAGGTTTTGGGTGATGAGAGAATCAAATTTGCCTCCATCTCTGCCAGGCTGAAGGACCATTTAAGTCCTCCACAACCCATTCATCTCAATCACAGAATTAGGGTTTCCGGAAGTATGCCCGCAGGGAATGCATGCTACGATGTGAGCGTCAACATCCCCGCGCCTCTGCTGAAAGAAATGAACCAGTTTCTGACCAACATTGAGAAGCATAGAGATATTGATCTGTATGACGAAATGATCGCCAACACTATTCGGAAAATTAACGAGCATCGTCGAAGACGGGCCTATTTTCTAGGTTTCAGTCATTCCCCCGTGGATTTTATTAATGGCCTGATTGCCTCTCAAAGCCGCGACCTTAAAATGGTCATTGGGCAGAATAGCCGGAACACCGAGAAGGAGAGAAGATCGGATTTCTATAACCAGCCATGGTATGCGTATGTGCTTTTCGACTGGGGTTACTTGATCTGCATCTGTTCGATTCTTCAATAACCTCAGTATGACCCTTGTTTGTTTTGGGCTTATTCTGAAGAGTGGGGGGAGTGCAGGGTGGAAGATGCAGTGATTCGTTATTTGAATCGACGCCCAGCGAAGGCCCCTGAGGGTCCAGGAAATAATTCATGAGCAAGGAAGGGTTTCATGCGCCTCTCGATCACATCGCATCACATCTGAACTAGGGTAAGCTTATATCGTCACATCTGTAATTGAAGTTGACAATCGCCATTGTCATGTTCCTCCCTTAATCCTGTGACATGAGATCTCACTATATACTTCGGTTAGTCTATTTTCGTGGTTCTCGTATTATTATTGAATTGCTTTTCTGCTGAGAATCGGGGACTACGGTTTAGAAATGCTAATTTGAAACTCTTGGAGTTGATTTCTGGAAAGCTGTGGTAATCATCGATTCTGATGACGGCGACCGATGTATTGCAGGTGCACATATCTTCACGTTGAACAATAGATTAGAATGCATTTGATGCAACGCTTGACACAAATGGTTGTGTCTGTACAAATCATGATGAATTTTAATGGGCTTGACACGTGCATTGTGTATGTGTGTACTATTTCCAATTCTGGCTCATGACAATGGGTACATGACCAGAAAAATGGTTTAGGGTTTAGAGCGTAAGGTTTTAAGTTTTCAGTAGAATACTTTTCAGTTCCAGTGAGTTATGTTAGTTGAGGGTTTACGATGTTTGTAGTTGTGGGATGCTGGGACGAGTAGATGAGACGACGTCTCTCACAAGAAAAACTTTGTCTGCGCCATCCCACACATGCTGCACTAGGCGGGTATATGTTGCAGACAAATCAGAGGGATTTCCGTGAGTTTGAGCCTGAGGAATCGATTTTGCATGTGTTGAGTTAGTAATAAGTTGTATTAATTGTATAATGGCAAATGTACCGACAAGCTGAGAAGCGGGAACTGGATGGCTCACGACGTATGCAGATCACTGATGGTCGTTCAAAATGCGGCTCTATCTAGTGTTCGAGTGGGTCGTGTGTGTTGGCAGTCGAGATCACCTTTGCTTGGCTGAACCCCTAAATGCCGAAGACCTTTTTCAGGACCATTGCGCAGCGGAGATCCCTTGGGCTGAGGCTATCGTGGGAGTCAATGGCCGTCTTACTCAGGTTCGTTGGCGCATTTGCAGTGACATCGAGAGGTCAGAAATATTGCTTGTGCCCCAAATTGATTCTCTCTGAAAACATGCCGGCCGTCGCAAGGCATTGTGCGATGTGGAGAAAGTGAAGTTTGGTCAATTCTACTACCTAGGCACAAACCAGCATGTGAAGAATGAGCGGATTCACTACGCGAAGGGTAGTGGTACTATTCTGCAGAAGCTGATGGGTACTGTGGTGCACGAACGTCGCAAAAAAATTGGTACAGTTTCGCACGTAGTTTGTCTTGCTTTATTCTGGTCGTCCAATGACCGATAATTCTCGCATGCAAGCATTGCTCGATTTTTGTAGTGTCCTCACCAGTCCAAAAAACATAAGAGCACTGGTGTGGGCTGGGATATGGCCAATTGCATGTGAAAGGTTGTGTCTGAGCGCACCAAATCTGATCTTTCCAAGGGCGGAGTTTATCGCTATGTCATATGACAAAGTTACTTCTGTGGGCAACCAAAGTTGGTTGTCTGACCATGCTTACAGCAGTGTTCGGGGTGAAAAGGTGTCGCTTGCTCAGTTGCCCAGGATTTAGGGTAAGAACCATGCAATGTTGCTATGTGCTCATGGAGAGGCTTAAATGAGGATGAGGTTGCAGAGAGGTTGATCGGTGTAGATGGAGCTTCCGTAATCCCCATATTCCAAAGTTCCCGTAATGATGTCACAACTAAGTTAATCCCCAAGCTCCCCAAGTGACCAAAAGTGTTCCC
The DNA here is from genome assembly GCA_950106755.1 of Climacium dendroides. NCBI lineage: Eukaryota > Viridiplantae > Streptophyta > Bryopsida > Hypnales > Climaciaceae > Climacium > Climacium dendroides. Next base: position 27,910,568 of record OX467089.1, on the reverse strand, counting down.
ACACAAATTGAAAGTCTAATTTGATTAAAGGTTTTAATCTTGAGCGCCCAGCACTTGTTTAGTGAAATCTAGACCCTTCTGAACTCATTGGAGATACAAAAATCATAAGGTATCCCATATCCTATAAAGGTAAAGATTTCCCACACAAATTGAAAGGGTAAAGATTGCCCTATTTGATTAATGTAATTTTTTGTATCTCCAATGAGTTCATTTGGCCTCCCAAAATTGAAAGATTGCCCTATTTGATTAATGTATTGTTCAATTTGTGTTCAAGGTCTTGTTGAATGTAAAGACTTGATGGATCAATTTGTTAAGAGTGCTTGAAAATCGACTTGTCAAAGTATAAGACAATCATTGTCAAGCATTGTTGTTCGTTGTTAAAATGAACAACAATGTATCTAACGTGTGGAAAGTAATTCACAATCTATCTTTGTTTTGTGATCCACATAAGTGGTTGGCTATGCTATAGTGATTTTCCTTCTACAATTGACGTGGTAAAAGGTTTTGAAATTTCTTCTATACATTCTTATACTAGTCTAATACAAGTTCTTGTGGTTTGATATGGGAAAAAAAAAGCAACTTGTAAAGTTTTTTTCTTTTTGTAATGGAAATGGTGGTTTTTATGAAGAAAAGGTCATTGAACTTTGAGGATTAAATTTGCCCAATCACCAAATGCTTTTGTCCATTCAATATGTTGCGGTAGTAAAAATTAGAGGCCTCATACATATTTTTCTATAATTCAGGTTATGAACAAATGTTGATGAGATGCTCTACAACATCTTTCTGTGATTGAGGAATGGTATTGTAGCATATGGGCGATTACAATGGTTTTGGGCAGTGCCAAGTCACTTGCTAGATTGCCCAACCGTTAGACCCTCGTAAGCTGGAATTACAAATGTCTTTGTTTAAGGTCACCAGGAAGGCATGAAGTCCCACGCAGCCAAATGCTTGGAGCTTCCACTTATGGGAATTGAACCCGGCTACAAAATTGTGGCAGTGATTGAGATGCAATGCATTATTACTTCTTTCATGCCTTAGTGGGTACATGAGGCTTAGTGAAATTGCAATGATTGTTGTCTTAGACAACACGTAAGACAAATAAACTTTCTCCAATCTTGGTTTTATCAAGAACCGAGTCAGAAATCGCTTGGGTGGGCATCTTGACATGACAGTACGAAAACATTTACTTAGTGACAATGATCAGCCAAGCTTGGGAAGAACAGTGCTTACCCAAGCTTGGCTGATCATTGTCCATCACAGATGCCTAAAATGCATGTGCAACATTACTTAGTGACAATGATCAGCCAAGCTTGGGAAGAACAGTGCTTCCCAAGCTTGGCTGATCATTGTCCATCACAGATGCCTAAAATGCATGTGCAAACCCAGCTGAGGGGCAGGAGTAGATGTCTTGCCAGGCACACGAATATGAAAGGCAACAAAGTTCTCTCAGAAGTAGAGGATCATCATTGTATTTATAAAAGTCAAATTTGTCAATGTGACCACCCTCTTGGGGGCCCTCTTTTTGTACTCGTATATAAGCAAAACCTAAGCGGGATAACCTGCACAACCTAGCGGTCGCTGTCATATTACGCACCCTGCTAACTTGCCCCTCGCTGGAGGAAATCAAGGCAGACATCTGCGTTGTACTGTCCAGATGTCCAAACAGTGGCTTTATTGAAATATTGAAAATGGCAACAAGCAAATAACAATAGCGGTAGATGGAAAAGACACCAGACGGAAATGTCAGCAGAGAAACATCTTCATGATACTACGAGAAAGAAAAAGGCACCGACACCACACCACAGCGAGTGCAGGTATCACTTATGCCAGCGTAAACGGGATTACTGATCCACGGTCATGTCGTACAATAACTGCTGAAATAATACACAAGCTTCCTCCCAAACATTTTTGAGAAGCCCGGTACTACCCTGACAAACCAGATCACTGTCGCACAGCCCCCTATTGCGACTGCACTTCTCTGCTGGTCACCAACACTGAAACTGGAAGCCACTGCAAACATCAGTGGATTTTCCGTCGGTCCTCAGGTTTGTCCGTCGCCAGCTTGTAAATCCAAAACACCTGATTCATACAAACATGTACGGTAATGAGCTCATAATATTGTATCGCCTTCTGAAGTACCATTCGGAGAGCACTTCATAACTGTTTAAAGCATAAGATCACTAATGCCTCCTCCACTCACTCGTTTCAACCTAGAAAGTCATTACGCCCGAGACCATTAGCAGCCTGTGCTGGGAGACCACGTGACATACAAAGGAGGAACAAAGAGGCAAACAATCTCTGGTTTAAGTCCGTGCCGGGGATTCGGAGACATTTGAGTTTCATTAGCGGAAAGACAAGGATAAACTTCAGCAGAGTATGGCAAAAGTATGAAATACAAGTTCAACAGTCTCAAATTATAATACTCGTTGATTATTCTTGCGACCAGGGTGTGAGCAACCGAGTATGTGTTGATAACATGGTCTGCTACTGAGAAATCGAAGGATAGAACGACAACATCGAGCACGGATGAACCGGGAAGCAGAAGACATCCATCTGGCAGTCCAAAACTTATAAAACAATTGAATGTGGATTAGGTCAAGGAGACACGAAGAACCGATTCCACGGTGATTGGAGTGAGCAAAAGATATCGGCCAAAGCGGGAAAATAAGAGAAAGCCCAAACGGAAACCCTAAAGGAAAGAAGCGCATTTAAAGGTACCAAGGCAAAGACATGCGCAACGACGAGAGCCGACACGACGAGCGGCATCCAGGACAGAGACCCCGGTGTGCCACTGCCAGGCATGACTCCTTCCTGCTGCGCCATCGTCAATCGTCGCTTCCTGATTCTGCCTGGCTGCCTCTATCTGTACAATGATACAAAAGGCGCAATAATGCTGGAAAGCTCTGTCTCTTCATCCAACGCTCCGACCATCATTTCTTCGCAAGAACATCATCCCCCTGCCTCCAGTGCACAATCCTCGCATCGCCACTGCCGTGGCGACCACTTCAACCTGTCCCAAACTTCCTTTCGACCTCCTCGTTCACGATTTCGACCTCTTCCTTTTCTTTTTCTTTTCTTTTCATTGAGATCCGATAACAGTCTACTGCTACGAAGAACGCCCACACCTCAAGGTTTGTTCGCACTTGGTGTTAGAGGTGTTGGAATGTGAATCTGATCTAAAAGTAGGTCTAAATTCATTCCTAAGATTCTCAATAACAACACCTTTAATACTGAGTGTGAACATACCTTATGTTTTTCTCCTAAAAATTATGAAAAATTTGTATATTGTATACATATAGAAGCAGTGCAGGTATGTGTAAGGTAAAATGAAGAATGAAAAATCACATAATCCCCTGCCAAGAAATGTTGCTTTCCAAAGGTGGGTGGATGATTTTTCATAATCTCCCTTGTAACATGTAAAATCTACATAATCAAAGATTACTGATTTTTCATTCATCAATCACATATTTCATCTAGATGTCTCAACTTCGAGCAATCTCCTCCATGTTGGGAATTTGGACAAAAAATCAAACATTCTTCATCAATCTTGCCCTCCTCATTAGCCACTTTTTTTTAATTAGAATTCCTCCTACCTCGATGATTGCTTTATACAATAAGTTCTAAGATATTGACATTGCATGACAACAATTCTATACCTTAACCTTTAAACATTGAGGCTGACATATGGCATCTGATGGATGACAAAGAATCTCTCTATGTAGAACATAAATACAATTATTCATCTTCAAAATTTGCGTGGAAAGGGAAGACCTATAGTACTTCGACTTCCAATTAGTGCTTTTATTTTTTAAGCCGATGCTTCACACGGTCATGAAAATTGATGATTTTCAAGGTCACCCTGTCATCTTTTAACCCTAGAAGGCCCAAGGCCATTTCGGGTATGAAAACATCCTTGCTTTTCAAGCCTTATAAGTCTATATCTCGCTATGGTATGAAAATCTCAATTGTACAATCTTGTAGTGTACACATTGTAGATGATGTGGATCAAATTTGGAGTCATTTGATCACACAGATTAAAAGTTTATAATATTTTGGTGTTGAAAAAATATGCTGAAATTTTCCTAAAAACACATTTGGAGGTGAAATTTGATTTCTAAACCTACTCACATGTGACTCATTGTGTTTGCAAAATGACTTTGAAATGTCAAAAAAATAGCCAAAAAGGGTGAAAAAAACACCTCTAAGGCTGAACCTACTTCTACTAAAATTCTTCTTAGGCACTTGTTACTTCTTTGATTAACACAAAATTTTAGCCACACAAACTAGGCAAGTATGCGCAACTTTCCCAAAAAAAGTTTTGAAAATGGACACAATATGAAGAAGTAACAAGCCTCCAAAGTGCATACTAACCAAAAAATGTTAGGGTTTTGAACTTTGAATTGCTTCCAAACATTCAAAACAACTTGGATTGCAATGAAAATTTTACCACAATAACTAGACTTCTAGAGGAACAAAATCCAACAAATTTTATTGAAAAAAAACATTGGATGAAGGAGATACAAGCCTTCAAAGTTGCAGTCATGACAATGCAGTGTGTTGAACTCAAACTAAACCTTTGAACTTTGAATGGCTTTCACAAACTCAGTTCGTCTTGGATTGATCTGAAAAATCTACTACACAAACTAGACTAGTATGCGCAACTTTTCCAACAAGTTTTACTAAATTTGGTCATTGGATGCAAAAGTTAAAGCACTTTGAATTGTACTTCCAAACTATGAACGGCCAGATTCTGCCCCCTTGGGCGGTCTAGGGTTAAGGGTTAAATGAGGTTGTTTGTTTGTTTGTCATAGTAAGATCCTTGGAACCATACGTCCTTTGGTGACATTCTTGGTATCATTGGAAAGTTCTCTGCAAGGAAGGTTACATGGACTTTGTTTTGTGGAGTTTCAACTAACAATAAAAAAAGATATTGAATTTCAAATTTTTTTATCAATTAAAAATTTAGAAAACTACTTTCACTTGTATTTTATTTTGATTGTGACAATGGCACAAGGCATACTAATCCATTTGAACAAAGGTTGACCGCAAAAGAAAAAAAAAAAGTTGTCATATTACCCAAGGTAGTGTATAGCAAGCAACATCTTCACTACTCGAAAGTGTATACTACATAGTGAAATTGGATTGCCTTAACAACTAGATTACCTTCACGAAAGAAGTTCCCTCATCACTCACTGCTTATCCAAATGGAAGCATCTGCAATTCTCTAAACCCAAGCCATAAACCAATGCACCAATCCATACAACACACATGGTTTCTACATTACTACAACCTTGAGTTTTACAATAACTATACATATTTCTAAAGTGTAGAATGTTGAGAAATTAGCGTGGGACAACCTAAATTCACTATTTAGTATTGTTCATTACCATTTACTATCCATGCTTTGAGAATGCAAGGTCTAATCTAGTAAAGATTAGTCCTTGCAATTGGAAATTGTATATTCAATTGCATATTCACTATATGTTTACTTCAATCTCCTTTGATCTTCTCTCCATAGCAAATTGAATTGTCGCATTAACTTCTACCTTACAACTATTGTTGTTGGAGTTCAAGGTCCTTCAATAATTAGTTCATACTAATCCTGTAATAAACACACATATCTAGATTTTGCTTTAAATATTATTCCAAAGCAACTTTAATAATTGTTCCAAAGCCAAATTTCTAGATGATAACTATTATGTCATTGGTTATTAGCCAATGTTATTGGTTATAGCACAAGAGAGATGAAATATTGGCTAAACTAAGTAAATACATTTGCTAAAAATCTGATACCAAAATTTCCTTGTATTGGAATCAAATCAATCCAAGCATTTTTCAAAGCTTACAACAATGCTATGTGCAACAAAGATGAGTAGCAATTACAATATCCGTCACTAGAAATAGACCTCAGAGTTACTAGGATCAAAATTCAAAAAATATTTCCAACCTTCTAAAAAAACAAATAGAAGGTATAGTACTTCTAAATAAAGGTTGTAGAATAATGTTTATCTATTTTTTGAAAATTTGTTCTATAAAATTTTATTAGAAATCAGATATTAGGGTCAGATGTAAATAAAAAAACATAAAATTGAGGCTAGTGTATCAAAGATTAAAACATTAGTTAAGTAAATTTTTTTAAGACTACTCAAATTTTGGCAATACATTTTTGCCACACTTTTGATCCCTATAAATAAAACATCCTTTCCAAGGAAAATTTGGGAGTCTCAAATTTGTGTAGAATCTCAAGTTAGGAAAAATTTATTGACCCCTAAAGTACCAAAGTCCCCTTGGGGGACAAAATGGAAATTGGGTAGGCTTGTATTTTTTTTATCCCAATGTTTGGTAGTTTTTAAGGAGAGAGACTTTTGCAAGGCCAAGTGAAAAAAATTCATGAAAATGGATTTTATTGTTCAAAAGTTATTGCAAATCTTCACTATAAGAAACCCATGTTTTAGGTGACGAGCCTAATTTTTTTTATCCCAATGTTTGGTAGTTTTTAAGGAGAGAGACTTTTGCAAGGCCAAGTGAAAAAAATTCATGAAAATGGATTTTATTGTTCAAAAGTTATTGCAAATCTTCACTATAAGAAACCCATGTTTTAGGTGACGAGCCTAATTTTTTTAAACGGATTTTAGGTGATATCCAATGCAACAAATCCATGTTCTTATGTCAAAAAAACATCCAATGTAACATCAATGATGACATAAAAACATGGATTTGTTGCATTGGACATCACCTAAAATCCATGTAAAAAAATTAGGCTCATTACCTCTCGCATCACCTAAAATATAGGTTTCTTATAGTGCTTGTATAATTTACACATCAAAGGCAAGATGGGTAGAGTTAAGAGAGTTGAATTTAGAAGAGGGTAGGTTGGAAGGGAGGTACATGTCTGCAATTTATATCAAATTTCCAAAAAGATTCATTCAAAATTGACTTGGAAGGAACTAGTCCAAAATTTCAATTGGTTGTTCAACAACCACTTGGTCCTTTAGGGATTAAAGAACTAACACAAGAATCTTCAATAAAATCAATGAATGGAAAAATGTACTTTTGTGTGCTTGGAATGTATTTGCATTCATCCATCATAGTTGCTTTTGAAGTAAGTGTGGATTAAAATTACAATATTGAGTATTTCAAACCAAAAGTTCGACCAAAAGAATTTGGAATATTAAATTTTTAAGAATTTATGTATGGAATTGGAAAATTCCAATCCTAATTGTTGTAAGGTTGTCATGAAAATAGAACATATTTGGAAAGACATTAGCATATTAGAGACTGTGAGTCCTAGGGAGGTTCAATTGTTTGTTTGTCCTAGGGAGGTTCAATTGTTTGTTTGTCCTAGGGAGGTTCAAACAATTCTTTTTCATAGAGTCATTATTTAAAAGATTTGAAATAAGATCTTATTCATTACTCTCAAATTAGAAAATGCTCAAATTTTCAATGAATTTGATTGTATGGATTTTGAGGTATTTGCAATCAAAAGTTCAATTTTTGTAAGAAAAAAAAAACATTTTTTTCCTCAGACAAAATGACTTTGAAGGGGAGGTATTTTGAAAAACTTACACAAGAACTGTGTATCTTATTTGACCAAAGGTAATAATAAGTAGTTGAAAACATGCATGTGAAAAGAATTTATGAGTCTATATTATAAGTACCTTCTATAGTTATAGGTGTCTATGGTATAGGTACCTATTTTATACACTTTTATAGTTATAAGTGTGTCTATATTATAGGCATATATTTTATGAACACCTTCAATGATTGTAGCTAAGTAGATACCTACAATTAGTTTCAAGGCTCATGGGCTCAAATTTGTGTGCTTATGCACTAGCATTATTTCACAAGCATTGGAGCAATAAAAGATTACTTACAAAGTCTTATAATCAATGGAGGTACACCAAGAAAAAGAGAATTCCATTTGACCAAGCCCATTAAGTATTTTTCCAACCAATCAACTCTATATATGAATATTTATCCTTGGAATGACCTCTCATTGATTAAATCTCTCTTAACCCCTAAAAGATTGGGGTTTATTTCCTAGGAAGACATTGTCAAAAGACTACTTTTTTTTGGTATGTTAATCAAAAATGAAAATTGAAGATTTTTTTTGACACTTCAACTTTACAAAACTATAGTAAAGTATTTTACCAATGTATAAAAACAATTTCAGCCCATTTCACTACATAGATTGAAAGATAATAACATTCAAAGTTTGAATTAAAAATTTCATCACTTCTCAACAGAGACAACAGACTTTGGGTCCTCTTGAAGAATTTTTTTTCCTCTACTCAAGATTGGATCTCTTCACCATTCAATTGTATGTCTTATTTATTACACTCTTGTAATATTTTGGAAGCAAATTCAAATTCTAACTACCTCTAAATCACCTTACAATATAATGAGGTATAAAAATTGGCTATATACAAGCCAATTTTTGAAGATTTTTTGTACATAGAGAATTTTTTTAGGAAATCCAAAAGGCAAAATTAAACATGACACTATCTTCTATGTACAACATACAAATTTTCATGGCAAAAGAAAATATGACCTAGAATTTCTCTAATTTCCCCTCTCTCTTTGTCCGTGGTCCTTGAGACTTCTAGGAAAACCAATGCATGCAAACAAGCAACCTTCTATTCCACATCCACCTCTAGTCAAAAACACCTTCTATCATTAGTTTTTGGCAGCAATGAGCCTATGAAGGAAACACATATATTTCTTTAGAAATTTGAAAATCAAAATATACACCATCCTCTTTTGAATGAAAATGTGATGTTCAACATAGAAATCACAACTTCTCCTATGTCCTTATATGCCATTCCCTTCTACATGCTAGAGAATCATGGTATTTTTTGAAACAACCTCTATAAGTACACATGTATTTCCCAGTGCAATTTAGACAATACTTGTGTGGTTGCTTTCCACAATCTTTGTAGACTATACAAATTCCTTGGGATTTTGAAGTTGAAAGATAGCAAAATGATTTTGGTTGCACTCAATCATTTTGTCATTTCTAATTACTTCAAAGGTAGTCACACAATTCCATACATAATTGCACATAGGTTAGCATGAAAATTAGCAATATCAATACAAACCAACCCTAGTTCAACTTTAAAAAAAAAAATCTTAGTTGTAAAAGGACAATGAGACCAAAAAGTAGCCAATGGATGAATTTCAAGATAATTGTAGAAATGAAGAATGCACTTATTGGTCCAAAAATTGGACCATTTTGGGCAAAGTACCTTGATAATAAATCTCAAACTTTCTAGGTTAAAAGATCTACTATGTGCTTGATGGATGCATGATCCAAAAATATGTGTATATGCAAACTCATTGTAATTGTACTTCTACAAACTCAAATCTTCAATTAAATTAATTGATCATTGGAGTATATATCAAGAGATTTAACAATATGAAGATGAGTTCAATTGATGTTTTATTCATTTTTTTTCATTTTCAAGAAATAAATGTAATTCATAATTTAATGAAGTAAATTGTACTTTATTAAACTAATTCTACAGTGATATATCTTCAATAAAATAAACATTGAAGTCATGGATTAAAAGACATGAGGTTTGATAGACAAAAATACACTACTAGAAATTGCAAGTTTTATGACTACGAAAATATGACTGAGGATGACTAGCAACTAGTCACAGTCATATTTTGACCTTGTACTTCATGAGAGTATAGTATACGCCCGTTGGAAACACCAAATATTTCATAGGGAACCATAGGGAATGTATTTGGGAACATGGAGTCATATTTTATAGTCATATTTTTTTTTGGCATACTTTGCAATTATATCTTTATAATGATTACATTTTTTTGTTTGGGGTAGCGCAAAAATAAATTTGGGCAAGGAAATTGTTGAAAAAGTGCCTAGTCATATTTTGGATTCAGTTATATTTTTAGTCATATTTTTTAGAGCAGTCCTCAAAAAATAGGGGCAATCCAAAAAAATATGGTTAAGACATTGTTTTAGGATGTTGAAACCCTAGCCGCTAATTTTCTAAGATTTTGAAACTCTAACTGCCACTTTTTTAGGATTTTGAAAATTTTAGCTGCTATTTTTTTAGGGTTTTAGAAACCCTAACCGTCACTTTTTTAGGGTTTTAAAAATCTTAACCACCACTTTTTTAGGATTTTGAAAACCCTAGCCGCCACTTTTTTAAAGTTTTGAAACCCTAATTGCCACTTTTTTGAACTCTTCTTCTTTGCCTTGTATTGTTTCTTACTTTTTAATTCTTGTTGCTTCTTAATTGTTGCTTTTTGTTGCTCTTTAGTTCATAGTTTAACTCTCGCATCTTTTTGCTTTTTAGTTCATACTTCTTATTTCTTGTTGCATCAAACTTCTTTCTTCTTTTTGCATTTTAACTCTTATTTCTTCTTGTTCTTTAGTTCATACTTCTTGTTTCTTCTTGTTGCATCAAAATTCTTTTTCCTTCTTGGCTTTTAATTTTTGACTTTAGTTTTCTTGTTGCATTTTGACTCTCATTTCTTGTTGTCTCCTAGTTGTAGCTCTTTGTTGCATCTTACCTCTAGCTTGTTATTTCTTAACATTTACTATTTTTCTTTTATTTTCACTCCATCATCATTGTTATTTTTCCTACTTTATACTTGTACTACATATTTTGTATTGTTGTAAGTTTTTGAAGGTTGAGCTTTGTTGTTCATTCACTAAAAATCAACCTCCCATTTCTTTAATTGTATTTATACAAATATGAAAAACTGAAATAAAGTTGTTGAAAGCTACTTACAACTCAATAGAACCATCTTCCACTACGGTGAGTCATATTTCACATCAACCAAACATATGACTCACCATAATCATATTCCACATCAATCAAACATATGACTCACTGCAGTCATATTCCATGTCATCAAAAAATATGACTCATTATAGTCACATTCTACATCAACAAAAAAATATGACTCACCGTAGTCATATTCCATGTCATCAAAAAATAAAACTCACCGCGATCATATTTTAAATCACTACAAAGTATGACTCAGAAGAGTTATATTTCATGTCACTGCAAAATATGACTCATCACAGTGATATTCCACATCATTGCAAAATATGATTTACTGCAGTTATATTCATGTCATTAAAAAATATGACTCACTACAGTCGTATTCTATGTAGGATTTTTTCATTTGCCCAAGCAACTCAAGAAAAAGTCAAGCCCCCTTTAGGATAGTTAAAGTATCAACTTCCAAATCAACCAATGATATTCAACAAAGTATAACCAAATTCCATCCTTGATATCTTAGAAGGCATTATCCTTCTTCAAAAGGGGTAGTTTTGAAGGTTGGTTAAGAATGTTATATGATAAAATTTGGAAATTTTGAATTCACATTTTGAATAAGAGATCCTAATTTAGCTAGGAGAGGTGTAAAAAATAAATTAATCAAGCACAAAGTAGGGGGTCTTTTTGTTTACATTCACCCTTGGTGAATCCCTATTATTAATCCTTGAATGACAATACAAACCCTTCAAGTATTTTGAAAGTCAAAACTTGAATTTTTACATAGTTTTTTATTAAAAAGATTTAAAAGTTTAACTAAGAAAATGTATCTCCAATAATCTACTTCCTAATTCATTTGATTTTTTTTCAAAATTGTTAAAATTATAATTTTTGTGACACTTTCATGATATCATCTTGAAAGCTCAAAATACACCACATTTGAACTTTTTCTACCGAATTTCTCTTAGTGTAATCTCATGGAATATATAAATTACACCATAGTGTTTGTCACTATTATTTCCATTTTAAAAAAAATGTCATACTACTTTAAGCATTTTTGTAATTATTATGATTTTTAGATGGAAATTTCTTTTAAAAATCATATAAAATTCAATCGCATATTTTTAAATTAAAAAAATGAGATTAAGTTTAAAAAATATGTTAGTACATTTGAAAAATACCAAAATTTTGAAATCTATATTTTACTGTAGAAATCTAATGAAGTTTGACCAAGTCCGAATATGAAATCCCTAAATCCTAAAACTCTAAAACCCTAAAACCCTAAAACCCTTTTAAGGGTTAAACTCGTTGAACTTCTACAAGCGCATCCCTCCAAGGACCTAATCGACGGATCTTAGCCTCCCCAGTCCTTCCCCCGACTCACAGCTGCAACCGCAATCGGAACCGTAAACGCAAACCCTGCCTGGCTTCACAAGTACTATAAGGCACTCGATTGAAGAGAGGCTCGCCCCCTCACATGCAGTTGCAGCATCAAGCTTACTATTTGCAAGAGGGAAACCCAATTGCTCGCCATGGCCACTCCTCCAGAGTCGACTGTTGCAGCTTCAATCCAGCCCGCTGCACCTCGCAGCAGCAGCAGCAGCAGCAGCAGGTGCCCTTCCCGTTTCCTGCGTTTGTGGCTGCTGCTGCATTTGCTCTTGCTGCTTGCTCACTCCGAATTGGGGTTTCATTCTCTGCTCTTGGGCCGCCACCCCAATTCGATTTTCCGCAGCTAGCCAGCCTGGCAGCATTGGCTTCGATTGGCCGGGTTCATGCAGTATGGAAGTCCATTAGGTTGTTGGATCCGGTCTACCCATGTCGTCGGTGGGGTGAGGATTTGCAAGCCTGCTGAGTGTGTGGCCTATTGTTTTATGCAGATGGTCACAGGAGGGAGAAGCTTTGCAGCAGTACTACATAGCAGTCGATTGCCAAGAGTACAAGATGGTGGCTACACTCAGGTCCCTTAGCAGCAGCGAAGTAGTAGTAATAGTCATAGTTGCCGCACGTGGAATTGTTCTGAATTGTAAACGTGAAGATGAAGTCAAATGTTGGCTGGCACACAAGTGACTATCATCTTGTTTCTGGGCAATGTAGAATTCAAAATGTCGATGACATCAGTATGTTGCTGTCTGATTCTCTGTTTTAGGGTTTAGGATTTTGACTTTTTCTAAGTGCTACACATGGAGTTTCATTATTACTATTGCCAGAGTGGGGCAATTGTAGTACACGTTAATTGCTATTTATTCTTAATTACTGGGTTTGGAAGATGTAGGAAAAATTGGAGTTCTAAGGTAGGTCCGGTGATGAATGCAGGACACTCTGGTGGACCTGCTGGTAGTCCTAGGACGGAGGGCTAGCCTGCCGGTAGCTATTTGCTGCAGCGCTCGCGACAGTCTGGATGCCGTGTGCGCCAAGATTTCTGCTTTGTTGCAGTTCTCTCTTCTCTTCTTGGTCGGGTGATCAGCTCTTTTAATCTGCATCATAAAAGTTTGCAGGTTTTGTAGGATTTGTACCAGTAGGATCCAGTGGACCCTCCACTATCTATGAGTTGGAAGTTGGATTATTCGCTCTGACATTGTACCACGCTTGCAACTTACTACAAGTGGCGCTTGTGAAAGCAGACAAGATTGTTCTGTCCATGGATGCCAACATGTCTTGACTCTGTGAAATTGGCGTGAACAGCACAGTGATCAGGGAGAGGCAGAGCGAGCCGAAGCCCTGAGTAACTTTCACTTTATTGTTCGAGACTGGAACCACAGTGCTTGTAAGAGCAGCGTTCCGAAGGCCGAGGCGGGAAATGGCGAGGAAAAGGCAGAATCCAGAAAGGCAGGCCTTTTGGTGACAACGGATGCTAGTTTGCCAGCAGCAGCACTTGGGGAGCCCTCTCTTGGCGCTCGTGTTCTCATTCACTTCGACTTGCCTACTAAGAAGGTAGATTGCCCATGATTACTTAATCCTCCTACGCAGTGAATGTTAGTATCCAACACTGTAAAATTGGAAAAAACTGGATTGTAGGATATGAAAAATCTTTATCCCAAGTACTTTTGTTCTGAGATATTTGCGCCAAGAGCCAAATAGCAACCTTACCTTACCCTGGGAGCTTGGATAGCAGGAATCTTACCTCAGGAGGATGACTGCGTGCTTAGCCAGTGCACCAACCGTTGTAGGCACTACAAGTTTTGGTGGCATTGCTGGTAAGTATCCTTGGGGCCGTTAATTGGAATCTTAGAGGCAATTCTGTCTGTCATTTTCTTAGTAAAATTGATAAAAAAAACTTACAATTTAATACGGCTGGCTGCTAAACCTTTTGGGAAGGATTGCACTAGGGGACGCTGTATGTGTCTATCTTGATCACATGGGACATGTTCGCATAGTCGTCAAGCATTTGAATTTATTGGCGGTTGTGGACAGGTGGCATTGCGATCTGCGTGGTTGTGGGAGGTGAGGTGGGCTTGCTCCGCAGCATCGAGGAGGGCTGCTGTGTGGTCATCGATGAGATGCCGATTCATGTGAGTGTGATCATGCTTGTGCTTGTTCACATTGAAACAATTTTCAGATTCTGAAGCTGCCGATTTGATCATGCCGTGTGTATTAGAGAATCGAATTTTTGCTACTACTGTAACTCAATTGAAGTGTGATTTTTTTTGTCTGGATGAGGCAGATCTCAGAGTTACTATAAGAGAGCTGCAGTATTTGTCCTCACAAAGTCAGCGAAGGTGACTGGTTCTCGAATCTCGTCGATGATAGTGGAGGTTGTTCAGTTCTCTCAAAAAAATATTAAGTAATGGAACCGTTGTGGCAGAGCCCGCACTATGCATTGCTGCCAGTCATGGAATTATATGTGCAGGCAGTAGTGTGTACAATAGTTTGTGGCTGCAATTCATGAATCTTTGTTGAACTGCAATGAGTATCGAGCTGCCCCGAAACAAGGGCAGCTCATCTCATTGCATAGAGCATTATCTCTTCGGATCTTTGAGAGAATTTTGGTTTTATTAGACGGAAGTGCCGTCGTTGCGTACATTATGAGATCGCAACATAGGTTTCGCACAATTGTAAGAGTTTCAGCTATAATTTAGGTGGTCCAATATTTACACTAATTTAAAATTTAGGTCTATTTAAGTCTGTTTGTAGTTTTTACTTCTATTTTCTTACACCATTTGACATTTTGACATTTACTTGACCAATGATTTGTTTATTCACGTAGAGACAAGATAAAAGTTAAAACTGGAAAGGATCACTAACCAAATTACACCCCACATAACGCCGTTGCATGGACATGGACAGAGTTGTGCAAACTTCTCTGTATCATTCGACTTGAGATGAGGTTGTCATAAATATCTGAGTGAAAACCAAACCTGTAGTTGTGAGCCTTTTGTTAACAAATTGAAGTGGTGAATAACAGGGCCATTAACAAGGACTATAACGATAACAAGGATGTACATAAGACAAAATTCCTAAACAGTGGAAAATATTGAAAGTGGTATTGAATTTTATTTTCTTACCATGAATAGAAAACAGACAGTTCATAACACCTGCAGTCAACATGCGTGCAGGTTAGTGAACCTACATTACCTATCGCTGAAAAGATTGTTATTGATAATCTCAGATTAACGTTCTATTTTTCAACAGAGCTGCAACAGATTTGCAACTATGATTGCATCTAAATATCGCTGAAAAGATTGTTATTGATAATCTCAGATTAACGTTCTATTTTTCAACAGAGCTGCAACAGATTTGCAACTATGATTGCATCTAAATAGAAATAATCAAAGTCAAAGCTTGCATCTAAGAGAGATAGATGTATGGATATGATTACACTACAATTTGTTGACAATGCCATCCACACTATCTACTTGAAACTATTCATGTAGGTGAATCCTATAAACATTGTTGATAAAAATATTTGTGATGTATAAGAATTATAGCTTTTTAAAATCAATTAGTATAGGTGGTACTATTAACAAAAGTAGTGCAATCATATATACATCTATCTCTCTATCTTTATTTCGAGTAGTATAGATAGTAAGTCTAGATACCTATGAATAGAGTCACATATAGGAGGATTTTGACAATGGTGAGTTCTTGTAACATCTAGATCAATGTCAAGATGGCCCAAAACCTTGAAACGAAGTATTAGATAAGTATTACATTAAGAGCGGGGTTGTTAAAACTTTGATGCTTGAAAATCCAAGAATGTGACCACAAAAATCTTAACTATTGGTTTGAAATTCAACATTTAACCTAAACAAGAGAATTGTTATGTGTCTTGAACTTGTAAATACAAACAAGGAGAATTGTGGCACTCACCAAGGCATAAGAAGCAAAAGAAGCACTAAAGTTTGAGACATGTAGTCATAACAATCAAAAATCATAAGAGCATTGCCACTAGTTGCATTCCAAATGACCATTGTACCAAAAAATGGCAAGGGTTTTGGAATCTTGTGAGATGTGTTTGTGCCATGATCATCCACCTCTCTCCACCAACAATCTGCTAAAATTGGGTTATAATGAGCATAATTTCTCAATTGCTACCAAGTTACAAAGAGATGCCACCGTGGTGCTCTGTGATGAGTTTTGAATCAATTTTTGGTCCACAAGAACACATTACTATGGGATTAAAAATAAAAGCTTTATCTTTTACATTATGTATATTTGTTACATATAGATGTACTTATTTATATTTATAAGATCTTTAATTTTAGTTTTATATAAATACCTTGTATATTATACATATCTATCACATATGTATGTACTTATTTATATTTATAAGACTTTTATTTTTATTTGAATTCTTATATAATCTTATATTCTTGTGTATATATATTCATTCATTATTTTTTGTTTAGGATTCTCTCTTCCCTCTAAAAATGTGAGTTGTGCATTGGAAACTATTGGTTTCAAAGCATCACCACATACTTGGAGGTTACAAGAAGGTTTTGATTTTTAATATTATTATTTATTTATTTAAAAAAATTCTTAGTAATAAAAATATTTCCAAAATAGTTGAATATTTAAAATTTGTAGTAGACATATGACCATTGTATCTTTGAAAATGAATAAAATTTGTTTTTCATATGTAGTTGCTTAATCATTGTGATGAATAGAAAGAGCACCTACAAAAAAGAACAACATAATTGCTTCTCTTTAGCCTCAAATTAGTTCTTCTCTATCTTTGCACCCTCCAAAATCCTCCATCACATACACGTCAACATCCATTGTAGTATTGTCTACATTGACCGTTGACCAACTTAACGTGAGTTGTAATATTGTATAGTGTGAGGGCCTTCCACTTCGCTAAGTGCGCCCATTATAGCGCATGACATCGGTCATAGTGTCAAACATTATTACCGGTGCCAAGTGCTATAATGAGCACTTTATGCCCGGTAATTGGAGAGATTTTCTAAAGGGACCTTTACCGATAGTGCTTAACGCCCTCTATAAGGCCCCTCCTTTGCCAAGCAAAAGTACATGTGATGGGATGAATGGCAAAAATTGTGCCGTAACATGATGTTGTTGTGGACCCATCTAATGTTAAATAAGCATGGCAAGTACTGTGTGCCGTTGCTGAGACCTCTAACAAGCACTTATGGCGATGCTCTAAGGTAATGCTCACACTATAGAGAGGTCACGGTAATACACCCTTGCAGTCCTAGGAAATTAACATTTGCCAGCACGTAACACGATTCTTGGCAGATAGAGAAGGGGATAGGATTAGATATAGCCCTGTCAGCTAGAATCCCTGATACAGAAACTCCTTGCACCCGATGGATGTGTCATCGTAAGTGGAGTTGGGTAGAAGTTCTGCAAGTGTTGGGCACGCCAGTTGAAATTGTCTTTGCGCTCCAGCATCTCCACGTCTGGACCCTCCGGCTTCGACGGATTCCGCCTCACTTTGAGCGTTGTCGGTCCCGTTTTCGTGTACAATGGCGCCTAGCTTGAATCGCAGCGTGGCGGCGATCAGCTTCTGAACATCGGATTCCGAGGGATTCAGGCTGCATAAATTGCCAAGACGGGTCACCTACTCCTTAGCTCGCCCATTTCGTCGACACCTGCTGGTACTTGTATCTGTTCAAAAAAACTCATCAATGTTAAGCATCACTGCATCTCTGAAATTCACTGTACAAAAATTGCAGGAATATGACACCACCACCACCGTTTTTTTTGAAATTTTGAAAATTAGGATTAGGGTTTGACTTCTGTTATGAGAAAGCAGTGTATTCTTGAATTGTGCTTTCGAGTTGTGTGCGTTGAATACATAGCCTACTCCAGGACATCAACTGTGACAGCTTCAGATTGGTTCGATGTAATACAGGTACCCATGATGCATTTCATGAGCATTCCGCCTGTGAATTTGCCAATCTTTTTAGTATATTCCAAATCGTTGTAGAAAACTTACTCCTACTAGCATTCTATTCCACATGTACAAAACAAGTGTAGTAATGTGTGGTACTCATTACGGTTTACCACTCCAAGATAACATGCATCAACTACAGTAGAACCTCTCTGAAGTTATATTCTTTGGATGAAACCCTCTAGAATCCGCTATTTGATGCTCCGACCCCATCCAAAAATCCAAAAATTTGGGATCAGATAATGTTTGAAGTTACATTCTTTTCTAAAATCCACTATTCCATACTCCAATCCCATCCAAAAATCCAAAAATATTTGGGAGCAAGTAACATTCTTTTTGATAAATGAACTTCTTTAAACATAAAACCTCTTTAAAGTCATATTAGCCCAATTCAAACTTTAGACAGGTTCTAAAGTACTTAATTATAAATTCCATGGGGTAAGTATAGTGGAATCTCTCTAAAGTTATAAAGTTGGAATTAGGGCAACGTGACTTTGAAAAGGTCACAATTTTATAGAGGAACAAGGAAAGGGACCTTATTAAACTACAACTTATTAAACAAACTTTGGTGCAACACATATATTGTATCTCACGTGCACAACTTACACACCTCAAATTTTGATATGGTCAATACATGGGTTTCTCCCACAAACATCTCTTTTAACCCACTCAATATCCATCTATTCTATGCCTTTATTGTAATTTAAACCAAATATATACTTGGCTACATGTACTCCTTCAGAGCATTGAACCACACATGAAAGCCCTTTGAATTCAAATACACCAAAAAGTACTATATGAAATTAGCAAACTCTTTTGTCATACAAGTGATACAACCTCAAGATATTTTATTCTCATTAATGTTGGTATAACATAGAGTCATCTACAAGGACAAACAATTTCAAATTGGTTATACTCCTACACTTGAACAACACCACACCAAAATAGACCCCCATCTAATCCAACTAGACATTATAAAATTCAATTCAACAGAACCACTTACTGCAATGATTGCTTCTATATTCTAAAATGAAACAAATATCCAACAGTTACAAAATATAACAAATTCTAAGATGGACAATACAACCACTACTACTACTTGCCGTCATTGCCGGCACCGAGAGAACAGCACGTATTCCATCCATTACGAAAACATGAGAAGACTTCAAATTCCTACAGTTGGCTGTAAAAAATTCTCAAAACATCCACATCAACAATCTGTCTCATTCAAAGTTTTAAACACCATGCTGGAATTGTTATTGCTTGATAGTTACACAAAATTTCCCCAGTAACAAGGGTATGTAGTTGTCCTATCACTCATTATTTCCTCAAACTCTATATTCACGCTAACAGAATAGTGGTTGGTGTGACTACAATCTGCTACAATAGATTCTCAAAACTGACATGTTATCATTTCATACAAATCGAATGATGAGTTCATAAAATTGCTGAGGTGCTGAAGAGATGGGATACTGTCAATTGCAGTACGTTCCAGTGTGAATGAAGTGCAACAAACTTTACATATACCATAACAAAACTTGAAACGAAAGAGTTTGCACAGAAAGTGGTGAAAAAGTGCTTGAGAATAACAAAGTGCAATAAACAATGTTACAAAACTGAATTGCCACTTGAGATTTCTGTGGTCTGCGCAGTAAGATTCGGACAAAGAAGTGAACAGTATAGAAAGATACTGTATGTTCAATGCACTATGTACAAGTACCATATCTTCCTTCATCACCACTGGAATTTCGACACCCTCGGGTCGTAATGTATGGCGAAGGATACAAAACTCTGAGGCGCATCTGCTCTTCCACTGGATCGCGTAGGCTTGTTTTTCCTTGAGGCATCAGGGCAGGAATATAAAGTGTTCAGAAGTAAAAACTATGCTAACGATTATAATCATCGTGCAGTTATATTGGCCAACAAGTGCTTGCTTTCAGCTACCCAATCGACTGGCATAACTGTGCGGACCGTGAGCCGCTGCCGCTTTTCACCCATGTACTCCGTCTGTGCAGCGCTGATGCGATACACACGAGGCTGCCACATGGCCTTTCGCACAGCCCGTTCATATTCATGATTGTCATCACCAGCCTACACATCAGGAGTACAAATTTAGTGTGCACACTCAAGTGAAAAAGAAAATGCAGACACGTATTTCACTCAGTCTGTTTGATTTACACATACCTGGTTTCTCATCTCTGAAAGGTTGTCAGCACTAACACCAAGTAAAGATTCCGCCTGTTCGTTGAATGCCGACACCCAAGCCTCTCCTGATGAATCTAGAACCTTCGCTTGCATAATATACCTAACATCGCCACTAATCAGCCACCGGTACAATTCACCGAATAACGGCAACCTTCACAAACTAACCAGCATCAGAGATATTTAGAACGTTATTTTAGTAGTATCAAGTCATATACTGCAGTCCCCACTCGAAGCTAAATCGATAACATCCGGACATGTGGCCATACCTCCTACTACAGGTATCGGAATGTTTCTGACAACCTTCACACCAGTAGCTTGACGTGCTTTCCTCAATTGCCTTGCGGTTACACGTCTGGCAAGCTAGATACCACATAGCTTGATCGGGCTTGATGAAACTGATGTAGGCTCTCACATTGAAATACACTGGCTGCATTCACCGAGCATGGGTGTCAACATAACAAACAGAAGACTGAAATTCCCATCACATCAAACAGATAGTTTGTTCTGGAACAGTAACCAGACTACCAAGTATATCTGCACATGAGAGAGTGAACTCACCTTGCCCTCACCAACAGAAGGCTGAGTGATTTCAGAGAGCACAGCTCGGTCTGTGAAGCTGGACCGTGATTGGTTCGTTCCCCCAGGAAGGCCTGCTCCAGCTGGAGTCAGGGACGCAGTCCTTCCATCCTGTTCATACCTACAACGAAACCACCATTAACGTCATGTAGGAGGAAATACGAAGGTCTGCGGCTCCTCTCAAAACGATCTTCTGGGACTTGAATTTGACAATTGCTCTACCGGAATCATATGCTTCATCGGAATACATACGAAAGAGAGGGAGCAACTAACCATGACTGAAGATCTTTTGCATCCGGAATGTCCGGATTGATCACAACCATCGTGTTCATGGTAGATGATAGAGATACACCTGTAGTACCATAAGAAAATTCTCAGGATCCTGCAAATGCTTCGGAAAATCTTCAGGATCTGCGAAGTCACTCAATTACCAAACCGAAGCTCAATCATAACTTCACATGCGTGGGGATTCATCACCTTGGAAGTCGCTGAGGCGTAAACCTTTCGCCATGAGGATGGGAGAATCACTCGCTATGTCTGCCAGGGTCGCCCCTTCCTTCTCGGCCGTATTATTCCAAAGAGTCAGCACCACTGTCTGCTGACTGTTACATCACAAGAACGGAATACATTCACAACAATCCTCGTCAGATTCGACTACGGCCCCGGTAACCGCAATCCTTCCAAGATTTGACCAAGTCCAAGAGCCAAGATCAGCACATCAATATTGACCACTTACCTTTGATCGACAAGGACAACGTCACGCTTCGGAATCTCCTCATTGTTAGACTTGCGGTTAACCGTAGTCAATGGTCCAACACTTTGGACAACTCCTAGAACATCTGCAGAAACACAGAAAG
This sequence comes from Climacium dendroides, assembly GCA_950106755.1. NCBI lineage: Eukaryota > Viridiplantae > Streptophyta > Bryopsida > Hypnales > Climaciaceae > Climacium > Climacium dendroides. Next base: position 27,888,825 of record OX467089.1, on the reverse strand, counting down.
TACAAAAGGGATCATTCACTTTCATCGAATTCCCTGGATCACGACATTCATTGGCACATATATCTACAACAAGCACGAGGATAGGAGCAAGGGCATCTCAGTGCTCTGAAGTCAGAATGGTAGATTAAGCAGAACACTTACCAACAAATCTCTTGGCACTGATATGCTGACCAAGTTCACCAATCTTGCTGAAGTTGTACGTCGTGGAAGGCAACTTGAAAGAGGCACCCTCTTCAGCCGCCTCGGTGACCTCTGAGTTAGCATTGAGTGTCATTTCGTAGTCGTTTTTCACTGTGGCATACTGCTTGTTTGCCATCCGCAAGCTTCCCTTCGAAATGTAATATACCTAGAGAGCAAGTTTTGGATGTCATGTTCAGCACTACACTACAGAGAGGGCAATCTTTCCTCAGCAGCTTCAAAAATGGGAAGATCCGCATAGGGAAGGAAGGTACCTTGTCCATTTGCAGAACGTCATAGAATTTGTCCGCTGCCTCCTTGAACATCGTAGCCTGAATTTGTGTGCCCTGCATATCATGTAACACATCCGGTCAGTGTAGCCCGCCGACCCGAAAAGGAACTAATGGGCACAATCTACGTCATTCAACCTTTCGAGTTCAGGAGCACGGCACATACGTCTTCATCGGTGAGCTCGACGTTGAAGACATTTCCGTTCCCCCGCGCATTTTTGAAAGTACGAAGTGGGCTCTTGCTGGTAACCCTCACTTTGATGGTCCAGTTCCCTTGGTAAGGATTCAGCGAAAGAATAGGGTACACCCTCTTGGAGGCCATTTCAGTAGACGTGAGACTGCAAAATGAAACCCAAGGCACTTGTTACTACACAATACCATCAACAGAGGGAGATAACTACGCAAAGTGCATCCCGGTGTGAGGACTCGTCATCGAAAGCCCCATGAGAAACGGAATCGATATAAAGCCCCACAATTCAGCTGTTCTACGGTGATCCCATTCTCACATCCCCTCACAATGCACGGATAAAAAAACAAAAAGAAATCCTAATCTCAAGGCAGAAACCTTACAGCCAAGCGAAAATTCAAGACGAAAGGGAAGATGGCATTGGCGATGCACCAGCTGGGTGGGAGATCTTTGAAGAGCAAATACCCGTTGCGAGAGAGAAGTACCGTTCCCGGTTTGAATGGCGCGAAATCACTGGTTTGGGCTTTGAGTTTTCGCGGGAAACCAGTGACCGTTCCCGCGTCCATGAAGGAACGAAATCATTCATCCACTCAGAATTACGTTAACATTTCATCCCTTTCACTATGTTCGCAAGAGCTTACACTTGGGGACAAACCTTGAAAATAAAAAGAATTGAACACTTCTATGTCCAGATACACCATTTTAAAACAATTTCTAAACATGGTCTATAGTAATTCTCATAATTTTTTATTTTCTTGCCTTGGTCCCAAGTGTATAGAGATCCCAAAGGTGGATATTTAAGCTACTCAAAGTGGTCATCTAGATTCATTCTCGTTTAGAATTTGATACAACAATAGTGTTCATGAGTGCAAGAGTTAGGTAGAAATCTCTTATTCTATGTAAGCTTCAAGGTCTCTCATCACCAAACTAAGGGAGAACAATCAATATTACAACTTTAGTCATTATGTAAAGGTAATTATATTTAAAATCAATATCCCAAGGTTAACGAATTCTCATTAAAAGGAAAATGAATCCGTTAAGAGGCTTTGAGTTTTCCTACTATTTTAATACTAATGAGGTGAGTGGTCACATCATCATTAGTACCACTACACTAGAACACTAAAAGTTGGCCGAATTATGCAAACCTTAGCCCAATTATTGAGTTGAAAAGAATCTTTCCACCTAAATTTTTCCATTACAAAGTAGTTTCTTTTGGGGTTCAAATTATTCCTAATGCAAAGGTCTTGTATGAGGTATTTGTACTTTCATCTATAGGTAATTTCAATCCAATATCCATTGATGAATTATGCTCGTTTGCTTGTCCCAATTTTATTCTATGTCAAATAGATAATAAAGGAGACACCTTTAATTCTTAAAGGTGATTATTCAATATATGCAAGAAATCTTGGGTATTTTTTAGTGCAAAGTCAATTTTGGTTAAATGTTCACAAAATTTTAATACCAAGTGTGAATATGTCTTCCTTTGTGTATTTATAATTTTTTCCTAATTAGATATTCAAATCAAAAGTTATACTACCTTAAACTTTTCAAGCAATTTGGGCAATTTTAGATAGTATGTGCAAAAGTCATGTGCTTTTGAAATTTGGAAAGTATGTAACTATTATAATGGTATACTTAAATGCAACTATAAAAAAACCCATATGCAATTCAAAAATCTCATTTTAGGAGGAGATAAAGTCTAATAGCCTTGTTGGATAAGGTCAAAAAAATCTTTTTTTTTCTAACTTCAAATGTTATAATAGATCTTTCAATGTATACAATTAAAGTCTATGAACTTTCATTAGAAGAATTTTGAGCCCTAAAGAGGGATGTCAATTTCCTGAAAGTAGGGAACATTGGCTAAAATAACAAGAAAATTTTTAAAAATTAAAAATTCAACAAACAACAAGGTGTGGATGGTGCAGAATAAGTTTAACAAATATTTTTAAAAATTAAAATGATTTTTGAATTAAATTTTTTAATTAAATCCAAAATTACAAAACTTTGATAGTCTAATATGGCCAAACTTCAACCACATTAGATTGTGATTGTTATTTTTATTATTATTTTTTTAATTCAAAAAATATTTTTTTTAAATAATATTTTATTTTTTAAATAAATAATCTAGCCATCATTGCGCTTGTTCACAACTTGGGGAACCTTTTCTTCACATCCCTTTCAAAGCATGAAATTTTTTTCATGGTTGTCATAATGGACGGACGTACGGTTTGCCCGTCCGATACAGTCAACACAAAGTTAACTTTATAAAAATGGAAAAATAGGCCACGTGGATGCCACGTGGATTCTGGAACATGCAGGGCGTAGACGCCATCGTGAGGGCGCGGATGCCATCGCCAGGGCGTGGACGCCATTGTCAGGGCACGGACGTGAACATCAAGGCGTGGACGGGATTTTATAAATATACTAAATTAATATGCTTTTACATATTTCCATTTCATATTTCATATTTTATATTTCATATTCCATATTCCAAGTCACTACAACAGTCCATATTTTTATTTAATGTTAGATCATATCATTGTAACACCCAAATAAATTCCATATCCTAATCAATCCATCATTCCATATTTTGCGGGGTATTAAATTACCTCATTATAAGTTTGTAACACCCAAACCACTTCCATGTCCAAATCACTCCACCAATCCACCATTCCATAAATTTTTTGGGTGTTACATTATATTACACTGACACCCAAAGCATTTCCATATTCGAAAGCACTCCACCATTCATATTTCTTTTAATGTTAGATTATATAACTCCTTCAAAATAATTGGTCACCCTAAAATAAATTGGTATGCTTTTCAAAAGCTTTGGTCACCCCATCTCCCCTTTTGGACATTGATTTTTAAAGCACACTTCCATTCCAAGTGACTGCCATTATTTTTTGGGCGGAATCATTCTCTTTCCTATTTTTTTGGCATCATTACCAAAAGTCTTTTATTTGAATTCAATGCCACTTGTGTAGGGTGGAATGACTTTTTTTTCCTATTTTATTTTCCGTGATTAGCAAAATTGTTCCATCCCAAGCTGAGGCCATTTTTTTTTTGTTGATCATTCCCATTCCTTTCATTTTTTGCTCCATAGCAAAACTCTTTCATCCCAAGTGAATTCCATTTATTTTTTGTGGTATCCCAACTCTATCTGAACTAAATGGTAATTTTTGGGGGCTGTTAGTTGAAATCACTTTGACACATTATTTTTTGTAGGCTTATCTCTCTCACAAAATTGTTCCAACCCAAGCCCAATCCATTTTGTATTTGTTCCATCATTTCCTTTCCTATTTTTTTTCCATTAATGAACAAAGCTCTTCCCATCCCAACTCTATGCCATTCTTTTTGGTTCGGATCATTCTCTCTCTTTTTTTTTGCTTCATTCCTAAAACTCTCCCATCCCAACTCATAGTTATTCTTTTCTTTTCGAACATTTTTTTTGTTGAAAGAAATGGACAATTTTCATGTTCTAACATTCCAATTTCTATTTTGTTTTGGTTCATTAATTAAGAAGACTATTTTATTCGAACTCATAGTTTTGCTTTATTTGTTCAATCTTTCCCTTTCCTATTTTTTTTTCTAATTCACTAAAGTTATTCCATCTCAACTCAAAGCCATTATTCTTATTTTTTTGTTCCATCATTCTCTTTCCTTTTATTTATTTTTTTCATTACTAAAATTATTCCAATCTACTTCAATGTCATTCTTTTTTTTGTTGGATCAGTTACTTTCTTTTGGAGGGGGGGCTTCATTAACTTCTAAAACATAGACCTGTTTTTTTAATGCATTATTTTTTCCATTTGTTCAAAAAAAAAAACCCCAAAACATAGACCTACTGAAAAAATACAGTGTATGTATTTTTATACCTAACTACTGCATTCACTGTTTTTATAGAGGTTTTACCATCAACTCATAGAATTCATAAAAATGCAATGAGAAAGAACAATGATATGACATATTAATATATTATGACATTTTGAGTAGAGAATACATCCGATTTTATATATATTTGAGATGTTTCGCAATTGCCAAATATGTACACATGGTCCTCTATGAGGATGGTTTACCTTCTATGCCTGAACTATATAGTAAACTACAAAAATAAAAAAAAACTAAATACTATGTATGATAACAACAATCTGGCATAGTCCAACAGTGGGGGGCCTTCTTCAATGTGTCCAGAACATCTTGCACTGTTGCCCTTTCACTCACATCATCTTTGATGAGGCTTCTCAATTTGATCTTGAGGTTTACATATTGCTCTGGATTCTTCGTTGTAAAGTATTTGGGGTCCCACTCCTCTTGCCAAATTGCAGCTGCTATCCATCTCGCCGCATATGCATCAGCTGCCATGGAGTACAAATGCGTTTTCTGCATGGCCTCAATTGAATTAGCTGAACCCTGCTCTCCGTATACATAAAACAACTCAAGAGCTGCAAACTTTCGCTTTTTCTTTTCCTTCGCTAGGGTCTCCATGCTAGGAAAGCCATACCTTGATGGCTCCTTCTCTACAACTTGGTTAGAAAGTCTCCAATTACATATCCCTATGTACACCCTGTGCTCTTTCCAATCATCAAAATGGAGCAAAACATTGGATGGAGTTATGTCGTTGTGCATGTACTGCGCATCGTGGCATTTCCCCACAACGACAATCAAAGAGAGTGCCAAATTCGCTCAGTTCCTTCGATAAGTTGCAACCCATGCAAGCTCTTCTTTTGTCAGCAGTGTACCTTGTTCATGCTCAATGTCATCCATATCCATTGATTTGTTCACTTTCGAATTGTACTTGGATAAGAAAGAAATTAGAGATCCTCCATTCCACCATAAGGTATAGCCTTCCATCGTTTTAGGGTGGATGTACGCAATTCGAATGATGCCAGGATGTATCACTGGACACCCTCCCGCCTCATTGATGATTCCTTGGCGCTTCTCCTTTTCATTTGTGGTTTTCAAGCTCTTCCCAGCAAAAATATCCAACTAAGAATGCTCTCAAGTTTTGTAAGCATCACCTTCCTCACGGTCCCATATGAACCAACCGCACTCTGTTCTGGCATGGGGATGACTTTCACTGTACTTTCAAGCCACTTGAATGTTCCACTCACACAATGAGCCGTTATGGCATCTTCAATTGTCGCTTTTCATGGTGCTTGTTTTTTCTTACGCGATGAAGAAAATTGTTGAGCAAAGTTTTGAATGATTTTCAACTTTGCAACTACCTCTTTATTCTGCGTGTCCCAATCGCTACCATCTTCTTTCTTCCCCGTGTGGTAACACCAATTTGACACTATATTGGTTGTGAAGGCAACCACCTGTTTATCCAGCCAGTCTTGGTGCAACCAATAATCAGAGAAATTGTTGAATTTCTCTGATGATTCAAATTTGGACTCCAACTCCCTTCGCAGGTCCCTCGTCAGTTTGTGGTATCCTTCTTTGTTGTGCGCCACATACTCCCTGGTCAACATAGTTGTAGTTCGACGAGTGTAGAACACCACAACTATTGCTCTCCCTTCAACTATGAATTTGTGTGGAGGCATATGGGGATTGGGTGCTTTCTTGCACTTCTTTTGGCCCGATGAGGAAGGATTCGATGAACTTGAGGCCACCAATGTATTCGTGGATGGAATTACCATCTCACTGACGTCATCCAAATCTATGAACATGGGACATTTCTCCGCCGATCCACTCCCTTCCCTTGTCATAATGAAGAATATTTTATACGATGGGCCTCCGTATCTCTCCCCAAGCACGGAAGTTCAAAAAAAATTTAAAAAAACCGGGTCACATATGCGGGCCAAGCCCACCACCCACCAAACTCACTCGCATAGGCCGTTAGAACTAGCGTGTGAGGCATAGGGCGCGGATTTGGCAAAAAAATGAAGGTGGGGACTCGCTTTATATAGTCCCCCCTTCACGTCCATGCCCCATCCCCTCACGTCCATGCCCCATCCTCTCGCATTCCCGCCCCATCTCTTCACGTCCCCGCCTCGTTCCCACACGTCCGTGCCCCAACCGCGATGACGTCCGCGCCCTGGCACGTGGCGTCCACGCCCTGACTTCACGTCCGCACCCCCACATCGATGGCGTCCACGCCCTGGCTTCACGTCTGCGCCCCCGCTTGATGGCGTCCACGCCCTGACTTCACGTCCGCACCCCCACATCGATGGCGTCCACGCCTTGGCTTCACGTCCGCGCCCCCGCTTGATGGCGTCCACGCCCTGACTTCACGTCCGCGCCCCCACTCGATGGCGTCCGTGCCCTCGCATCAATGGCGTCTGCGCCTTGGCGTCCCCCACCTCCCACTATATAAAGCTGTCTCCGCCCCATTCGTCCCCGCCCTGCATACTCTCAGCCTTCTACCTCTTCATTGAGTTGGTTGTGAGCGTTGTGCGGGGTCCTCTTGATTGTCACGTGGGAGGTTTTCGATATTTTCTGCAAAAATGGCTACGCCACCAAGAATGACCAAGGAGGAACAAGACAAGACCCGACTTCGACCAGGAAATAAACATCGTAAGCAATTGCATGTTCTACGTAACCCTGCCAAGCTTGCATTCAAGGGGTGGTAGGACGTGCCTGATCCATAGACCTTTGATGACTGTGTCAATTACATCGAGTGGTGCCACATTGACAAGGTCTTCCCAGAAGAGCGCCACAACTTCTACAGATGCTTCCACAAGGCAAATTTGAAACATTGCCTTGACGAGGAGTTCACCACCCGATGCATTGAGGTGGTCTAGGTGTTGTATGATGTCGCGACCGTCCCACGCAATGAAGTGCATCTTTTCATTGCACGAGGGGTCCATGCGGAGGTGAAGTTGAACAAGAGAGTGGATTGGTCAACTTTGAAGACAATGGGAAAAGATGTCAATATTCCTACCTCAACAAATGGATTCATTCCAAGGGGGGTAAAAAGATACCTGGAAGGTGGTCTAGGGAAAACAACTACACAAGTTCAACCACCACCAACATATGAGACTCCGGACTCATCTACGGACAGCGACTCTGATGGATCTCGTGTGGTAATTCCAGTCAGCCATAGAACACAATAACAACGTGCTAAAAGGAGAAGGTCTACGCGTGCAACTGCTGAGGTTTTACCTGAAAATGTTGTGGAGGCAGAGGTGCCACCTACGGACAAACCAATAGTAGGAATTGTCCATGTTACAGCTGCTGCAAACCGAATCCAAAGTTTGCTGACCGAAGTGAATGACAAGAATGCGAAATTGCGTTCTTTGTATAATGATGTTAATAAATTGAGGGAAGAAATCCAAGAGAAGGACAACATCATCAATCAACAATAGCGTGACATGGAGGCACTTCGACATGCTCTCTAGGCAGCAACAAAGGCCAATGCTGGTCAAGATCCACGAGGGGAAGCACAAGGGCCTTTGAATACTTCTCAAATTCCATTGGAACATGCAGAAGTTGGTGCAACAATGAATACTCAAGATGATTCATTGTCCTTCGGAGAATTACCCATGAATGAAGTTGCAGCAATGCCTGTTGACCAAAGCACCCAACTGACGGACGCGCTTGCAAAGAATTTGAGATTGAAAAATCAATTGCATGCGTTGATGGAGCAGTATTACCAATGGAAGATGGCATGCGTCTTCAGTGTTGACAGGACTAGGCAAATGGTGGAAGAATTCAAAAAAATTGACCACAATTACGGCGCACACAATCAAGAGAGGGTTTTTGGATTGACATCGTGGGCCCTGGTGGATGATCATTTCAACATGGATGAAATGGCGACCATTGACATTACTCGTCAACCAACAACCATCGATTGGTCCAAACATGGTTGGGATTTCAAGAATCAAGTTGGCACTGCCGTCGACCATCAAGGCAATCCATTACTACTATGGCCAAACCCTTCAACCTTCGTGCATGATGGAACTACATGTCCCATTTGCCTTAATCTATTTGGTCCGGAAGGTGGAATGCACCTAGGCACGTGCGAACATTTGTACCATCCATTCTGCCTAATTAGCTTGATGATTGTTCGCCGACGTTGTTTATTGTGCAAGGCTCCTTTCCATGAACGCTTGTATGAGTTGTTTGGATTAGTTCCCTACATGCCACCACATTGGGAATACAATGAAGAAAATGCCCGTGATCATTCGTCGAAGTGGGGAACAGACTTGGTGTGGAGCTAGAAACTGAACATCCATTCGTTGGGCAAACAACACCTTTGTACCGAATGGGGTTGGGAAACAGATCCATCTAAAATTGTCGAGGTGTGCCACCACTTGGTTCCACTAAAGGACAACTTCAGCCAAGGACGACGGAATTTCTTTTTCCAATGCTTCAATGGGCATTGGAATGAGGCTGGACAATACTTCCAATTTGGCCCTCATCCTCGTGGATGGTTGTGGGGCATTGATGGATGTCGCATTACTGATGACCACAGGATGCATATTGGGGGAGACATTGACATGCCAGACCCAACTGAACTTGTACTACTATCAGAGTCAGAGTGGAGAGAAACCTTTCGAGATGAAGGGATGGACTATTTGATGGAACAACATAGCCCAAGAACTCTGCAATGTCTTGAGAGCCTCAAACAATCACAAATATTGAGGGCTATATTAGAGGAAGACAGACCAACAAGGAGAACTCGATCCGCGGTTTGTAGACTTCGTTTGGATTCAGATGAAGACCTTCCAGTCCGCGCCGGGACACATGACAATGAGGCTGAACTAAGTGGCAATGCAAGCAGTCCAATGAACATGGACTAAGTACAGTTTAGAGTGTTTTAGCTAGTGAGCTTAGGTTTTCTTAGAAGACTTACTTTCCTAGCATTATATAGGCTTATATACTTTCCTACTTTGTATTACACTATGCATATGAAATATATATGATTTTGTTTTGAATGGTTTTGCCCAAAGTGACTTCGTTCATTTTTTGCACGTACTCATTTGGAACGACTTGTCCACTTCATACATATTAAAATTATTTATACCATGAAATAAAATGTCATTGAATTGGAGTACAATTCATTCCCAAACACAAATCAATGAATAAACTTAGAAAAGGACTACAAATGTCATTTACTAGGAAAAAACGCTTTTGAAATGTTGTTAATGGAAATATATATATATATATATATATATATATATATATATATATATATATATATATATATATATATATATATATATATATGCAAAGGAAATAAAGATGATAAAAGTAAAAAATTGGAAAGGAATGGTATACAAGAAAATGAATGGCATTTGGTTGGGACTTGGGATAGAATAATCTTGCAAATCAAGCCCCCAAAATAAAGAATGGGTTTAGGGAATACAAAAATTAAATGGCCTTGGGTTGAGATGGATCTATTTCGTTAATCAATGATTTACAAAAAAAATGAATGATTTACAAAAAAAAATTAATGGCATTGAGGTGGGATGAAAGAGTTTTAGGAATGAAGCAAAAACAAAAAAAGGAAAGAAAATGATGGAACAAAAAAGTAATGGCTTTGAGTTGGGGTGGGAGAACTTTGGGAAATAAGCAAAAATAAATTAATGGCTTTGGGAGAACTTTAGGAAATAAGCAAAAATAAAATAAGGGCTTTGAGTTGGGAATTTTGGAATTGGGATGGGAGAATTTTAAGAAATAAGCAAAAACAAAATAGAGAAGGGATTGATTCAACAAAAAAAAGATGAACTATGAATTGGGATGGGAGAGTTTTAGGAACAAAATAGAAAAAAGAATTATTCAACCAAAAGAAAAAAATTAAGTATAAGTTGCCATGATTGGGAGAGTTTTAGGAATGAAGCATCTATAGAAAAAGGAGAGGGAATGATCCACCCCAAAAAGAATGGCATAGAGTTCGGATGGGAGACCTTTGCTAATTCATGGAAAAAAAAGGAAAGGGAATGATGGAACAACCAAAAAATGGCATTGACTTAGGATGGAAGAGTTTAAGGAATGAAGCCTAGAAAATTAGGAAAGGGAATGATGGAATTAAAAATTCAAGTGGCGTATCGAAGGCCTAGAACTTTTGATAACTCCCTACTATTTCTTTCATTTTAAACACAATGCGCTTTTACCCTTTTATCTAGTACACTACATTTCCAAAACATTTCCAAAATATTTCTAAAATATTTCCTCAAAGTGTCCTAACCATTTCCTAAATCAAAGAATTTAGAGTCTTTGTTTTACACCCTAAAGTATATGTTGGTTCAAAGTAGTTTGAAGTGTTAGAAGAAGTAAGGAAAAACATTTTCCACCACAACGATGGGACATGCTCTTCCATGAAGTTTCTTCCAAATCTTAGTCCGTGGAGCTCTTAATTTGGCCTCTTGCTTTCATTGACTTGTCGGAATCCAAAACAAGTTGTTGAGGCTGAAATTAATGGTTCCCCCGCTCCAAGAATAGGATGGATTGAAGGATGCCAAGCCCAAGCGCATTTCAAAGTCATGCCTCCTGTGCTGGACGACCACGTCCACGCCCTGACTTCAAGTCCACGCCCTGGAGTCCGCGCCCTGACTTCAAGTCCGCGCCCTAGAGTCCACGCCTTGACTTGAAGTTTGCGCCCTGGAGTCCGCGCCCTAACTTGAAGTCCGCGCCCTGACTTGAAGTCCTCGCCCTGCGTCCGTGCCCTGACACAGCCCATTCGGCGAAAACATATGTTCAACTTTGCCATCTTCTCTCCCCACAAATATGAGGAATCTAAAACAAGGTGTGTCAACATTTAATGTTTTCCTTTTTCCATGAAAAGGAGGGACACCATCTTCCAAGACCATTAAATAGGAAGAAGGAGGGATCCCATGCCGGAGGTCAACCTACTTTTCATTGCATCCCCAAGTGCGTACCCCCATTTCTGTAGTGGAGTCACGCCCTGAAGTCCGCGCCCTGTTCAGGAGTCCACGCCCTCTGATGACGTCCATGCCCTGGAGTTTGCGCCCTGACTTCAAGTCCACGCTCTCACTTGAAGTCCACGCCTTGGAGTCCACGCCCTATGATGATGTTCGCGCTCTAAGTAGCGCCAGCGCAGTGAAGTTGCAGCCTCCAACTTCTTGAATTATTGTAGGCAAGGTTTTCAAAAGTGCAACGTTAGGGTTTAGGGTTTAGGATTTGAGTTTTGGGTTTAGGGTTTGAGTTAATGGCTTAGGGTAGATAAAATAACAAATCGATGTAGCAATTACCTTTAGAAAAGAACCTTTCTCATGCATCGAAATCAATTTAACTTGTAAGTTCATGTGAAAATGAATTTCTTGTAGCAATGTTTCATAATTGTAGATTGGCATTCTCAATCACTCTATTTCAATTTCACTTGTATGTTTAATTAAGAAAGAGTCCCTTGTGCCAAGTATTAAAAAAAAAGAATCCCTTTAAGTTTAGAACAAAATATAACTTGTAATTTCTCGTTTCCCAAATAAATTTATTGTAGTTAATATGCCTAAAATTGAATCCTTAATTATGAATAATGGATTTGAAAAAATAAAACCTATGGGTTCATTAATAAAATTCAATCTATCAATTACTTTTGAGAATTGACTCCCTTCCATGTGAATCTAAGTAAACAAAACTTTGAAGTTCTTAAAAAAACAACTTGTAACAAGCATGAAGCATCTACAAAAATGAATCTCTTTACATGAATCCAAAAGAATGTAAGTTCTAAGGTCTCATTCAAAAACAATCTCTATTAGTGAAATTGTTCAAGAACGAATCCCTTTCTAAGAATAACGAATTCAAAAGAATGAAACTTACAGATTACGTTAAAAAAAACCCCTCGTACGAAGCATTTTCAAATATTAGTCCCTTCACGTGAATCCAAAAAAATGGAAGATCTAAGTTTCAATTCAAGAACAATCCCTTCTAGCTATTTTTTTAGAAATGGTTCCCTTCCAAGTTATCCAACCTAAAAAAATGGCATTGACTTCAAATGTAAGTTCTTTGAAATTCAATGCCCCCAAAGAGGGATGGTGTCACCCAAACTTTTGTAAATTTATCATTGGTATGATTCAAAACTTTAGTTACAAGTTAAAATGTTGGAGCCTAACGGCCTAAATCCCAAACACAAATACTTGAATTTTCTTTTTTGCTAAAATATAATTCTAGGAAAGAAAAATGGTGAGAAACAAATCCAAGGAAGAGAATTAAAGGCAAGCAGGGAATCCAAGGGTAGGATCTGATGTAAGGCCCTACAATTCTTTTTTATAAAAAAATGGGAACTAAACCAATAGAAAAAATTGTTTCACCTATTTTCCTTTTTTTAAAGAGTCTTTTGTCCCATGTACCATAAACAAATGGGTTAAATTTTTCTACGGAAGATTTAATGCAAAGTATCCATTGTCATTCTTGATTTTCTAATGCATGTGATGGCCTTTAACTTCATTTTTTTTATTATCTATTTTTTTATGACATGTGAAGAGAATGGAAAGGTATTGTAAAATTTTTTATCATTGAGTTGGAATGGAGTTGGGATGGAGTGAGTGAGTGAACCTAAATCTAAACCCTCACCCCTACCCCTTAAATAGTTAAATTTGGCTTTGAGGTGATTGCTAGACTAACTTCACATTTTTTTGATGTTCTATTTTTTTATGACATGTGAAGAGAAAAAAATGGCATTGAGACATTGAGTTAGATGGAAGAGTTTTTTTGTAAAGAAAAAAAGAAAAAAAATGCTTTTGCCCCCTAATTAAATGTCCCATATACCATACATGGAATGGAAAGGAATGTCAATCCGTTGGAGTGTAAGTGCATTTTAAATGTTGTTAATAAAAGCAAACAAATGTGAAAAAATTATGAAACAAATCTTGTTTTTCATTACCTATTTTTTTATATGAGAAATGGGAAGTGAATGCAAAGACTCCAATTTGGTACCATAAAAAAATTTACGTTTGAGTTGGGATGGAAGAGTTTGGTATTAGTGAAGCAAAAGAGATAAGAAAGGGAATGATTCAACAAATAAAGAATGGCAATGAATTAAGATGGTAGATTTTTGGGAATGAAGCCAAGAAAATTAATAGGAAAGGGAATGACAAAACCAAAAAAAATTGGCATGGAGTTGGAATAAAAGAGTTTTAGAAATTAATGAAGAAAAAAAATAGGAAAACAAAAAAAATAGGGAAGCAAATGATTCAACATATAAATATTGGCATGGAGTTGGGATACAAGAGTTTTAGGAATTTATGAAGCCCCAAAAAATAGGAAAGGGAATGGTGGAACCAAAAACAAATGGCATTGACTTGAAATGGAAGTGTTTAAGGAGTTGATGAAGCCAAAAAAATGGCATGGAGATGGGATGCAAGAGTTTTAGGAATGAAGTAGAAACAAAAAAAAAGAGGAAAGAGAATGATGGAACAAAAAAATAATGGCTTTGAGTTGGGGTGGGAGAACTTTAGGAAATCAGCAAAAATAAAATAGGAAAGGAGATGATTCAAGCCCAAATAAAAGAACTATAAATTGGGATGGGAGAGTTTTAGGAATGATCCAAAAAATTGGGAAAGGAATGATAGAACCAAAACATAACATTTGGCTTTGAGTTGGGATGGAAGAGTTTTAGAAATGAAGTTCCCCCCAAAAGGAAAGGGAATGAATTTAGGGAAAAAAAGGAACTATGAATTGGGATGGGAGAGTTTTAGGAACAAAATAGAAAAAAGAATTATTCAACCAAAAGAAAAAAATTAAGTACAAATTGGAATGGGAGAGTTTTAGGATTGAAGCAAAAAAAATAGGAGAGAGAATGATCCAACCTAAAATGAATGGCATAGAGTTGGGATGGGAGAGCTTTCCTAATTCATGGAAAAAATAGGAAAGGGAATGATGGAACAAATAAAAAATGGCATTGACTTAGGATGGAAGAGTTTTAGAAATATAGCCAACAAAAATAGGACAGGGAATGATTCACCAAAAAAAAGAATGACAATGAGTTGGAATAAAAGAATTTTAGGATTGGAGTAAAAAAATAGAAAAGTTTTTCTAATTAATAAAGCAAGAAAAATAGGAAAATAATGATTTTATCGAGTACAATACATTTTCAAAATATTGCCTAAACATTTCCAAAACATTTCCAAAATATTTCCTCAAAGTGTCCTAACCATTTCCTAAATCAAAGAATTTAGAGTCTTTGTTTTACACCCTAAAGTATATGTTGGTTCAAAGTAGTTTGAAGTATTAGAAGAAGTAAGGAGAAACATTTTCCACCACAATGATGGGACATGCTCTTCCATGAAGTTTCTTCCAAATCTTAGTCCGTGGAGCTCTTAATTTGGCCTCTTGCTTTCATTGACTTGTCGGAATCCAAAATAAGTTGTTGAGATTGAAATTAATGGTTCCCCCGTTCCAAAAATAGGACGGATTGAAGGATGTCAAGCCCAAGCGCATTTCAAAGTCATGCCTTCTGTGCTAGACGACCACGTCCACGCCCTAACTTGAAGTCCGCGCCCTGACTTGAAGTCCACGCCCTGACTTCAAGTTCGCGCCCTGACTTTAACTCTAGGCCATGGAGTCTGTGATTCAGTTGCGCTCTCTCAAGTTCCTCCGCCTTTGTGAACTGTCCGCCCTGGAGTCCGCGCCCTTCGTCCGCACCATGACACAACCCATTCAGCGAAAACATATGTTTAACTTTGCCAACTTCTCTCCCCACAAATATGAGGAATCCAAAACAAGGTGTGTCAGCATTTAATGTTTTCTTTTTTCCATGAAAAGGAGGGACACCATCTTCCAAGACCATTAAATAGGAAGAAGGAGGGATCCCATGCCGGAGGTCAACCTACTTTTCAGTGCATCCCCATGTGCGCACCATTTCTGTAATGGTGTCACGCCTTGGAGTCTGCACCCTGTTCTGGAGTCCACGCCCTATGATGACGTCCACGCCCTGTTCTGGAGTCCGCACCCTGAAGTCCACACCCTATGATGATGTCCACGCCCTATGATGACGTCCACGCCCTGAAGTCCACACCCTATGATGACGTCCACGCCCTGAAGTCTGCGCCCTACCTTCCTGTACCAGCCCTGATGCTAGGAATTCAAGTGTGCGTTGTGAACGTCCTTCACAAATTCTCAGATTGTGCGTCCGCGCCCTACTGGCACGCACAACGATGAAGTCCACGCCCCTGCATTTCCTAAGTATATATAGAAAAGGAAGACCCAACATTCCCCACATTTGTCACCTGACCTCTATCTCTTGGACTTCAATTCAGTTTGAGCTCCTTGTGAGTCTACTTGGGTGGCAGATGGCCCTAGTTTTCTATTGAGGTGATGTCAAAATTAGTTCAAGCAGTGGATTAGCGCTAACTGTTGTTACTGATACTTTGTTCGGTATATCTTTGGTCTTTTTAACTTCAATACAAAGGAGGAGGAAGACATTTGAAATTATTTGTGAACGGCTGAACGCAATGGCAAGTCAAAGGAAGCAGACCAAGGAATGGGAACCGTAGCTAAACTTTGCGGAGAATGGGACGAAGGTGACTTGTGTTTTTTGTACTGGGACCTTCAATTACAAACGTGAGCGTGCTTTTGCACATTTCGGATATGGCTCAAAATCGGAGAGGTCAATTTGTCGAAGTATGCCTCGTGCAGTGCACCATAGATTTGCCAATTGTGCAGGTTTTGTCCCGCTACAAATGGATCCTGGAGACATGTATGAAGTAGAACCAATTCAAAGTGCGCCATCTAGAACAACTCCACTTGCAAGTTCAAGTGAAGCCACTGAAAATGAGGTGACGGGTGGGGTCAATGGTGGGAGAGCAGAAGAAGGGGCAAACGTTTCAGAAGGAAATGAAACCCTACAAACGTCCAATAGCCTTGCTGCATCAAATTCTACGAGATCTGGATCATTACGTTAGCAGTGCATGGTGGACGCATTCAACATTGCAAAGAGGAAGGAGTTGGATGAGAAGTGGGTAAGTTTTTTTTATGAAGCGAATGTGCCATTTAATGTGGCAAGGCATCCAACCTTCTTTGAGGCTGTGAGGGCAACTTCATTGGCGAGGTTTGAATATAGTCCACCTTCTTACCATCAGTTCAGGACTAATTTAATTGAACTGAGGAGGTTGCAAATCGAGAAGCAGATTGAAGAAAAGGTTGGTTTTGTTGTGAAGCACTACGGGGTGACGATATGCAACGATGGTTGGGATGATGTCAATCGGAGGCCTCTCATGAATGTGATGATGTCATACCCCGCAAGTAATGTATTTTTGGGGTCGATTGATACTACCTCACAAAAGAAAACCATGCGCTACATAGCGGACCAAATGAAAGTGTACATTAAGAAGGTGGGTTCCAAATATGTGACCTAAGTGTGTACAGATAATGCAGCAAACATGCTTGGGGCATTGCAAGACATCACTCGAACATACCCGCACATTTTTGCGCAAGGCTGTATGGCACATGTATTGGATCTCATGTTGGAAGATTGGGCCAAAATCCAGGAATTTGCCAATTTGATTGTCAAGGCAAAAAGATTGTGCCAATACATTCGAAACCATCATGCGACCATGTCGGTTTTCTGTGAGTTGAGTTCGAATCTGCAACTCGTAGTGCTTACTGAAACCCGCTTTGCTTGTAATTTCCTCATGTTGCAGCGCTTGGTGAGATTCAGAGCAGTCTTGGAGCGGTTGAATAACCACCCGCGTGTTCTAAATTACTTTGATACCTTACGGAACGAACAAAATGGCCCGCAGTCAGCTACCGCTACACGTAATGTCAGAAATACCATTCAAGATGTGGCCTTCTGGCAACGATGTGTGAATTACGTGTACATGACTGAAGACGTATTGAAGGCTTTGCGTGTGTTTGATGGACGAGAATCAGCCATGGGTCGGGCGTGGCTCGTAATGCACAATTTGCGAGGGCACGTGTATTCTTTAAGAGAACCACCTTTCAGCTTACGTGATGACATAGTAGTCACTTTGGAAGAATCTTTCAATGAAAGGTGGGAGATGGCTTTTGAAGATACACACTATGTTGCAGCCCTTTTGAATCCATACCTCTTGGATAATGTGGTGCTCAGGGTGGATGGAATTGCCCTACGTGCATTGTACAAAATCATCCGTAAGATGGCAGATTCAGTGGGTGTGGATTTCGATGATGTGATGGCGGAATTAATACAATTTGAGGAGGGTACTGGACCGTGCAGTGCAGTTGAGACACCCAACATCCGTGTGACACAAATGCTTCCCCACCAATGGTGGCACAAGATTGGAGATCGGGCTCTTTCTAAAATTGTCGTGCGTCTTTTATCCCTCACATGTTCTGCAAGCTCTTGTGAAAGGAATTGAAGTAACTATTCCTTTCTTCACAATAAGGTCCGAAATCGATTAGCCCTCCAAAAGGCAGAGTCATTGGTATATATTTATACCAATAGCCGTGTACTTCAGCAGCGACTAGGAGCCGATCCAGTTCGTTGGTATGATGCAAATATAGACTCGGAGGATTCCGATCTAGATGCCCTTGGTTCAATCCTAGTGAACGAACGCAATCGGAAATTTGACGCAATGCAAGTAGAGAAAGAAGAAGAGGTTGATGGAGAAGCCAATCTAAATCCTCAAGAGTATCCGGCAAACCCAGATCTTTGGAGGCGAGGAGCCGATCACCTTGAGGAAGCAAGGAACTACTATGGAGATGATGACGATGGAGAGGAGGAACTCCTTTATGGCCGTTGGGGTCATTGGGGGCCACCCATTCCACCCAATCCACGTCGCCATCCTTCACCTCCACTTCCTCAAAATGAAGGGAATGCTGAAGTCCAAGCTTTGTTGTCTTCTTTAGAGACCGATGATCCAAATGACGATAACGTCGATGATGGTATTTCCCATAGCAACAACGAAGATGATGACAACCTCCCTCCAGGAAATGCCGGTGGAAATGAAGATGGCAACGGAAACAGGGGGAGGAATGCAAATCCAAATCGTGGAGGATCTTCTCACAATTGAGATGGCAATACAGGGCTTACAGGAGTGAGGCCATCAACTCGTAACATTAGAGCTATTCAAGGACACCATGACAGAAACGTTAGAAATGCAAGAGTGGCACGCCCTATTGCAAGAAATCAACCGGATGGTAATGTGAGAAGGCCTTTTGATCTAGAGCGTGTGGACCCTGATGATGTTTTTGTATTTGTGGACCCTACAAAAGACCTTGCCTGTGTACCTGCTCCAATTACGGGCCATCCTGCTATTTCAGACCAAGATACACAAACGCCACATTCCGTAGACCCATTTTCAATAACAACTTTCAATGCCATCCGAAGACCTTCTCAAGAAGGGTTAGGCTTAGTGGGGAATGTTCATTTGACTCCTCAAAGCATTTCACGTGGTACTACTGGGGGTAGACCACCTATAGCTCCTCGGCCCCCCGTTCGTCATGAAGTAGGGCAATATCAACAAGGCCGTGAAAGGGTTGGAGGCCATGGAGGGACTGGAGGGATTGGAGGCCATGGAGGGACTGGAGGCCGTAGAGGGACTAGAGGGTCTGGAGGCCGTGGACGAACAGAAGGTCAACAAATTGGAGAAGCATCATCATCAAGGCCTACTAATCATCCACTTCTCGGAATTGGGGCAAGAGATCCAAATAGGGTGGTAGAACCGTTCCTAAGTACATACGTACCAGGACCTAGTGGGTCAACCCCGGCATTTTTTGTTCCAACAATTACAATTCTAGGTGGGTCCACTATAAATTCAGATGCAAAAGACCCCCACGCACAACGACATAAGAGGTTGAAGCGCAAATGTAGTCAAGGTCAAACTACTGTAGAACTTCAAAATGAAAACTCGGAAGTTGAAGGATATTGGACCACAGACAATGGTGAAGCAGAAGATGAATATGATAGCAACGAAGATGCCCATGACAAGGCACCTGAGGATGATGATGTTGTCATTCAAGATGCTAATGCAGCGGATCCAAGTGCCCAAGAAGTTCGTAGGTCAAGTCGTTTGAATAATTGAGGTTATAGAGTTGCATCGATGGTAGATCTCGGGTCTTTAAGAGTTGAAGAGAATTGTAGCAATTGGAAGAAAGATGGACGAGAAGCCAAAGGATTGTCTTAGATAACCTATGAGAAAGTGGGCATATTTTGGAAGTATAGATTCATTGTATTGTTATTGTACTTTGCAATGCATGAATTTTATAAACAGTTTTGGTTATCACAAACATTACAGCCTACTATTATTTTTTTTTGTATTTTTGTATTTGACGTGCATGTTGGAAACATTGGTGAGTGCAATCATGTAAAATATATTACAGTTACTGGTTCTTTTAAATGCAGTGGGGTCATTACCTTGTTAAAAAAAAATGTACATATATTACATATATTGTAGAACACATAAATAAAATCCACCATTACCTGATTACCCGTCCGCACCCTGTCTGTGACGTTGAGGTCCACGCCCTCACACTCACAGTGAAGTCCACGCTCTAACTGTACGAGTCCGCGACCTGACTGCACAAGTCCACGCCCTGACGCTGAAGTCCGCGCCCTGACTTCACGAGTCCACGCCCTGACGGTGGCACGATGACGTCTGCGCCCACACATGACGTCCGCGCCCTGGATTCGCTGTTTGAGGTAACGTGTCATTCAAAAAAATTCCACAACTTTGAAAAATTAAAGCCGTCCAGTTGGTCCGAATCGTCCGTCCGTCCGGTCTGGTTTGCTCGTCCGTCCGGGACGTTCGACGACCCTAACTCGCCCGTTATGACAACCCTGATTTTTTCTAATGTTTCTACAAATTTTCAAGTTTGGGATTACATGGGGGGCTCAAAATTTTATTTTTTTGAATTGTGTTTCTTATTAGACCTAACTATACACATTTTAAACCATTTTGATTCTAATCCTTGTAAACGCTTTATTCCCACTTTTGGAATAAAGTGTACACAATCAGGTTCTTAGTGTTTTGCTTACAGTAAATCCTATGGGTGTCTACAACGCGTAATCCAGTTGCACCTTCCAAGCAATGGATCTTTTTGTTGTATGTCCTATTTCAAATTTCTTTTATGAAAATGACTAACCACGTGAAACAAATTGTTAGTTGGAATTGGGTTTTGGTTATAACAACCAAAATCCAAGTAAAAAGATGTTAGTCAATCAAGAAATATGAATGAACCAATGTGTAGGGATGATTTTTTCCTTTCCAAAATGATAAATCAATCCCAAATTGGACTAAATCCCTATTGGATAATGGCAGATGAAGTTTTGACTCTAACCTAATGTTTAAAACTTCATCCGTCAATTGTGAGAGTTCTAAGTGTTGAAATCAATTGAGAATTTTTGTGTTATTTTCTATATTTTATCTTCTTTCTAAGTCTTGATTTTGGTTTGTTTTGGTCAACTATGGTTGACTTTCATCCAATTCCTTGGTAATTTTGGTTGAAACTTTACTCTACTCTAAGTTTTTGGATTTTTATTCAATTCAAAAGATAAAGACGGTGCTGGAATCTTAGAAATATTATTTTTAAGATTCTAAATTCACTTGTTACTTTTTTTACTTTTTACTTCTTGGATAATTTTGGATGAGTTTTACTGATGAAAATTACTAAAGATAATTCTACTCTAATCTTCAGGTAAAAGCTAATTTTATGTGATTGTTTTTGAATTTTACCCTTGAATGTAAATTAAAGTTAATTTCACTTCCTTGGTAAATTTTACTTATGGGCTGATCTTTTACCATTGTCCGGTTTACCAAGATCCTTCCGTAAATTTCTTTTGTCCTTGGAGTTGTAAAAAGTCATTTTTTACTTTTATCTTTTATCCTATATTTTAATCTAAGTTAATTTCCCTAATTGTTGTCTAATTTCAATAAGAATTTTACTAAGGTCATTTTCTATGGTTTACTTTTAGCTACTTGAATAATTTTTTAAGAAATGAAAGTAAAAATGGAAGCTTCACAAACGTACCTCTACGAAGACATCTTCTATGTTTGTTTGAATGGACCACGTTGTCATGTTGAACAACCTCCATTGCAGTGATTTGAGAAATTGAAATTGTACTTCCATGCCTTAGTCCATACATGTCTCTCGTATTTCTTTCCTATTCTTTTTTTTTCTCTTCTGAATGTTTTTTTTTAATTTAAAAAAAAAATCCTATCAAATTTAATCAACCTTCTAATTGCCAAATGCTCCAATTTGCTTGGGAATTGTTGCAATGTGAATTTTTGGTTTTTCTTAGCTCACCTAAAAGTTGGAGTGGAAATCAATATCAAAGGAATTGGATTCAATTAGGAGGTGTAAGAAAACTGAAAATATACAAGGAAAATGAAGTAGTAGGCGAACTGGATCTAATCCAGTCCAAAGTTTCAAATTGGACGGGAATGAAAATTACTTCGAATTTGGTCTAGGAACTGGATTAGGGTTGGATTGGATGTCAGAACTACCGGATCAGAAAAGGGTCATGATGACTAGTATGGGGTCATGATGACTATACGGGGTCTTGAGACTATTTAAGGACTAGCCTTCTCAGTCATGCCTCTTTTTCATTTTTCTTTCTACCTAGGCGCTCCTTGCGTTTCCTCTTCTGTTTTCGTCCAACGCCCTAGTTTTCTGTAAAGGACTTGTGTGTGAGATTTAGGAGAAGGTGTGAGAGTATACTATTCGACCTCTAGTTGCATTTTTCATTTCTGGCTGAGATTGAGAAAGTAAGGAATATGATGTGCGGCTAGGAGAGAGTAAGGTAGAATCGGAAAGGGTTTGGAGTGATACAATTTATGTCCATGCCATTGTTGCGTAGAAAGAGAGCGGGATCAGCCAGTTCCATTCCGGTTAAGGTGAAACTCCGGAAAGTAATTCCGGTTATTCCCTCCGAGGAGTTGGAGAAGGCCCAACTCATGGAAGATCTGACTTTCATGGGTTGCCAAGGGTTTGTAGAAAAACCCTGGGGTTTTAGAGAAGAGCAGATGGTGAAAGAACTCAAAGAACTCTTGGGCAAACTATTCAATAAATTTGACAACACCTTGCGAGGAAATTTGGTTCTCTAGACTGAGGACGTATAGAGAGCGATTTACGATTTTTGGATAGGTGGTCTAGAAATGGCAAGCTGGAAGGATGAGTTCATCCAAGGTAAGTTTTAGAGTGCCGTCAATCCAAAGGATGGATATGCAATCGAGGATTGTATAGACGATTGCCACTGCCACCATGTCAAATTCCTGATTCCGGTCCTTCATCCAGAAAAGCCAACAAGGGTGATGATCATCCTTGGCAATACCATTTTTGTTGCCCTGTGTGGGACTTGGAAAGTTGATTGGGCCCAGATTATTTTCAATGTGGTCTCTTAGCTCATTGGTAGAATAGGGAAGAGTAGGGCCACACTAGTATGTTTCCACCCAATTGCAGAAAGAGGTGGATATCTTGAAGGCATAAATCTTTGTCTTGAAGGAAGACGTGACCGCCACCCATGAAGTGGCAGAGGAAACTCGGAAGATAGCTGAGCGGGTGAAGGATACCTTGGGAGTATCCGGAATGGCCGCCACCAAGGTTAAGTTGTTTGACGAGGAGGTCCAGAAGGAGAAGAAACTATCCAATTTTAGGATAGTTAGAATTCTCACGGACTTTGTTGAGCGGGTCGAAACAGTACTGACGGAGGCACGAGTGTCTACGGACCAGATTGAGGAGAGTAGCCAGAAACTAACTGGGGCTACATGCTCCAGGGGAATCCAACTCTCGAATCTCTCTCTACTGGAGTCATTTCCGGATGAGTTAGTTCCAAGAGAAGGAAAGGATAGGACTCCCAAGTCCAAGAAATCAGAGAGAAGAACAATATCGTCCAACACACTTGAGTTTGCGATTGACTTGGAGTTTACATCCAATTTCGGCCAAGGCGACCCAACTTCTAACCCTATGGATTGGAACTTAAGTGGGGTCTTTGAATAGATGGAACCCGATTTGAAGAGTCCCCCCATAGGATTTAAGTTGTAAACTAGTTAGAATTGTATATACTAGGGAGGTTTGATCCGGATCCGGATCCTATTCCAATCCGGTTAGTAGTAGGTAGGACTGGAAGTCCAGCCTGAATGGCGGTGGGATTCCATGATACTTTTTGCCTTTTTGTACTTTAGGGTTTTTATATATAAGCTAGTCCTTATGAGGGGAGCTGGAAAAGAGTCTTCTTTTGCAACCTTCTTGAGTTTTCTATTTACTTCCTTGTTGTATGTCTCTTTCGGGTGTGGCAATGTTGTATGATGAGGAGTTAAGAGGGCACAAGTAGGGTTGTGAGTGATTTTCTCCCCTTGGTGTTTCATTTTTTATTCTAAGTGTATGTGAGTGGATAGCAAAGAGTTGGGAGTAAACCTCAGATTCCTCAACACGTCTAGAGTTTAGGATTTTGAGTGAGAAAGCCGTTGTTAGGCTAGGCGGATAGGAAGGGATTCCTTAGTCGTGCTAGAACTTTTGGGTAGGAAGTCCGATTGAGTGTTCGATTTCCTGAGAGGTCTCACCACCCTAGTTGGTAAATAGAAGAGCTTTAGTAGATGTCGGAACGGACGGGTATACTTGTAACCACTTAATTTCGCACAGATAGGAACTAGCATCAAAGGTTGTTGTAGTATAAGAGGATTGTAAATGGAGGTTGTGTGACCTGCAATCCGGATTGCCATCTAGGTTGTTGTAAAGGACCAAACCAGATCCGGAGTAGTTTAAAAGATTAGGAAATAGGACAATGGATCTTCAGTCACTATAAGTCATGGAAGGAGTGGTGGGCCTACTGTGGAAGTTCTAAAATTTGGCCTTAAAGTTTTTAGAAAGATTTGATGACATAGTAGGTTCATCTAGCTAATTTTTTTTGTTTTTTACTATTAGAAATGGAAGGAATAGGAGATAAAACCGGAACCAGGTAAATAGAAAACCTTAATTGCATAATTGATTTAATGGTCACTTCTGAAATCTGGAACCAGAACTTCAGTATCTAGAAACGGAATTGGATTTAGTCAGTATTTAGATAGACCGTACGCAACCGAAATCGGAAACTGAAAGTTAATGGTCACTTTCAAATAGTATGGGGTGATGTGACATTCTGGAGGATTTCACGGTAGGCTGCAAATAGTTTGTTTAATGGTCTAGTGTCTAGAAGCGTCAAGCCCAACAATAGAAAATGAGAAGTAGAACCTGGGTGATAGAGTTTTCTGTCAGGATATTTCAATCTTTTAAAATCTTCTTCTAGTTTCCCTAACAAGTTGTAAGTTTGGAAGTGTTGTATTTAGTGATTTGTCTTGCTAAATGTTTGTTTCATTTTTTACCTCTGTTCCGAGTAGGGTCGTCGAGCAGTCTAACTTTGAAAGCACTACTAGAAAATTTTGTTTTTCTATTGTTTTGGTCGCGTTGATCCGGTCAAAATCTGATAGAAATCTGTTGAAATCTGTAGAAAAACAAAATTTTCTAGTAGTGAAGGTAGCAACTGTTAGAAGAAACATTGAGAGTAAGGTAAACATGTTGGGGAGGGAGGAAGAAGAAAAGCTCGCTATTCCTAGGGTAATATTGAAGCATATCAGTCCGATTATTCCGGAAGATTCAGAGGAGAGGGCGGATCTGTTGGAGGATTTGAGCCAAATGGGCTACGCCGTGCTAATAGATCAACTCTGGAGCTTCATAGACGACGGGATGGTGTGTGAAGTCCTGCAACCACCGTCAAATGAGTGGAGGAAGACCTTACGGGCAAGTGGACGACATTGATTTGGAGGGAGGTGTACGGGCTTCCCAAGGGCGGAGAAGGATTAGCTTCCAGGGTGGACAAGTTCGCCACGAGTAAATTTCTCAACGCTCCTCATGCTAAGGATGGTTACACGGTGAGTGAGTGTAAGGACACAAGAGAGAGAAGGGTACTGGAGTTCCTGGTTCCTATCTTCAATCTAGATAGAAGAATTAGGATGACGATCACTTTAGCCAATATAATTTTTGGTGCTCTGTTAGGAGACCGGAAGGTGGACTAGGGATTAGTGCTAAAAGATCACGTAGCAAAGTTGTGTAGGGCGGTGGGCAAAACTAAGCCTTCCAGTCTCTCTCCCTTCCTCTTCCACTTGTACCACGTCCATGACTGCATGAGGACTCATGAGAGGTTAGAATATAAGGTTCAGAAGGTGAAACTCACTCATGGAATGAGGCCAGATTCAGAGAGTGAGCAGGAGGAGAGTGGGGAGATAGGTGAGCCTTTAGATCTGCAATAAAGAAAGAACCAGAAGACAAAGGAAAAGGAAAAGTCTAGACAGAGAGGGTAGAAGAACAAAACCCGGTCTGGAAGAATGATCCTCTAGAAGAGATCATTTGGAATCTCACACAAATCAGGGAGGGACATAAGTTGGAGAGTAGTACTTTGAAAGAGGTCCGCGAGCTATTGGGGAATGTATCTGTAATTGAGTGTGTAAATCAAGTTCAGAACCTGATCCGGGATGTGGAAAAGAATGTTGGAAAAGAGATGATTCAAGAATTAACAAACGAGTTGTTAGCCCTCAAGGAAAAGTTGAGATAACAGTAGGAAGAGAGTGAGAGAGAGCAGAAGGTCTCACTCCAAGTCCAAGAGACCCTTGACCAAATCAGGGAATTCATCACCCTTTCGGCAGAGGTCATGAATAAAGCCAAACTCTTTGATGAGAGAGTGTTGGAGAGAGAGGTCAAACTGGGAGGCAAAGTAATTAGCGTTCTAGTTTCCTTCAACGAGGGCATGGAGGAACTATTGGTGAAAATGAGAGAAATTATAGGGAAAATTGCCACAAAAATTGCTCAACCTCCCCGACCGGAATCGAAATCGAAATCAGTTGCCACTAAGGAGGTCACTCCATCTAAGCCACCACGGCCAAAAGTGAAGCAGTCTTCTCTAATGACTAGAGATAGATTCGTGAAGTCATCAGAAGACGTGGTGATCATCACCCCGGCCAAGGATACTACTATACCAGAAATTGGAACTGGGCGTGCATCTACACTCGGATCAGTAACGCGGGGGAGGGCAAAAACAACCGAGGCAGACCAAGAAACTTTGCAGAGCAAGGTTTCAACGACCTTTCCTACTCCAAACCAGATAAAGATAAAGACGCCAAGGCCCCAATCAACAAAGAAGCCAATCCAGTTAGAATCGGAAAAAAAGAGGACGAAGACAAAGAATTAGAAGAAGAAGTGGAGGAGTCTAGTTCTGGATCCGGAAAAGAGTTTGAACTGTACTTCAATCCGGATCAGGAGCTGGCCACTTCAAGAAAGGTAAGGGCCAAATTCAAGGCTCAGTCCTCCCAAGCCAAGAAACACAAAGCAGTTTCCGGTTCTATCTGGAAACAACCGGTGAAGAGGAGCGTTCCCAAACTGAGTAAGACTTCGAAGAAACGGCAGAAAAGTTAGGATTAGGATAGATAGTTGTGGGAATGCGATCCCACATGCTAGACCCATAATACTAGCATATGACGGAAAAATTCAAAAATTGTCTCCTTCAAAGGGAAAGTTTTTGAGTTCTCCTAGGAAGTTAGGGCAATTTAGGAAAACCGGATTTCCGGATTCGGTAAAATTTCATTAGGGCTAAAAACCTAATTTAGGAACCCTAGAAAATTCCGAAAATCGGATGATGGCGCCGGCCCTAAAAACCGGAAATCGGATCCGTACTAGGGATAGGGTTTTGCCGCCAAAACCTGTCCCGTACATCGGACCAGTATAAGAGGGGGACTGTAGCCGGCAGTGGGCACGCGTACCTCTTTGTTTGTTCTCCCGCCGGCGTATTCCGTCTTCCTAGCTTTGTTAGAATTCCGGTAGACTGAGGGACTGTGTGAGTTGCGATTGTGCAGGGGTTACCGGAGTGAAAGTTTGTGAGCAGAGAGTTAAGGAGAGATTGTGTGAAGGTTGTTCGTGAGCACAATGACTTCTAGGGCAAGCCGGCGGAAGTTGAAGGATCTGCTTGAGGACTCGGAAGACGAGATGCCGACACTGGCGCCCCGGCCGAGGACCATTCCGGTGATGAAGGTGGTTCTAGAGGTTCCGATAGAGGAGGACCGGCTGATGCGCCTACGGGAGCACCTCCACAATATGGGGTGTGACGGACTCCTAGAGGTACCGTGGGGAATCCGGGAGGAGAGTCTGGTTTCAGACATACTTCGTCCGGAAAGTGGTATCTTGGATACCACCATCCGGGCGAAGCTAGACCTGTGGACGGTGAACACTTGGAGGGCCGTCTACAAGTTCCGGGAGGTGCCGGACAAGGTCATGGAGAAGAACCAGGAGGTGATGGAGGGCGAATTCCGGGCGCCCGCTAACCCAAAGGAAGGTCACCAAGTTTCCGATTTGATAAATCCGGAGTACCGGGATGTGATAGCGTTTCTTAACCCTATCCTCCATCTCACCAAGCCGCGACGAGTAGTAGCGAAGGTGGCCTCTACCATCTTGGGGAGCCTCTAGGGAAAAATGATGATGGACTGGGCAGCCATCATCCATGAGTTAGTCGGGGCCTGGTGTGTTCCCTCCGGTCCGGTAAGAAGAGCTAGAGTCCTCTTCCGGCATATTTGTCCCATTTGTACGCCCATCACTCTCTGCTCAAGGCAAATGAAGAGAGTGTGTATCAGGACTTAGTCCAGCTCCAGAAGTATGGGGGAGAAGAGCCCTCGCCTCGTGACGGACCGGACGATGAGGAGACAGAAGAAGAGGAGCCGGTCTCTCCGCTAAAGAAGAAGAAAAGGCGGAATAGGCCACCGCCGGTAAGTCCGTCAGAGGAGCCGCCCGCACCAGAACCATAGGAAGAAGTTCAGGTGGTAAAGACGAAGACCGAACCTGCTCCGAAAGAAGCTCGACCGTCCATGCAACTGAGTGGGCTGGTACGACCGCACACCATTGTCACTCAGGTCGAGGCCGGACCCTCCCGAACCAAGATGCTAGATGTAGAGGAGGGAGACAGGACCACCATGCGACTGAGAGGGACGCCCTCAGAAGACATCCAAGAGATGGTTCAGCACCTGGTGTGGCGAGCAGATGACCTCACCCAGATCTGCGAAAACTACGATGGAGCTCTCAAACGGGTGTGCCAGAAGATGGCACTAACCGACCGGAATGCCATCTTTCGGAGGACGGATGCATTGGTGGCAGCGGAGCAGCAAAATGGCATCCTTATAGAAGAACGGAAGAATTTGGTGACGGAGCTGGGGACGTTGCGCGTAGAGAACCGGACGTTGCAAGACCAAGTCCGGGATTCAGAATCCTGATGTGTGGATTTGGAGAACACTCTCCGCACGGCCCAGGAGAGGGCCCGACTTACAGAAGAGGACCATCGCCGGCAGATAGCGGCATTATGCCAAGGTGTCGTTCAGCTCCGGAGCTCTCTGGATGTACCGGCGGATTATCTCAACAACGCCCGGTTGTTTGAAGCCAACCTCAATGCAGCCGCCAACTCAAGCCGGATCCCTATCGTCAAATGCTTGCTAGAGCAGGCAAGACGGATGGATACATCTCGGGCCGTGATGAGGGAGATGATGGAGTATTTTATTCCCACGGAGTCAGATCCAGCACCTCAATCTTCCCCGTCAGCGCAAACTTTGGTGGTTCCGGAAAGCAGCGATCTGGAACCTATGGTTACGGAGGTCTCACCGGTGGTACCGGTGAATCCGGAACTTTCACCACCAGCCGGAAAACCCGAAGGAGTAGACTGGGGAGTCGTGGTACCTCAGGGGAAGCGAAGACCTCCTTCCGGTGACCCCAACCATCGACCTGACGGGTGCTTCTCCGGAAGCTCACGCTGGACGAGCGGTACAGTCTTCTCCGCGTCAGAAGAAGACCCAGAAGGATTCCCGGGGGAGTCCGGACGAACCGGTAGTCGAAACACGGAGTGTAGACAGGGACACCAGTATCGTGGACGTCCAAAGATGGGGCCAAAGGGGTTCGAATCTGTTTTCTCCGAAAAGTAGCCGGAAGGAGGTAAAGCTGGATCTTCTGAAGGACTATGTTCCTCCCAAAGATCCGGATTCCAAAGAATAGTAGGCAGTAGTGTAGTATAGCGGCAATACCGGAGTCTGGCCGTCAAAGCCGGAAAAATAGGATCTGGGATTTTCCGGAAATCTAGCGAACCAGTAGGAATGTTTTGTAGGATTTTTAGGATGATGTTGGTCTTAGTATAAGTAGGAGTTTTAATGGCCTTTCTGGTCATTCACAGCCATCTTATAGTTTCAGTATTGTACCTTTTTGCGGAATTTAATTCTAAAGGGTGTCGGAGTATCCAATCTCTTATCTTTCTTGTGTACGGTCTATGTTTGTGAGAGGTGTGGGTCTGTTCTGGCATTTCCGGAATTGAGAACTTACCTTGTGTGGCAAGAGTCGATTTCGTGGGAGTACCCGAATATACCAACTTGAGGGGGAGATCAACTGGATGGTTCCGGCAGTAGGGTTAGTGTAGCTCGGATGCCGGTATAGCCTACGTGTAGGATACAGTCTTAGGTGAAAGGGGTATTTGAGAGGCTGCTAGCAACTTCCATGTACGGGAATATTGCCGGACGTGCCCGAATTCCGGATTGCCGGAATTCCCCGTAGAACAGAGTCAAGCCCCGGCGCAAGCCCAAGAAAGTACAGGAAAAACCACTCGGTCGACAGGAGGCTCAGTGCACGGTTAAAAGTTAGAATGTCGTTGTAGTTCTTGACCATCCCTGCGTGACCTAATCCGGAAAGCCTTCCGGATTTGTGAGGCGACGGAACAGGAGGACACTTCCGGTCCCTGAAGAGTTAGGTTAGTGTTAGTATTAGAGAGAGAGAGTGAAAGAGAGTGTGTTTCCGGACACGGTAAGCATCCGGACGGTGGATCTGGCCACTCGTCATCCAAACCCAGGGATCCCGGAAGGGGCACTAAACGGTTTCCGGACTCGTCCGGAACCCATTCGGCACTAGAATCTGAACCGGACCTAAAGTCCGG
The DNA here is from genome assembly GCA_950106755.1 of Climacium dendroides. Taxonomy (NCBI): domain Eukaryota; kingdom Viridiplantae; phylum Streptophyta; class Bryopsida; order Hypnales; family Climaciaceae; genus Climacium; species Climacium dendroides. The sequence goes on along the minus strand of OX467089.1, from coordinate 27,858,374 downwards.
AGTAGTCTGACGGAGAGAAAAGTGAATGCTTAGATTGGAATAGCCTATAAATCTGTAATCCGCAAGTCCTCGTGGGAACGATTCCGGAGCGGTTTACTTTAAGAAGGCCTTTGGTGTAAATTAAGGGCTAACTGGAGGAATACTGGTTCGACTAATTGCTACAATAGTTAGGTTAGAGCGACTGCTGAAAACCTAAGTTTTTGGTGAGAAGCATTTTGTAAGTTACTTTTAGGTGAGTAGGTAGTGTTGACTCCCTGGATCCGGGTTTTTTGGATCTAAGATCTAGTTTTTGCGGCCAATTCTGGAGTATAGTGAAAGTCAATGTAGTTTTGGATGAGGAGAATGGCACGTGTCATTCTCGGAGGAGTAGATTTTGATTCCTTTGGGATGTAGGGTCCTATGAGTTGTAAAGTATTTAGTTGGCTAGTTGTTAGTTGGCTAGTGTGCATTTCCAAACTTTGTCATCCTAGCATTGTGCAATTCAAATCAATTTTCTGATTCACATTTGAAGTGGCGGCGTGTATTTTGATGGTTGATTCCATAAATGTATGTTCTGTAGAAATTGCAGGAATAGATAAGGAGGGAGTGTGTCTGGATGTTGGAATTCTCTGGATTCTTGGACTGTTGAAATGAGACTGCGTGCGAGGGTGTTTTTCGGATCTCAAGTGTGATCGATTTGTATTTCCCGTTAGTATTGATAGTCCCAGTTATGTTTGAAGTACAACCGTTGAATGCTCCGGGGTAGCTTCTGTTTCCTAGTCAATAGGTTCTATGCTAACCAAAATTACAAAAGGAAGGTGATAACTTCCTAACTCAGCCATCCCGGACTCTGCCAAGGATTAATATTAATCCGATAGGCCGTCGTTGTAGTATAAGTTAGTGTTTTAGCTAAGGGTTCCTTGCGTGACTTACTAATCCCGATTGCTATCCGGTTCAGTTGTGAAGGAAAGTTTGGTTGGAAGTAGCTTTTGGTGATGTTTCTTTCTTTTTATTATATAGTGGAACTCTTGTCACTTTAAAACTCAGAGGGTAGGTCTTAGGCTCCTTGCCTTAATCCCAATACACAGATCCCTCTTAATTCAGAGGTAAAACTCAATTCCGGTTATGATTATCAAGAAACTAGAAGACAGGAAATTCAGATTAGCTTCCCAGTTTTCTGGTTCCGGTCTTGATTGTAAATAGATTGTAGATAGTGTAAAAGGGGAGAGAGAGAGAGAGAGAGAGAGAGTAGAATTAGGCTTAGGATAGAATAGAGTGTATTTTCTTGGATTTGTTGTGGTAACTATTATCCGTATTTTCGGTCATTAAGTATTCCACCAACTAAATCTCTGTTGGAATGATAAACGGGTCACTTTAGAATCATTTCCGGTCCTAGAGAAGCAACTTGACTTTCATGTGCTACGACACCCACCACTCTTAAAATCAAGCGGTGGCCCCTCTGATGGTGAAACAGAGGCAAAACTAAATCGGATAAGAGCTAGGATACGAATAGACATTCCGGAACGAATTGGTTTACAGGGGTATCTAGGACCGGAAGTAGTAAGATCTTAGAGTGGTGATGATTTACGGATCGGATAGTAGTAGGACCGGAACGGTGGGTCAGTTTTCAATTTTTCGGGTGTTGTAGTATTTCCGGTTTCAAACATAGAACCGGAAAGTAGAATTTGGATATTGATTTAGTTCAATCACTTAATAAGGCTAGATACTTCACAGGATCTCGTGGGTTCGATCTTTAGAGTCACTTAGTTATGCTCTAGAGTGATTTTTGGGAGTATAACGGGGAATTTACTTACCTTGTACTGCAACAGGAATCAAACGAATGGTTGAAGACAAAACACTTTTGGCATCTACTAACTAATAACTAACTTTAAGAATATTTGAAAATCCACTATTCATCTATTTGTTGTTTTCCTTTTATTTTAACCAAAGTCAAACCTTGATTAAGAGATTCAAAATATTCCTAAATGGATGAACATCCTTCACTTGAGCTTTACTCCTAATGCACTTGTATCTTCCTTTGCACTTGTTTTGTCAATTGTGTTTTTTGGAGTTCTGGATGTATTTCAAGCTCAACATTTTGCAAGTAGGAATGTCAACAAGCATCATAGATGAGGTTCTAGTTTAGAAACACGAGACAACTCCAGCAAGCCACGTCTTGGTTGAACCTTTGCTTGGTGAGCTACTTAGATGGTTGTTTGTGTTTGCTAACTCAGTCTTTGGACCTCTCAAACTCATTCTCTGTGATCTGAATTTTTGATCAATCAGTGTTGACTTCCGAATTAGACCCTCAACCTCACCCCTCAAGTTGATAATTTCAAAGTTGGGAGCCTTGTCTTCTCTCAGTATCTCAGGCTTTAGAGGTTAGTCCCTAGACCCTCTCTCAAGCTCTCAAATTTGAATTTTGATGACCTGGCTTCTCTCTCACTCTCATAATCTGAAATTTGGTCTCTAGGCCTCTCTCAAACTCTCATAATCTAAAATATAGTCCCTTGGCTTTTCTCAAACTCTCATAATCTAAAATTTAGTCCCTGGGCCTTTCTCAATCTTCAGAAATGCAAATTTAATACTCGTTGGTTAATTTTTCCCAACAAAAATCAAAATTAAAACTAACTTGGAAATTATGTGGAAAGACGAAGCTTTGCCGTACGAGGGTTTGGGTACTAGAAATTTGGGCAACAAATACTAATTAATAACGTAGAGGTGAATCTAAGGTGATAGCTTTGCCGTGAAATGGGTAGCATAGGAAATAACACAAAGATTTGACAAAGCAAAATTAAAACTAAGATGGAATTAAGGGTGTTAGTACAATACCATCTACCACGTTAGTGTTAGTATAACAACTATCCCCAAGACGTGTTAGTACAAGAAGTTAGTACAAAAAATCATAACTATAACAAGCCAAAGGTTTTTCCTAAGCGGCATCGCCGGTCATAAGGGAAGAATCTTCTAGGATTAGTGCAAAATACTCAAGTCCTAACAAGGACTCAAAGGAGCAACGAATATACCCAAACAAGAGTTAGTACAACCAAAATACGACCAAACCTTTGCCAAAAACTTCAAAAAATAAGTACAAGGACAACAATTAAGACTTGAAGGGGCCCCAATGTCTTTAAAGGCTCACAAAATAGCAACGAAATGCTCTAAAAACACCACGTTTACAACTTTGGTTCAGAATGGCCCAAAGTCCACGTTAATGGACCAACGTGTTTACAAAACCAAAAAATGGGTAGAAGAGGTGAGTAGAGAGGAGAAGGGGTGTCCTTTTATACTCTTCCAAGGGCACCCACCTCCTCTAATTTTCTCATGGTAATCTTATTATTTAGGATTTTTATCCTAATTTACCAATTTTGACTTTCTACGATGATTCAAAACTCTAACTTTTGGAAATTAACTCCAAATCACAAATGGATTGTGCCATTGGCTTCAAAAGGCCATTTTTAGTTCTAAAGAACCTTCCACCCCTTTTCCATCCACTAGAAACCCACTAAAAGCTAGCGCCAACTAGAACCCCAAAAGGAATAAAAATCCAACTTTTGGAAGTTGACTTTTTTGAAGAAAGTAACTAGCCTAGGGTTTCAAGTAAGTATGAGGGAGTAAAAAAAGACTTATCTTGAACCTTATTCTGACTTCATACACTATTGATATGTTGGTCAACTCTAAGATAAACTTCAAATTTGCCGATTTGGGGAGGATCTTGCTAGTTTTGGATCTTTTGGCTATTGAAATGTCCTGAAACTTGATGGAGTGTTTTATTAATAAAAAATAGTCTATCCAAATTTTTAGTGAGATTTTACCACACTCCGGGTAATTTCTAAGAATTTTCCATTGCAGATTTCTATGGTTTGACCGTCTAGAAGGGCATCTTTTAGAAGTCAAAAAATTCCAAAACTTTTTATGGAATCTCTCATGGAATCCTAAAAAAGATGTGCAAGCTCATACTCTTACTTTGCACAATGGTCATAGGAGATTCAAATTCTATCATCTCCTTTAATTATTGATGCTTAGGGAATCTTTCACACAAAGAAGAATCTTGGTGAACGGATTTCACCTATGAGTTTCTAGCGTGAAACTTCCCTTAGAACACCCTTCCTTGGTTGTAGATTCCTCCCATCTTGAATACATGACACTTGCAAGCCAACAATTAGGATTTCTACTAAAAATGGAATATGGTTTTGAAACTTGAAACCTCTCCCTAGAAATCATCTTAGGGTTCTCACCTAGGTTCCCTTGGATCAATTGGGCTATAGTTTGTCACATATAGGGTAGGTTTGTCTATTTTGACCATTTTCATTAACTATTTATAATTTATCCTATTTCTTAGGTTCTCACCTATTTTCAACCAGATTTGGATTCTATTTGGATAAAAACATTCAATTTATGACCAAATATTATAGTGGTATGTAACATACCTATTTTGGTTTTACACTCTTTTGGGGGATTTTTGTATTTAAAATTGTACTCAAAATAATAAAAAACAAAACAAAAAAAACAGTGAGTTCCAAGTGACGAAATGGGAGCTTACAATCCTATAGAAATTTATTCCAAAAATCTTACAAATTTGCAAATATGACAAGTTTGACTTTGTATTTGACCAAACTACAATGGCCTATTGCAAGAAGAAGATTTTTTAGGTTTAAAATTTAGAATTTTATAGATAAATCTAGCATTATTAATATGCACAATTGTAATTTTCAATCCATTGACTGTTTGAGGGATGGAAAAAAAGGGGAGTACTATACACAAGTGGGAGGAAGGAGGCATGGCAAATCTACATGGGACATGTCAAATATTTTATAGTTATTGAAAACCTAACAAAACTTTAGACCTCATTTATACATATTAATTCAACCTTTTTCAAAAATTGTTAATCTATAAAAATTTAAAAATTCAATTTAACTTTGAATTTTAAAGATTTATTTGTGGTTTGAGTCTTCTATTCAAAATTTAATAACAAAATTGAGAGTGAAAGCACAAAAATGTTTCCTTATACTCTTCTTTGAATTTTGTTTATAACTTTTTTGTAGAGAGTTCAAATAAGAAATGTATATTTGAATTTCCACATTTTCTTAGTTGAGCTTATATTACTATGCTTAAATGAGGCTTGTAGTTCTCCTATTTTTTCAATTATTGCAATTTTTATATGAGTAGTTATACTTCTACCTCTCTTGAAATTATCCCTTAATTATTCTTTGTAACTTGCAATGCATGTTCTTGAAGAAACTATTTTCAAAGTGATCAATACAATCGTGTTGTATAAAAGACTATGCAAGAGTTTTGTTTAGCATATGTTTGGAATAACAAAAAGGCTAGGGCTAACACCAATATAACATTACTCAAATTTTCTCAATAATTTCTATTATTATGGACAACAAATATGTTATCTCTAATGAGTTTATCATAGAAATAACACAATTCCCTACAACTTCATACTTGCATTTGACTATACTAGTGAAGCATTGTGTCAATGTAAAATATAGTTGTATAAATATTAGAAGGTTCCAAAAAAACATAGCTAATAGATAAGTCTTTAACAAAAATTATTTTTGTATTTTTTAGAAAGAAGATGTTTCATACATGCAAAAGTGTTATACTTCGTGGTATGCATAGCTTGTACTTTCAATGGATGAATAGTGATTGACAAATGGAAAGAAAATGTGTTAACCCTTTACATACTAAGAATTCACTATTTCAAGTAGTGGACTTTGATTGAATGTTTTGTAGAAAGCATAATCTAAATGAAATTTTTTATTATATAATTATCTTGAGTGAAGAACATTGCATTCATTGGTTTAAATAAATAATTATATAAATAAATAAAAATCCCCATATAAAATCTCTAAAGTTGCTGAAAAAAACATGAGACCCAATTTGGACTTCTTAGACACTAAAGGGTTAATGCCAAAGCTTAATTTAGGATGTGCATTTTTGTCATTTTGAATTATAATTTCCCTTTCAAATATCTTCTTTCCTTAAACTTTACCTTTTGCTACTTTATTGGCATTTGGTTGCAATGATCTTTTTGCTCTTTTTCTTTTTGATGTGTGTCAATTGTTTTTGAATTTGCAATTGAAGCATATTTACCTATCACTTTATCTTTAGAATTGTATTAATTGGTCTTCCTATTGCTTCTCTTGTCAATATAGACATCAAAATTGGTGGTGCCAACAAATAATTATGTTTTTGTTTTTGAATCTATTCACATCACTTTATGCTTATTGCATTTTTTTTCAAACCAATAAAGGGTATTGAAATTCTAAAATTTTGGAACAATGTAAGTATTTGTATTCTACTACAAAATATACAATAGAAGAAAAATTTCTATCAAAATGGTAAACAAACAAACTAATGTTCAGATAATACCCCCAACTAAATATGCTTTAGACACACTTGTATATATCAATTATATATGTATTTGACTCCCCTAAGCGAGCCCCTAAGTGTGCATCTTCAACACAAACTCTTGATACTCAATATCCACCTTGTTTGTATACAAGCTTTTACATTTTTCATGGTCCCTTGCCCCATCGTTTTAACAATGTTGGCTAAGTTTTCAAGGTTTAGGTTGCGATTAGGAGATTGTGAAAAGAAAAATTACAAGTCATGAAGCAACTTTTCACTACCAAAAGAAAACGGTCCAAATGAAGACAAATTCAATAGAAAATGTGTTGATTTTGCCTGTTGGTTAGGAACTCTTGTTTCGAACCACCTACCAACATGTTTCTGTTGGTTTTCCGTGGGACAAAGATTAAAATTTTATATATATATATATATATATATATATATATATATATATATATATATTGTAAACTACCCTCCTTTGCCATGTGGACTGTCCACCCTACCACATAGACTACCCCTCCCCTATCATGTAGACTACCCCTCCCCTGTCAAGTAGACTAACCCACCCACCATCTAGAATTGCCCCACCTGGATATCGAACCAGGCACCTCTAGCAAGAAAACAATAGATTCCAACCATTGCACCATGGTTGGAGTCTCATGTTAAATTAGGAGATACTAATTTTTTTAATCTATTTTTAACTTCATTTTTCTTCACCTTAGCAAAGTCAGGCAGATTTTAAAGGGACATATCTCCTTTACAAAAACTTTGTTTTCCATGAGACTTATTGGAAATGGTTCATATTGAAGTCTAGTTTTAGTGGTAAAATTTTCAATTTAATCAAAGACGTTTTGAAAATCTGACAAGCATTATTGTATAGGTTGTTTGGCTAAAATTTAGAATGAAGTAATTCAATTGTACAAAGTCAACAGACTTTGAAGAGCCATATCTCCTTCATGAAAAGTCATTTTTCCGTGAAACTTGTTGGAAATGGTTCATTTTGAGGTCTAATTTTAATAAGAAAATTTTCAGTTTAATCTAACATGCTCTAAAAATCAGACAAGCATTTTTCTAGAGGTAGTCTAATGTAATCATTTTCATTTTCATTTTGCAAAGTCATAAGACTTCAGAGGCCTATATCTCCTTCATTGAAATTTTGATTTCTATGAAACTTATTGGAAATGATTGATATTGAAGTCTACTTTTAGTGATAAAATTTTCAATTTAATCTATCTTGTTTTGAAAATTTGACAAGTATTTTTGTAGAGGTGGTTTAGCCAAATTTTAGAATTAAATAATTGAGTTGTTGAATAGTCTGGGCAACACAAATTTGTGAGTTTAATTTTTATTTCAAATATTACAGCTTAAAGTATATGTAAAGCTTTGATTCATTCTATTTAGATTTGTGATAAAAAGATGAAGAAAATTCATTTTTATGTTGATTTGGTCAAAATCCAAGAAAAATGTGTTGATTTTGTCTTGGTTTTGACTACCACTTTAGTTGCAATGAATTTCATGTAGGGCGTATGTAGGTAGTTGTTGATCCGTGTTAAGCTAAAAGCTTTTTTTCTGAACACAAAAGCACTACCAAGGACATATAAGTTAAATTAAGTTTTCAATAGAATACATTGAATTGAATACAGTATTTGGCATACATTTGTATTGGTCAATGGAGGTTGTTTTCATGAATGTATATAGAAATTGCATTTTATGCAAGGTATTTACATGTACACATATATGAATTGCAGTGGAGTGTTATGCATGGTATTTGATGCATATGTATTGTGTTAACTTTTTAATATACTTTTCTAAATATACTAAATGTTGGAAAAGACCTTTGGAATGCAAGTGGAATACGTCTCTAGATTTAGTACCAGAAAACAAGAAACAGTAACCAAGAAGCAAGAGAAAGCCACAAGAAATCAAGAGAAAGCCACCAGAAACCAAGAAAAAGGAAAATGCTATAGGTAATAAACTAATAATCAGAATTGAAAATCAAAAACTAGTTTTCTCTTGGTTTTAACACGTACTTGTTAGTTTGGTCTTGGTTTTACCTACCCTTCCAGTAGTGTTTGAATCCTCATAACTAGTTGAACATGCAACAACATTTGTAAAATCAAATTTGTCTTATGACTAATTTAGTGCATTTAAGAAACTAAGGGAGTATGATTTTCCTTCAATTGATTCTTAACCCTCAAACACACTTCCAAAAGAAAGAGACACCATTTGGTCCAAAAAATCCAATCTTAGAGTGATTTCTAGCTAGCTATGGTAGCTTTCTATAGTTTTCCATGGTTTGCATTACTATAGAGAGCATTGCAACAACAATATCTCCAATGTACAACATTAGTTGGATTGGTTGACATTTGTTGTTCTTAACCATGTATGCAATGAAGAAGCATAGGAATTTATGCAGCCAATTTATTAAAACTTCCAACTACAAATTCAATCTACTAATGACCTCCAATGTCCTTTACAACAAGATGTCATAGAAGCTTTCACCAACTACTATAGTTAGAGAGGTGGGTTGTCATGTAGAAGAATGTCAATGCATGCATAATGGGTGAGCTACTTCTTGCAATCCAAAGTTGTACCAACCCTCACATTGACCACTATTGACTTTGTCATTTGGTCTCTATTTGTGTTAAGGAATGACACTTTGAGGATATAAGAAAAATGAGGTAGAAGGATAGAATTAGATTTTTTAAAAGGAAAAATCTACATCTTTAAAAGGATTTCATAAGAGATAAAATAATCTTCTTCCAAACCCTAATTTTAAATCTTAACAACAAAAAAAATTAAATTTTGGATTATGAAGGGGATTCTTATATCCCTTTTTAAAGTCCTAAGTTTGCATCCTTCTCAACCTTCTACCTTCCTATTCTCCCCTCATTTGTTCAACTAACTGGCTACTTATATAGTCCATAAGCATGGGGAGGAGATTTATTTAATTCTCAAATATGAGTTGACACTAATTTTGGATGGACTTTGTAGAGGCGTATTTTTTGATTCAGAAGGAGAATGAGTGGTACAAACAACCAACATCTAAACAACTTGAATGACTTGAGGATTATGAAGACATGACTTGTTCCATTGAAAAAAAGATATGTGAATAAACTCCAACATGATTGTGAACCTTGCAATTAAATATTGCAACCCTTGTAAACTAGCAATTTGAGCCAGTAGTTGTTGGTAGGCACATTTTGTAACGGTAGGTCATTTTACATTGGTTAGTTTTAGAAAGTGTAGGTTCTGGTAAGTGAGTGGCCTATTTTAACTTGGAGTGATTCATTTTGGGTGGCCAACCATTTTATAAGTACATAGGATGATTTGAACAATCCAAATTGAGGCCAAATTTGGATCAATAGCAAAAAAATGATTGCTTCATGTAAGAATAAAAGAGATGTTTTGAATTGAGTATACCTCTTGGTGAATTAAACAATTGAAAGGTGTCTAAAAAGTAGCTAATTGACACAAATTAAATGAAGCATCTATTTTTCTAGGTAGAATTTTATCCATAATTGATTGAATATATTGTGATGTAGATAAAAATCATGGATGATGGATGCTTGCAAAATGACTTGGATACACTACTACAAGAAGGGTGTTTTTAAAGAAGGTAGTTCAATATAGAATTACTAAACTACCATGTGTTTTACTCGAAGGTCATGTTGGACTAGCTTGTTCAATAAAAAGAAAGGATGATTTGCTTATCTGTCATGGGAAGAGTGGAAACCCCTATCGATTGGGTCCACAATGGTGTAGTGCATGTGCGAAATCTATTTTCAGATGGCGTGGACTATGGCATCTCAAACTTAAGGATAGACGGATTATTAACAAATATTGTACTGATTTAGTGCCTTCATCACTATGTACTATAATCGCATCGATTATGTGCATTTTTACGCACTAAATCAGTGCGAAAACAATGAATAACAATAGTGTATAGTTTATGTACATTAATCATATAATTGTTGTGTAGTTTTGACACAACAATCGTATAGTTAAAGTACATAAACTGTACGCTATTGATATTCATTGTTTTCGCACTGATTTAGTGTGTAAAAATGCATATAATCGATGTGATTATAGTATGTAGTGATGAAGGCACTGAATCAGTACAATATTTGTTAATAATTCGTCTGTCCTTAAGTTTGAGATGGGTGGTAGGGGTCTGCATATTAAAAAAGGAGGTCCACTGTGGAAAGAGGATGGATGTTTGCGGTTGCTTGAAAAAGGCGTTATTTCTTAGAAAGTCTTCAATCTGATGTATTATGTGAATGTATAGTGCGGTTTAAAGTTCACTTCATGTGAACTTGAATTTGAATGGAATAAGCTTAAACTAATGTTCCATATTCATGTCCCCCATGAGTTGCTTAAATGTTCCCATTATAATTTCAGATTCAGTAATACTTCCAGTTAAGATGGGAATTTGTCGTTGTACATTGTTCACTGACCTTCTTCACTGTCAACTGTAGAATGCTTTGAACACATGAAAACATCAAAATGTATGAATCTCCTTTTATTCATTGGAGGAAATAAACATTTTGCAAATTTTCATTTCATTACAAGGGCAGTATATTTGCAGCGAAGCTCTTTGACTAGCCGCTAACGCCATGCTCTCCTCATTGAACAAGCAGAGGTTTACATGAAAATTTCATGTACTCTATTCTTCATTACTGCCAACATAGTCTTTCTTCTTCTGCTTATACAACGCCTGTACACTTGGACGCTCTCGTGCTGTGCAATGACAAATGTAGTGATTAGTCGGATCAGTATTCCTCTAGTGAGCCCTTAATTCCCACTAAAGACCCACTTAGAGTAAACCGCTCCGGAATTGTTTCCACGAGGACTCGAGGCTTACGGATCTAGGCAAACTCGATCTAAGCTTTCCCTTTCTCTCCTACTTTCTAATTCGGACCAAAGGTCCGGTCCGGCCACTGGTGCCGGATGGGTTCCGGAAAAGTCCAGAAACCGTTCAGTTGCCCCTTCCGGGATCCCTGGGTTTAGGTGACAAGTGGCCAGATCCACCGTCCGGATGTTTACCGTGTCCGGAAACACTAACTCTCTCTCTCTCCTAATACTAACGTAACTTTAGAACCGGAAATATCCTATTGTTTCGTAACCTCACAAATCTGGAATGCTTACCGGACCAAGTCACGCAAGGACGGTCAAGGACTACAACGACATCCTAGCATCAACCCGACATTGAGCCTCCCATCAATCGGGTGGACATCCTTGCACTCTCTTGGGCGTTACATTGGGGCTTTGACTCCGTCTATGGGGGAATTCCGGTATTCGAAATTCGGGCACGTCTTGCAAACTCCCATATGCAGAAGCTGCTAGCAGCCTCTCAGACACCCTCCTATACGAGGCTGTATCCTCCCCTCAGGCTGTACCGGCATCCAAGCAAGCAACACACTAACACTATCTCCGGAACAATCCGGCCGGTCTCTCCATTAATCCAATGACGTCCGGACCCACTCACAAATCAACTCTTGCTAATCAAGGTAAGTTCTCAGTATCCGGAAAAAAGCACGAATGGACCTACACCCACAAAAGTATACACCAAGTACAAGAAGGAAGAAAATGAAATGCCTCCAAACGCTTTGAATTAAGCTCAAGAAGGTACAAACTGAAAATAATGTGGTGAGTGAGTGACCACAAAGGTCCATCAAAAATTAACTTATACTAAATCTAACATCATCTCAAAAATCCTACAAAACACTCCTACTGGTCCGCTAGATTTCTGGTAATCCACTAGATCCTATTTTTCCGGCTCGGCAACCGGACTCCGGTACTACTACAAGTATGTACACAACTGCTTACTATTCTCCTACATCCTTATCCTTAGGAGGAATAATTTCTTTTAACAGGTCTTGGTATATCTTCTTCCGGCTACTCTCTGGAAGAAACACATCAGGGCCTCTTGCTCCCCAACTTGGACTTCTCGCGATCGCGGTTTCTCTGTTTGCACTCAAGGTTTCGACTATCGGAACTTTCGGACTTCCTCGAGAATCTCTCCGGGTAAATTTATGGCGGGGAGAAGACTGAACAGACCTTGTCTCCCTTGTCTCCAGAGGAGTACCTGTAAGGTCAATGACCGAATTCTCCTGAAGGAGGTCCTCACTTCCCTTAGGTACAATGGTACCGCAATCCACTCTTGGTCTCTCCGGTGGTGGTGATAGCTCTAGAACAGGAGGTACCACCGCGACACTTCTGCAACAGTGGTTTGTAGAAGAACAATTCCCTCCGGAACTAGCAATGTATGTGCAGGAGAGGAAGGGGGAGGGTCTACCGGATTTGACTCTGTAGGTGCCAAGCTCGCCACCAATTCCTGTATCTCTGCTCGCAATGCGTCCATCTTTCTCGCCTGCTTCAGTAGACACTTGACTATGGGCACCCGGCTTGAGCTTACGGCTACGTCGAAATTGGCTTCGAACAACCGGGCCTTGTTAATGTAGTCCGTCGGGATCTCCAAGGAGTTCCGGAGCTGGGTCACACTCCGGCTTAGTGCCTCCGTCTGCCGGCGGTGCTCTTCCTCCACGACTTTGGCCTTCTCTTGGGCCATCCGCAACTCGTTCTCCAACTGGGCGCAAGTGGATTCCGACCCTTGGACTCGTTCCAGCAAAGTCTGGTTCTCCACTCATAGAGCGCTTGCCTCCATCACCATCCTCTTTTGCTCCTCAATTAGAAGGGCGTTTTGCTTCTTCGCTGTCACCAAAGCGTTTGTCCTCCGGAAGATGGCGTTCCGGTCGGTCAATGCCATCTTCCGGTACACCTGTTTGAAGGTCTCTTCATAGTTTTGGAGAATCTTTATAAGGTCGTCAGCCTGCCATACAATGCGCTAAGCTAGTTCCGAAATATCCTCGTAGGGCAACCCCCCTAGTCGGATCTCGGTCCTTTTTTCCTCCTCTGCTTCCGTAGGATTGGTCCAAAAGGGTCCGGCTTTTGGTTGAGAGGGACTGACTTCTGGTTGGGCCGGAACGTCTTCTTTTCGGTCCGGAGCGTCCTCCTCCGTTTGCTCTAGAGCGGGAGGATCCCCCGTTGGCATCACCAGTGGAGTCGCCTGCCACCGGGTGTTTTTTTCAGAGGAATGGACTGCTCCTCGTCATTCGGACCTTCCCGGTGAGAGGGTTCTTTTCCTCCGTACCTCTAGAGCTGAATCAACTTCAGATAGGCTTCCTCCTCATTTGTCTTGAGTAAGGAATGGTGGGAATATAGGTGGGAGACATAAGCCGGAAGAGGGCTCCTATCCTTCTTCCCCTACCGGAGAGAACGCACGAGATCCCCTACCAACTCAAAGATGATGAACACCTAGTCCATCATCATTTTCCCTTGGAGGCTCTTCAGAATGGTGGAAGCTACCTTGGCCACCACTCCCCTTGGCTTGGTTGGGTGGAGGATAGGGTTAAGAAACGCTACCACATCCCGATATTCTGGGTTTACCAAGTTTGAGACCTAGTATCCCTCCTTTGGATTCGCTGCCGGCCGGAACTCGCCCTCCATGCATTCCTGGTTCTTCTCCATCACCTTGTCCGGCGCCACCCGGAACTCGTAGACGGCTCTCCACTCGCCTACCGTCCACAGCTCAGGTTTTGCCCGGAGGGTGGTATCCAAGATACCACTTTCCGGTTGCAGCAGGTCCGCCACTAGACTCTCTTCTCGGATGCTCCAAGGGACATCCATCAATCCCATACATCCCATGTTGGTGAGGTTCCTTCGAAGACACTCCAACCGGTCTTCATCGGTTGGAATTTCCAGCACCACCCTCTGCACCGGAATCGTCTTCGTCCGGGATAGCGGCGCTGAAGTCGGCTCGTCTGAGTCCTCCGGCTCATCCCTTAGTCTGCGCCAGCTCGCCCTGGAAGTTATCACGCACACTCAAAAAGCCTCTCACAACCTCTCTCTAATTCTCTCGCTCACAAAAGGTCACTCCGGAACACACCTATACGATCGCAACTCACACAGTCCCTCAATCTACCGGAAGTTCTAAGAGATGGGGAGGCAGGAAACAAAGATGTAAGGTAGCAAGGAAACAATTGTGCCTTCTACCGGCTACAGTCATTTTCTTATATTGGTCCAAACGGATGGACGGTCGGACGAATGAACGAAAGTCCGGGAGATATTTCGGCGGTAAAACCTAACCCTTGTACGGATCCAGTTTTCGGCTTTTAGGGCTGGCGCCGCCATCCGTTTTCTGGAACTTTTTAGGGTTCCAGAATTAGGTTTCTTATACCTAATTGAAATTTTCCAGAACCGGAGTTCCGATATTTTTCAAAACTTACTAATCTTCTATTGGAACTTCAAAACCCCCCTTTTCGAAGAACTAAATTTTAAGATTTCCTGTCTAATGCTAGTTTTCTGTGTCTAGCATATGGGATCACACTCCCACAACAAAGTCCACATCAGAGCCTTCATCCTTGTGGCCTCCGTTGTCGTGTTGAAAGAGTTTGCTTCGGGAAATCGCGAAGATTCTGGCTGCGACTGGGAATAGTTTTGCTATGGATTTTGTCAAATCTTCTTATCTTGAGTCTTTGGTCTTCAATCTTCAAAACTTGAATCTTCACTTGACTCTTCACTTGATCTTCCGTTGGCCTATCATGTAGTGGTTCTATAGGGTCAAGGGTCAAGGTATGTAATAAGAAACAAGTCTTCGGACGGGTAAAACGGGACGGCCAAACCACGAGCTGACCGTCCGGAAATTGGCTCCTAAACTTCAAACCTACGGTGACCAGGAAGCGCCTTTCACCAGTAGGAACAATATAGAAGATCGACCATGTGGGTGATCAATCCCACTTCGTCGCCACAAACATAAAATGGGACTAATACTGTCATAAGAATGACTCCATAGCCCGCAACCAAGTTTACAATGCAAAATTTAAATAACAACTAGCCCCCAAAATAGGTTGGGAAAACAAAAAATTCACCACGAGCCTCCAAAACCGGCTAGGAAAAACAAGCCACAAGCCACAACATACGAATCTTCAATCTTCTTCCACTTTGAGTCTCAAATCTTCAATCTTGAGTCTTAAAAACTTCTTTCACTCACAAACTTGAAAAATTTCCAACAAAAACTAAGAAAAACTAAGTCCCAAGCAAGCTGCAAACTTTGATCTAGTGTCATAGATGCCCTAGAAACTCAAATGCTAAGTGATTTAGCAATTTAGAAAGCTAACAGCACAATCTAATCACTCACAAAATTTGAAACTATTCTAAGATACTATCCAAAATTTATTAAAGGGCAAAGTAGAAGTCTTCTTCTTCCTTACTAACTAAACACTGCCTCTTTAAACCTCAATAACTTTTGATTACAAGATTGAAATACTATGTGTGAGAGCAATTTGAAAATCTCTCACTACTATCTATAAGTTGTGAAAATATCACAATAATCTAAGATACTGTCCAAAAGTTATGAGAGGTAGAGTCTCGGCCTTCTCAAACAAGAAGGTAGAAATCTTCTTAACCTTTGATACTTCATAACTTTTGCATTACAACTCCAATTTGTATAAATAAACACAATTTGAAAAACTAAAATGATAATCTAAAACATATCAAAGTTTCAATTCCATCAAAGAAATTGACCAAAAGTTGTAGGCGTTGAAGTTACGGCCTTTTTCCTTCAAGTTCAATCTCCACTCCAGACTTCGTCACCTCATAACTTTTTTATAAACACTCCAAACGACAAATATCATATCTTTTAGAAAGACATAAACAAGGACAATACACCTCCCAAATATCAAGTCAAATCAGTAAATACTCCAAAAGTTATAGCTTGGTGAAGCCTCTGACCTCTCAATGAAGGTCTTTGGGTCTTCACAATTTCAAACTTTCATAACTTTTGACTCCCAACTCCAAATTCAACTTACAAACACTCTTTGAAAAGCTCTGAATACAAGGAATGTTGTGCCAAATTTTCATTACTCAATTGTTTATGCTCCATGAGCTACATCCACTCAAAATTCGGCCAAAAACCTCCCAAAACACATACACACTCTTCACTCCCTTTCTTCACCAACTAAGCATCTTTTCTCTCTTTTCCTCTCCATCTAAAGTGAAGGGTGGGGCACATCAGCCCATGCCCCTACCAAGACCCCACCTAAGATTCCAAACTAAATCCCCATTCACACTCTCCCTTAACTCCAAACTCCAAGCTAAATATTGTCACTAATTTTTCATTCTACATTAATAATCACACATTGTGATTTCAATAAAATACTCAAAGTAAAAACTAACATCCAATAAATGCTCACTAGAGGTAAAAAACTAGAGTTTCAATCAAAGCTTCATTCCATTTGCAGAAAGTTGAGAATGCGTTTGATGGTGGCAGCAATATAATATGCACGCTTGGCTTTCATCAATGGGTTGACTGGACCTTCCAACCAACGTTGGTGGCCACGACTACCCTCCACCGGCTGAACCATACAATAGTATTGATCGATGTTTTTGCCCTCATAACTCGCTTCGAATGTAAGTTCCCAAGTGCCCGGCTCAACACACCCAATTTGGAGCAAGATCACCAAGATACAAGCATCGGAATCAAGATTTCCGTACCATCGCCACTCTATGCGAGGTTGCTTCGGCGGTCAAGAAGGCTCAGCTTCATTTTGAGGATGCCTAAGTGGCAATGCAAGATCTCGCACCAAAAGGGGCTGCTCCAGTAGTTGTGACAAGGAAAGCTCGAATTCAACCTCCAGTTGAGGCTCTTCATCTTGAGACTCAGAAAAAATCCTCCAGTTTGACATTCTAACTGTAAAGTAGGAAACAAAATTCACTATTGAAAAACAATGAAGCTCTAAGGCAAACCGTCCTCTTATATATATATCGGAACGGCGTCACCTTGAAGCTATCCAATAAAATATATTATAATATATTTTTATATAATACACAAATCTACAATAGGACACCGTATAATCAATGCTTTCGCAGTGAAGTGTTTAGCCATGAGATAGATGCAATTCCATGATATAGTGCTTTCGATAAGAAATATAAGAGCTTTTCCACTTACTCAGCTGTCTACAACGTCTATGGAAGCATAAACTTGACCATTCTAATGGACTAATCATTTCATAAAACAATTTTATTGGCATTCCATGAATGATGTTCCCTATAAACAAATGTCTTCTTAAAACATGCAATTACAAAAGTCTCATCTAGTGCTAAGCATGCTATTGGAAGGATGTGGCTCCTTTGAAGTTCTCTATCACACCCTGCAATACATGTTCACAAACATCAGATAGTGAGTATAAGTACTGTGCTACAAAATAGCTCTACAACTTATTTGGCTTCTACATACCTGAGTGTGCTATCGCACAGAAGGCACTTGTATTCAATGCATGTGTATCAAAAATGGTGGAGAGAAAAAACTGTTCAATGAAGATTAGTAAAAAACCTTTTTGTGTTGTTCCTATCTTCACAAGTGGTCACTTCAGTTCGCATCCTTGTCAAATTCCAATAAAGTGTCGTCCTCAGAGCCTTCTTCCTCTCTTTGTTGTACTTCAATTTCTACTTGCAAATGCGCTCTAAGGAAGTCATTGTGAGTAATTGTTTCCCCGTCCATTGTTTGATCCAGAGAATCTATATCTCCATCTATGTCTCCTTCCTTTGCCACCGCATGCATGAAGGAGTTCCCAATGTCGTCGAAGCATGATAAAAATGTGTTCCCTAGCAACTCATGCGACACTCTACTTGATCACGAGTCAACATGCAAGACTGCAGACCAACCTTCCTCAAGAAGCCCGTCACTAAAAAAAAATTGTGAAACTTGCAATAGAAAGACGAAAGAATTTGACGACCTCCTCATCAACTTACTGAACTTCACATACATGTACCCATATTTGCCTTGTTTTACGGAGGGTGATGAACCTCTAGATATTGGTTCCACCCAATCGCATAAAAGAACGATGGGTTTCAATCTTCCGTAGTCCAATTCTATAATCTCAACTATTTTACCGTAGTAAGTAACCAATCCAGATATCGGATTCTTGTCATGCCGACTACTTTATTGAATCATTTTACAACTGATTGTGATTCCATTGTCCGCTGTAATGAAATTAGTCTCCACTGATAGCACCCGCAAATGCATGCCATACGCTCTCATGGACTTGAATGACCGCACTTTAATGCTCGGTGGCATTGATAAATCCACAATGTCATCTTCGAAGTTTGCATTCACTAGAAGAAACCCATGTTTTTTATAACGGATTTTTGGTAACGTCAACTTGTTATTATGTTAACAATGACATCAAATGTAATGTCAAGATGTTAGTTGTAACATCAAATATAACATAAAACAAGTTGACGTCATAAAAAATTCGTTTTAAATAACACAGGTCTCTTATAGTGATTCTCTGCCTACACCAAAGTCTCTAGCCACTCCAAACACTATATTCATTAAAATGAGAGTTTTCCAAGAAAATGAGAGGTTCTAAATACATAGTTTTCTTTAAACATAGGTGATTTTGTTCTATACGGAGAGAGAAAAGCAATGCATCATTAGAATAGAGTCTAAATACTGCAAGTCCATTATGAGAAGAATGGAATTTACTGATAATATCCATCAAATATACAAGTAATAGTGTGTACACAATGGAATGACACTTTGGATTCTAGACTTTACAATAGCCTTTTATAAGGAACCCAAAATTACATTTGGATTGTAGACTTTACAGTAGCCTTTTATAAGGAACCCAAAATGTTATCATGGTCAACAATTGTTGATGTTCAACTGTACATCTACATTGTACCGGATGATGTAGCTCATGCTCCGTAATAATCATAATGTGCTTTACTACTGTGACATACTCTTCAACTTCTCATATGCCTTCAATATTTCTGGTCCTCTATTGTACCCAGTACAAATTGCGGACTGCTCTCGAATGATGTCCCACTTTTGCTTCTCCAAGGACCTTTCTTCCGCAGCATCCCATAAACGACGGCTCCCTTCTAGTCGGGACTCTCCACTAAGACTTGAGCGCTGACGTTTTGGAACATTCAAGTATCTGCGTCTATGAATTGGAGGTAGTGGAACCTCCGATGTGGTCACCTCTGCAATATACATGGAAGAGCTCCGAGATCGCTTCGTTTGGACACCCTCCGTCAGTGGAGGAAGGCGGGGAAGAGAGGAAGCAATATCTGGACGCACTTGGCAAATCTCACTTGGAATGCCTAAAGTTACATTTGTTCCAATGCCTGGACAACCTTCCTCCCCGTAAAGCTTTCTTTGAATCATTCGATCAGAAGTAGACGGCAAAGCACGTTGGCCAACGGATCGCAGCGGCGACAGGGAGCAAGAAAGCCGCGGACGCGTCCTACCACTCGGGGGACTGTCGACCACGTTGTCCTCAATAGGCTTCGTCGAGAAATCCATGGTGGAATTTGCAGTAGCGGCCGAACACAGTAAATTTCCAGTGCTGAGAATGATATATTGCCCATAGTCTAAGATGGAGTCAGCAGAAGCTGCACAAGCGAATCCACCTTTCGGAACATGGGCCTCCGAAGTTCTCATCATCTATCAAGCAAAGAAAAGCACCGATTGAAGAAGAACATAATTCAAATTGAGAAAACACTGCCGCGCAATACACAGACCTAACAATATAAGAACTAAAACAGAAGACAACACCCAGCAAAAAACTCAAAAGAACTTTGACATGTATATAAGCCAAGCATGTGTTGTTTAGGTCGGACCGACCTAAACTGCACAAGTTGAAACGAATGAAGTGGATCACACAACACACTGGAACAAAGCAGTTCAAACATATCACACACAAAACTGATATCGCTTAAACGTTCTGAATGGATTCATTGAATCCACCAGTCTACTAGTATCAATTAAAAAATAAGTATATACAATTTAAGGCGGACCGAGCTAAAATGCGCCAGTCTTGTAGTCGAACTACACTTCCCTAGGAAACCATAGACCATGACCTAACTCAAACTAGACGAAGCGCGAACTACTTCCATTAGCACTTCGTATTCCTTGCGGTTCCTTTCGTCGCAAAGCATTCGTCGCCCAATTCTTCCAGGACCATTTTCCTGAATGCCTTCAAACCTTGGTCTCGAGCTATGTGTAAACGTTGAAACCAAGGAAGCAAAACATCGAAAAGAAAGGAGTCCCGCGGACCATTCCCTCTATAACTCCACGAATCAAGCAGTATGACATTATGAGGCCTGTTCATTATATGCTTCATAGGACTGTCATCTACAATGACAGTATTGTCAGACAAGAAGCTTCCTCTTCTATCTTTAAATAACCGGTCTAGATTTTTGAGGAATAAGTCCTTGTCCGTTCCTGGTACTTTGAAATAGGTCAACCTTCCCGATCTATCTCTTTGTTTTAGTGTTTGGCAGGAGTCCTACCCAAGTATTTGTGAAGGCGGCAGTCCGTCTCGGAAAAGATATTGAGAAATCAGTTCAGTGGTAGACTTCTTCATAGAATTCCACACTAAAACTATTGCAAATTTTTGAAGCTCTGTAATGAAATTAGAGCAATGAGGCCGCACCCACACAGCCTTAGGTCCGACTAACGCGGGCTCAGTTGCGGAGTGCGGCTGCGAGAAGTCTCTCAATTTTTTGTGCGACAATCCTTTGGACTTCCAATCTTCGCAGACACATAGAATGCCATTTAGGTCCAGGACAACATTGATCCACTTGTCCGCTACCCTGGACCTAAATGGACGATCGACGCCCTCTGAAGTCCCTCCACGACGACATGGAGGATCGGATTCCTGCTGTCAAAAGGAATAGAGCGAGGACAGTTAACATTCTACACGTCCTCTTCTTGTCGACACTACAATGATACGAATTTTAGAACCCGTGGACAATAGGGAAATGAACATACCTGCTGCTGAGAGGACTTAGCAAGAACATCAAGTTCAGTCTCGGGTTGAATGTCAGTCGTAACCACCTTCTTTGATTCACTTTGAGGAGGTTCTAGCATCGGCATTTCATCAAGGGCAACAAATTCATTTTCCAACACAGGAATTGATGGTGCTATAGAAGAAGCGCGAGTTGTACAAACATTGAAAGCATTCTGAAGCCTTGCAATAGAAGAATTAAGATAGAATGTTGTGTAAGACAACAATATATTACAGCCTCAACAAATGAGTGTTAAAATACAAAATTGATTACAAAATTTGGAACTCCATGGTTCAGTCCACTAGAAGTTTCCGTGTCCATGAAAAAACTATGTACACTATATCTACAAATGCAGCTCTAGAATACACATCAGCTCGAGTCGAGCTACAACAAATGACATCGAGTGATTACTTGGCACAACCTGTTGGTGGATCATTGGCGCGGTCGGTGGTACTCCCGAGCACTACCCCTTCTGGATCCACAGACAATTTCTGCCCACTATCACACTGCTGATCTCCCTTGGATATCCCCTCGCTTGCAGCTTGTGCGCCCTCCAAGGTCGATGTGACGTTCTTGGGCGATGAGGAACTCTGACCTCCACGTGTTTCTCTCACAGGAATAGGCGGAGGGATAAAATTTGGAGGCCCCGGTAGAAGAGGCGGAGTCGCAACAGCATTCCTTTGCGGAACGGAGATAGCACTATCATTGGATCCTGATGGGTTGTTTCCAATGAAGAGCTGCTGCGAAGCTGTTGGTGGTGGAAGCGTGGCAACAGGCTGGGCTTGATTTCTATCCAAGTACGATTGCCACATTACCCGATTATGCTCACGCTCCTCCCTATTCAACCTTTGTTCCTCTAGGAAGGCTTGCGCTAGACCTGCAAAGTTTTTAGTTGATTCCTTCTGGAACTCTAAATTTTCCTCCCGGTCTTTCTTTTGCTCGCGCCTGATTTCCTCTTGCTGCTTCAAGACCACCGCCAACGACATCGACAAGGCCTGCATATGGTCCACCTTCTTTTTCTTAGCAGGCCTAGTTCTGGAAACCGGAGTTTCAGCATCAACAGGTTGGACTGCCGTGTTCTGCAGCCCTGTTGAGCTTGACGACCCTAAATTGGTCTGCAATGCACGAGCACCTGGCGTGGTGATTTTGTCAAACACGTTGTAATCCACCGCAATGTCTTCTACGTCAAAGTCATCCTCTTCCTCCTCATTTTCATCTTCCTCGACGTCTTCCTCCATGCGCCTCTTCCCCCAGTATTGGCTAGGCGAGGCAGTAGTCTCCGAGCGCCCCCTTGGTCTGGTTGAATCAGGGTTGGACTGTGACTCACGTTGAGTGGATACAATGTTTTCGTCAACAGCGTATGAGGAGTTGAGGAAGTCATCCTTGTCCAACGATAAACCGACCGTGGCAATATTTTGCCAGATGTCTGTTTCGCAATCCGGGACAGCAGCGAAAACATCTACCCAGCTCATCTGCAGCCAAACACAGCATGCAGAATCTTAGAGTTACTGACTTGCAATTTAGGACGGTCCGACCTAAACAGCATCCAAGGAACATAGGCTAGGATAGGAAAATTACGTCGACTATTATGACAATTAATCATTGAGTTCCAGACTATGTATGCATTTTAGGGCGGTCCTCCCTAAACTGCAACCAGGATCTAAAATTGTTCATTTACTACAAGTAAGCAGTAAGCGTCAAGTGCAGGTTTGCAGTTTAGGTCGGTCCGACTTAAATTGTAGCGATGTACTTACCAGGGCAGCACATGTCAATTTGCTCCCAGCAAAAACAGAGAATACGCTTGACCCCGGATGGCAGAACTTCTTGATGATCCCAAGGTAGAATTCCATTCGCAGCTCCATAATATACATTCTAAACGGTAGCTCATTGTACCTCTTAGATTCTTTATAAGTGATTGTATCCGGAGCTCGAAATTCCGGTTCAATCCGGACCTGCGTTGGCAGGTCTCTGCTTTGGAGAAAAATGAGCGGTACTTTCCTCAGCGCCCTTGCCGAATTCGCTGGGAGATCATAAAGTCTCTCATTTTTCGCTGGGTAGTAATCGGAGAAACTCCGATTATATGTGCGTAAGACCTCATTTTTCTCAACGAACCCGAGGACTTGAGATAAGTCGGTCTCGTCCTCGACGATGAACAACCAGGTCTTGACTTCTTCAAGCAGAGGTTCCTTCATTTGCTGCTGAGACATTAGTACTTCCAGGAAGAACGGCTTCTCCATCGTGGAGTTCTCCTTCTCCAGCACTCCGGGAATCGATCACTCCCAAACCGATCAAGTTCACTGTCTCCGGCGTCCAAACATCCGCCGGCCAGTTCTCGTGTGTGTTGTAACGTATGCTGTAAGGACGCAAATGTGCGACCGACGAAGGAATGCGAAATTGGTTCTTCTTTTCCAGGAAGACTTTGAAGAAGGCCTCTATCTTGGGATCGATGGTTGCTTCTGTCTTATTTCTCCCTCGGGTTTGCTTGGTCATCAAAAAATATGCCTTACCTGGCCTTTCGAGCAACAGATTCATCGTTGCACTAGTGAAGCAGCGGCTTCTCTTGAATTGTCGCCAGTTCTCCGAAATGAGCTCATTCCTTGCATTGAACAAGTTCAGTTCTGGACAGATCAGATGAATCTCTTTTTTCACCATCTTCTCCCGCTTCACTCTCTCCACCCATTCCTTGGCACTGTAGCAGTCTTGTACGACCGTGGACACTGGTTTGATTGTCACTTTCGGATATGGGTGGTGGCGACTTGGGCCGGAGCGATTGAGAATGTGCTTCGCCAATCTCTTCATATCGTCGTAGCTGAGATTTCCAAGGGGCCTGAAGAAGTCTCTGCTCATTGCGCAACTTTCTTGCTTCCAGTTTTCCTTCTCATTGAACTTCATCTTCGTCTCTGGATCGATGAGCTCCCCATGTGTAGCACTGATGATAACTTTGCTCCAAACCTCGTAAACGTCGTCGGGCGCAGAAATTATTTTCAGTTCGTTTGTAAGCTTCAGCTTCTCGTCTGCACCCTTCTTCTTTGAGATCGTGAAGCTTTTATTCACGTCAATCATGGCGAATCTGAGATTAACTACCTTTTCAAAACTCTGCACAAGGATTGACCAAATTCATTAACTTATAATCTTATCATAAACTACACTTCAGAAGGAGCTCTCTTAGAGAGCAAGTACAAAACTGTAAGCATATGCAGTTTAGGGCGGTCCGCCCTAAAATGCTTACCTTGTACTTTTGCGTTAGCGCAGTATGGGCTTTGCCTCATTCTAAGGGTCCACCAGTTTTGTCTCCTTTCGGAGGTGCCGGTCTTCCCATGGAAACCCACACAGTCCTTGCTCCCAAGATATTTGTTGCCCAAGATGGCGTAGTAGGCTGAAAGTGGTTGGTCCGATTATAGTATGCGGAGATTGTCCTCAACATCTCCTTATCGAGTGACCAAACCACGTAGCATTTCCAGGTTCTGAAGTGTTTCTTCACTTCTTCGTTCACCATGCTTTCCTCTTGCATCATCAGGTGGCTTGCAGCTACGCTGTGCTGGCCATTGATGATGTAGAAGTCTCCGTCCATCACCTCCTCCCATCAAGGTGGATCTCTTTTGCCTTTTGGCAAGATCGGTGTGACGCAAAGAGTTTGCTTCACGCTCTTGTCCGGCATGTTGACAAGATAATGGAGCATCTCTTTAACAATTTTGTCCTCCTTCACGCGTATGTTGAGTTCGGCAGGTGCCTCCTTCAATTTTCCAATCGACAGCTCTTTCTTCTCACCAACTCCGTAGATAAACGCGGTGGAGTACTTCTCCCAGAAGTTCTTGTATAAAGCGCTTATATCTTTGTAGTTTGGCTTCCGCTCCGTCTTCAGGGCTTCCGGAACGACATTCATTTCTTCGAGATAGCTTACCGACTCCACGCCTAACTGCTCCGATGTCCTCTCGACTGCCTTCCTTGCTGACCCGGATGCCAGCGGACTGCTTTGAGGTGCTGTTGCTGGAGATGGTGGGGGCTTCCTGTTTTTCTTGCCTTTACTTTGTGACCCACCAGCCTTTTTCCCCGTTGATGGCTGACCTTCATCTTGAGCAGCTGTCTCAACGGATACCGTTCGTGGAGCCATGAAGGATCTTTGCATTGCTATCTTCTCCTTGATGACTACGAAGGAGTTCATCAGGAGCGTGATCTTCGTGCATAGTCTGCTTCCCGTCAGTGGAGTTCCGTCCATGTTGTGGTACTCGCCACTGTCTATTTTGCGCTCCAACTCTTTGATCTCCGATCTGTATGGCGTCGGCTCTAGACTTTCCAAAAATGGCGATATGTTGAACCAAATCTTCTCTGAGTTCAAGAGTAATATGAAGTGGTACTGATTGCCCGCTGGGAATTCGTTGTTGGTGGTGACGTAGTGAATTTTGATTATAGGGAATTTATCCGTAGACACCCGCTTCACTTTCTCGTCAAATGAGATCGGCAGATACGTCTTTGAATTCCGGTACTTCATGTTGAAGTGCATGTTGTCTGTATGGGGCACCATCTTCAGACACCACGCGTCCACCTCTTTTGGATTTTCGAACTCCCACCAGTCCCCTTCTATCATATCCTCGTCTACATTTGGACTTTCTTCTTCGACATCCTCAACTCTTTTGAAGTGCGCCTTGAGTTGATCCATGTATTCCTCCATTCTGCGCATGGACAACTAGAATTCAGTCTATTGTTGCGATTTAGGACGAACCGAGCTAAAATGTTGCTAGATGTAGACGCACATTTTTCTTGTTGATCTTTCTTAAGTCAATTTTGATTGCGCCCTTATTTATTTTTGATTTTGTAGTCTTTTGTTTGCTGCCTACGTTTCTGTATTAGTCTGCAGATTAGGGCGGTCCGCCCTAAACTGCTGGGATTATTCTTTGGTTTGTAAGCTTTTTTGTTTAATTAGTATAAGAGGCATTGAGTTTTAGAAGTATTTTATCTACCAATCATCATTGAAATGTTTTAATGTGTCTAATTTCTTTAATCATTTTATGGTAATGTCTATGCTTCTATCGTCAGTGTAGTGCTTTGGAGTGCAGTTTAGGGCGGTCCGTCCTAAATTGCGCGTGGTCTATATTCTCGGTTTTTATATGTAGCACATATATAGGGTTGATCAATTCTGAATTTTAACAGAAAGGCGGTTTAGGGCGGTCCGTCCTAACTTGCACATGGACTATATTTTTTATTTTTCAGCGTAGCATATGCATAGGGTTCATCAATTCTCGTGATTTACAGAAATGCAGTTTAGGACGGTCCGCCCTAAATTGTGCATGGACTACATTTTTGATTCCTTACCGAGTTAGCGTACCTTATATGTAGAGTTTACGAGTTCTTATTATGAACAAAAATTCAGTTAAGGATGGTCCACACTAAATTGCGCATGGACGACATTTTTGATTTATCAGCGTAGCATATATATAGGATTGATCAATTCTCATGATCTACAGAAATGCAGTTTAGGACGGTCCGCCCTAAATTGCAGACGTTCTATTTCTGACTTTGCACTCAATACCCGCTTGATATCCGGGGATATCTAGGTGATACCCGCCTAAGACCCGGAGATATCATGGTCATATCTGTCAAATTCTATGCGAGGGTTAACACGTTCTTCAGTTGTAAAGCTTGATAATTAGAACCCTAAACCCTAAACCTCTAATACTAAACCCTAAACCCTAAATCCTTAAACCCTTAAACCTGAACCATTTATTAACATCCAATGTAGAAGTCCTGACCTGCCAAATAACACAATGATAGTTTTTTGATACTTGTCTCCTTCCACAAATGAAAAAATCCTCAAAGCTGCTACCACAAACGTATCCAAATCACACTGCTGCAAATCCAAGAGTGCAAAACAAGGAGTGAGAAAACAAGAAAAGTAGAATTGCAACTACTTAGTCACATGTAATTTAGGAGACAAGCAATTGATTCGTCCCCAAGTTCAACAGAATTGCAACATCCAGATGCAATTGAAACCAGTGCTCCCAATTGTTTTCCACCATTCTATAAATAAAAATGAAACCCACAAGCATCCCACAACCCACAACCCACAAGCATATGACCTAAAATTGCACCACAGAATCCTTGAAATTCAATCACACGGAAACAAAACCCTAATACAGCATAGCATCTAATATGAATCTCATCAAGCAAGGAACCGGCAACTTGTGAAATTAGCACTGTCTGGCAATTTCTAGCAGCTTGAATTTAGGTAAAAAAAGCATGAAAAAAGATTGGCAAAGTACCTATTGAAACGAGGAATTCTGATTTTGTGCCTCCCACTTCGCAACTGAAGTATGTCGCAAACAGCAGGTGCAGCTCAAGTGCAGCTCGCACCAGCTTGCACCAAGCACCAAGCACCTTGTAGCAAGCAGCAAGCAACTCAGACAACAAAGCACCTCGCAGCAAGCACCTCGCACCTCGCACCTCAGACAGCAGAGTACCTTGCAGCAAGCACCTCGCACCTCTCACCTCAGACAGCAAAGCACCTCGCAGCAAGCACCAAGCAACTCAGACGGTAGTAGGTGCAACTCAGCACCTCACACCTCGCATAGCAAGTTTAGCAAGCAGCAAGCAACTCAGACAACAAAGCACCTCGCAGCAAGCACCTCGCACCTCAGACAGCAGAGCACCTTGCAGCAAGCACTTCGCACCTCTCACCTCAGACAGCAAAGCACCTCGCATAGCAAGTGCAACTCAAAGAACAGGTGCATCCTAAACCTCGCACCTTGCACCGCAACAGCAGATGCAACTCAGACAGCAGGTGCAACCCTAAACCTCACACCGAGCACCAAGCACCGAGCACAACAACAGCAAGTGCAACCCTTAACCTTGCACAAAGGATCCAGCACCAAGCACCAAGTACGAAGCACCTCGCACCAAGCAGCAAACACCAAGCAATCCGCACCTCGGACCAAACAATCCGCACCTCGCACAGTAGTTGCAACCCTAAACCGAGCACCGAGCACCAAGCACGAAGTACGAAGTACCGAGCACCAAGCAGCAAGCAATCCGCACGTCGCACCTCCCAGCAAGCACCAAGCACCAAACACCAAGCACCAAGCAATCCGCACCTACCACCTTGCAATTTCAAATTTCGAGCATTCCTCATAGCTCTCTCGCCGCGCTCCTTCGCTGCAACCCAGGCGGCCAACAAACCACTTCACACGAAACCTCAACGAAGAAACTAAACCCTAAACCAAACCAACAAAACTAACAAAGCTAGCAACAAATGCGTTGACCCTCCCCCCGCTCGGCGAAAGGAGGGTGACGACCGACCGGGGCTACACTGAGCCTCCAACCAAGGTCGGTATTAGGTTCGGACTTAGGGTCGGGTAAACGTTCGACTACCGAGGCTACAAGGTCGGGAATTAAATCCACAGGGTCGGCAACTGAGGCTGCAGGGTTGGACGTTGGTACTACGGGCTTCTTTTCCATTTTTGAAGAAGTGCCATATTGGCAATATAAAAAATGATATTGGTTTTCCAAATTGCAACATTTATCCATTTAAGGGAGCCAACCCATTTTGACCACTTAAGCCGTTTGGACTATTTGCACGGCTGATTTTTTCAAAACTTTCATTTCTACAAGTTTCGAAAGAGGCATTACAATGTAGGCATAATTTTTTAGATGTTTTTTTGCAACATAAAATTATTGAGAACTTTAGTGGAAAATGGGCTTTCTTCTATTCTGATGATATAGCCCATTATCTTTCCAACAATTTTGATTGCAATATTGAAACTCTCCTAAGCCAATTATATAGTGCGACAACTGCATAGAAAGTTGTGCCATATGTAATTGCTTCAAATTTTTTGTGCACAGTCAAAAAGGCAATGGTCTATACTACCAGAATGGGATGTCGGTTATAAATGGGTTGCCTCTTGTATTGGATGTATGGTATGGTTTTCATCCAAAATTGGGCAATTTCATCTAATATATTTTTTTATTTCAAAGTTGTCTAGCAATTTCATCCACTTTTTCTAGCATTTTTTATAATCTTTTTTAGGGCAATCCTTCCTTTTCATAAATCATAACAATCTTGCCCACTTAGAAGTTGAACTTTGCATGAATAAAAAAAAATGGGAATAGAATGGGCCCTCCCCTTGAATGGTCCAAATCCTTCAAATGTCTTGCAATAATTAAAAAAGAATGCTCAAATAAATTTAAAGCAACTTGAAATTCATGCTACACATTGGATTCCACATTAATTCTCAATGCTAGCCCATTTAGGAGTTAATTTACATGTGAAAAGGAAGGATTGCCAAGGATACGGCCGTTGTACCTTAACGGTTCAAAATTAAAAAGGTCATGGAATTTTGTAAGTGATTGCTCAAATTTTGATCAAGCAAGTTGTAAATAGTGGTACAAGCAACATCGTACGTTCATTTTCAATCTTGCCCACTTAGAAATTGAACTTTGCATGAATAAAAAAAAAATGGGAATAGAATGGGCCCTCCCCTTGAATGGTCCATTCTATTCAAATCATGGCCTTATGGGATGAATTCATTAAATGGTAAATAAAATATATATTAGTACAAGTTATGAATTAGATGAACTTTAAGATTTTATAATAAAAAGCACTACTAGTGCTTCTTTCATACATTTTTGCAAGCAAAAATAATATGTAATTCAATAACTCATGTGCTGTAGTATAGAAATACTAAAGTCCAGAAACCATGATGTATATGAAAATAATCAAACGCAAAAGACATGTACAAGTTGCATACTAATTGAACATTTAGATTTCATGATAAAACATTATTGATGGTCATTTCATTCATTTTAACATGCAAAAGAATTCTAATTGAATAAGTCATGTGCTGTAGTTTACAAATATTGAAGCCCAAAAGCCATGACATATATGAAAATAATAAATGAACGAAATACATGTACAAGTTGCATACTAGATGAACATCTAGATTTCATGATAAAACAATTAAAGGTCCTTTTATGCATTTTTACATGCAAAAAAACTTCTAATTGAATAACTCATGTGCTGTAGTTTACAAATAATGAAGTTGAAAAGCCATGACATATATGAAAATAATAAAACCCAAATACATGTACGAGTTGCATACTAAATGAGCAATTTAGATTTCATAATAAAACGAAACTAATGTTCCTTCTAGGCACTTGGAGACATGCCAAAACAAATTAATTGCAATAAATGATATTGAGAGACTTCGAATTTTTATCCATATGAAATTGTAGTTCCATTTCGAATAATTAAAAGGTATGAAAGAAAAATATATTACAATCTACAAATTTATATTTATTGGGTTGAATTCAAAGAATCTTATTACAAATCTTGAACCCAAATTTAAAATTAGGAACATTCCAATTCATTTTATTGATTAAAAAATTGTTGAGAAGAATTTATTACATCGGTCCACCGATCCACGATGCCAACACTAGCTCTAAGCGTTATTACAAGTGTATATTATGTGAGTCTGGAAAGCTACAAAAAAAGGTTTTGCACGCAAGCACATAAATATGGTGCAAGTTGTAAACGTTTTGAATTCTCAAATTCCATGGATTGAGCGTTCAGACGTCCAACTCATTTTTGAAGAAGTAAATAAAACCTTAAAATTTTAATGTACTACAGATGCCTTTCAAATTTTGGCTACTTTCTATAGATAACTAAGAAAATAACTTGCATGATTGGTGGCACATTTCAAATAATTATAGTGCTAGTGCCTTCATGATTGAATGGCACTTGCGAGTGTGAATTACCATAATGTAAACTTATAATTTATAATTGAGAGTGTGATGTGAATGCAAGGTGGACTCCACCATGATGGGTTTCCCAAATTAATCATTTCAATAATTAATGTTCTTCACTTCAAGAGATGACCTCACCTTTTGCCACTTCCAAAGTTCATTGTATGTGTCAATCACCCAAATTTTCAGTTAAAAATGATTGTTTAGTCATGTATTTATGTTTAAAAAAGTTGAAAAGTCCGTCATATAGGATCTTCATACACCATAATTATTATTTAGTGCAATAGGAAAGTCCTCTGCAAAGGGTGTTCATGATTCCATTGAACATGCAAAAAAATATACAATTACATAATTTTTAACATGAGTACCAAATGCATCTTTCATTTTATGTGCTTATCTTTCTACATTCTCATGTGGAATGTAAAAATTCACGTAGTACATTGTAAAAAAACAAATTTTATTTTATTTTATTGTATGTGTACTTTGTTTTCAATATAATGCTTAGCACTAATTTGAATATAATGCCCACAACTAATTTGAACTTCCTTAATGAAAATTTTGAGTATTCACGTTAAAAATTTCATGACATTTTAAATTTTGGACATCTTCAGTCCAGTGGCCATGAAACGTGTACATGATTTATTAAATGGGCAAGCATTGAAAATTTGCTTGGAATCCAATGCATAACTTTAGTTACAGTAATTTTTGGCTTTGCCAAGGATACTAATTGATTTATTGTATGTCTTTCATAATGTTCTATTATTTTAAACAAAAAGAGTAATTCATAGACTTTTACATTTTTTTAACTACTCAAACCCATTTGAAAAAGTATCAATTAATTTTTTTTAAGTTCATTTGTAAGGCTTTGGTTTATGCCAAAGTGTTAAAACTTTTTTTTTCCAGTTTTTTCAATGTTTATGTATGTACGCTTTTTTCGAATGTTGAACATTTAATCCACATTTTTAACATTGGACCCTATACCCTAAACCCTAAACCCTAAAGCGTTGTTTACATTTTGTACACCAACATTCATAAACAAAGAGATTTTATTTTTAAAATGCAAAGTCAACAAAGTTACAAAAGTTCAATACATTCTTTGCACATGCATTGTTGCGTGGCAAGGAAAAGGAAGGAGAGAATGTCTCACCTACTTCTGGAAATCTTTAATGTTAGACAAAAAATCGCGCGCAAAATTTGCTTTGTCAACACTATGATTTGTGAAAAAAAATTCCAGTAGTTGACTTTGCAAATCCGCAAACACCTGAAATAGGCTTGAATCTGAAGTAAGCACTGTCAAGTGGACGACTATTTTTCTAATGAAAGACTGCACGAACTTCTTCCAAAGATCATGTGACCTGAAAAAGTGCTACAAAGTGGAAAACGAATCTCCCGAAAAAAAATTTGAAATTTGAATTCATTTTGTTTTGGCGCGGCCCCCTTCCGGCGCCAAAACTTTGTTCCCCCCCGCGCCAAAACTTTGCTCCCCCCGGCGCGGGTGGCCGGGTGCTTTGTGTATGCGCGTTGAGATTGTTAGTGTCGTTCTCATTCTCATTTGGCTTTTCTTATGTGATCGTGAACCTGTTCAAGCTCTCTGTTATTCATTGTTGTCATTTTCTTCTGTTGTGGTTTGAACACAGTTGGACGAGGCGTTCTGCAGTTCAAGGTGCGTTTTGCGTACAACCAATAGATGAAAGCATTTTCTTTGTCCAGACATTTGTAGCACTCCAGTACTTTGTGCATAGTCATAGAACGCAACAGATTTCAAGTTCGACAGAGTTCTCCTCTTCTTCTTGAACATTTTAATTTCGTATTGAGGAATTTGCAATGTGCTCATACATTTTCAAGTACAAGTTTAGTTTTAAGTCATCATACTGAATTCAATTTCTGCGGTATGAATAGGTACCCTGGTTTGTAGCCGTAAAATCCGGGTCTATATTTAGAAACTTCAGTGGGCTACATGTTTTTGAAGACGTGCAATTTAGGACGGTCCGTCCTAAAACGCAAGTAGACCATGTCATGACTTGTATTTCATGTCGAGCATATTACGTTTTTGTAAGAAGTGCAGTTTAGGTCGGTCCGACCTAAACTGCACTGCGATGGGAAATAATTTTATGAATATGACAACAAAATACAATAGCACTGAATCCAATTTCCTTGACCCTATTCATGCAGTTTAGGGCGGTCCGCCCTAAATTGCAGATTGACAGACCTAAATATTTTCTGAAGACTTAAATAAGTTGGGGTTTCTAATAAATAATCACAAAATCAACAGTTTGGATATGCACTTTAGGTCGGTCCGCCCTAAAATGAAATGCATCAACGCCTTAATTTATATTCTATATAGTAAAATTTTTACTAGTGGGACGAGCAGTTTAGGTTGGTCCGCCCTAAATTGCAATGCATCATTTACCCACTGAAATGAAGACAATTTATATTTACGCTACATATACTGTCATTGCAGTTTAGGGCGGTCCGTCCTAAACTACATACTGACAAACCTAAATGTTTTAGAAGCATTAACTAGGTAGGTATTGCTATATCTTCAATACACGGAGAGTCCGGACATACACTTTAGGACGGTCCGCCCTAAATTGCATTGCAATAGTTTTTTATTGCACAACAGTGAACAAAGCAGGTTCTTGTTCAATGTAGAAAGGACTTCGACAACCTTCACGCAGTTTCTACCGATCATGCAGTTTAGGGAGGTCCGCCCTAAAATACACTTCTTCCTTGTTCAATTTATAGGGTTTCAGCATGTCGAGTCTGGAATATTTCACACTATGTTCATGCAGTTTAGGTAGGTTCGCCCTAAATTGAAATGCCACAATTTCTGTACTTAAGAAATAAAATATGAGGGGATGTCTTATTTAGTTTCTAAAATCTGACAAAGTGGTCATGCTATTAGCCTAAAACCGCCACGCCATTGATATTGATAGATTAAGAAAATGAATGAGGTCTACGGCATCTGTGTTCAGAAAATTTCACACTACTGTGAAGCAGATAAGGGTTATTAGCCGTACAATGATCATTTATTTCGATCAGATTGGTCTTCATTGATCTAGAACTTTGTTTGTCTAGTTGTGCAGTTTAGGGAGGTCCGTCCTAAACTGCATTTATATAAATTAAAAAATTACATTAAATAAAATTTGACAGGTCTTTCTTCATCTATTAATTTTCTATTCGGATTGTGGTTTATGGTTA
Source organism: Climacium dendroides (assembly GCA_950106755.1). Lineage (NCBI taxonomy): Eukaryota > Viridiplantae > Streptophyta > Bryopsida > Hypnales > Climaciaceae > Climacium > Climacium dendroides. The sequence goes on along the minus strand of OX467089.1, from coordinate 27,824,246 downwards.
CAGATAATATGGGCTCCGTTGATGTCCCACTTGACCTCATGGACTCATCAGACGATGAACTCCAGGTACTTCAAGAAATGAGTGCTGGCATTCCTGAGTGTGAAGGGCTTCCTCGACAAAAATGGAATACAAGGTTTGTTACTTTGTATAATGGAGAGGGCGTTCTTGTTGGAGAAGGTACTTGTCATAGTGTGAATTCAGATCTTGTACTTGGTGTGACTGGACCTCTTGGAGACACTCATGTGTCAGTGCACATTTCAAAATCACATTCTGAAGTGGACATTTCTGAAGAGAATGTCTTCTCATTAGTAGCTTGGCCTATTGAGCTCGTGCACTGTCGTGGTGCTAGTTTACGCGATCATGAACAGAGAGACAAATTCAACCGTCTACAAGCAAGTTTAATGAATCCATCATCATCCAAATCTGTTAGGCCCTATGCAAGTGCCAACCGAAATCCGCCTCGTCAAACTGCTGTCAGAGCAAAAGACCTCCTTACACAAGAGTCAATCAACATGGTGTCTAGCAAAGTCTGCTGCAATAAGAATTGTGTCCAACCGTTCCCGAGGGAGAGAATTCGGGCATTTCGAGAAAGAATGTACAGAAATTCAACATTTAAACACCGTGCCTTCATGAAGACTGATGTGCACAGACAAATTCATGAAGGTGCACATCGAAGGAAGATGGTTACAATTGAAGGCATAAATGTGTGTTTGCGCACATGGATGCTTATTGCGGGAGTTGCTGAGTCTACATTCTATTGCTACTCAAAATACATGAAGCTCAATCGAGAAGCAAGGGATCACGGTAATACAGGACTGTTGAAGCCTAGAGAACATACCCTACAAGCAATAGCTTCTTTAAAGTGCATCCTTGACAGGGAAGCCGATCATATGCTGCATCGCACCCGGAGTCTGAAGGCAGGTGAGAAGGTCGTGTCAAATATTCTTCCGGCCTCATTTCAATGGAAAGACCAATTGAAGAAACTCAATGATTCCAATGCGGCCTTCGGATTGAAGGAGATCTCCACTTCGAACTTGAGTAAAATAAGGTCCACAAAGTTCTCAGAATTCGATGTGAAGAAGCCAGAGGATAATTTTGCTCGGTGTGCTACTTGTGACAAGCTAAATGAGCTTGTTAAGGGTGCTATCAGTAGATCTCAAACTGCTTTGAAATGGGCAAGAAGATTGGATAGGCATCTTACCATTGCTCGTGCCCATAGGGATGTATATTAAATCAATCGAGAGTTGTCATTCAAGTCTCCGCATGAATGTCTTACAATCATATACGACAAAATGGATCACTCGAAAACCGCTTGTCCTGTGTTCTCTCACAAGAATAAAAAACTCGATGGCCTCATGAAGCTACTAGTTTCTGTGACGGGTATGCTTGCACATGGTCATGCAGATGTACGCTACGCGCATTATGGCTTGGATGTCTTCTCCCATGACTCCAACTATACCGTTGGATCAATGGCAAAGTTGTTGCGAGATTTAGAGTTAGTTCTGAAGTCTTCTTCTAGAGAGTTGTTCAAAAATTCAAAGTCCACTAATTTGTTTAAGGCTGTGCTAGAGGGTGCAGACATGTGCAATGTGTCACTACCGCCGTTGCCAAATACTTTAGCTCCAGCCATGCGGCTACCGCCCATTTTGAACGTGCAGATGGACAATGCCACTGGAGACAACAAGAATAGATACGTTTTCTGTTTTTGGTCTTTACTTGTCGCAAACAAAATCTTCCGGGAAGTGTACGTGAACTTCATGATTGTGGGTCATACACATGACGACATAGATGCGTTGTTTGGAAGATGGAGCATGGATTTGAAGAAAGACAACTTCTCAACAGTACCAGCACTAATGAAGTCATTCATGGATGTAGATTCCATCCCCGTTATCCCTCACCTTATTGAAGAAGTGCCCGATTTCAAGGGTTTTATAGCAGGGTCGCTTGTTGATGGTGATGACATCCTCGTTGGACACACAAAACCACATCAGTTGAAGTTCTACCTGGACTCAACGGGGTGCCCTGTCATGAAGTACAAACTTCTTTGCACTGATGCAGAGTGGTTAGGAGAAGACGGAAGAGGCATCAAATTATGGAAAGAAGATGTTGAAGGGCGAAGTTTGTGGCCATGGGGTGAACCGCTGCCTATTCCGTTGAAGCCTATGAAAGGCTTAGATGACATCGTCAAAGGTGTGTCAGGGTTCGTGAAATATTGGGACAATTTATGCAATGCAGATGTCACTGGGGATTATCTAAGACGTTACGAGCACATAGTGAGGTACTGACATGGCGTCAAGACAGCGTTGATGGAACCATTACCTACCTTTGGTGTTTTGAGAGATGGTTTTTGGTCAACTTCACGAGTAGTAGCAGATCGAGTGGATGAATTGAACGAGGATGGTGAAGAGTGTGAAGAATTTGGGGAAGATGACCCGTACGTTGGGCCGTTGAGTGGTTGTCCAAATCCATCCTTTCGGGTAGCTCGAGATTTGTTTGAAGGCTATTTTGTTGCGGTTCGCCCCGCAGATGGTGACACTCATCCGGTGTGGATTGCAAGGGCATTGTCTGATCCGAACTGCAGCCCAGAAAATCCGAATTGTGTCCGTATTCAATACTTCCATCCAACATCAAGGAATCAAGATGTTATAGATTTCTACACCGGATGGGACAGCGAAAGAGGTCTGCGTTGGAAGGTAGATGAAACTGAACCTCCTGTTTGGCAATACACTGATGCTCTTATGACAACGCGGAAGTCGAGGATCAAGAAAGACACTCAGGACTGCATGATTAAGATCCCTGCTATACAAATTGAAGTCATTAACGAGAGCTTGAGTTCCTATAATTGAGAAGCCATATGTACATAAGGGTATATGTGGTATGCTTTATTTTGTTTTCCCATCCACATATTCTGTGTAATGGATGGAATTTATATATTGCAATAGATGGCATATACTTTAATTATGTTGGTTTGGATTTATAGTTTGGTATTGTTTATATGCTTTGAAATGTAGCTTTTGTTTTTACAAAACAAGAGTATTCAATTTCAATTATAATAAATTGCTTCTAAGTACATTTGAGTTTTATTATTTTTCTATGTTTTAATTTATTTTTGTTGAAGCACTTATGTTATAATATCTATGACGAATATTATTGATAATTTGAAGCAACTGGAAAAAATGGGTAGTGGTTCTAATGACTATGTGTCTGATAATTGTGTTAAGTAATTGTCACAATTCGGGTAGGGGGCCGATTGATTGTTACAACTTTCCTAGCTACATGCATAGGTCATTAGGCAGCACCAAGTCATGCCTCTCCCTCAACCGCTTATTCATATTCAATGGGAATAGAACTCGGACCGTTTGAATGACATGAACCATCCTTTACAACCAACTTCAAAGCTCATGACATGGTGTTCAAAAAGTAAAGATTTTATGTATATTAATGTTAGCATTGGTGCTTGAAATTTGACCTAATGTTCAAACTAGAGACTTTGTATGTCACTACACTCTCATTTTAATGGAAATTACATTAAAAAATTAGTATGTCTAATATTTGTCAACCTAAATTATATACAAAACATCCATTCGTATTGGTATCAAAATCGACAATATTATTTTGGGAGAGTCCTAAACTCCCAAAATTTTGAATATAGCGTTTCCACAAACTCTGGAATTTTAGACAACTCAGCGGGGTACTGTAAATGCCTTCGGTGTCGTGGAGGTAGCGACAACCTATAAGCATCTCTCAAACACTGATTTTCATTCACTAAGTCTTGGAGAGTCCTGCGCGCCGATAAAAAAGTAGTTAATTAGTCTCAATGTTTTTACTGCCTCATGGAAGCCGTGAAGCTCCCTTTGCAAGTAAACATGGCTTTCCATTACTAGTATGTTATGGGAAAACTACAAAGCCTTTACAACTGCACAAAATAGAGCAACAGCAAGGTGTAAGTGACACTCACTTCTAAAATTCTGCAAGACAAATGGAGTTCCCAAAAACACACGAATGAGCCCAGTCACGCTCCTGCAATGTCAGATTTCGAGTACTAAGGGACGTGCATGTCACTTCTCCATTGCCTCCTGCTTCTTCCTCTTTGTCCCACACTCGTTGTCGTGTTGACTCGCACTCTAGGATGTACTTAGTGCACAATCCCAAGCCGGCCTCCATAGCATTCCCAATGGCCATGCAACCTTCAGGTCAAGCTTTATTTCTAACATATGACTTAAAGTATTTCATGTACCTCTCTAGAGGATACATCCACCAGCTCTGTATAGGACCATACAAATACAATTCTTCTACAAGGTGGACTAGCAAGTGAGTTGTAACCTTCAATTTTTGATTTTTTTAGTCCATTTGACAATACAGTGTAAAAAGACCCTTGGATTTGATCCATTCTCATTTGTATGTCAAATAGCCTTGTAGAAAATTGTTGTAAATTGAAAAGGTAGCTTAGAGATAGAGAAAGGGTCAATTTGATAGATATGAATAGGGTCAAATGGACACAGCAACTCTTCCTGTGAAGAGTTGCATGTCTTCTTTTTGAGACTATATGTCTAAATGTCCATTTACTTAGTTTTAGTTCTTACAGGCTGAAAGACTCTATTGTATTTTTATACTCAACTTGTAATTCAAACTTATAGCTTTTCAATTTGCAAATTGTCTAATTGCGTTGTGTGTGTGTTTTTGGTTGTGAAGTAAGTCTGGACAGGAAGTCCAGTTGCTGTGATTTGATTAGCAATCAAGTAGACTGCGATTGTATTTTGTACGCACAGTGTGGTGCGGTCTAGTTAACAATATGTGCATGTTTGTTGAGCAATGTAAGTATTGGATCAAGTGGACTGTGATTAAAACATAGCACGGAATTGGTGCTGTTTTGTTAATTGATTTTTGTATCTAATTGTAAGAATTGTGAGAATTCCTTGTCAAGTTGATGGTATAGTCTGGCTTACATTTAAAATATGATTCATTGTCAAATTATCTGCAGTGAAAGCTGTGTATGTGTTGTGTGGAAATTGAGGTCGATTGACTGAATGTGTACGTATGAGGATAAAGTTTATTAAATTGAGAATTTAGTAAATTTTATGTGTATGATACAAGAGAACCAAATTGATATATGTCTATTTGATTGAGTGGAAGCTGAAGAGTCTATCAGCTATGTGAAACTTGTGCAAGTAATAGAATTTTGAGATTAGTCAAATCTTTGTGAGAGAGGACTTGAGTGTTCCCCATTTATCAAATCAAGTTTCTGGGAGCGCAACTTGAAGTAGGATGCAGTTATAGACGGATGAATCAACAAGCAACACCGTGAAAAAGGTGTATGTGTAAATCAGTCAATTGAACATGTTATGGAATGCGTGGTGAATGGTTAATCTTGCATTACAATGGTCAAATGGACGAGTGAATAGAGTTTGCATAGTGGTCTGTTTGACCCGAGCTTGTGGATCAATCATTGATCGTATGTAATTATAAATTGTCAATTTGCTTGTGTGATCCAGTTTGTGTGTGTAATATTGAAGTTGAAGTTGTGCCTAGTCTAATTGACAAGTGGTTATTGATTGAATTCGGTGAGTAAATTGTTATTCAAATTAAGTTGATTGGTCGATATATAAAGCTGGTCTACCAGCCATGTGCGTGATGGAGCAATTGAGTGAATTTAAATTGTTGAGAATTATTCCATTTTAAATTATACATTACTCTAATTGACCACAGCAAGTTATTAAGTCGAATTGATATAAAACAAGGTCAATGTTCGGATTGGTCTAGTCGCATTTGGACCAATATAGAGAGAAATTTGACACATTCAATTGCAAGGTTATTAGAAGGGCAAGTGTGACCTCATTTTATTCACTACTTCATATCATGACTATCACCGTTTAAAGGTGACTACATTTATTTGCATTCCATTTTTTTTCCACTATGTAGGAGTTACCATTGGAAGGAGTTATAATTTCTTTCCATTTTTATTCCAATCACATTTTTTTGCGCTACTCACTAATTTGCAATAAATAATGTAGTATACCTTGTTTTCTCTATTTTTTCCCCACTACAGAGTACCTACTCCTACAGTTGTAAATGAACTCCAAATTCTATAATTCCCACACTTGTCCAAGAGACATTGTTTCTCTCTGGGCGTATATTTCATAACATTTTTTAGGTCAAGTTTAGTATCAAGCAAGAAGTACATTGCACCTCATTTGTAGCCATAACACACACAAATCAAATAAACATAAAAGGAATACACATAGTTCAACTCATAAGAGTCGTCAATCTTATGAGTCTAAGTTGCGGTGGACTCGGTCATAGAAACCTCACTAGAAGATGACTCTGGCGTCTCCTCACCCTCAGAAGCTGAAACGTCTACAAAATGAACCACATTTGCAGCATACTTCAGAATGCGAGGTTTAGGATCTCTACAACCATGTTGTTCATATTGTGTCGCCATCTTCTCGGCATACACTGGAAGTTTGTAAGACTTCTTCGGACTCAAGATAAGTCTTCGAATCTTCTTCATTGGGTGCGTTCCCTTCACTGCTTCGTTCCTTAAAGAACCACACATAGAAGGTTTAGGTCCTTGAAATTCTTTATATGCAACGTATATTACAAAACAAAAAAATGTTGTCATTACAAAGCAAAACTTACTTACTAGGTCTAACGGTGCGTGTGAACACCATTGGTTCGACGTGTACGGCATCAAGATCAAGGGTGGCAATAGCTTCCACTGGAGCTTGAGTCACTCCTTCTATTGGAGTGGCTTTCTTCATCGGCTTCAAAACAATGTTGAAGATATCGATGTCCTTCTCCAAGGCCACAATATGGCGGCCCGTCCTACGACAAGCCGTAATGGACGCCCCTGCAATAGAAGCATGTGGTGATCAATGTTTAAGTACATCTTTACAAGAATAAACAATTCATTTTAGAACTCTTTCTTGAAACTGAGTAGTATTATACCTGTAGCAACGGTGCAGTCGAGAACTACATCATCTTCATCGGTACAACCTTCGATGAAAAACTGTAGGAACTTCACATCTTTCTCTCGGGGTCCACGCCAAGGCACTTTGGTTTCCTTGTTTACCATCATGGTCTCCTTAGTAATGTAATTGATGACCATGTCTTTCTTCTGGAGGTTCCACTTTGCTTTGGTCATGGCTGTGGTCTGCCTAAATTGGAAAAGTGATGCCACTTTTCCACCCACGTCCTTTATGAAAAGGGTGACTCCGAACTTCACGGTCTGCATCAAAAAATTAATTAGTAAAGAGGGGAATGCCATTGACAATCACACCATATATCAAACCAAGAATCACATCTAAAAGAAAACCTAAAATCACATGAAAAATAGAATAGAGAACTCACTGTTTCGCCAAGGTTTATTCCCGATGCGAGGTCCAATTGGTTGAATGCCAACCACTCTTTCTTCATCTTCAAGTTCTTGAAAATCTTCATCAACCCTGCAAACATACTTCGAGACTGAACGCTGTAGGAATGAAACACCAAAAGACAACCGTTGTCTTGTAAATACTCCTCGGCAAATTGGAATGCATTTTGCATTCCAGCATATGCTGGGTCCGCGTTCCACGAGGGAACGCGCTTCTCTGAGACAAGAGGCACATGCAGGGTCTCTTGGCAATCAAAGATGATTAGATCCACCAAAGGGTCTCTGGTGACCCTGCCGTCGAATGAGCGCGGTTTCCCTGCATTCACCTGCAACGAAGGAGTTTACTATGTCACAAGAGGATTGAACAAGAAATAAGAAACTCATCCAGAAACTGAAAGAGAGGAAAATTAAAATACATTTGAAGGTTCACGATACCTTTTGAATGAAGTCCATAACTTCAATATATGGATTTGGTGGTGAATTCTCAGAATCTTCCATAATATCAATGATGGATACGTTTAAGATAAGCTCCTCTGTTCTGACATTGTCGTCGTCTATCACCAGGACTTGTGTACCTTGGGTCAGCATATTCTCCGTCCACTCTGGAAGTATGGCCTTCCTCTTCATCCCGGAGTGGCTTCCTTCCACCAACTGCGAGCTCTGGTCAACTACTGAAGACAATGGAACCTCGGTATTGCCCTCATCTTTTTGCTTGCCTTTGGCCTTCGCTTTCTCCTCCTTCTCTCTCAATTTCTCCCTCTCCTTCTCCTCTTGCTTTGCCAAGCGATCTGCCTCCCTCTTTGACTTGGTTTCTAGCGCCAAATGTAGCTTAGCCGCCTTCTTTCTGTCAGCTCTGTCCCTCTTGGCAATCGCCTTCGCCTTTTGAACTGCGTTGAAACCTGCGAACTCATCGACATTTAAGTCAACCCCACTAATGCCCTCCAAAGAATCTCGGAGGGCTTGCTCCGATGGATGCGTGTATCCAATAGGGCAATCGAGGTACCATGCGCCACGGCTAAGATGAGCCGTGGTGTACGTTTGGAGTTGACTCGAAGTGTACATGCAGGTTGCCGAATGGCGATCAAGAAAACTCCTAAGGAATTCTGGGAAGTCATCCTTTTTGATAGCACCTTTTCCCTCAAGTTCAAACTTGAAATACCTAAATTGCCAAAAAATATGTAACATTGAAGGAAAAGTGAGCGACACGTGAAGTTTTAGTCCAAACATTTCCATCACAAATACCAAATGAGAGTCAAGATAAAGTGAACCTGAGTTGGAAACAAATTATATACTACTTTGAAGGCAGGCTATGGAAGTCTTGGAAGACTGAATTGGTTCCCAATTAATTAGCATTTTTGAATGAGCCTTACAAAAGTGGTGTAAGACATACTGATAGAGCACTCTTCTCACTGCTTGTTCGGACCCCTCATACTTCTTGAAATTGTCGCTCTTTTTGAAATAATTCGATCCCCTGAGGTAGTTCATATATCCATCATCCCAAACTTTCCTCCTCCATCCTTCCAGGTACTCTTGTAAGGTCTCCGGCTGCAGCGGGACGTTCATATTGATGACAATGCCGTCGTGCTGGACAACGTCGTCAAAGTACTTCACCGCTGCATCCTCGATCTGAGAAAACATAGAACAACAAAAATTTATCATCCACTAAAAGAAAATGAACTCTAGAAATTCTAAACAAAGAAAATCCAAATCCAATGACGTCTAAAAATTTATACAAAGATTATCACTTACCCCAGCATACCACACACAACGGTTTAAGAAGGGACCAAGTAATGTTTCAGAAACTGGCTTAGGCGGGAATCGCCTGGCATGTCGAGATGGTGTTGATGAGTTCCACCATTTCAAGAACTTGATCTTGTGCTCTGCCGTGGTGTTGCAAGTGGCCACCATTTGTAGCTTCTCCAGAGTCATCTCTGGCACTTCATTGGCACTCCAATGTCTCTCAATCTGATATTAAAAAACAAAATAAAGTCAGTCACTGTTTTAGACTTCCTAATCACAATGTCATATGAATGCTATCAAGGGGATGGAGGTACCTCCTCAATAAACCCTGGCTTGTTCGCCGGATTGGCTACCGCCACCAACTTGGACATCTTGACGTTTAATTTCCCGAGTTTCTCGTTTGCCCCAGCTCGCATCGCTTGCGTTAGTTCCACGGGGGAACGGTCTTCCTGTGCTGTCACCTCATTGTATTTGCGACCAGCTGCATCTGCAGACTGCACAACCTCTTGTTGCAGAAGCAAGTGAAAAATAGCACTTTCAAATACAAATAAAGAAAGTATTAAATAGAAGAGAATATAACACATCAAATTCAACAAGCCCGAGCATCCTCACCCTAAATACAAATGCCGTGAAGACTTGTAGTGGCATAGAATACCACGTTGGCTTCGGTTTCGGTGCCCCACACAGTCGAAGCTCGGAAGGCCTCAACATCTCTTGAAAACGCTCAATGGGAAGAAGGCCATACTTTTGCACCCTGTAGAGTATGTGAACCAAGTTGGTTTTGACGTGAGAATCCTCGATGGATCTGAAAAACAATTAATCACAGTGAGATTCATCACAGTATCTGCAGCATCCGAAAACCACAAAAAAACAAAAGTACATAAGAAAGGCTTGAAGGTATCAGAAAGCATACTTGTTGATGTCATGCATGACATGCATGACGAGCTCCGTCCTCTTCTTTGTGTCAAGTACAATGGCATCCACCACGTAATGCCATTCAATGTCCTTGGAATGCATTTTGCCAATGTACTTCATCCAGGAGATGAGTCGATGGTTTCCATCGCAAACATAGAACTTCAGGTTTTTTAAAAACCTGAGTTCGGGCACGGATTCCACGTAGGCATTGAACGCGTCGTTCTTTTCCTTCCATAGCGGCCCCCACGCCTCCATCTCCCCTTCAGTGAATTGGGAGCTCTCTCCGGCCTCGTCAGTTGTTGTCACGTAGAAAACCGTTGCCCCGTCGCGGTAGCCCTTGCTGAACTCGTGTTCTAGGAACTCGAGGTCGCATGATAAGGTAGGCCTTACCATGGGCATGGACACCATCCGGCAGAGTGGGATGCTCATTCTGAAAAGGTGGTGCGGTTTCATTCGAAGGGACGCTATAGAATTCACCGAATCCACCTTGTGGTACTGGCGGAGTTCTTCTTCCAAAAAATCTTTGTCATCTCCCTCCATCACAATGACCAGTGCGTCTTCTTCCATCATGTCACCCTCGTCTTCTCCTTCTCCGTCCCCTGCAATGGCCGGTTGCGTTGAGTCTCCTGTAGTTGGAGTCTGGAGATTTGTCTCTTCAAGCCACAAGTTTGATGGGGTGCCATCCATCTGCAAGTTAAAAACATGAGAAGTTGTATTACATTTGAAATAGCCAAGATAAATGTAGAGACATACTGACATTGAAAAATTGATGAACTCCATAATGAAACAATAGATAATACAATCAATCATTCTTGTAATGGGATTTCATGGAATGCAACTATCTCAAGAACTACATCCCTGTATCTCACTAGAGTCAATCAATCTCTACATCTTCATCCGACTCTGAGCTCAAAAGGATGCAGATTGGATCTCCAAAATTTTGGGCACTACTATAGAAATCGTCCGTCTCAGCTGATGCTAATGGTGGGGAATGGTGGCGTGCACGCTTCTGAGGTCCTTGAACACACGCTTGACTTTGCACACTAGTCTCAAATGTGTCATGGAAGTTGTCCACAGCGTCTAGGACATCATCAAAAGTAATCAATACCTCTTCGTCTTCTGGTTGATCACCGACAACGTTCTTGTCCTTCGATTCGATTGACACCTCCATCTCAGTCTCTTGCAACGGTGCAAGAGGCTGAGATGATTCTGCCTCAGCACTGACTGGCGTCTGAATAGGTGTCACTGTGGGTGAAGCTCTTTCTTGGCCTCGTCTTGTTTGAAGATAGGCACCAATGATAAAGTTAGATATAATTTTGAAACGGGTATAAAAAAACATCTAAACTAGCAAGCCTTAAAACTAAAAGTAAATGTGAAGATCATCACCAACAAAGTCAATTAAAATTTTGGACTAGGCATCTCCACACATGTACATCCAAAATATTGACTTTCATTCAGGATGCCTTAATCTTTTTGGCAGTACTAGGGCCCTAAATCCTCAACCATGGGAGGTGCCTTGGATCCCTAAATCTTCAAAGGTCATTTGGTCCACCCTTGCTAAACCTACTAAAGACTAACAAAAAATGAACTTTTCACTAATTTGGCAACAAGCGCCACACTGCAATCGCGAGCGCCACTCGCGTCACCAGCGTCACGAGCGCCGTGACCGTCACGAGCGCTAAGAGAAACCAGTGACATGCCTGGACTGAAATTCACATGCTTGGACTGAAACTCACATGCCTAGACTGAAACTCACATGCATGGACTGAAATTAACTTGCAAATATTTTTTGGGAAATTTCTGGGGTCCTGGGCAGTCGGCCAAGTGGTACCTCGGATCCGAGGCACCACCTGGCCAACTGCCCAGGACCCTAGAAATTTCCATAAAAAAACATCCTTTTTAAAAATTACCCTTCCCCCAGGCGCACAAACTCCCTCCTCCCTGGGAGTACTCATGCAACTTCCTTACGTGTTTTCAGATTCCATCAAGTTATCGCAGTCAATTCACAATCGAGGCACCCAAAACTCATCTCAGCGTTTCAAACGAGCATGCACTGAAATTAACTTGCACATTCTTTTTTTGAAATTTTTGGGGTCTTCGGCAGTCGGCCAGGTGGTGCCTCGGATCCGAGGGTGATCCAAGGGTGATCCGAGGCACCACCTGGCCGATTGCCGAGGACCCCAGAAATTTCAAAAAAAGAATGTGCAAGTTAATTTCAGTCCAGGTGGTGCCTCCCAAAAAAATGTGCAAGTTAATTTCAGTCCAAGTGGTGCCTCCAAAAAAAATGGTGTAGGGTTGATTTCGGCCAGGTGGTGCCTCCAATAAAAACATGGCCAACTGCCCAGATTCCCCAAACCGCCCCCGACGTCACTGATTCCCCCCGAAAACTCAATTGCTCCTCCCTTAAGTATTGAACCCCCGAAAAATCCCCCGAGCATTCTTCCGAGCAGTTTCATTCGGTTAGATCGAATTGAGCTTGCTGGATAGTCTTACGTGAATTTTGTGAAAAGGTCGGGGTCCGTGGTTGAGGGCCTGGAGGTGCTTCGGATCCGAAGCTACACCGGCGCCTCCCGGCTGGACCCCGTAGATTCTAATTTTTCTTGCCCGTACTGCACGATCATATTCTCTTGACACTCAAGGTGGAACGGAATTCTGCCGTGGCCAACAGTGTTCAGCAGAAAGAAAATCAATCTTCCATCTTTGCCGACTGCGTGAATCTGAAAGGCTAACCCCAGCACTTTCAAGCTACAAGGATTAGTGCGCGATTCACGAACGACTTATGCTATCTAAGCATTGACACACTCAAGCTCCGCATGCGATCTTACGCGCCACACTCAAGCTCCACGTAATGTACTCACACACCAGACTCACGAATCTCATCAAGCAACACAACTGGGAAAGGTTACCTTTGTTCGAGCCGGCGCAACAGCTGGAGCGGGTTCTTGAATGCCTCCACGGCCACAGCTCCTGGTGCTCCTCATCGTCATACTCTGCAAATCACACGAGAGTTCGCTCAGTTCCCACACCTGCTGCCGGACCGACTTCGGGAGAATGCGAGAATGTTTGCAAATGGAGGTGCACACACTGTCAATCATCGAGTACAGCTACGATGTGGATGGAGCAGCAAGGAGGACCACGGAATTCCAAATAAGGCTTGAAGCAGGTGAGGTTATCTCCGGAAATGTAGTGGTTTCTAATTTTGTCGCCCACGTTGCTGGATCCTTGGCGGGCTACCTCGGTGAAGTCATGCACACTAGATTCCCAGATAGCGTCAACGGTGGACTGACGTGGATTCGCCCACGTTGCTGGATCCTTGGCGTGCTTCCTCGGTGAAGTCATGTACACTGGATTCCTAGATAGCCTCACTGAACGGCCAAACTGAACGCCCAAATTTTTTTATATGTGATTCCAAATTAGACTATCGGTTACATTTGCCGAACTTCAGAATTCCGGATCCTGGTTTCACCAAGGTGCACCAGTAGGAGGTCCTCAAAAAATTACAGGAGATTCTAGCTTACGTCCATCGTGCACTACATTTTTAAAATGAAATCAGGAAGATTGAACTGAGCCCCAAGAAACTATGCTTACGAGAATATGTTCAAGAACTTTCACATATTGAATTCTATTTCTACTGGTGCAAATCCGCTCTTCATTGGCAATCCTATTTTTTGTATTTTACGGTTTTGAAAGTATATTAACTCTTCAAAGTGTAGGGACTAGTCCTCAAGTCATCCCCATATTAGCATCCTGGATACTGTAAGAGATTTTACAAATTTTTTGATTTCATTAGTCTCTATAGAGCTTTAGTGAAGACACTTCCCAAAAGAGAATTTCTACATGTTGAAACACTTACCTTGAATGCTATACAAAATTCAAGTCACCTTCCATGTGATATAAAAAACAGGGACAAAGAGGAGCACAGTGAGAACGACACTGAAATTGAAAACGACTCTGTTGCCAAAGCTTTTTCGAATTTCACAAGCCATAGTACCCAAAACTTTGGTCTTTTGAATTCTAGTACGAAAGTTAGTTTCATTCTTTGGAGGTTTTCCATATAGGAAATAACAACAGTATCATTCTCGTATTGACAGAAAGAGTGCAATACTAATGTGGTTGAAATTTGTAAGTGCGTTAGAACTTACAAGCTGCAGATTCTACTTGGATTCTACAGGGTGCACTTACAAGGCTATTTTGAAATGGTCAATTGGTCTCTTATAGAAACCCAGTACTGTGTATGTGCATGTCTCCAAGGTCCCTAATTTTAGCATTTAAAATCTACTCTAGCAAAACCTGATAGTGTTTTTCTTCACGATCGTTGTTCTAGATATTTGAGTTACAGTTGTTTCGAATGAAGTCTCTCTATTCTTGAACTTTTGTAGCACATCCATGAACCCTGCAGTTACCTCTTCTAAACTATTACTGTGAATCTCAATATACTTGCATGTGATTGCAATCCTTCCAACTTTGTTCCATGAACAAACAAGGAGGCCACATGACTCTACAAGCTTTCCTTAGAGGAGTAGAGTGAAGACAATTCTTTCACTGGAAAGAAACCAAGGGACCTAAATAGTTTTTAAAGAAAACACAAAGATGTTGTGCTTACATTTGAGACGTCGACTGTGTTCTTCCCGCGTCCAGAGCTCAAACTGTCTGCTGAGGCCTCTCCAACAAGTTGGACATTTTCACCAGGGACATCCTCTTGCCCGACGATACTCCCGCTCTCGAACTGCAGAATTCTACGAAGATCTAGAGACAATTTCTCCTCGGACTTTGGCGCTCCTCGTATACCTCTTTTCATCCTCGACCGCTTTAGCTCTCTAGCTGAAGAAAAGTAAAAGGACCCTCGTCTCTTTCTTCTTTGTTTGGGCCTCACACAAACAACCTCACTAACCTCGCACCCTACAAGCATGAAGGGAAAATTGAGGGCATCGCCATCGTCGCTCTCAACTATACTACAGAACTGAAAACAACCGGAAGACAATGAAAACTAAAGGAAGCACATGAAGCCTTATACGTTTGGCTAGGCATTCCTATCAATAGCCGCCAAAATTTGAATCTACAATGACAACACACATGCGAATTTTCTTTGTTTGTGGGTGCCTTTGGCTGTGAAGGACGTCGGCCGTCAAATCCTTTTTTGATAGGTTGGCCCTGACCATAATAGGACTGTCAGTACACATGAGGGCACCGCCGATTCCATTAAAATTAAACCCTGACAGGGCGAAACTACTTTCTCAATGTACAACGTTCACTCTGACAAAGTACTTGTTCTTCCCTCTAATGGTGTGCCAAAAATCCTTATTAGTGTTGCTCTATTCATGAATTGCTCCCCATTTAATGAGCTCTGCCAATTATGGTTGCCTAGAATTTGAAGGGCTCTTAAACCATGAATTTTAAATTTGGATTTGATTTCATGCAATCTACCCCACAATCTATGAAATAAAGTACCAAGTGCCTTCAATGTTGTTGGATGAATATAAACGAAGTTCTTAGTGTATCGTGTATGCATTTAGTTGCATAGACAATAATCAGTATTATGGTATGGGTATTTTAATTGACTAAATCAGAACCTTAAAATTAAGGAGGTGTCCAAGGTGAAAATGTAGTTTAAAAATTAGCTATGTCATCAAATTATGGTAATAAAAAATTTCTCTATATTGGCAATGTTTTTTTATTAGGAGGTTAGTACCTCGTGTTATTAGAGACTAAATTTTCTGTATTGCACATCATCACTAATATTTCGTTGTGCCTTACTTCATGACATCTTCCCAAAAGTAAATTTCGTAGCATCCTAGCATAATTATTAATTTCAAGATATGCCAATCATTAATTTAAGGAATAGAATTTGATGGGTGCAATTATGCATATTCATGTCATCCTCATTGTGCAAGTTCTTTTTTAAGGAGCGGTTTTAATTACAAAACTAATTTCTATTGAGTGGATTCCAGGATATATTGTCACCAAAATTTCTTTGTGATTCATTTTCGCCTCTTCATATCAAGCTATATGTGCTAGTGCTTTTGTAAGGAGCATTTCAATTATTAAAGTAATTAATTTTGATTGGATTCCTAAATGTACTGTTCCCAATATTTATTTGGGAGGCATACTTCTAGGCATCACTATGTTGTTAGAGTGTTCCTTGTGCTTAGCAGTCACGTAAGAATTTGAAATGACCTTTGAACTAATTAATTTTCTTCAATCTCAATTGCCATATCGTTTCAAATTATATCAAAGATGTTGCAAATAGGTGTTAAGATTTTGCTAATTGGTTTTAACATATGATTGCTATAGGACAAACCAAAGATGCACCACTATCATTGAGAACCCATACCTTTTTGCTGTGGAGCTCATCTTCTTGGTTGCTTGGGCTTCTCCTTGTTCCTTGACATTCTCCCTTTGCTGCAAAGATGGCTTCCATTAGAGTAGACGGTTATGATATACTTGTAGTGTTCCCAATTGTTCATGGTGGTCACGCTAGAGTTCCTAGTCACCTTCTGCACATCCGTTTTAGGTTTGTAGAAACGTCCATCTACGTTGAGGAGGAGAAAATGTCCAAAACTGGCGAAGTGATTCAATCTGTTCCGGTAGTGAGGTCTGACGATGATGGGACGCATTGTTGGTATCTTGGTCCAAGAAATTACAGAGCATACGGACTTCCACTCTCCATGCTAGGTGCGTCAACAGAAATCCAAAGTCGACAGTCAGATAATTCTACCGTGAATATGCCAGTCACTACTCACACTGTGTCACTCAGTCCGTCAACAGATGTTCCAAGTGTGCTACATATGCCTTCCAAGCTTCTTGTTGTGAAAGAGGAGAAGTTAGATCCAATCATAGAGTTGTCAAGTGAATCTGAAGGTGAATCCTCCAATATTAATGCTCAAAGAGAGGAGGATTCATTCCGCATGGCATCTGTCCAGCCCACTATGCTAAAATCCTCATGTAGAATCTTGTCAAGAAGTCTCTCCAATTCCTCATTCTCACTCCCCCCACCGCCCCATCCTGTTGAAACCAGGAAAAGCATTATGGAGTGTCTGAAGGGACTTGGTAGTATGCAGCGCTCTCGGAACGAGTTGTCCGCTATGGATTTCAGCACAGTGAAGCACCAAAGAGTTCCATTCCTTCCAACAGTTTACAACGGAGATGTCATCTTCGAATTGCCTCCTTGTGGGGCATCTTCATCTTCGTCGGGAGCCAAGAACTTGGAGGGAATGGACAAGCGTTACGATGGACATCCATGGTGCAAGCTTGTGACTACCAATATCCAGAACTTCGACAACCTAACATTTCGTAAGTCCTACTGTGCTGGCCATCTTGCTTGTGAGAATGTCAATTGTGAGTACATGAAGAGAGCTTCAAAGAAAAATGAAATTGAGTGGAGTGGCTACACTGTGTTCCCTTTCGCCCCCGGTGAAGCCCCCCCAAAGGACTCCACTCTAGTGTGCAAGGTTTGCAAGTTGGCTCCCTAGTGTCTAGGCGCATGCAAGGCTAGGATATATTTTGTGTATTCTAAAAACCCTGAAATGACGAGGGCGGCTATTTACTTCGGAGAGCATGGCCACCCGGTTGCTACAGGCATGTACAGGGACTCTACCACCCTAATACACGGACTCATTGCAGAAGAAGTGGCAAAAACACCCACGGCCACAAACTCTGCAATCACTCTCTCAGCTAGTAAGGACTTCCTCGGAAGCTATCTATTCCACAATGGAGATGGAGAGAAGCAGATGCTAAAAGCTGACGAAATGGAAGAGGTCATGGACCGCTTCCAATACTTGAGTAGTCCAAGTATTCGAAATGTCATCTCTTCTTTCCGCTCAAACAACCTAGGAGGGATAATTGACAACATCATGACCATGAAGGAGTCTAAGTTTGAGTTCATACATGACAGTGTCTTCCCAGGTCAAGGCAAAGAGAAGGTTTACATTTTCAAGATACTCACCGAGGGACCAGGAAGTGGAGTCGACCTCGTGAAGCGAATGCAACCGGATGGAGACCTGCAGAATGCGTGGTTAATGTTTGACCACGTGAAGCAAGTAAAGGAGTGGACCACAATGGCTTGCCACGTGTATAATACCAACTACAAAAAAGTGATGACGATTGCACTGTGCGATATGCAATCCGAAGATACCGAAGTGCAAGTACAGTTTTGGCGGAGCTTGAACGCGGTTATGCAACACCACGGAGTAGCAAACCCCAACTTCAAGGGATTCATGGCAGATAGTGCCATGGCCAATTGGAATGCAATGCGGATAGTGTATGGCACTGGTTTTGCCAATGTTGAAATGGAGAATCGTGAGCGGACATGCTTATTGCATTGGAGTACCTCTCTTCACAAGCACACACAAAAGTACATCAAGGAAGTTTTTCAACAACAACATTTAACTTTGTGCAAGCAATACAAAGATTCAAAGAATATGGACCAAGCAAAGGTCCGTTATCTCGCAATACGGTCTTGGTGGTTGTCATCTGGTGCGGCCAACGAAGAAGGCTTACATCACCTGGACCATTGGCTTGCTTTCTGGCATTTCAGATACCGTCAATGGGGAGGCTTCATGGACTTGGTGAGTCAATTTTGTCCGCAAATGTGTTTAAGTGCTTAGGAATCTCTGGCTCACTTTGTATGATGATGTTCTTTGTACTTCATAAAGAACTTTTTCTGAACTTCTTTTTGTTAATTAAGTTTTACATTTTATTTCTATTTATCAAGAAGTTGGGACACTTCACATAGTAGGAAAACATGCCTTCGATTTGAGACATGAATAGTCCATTGGATGAGGCCTTACCTGTTTTCTAAATGGAAGAGTCTGAATTAAATTTTAATAGGGGCGACAGTTATAGTTCTCTCAAATTTTTTTGATAAAATATGCCCAATTTTCTCTCTTGGGAAATAAAACTTAGGGGTCCCCTCCCCACCTCCAATACGTGCCTCGGATCCGAGGCATGTGTCGGAGGTGGGGAGGGGACCCCCTTGATTCTTGTAACTTGTGTCCCTAAACCTGAATTGATAGTTGCATTTCATAATTGTTTTCAGTTATTTTAGGTTTGGGTTTTTAACTAGGCTAGATGTGTTGTGTTTGGCGGTAGCAGTAGATTTCTACTATCAGAAGTCAGTACTTGTCTTTCGTCGTATAGAACTATAAAAGTAATGAAAATTATTTATGAAGATGCTACAAGTTACAACGGTGGTGAATATTTGTTATTAACTCTGTTATACCTTTGATTACAAAATTCAGAAATTGAATTTGGAGGAGATGTTGGATTTGCCATCATGCAATCTATCCGAAATGGTGCATAACAAGTGGCTACAAATGTCCGGGAAGCAAGGCAACAGTTTGTTCGATGCCACATGTGACGACGGTATCCGCGCTTAGATGCAAATGACAAACTACCGTGCATACTTGAAAGGTTCTGCAGCGGAATCAGGACCATCAAAAGGGGAGTTGAGGTTGAGAGCTGCAAGAAGAAGCGGAGACCCCCAAAAAATTGCAGAGGCACTGAACACATTGCCTGGGGCAGAGAACATGGGAACTAGAGTGCCACACTTGGAAGGAGAAGAAATCTTTGGGAGCACTAAGAGGAAGTTGGATGTGCCCATCGGTGATGCAGGAGACTCACACAGACCTGACAAGATCAATTTTTCCCAACCCTGTGTCAAAACACGATCCACCACGAATGCTTCTCAATCTTCTCCAGACAAAGGTAAGCAAATTCAAGCAAACACTTCTGGGTATGTGAATGTAGCATTTGAAAGCGACTGCGATGCATCCAACTGGTACATTGCTAGAATTAGCCACAAATTCAACGCAAGATGTCAAGCTCAGCAGTCCAGGTCTAACATCAAGTGCATTAGCAAGATTGCAAAAGGAAAGAAGGGAACTCCAGCTCCTACTTACCGCGGCAGGAAAGAAGAATATGGTAGTAAGCGAGAGGTGGTGGCTAATTTTTGGTTCTGTTGGGATGATATTGAGCGATGCGTGAAGGGAACAAAGTGCAAATGGGTTTTGGATTGGCCAGAGGTGCCAGAGGTTTGGCCTGTTCTCTTTGGAACAAACTTGACCCGCAAAGAGACCTTGTTGCTGCAACATGCTGGATTTCACCTCCAAGAACAACGAATTCTATCACCACGTCGGCTATTCTACATGTCTAAGCTATTCAAGCCGGTTTTGTATGACAACCCTCCGCCACTAAACTCAAATGTGTATTCAACAATGAGGAACAACAAAGCAGTTCGAAGGATTGCAAATGCGCCTACTCCCGAGCAACGGAACAAGTGGGAAAGCGCAGGCAATGTTAAAGGACAAATTTTGGGAGTAACACTGCTCCCTTTTCCAGGCCTTGGTACAATTGTGGAGTTAGAGACAGGGTCAGACTCTAACAAAAATACATACAGAGTTACGATGGGCCAATTTCCCACATGCACATGCCCAGACTTTGTGAATATGGCAGTTTCTGCAATTGGAGGTCGGCAGCAATACGTGAACTGTAAACACTTGTACTATTTGTATAGGTACTTTTGCAAGATGGATGTCTATGAAGACAAATTTATTCATGCACCAAGCTATAGCTTCAATGAATTGAAGTTGTTGCTACTTCAGGCTGCCATGACCACACTTCCAGAATAGGCATAGACACGTTTCTGTATGCACTTCAGTTGTAATGAACTCTTCTTTATATATTACAGTTGCAAAATTCTTATGCCAAATTTTCCCATCAAAAGTTCCATCTATATTTCCACTGACGTATCAATTTTGGCCAATGCCTTTCCTAAACCCTCTAAAGTTTTTGCCGTTATTTTTAATTGCAAGAAACTTTGCAATACAAAATGTTTTAAATTCCTGCTCGTACGGCAATACTAAGTATCATGAGTGCTGAAAACGGTGAAGAGTTCCCACGGCAATGTTCACAAGACAAGATTGCCTAGTTTTCTACAAAAACAGATTAAAAATTTGCATAAGCATCTATACATCCACGGTCATGGGGTACACGGACATAGGTCCCAAATTCACCCTAAACAGCCAAAAAAAATCAATTTTTTGAATATTTTTTGCCAAAAAAAAAAAAGTGGGAAAAAAATGGGAAATTTTTGGCTCCATGCTCCCCGCTCACAAGCTCCCCGCTCCAAGCTCGCATGCTAGCGTCGTTGACCGGATTCAGAAGTTGGAGGCGGAACGAAACCAACTCCAAGCCCAATTGAATTGGGCGGAAGGGAAAATGGCAACTTCAAAGGAGAAAGAGAAGGAGTCTCTCTCTCTTATCAAGAATCTATCCGAAGCAATCGACATCAAAGCCGACGTCATCACGAAAGCGGCTTTGTTTGACTCGAAGATGATATCGGAAGGCCACATCACCGGAACCAAGATAATGACCATCCTCGTGGACTTCACTACTAAGATAGAGCGAGTTTTGGGGGAGCTTCGGCAGCTATTGGCGGCCATCGATCCAAATCAGGTGATGGATTTCTCAACCTTTTCGGAACTTTTTTTTGTCTCGGGTACTCCAGGGAGGCAAATAGCGGATCGTGCAACTCGAATGGAGGGATTGAGAGGGATACTCACGCCAGTCGAGCCTTCCGCCAGCAAGATGCTGATGACGGAGCTGAATTTGAGGCCAACTTCGGAACCGGAACCTGAGTCTAGCGTGAAATCGGTTCCGGGACCACCCAAATTCTCGACTCCGGAAATTCCCAAGTCACAAACAGTGCCGAACCTGATGAGCGGAACATTCAAAGTTCCAGGACAGCAAGTTAGAGGAGACCTCATCAACCGGATCGGTGGAATGACCAATCCGGAAGGATTCTCGCATATGCAAAAGACCACACCGGAAAAGAGAAGCGAACCCGCGACATTGGAGGATACACCGCCAGAGAAGGAGAAGGAAGTTCAAGTCATTGACGATTCCGAGGAAGAGAGTGCACACTCCACTTCCGGAACTGAAGGGGACAACGATCCGTCTCCCGCAATGCGTCATATCCAGACTTGAGCAACAACAAAAACAACTCCAGCTAAAAGTATGAAGGGGATGCCAACCAGTCAAGCGGGTAGCCGCTTGAAGAAAGGACGGAAGCCAAGGCATTAGAATTCGTAGGAAGAGTAGTATCGGATCCGGAATGGGTTTCCGAGCGTGGGCCCTGTTTCCGGAATCTTAGGCGTATAGTTCGGGGAAATCCGGCAATCTCGGACGGCAATAATTAGCCTTTCCGGATATTTCGGAGGTTCAGTGATTGGTGGCCTAGATTTTCGGGGTTTTCCTGTCAGGTTTTTGGGAGTTGACTTTGGGTTTTTCAGTTAGTATTTTAATGGCAAGTTAGTGGTCTGCCATTCCATTCCATCTCAATTCCATCTTAGTGCTTTCACGTATGTATTGCAATTTTCTTTTCTTAATCTAAGTCAACGAGGGTGCCTCTAGCTGCACTTTACTTAAACAGAGTCTTTGGCTAAGTATATGCATGTGTGTTGTATCCTTGTACTGGAGAAAGAGAAGGGAGGGAGAGGAGGAATCCGGATATTGAACCACAGATCTCTTGGGTGTTGAGCTAGTCAGGAAGGATGCAAGCTGAGTAAGGGAGTGTGAGCGTTACGTGCCTTTAAATTGCCGGAACGGCGATCCAAGTAAGAGAGGTAGAGGTCCCTGCGAGTCCGGAACCAGGGAGGTTCCATGCGGAGGTAAGCGACCGCCAGAGGAAAGGATCTCCCCCTACTTCGGAAGGTCTACCAACCTCCACCTCAGTACATTGTCTTCTCCTTGAAAATCTATTCCCTTAGGTTTATGAATTCGGATCCGTCGTTGTAGTACGAGAGGTGTGAGAATTTCTTTGTGTGACCTGTTTCCGGATTGGCCAATCCGGAAACTGTGAGAGAATACTCCTCCCTCCTCCTACAATTGTGTTGTCTTGGGTGTGTTGTTAGTTAGGATTTGGATGTAGAGAGGTTAGTTACACAAGTGGTGAGTCCCCACCCCTTTCTAGATCAAGGGCGGACCCTCTGAAGGTAAAACGGAGGCATCAAAAACCAGTAGCGGAAGAGAGCTGGAACTAAGTTCCAGATGTGGTCCGGATCCGGAATGGAATCCGGAATGTACTGAGTTTCTGAAACGAGGTAGGGAAGTGAAACAAGGGGGATTAAGTGAGTAGTCACGATCCGGATACTTCTAATTCCATTGATATCATACTAGAGTTTCTTGGAACGATAATTTGTGTCATCTTGCAACAATTTGTCGTTGTAAGGATACTTACGGCTAACTACGCGTACGACAAATCTAAAGCAGGCTGCCTTGCTTGTCCAAGGAAATATGTTCAATCGTACTGCATTGAACGGCAATGTAAGCGGCGGTCCTTTGCCCTATAAGTCATCACATCCCGAAGCATCGGGTAGTCACGCAATTCCCCTAGTTTCTGTAGGTGGGTTATTGTTGCCATCTTTTTTGAGGGTACCCAGTGGCCTAGATCTCGCCTAGTTGTTGGCAAACGTGGCCCTATCTATGCTACAGAGCATGGCTGCCCTAGCAGTGGGACAGGGCATCAATACTTCGGCGAATGGTTTCGCCCACGCCCAACCGTTGGTGCAAAGAGTCGTTGCTGATCAGGCTCCAATGGACAAGAAACTTCCTCGATCAGCGTCCGGATAGGAATGAGGAAAATAATTCCAGTAGTCCCCGTCCAGAAGGGAGTTAGGGTTTCCCATCATCGTTCATTGTTGGAGTCCAAACAAGTTCAGGCTTCTCTACATCATCCGTCAATAGATTTGCAGCGGCCTCCATCCGAGCAGGTCTGTGACGCTTCCAAAACGGGTTTGGGATCGGGTTCTGGGTTGGATTTTGGATCAGGTTCCGACTCACGTTAACAATTGTCCGGCACCCCGCCTATTGAATGGGAGGTATGCATCCTGGTGGTAGTTTTAGCGTATGCATGGAAGGCACCGAGCACGTCTTGGAGTTTGATGCAAATCCAGACTTGGTGTTTGGCGTTGCGTGATTTTTTTAATGGTGTATTCTGATGGTTGAATCCTTCGTGTGTGTGTTTGCAGAATAACCGCATTTCCTTCAAGCTCTTTGACAAGCATCCGGGGCAGTTTCCTGAGGGTCTTTGGAGTCGGGTGCTTTTGGGCTCGGTTTTAGGGCCATTTGTACTTCGTTTTCTTCGAGCATTTGCTTTGTCATTTTTGACGATCTGGTTGTTGGAATTTCAAGTTTGGAGAGTATTATTTCTAGTGTGCTGTGTTTGATGTGTACAGTAGTAGTGCTAGGCTCCCCATCTTCAAGGAGATTGCCTGATTGTGTCTGTCCTTGTTAACCTTTCTACTTTCAGATTGACGAGTGGCTCTCTCATCGACCGTCAAACATGGAGGGCTTCATTAGACTCGATTGCATCATTTTCATCCTGTTTTTATCCATGCCTTCATCTGCATGGGCTGAGGTGAGTATTTTATGTTGTCCGCTATTACTTCGTTTGAGGGCCTGCTTTGAAGGCCCTAGTTTCTTTGAAGTGAGCCCGATCGTTGCGACTGTTGTTTCTTCCATCTGCAATCCCGCCCTCTTTGTGTTTGGTTTAAGTGTCCGTATCTTTGGGGCATTCCGTGGCACAGCGGGACGGTTAACTCGATGTTTTTTCTTTGGCAGTTGATTAGCGACTTGTTTGGAAGTGTGAAGCGACTCCTGAGCCTGGGCTATTTCGATTTTTGGTGTATCGGACGCATTGAGGTGTAAGTTGGTCGGTTTAGGGTTTTCGTTGTTGATGGTGAGAATGTGTGCATTTCATCAGCTTTTTTTGTGCATTTTACTACCGAAAAGTGTGATTGATTTTGATCACTGCATGAAGAGTTTTAGCCTAGATTGACGTGCGTATTTTATATTTTGTTATGGGGATTCAAGATTGCAGATTGATGTTCTCTTTGTGTATTTGTAGATGAGATCGTTGATTGTAGGACCTTGAGTCTCTTTGGGAGTCCTTACTTGTTGTCTATAAGACCGCTTGTTGTTGTGGCTAGTGAAGAGAGCCATTTAATTGTGAATGGCCTCAATCTCAGCAATTGGGAAGAAGCATCCCTAGTTTGGGTTTCCATACTCGTGAGGTTGGAGTTTGGGTTTGTCCCGGTGATTGCCTTACACATGGTGCAACCTTGGACTGGCTGTGATTGAGAATTTCGTGTTTTTTTGCTTTTTTGTCGGTTGAGCCCTTATTGAAGAGATTCGTCTGGGAAGCAAGAGTTTCCTTATTTAACTTGTTTCTTTTTGTAATTCTTTGCCGTCGCTATCGTTGTTCATTATAGGTTACTATGTGCATTAAGGGGAAGTATTCTTTAGAAGAAGTTGTTGAATGTTTGGATGTCGAGGTTGAGTCTGTGGCTTCTGTGGATGATACTTCGACTGCAGATGATACAGAGGATACAACCAACAATTTGGTCCCGCATAGTGTCACATGTGAAGTTGAAGAGTCAAATTCCCTGGACTCTGGAGTTTTTGCATCCTCCTCAAGTGTGGAGGAACCTGAATATGACAGGCCATCATTTGCTAGTATGATTTAGGCGGTCTTCGAGGAGGTCAACTCTTCGTTCGCGGACAGTGAGTCCTACGAACATGGTCATTCATCCGGGGTGTGGGATGATGATGTGGCGGAGATGTCTGTTGGACGCCCTAGCGCCAGCGAAGTGAGCAGAAGTCTTGTAAGGACTCGGACTGTGTTCAATCCCGACAGCAGTTCGTTTTCATCCACCCTGGTAGGTGGAGTTTTCAATCGCTGTTTTATCGAGATATGGGCTTGAACTCGTTTGACCTCGATGGAAAGTGCTTAGTTTGTTTGCTTATTTTGTTGGACATGCACGTCCGTGGATGCTTACCACGAGTAGTTGGATGTAGCTGTGTAGCTTGTTGGCTTTTGTTTTCGGAGAGGATTCGAATTCACCATGTTTGTTTTGTTGTTGTTGGATGTGGATGGTGAAATCTGGTGTGTGGTGGTAACACTTTGGATGCACTTTGTTATGTAGATGGTTACCATGGTAAAATTTTTGTTTCTATAACAAATGATTTGTTCTGCTCATTCTACACTTGGTATTGAAGTTAAACCTGATGAGATAGTTAGGGTCATTATGATGATGGGTGTAAGTTGACCAAAGGTACTATTTATGATATTGGATTTGATAGTGCCAATTTCTTTGCTGGACAACTTTTGATGATTGTATCATCGACATTACAGATTTTATTGGACAACATGGCATATGCGGATGATGACGAAGGTTTGCAAGATGAGGATGTAAGCTATTATAAGTTCTCCTTGCTGTGATTCTAGTTTTGAGGTAGTCGAGTCGTCCTTCTGTGTCTGATCTTTGCTCCGCTATAGTTACTATTTCATTTTCTGGTAGTTCCACTCCA
The DNA here is from genome assembly GCA_950106755.1 of Climacium dendroides. Classification (NCBI taxonomy): domain Eukaryota; kingdom Viridiplantae; phylum Streptophyta; class Bryopsida; order Hypnales; family Climaciaceae; genus Climacium; species Climacium dendroides. The sequence goes on along the minus strand of OX467089.1, from coordinate 27,797,857 downwards.
AGCTTTTAATGTTTTTTTGTTGATCTTTTAGGGTTTTCAGAATGCACCTGACCGAGAGCAGGTACCCAGTATTTCTTATTCTCTTGGTTATAATTTAATCTGTTTGATGGAGTTGGCAAGTTTTGAATCGCTCCAAGTTGTTACGAGTGTTTTGTTGATGCCATTTACATAACAAGATCTACGTCTTGCTGGTTGATGTAGTCAATGTATCACCATACGCCAGCATTGACGATCGTGCTTCAATAATTGTTTGTTTCTATATTATCAGGATATTAAGCCAAGATTTCATCAGTCTCGGATGATCGGAGCTGCTGATGGTGCTGAAGAGGATGAGGTTTACCATTGCAGTTCAACCTTTCTAACTCGCTGGTCCCTCTTTGAGCCGATTGTCGCTTTCGTATTTTTAGGGTGCCTGTTCATGCAGAGCTTAGAATGTAATGTTCAAGTAGCTGCAACCTTATTTGCTGACTACTAGTTTAAGTCTTCTAGGTTGAGGATTAGCTTCTAGGTTGAAGGGATCACTATCTTCGTGATAGAAGAATGGTATGACTGAAAATTATATCTGTTGGCTTTCTTGGTATGGTGGATGATAAGATTACGGAGAGTTGTCTTTATCAGTCCTCATCTATGACACCTTCTGAGTGTAGGATGATGACGACGATGATATTATAAATTCGTGGAATTTACGGAAGTGCAGTGCTATTGGATTAGATATCTAAGATGATTAATTGGTTTGAGTACTTGTTGTGGTGTAGGTAGAACACACCAGACTAACTTTCTTTGGTACTTGAGTGAATTGGGGCCTACATTGCGTAGTGCTATCAGACTACCTCTCCATGAAATCAGAAACCTTACAAATCGTATTTGATGTTGGGTGTTGGGTGTTCAATGTTGGGTGTTGGGTGTTGAGTGTCTCGTCTCTATGAGGAGTACCTAGTGAGTTGTTGAGGTTTGGCTGCATTTTCTCCTACGTCGGAGAAAAGCTTCTGAGTTACATTTGCGGTTGCGTGGTTGTTGTAGTGTTGTGTATTGTCAAAATCTCGCTCTTGTGATTCCATGGAGCTTCTCCTTTCAAGTTTAGGGTGCAGTATTGTATATGATCTACGCTTTCAATGCTCTCTGTTGAATTTAATTGCGTTTTTTCTTGGTGAAAATCGCTTGTTCTTTCATGCTTTTTTAATGCTTTGTTTGAGCAGAGAATCTGAGGTGATTTTTGCTATTGTTTTCCTAAGAAATGCCATGCTATTGAGATGGGTGAAATTTTTTTTCTATTTCAGGGTGAATCTTCAAGTTGCCTGTAAGTGCCCATTTGGTCACTCATGATTCGGAATTGTTTTTTTGGGATTTTATAAAGTTTTGAGTGTAGTTTTATATACAAAAAGCCCAAAAAAGAGTGAATAACCAAAACGGAGATGTCACATACCAATATGACCATTGGTCCTAATTGAGGCATTTCTTGTTATTTGTAACCAAATCCTGCATGTAGATAGGGTAGAAACCCAGAAATTGTACAAAATAACCATGTTTAGTAGAAATTGTCCAACTTGTCTAAACCTGCCTTTCAGTGATAGATCCTAACCAAATTGGTCCAAGGGAACTATATAAAAACCTTAGTATAGATTCCCAAAGAGAGGTTTCAATTTTCCCATTCCATTGACAAAATAGTAGAAACTCCAATTATTAGCCTGCAGGTGAAGAAAACTCAAGACGAATCATAGGAGGGCATCTACAACTTAAGTACGGTAGTTCAAAGTGAAAATCATGCCAGAAGTCCAACGGAGCAATCGGCTCGCCAAGATTCCCTTCTATTTGGAAGATTCCCTTTTTACCGGAAGTTAAAGGAGATAGCAGGATTTGATTCTCCTTCCTTAGATGTGCAAAATGGGAATATGAGTTTGCACATCCCTTGTGGAACTCCATGAGAGGTTCCATGAAAATTCTCGGTTTTTTCTGATCTTCAAAAGATCTTTTTCCGAGTAGTCAACCGTTGGAAGTAATGATGGGAAATTCCTAGAAATTACCCAGACAGCGGTAAAATCTCACTAAAAATTAGGGTAGCTTTTTTTTATGTTAATAACAAGCTCCAACAAGTTTCGTAGCATTCCGATAGTCAAAAGATGCAAAACCATCAAGATCCTCCAAAATTGGCAAATTTAAAGATTAATCGTGGAGTTGACCGGCGTACGGGGAGCATACGGAATCGGATTAAGGTCGAAGCGGGGTCTTTTCTTACTCCCTTACACCTACTAAAGAGCCTAGGCTAGTTACTTTTCTTAGAAAAGTTGATCTCCAAAAGCTGGATTTTTATCCAATTTTGGTCTTCCAATTAGACCTAAAAATCTTTGTGATTTTGACGTAGAAAAAAGGGGTGGAGAATTCCCTAAGACTAAAAATGGCCTTCTGAAGCCAATGGCACAATCCGTTTTTGATTTGGAGAATTTCTCCAAAAGTTAGGAATTTGGACCAACGTAAAAGTGAAAATTGGGCAAATTAGATGAAAATCTTAATTGATAAGATTACCTTGTAGGAAAAGAGAGGAGGGGGGTACCCTTGGGAGAGTATATAAGGGTACCCATTCTCCTCTCAAAACACCCCTTAGGTTCATTTTGAACCGCCCCATTTCATTTGAATCCATTAAGTTGGATTTTGGCCAATTTTCGGCCACGTTGCCAAATTCTTGTGTTTTTCGGGCATTTTAAGCCCATTGTTGATACTTTTCAAACTCTCTTGAAGGACATTGGGGTCCTTTCAAGTTTGATTTGAGTCATTGTGTTTTCGTGGACTTATTGTGTTGGATTGAGTTGTTGTAGAATTATCTTACTAATCCTAAAGGAATTCCCCTCCGTACCTTGGCGATGCCGCTTAGGGGAGCCTTTAGCCCATGAATGTGTTTTCTTTCGATAAGTTAATTCCTTCGTGTTGTCCTTGGCCAAATTCTTTCAAATCTTGGCTTCATCTTGGTTGTTTTTTTGTCATTGAAACTTGGGTTTTGGATCATTATTGTTGAATTTTTGGCTTGTACTAATCCTAAAGAGAAACCCCACTCCGTACCTTGGTGATGCCGCTTTGTGGAGGTCTCTAGAGTTTTGTTTTATGATTGTACTAACTTGTAGTGGAAGTGGGAGTATTTCCTTGTAATTTTCTTGTCTCATTTGGAACAGCGAAGCTTTGACTTTGCATGTTTTAGAGTGAAGGAGGAAATTGTATATTCTTTAGAATACGGCGAAGCTTTGACTTTGCATGTTTTAGAGTGAAGGAGGAAATTGTATATTCTTTAAAATACGGCGAAGCTTTGACTTCGTGGGATTTGAACTCTTAGTTATTTTCATTTTAACGGCGAAGCTTTGAACCTCTCCTTTTTTTTTATCATTTCTATGTAGTTAGGCCTTTTGGCCTTAGTTTGGTCAAGTTGTCATTTTTAATATTAGTCTTTCTTTAGGGCCGAGACCAAAGGTGTAGTCTGGCCGCTAAGAAGAAAGGTCAGTACAAATTGAAGTTCAAAATCTCATAGTAGAGGTCAAGAGCTTTTCAGAAACATAAAATACAAAGAAATCTGAGCTAAAATGAATAAAATATAAGCGGATGAAGTTTCAAATACTAATTAGGACTCAAAACTTCATCCATGCATAACTTCTACTAGAAAAGTTATATTTGCAAGTTTTGCATCAACTTAGAAAGCTAGTTTTATCTTCTACAAGGAAAACATATTAGAAGTTTAAAAATAATAAACTAACAAAAGTTAGTCTGAGAGTTAGAGTGTATGTAGAGCCGAGGCTAAAAGCAAAGTCAGACCATTAGATGGGGGTTATAGTATAGATTAGAGTTAAGAATATAATAGTAGAGGCTAAGAAATTTTCAACAACATAAAGTACAAAGAAAACCGAATTGAATTGAGAAAGTTATAAGCGGATGAAGTTTCAAACACTAATGAGGACTTAAAACTTCATCCATGCATAACTTCTATTGGGAAAGTCCGATTTGCAAGTTCCACATCAACTTAGAAAGCTAGTTTTAGCCTCTACAAGGAAAACATATTAGAAGTCTAAAAATAGTAAGCTGTCAAAAGTCAGACTGAGAGCTAAGGCATTTGATAAGGAAATTAGAAAATAGATTAGAAGGGAAGAAGGATAGATTAGGGAGGTGTGACTAGCAAGGAAGAATGCAAAACAAAGTTCTATTTCACCACTCTTTCAACTCTTCTAGCTTAGACTAAGTTTGAGTTCAAAAACTCAATAGGAATGATAATTGTAAATTGAAGACCAAATTGTTAGATTATTATAGTTGAAGTTGAAGAAGAAGGAGAATCTCAAGTATCTAGAACAACCAATTAGAATTGAGATAAGAGAAATCAGAAGAAGATTGATCAAGTGTATTGGGTCAATTTATGTATTTTTTGAAGTACATTGATCAAGTGTGTTGGGTCAATTTATGTATTTTTTGAAGTACGTGAAATAAGTGAAGATAGGAAAAGAAAAGAAGGAAAGATAAAGAGAAGGAGGAAAGGAGTTAGAGAAAAATAGGACTTAGAAGAGTATCTAAACCCCTCTTTTAAACCGTGGGCAAAAATATCAAATGATTTTGGAAGATGGCGGATGATGGAGCGTTCCACGATGCCTACAATTACCTCAACAACGAACCCAACTTTGAGGTAAAACATTAATTTCTTCCCTTCCTTTTGAATTATTGAAAATAGGATAAAATACCATAGGGTCAAATTACAAATAGGATTCAGAGTACCAAGACAAAGTTTTTAGTTAAAGGTAATTAGATTAGATGGTAGATCTTTCTTATGAAGAGTGCAAACTTAGATATATATTTGGAGCCTCTAGTTGACGAACTCGCTGTTCTCTGGAAAGGAGTTCCCGCTGTAAACATGTTTAAAAGCCCAAGAAGTCAAAATTTCACTTTGAGAGCTATACTTCTTTGGACAATTCATGACTATCCAGGATACGGATTGATCTCTGGATGTGCCACCAAAGGATATCAAAGATGCCCTGTGTGTAGACCAAAGGCAAATTCCCGGTTCTCAAAGAGTTTGAAGAAAAATGCGTTTTAAGGTCACCGTCGTTATCTATCTTCTAGGCATTCTTTCAAATTCATGTCACAGTCTTTCAATAGAAAACAAAAGCATCGAAACAAGCCGTGCAGAGTCTTTGGAAGCGACTATAAACAGTGTGGACAAGTGAGGGAGCGGTGGATTTCCGTAGGAGGAGTTCCTGGAAGTCAAAGTAACCTTGTTAAAGTACGGGGTGTTAAATGACATTCCATTCTTTTCAGATTGCCTTACTAGGAGGTACATCACAATCTTGTGTCTTCAATTTGAATTTCGTTGGGCGCATAAAATAATTGGATGACCCCATCTGACAAATGACATTGAAGGAAATGTGATAGACATGTACCTTGAGCAGCCACTATAAGAAATCCATATTTTTTATGACAAGCCTTGATTTTTGGAATAGATTTTTTTTGGCATCTATGTTGACATGTAATTTTTTTAATGTTTTCTATGATGTTCATTGGATGATATTGTTGAAGTAAAAACAACTAAATGTCAACATAAATGCCAAAAAAAATCCGTTTCAAAAGATGAAGACTTGTCACCAAAAACATGTGTTTCTTCTAGTGAGCTGTCATTCTTCAAAAATAGTGAGAACTTTCATTTCATATCTATGAGATGTTGACCTCCACTTTATATGTGAACGTGCAGAAGTTGTTAATCAGGCATACATTGGACACTATGTGCTGTAAGAAGAATTTCACTGAAAACTTACTAAAGACTGTATTTGGAATGAAAGACGGACCTGCTATTCGGGAAGACATGCGAGAAGTAGGTTGCAAGCAATCATTGCATATTAGGAGAATGGAGATAGTAGATAGAGCATTCCATATACCAAAGGCATCGTACATTTTAACTGAGGAGGGCAAGAAAACTTTTAGAGAGGCTGGCAGCATTGAAATCGCCAAGTGGATACATGTCCAACATGAAGACTTGCATTTTTCTAGACAGTACTCTCCATGGTCTTAAGAGTCATGATTACCATGTTTTGATGTAGGAAGTTCTGTCTATTTGTATCAGTGGTCTTCTCCCTCCTCGAGTGGAGAAAACAATCATGCATGTCAGTGCGGTATTTCAGAAACTATGTGCTAAGATTGTGGATCCATCATGAACTAATCTTGTTATTGAAGAAGTATCTTTTGCTTTTGTTTGATAGAACGTGAATTCCTGTCTTCTTTTTTTGACCCTATGACTCATGTAATGTAGATTTTGTCTACTCACAAAACCCAGGGAAAACTAGTATAAGGGCCCGGGGAGGACACTCCCCACGTTTTAGCAACCCACGTGCGGCGGAAAAAGTAATACACGTAATACATCTTAAAATTTAATTTTTTTTTTCAAAAAAAAATTATGGATAGATTTTACTACTTTAAAAGTTTATGTTTTGAATTATTGGTATTTTTTTATGCTAATAGTAATTAGTTATAAATTTTTTAAGAAAAAAGATACACAATAAAGCTAAAAATAACTTTCACACCTTTATATTATATAAGAAAAAAAAATTTGAAAAATGAAAAAAAAATTCTATAGAATAGCTTTCTATTCTATTGAAAGTTTATTTTGGTTGAATATTGATGCAATAGTCATCTTCATGTGAGCTCTATAAATATTTTAGTTGGAGAACATGCCATTTTAGTTCATTTTTCAACCCTTTCTAGACAATATATCTTATGTTATTTGGAATTGAAATTTTTGTCAATAGAAACCTTTAGTCATTGTTAAACAAAGCTTAAAATTTTAGGATGAAATTATAGTTTATTCAAAAGTAAATAGGGGGTCAAAAAATCACTCCTCCACACGTGGGTACTCCAAATGTAGTGACAATATCCTCCCCGTGTATAGGGGGTCATTTTCCAAAGGAAAGGTCAAATAGTCTAATGTATATGTGACTAAGGTCACTTTGTTTCGCTTTTGGAATACTTATCTAACATTTTCTACTCGATTTTTAATAAAAGAAAATCCCAAGGATAATTTCTAAGGTCAATTTTCTCAGTCCAAAATATAATGTTTATTATAGACTCAATGTATGCGTCCCAGTCCTGCCTAGTGTGTGGCTAGATCAAATCTCAAGTCAATTTGCCGGGAATCATCAATTTGATATGCATGCTCTAGCCACTTAATATGCATATTTATAATATTTTTTATAATATTTCTATTTCTATTTTCCTCTTTTCTTTTTTACTTTTCTTTCACATTATTTTATTTATTATTTTTTTTGTCAATTTTCTTTTATGAAAATTAATTAATTATATTTATCTAATTGCAAATTCTTCCAATTACAATATAATCAGAAACTTTCCTGGGTTTTTTTGAGTATTCATGACCGCCAGCTTTGTTTCCATTCTTTAATGTTAACTTGTCTTTGGCTCTCTCTCCAACCTTTGCGGTTGGATCAATTAGCCCTTGGGTCTGCTAATTGGTTCTACGGCCGTATGTATGCCAATCAACTTACAGCAAAACATTCGACTAGCTACCAACCACAACTACACATTCAATTCACTACAAGGGAATGTTGTCATTTTTGTCAATTCAGACGTTTTTTCTGTCAATTTTCTGTCAATTTGGAAATTTTTTCTATCAATTTGGACATTTTTCTGTCAATTCGGACGTGTCAATTCGGACATTGTTTTCTTGTAGTGATTTGACCATTACTACAAACCAGGCAATTAGACTTTGCTGGTGATAATGCAAACAATTTTCAACTACCAGGGATGCTCTATGTGTAATTAGACCAATTTTATCAAATTCCAAACATGTAATTTGATATCAAAAACTAATAGAAACAATTTTGAACACATAGATTTGAATAGGAAGACAAACAAAGCTCAACAAGTGAACCACTCTACCTAAACCCCCAACAATAAAATATCACTAGTAGATAACATTGCCTTCCTACACCTTTGGCTCATTTAGATACTTTCACCTTCTTCCAACAGTCCATGTCTGATAAGACACCCTAGCTCTATTTTATGTGCAACAAAAATCCCTTAAATATAGAAGTATCCTTCATAGTCCACAAATGGCACTACATTCCCTAAATTGCTTTTGCTTTTTTAATCCACGGTTATAGAGCCTATAGTCACCCTAAATCCACGGTCATGGGTTCGTTGCCGACCCTCTATTCAACTTTTGATTTTTGCACAAAATTTTTCTTAAACAAAATTCCCGCTCACAGGCTCGCAAGTTCTTGCTTCCAAGCTCGCACGCTAGCAACCCTGTGAATCCGGTCCTCCCTTCTCTTTAGATCTTCCGGCTTGGGCAGTCGCTTGACAGCTTCCACAATCTGGTCCGGTTCTACCTTCAAAACTTCCGTGGTATCTATCACCAGATCTGCCAAGCTGTCGTGGAATACCTTGGCCTCACGTATCCATTCGAACCCAGCATTGAAAAATGCTGATTCAGTTTCCACTTCCGGTCCTTTGCTGGACTCCCCCCTCTCCATCGCCGGTGGCTTGGATCGCGATCCCGGATCGGTTGACTTCCTCTTCTTGTTCCTCGGATTGATCAAGTGTTCCTCGGGGAGTTCTTCCGGTTTTGACTCGATCGGATCTTCCGCTTCCTCCCTAGAAAGTCCATATGACAGAATCGCCTTTCCGGTGTCATACTGGATTACTTCCGCCGCGCTCAAAAGTTCTTGCTGATGGTATAAATGGAACAAGTAGGTGCTAACTGGACTCGCCTTCGCTCGGGTCACATGATCCGCTAACTTAGCAACTATCCCGGCTATGACTCTACCCTAGTGCACCACTCGATTTTCCATAGCCCCGAAAATAGTATTGGCCACCGTAATGGTAACCCGTGTAGGTTTTTCCGGATACAGGATGGGGATGAGGAACTCTAGTATCCGCCTATGTCTCTCGTCCTTGCATTGGCTAATAGCGAATCCGTCCTTAGGGTTTGCAGACCCTGTGAACTTCCCAACTACAAAACGGTCCGTCCTTGATGCCAACCCGTTTCCGCTCTTCCGGAATTGATAGACATCCGCCCAGATGTCCTCGGTCCACGTGACTGGCCGCCCCCTCAAAGTGAACTCATACTAATTTGGAACACCATGAAGTAGCTCCTGGATCATATCCTCACTTTTGAGGTTCCATGGTCGGTGTAGTAGACCAATATACCCTAACTTAGTTAAGTCTTCCTCTAACTGTTTGTGTAGTTCCGAATTAGCCGAAATGGCCGGAGAGATAACAGGGTTGCTAGCGTGTGAGCCTGTGAGCGTGAGAGTGGGAACTTTTTTGCTGGAAATTCAGATGAAGGACCTATAACCGTGGATCTTATGATTGTTCATTTTTATAATTTTGAAGACAAAATCTTTCTGGATTGTTTAGGAAAAATGGTTAATAATTCAACCCAAATAAACCCAAACAATTGTACATGAATTATTACATATAAGTGGTTTACGGTATGAAGGTTTAGGGTTTAGGGTTTAGGGTTTAGGATTTAAGATATGTAGTGGTAAGTTATTCTATACATGTGTTTAATGGTATTGAATGTTTAGGGTTTAGGGTTCACTCCAAGACAAAATTTGAAAATAACAATGTGTACAATGAATGTAACCATAAAACACACAAATCCACTCATATGAAAAAAGAAATACAAGAAACTATAACTCACAAGACATGTCTACCTTGTGAATCTAGGCAACAGAGGATTTGGTTGCAGAATCATTGTTAGTAGAAGAATCAGAAGTCTCTCTACCTTCCGATGCACTTACATCTAAATACTCTAACACATTTAAAGCATAAGTGTCTTGTCGCTTCTTTGGTTTAGAACCACCAAACTCTATAAATGCCGAGGCCATCTGCTCTGCATACACTGGCAAATGAAAAGACTTTTCCGGAGTCAAAACAAGTCTTCTTTTGCGCAATGTTGCATCGTGGAATGTCACTTTTTGGTGTCTGCAAAATCAAATTAAAATATGTTAAAATCATAAACACAAGCAACAAAATATTCACATTGAATGCACACCTTTGAAAACTTACTTACTAGTGTTTTGATTCCGAGCAAAACTAAAGACCTCCACCTCCATTGCATCAGGATCTTTAATATTGTCATCCTCTTCCTCTTCTTCTTCTTCTTCTGTCGTCTCTTCCTCCTCAATCATCTTCTTCATAGGCAGCAAGATCGCGTTGAAAATGGCTTCATCCTTCTCCAAAGCTACAACATGTCGGCCCGTCCCTCGACATGCCGTAATTGATGCACCTAACAATAAACACATGCAATTCATTAGCAAAATTGGGGATTCAGAATTTTATAAATGAAAACAATTCCACTTGAGCTTAACCTTACCAGTTGCTCCTGTATTATGAAGACAATGTCTCCTTCGCTTGTTGTTCCTTCAATGATGAATTGAAGAAGCCTTGCGTCTTTCTCACGAGGACCCCGCCACGGTACGCTTCCATTCATCAACATACTGTCAATGGTGGAATAGTTGATCAACGTATCGTCACGTTCAAGATCTACTTTGGCCTTCTTCATTGCTTCAGTCAACTTGAACTTGAACTGAAACTTTCGTCTCTTGTCAAGCTTCTTCACCAACAACGAGATTCCGAACTTCATTGTCTGCAAGTCCAAAATTCAATTAAACATTTATAATACATAATGCAATCAATCCCAAGCACAAAAATAAAACAACCACTAAATTGCAAGACATCCATACCGTGTTTGTCGGATTGAGGCCTGAAGTCAAGTGCATGCGATTGATTCCCAACCACTCTTTCAACTTTAAGAATGGATATGCCTGAGTCAAACCAACCACCACGCCCCTTGCCTTTGCACTCCAGGAATGAAAAATGACAAAACAACCATTGTCTTGCAAATGTTTCGTTGCAAATAAAATTGCCTATTCAATCTCTTTGAACTCTTTATCATGGTTCCATTCGGGCACATGGTTTTTTGGTACAGACACTCCTGGAACAGGGAGGCTTTCTTGAAGGTCAAACAAAATGAGATCAACTCCAGCCTTTTTGCTCATCTCACCATTGAACATGCGAGTCTTGCCATCAGCCACCTGCATACAAAATATCTATAAATGATTCCAAGAATTCAAAATAATAAGTTCATGCAATATGTTGATATTGTGACATGGCAAAAACTCAAATATAAAATAGACACCTTCACCAAGAACTCCATAACTTCCCCATAGCATGATCCATTTCCCTTGCCTTCATTTTCCATCACATCAATGATAGAGTTGTTGAGAATCAACTCCTCCGTGTTCACCTCCTCGTCATCTCCAATAGCAATCACTTGGGTGCCTTGTGTGACCATTTCTTTAGTGAGCTCTTGCAAGACCGCCTTCCTCTTCACGCCACTACGTGTTCCAGACTCCATTTGCGATCCTTGGTCCACTATACAAGATCCAGGCACTTGATCTCTACCTTCCACCTTCTTCTTCCCTTTACCTTTATACTTCCCTTCCTTCTCTGCCTCCTTCTCCTTCTCTACCTCCTTCTCCTTCTCAGCCAACTTTGCTAAACGCTCTGCTCCTTTCTTCTCCTTGTTAGCCTTCATGTCGTTTTCTTTTTTCTTCTTCTTCTCATCTGCAATTGTTCTGCGTAAAATAGCTTTCTTCTTTTGGGCATCGGGAAGGTCCGCAAATTCGGGCACCTCTAAATCAATCACCCCAAGTCCGTCAAATGATTTGCGCAATGTAACTTTTGAAGAGTGGGTGTACTCGAGTGGGCACTCCAAGTACCATCCGCCACCAATCAAATTAGCTGTTGTAAACGTTCGGAGCTGAGTGGGTGAAAACATGCACTCTTTTGAACTCCGATCCACCCAAGACGTAAGGAAAGGAGGTAAAGAGCCTTGTGAAATAGTGCCTTTAGAAACAAGCTCAAGATTGAAGTACCTAGAATATGAGCACAATCATAAGCCAATGTTTGAAAAGATAGTAGCCTATATAATTTTTAGAATATTAGGTCTTGTATTTTATCAACTTCAACACTCATAAATGTTCTAAGAACTCAATTGAACATGAAATGAATCCCTTCCAAAATTACATTGAACTATGCTTCACCAAAAGGTGGGGTACGAGAAGGGAGGCAGAACACCCCTGTCGGGTCCGAAGGAGGTATTCATGGTCCCTTTTGATACTCCAATTTTTTTAGTTTTTTAATTTTTAGTCGGAAAAATGAACAATTTTCATTCATAAGGAGAAACACAACATAGAACCAGAGGAAAAGGTCCCTAGAAAACTTTTATTAACTTTTTTTAAATGAACATCAACAAGAAAAAATGAACACAAGGTAAATTCCAATTGCTAGTTTTGAGGATCAAAAAATATTGTCTCTTTATTATTTTCTATTCATTTGCCTAAAAATAATTTATAAAAAGGAAATAAACATCTTGAAATAAGTAACCATTCAGAAATGATCCAAACTTATTATTCATCTACCATATCATTTAAAAAAAAATGATAAGTTCTCTTAGAAAACAAAAAATGGGGGTACTGGCAGGGAGCCCTTGTACCCCCTTCGGATCCGACGAGGGTATGATCGCTCCCTCCTAGTACTCCTACTTTTGGATTCCCAAGAGATTTGAAGAAAAATTACAAAAATTGAAAAATAATTTCTTAATTTTTATTTCACTTGTCAATTCCAACATTAAATTATATATTTGAAATCTTACCGGTATAGAACCCTTCGGACGGCTTGGTCCGATCCTTCGCGACTCGAGAATGAATCATGCTTTTTGAAGTTGTTGGTTCCCTTCAAAGTTGGGCCAAACGCGTATTCCCATAGCTTCACCCTCCACCCTTGAATGTACGCTGCTAGAGTTTCTGGGGGTTTGGGCAAGTCCATGTTGATGACTAGCTTGTCATTTGCCACAATGTTGTCTAAATACTCCTGAGCCGCGTCTTCAAGCTACATGAAACAAAACAATTAACTTTCTCATCCAAGAAATGCAACTTCCATTGAACAAAAAGTTATTCATTTCAAATGCAGCAAAGGGCATGAAATTGCATTCAAAATAACTATTCTTGACAACAACCATTTTGTATGGTAAGGGACATTACCCCGGCCCACCAAACAATTTTTCCAAGAAAAATTGTGAATTTATCTTTTGAGACTGGGGGCACTGGAAACTTCAATGCCTCTTTTGAAGCACCGGAAGAATTCCACCATTTTAAGACTTTGAGCTTATGAGCTGCAGACATTGTGCTTGTTGCAAGCAATTGTAGCTTTTCCAAAGTCATTTCAGGAACCTCATTCCTAACCCAATGCTCCTCCACCTACAAAATAACATTATGTTAATAAATATGCATCTTTTTCGCAAAATAAGCAAAACAAATAACTCATTTGATTGGAATTTTTAAAATTACCTCTTCAAGAAATTCTTTTCCAAGAGCAGGATCTGCAACGGCTAGTAACTTGCCCATCTTTCCACGTAACTTTGAGACTTTTTCTTTTGCTGCAGATCTCATGGCGTCAGCAACTCCTCGGTTGGTTCTTTCTTCAGCAGGTGTCTTATCAAGGTAACGTCGAGCAGCAACGTCCGTAGCCTGAGAAATTTTATGCTGCAAATGATATTCATCACCAGAAATTTGTAAGTAATGAAACTCAGAATTTAGAGCGCCTACCTTATTTTTTTGTAAAGAAAAAGAATGTAGTAGGCAAAACTGAACTCACCCTAAAATTAAATGATGTGAAAACTTCCACAGGCATAGAATACCATGCCTTTCTACCCATTTGATACACGCATTGCTTCCTTTCTGAGGGCCTCAACATCTCGTAGATCTTCTTTATCTCCATTTTCCCGTACTTTTGCACATAGTACAACGTGTGCACCAAATTCGTCTTCACATGTGAATCTTCAGTGGACCTGAAATATTAAACTCAAATTTTCAATTCACACAGCAATCACACAATCTATCATAAACCAACATGAATAAGATGAAATATAAATAAACAATGGAAAAATTAAGAAAAACAAATCACGTACTTGTTAATTGCATGCATCACTTGCATCGTCATTTCCACTCTTCCTTTGGTTTCCAGCATGATGCAATCCACCGAAAAATGCTAGTTGATGTCCAAAGGATACTTTCTTTGGATATGGCTCATCCATGCAATCTGTCGATGGTTGCCATCACATATGAAGAACTTCATATTCCTCATGAAATGCAACTCTGGCCTTGTTTCCAAAAATGCTAGGAACTCATCATTTCTTTGTTGCCATAGGGGGCCCCAATTTTGAACCTCCTCCTTACTGAACTCTGCTCTCTCGCCGGCCTCATTGGTTGTCGAAACATAAAATGACGCTGCTCCATCTCGATAACCATGAGCAAAGTCTTGCTCAAGTTTCTGTAAATCGGAAGAAAGTGTTGGCCTAACCATCAGCATTGGCACTAACCTGCAAAGCGGGATCTTCATGCACGATAAGCTCTCTGGCTTAAACCTCAGCATCGATAATGTTGCCACAGAGTCGACCTTGTGAAAACGACGAAGCTCATCCTCAAGAAAATCTTTGTCTTCTTCCTCAAACTTTGTCTCCTCCAGTGCCTTGTTCCAAATCTCATCTCGACCCGCTCCTAACATTACTTCACCTTCTATGTCTGGTTGTTGAGAGTCATCCGTTACAGGTGTAACTTGGTGTTGCTGGTTTTGGGACAATATCAGTGGCGAATCTTCTCTCTATAAAATAAAAAACACCAAATAGTAGAAAGACACTCCTTGTCAATAGAATGTCAAACAAGAAGCTTAAATAAAATGTATTCATCATAAAATTATATGTGCAATGATGTATACAATAATAGTAAGAATTTATTACCAAAAATTCTAGCTATGCTTTTGGCCAGTTGATAAAACAAAATGCTAGTTATTTATGAACGAAATTTATTAATTCCATACAATGAATCAATCTTAAATGTATTTAAATAGTGTACGTCATACATACATAGATACTTGACAAATGGAAATTTATATATGCATAGAATAAATTGCCACAAATTCATATATCCTTTTCATTAAAAAAATCATTCAATGTCTACATCATCTTGAAAGTTGGAACACTGGTGAATGATGACCAAGCGATTATATCGCAATTGTTTCCGTCCTAAACAATCACAACGCACAGGACCCCAAGGACTAGAAATCGACGGGGACAAATCAGCATCAGAGCTGAATGAGGAAATGTCACAACCCTCTGTGTCAGAACTCTCTACTGAGAAAACAGGTTTTCTAGGATAACGAGGCTTTGGGAAACTAATTCGGCTTCCCTTATCTTGCTCAAGCTCATCAGTAGCACGATCACACGCATCCATAATATCATCAAAACTCACCACATCCACTTCAAGTTCTAAATTGTTGCTTTCCATCATTGGAAGTGGCCTTGGTGTCTGTGTAACTCGCTCCTCCACAATCTCCTGGCCCAAGACTTCAGATTCTACATGCAAAGATGATGCTATGCTAGAATTCACGGCCGTCGTATCCATCTATAAAGCATTCCACCAAACAATTTAATATTTGACATAATAATTAATTCAAAGAAATATGAATCAAGGGATGCTCCTCTAAAAGCTTTGGAAAGCAAAAGAAATTAAAAAATTAAAAAATTAAAAAAAATTAATAAAAATTAAAATCTAATTTTTCTAAGGCAAAGTATTTTTAAAGAACACTATAAGTGTAGAAGCCAAGTGTCACCTATGCATTTCAATTGCTTCATCTCTTATTCAAGGAAATAATTAAGGAATTACTTTTATTATTATAGTGATGGTATCTAATAACATACTTTATCCTTTGAACTTATCCCAACATAAAATGAAAGAAAAATGAGGAAAAATGAGATACATGAATGAATCTAAGTAAAGAAATTTACAATTTAGTTATTTACCCTAAACTATCTAAATATGTTTTCAAAATAATAAAGACAAAAAATCTGTAGAAGCCTTTCAAAATTTCATACTTTAATATAATTTATTCAATGTAAAATTAATATACAATATGCATGCATAAAATTAGTCATTCTTAAAATTTTCATATCATTTTCAATGTTTGTTTTAATAAATTATGAACAATTGAAATTACATGTAGACATAAAATTATGTATCCTACTATATGAATTATTGTAATTTTAGTGAAATCTATTCAAATAATGAACTATTACACATATTTGCATGATGAGGAACATGTAATAGAAAATATCATTAAAAAAATCAACATTGGAAGGAAAACAATAAAAAAAAGGATATAATTCTAGTTTGGGTCCCCTCATGTGACGGATTCATGTGGTGTCTTCAGATTCCGTTTAATGCCCGTCGGATCCGACAAGGGTTATGGAAGAACTTGAAGACACCCTCAAAATTAGTCATCGAAGTGGTACTTGTACTCTATTTTTTATTTGACCCTCTCATGTGACGGAATACAGGGGTAGCTGCAGCTACTTACTTGACCCTAGTTGGACTCGACGAGGGTGCACTGCGATGCTCCCACTACCCGTAGATTCTGACTTTTGGAAAAATGGATCGATTCAAATTAAATAATTCGGCTATCTCCAAAAATGAAATTCTTGGAATCTCCATTATGGAGTTTTCTTTTGTATATTTGCTACTCTCACCAAGAGGGAATATCTTGATTCCAAAGTCATCCAAACTACAACTAACACATCCTGATTTTTGTACTCAACAATGCAAGAGGTCACAAATCATCAACAAACTTAGGAACCTAAGGTCACCAAATCCAAAACTAACCGAATCAAAAATTCAAGGAAGCAGTTCACCGCATTATGAAATGGACAATGCCTGAACCCTACCAATTTGTAAACAAAGCTAGTCACCAAATCCAATCCGAACGCACATACGCATCTTGGATGCATCCCAAACGCAAGACAAAACAATTTGACTTCTCATGAACTGACGCTGCAGACAGAGCATGCATCGGTACCGAGGGAGAAACGTCTTAAATGACAGAAAGTGGGGGTATTTGGAACGTTGCGAGGGAACCCTGTCGGGTCCGACGGAGGTCGACAGGTTGCTCAAGATACCCCCCAAAACGGCCGCGGCATACTTTCGTTCTTCCGGACTCATAGACTGGACCCTGCCTCGGCCAGTGACGGCGTCGGCGTGGCGCGGCAAACTTTCGTTCTTCTAAACTCACGGACTGGACCCCGTGGACCTCGCCTCGGCCAGTGACGGCGTCGACACGATCCCGCCTCATTCCCTCACTTTTTGACCTGAATGTAACCCCTCGACCGCCACCGCGCCTCGCGTCACGCTGATCCCCAGGGCTCGCTGGAGGAGAGCTTCAGAAGGGAACGGGAACGCTAGCAAAGGAACTGGGGTCGACCTGGCGGAGATGGACACTCGCCCCAAGATTGCTTTGGCCGCGGGAGTCGCCGCAAGATCAGCTGGGCGCTGCGTATCGGCACAAGACCAACCCTCTGCGTCCGCCATCGATCAAGGCGACAGACTTCATATGGACAATTCAGTTCACAACGTTGACAGGCGGGACACCCAGGGGGCAAGACCCGCTCGGGTAGCACGAGGTTCCGCAGATACAAATATCAATGCAATTGGAAGCCGGGAATCTTGACAGACAAGTCCGCCTAGCATGCATCGAAAGACGGTCATCGTTGCGTCGATGGATCTTGCACTGATTTGCCCCCCCCTCCCCTCGTGCCACGAGACCCTCAGGGGCGCGGCAGCGGTCTTCAGGGAGTCTCAGACGTCACGAGATTCTCACGCGGACAACGCTAACAACGCAGACAGGGACACACTTCAACCAAGACAGACAAGGATACGGCACCCACCTTCCAACCGCTCTAATAATCCAAGTTTCAAACTTTCGTTTCCCAAGCAATGGGTGAATCACGCCCCCCGGATGCCCACCACCACCACTCACGTCCAACGATCACAACAGTACTAGGCGACATCGCAAAAAAGTCGGGACCCGTAGGCACCGAGCAGATCATGCAATACAGTCGGGACCCGAGGCACCGAGCAGATCACACAACTGCGACATGGATATGCAACACAGTCGAGACCTAGAGGCACCGAGCAGATCACACAACCGCGACATGGACATGCAACACAGTCGAGACCCAGAGGCACCGAGCAGGTCACCCAACTGCGCTCGCACTCTCCATGAGGATCTCGTGTAGGTACCTAGCAAATCACCGAACCACACTCTCCCTGAGGATCCCGTGTAGGCACCGAGCAGATCATCCAACCGCACTCTCCCTGAGGATCCCGTGAAGGGTAGCAGCAGGCTCCGAAGGACCCTTCCCCCAGGAAACTATAACAAGGCTGGTGAGCCAAGATCAATGCTCAAACTCAGACTACCGATGATCTCTCAGACTCTCAATAGTGGTCCCGAAGCAGGGGTTCACATCTGAATTTGCCTTCGAGGACAAAATACAAGGGTAACCGGAGATCACCGCAGGACCCCTGTCGGGTCCGACGCTTGTCCACAGGTACCTTGATCGACTACGGGAATCAGTTCACAATGCAATCCAAGCTACCTCCACACCCACTCAGATTGAACAAAAGAGAAGTTCATGCTATCTAGAATTGTACCTGCAAACTTGCATCTTGATTCTCGCGTTCCAATGCTTCCTCAAAATCTTCCTCTAGTGGGCGGCTCCGAGTTCTCCTACGAGGTTGACCTTTGCTGGGGCGCTGCAAGGTCGACATCGTCAGAAATTTTAAATTTCGACTATGCAATTTCAAGTTGTGAACGAATTGAGAATAAGAAAGAATGCCGTTTTGAATTCCAAGCAAGAGCAGATTGATCAAAGTTGCCGGAGGTGTGCTGCGAGCTTCACTTCGGGCTGCAGGCCTTGATACTAGTGGCGAGGGGTGGACTCCTGTGGCAAAATCGTCTCCAGACGTTGAAGATAGGAGAATTCCAAAAAAAGCTACTAGAATTCTATTTCCGAAATGGATGTAGCGTGGCTTCTGGAAAGCTACAACTAGACAGCTGGTCCCGAGAAAGAGACGGTACAGTTGCAGAGTCTGGGTTTCCTTTAACCCCAAAGTGACATGAGATATCCGGGGTCCAAAAACATCCTTGCTTTTGAAGCTATGCGGACCTAAATTTCTTCAAGTTATACAAATCTCAACCATACAATCTCGTAGTAAACATGTTTTAGATGACGTGCACAAAACTTGAAGTCAATTGGTCGCATAGATTGTGAGATCATAATGATTAAGTGTTGAAAATGAATGCTGAAATTTTTCCCAAAACACATTTAGAGGTGAAATTTGATTTCTAAACCTACTAAAATGAAAGAAATTTACAGTACAAAGTGATTTAAAACTACTATACAAACACATTGGTGAAAAAAAAATTCATGAAATTGAGTCATGGTGTCTAAAAAACAGATTCGAACTGCCAAAAAATAGTCAAAAAAAGTGCAAAAACCACATCTAGGGCTGAACCTCTCCCCACTAGAATGCTTCTCAGTCACTCAATTCTTCTTGGATTGACATGAAATTTTAGCCGCACAAACTAGACTTGTAGGCACAACTTTCCCAATAAGTTTTATTGAAAACGGACTTTGTACGAAGAAGATATAAGCCATCAAAGTTCATTGTACTCCAAAAATGACAGGGTTTAGAACTTCGAATTGCTCCCAAACATTCCAAACAACTTGGATTGACATGAAAATTTTACCACAATAACTAGACTTCAAGAAAAACAAATCAAAACAAATTTCAATGAAAACAAATCATTAATGAAGAAGATACAAGTCCCTGAAGTTGCAGCTCTAAAATGCAATTTTGTGAACTTTTGCAAAGCTGAGCTCTTTGATTGGCTACTAAAGAAACAACACATCTTTGATTGATTTGAAAATTTAACCACATAAACAAGAAGAATAAGTGCAACTTCTCCAATAAGTTTTAGTAGATTTGAACCTTGGATGGAGAAGTTATAGTAGACTTAAAACTGTGTGAGGACACTTTTTGTCCTCCGTGACACTTTGGGACCCAAGGCTCGTGAACTCACCCATCTTTGCGATTCCGAGTTTCCCGCTTGATGGAAAAGAATGACAAAGTGATAATAAACCACATAAGCTAGTAGGTTCTCAGATTGCACACCTAAGAGTTGAAACTTCATTTTGGAGAGGTGAGACAGCCTGGAATATTTTTTACATCTAATTCCAACATATTGCAAAGCATTGAAAGGGTAAGAGTTGGTCCGTAGAATCTTACTAGTAAAAGTTGATCACCTTCTGAGATGCCTTGCAAGCTTGTCATGCCCTCATCAGTTGTCTTCGTCCATTCTAACTCCTGCACTTCTCAATCCATTTCTCCACCACTGCCTCCACTTTCAAAACGAAGATGTTTTTGAAGTTCTATCTACGACGACTGGCCTATCTTGGACGAAGTTTTCTTTGAGCGAGTCATTCTAGATCGTCTAAGTGACTTCTGAGATGAGAAATAAAGAGAAATACGTCTCTTCCGTTTGTTTCTATGGTCTGGAACTACGTCTGCAAATCTATCACAATTTGTAAGCATGAATACCACTACATAAGCCTCAGAGGTCTCAATCGATGAAAAGCATGGTGTCTATGTTAAACGCTGCAGATGGAAAGACATGAAAGAAGGAGATGTAGAGCCTATTTATTTAACGTTACCAACTAGGTTCGTTCACTCAAAGTCTCAAACGGCCTTGGAAGATTAGGGTTGGGAGAACTACCGCCTTTTTATTTGAATATTATGGACAGCCCACTTAACATTTGATGAGCCGTCTTCTAATTCTGACACCTTATTAGATTATGTATCTTTTACTCTAGGATATAAGACCGACACATTTGAATGAGCGATCTCTTTCACGCATTTTGTCAGAGCTGCCTTCATTCATAAATATATTTTTTTAACGAACCTTTTATTGAACACGGCTACAACGGTAGACTCATAAATTTTTGTTTTTTGAATGAAACTTCTTCCAGAGTTGTGACATCCCATTTATTTCACTAAATTCTATTGAAAGCAACAATATTTGAACTAAATGACGGCTCTGCCATATGAATAATTTTTACACCTACTGACAATTACACTTCACCAAACAATTTGTACTTTTGGAATGGTATTGGTAGAATTGAAACAACATAATTTGTGTTTACTATATAGTACCTCACATCTTCTAGCTTCTGTCTTTATAGTTCAAGACTTCAATGTATCTCTTGCTTCTAAATCGTTTGTTTTGCACTGCTGTTTTATCACTATGGCTTGCATTAGAGTAGACGGTCATGCAATTCCAATGGTGTTTCCGTTGGCTGGTGGAAATCAAGCGAGAGTATCTAGTCATCTTCTACATGTATGTTTCAGGTTTGTTGAGTCTTCAATCTACATAGAAGAGGAGAGGAAGTCTGAATGTAGTGAGAACATGGAGTTTGTTCCTATTACAAAGAGTGAAGATGAGGATGGAGTTTGTTGGTTCCTTCCTTTAGGCAACTATAGAGCTTATGGTCTTCCTTTGTCCATTCAAAATGCATCCACGTAGATGGTCAGTCGCCAGTCCGATAACTCCACTGTAGATATGCCGTATGTCACAAGTGCAATCTCTCCTCAACCTCTTGAGAGCGAATTTCCAAGTCCTAGTCCAAGTACTTTTCTACGCGTTGTAAAGATTGAGAAATTGGACTCTGTAATAGATTTGTCAAGTGAATCAGAAGGAGAGTCACCTGACGTTACTGTCCGTGAGAAACCGCCATCCATTGGAAATAATGTTGATAGTCGTGAGATTTTCCATTCCTTTTCGGACATCCAAACCAATACTTCTACACAGTCTCCATTGTCTCGTCCTCCATTGTATCCGCTTACACTTGATAGGAAAAGCATAATGGAATGCTTGAAGAATTTGAAGAGCATGCATAGATCTAGGAACGAACTGTCCACAATAGATTTGAATGCCATCAAGCACCATCAAGTTGGGTTTCTTCCACCAATCTTCAATGGGGATGTCATCTTCGAGTTGCCTCCATGCCGCACGTGGCCATCTTCATCGGCTGCTGGGAATTTGGAGGGGATGGACAAACGTTATGATGGACATGTGTAGTGTAAGGTACAAACTACCAATATTCATAACCCTGATAAGTTGAAATTCCGGAAGTCCTATTGCGTTGGTCATCTTATTTGTGTGAATCCTGATTGGGAATATGTGAAGAGAGCTAGTAAGCGCAATGAGACAGAGTGGAGTGGATATACAGTGTCTCCATTTGTAGTAGGCTACAATCCTTCTAAGGATTGTACGTTAGTTTGCAAACTTTGCAAGGAGACTCCAAAGTGTCTAAAGCAATGTGAGGCTAGAATATACTATTGCTATAGTGAGGTTCCTAAAGTGACAAGGGCTGCAATTCATCTTGGATATCATTCTCATCTAGTAGCAAAAGGCATGTATAGAGATTCTGCAGACAAGATTTGCGAACTCATTGCAGAGCAAGTGGCAAAGACCCCTCCTACCACAAACTCTGCCATTGCTCTCTCTGCAAGCAAAGATTTCCTCACGACATATTTGTTTCATAACGGAGAGGGAGAGAAAGAGATGTTGAAGGATGAAGAGCTAAAAGTGGTTATGGATCGTTTCCAGTACCTAAGCAGTCCCAACATTAGAAACGTCATATCCTCATTTCGCTCAAACAACTATGGAGGCATCATCGACAACATAATGATAATGAAGAAACAGTCAAAATTTGAATTCATTCACGACAGCGTCTTTCCTGGCCAAGGAAAGGAGAAGGTGTTCATTTTCAAGATGCTCACTGAGGGACCTGGAAGTGGTGTGGACCTAGTGAAACGCATGCAACTTGGTGGAAATCATCAGAATGCATGGATGATGTTCGACCACGTCAAGTGTATAAAGGAGTAGACGACAATGGCTTGCCAAGTGTATGATCCAGATTACAAGAGGGTCATGACCATTGGAATTTGTGATATGCAATCAGAAGATACTGAGATTCAGGTTCTCTTTTGGAAGTGCTTGAATGCTGTAATGTCGCAACACGGAGTTGAAAACCCGAATTTTAAAGGATTTATGGCTGATAGTGCTATGGCCAACTGGAATGCCATACGAATTGTATACGGAAGTGGTTTTGCAGATCAGAAAATGGAGAATAGGGAAAGAACAGGCTTATTGCATTGGAGTACTTCACTCCAAAAACATACACAGAAGTACATTAAAGAAGCATTTCAACAGCAGCACACTTTACTTTGTAAACAGTACAAAGATGCGAAGTCCATGGAGGAAGCAGAAAACAAATACTTGGCAATTCAGTCGTGGTGGTTGTCGTCAGGAGCCACTACTGAAGATGCTCTTCACCACTTAGAACATTGGCTTGCCTTTTGGCATTTTTGATATAGGCAATGGGGAGGATTCATGCAAATGGTAAGTCAATTTCCTTGGACACCTTCTATCTTTGAAATTCCATTTGCAAATTTTATTTTATTTTAATTCAAAAAAATTTAGAAAAATAATTCATATTTATATAATTTACTTAGAATGTCGATTCGATTTCCTAAATCATTCCTTTAAGAAAAATAGAAATGTTAAGGACTGATTCAAAGTTGGTGTATAAAGAAGGACAATAAATACATCCATCAAATAGGAGTTGTATACATTAGATGAATTTTAGCATCTTAGAAAAAATTATCATTTTTTTTCAAAAATTTTCACAAAAAATTAGTGTACAAATCTAAAGTGGAGGTAAGAGGAGGGACCTTCAATACCCCCTTCGGATCCGACGGGGCTATATTGGATCCTTCTAAGTACCCTTACTTTGGGTTCATGTTTGAGGAATTCAGACAAAAAATTTCCAAAAATTAAAAAAAAATGTGATGATTGTTGGGGTGACATAAAATCCCTAATTTAGATGTAAGGGGTTCATTTTTTGCCTCCAATAAAACATTGAGTAAAGGTGTTTTGAATTTGTATTTTTGTTTCAGGTTTAGGAAGAATTTTGAATTTCGCCCCCTAAACCAAAAACGAGGGTAGTAATAGAAATACCTGAGACCCTCGTCGGATCCGACGAGGGTATTTGAAGTCCTTATTAACACCATCACTTTTTATTTATGGACTTATAAATATTCATTTGTATCTCTGAGGGTTTTTGAAGATGGTATGAAATATTGAATTACCAAAGCGTAATATTTGAGTGGTTTCATTTTCAGGATTTGAATTTGGAGGAACTTGCAGATATGCCTTCATGCAATTTGTCAGAAACTGTGCACAACAAGTGGCTTCAAATGTCTGGGAACAAAGGAAACAATCTCTTTGACGCCACATGTGATGACAGTATTCGTGCATGGATGCAAATGACAAATTACCGAGCGTACTTGAAGGGACACGCTTCTGGATCTGGTTTGTCGAAAGGAGAGCTAAAGTTGAGAGCAGCAAGACGTAGCGGTGATCCTAAGAAAATTGCAAAGGCTTTGAATTCATTGCCTGGTTCTGAAGGTGTTGGAACTCGCATTCCACATTTAGAAGGAGAAGAGGTTTTTGGGAGCACAAAGAGGAAGTTAGACGTTCCCATTGGCGATGCAGGGGACTCGCATAGACCTGATAAAGTTAACTTTTCCCAACCTCGTGTTCGGACACGGTCCATGACAGCGTCAATAGAATCTTCAGGAGATAAAGGTAAGCAACCTCAAGTGAACACTCCGACACATGTTACAGTTGCGTTTGAAAGTAATTGTGATACATCGAAATGGCACATTGCAAGGATTAGTCACAAGTCCAATGCAAAATGTTATGCTCAACAACGAGATTCAAACATCACTTGCAAGGCAAAGATTGCCAAAGGTCGGAAGGGAACCCTTGCTCCAACCTATAGTGGAAGAAAGATAGATTACGGGACCAAGAAAGAAATAGTGGCAGACTTTTGGTTCTGTGCAGATGACATTGAACGGTGCGTCAAGGGTAACAAACGGAGGTGGGTTATAGAGTGGCCGGAGGTTCCTGAAGTATGGCCAATCTTAACAGGAACAAATCTTACCCGAGAGGAGACGTTATTGTTGCAGCATGCTGGATTTCGACTTCAAAAACGTCCTGTGTTATCTCCTCGACGACTATTCAGTATGTCTAAAATATTTGAGACTGTGGTATATGACGAACCAGTTCCAAAAGACGCACACATATATCCAACTGTACAAAACAGTCGTACTATTCGCCGAATTGCAAATGCACCTACAATTAAACAACGCAACAAGTGGAAGAGTGCTGGCAACATCAAAGGAGAGATATTGGGAGTGACGTTGTTACCATTTCCTGGTTTAGGAGCGATTGTTTCACTACAAACTGGGGTTGAACCAAATTCAAATGTATATCGAATTACTGTGGGCATGTACCCATCGTGCACGTGTCCTAACTTTACTTCTATGGCAGTTTCAGCAATAGGAAGTCGACAATAGTATGTGAATTGCAAGCATTTGTATTATCTTTTCCGGTACTTTTGCAAAATGGACATAAATGAGGACAAGTTCATCCATGCACCAAGCTATAGCTTCAACGAGTTGAAACTTATTTTAGTTAAGGCGGGGATAATAAGAGTGCTAGAATAAGAGCAGGCACTAGTTGAAAGTACTGCAATGGTATGATAGAAGACAAAATTTCATAGAATTCTAAATATTTTCTGTTTACTAAGGAAGTTATCATTTTCTTACGAAATTCATCATTTTGTTCATTTCGTCTTTCCACTTGTAGTTTGGATTTCATTAATATTGATTCCAAGACTTCAATCATTATGTTTTTATTTGGAAGTTTGATTGCTTTGTCATTATTTTTTGAAGTATACTATGTGTTCATTGAAGTAAATTTTTTTATGTTGGTGATCACTTCATTAAAAAGGATTAATGCAGCAAGAGGTTCAAGAGACTTAAACATGAAGGCATGGATTCTTTATCTCTACTTTTTTTGGATCATTGTTGCAAACTGTAAACCACACTTATGCAAGCATTCATGGTAGTTTGTTAGCACAGAATATCGATGAGTGCTGAAAATAGAGAAGAGTGCCTAAACCAATGTTCCCCGGCTCCTATTCATATGTCCCATATCGATTGGCATTGCGGATTGCACCAATATAAAAAGTGTAATATCCGGTAGTCAGGTGTTGTAGAGGACTATTTAGGGAATAGACTTTCTCAGTCATCTTGAGGAGAATTATATTCCCAACACTCGTGTGATTTTGTTTAAAAAATTAAATGAAGCTTGTACAAAGGATTCAAGTAGCACTTAATATATTTTTTAATCCACAGTCATAGGATAAGTGGTTATAGGTCCTAAATTTAGCTTTAATAGGAACTAAAACCCATTTTTTTCTGAGGTACGCTTTCTCCTAAAATCCTAAACAATGACTTTCATTCTCACCATGCGGTGGATTTTTCTAAAACAGAATAATAAATTTCCAAAATATTTACTCATCCACGGTCATGGGATGCACGGATATAGGTCCCAAATTCAACATAAACAACCAAAAAAATTGAATTTTTTGAATTCTTTTAGCAAAAAAAAATTTTATTAAACAAAAAATGATAAATTTCTGACTCCCCGCTTCCCGCTCGCCGCTCACAGGCTCACGGCTCCAGGCTCGCACGCTAGCGTCGTTAGGAGAGATAATCCGGGCAGATATCGCTACCTTCCGTACTGGTCCGGATGCCATATGACCTAAGTAAGAACGAGAGAGGAATAACCCTACTTTAGTCGCTAACTCACCACTCTTTCTCTCAACTACTCACACGGACAGTCTCAGAAAAGCAAAACAGGAAAGTGAAGAGGAAAACCCTAGGCAAACAACTTAAATACTAAACCGTCTTCTTACAGAATTTAAGACAACGGCCACAGGTCCGTTGTACTAATGGTATCCTACTCCCATAGGTACGAGGCCTATACTGTAGGTTCCTGTGTTCCGGGTAAATCCGGATTCCGGATCCGGATAAGTTCCGGTTCCGGTTTTTGCCGGAATGCTTATTTCCTAATTTCGGTTATCTCACATAAAAATCACGTTCTAACTATAATTTTTTTGATTTTTGCCTATTTTTCTCACCTGATTCTTGTATCCTCGATCCGTTTCCGGATTCCGGATTCCCACAAGATTATTCTACAACAACATCGTAATAGCATCCTAGGGTTGAATGGAATTGAATATAGCAACAAGAAATTGACAACTTAAGCCTAATTGATAAAAATCGCATGCATGCCACCCGATCGGACAAGCTTGAAGAAGGCGCGATGTCTTCAAAAAGTAGAGGAAAGAAAGACAGGGAGAGATGGATGGACAAGCAAGCTAAGGATGATGTTGGCAGACTTTTTAAAAATTGCAGAATCCAACCAAATTGAACCCCAAACCCGAAAGCAAATGCACTTATCAAGTTTCCGGACTTCTCCCAAGAAACGCTTTAGGACACGCTTTGCTCGGGGAGTGAAGGGATCTCAATGGCCAACAAGCCGCTTTGTTCGATCGATGATCTTTGACACCTCCACACGAACCTCCTTCAAATTCACTCCAATGATCTTCAACACCTTGGCGGCAACACTGTTGTTTGGTGAGCGGAAGAAAAATATTATAAGCTATGATTTGGAAGAGTATTTTGGAATTAGTATATAAAGGAAAGTGTGGGATCCCACACTCGGGATTTTGATTGGGATCCCACACTCGGGAGATCCCACGATGACCTTTGTCATTGTGTTAGGATCATTGTGATCAAGTGATCTCTGGATGATGGGACCGTGCTTGTGACCACTCCATTTTGAGAGATCAAATAGTAAACCCTGTCACTGTGCTTCTTATTGATATTTTTTTTTTGTTTCTTTCAGGAGATTTCATGGTGTAGCGATGTGTTGGTGCTTCCTTTTTTTGTTTCTTTCGGGAGATCTCACAGTGTAGGCCCTGAACCTGAAGAAAGTGTACTAGCGGTGTGTTGGTGCTTCCTTTCTTCGTGTTTCCTTCATGTTTTGCTAAAACCCAAAGGAATGAGGCCTCAACCCCCGAATTGTTGGCTGCCACGAAACCCCTATGCCTAAACCGCCTAAAATTTTAAACAGCAAAGGAATAGGAAGCGTGTTTGACACTGTTGGAAAGACGAGGAGAATTCACTAAAACCGCAATCCTCCATTTGTTGAATTGGGCAAGAGTGGGTTGAGATACAAGTTTCTAAAGTTGCAGTCCCCCTATAAACGGCGACCTTGAAGGCTTCAAGGTCCTCTACCTTTGGATGGGTAAGGAATTCGACCTTGAGATGGGTACCATTGGAAAGAGGAAGTGAAATTAGTGAAGATACTTAAACCGAAATGGGTTGGATGGAGCCAAAATGGCCCGAGGTAGGAGTCGCCGAAGTCGCTACCGACAATGAACACTACAGCGTCCAATTGGCCCTAACTTTTGATTGGCAAAGAATTAGAATGTGAAAGTGGCTCCGTTGGGATTGCAAGGAAAAATTAGTTATAATACGCCTTAAATCCACAAATAAGCAAAACTCAATCTAGATTAACAAAGGAAAGTCACACAGTATAACGTGGGCTTAATGTGATTTCTTTAGAAAGAAAGGTGTAACGCCGGTGTAACACAGTGTAATATTGGTGTAATCCGGGTGTAATGCCGATGTAACGGTGGTATAACAGACTGTAATGTTAGTGTAACACAGGGTTATGCTGATGTAACTCGGGTGTAATGCCAGTGTAACCTGGGTGTAATACAACAAAATGTAGGTATAACGCCGATATAATCCAGGTGTAATGCTGGTGTAATGTTGGTATAACGCCGGTGTAACCCAAGTGTAATGTCGGTGTAACCCAAATGTAATGCCAGTGTAATCCGGGTGTAATGCCAGTGTAACACAATAAAATGCTGGTGTAACGCTAGTATAACCCGAGTGTAATGCCGGTGTAACCCGAGTGTAATGTCGGTATAACCCGAGTGTAATACAATAAAATGTTGGTATAACGCTGGTGTAACCTGAGTGTAATACAATAAAAGGCTGGTATAACACCGGTGTAACCCGAGTGTAATGCTGGTGTAACCCGGGTGTAATGTTGGTGTAATCCAAGTGTAATACTCGTGTAATGCTGCTGTAATATTCGTGTGATGTAATGTTGTTGTGGCATAACCTTGTTGGTGTAACGTTGGTAGTATAACACTAGTAGTATAACGCTGGTATAATGCTGTTGTGGTGTAACGTTGGTGGTGTAACACTATTGGTGTAATGCCGATGTAACTCTGGTGTAACACTAGTGTAATGCTGCTGTGGTATAACACTAGTGGTAATGCCGGTGTATTACTGGTGTGGTGTAACGCCAATGTAATGCTGTTGTGGTGTAACACTGGTGTAACCCTACTGGTGTAACACTTGCGTTTTCTTTATCTTTTACTAAACCCCAAAGAAATGGGTCTATGAACCCCAAGTTGTTTGCTGCGGTGAACCCTGCGAGACCAAAACCGCCTAAACTTTTGGCATTTAAGGAATTAGAAGTCATGCTTTACAGCGTTGGAAAGAGGACGTGAAATCAGTGAAGACCCATGAAAGAATTTCTCGAATCGGACAAGAATTGGTTGAGATATGAGTCGCCGAAGTGTCCACAGGTTGTGAGAACTGCGGCCTAAAAAGAGCCATAACTTTTGATTAGTGATGAATTAGACTTCGCGAGTGGTACCGTTGGAAAGAGGAGAAAAAATCAGTCAAGATAGGCTAAAAATCTTACAGATCCAAGGTTGACCCAGATTCCCAAAGGAAAGTTACACTGGTGTAACGCCCTTTGTAAAAAGGTGTAACGAATTACACGGAATGCGCCACATTCCCATCCCTTCTTGCTATAGGGAAAGTAATCTCTTGAATGATCGGAATTAGAAGAGTCTAAACAATGGCTATGGATTCAAAGCACTTTTTGGCGTCCAAAAATCATAATAATTTCAATTTTGAGAATAAAATTATGAAAAATTTGCATTCCTATATTTCCTATCTTTCTACATGGGAAAAATTTACATTACTTCATACTCTTCATGATTTGTTCTAGAATTGCTTAAGCAATTCAGTATGGGTGGTTCTACCTTATCCAACTTTCAAAAACTCCAAGGGAACTTAAAGAACTTTAAAGGTAAAAACAAGGAACTAGAATTTGCCCATATCCACTACCAAGGCAAACATCCAAAAATGTTCAATTGAAAAACTTGAAGTAAATTGAGGATGAAAAGGCATTTGTAAAGGATTGCAAAAATCTTTCAAAGAGTTGTGGCTTTAGTTGTGTAGCCTCCAATTCCATGACTTCAATAGAATCCTATGATTGCTCAAATGCACCTTATGCTTGTCAACACAAAAATCCATAAACATCATCAATAAATATCTACTAAGCCAATTCTAAGTTTCCAATCCAAAATTCTAAGTTGTCACTTGTCACTAGAATTTAAAAGAAATCCTTTTCAAGAGACAAATGTCAAAAAAATCACCATCTTCTAGAGTTCCATTACAAGAACCTTGATGAGTCGCCTTGCTCATCACCATGATTAGTGTTTGCAAGCTCTTTTATATACATCTAGAGTTCCATTACAAGAACCTTGATGAATCGCCTTGCTCATCACCATGATTAGTGTTTGCAAGCTCTTTTATATACATCTAGAGTTTTTTATTATGTAAGTTTATAAAATTCTCAAAGAAAATCCCATTTAACTCTTAAAGGATGTTGCAAAGTTAACCTAAAAGGGTCCAATGGATGACTTCACTATTAACTCCAAAAATAAAAAATACACCTATTGGTCTAATAATAGGAATACTTTGGTGACTACCTTATAGGGGTTACATCCTTCCACAATTAATTTGGTTCCCATATATGTGCAAAATGTTTCTTGTCAATTCTTTTATTTGATATCCTTTAACATCAATTTCAACACTATTTAGAATGCTCATTGTGAAATACACTATTCATACGTTCTTGTCCTAAGTAGATTATAAACCTTCATAATATCAGAATGAAGTCTTGTTTTAGGTCTTGTACTTGTAAGTAGTTAGAGAGTTTCAACCCTTTGTCACATGTCATATTTAATTGTTGTATGAATAAGTAATGGTTATGTGACAAATCATGAATCTTGATAGGGCTCTGTTGTAGTTAATTTATACAACCTTATTTTCTGGAATGCAATTTTACAAAGGATTTTGCACTGAGATTTATGCACCCATAATCATCAAATCCAAAAATGTGTCACAAACATTTGGACCAAAAAGTGACATTAGAACTGAGGTATTGATGATGCAAGATGTTACATAGTTACAATATGACAGCCTAAAAAAACCTTAAGAGAACTTGCAAAATCAATCTCAAGCATGCCTTACCCAAAGAAAGCTTGCAAAATCTACCCATGTTTCAACACAGTACCTGCAAACACAACTACCCTGATCCATGAATGACTAGAAGGATAACAGATTGCAATAAGGACTGTAGCTATAAAGGCAACCCTCAGAAAATACCTATGATCACTATATCACGCTAATATTGCCAAACGACTTTCATTTGTCTTTGTCGCTCTTTGTTGCGACCTAGTAGGCCCTGAAGTCGACCATCACTACATACTGCTGCATCTTTCGCACCAGGGCTTTTGACTCCTCATCCTTAAACTTGCATTTCGTACCGTCCTGATTCAACCAATTCTGAAACTTGGTTGTCTTAAACGATTCCACAGGCACACACGACCACACGTTGTAACTCTCCATTTTCAAAGCCCCGTCCAACTCCTTCAACCCCTGAATTTTATAACCGTGGTTGCCCTTACTGGACTTGAAGAACTGCACCAAAGTATTCGGAACAATAACTGCATCCACGCTCTGAAAATTGAGGCTCGAAGGCTTGCAATAAACCCCTGAAGGATCCTGTTTAAGCCGCTTCAACTCCTCAACTTTCTCGAAATTCACAAACTTCAGCTTCACCTGATCGAAGTCCTCAGTGCCTCCATCAGCAGCTGGATCCTCGAATACCCTCTTCCTCTTGAATTTTCCACCCCGACTCATAATCACATGAGCAACCCGCTCGTAGAGGTGCCCCCATGTGTTCCCAAACATTTGGCTATCAATATGCTTCTGTAGAAATCCCACTACCTCCATACGGCCAGCTTTATCAAAATGCTCGATAATCCTCTCCCGAGCAACGGAAGACGCAAACCGAAACTTCGTCTCAGTATAATCTGTCTCCTTGTCCACTGACATATGGTCCTCCTTGTTCACAAACATATGGATAAGATAGTCGCTCACGTCCTCGATAAAAAAACCACCAAGAATTTGCAAGCAGTTCTCTGCTCCAACCTTTCCAATAGCAGCCCTAAATTTGGCAATGCCCCCCTGCGACTTACGCTCATCTAGTACATACCGAGGCACTCCTCCTAGCTCCTTAAAATTTGCAAGAGCCGTCTGCATGTCAAGCACATGCATACCTGAAAACTTGGACTTATGCTCTTCAGAATCGTTATAAAACTCATTGATCTCGGCCTCTGCCCAAACAGGAAGATAGTAGGTCGTGCACATGCCATGCTTGCTAAATTCATGATGGTTTGTCTCTTTCGTAGAACCCGCTAGCAACATACGGCAATTGGTTTCCAAAGGAGCCTCCTGTTTGCCATCTATTATAAGCCAGGAAGAAGGATCAGAGAACACTGATTGCAGGTCAGGGTGTGTATCATCCTTTACTGGACCTCGAGCAACCGCAACCTCTAGGCTGAAGTCCAGAAGATAATAGCGACCGCTAGCGAGCTTCCAAACAACTTTCCTCTTCAGTGTCGCCAGATAACAGATCCAAAAAATAGTGAAGAGAGACTTCCCTATGCCTGCTGTGCCCATTACAATGTACCTTTGACCCTGCCCCGCCTCCATGAAGATCTTCTTCAAATCTTCATAGGATTTCCGAATAAAAATCAGAAATCTATCGCCAAAGGAACCAAACGGATCTCCATCCACCTCCAAGAACATGTTGTGGCGATCTCCCGGTTTGGTTAGGTTTTTCTTTCCACGTTCCCACTCCTGGTAATTTTGTGCTGCTGATCGGACAAAGCGCTGAAACTTATCTCGAGCACTTGGAAGCTCAGCCGCATTTGCCGGACGAAGACCTTAATATCAGTGAAACGTCTTTAAGCCGATGCAATTTTGTTTGGACTACGAACAAGTACTCGAACCTAAAACCTAAACCCTCCACGAAAGGAAGTGGGGAACAAGGAGCCGAATTTACAAAGTACGAGAGGAAGGCAAACCTTTCGAATAAATCAACTAGTAACCCTAAATGGACATAGACACAGCTTCAAACAAAAATGATTGAATTGTAAATGAAAGCCAAAACCCCAACAAGGCACAAGTGACGAACAACAAACCAGAAATACTCGAACCCTAAACCCTCTATTACCAATCTCAACTTAGATCACCGCAACCCTAATCAATTCACTGTAAGTCCTAAGAAAGAATGAACGCATTTATAAATGAACTCTTACTATCAATCTGCCTAATAGATAAGATGGGATGGAACAAACCAGAAACACTAAAGAAAGACTCCAGGGAGGAGTCCAAAAATCCAGGAAGTAAAAAAAAAAGGTAAATGAACTCTTTCCATCAATCTGCGTAATAGATAAGCAGTGCAACAAGCTCAACGAAATATCAACTCACAAAAACAACGATTAAGCAAAACCCTAAACAGCAAGTATCACTATATCACTATCACTTAAGATCTGTAATTTGATCTCGTCAGAGCCAAGACCAAAGCAGAAAGCAGGCTAAGAAGATAGACACAACGCTGTTCAAGCAAGAAGCAAGAAAGAGAAAATCCTAGTTTGCCCTCAATAGGAAAGTTAGAAAATAAACCACCAGCAGCGAGTTCGATGAGGGCCAAAAGAGATGCTCGCAACAAAGAAAGTAGGCTAAGAAGATAGACACAACGGTGTTCAAGCAAGAAGCAAGAAAGTGAAAATCCGAGCTGCGCCAACGCGGTTACGATTACCAAGGCACAAGTGACGACGATCAGGTGACAACACCGGCATGATTACTGCACCGCCTCAGCACCTATTGCCTCAACAAACAGTGGACCACAGACAATCAACAACAGGATCCGACGCATCAATATAGGCTTTAAAAATGGCCGAGTCTCAATTACTCACTTTGATTTCGCAGGTTTGCTCTGTCTTGCAGAAGTAGATTCTCCTTCTGTCGAAGAAGATTCTTCTCCTGCAGAAGAAGATTCTCCTTCCGATAGATCCGGTCAAGACGTTGCCGAAGTGCCTTTATGCTTTCAAGGTCAGAAGTGCCTGGTATCTCACGATCTATTTCTTCCGCCTCCTTCTCCAAGCGCATGATACGCTCATCCACGATTCGGATATCTGCTGTGAGCTGTTCCTCATCCATGGTAGCAGTGCTTGAACGCCACAACACACCCTACACAAGAAACTCTAATGAGCCCCGAAGCAATTCTTTCACTCGCGGCACTGAGGACGGAGTGGGACACAAAACTCGACCTCAGATGTGAATAACATCAGATGTTGCTGGGCAGTATTCTCAAGTACACAAGACAAGCTAAAGTTCATCAAGCAAGCTAAACCCTAAAACCTCGTCGACGAGCTCACTTGTGTCCGGTGCGGACACGGCTGAGGTCGAGCACAATGTAACTTACCCGTCGAGGATGGCAATTGGCGATGATCGGCTGGGCAATGTGATCCGCCGAAGGAGAAATCACATGCAGTGGTGAAGAAGACGCTCTACGGTTGCACAAGCTGAAAGAGATTTACATGCCTCAAATCGCTGAAATCACATTGCTCTTGCCCTCATCGTGCAGCAAAATACCACAATTGAACAAACCCCCGAGCTAACCTCCAAAAATATCAAGAAACAACAAAAGCCCCACACCGCCTCTCACAAGCTCAACTTTCCAAACATAAAAAATCCCACCAAACCCCAACGCCGCTCCGTCACCCTCACAATCTCACGTACTTCAATAAAACAACCGCTCAATCCTAAACCCTAAACCATGCAACCAGCAAACATGCAGAACGCCTGGGGACGTCGGAGGACGTTAGGAATTTGGTGATTGAATTTCATGGATCTAGAGATCTATGGGTTCCTCTTACATGTCTTTGCTCTTCTGACGAAGAGCAAGCTAGGGGTTCCAAAAGAAGGTGCTTATTTTTGTAGTCACAACTGTTACCAGGGATATATAGGGATAGTATTCTTTGCATTCTTGTTTGTGAGGCACAACGAGATATTAAACCTCCCAAGAATGCAAACAAGCAGGGAGCTGTGGGCTCCGGTGATATGCAAACGTACTTCCAGATGAGAATTGACTACTGGCCTCATCAAGAGGTGATGTAAAGCTTTTGCACCATAAAAGGAATAAATCGTGTGCAAGATGTGATAAAATTGTATAGTTATGGAATTACCGTATGCGTATTCCCGCACTATTTAGAATATTGCTTTGTAGTGCTGATATCTAATTACCGAAATTTAATGTAGTTTGAACTAAATTGCATTGTCATTCAGAGGTAGCTTGAATTACAAACACTAAACTTTTGCGGAGGTTAAGCTAGGCATGTGGACGGTCTAACTTCCTTCAAGCTCACTCACCCTATTCATAGTACATAGTTCGAGGCCCAAGGTCTATGTTGAAAATATTGTAATACAAACCTAGCTCCTAACAGGTAGCATTGCGACGCGTGCAGTGATGACACCATCTGATGAGTTAGCAACATTTATACGGCGTAGTCTCATAAGAGGGATGCGTAACGGCTAGAGAGCATCGTAAAGTCTACTAAAGTGAATCCCAATGTTTGAGAAATATTACACTTGCAAGTAACACAATTCAGTGATTTCTTTTTCTATTATTCAAGCAGTCTCACAATTTGTATGTTGAGAATTTTGACTTTCGCATGATTTCCAAGAAAAAGAAGTAAACGTGTGCTTTGAAGAATAGCAAACCTGTACCTTAGCAACACAGTGACTTGAGATAAGAAAATTTGAGGGTGGGTGGATATAGTTACATATGATCAAAGAGCATGACTATGGACCAACTGAAAGCGAAGACCGTGATTCCATGTACGTGTGGTTGCAGAAGTATGTAAGAACCATATGCACATGCGAGTGAATTTCGGTGCTCAAGGAGGAGGAACTGTTGGTGAAACAGACACAAGGGAAGCCCCATACCTATACGTCGGGATGCCTGTACAATTACAAGAAACTGGCTATGGGCAACAGTGCTAATCGAGATGGGCCAAGTTCCGATCGAAATTGGCTTCATTGGATGGTTGTCAACATTCCGAGCTCGATCCATCATTCTTTCTGAAGGTTCTTTTTTGTTTTCAATTCCTCGCTCTTTAGTTTTATGATATTCTGAATTTGTGGCCGAAGCGGGTGCATGATGAACTAATTCAAACGATTTGTAATCCTATTCTCTATTACGACTTTAGTGTCCTTGTAGACACTAGATAGTGAATAGATGGACTCCTCTTTGAAGGATGATATTATGGAATATTGCATTCATTTGGTATTAAATGTTTTCAAAGACCCTCATTCACGTCCATCCAGCAGAGGAATAAACAATGTATTTGTTGATTGCTTCTATTTTGACTTACAAGATAATCAAGATGTTCTGTGGACTATAGAGATGAGGTACGAGGTCCTTAAATCAGTCATTTAAGAGCTGAAATTGAGTTTCGGGGAGGTGAAGCTTCTTGAAATATTTTTTAGTAAATTTTTCTTGGAAGACAAATGGAATTGACATCTAATCCATTCCAAGTTGTTACATATTTTTTGGAGCTTTGTAGAATTAGTTATGAAATTTTGAAGTTGAAATGGCATAGGGCTCTAAAATCATCCACCTCTTCCACCTCTTCAAATGCACATTGTTTTGGGTGGTACAACAAAAATGAAATATGTACAATTAGTGTATATTTGAGGAGGTGGGCAACTTTAGAGCTTGTGTGCTTTTAGAACCTCTTGCCTTAACCCCTTAAAGTAAGTAAAGTCCCATTGTCCCTTGCTTTTAGAATCTCCTTTCTTAATCCCCGAGAGTCCCATTGTCCCTTCAAAGGACAAAATGGATTTTAGGCATTTTAGAATCTCTTTTTTTAATCCCCCTAAAGTCCCATTGTCCCCTTAAGGAACAAAATGGATTTTAGGGAAGCTCCTATAAACTCAATATTTGTCATGATGTTTTGAATTTTTTTTTTGAAGATAGAAAAATGCATTAGCTTTTAGAAAATATGATATTTATTTCAATCAAAGCCTACTGTAGGAGCAAAAATTATGGTACAAAAAGCCCTTTTTTTTGTTTGGCAAGCACAAAAATGCTTAATAATAAAATATTAAAAAAACATACAATAAAACATTAAAAAAAATTATTTTTTTATAGATCATAATTTTATGTACACAAAAAGCTTTGATTTATTCTATTTGAATTTATGACCATATTTTTTATATTGAGACATTTCGCAAATTTTGAGACAAAATGCTAGATATTATAAATTCATTTATAAAAATAATAATTGTAATCAAGAATAAACAATGCTCAAATAGTGATTCTAAATTGAAACTTTAAAAGTTGGTATTGTTACCTATTTATAAAAAAATACTAATAAAAAAATAAAATGGTTTATCTTTGAGTTGAAGATAAAAATGAGATTGCAAAAAGTCTCAATATAATGAATATGGCCTTATTGTCATGTGAAATTTTAGACAATCTTGTTTTTTAGGCAATTAGAGCATCTTCTGGAAAAAAAATCTTGTAGGATTCATTTTTTACCTCAAAAAAAAAGTTTCACAAGGTTAAGATCTCTTGCTAGAAAAATCTCATCATAGATCTATTAACAATTTATATTTTCTTTCAATCTTAAACCTACTTCTACTTAAGAATTTTTTAATGAGTGAAAACTAAGTGTGTATTGTCGCAATACAAGGTAAGTAAAATTCCCTATTATGCTCACAAAAACCACTTTAAAGCATAACAAAGTGACTCTAAAGATCAAACTGAATAGACTTTGTGAAGTGTTTCATGTTACTAGGTGATTTGGGGGTAAATATCAATACAAATACTTCTCTTTCTCTCTGGTTCTCCTTTCCCCCAAAACTGGACAACTCATTCGACCATTGATCGATGATCCGGACTGTACTTTTATTCAATCCGAATCAAGATCTGGTTATCCAATAAACTCAAATCCTGCGGGAGTTAACAAATCCGTCCGGATACCACTACCACATACGAGGATCTCTTCTTCTTCGATTTCCATTCTAGTTTTTCTTAACCTCTGTTGGCACTTCAGAGGGATTCGCCACTTGATTTTACAGAGGTAGGCCCACCACTCCTTCCAGAACTTATAGTGACGGAAGTATCACTCGATTAACTCTAATTCCCTATTCTAATAGGATCCGGTTTAATCTTTCACAACGGACCAGGAGTGAATCCGGTTTGCAGGTCACACAAAAATCCCTCGTACGATCCTCTCCAACTACAATGACCTTAATGCTTCCTCAAATCCGTACGAAACTAAGGTGGTTACAAGTATATCCGCTCGTATCAATACAATCTAGAGTCCTTCCATTTACTATTTCAGATGGCAAGTGTCGCAGTACAAGGTAAGTAAATTCCCTGTTATACTCCTGAAAACTCCTTTAAAGTATAACTAAGTGACTCTAAAGATCAAACCTACAAGATCCTGTGAAGTATTTAGCTTCATTACACTATTTAGGATAAGTTAGCTTATAAACCCAACTTCCGGTTTCAGGTCAATTACCGGAAAAAACTATAATATCCGGAAAACGGAGAATTAGCTTCCCACTACTATTCCGGTTCTACCAACTATCCGGTCTGAACAACAATCACAACCCCAGGAGGCTATAATCTCCGATCTTGGTTACTTTTGTAGACCGATCCGTTCCAATTTAACAGTACTCTTTTGGATACTACCCGATTTAATTTATCCTCTGTTTCACCATCAGAGGGTTTGTCCCTTGGTTTTCAGAGTGGTAGGCCCACCATTCCTTCCGTAACTTATAGTGGCTGAAGACCTACTATCCTATCTCCTAATCTCCCACTTACTATAGATCCGGTTTGGTCTTTCACAACAATTCGGTTATTAATCCGGATTGCAGGTCACACAAAGACCCCCCCGTACGATCCTCTGATACTACAACGACCTTGGGCACCCTCTCCTATCCGTGCGAAGTTAGGTGGTTACAAGTGAACCCATCCATTCCAACACTTACTAGAGCTATTCCGTTTACCAAATATGGCAGCAAGACCTCACAGGAGATCGGACACTCAACCGGATTTCTCACCTAGGAGTTTTAGCGCAAGTAGGGAATCTCTTCCTATCCGCCTAGCCTAACAACGATTTTCTCACCCGGAATCTCAAACTCTAGACACGCTGAGGAACTGAAGCGCACTCCCAACTCTTTTAATACCTACTCACATACATTGAAACTTGAAGAATAAAATACACCAAGGGGAGAAAATGTCAACTCTTAACTCCCTCTTTGTTCTCCTCACTTCCGGTCATACAACAGGCACACAATTCCCATGCTACACACATACAACAGCAAAGCAAAACGGAGGACACAAAGGAATTTGCAAAAGAAGGTTTTTTTTTCTCTCCTCCTCCCTTTCTCAAGGCAGGTTTATATACAATCAAAAAAAGTGCAAAAAGGCAAAAAGCGTCACGGAATCCAACCGCATTTTCCAGCTAAACTTCCAATCCTACCTACCTACCACCGGATAGAATTCGGTTCCGATCTAACTTCTCTAGTATGTACAAAAACTCTTACTATCTACAATCCTATCCCTAAGGTAGGACTCTTCGGCTCGGCTTCCATCCCCTCGAAGATTTTAGTCAGGTTCCGGTTCCGTTCCCCATCCACAGGTTTGAGAACTGGATCGGCTTGACCGGAATCGAGTGTGGATTCCAGATCAATGGCGGATTCTGGGGTGTTTGCCGGTTTAGACGCTTGTGTAGTCATCTTGGGTTTGGGAGTATTATCCTTCCCCTCTTCAGCAGTGGTCACATCTGGAAACTCTTCTGGTAAGGAGAGCTCCGATAGGGGGACCTCCTTAGCTCCTATCAGCTTCCGACTGCTCTCTTCAATCCGGTCCGTTGAAATCCGCGCCTCCTTCAGCGCCGTCTCAACCCGCTCCGCATAGTCCGTAAGAATCCTTACTATCCTAGCACCGAATAGTTTCTTCTCCTTATGGACTTCATCGTCGAATAGCTTGGCCTTGGTGGCGACCGCCCCGGATACTCCAAGAATGTCCTTCACCTGGTCCGCTATCCGTCGTATTTCCTCTGCTATCTCCAACGTGGCGGCTGCATCCTCCCTCAGGACGAGATTTTCCACCTTCAAGGTATCCGCCTCTGTCTGAAGTCGGATTACTTCTTCCTCCCGCCTCCGGTACTCGACCGGATCGGTAATACAGTCGGCTACCTTCGTTGGTAGCTGGCTGTCTGGCGGCGCATCCAGTAGTCTTCCGATCGCCTGTAGGGTCAGATGCTTCACCTCCCAATCCGCCCGGACACTGGAAAGAATGCCAATCAAATTATTGAATGAATCCCGTGGATCCATTTCTTCCTCCATAACACCCTTCCGTTTCTCATCTAGAGTTGACGGGCCATGACCTAGAGGTGTTCCTCGCCCATGGGGAGGAGTTGTCTTCTGTTGCTTGATTGGCGGCATCAACTCTTCCTCCTCTTCCTCCGTTTCTGGATCCGAATCTGGAACCAATTCCACTTCATCGTCTTCTTTTGATTCCCCATACTTCAGGAGAGCTCCCTGAGCCTTCTACTCCTTCTCCTCATCATTTGTCAGGAGCTGATGGTTGTGGTATAGGTGGTACAAGTACGGGCATATGGGTGTAGCCCTACTCTTTCCTACCCTCCCTATGAGCTGGGTTACCAGATCAAAAATGATCCGGGCCCAATCCACATTCCGGGTTCCACTCAGGGAACCGAAAATGGTATTCCCTAGGGTGATTGTCACCCTCGTCGGTTTCTCCGGATGGAGGATTGGAATCAGAAACCTCAAAAGATGACGGTGTCGGTCGTTTATGCAGTCGTCAACTGCATATCCGTCCTTAGGGTTGGGAACGCCATGGAACTTTCCTCGGATGAATTCATCCTTCCGACTAGCCATCTCAAGACCCCCTACCCGGAAATCATACACTCCTCTCCAGACTTCCTCAGTCCAGAGGGACGGATTCCCTTTCAAGGTGTTATCGAACTCATTGGACAATTTGCCCAAGAGTTCCTTCACCATTCTCTCCTCCCGGAATCTCCAAGGTTTCTCAATGAACCCCGGGCAACCCATAGAAGCTAAGTCTTCTATTAGTTGGTCCTTATCCTGTTCGTCTGAGGGAATCACCGAAAATATCTTCCGGAGTTTCACCTCGATCGGACCGGATCCTAACGACCTCGTTTTCTTCCAACGTAGTAGCGGCATGGGGTGGATCACCTCTCACATGGATTTCCTCACCGATTCTACCTCACCCGCTCCTAGCCGCACGTCCCGTTCCTTTCTTCTCTCTCCGATTTCAACCGGAAGTACTAAAATTCTATTGAATCACACTCTCTTGACACGAGGGTACCAAATGCTGTAAACAACATGAGGAGCACCCAATCTCGCGAGGAAATGAAAGGGGTAAGACTGGCAAGCTTGGTCTTTAAATAGCACCAGGACTCCGCCGTGGTCATAATGACCATTTTCGATTTGGCGGCTTGACGTCCGGTCCAACCCTAATCCGGTTTCTATCCTAATTTCGGATGGATTTCCGGTCCCGACCAATTTGAAATTTCCAACTGAATTGAATCCGGTCTACCTGCTATTTTATTTTTCGTGTGTATATATCAGATTTTCCTACAACTTACACTCAGATCCGGTTCCACTTCACTAGTTTCCGCTCTGAATTCTAGATAAGCTAAACAAAACCAAAAATTTACGTTGCGACAGCAAGACCTCTCAAGCGATTGGGCACTAATCCAGATATCCCATCTAGCACAGTTGAGAATCTCCTCCCTAACCGTCTAGCCTAACACTAACTTTCTCACCCGGAATAATGGACTCTAAATCTATTGAGGTGCAATGATTCACTTCCAATGCTTACAACCCGTTCACATGCACATGTAATCACAAGAAAATACTAAGGGGAGAAAATTCTACAATCCGCTAGTCTGTACTTAATCTCTCATCTCCTCACCCGGCCATTTTTTGGGAAGACAAGAAACAATAGAAAATACAAGAGAAGACAACATATGTAAAAAAAAAGACTCTTTGTCTTAGTCTTGAGACTTGAATTATATATAGAAATTTACAAAAAGTGTCCTCGGAAATCCGGCACTAATTTGGCCGAGATTTTCGGATCCGAACTTTTCCTACTTTTCCGGAATAAGGTCCGGTCTAACAAAATTTTCTACTAAACTCCTAACTACCTATTCCTCCTATGGGGGTCCACTACTATCTGGGGTAGCAATTAGTAATAATTCGTTCAAGTTTTACTCTTGTCTCCCCCTTCCGGAATGCGTTCCGGTTCCACAGGGAAAATTGTCCCTATTTTCGACTCTGGAGCTCTTAACGCAGAAGCTATTCCTCCTACCTTCTCCTTTGAGACGGGGGTCTCAAACTTCCCCTCTAGGATCTCCAGGTTGTCCACATCATTTGGGATTGAAATCCCAGATAGGAAGATATGCTCACTCTGGAACTTCCGAATGCTATCATCTATCCCTCTAGCGTCTTTCTAGAACTCCTTCATCGTCTCCTCTATCTCCCCAGCGAAGTCGGCAAAGATGCGGGCAATCCGGGTCCCGAATGGCTTCTGATCCTTGTGCACTCCCTCGTCAAATAATCTTCGCCATCACATCACCGAATGCCTCCATCACTGTGGTCATCCGCTCTATTGCTGCCCTAGTCTCTTCCTATAGAGACATGACAATCTTTACCTACTTACAACTAGTTTCCAGATCCTTCCGGAAGACTTGAATCTCCCCTCGCAACCGGATTGCCAACTCGTCCATCTCTCGCAGGTTGATATTCTACATCAACACCCGATCTTCTCACTCTCAGATCACATCCAGGTTGCTGATGCAATTTGCCACTACTTCCGGCAACGCACTATTCGGGGTACTTCTGACCAAGTCGGCCACTTCGCAATGCGTAGTAGTTTTAATCTTCCAATCCGCACTCACTGCACTGAGAATCCGGATCAGGTTGTTGTACGGACCTGTCAAGTCCGTCAATTGGGTTATCGGAGCGTATGAGTCTCGGTTTCATCACCTAAGACTCAAAAAAAAATTTTGAAATTCTTATATGTTTTGAATGTAGTTTTAGGTGTTAAAAGACCTAAAGAGTATATTAGACCAGAATCAGTGTTGTACATGCCAAAACGGCCCTTAGTTATATGTAGTTTTTCCTAAAAACACCTAAATTCCGCATGTAAATAGGGTAAAAACCCACATATTGTAAATAGTAAGCATATTAGTAGAAATTGCCTGATTATCTACATCTATTTGTGCAATGAGATGCAAATTGACTAAATTGGTCTAAGGGAATCTTGTAAGAACCTCAAAATAGATTTCCCAAGAGAAGTTTCAGTTTCCCCATTCCATCGACGAAATAGTAAAAACTCCAATTGTTAGCCTACAGGTGGAGAAACTCAAACTGGAGCATCAAAAGGCATCTACAATATAAGTATGGTGGTTCTAGGTGGAAATCATGCCAAGGGTCCAACAGTAAAATTGGTTCGCCAAGATTCCCCTTTGTATAGAAGATTCCCTGTTCACCAGAAGTTAAAGGAGATAGCGGGATTTGTATTCCTTTTCTACATGTGCAAAATAAGAATTTAAGTTTGCACATCTTTTGAGGAACTCCATGAGAGGTTCCCCCAAAAGTTGGTTTTTTCTGATCTTTTAAACATCTTTTTCCGAGCAATCAACCGACCAAATCCATAATGGTAAATTCATAAAATTTACCATGAATGCGGTAAAATCTCACTAAAAATTAGTTTAGCTTGTTTTATGCTAATAACATGCTTCAACAAGTTTCAAGACATTTTGATAGTCAGAAGGCTTATAACTAGGAAGATCCTAATTTCAAATATTATAGAGGGATTGACCAACGTATCGGGAGCATACGAAATTGGAATGGGGCTCAAATTAGGTCTTTTCTTACTCCCTCAAGCCTACTTGAGACCCTAGTCTAATTACTTTCTTCAGAAAAGTCAACCTCCAAAAATTGGATTTTTACCCTTTTTTGGTTTTTAGTTGGCGCTAGCTTTAGGTGGTTTTTTGACGGATGAAAAAGGAGTGGGGAAGGGTTTTCTCAATTAAAAATGGCCTTCTGAAGTCAATGGCGCAATCCGTTTGTGATTTGGAGCATTTCTCCAAAAGTTAGAAGTTTGGACCAGCGTAGAAAGTTAAAAAATTAAAATTAGGATGAAAATATAAAGGGATAGGACTGCTTGGAGTGCACTCCAAGTCTTCTTTGATTTGGGGGACCTGGGGAAGGTATATAAGGTCTCTCCTCCTCACT
This sequence comes from Climacium dendroides, assembly GCA_950106755.1. NCBI lineage: Eukaryota > Viridiplantae > Streptophyta > Bryopsida > Hypnales > Climaciaceae > Climacium > Climacium dendroides. The sequence continues at coordinate 27,753,359 of OX467089.1, read as the reverse complement.
CACTCCATCTCTCTTGTAGTCTTATGGTCTTTTAAGTTTTGGCCCTTTGAATCATAGTTTGTGTTTTTTCTTTGTGTCATTTGGAGAAGTTTTGGTTGGAACAAAACTCTCAAAGTCTAGTTGTCTACTAGTTTGGATCATAGTTTGTGTTTCTTCTTTGTATCATTTGGAGAAGTATTGGTTGGAACAAAATTCTCAAAGTATAGTTGTGTATTAGTTTGTAGATCATGTCTTAGAATTTTAGGTTAATCCCTCAATATGACGGAGCTTTGACTTCAAGTCCTAAGATTGTTGTAGAACTTTGACGATTTTCTAAAAGACGGCGGAGCTTTGACTTCAAGTCCTAAGATTGTTGTAGAATTTTGATGATTTTCTAAAAAACTACGGAGCTTTGACTTCAAGTCCTAGGATTGTTATAGAAATTTAATGATTTTCTAAAAGACAGTGAAGCTTTTGCCTTATCACTAATCTCAAGTGTCTCCTTTTTTATTAGTTTTTTAGGAATTAAAGTTTAGAATTGAACAAGAATTGTTTTGCAAGTGTAGAACATATAAGACAGTTAGAAAGATCCATTGCTTGGAGGTACAATGGACCAATGTTAGAACACCCATAGGATAAAATTAACTAAAAGAACCTGGTTGTGTTTGCTAATTTACCAAGGGTGGGTAAATAAGCGCTCATAGAGTGATCCTCGGCTTGCTCGCCTCCACTGACTCCTCCTTCCTTGGAACAACTGGTTCCTCTCTATCCACCGGCTCCAGCTCCTTATTCTTGAAGGGAACTGAAGGAGAACCCCTTAGGTTAAGAGTTTGCTTGAACCTTCTCCTAGTGAGGAGAACTTCCTCTTCCTCCTCTTCTTCCAGCTCCAGGGCCCTCTTCCTCAGATTTTCACCCTTGTCTTCCGGCTCTGGACTGTCCAGTTCGGTCTTGGATCCCTCCTCATCCAAGCCTCCGAACTTCCGGAGGGCCATCTAGGCTCTCCACTCCTTGTTTTCCTCCGTAGTTAGGAGGTTCTGATTCTTGTACAAGTGGAAAAGGTAGGGGCATACTAGAATAGCCCTACTCTTTTTCACATTAGCCACCAGGCCATTCACTAGTCCCTGCATGAAGTTGGCCTAATCCATCTTCTTCTCCCCGCTTAAGGCTCCGAAGATGGTATTCCCGATCGTAGAAGTCACCTGTATGGGCTTTATCAGATGCAAGATTGGCACCAAGAATTCCAGTAACCGGCAGTGTCGCGCGCTAATACAATCCTCGATGGCGAATCCATCTTTGGAGGTAGCTACTCCCTTGAACTTCCCCCGCACGAAATCTCCCTTCCAGCTGGCTTGCGCTGTGCCGCCCTCTTTAAACTCGTAAACTCCTCTCTAGATTTCCCGCGTCTATATAGGCGGAACTGACCGGATGGAGTTGTCAAACTGGTTAGGGGCTCCATCTATGAGCTCCCTTCACTATGGCTTCATTCCGGAAGCTCCAAGGTTTCCCGTAAAATCCTACACACCCTATGGTGGAGAGATCCTCCATCAACTCCGCTTTCTCTCAGTCGCTACTAGGCTCTAAAGGCGCCACCTTTCTAACCTTCATTTCTATCTTTGATGAGCTTGTCTGTCCCTGAGTTCTAGTACGCTTTAGTTGCGGCATCCGTCTCCTCACCGAATGACTACCTTACTTCTCTCCTGGCTGCATGTCCCGTTTCCTTACAATTCTCTCTTCGGTCTCAATCGAGTTACCACCTGTGCCAATCCTCACATAGACTCTCGCGGCGCTCACCCTATCTCAAAGTTCCCAGGTGCAAATGGATAGTCCAAATCCTAAAGGAGTCTTTTTGTATACTGAAAAACCTAATCATTACTTTTTTCTGATTTTCCGGGTGGAGTTCCCAAATCCGATTTTCCGGTTGTAAAAATAGACCGGATTCGTTTTCGAGATCGGTTCTATTTTGTTTTCCGGTTTGATCATTGCTTGTTTCCCTAGTTATCCTAACTTTTAGTCTTTTCCCTCTTTCCGCACCAATCCGGGTATACCTTTTTCCTGATTCCGTGTTTCAAAACACGATAGAGAGAAAAAATCGAAAAGTCGGTTTGCGACATGTGTCTTTGAATTTTTTTCCTAGAATCTCAACTCAATTTTTTATCATGTAAAATTAGAAATTCAAAATCCTTAAACCAAAAATTATAAGTTATGAAGGTTTAAAGCCAAAAAATGTAGTTGAGTAAGGTGTAAAACTTATTTCTTTTACCTTGAATGCAAATATCTTACAATCTATATGGTTAAAGTTTGTGAAATTTCTTCCACACATTTTCATTTCTAGTCTAATACAAGATCTTACAATTAGATATGCAAAAAAAAATGATTAAAATTTTTTGCTCTTTGCTATAGAAATGGCAGTTTTGAGTGGTTTGGACTTTAGAGGTTATTAATGTGTGATTTTTCAACAATGGCAGCAAATGAATTCAAATGACCTTATAATAGCTAAGTCCTAGTAACTAAAATAATCCACAAAAGCCTTATATACAAATTTTAAAAATATATTTCTCATAGATAATATTTTTATCTATATGAAAAGCATTGATCCATTCCATTTAGATTAGTGATGTGAAAGTTATGGAATTTTTTGTTTTGTAGGCAATCATAGTATCTTATTGAAAAAATAATGTATAGGATTTGATTTTGAACTAGATTTTTATAATTTAAAAAAATGTCTACACGATTTATTATGCTTGCTAAAACAATCTCACTATTGGGATTGGAGTGTTTCAATAATTCAATTCCATCATAAAGATATTAACAATTTAGTTTTTCCTTCAATCTTCCATCTACTTTTACTTAACAATTTTTTGAAGAATGAAAATAAAATTGCTTCTTTCTACAAAGTGTCAATTCCATTCTCCAACATAATTTTTTAAAATCAATATCTATTTTGTAAATTTTTGAGTTAAAAAGATTTAGAGTCAAATAATCTAATCAAGGAAGGTGCAAAAAAACCCCATTTTCTTCACTTTAAACATAAATATCTTGCAATCTAGACTATCGAAGTTTCTAAAATTCCTTCTATACATTTTCATACTTCAATTAAATTGTACACAAGAAATGCAATTTGTATTTTGGTATTCATCTTGATATTTGTTTGTGTTTGATATGGTAACTTGCAAGGATTTTTGTTGCAAGTTCTATCAGTGGAATAGAAAGTTGTGAAAGTGAAATTTAGTGGTTCTTCCATGTAAAATGTTTCGATATTCATTAAAGTGATAAGGTTGCTTGAATTCTTTTTGTTGTTGGATTCATGTACGTGGAGATTTGAATGTTTTTTTCTTGAAAATGATAGTTTCAAAGAATCAGTTTCACGTTGACACATTGTCGTGTTGAGAGCAATTTGCCTTGGAAAATCACAAGGATTTTGGCTGCAATTAAATATGGCTTAGGAATGAAAGATTTCATAAGACAACAAAATTTATTGTCGTTCGTGAATCTTTGAATTTGGTCTTCAAATCTTGTATACGGTTGTCAAATCTTCTAGTCTTCAATCTTCAAACTCTTGTCCGTTGGCCTATCCTATGGTAGTTCAATAAGGATAAAAGTAAAGGTAAAGATAAGGTAATAAGAATCCATGACTTTGGATGGGTAGGTGATCAATTCCACTTTGTTGCCACAAACACAAAATGGGGCTAATATCAGATACCCACAGAGCCCACAATTGGTTTACGATGCTAAAAAGAAAATAACAAGCCTCCAAAACCGGCTAAGAATAACAACAGAAAGACAATGAGGCTCTAAATCTGGCTAAAAATAACAAGTCACAAGCCACAACACACGAATCTTCAATCTTCATATCTTCAAACTTCAACTTGAACTTCAAATCTTCACTTCAAAACTCCACCCCAACTCCAAATCCAAAGTTGAACTTTGAATGAACACCACTATTGATTTACAACTTCAAATGGAATGAGTGATAGCTCTCTGAAAAGCTAATGCAATTTTCTACACTTCCTTCAAATTTCAATTCATTTCAATACTCTGACCCATATCTATGGTTGTTCAAAGTTTCGGCCTCAAAAATGAGGGCAGCAAATCCTTCTTCACTCCCACACTCACAACTCATTCATAAATCCTCCAAATTGAATGCATGATAGCTTCACAAAAAACTAAAAACATTTCCTACACTCTTTCAAAGTTTCATTGCAAATTAAAGACCTATCCGTTTCTTATGGTTGGTCAAAATCTTAGCCCCTCTTCATGAGAGGCAGCAAACCTCCTTTCACTCAAACAAGCACAACTTTTGAATGCTAAGTTCAAATCAAGTAAGTGATATCAATTTGAAAACAAGACATCATGATGCACAATTCCTTCAATTTTTTTTTTTAAATTCTCAAAACTCCACACACTATGTCTCACCAAACATTTTGGTTTTGCTCAAAACTATCATGAGAGAGAAGATGACTAGTCCACCTTTTTCTCTACCTTGTCACCAACTCCCCACCACAAAAAATAAGTGGACATTAGCCCATAACTTGCTTCTAAAGCTAATTTATAACTATTGGCCTTCATATTTGACCTTACAACTATTTCTTTATCTTTAACTTAGAAGGAAAATCACTTCAAAGTCCACCTAGAAGGCAAACTAATTCCATCCTTTCCTTTTATAACTATAACTATACAAAATAATTTCTATAAAATACTTTAAACATGGATTTAAGTCCTAATATTAAACCAATGTCTATTAAAGATGAAAAACTAGAGTTTAAAGACAATCTTCATCTTGAAGCTCAAAAAAAACCCTCCAATTCGACATTCTAAATTTAAAGTGGAAAAACAAACAACAATACTTCAATTCGATGCAGCTTTCATGTGAATCTTCTTTCTTATATAGATGACTTACATCTCCATGAAAAGGCGTCACCTTGAAGCTACTTGTATAACATAAAAATATGTATTTCTATACTATGTACGTATATACAACACGACAACGTGGAATGGTAAAACATTGAATGAAACCCTAACGTGGTGGATTCATAATACAAGTCAAAATTCGTCCTACCTTCACCTGTCTTCCTTGCTTGCTTTGTTGGAAGTCTATTGCAATCCTAATTTTTTTCCTTGCTTGAGATTGATGAGAGACTCGAATGAGCTCCAGTTACATAGTAGATCATCTGGGCAACTTCTGGATGTTTAGGTTATGTGTAAATTACATGGTAGCGACAAGAGAGGTCTTGCTGGTTGAATTTGAAGATACTCCAAGTTTTTAAGAGAGGTTTCATCATACACTAAACAATTTCTTCAAATCTTTTTTAATATTTATCAAACCATCTTGATTGTCTCACTTTGTTCCTATACACTTTGTAAGTTCAAATTTCTAAACAGGCATCAATTTGCTTTGAAATTGATGTTTTTATGTTACAAAAAACAAAAATGTCATGTACATTATATTGAAAGCAATAAAGTTTTATTTTAGTGTTTATAGTAGATCCAATTTTCTTCAATATGATATATGATTTTGTAGGTGATTGTCTGGGATTTTTGAAATAATTACAAGACTATTGGTATTCTTATAATTACACTTCTCATATATTTAATAGGTAGACTATAATAACTTAGCATATTTGCTCGACTAGCTTTATTCAAAGAGTGACTTCTTGCCAAAAATGTCTCTAGAAATCTAGCCATTGACTTTCTGTATTTGGTATCTTCAATAATACGCTTTGATTTAATGACAAATACTTCAACTTCTTCCTACCTAGAAGAAGACATGGAGATTCCACCTCATCCAAAAAGATTTTGACATTAAGTATTCATTACAAATAGTCAAAAGATAGTCTACATTGTTCTATCTACATAGTTTTCTTTTTAATTTTTTTAAAGTAATGACTATAAATTAAAAAATTAATTTTTTAAAAAGATTTAACTTTCTTCAATGAATTGTTTTGTAGGTGATTCTTTGGGGCCCACACGTCTTGTTGTACCATTCAAAGAATGTCGCATAATATTTAATAAAACTAGAATTATAATCATACTACTAAAATCATAATTCCCTCTGTAATATCACAAATGCTACCATTAATACTAGGGGCTCGTGCTTGTTATGCTACGCATTCATTGTATCACATATTAATAAAATTTTGATATATTTGAATAGAATGCATGATAATGATTTAAATAAGTCTTTAAAATAATTATTTTAAATATTTTATAAAAATATTTCTAATCATCCATACATAGAAATTGTATTTTCATACAACATGATATTACAGAAATAGAGTAGTAGTTTGCAATCACTTTTGTAATATCACTTTTTACGAAGGGTGATATTATAGAAATAATATAGTGGTTGCAATGAAGGTGATATTAAAGAGGATCCATAGAATGATATTATAGAGGTAGCAAATCCATTGCTTTTCTTGGCTTTACATTTCTTCGCACTTTTATGATTTTGTACTTTTGTGAGCTTTTTGAGCTTTCATGATTTCAATTTTTTATTGCTACTACCAAATGATTTTGAGAAATTGATTCAATTGAAACGACTTTGGATTCCACAACAATTAAATTGTTCACAAAGTTTTTGAGATTTATAAGTTCTTCTTTTCAATTCTTCAATTTGGGTTCCTATTTTTTGTAACAATGGAGTCAAATTTCTAAAGCATTCTAATGTATGTGTATTTTTTATAGTATTTACCATTGCATATGTTTCATTCATCATTCAATAAATTTCTATTATACATTTCAATATATACTTACTTATAAAAAAATTATACAAAGATTTTAGTCATTTTTATTTGAAAATTTATTGAAATTTTTGTTCTGCATTCTATCTAATACATAAAAATTCTTATAAAATTCTAATGATAAATGCGTAGCATAGCAAGCACCAACCGCTAGTCATGATTAAAATCTTCATATAATTTTTTTAAAAAACACACATACATTGAAATGTACAATATTACATTTTAATGAATGAAGTATTTTTTGATGAATACATTAAAAAACTATTCATACATTGGAATGTAGAAGAATCCAAACATAAATAGCAGAAATGGTTGAAATATAATTTGATTGTATTTATTGATATAAAATAGGTTGTTTGAATTGAGACAAAGACATGATGATGGACACCAAAAGAATACAATTAGATGGAAGGGGACGTCATCAAAGCGAGCATGAACCCTAAACATGCAAAGTTTGAAACAAACTCTTAACTTTTTCATCCACTTAATTTGTGAAAACCTGCATTTACGTCGAAGTTAGCCCCTAATTAAAGACACAACCTTAAGCTTAATCCAAACCCTACACAACCACCTAAACCAAATCATTCTTCAATAACGAAGCTCACCTCCACACATAGAAACTCGATACCACTAATGTACAGATGGGCCCGGATTCCGATTTTTACGGGACAATTGGCCAATGGCTTTTTGCTTTTTTCAGAATGGTCTATTTGGTCATTGCTCTGTTTTTTTCGTGACTGTTAGGTCCTTTTCTTTGTGTTTTAAAATGGTTGGGCAAGCTTGTTGTCTAGGCATTCCACCTTAGCTTATTCTACTCCAACTCTTGGTATTTGAGTTGATTCCTTTGTATTTGCATTCCAGATGTAATTTGAGTAACTAGACTTTTGCCCTAAGTACCTTGTCTCATATGATGTTTACATGTTTGTTCATTTGACTATTGAAGTGTGAAGAAGGATGAGTGAGGGTGGAATCCGGATCTATAGCAAACCGGATTCTAGCTAAGAAAGGCGATAAGTTGAGGGATTTAGATTTGTGATTGAGGACGTTTGCACGGTGCTTTTAAATTGCTGGAATGGTGATCCGGTGGTCACTTGGGAAGGGTATGGAATGCAAGTCCGGAAGTCTAGGGAGGATTCTGTGCGGAGATCAACAATCGCCAGCGGAATATTTCCATCCATTGGAAGGTCTGCCAGCCACATAAGCAAGGCTAGAAATCGAGATCCAAAAATATTTTAAGTTCTGGGTGTTTAGATCTATCATTGTAATAATAGGGGATCCGGCGCTATCCTGTGTGACTTGCGGACCAATTTGGAAAGCTGTGAAGAAAGCCACCCTCTAGGACCAATGTGTGTTCTTGGTGTTTTGTTTTCTTTTGGAAAGAGTAGAAAGAAAGTGAGGAATATAAGTGGTAAATCCCTATCCCTCTAAAGACCAACAACGGACCCTCTAAAGGTAAAACAGAGGTATAGAAAATCAAGATGGATTGATTTATCCGGATTCTGGATCGGACCGGATTTGAGTTGTATTCCGGATAATTTTAGGATCCAAAAAGTAAGTAAGAAGTAAACGATAGATTGTTTTTGAGGTTTAAGTTCTTTCATTTATGTTAATCTGGATACCTGAGCATGAAATAACATACTAGAATTCCCTGGGACGATAATTTGTGTCATCTTATTACGTTTTTGTGGTAAAAATACTTATGCCTACACTACGCGTATGACACTTTTGGCGCTGCTATCGGGGATTTTAAAAACTTGTTTCAAAGTTCAGAAAGAAATTTGGAAGGTGATCAAAGATGAGGAGCAAATTCTGACCTAGGATTTCTTAACCCTTAGGACGGAATTAGGGAGAGAAAGTTGCAAGCACCAATAGAAACTAGTGACCAGATCAACAAAAATTTGTCATCTTGTTGTTGATTTGGGTACTATATTGTCCATTTTAACAAGTTCTTGAAGGTCCTTTGTAATGATGGAAAGTGCTATGCCTGAAGAATGCAGTTCTAAATACTCATGGCTTGTCCTTTAGCTAGAGATGTCAAAATTGCACTAGCAGTTAATGTCAGTCCCTAAATCAATGCAACCTTTATATCAGCAGGCTTGACAACTGAACATTCTCAAGGAATTGTGAAGATAGGAATCAACCCACGAATCAACCAAAAAGCAAATGAAATTATGTGGCCACACTGAACTTGTCTGGCATGAGCATCTTGTCCAAAGTTTATAGATAGGCACGAGACATTCAAGACCTCCATTCTTAAGCTTAAAGACCGCAACGTTTTTGCCATTGCATTTCACTAATAAATCTACACAAGGATGTTTGGCATAGTAGAGACATTTTTAAACGTGTCTATCCTCAGTCTTTGATCCGTTTGGGTTCGTCGAATTTTCTCCCACTGATGAGGATTCTGGTGGCACTTCAAGGTTGGATTCCCAAACGTATATTACCAAGGAACCCGATTATTTCTTAGTAACAAAATTGCAGGTGCTAGCCACGACAACACCAGCAACGTCCTTTGAATTATGCTCTCCTCTAACAATCACCCATAGTGCTCATGGAACAGCCACCACTTGCACCTCCGCTTGTGAAGAAAGATTGGTGATGACGGTTCACCTATTGCTGCATGTCGATGAAACGCGCAATGTACACGTGCGTCACACAACGTTTCCACGTTTCACGGCCTCCCATCATGTAGGGGGGACACCTGCACAACAATTCAGAAGATTCAAATCCAAGTAACGACTCTGACCTACCCACAAGCCAAACCCAAAAAACAAAACAAATCGTTCATGCACCACGACATGTCTTCGCACCCTAAACCTGAACCCTAAATGCATGATCAAATAATCAGAGATCGTTTGCGAGGTTCGATGAAGACAGACCTATGCAGGAAAGGATTGATCTTCTCTGGATCTTTATATTTCTATCTGGGGATCTCACGATGAACATTCTCATTGTATAACTTTCATCTTTATCATGAGAAGTCTTAGTAACCGGACCCTACTTGCTGTTATTGAACATTTTATATATCTCTCGGGAAATCCCACGATGACCTTTGTCACTATGTTAGGATCATTGTGATCAAGTGATCCCTGGATGATGGGACCATGCTTGTGACTACCCCTTTTTTATTTCTATCGGGAGATCTGACAGTGAACCTTGTTGATGTGCTTTTTATTGATTTTTTTTGTTTCTTTCGGGAGATCTCACGGTGTAGGCCTTTACTCGAAGAAGGTGTAGTGGTGTGTTGGTGCTTCCCTTCTTCGTATTTCCTTCATGTTTTGCTAAAATCCAAAGGAGTGAAGCCTCAACCCCCAAATTGTTGGCTGCCATAAAATCCCTGTACCTAAACTGCCTAATCTTCACTAATTTTATAATTGGAAAGATGAAGTGAAATCAGTGAAAATGCACCCCGAAATGGGTTGGATGGAGCCAAAATGGCCCTCAGTATGAGTTGCCGAAGTCGCTACCGGCAATGAACACTATGGCCTCCAATTGGCCTTAATTTTTTATTGCACTACAACAATGGCAGTGTTTTATGACTGCAGAATTATGACTGAGGATGACTGGCAACTGCTTGCAGTCATATTCTTAAAGGCCAATACTTTGGGGAGAAATATGACTGCAAAATATGACTACCAGTCATTTTTATGCCTTGTACTTCACAAGTGTATACTATACGGCTATTAGAAATACTAAAGTACTTCATAGGGAACGTAAGGAACATGTTTGGGAACGTTGAGTCATATTATTAATTATATTTTCATAGTAGTGAATTTTATTTTGTTTTGTTTTGGGCAATTCAAGAAAAATACGGGCAATTCTAAAAAATATATAAATAAGCCATTATTTAAAATTTTGAAATTCTAGTCACCTACTTTTTTCGGATTTTGAATCCTAGTCACCACTTTTTTAGTGTTTTGAGACCCTAGCCATTATTTTTTTAGGATTTTAGAACCTTAGCCGCCACTTTTTAGGGTTTTGAAACCCTAGCCGTCACTTTTTGTGGTTCTTCTTCCTTACCTTCTATTGTCTCTTAGCTCTCATTTATTGTTGCTTTTTGTTTCTTGTTGCTCTTTACTTCATGTTTCTTGCTCTCATTTCTTGTTGCATTTCTTGTTTCTTGTTGCATCTCAACTCTTGTTTCTTGTTGCTCTTTACTTCATGTTTCTTGCTTCTTATTGTTGCATCTAAATTTTTTTTTTCTCTTGCATTTGAAATCTTTTTTTTTTTTAGTTCTTGTTTTGTAGTTCTTGCTTCTTATTTCTTCTTGTTGCATCTACACTCTCATTTCTTGTTATATCTTAGTTGGTGCTTTTTGTTTCTTCTTGTGTCTTAGTTGTTGCTTCTTATTTCCTCTTGTGTCTTAATTGTTACTTCATGTTGTGTCTTAGTTGTTGTTTTTTGTTTTTTGTTTTTTGTTTCTTCTTGCGTTTTAGTTGTTGCTTCTTGTTTCTTGTTGTGTCTTAGTTGTTATTTCTTGTTTCTTGTTGTGTCTTAGTTGTTGCTTCTTATTTCTTGTTGCATCTTAACTTTTACTTCTTGTTATTCCTTAATACTTATATTTTTTTTCTTGTTTCCTCCATCATCAATCTTATTCTTCCTATCTTAAACTTGAGCTACATATTTTGTGTTGTTATAAGCCTTTGAAGGTTGAGCTTTGTTGTTCAATCACTAAAAATTAACCTCTCATTTATTTAATTGTATATGCAGGCACCAGAAGTTAAAACAAAGACATTGGAGGCTACTTACAACCCAATAAAGCCATCTTCACATTATTGTAAGGATTGTAGGCCTTATTGGATTGTGTGAATGATTCATTGTGATATATATATATTTTGTATTAGTGACTAATAAATGTTAATGAAGATAGTTGTATTTGTTCTTGCATTCTCCTTCTTTAATATGATTATCTCTCATACATCTCTAAAATCATATATTATGTATTCATTTTTAATTGCATAAGGCTTTTTATTCAATTGTCAAATCATCTTGATGTATGATAGTTATATATCATATCCATTTAAAATGCATTAAAAATGTGATTGTAGTTAGTAATATGACTGACGAGAGTCGTATTCTACATCATTCAAAAATATGACTCATAAAAATCATTTTTCACATTAACAAGAATATGACTCACCGTAATCATATTTCACATTACTGCAAAATATGACTCACCCTAGTTATATTCCATGTAACCAAAAAATATGACTCATTGCAGTCATATTTCATGTTACTACAAAACATGACTGACCGTAGTCATATTCCATATCACTGCAAAAAATGACTCACCGCAGTCATATTTCACATAACTGCAAAATATAACTCACTGTAGTCATATTCCATGTTACTGCAAAATATGACTTACCGCAGTCATATTCCACGTCATCAAAAAATATGACTCATCGCAGTCATATTCCACGTCATCAAAATATATGACTCATCGTAGTCATATTCCACGTCATTAAAAAATATGACTCATCGTAGTCATATTCCACGTCATCAAAAAATATGACTCGACATAGTTGTATTCCATGTAGGATTTTTTTATTTGCCCGGGCAACCCAAGAAAAAGTTAAAATCCCCCTATAATAGTCAAAGTATACGCCTAATTGGCATACTATGACTAAAAATGGATATTTATACCCCTCAACCCATATGACTACCAATATGACTGATGTCTGAAGCGACTACTTCTAAACGACTAGAGTCAGTCATATTCCGAGTCATCTACAGTGATTTTTACGTGAGTCATATTTTTTGATTTTACGACTCACTGCAGTCATATTTTGCAGTCATAAAACACTGCTTTTGTTGTAGTGTTGGCAAAAAATTAGAATGTGATACTGTTGGGATCGCAGCAAAAAATTAGTTATGATAGGCTTGAAATCCACAAATGAACAAAATTCAATCTAGATTAACAGAAGAAAGTTACATGGTATAACGTGGGCCTAATGTGATTCCTTTAGAAAAAAGATGTAACGGTAGTGTAACATCGGTGTAATGGTGGTGTAACACTGGTGTAACGGTGGTGTAACATTGGTATAATGGTGGTATAATACTGGTGTAAGACATTGTAATACTGGTGTAACAGAGTGTAATGTTAGTATAACACTGTGTTATGCTGGTGTAACCCGGGTGTAATGTTGGTGTACCCAAGTATAATGCCGGTGTAACGGAGTGTAATGTTAATAAAACACAATGTAATGCTAGTGTAACGCTAGTGTAACTTGGGTGTACTGTCGGTGTAACTCGGGTGTAATGTTAGTGTAACCCCGGTGTAATGCCAGTGTAACACTAGTATAACATAGGTGTAACCCGAGTATAACGCTAGTGTAAGCCGGGTGTAATGCCGATGTAACACTGGTGTAACACTCGTGTGGTATAACGTTGTTGTGGTGTAATCCTATTGGTGTAATGTTGATGGTGTAACGTTGGCAATTGTCGCAGCACAGGGTAAGTGAAATTCTCTATTATGTTCACAAAAACTTCTTTAAAGTATAACAAAGTGACTCTAAAGATTGAACCCAAGAGACTCTGTGAAGTGTTTCGTGTTACTAGGTGGTTTGAGGAAAATTCTCAATTCAAATTTTCTTCTTTCTCACTATTTATCCTTTTTTCCCAAATACCAGACAATTCCTTTCTACTACCGTAGGCTGATCCGGTCTATGCTAATACCCGATCCGAATTAAAATCTATTCACACAATCAACAAGAACCCAATCGGAACTCACACTTCCGACCGGATCTTTATCACTCTATCCGAGAAATTTATTCTCCTTGGTTTCTATTCAGGTTTTGCTTAACCTCTGTTGACACTTCAGAGGGGTCTGCCACTTGTTCTCAGAGAGGTAGGCCCTCCTTTCCTTCCGATCTTTATAGTGATGGAAGATTCAGTCAACTAATCTATCTTTCTATTCTAGCAAGATCCGGTTTGATCTTTCACAACAAACTAGGAATGATTTCAGTTTGTAGGTCAAACAAAAATCCCCCGTACGATCCTCACCAACTACAACAACCTTACTGTCTCTTCAGATCCGTGCGAAACTAAGGTGGCTATAAGTGTGTCCGCCCATACTAGTACAATCTAGAGCTCTTCCGTTTACTTCTTCAGATGGCAAGACCTCTCAAGTATTCGGAGACTAACCCAGATATCCCATCTAGTAGCTCTAGCATAGTTTGAGAATCCTCTCTCTTATTACCTAGCCTAGCACTGGCTATCTCACCCAGAATAATGAACTCTAAACCTACTGAGGTGTCTTTGATTCACTCCCAGCACTTACAACCTGTCCATATACACATGCAATCTCAAAAAGACACCAAGGAGAGAAGTTCCTCTCACAATCTGCTCATCTATACTCAGTCTCTCCCTCCCTCATCCGGCCAGTCCTTAGGAAGACAAGGAAAACAATAGAAAATACAAAGGAGACAGTATATGCAAGAAGAAAAACTCCTCGTCTCAGTCTTGAGACTCAAATTATATACAGAATTTACACAAAAGTGTTTTCGGAAATCCGGCACTGATCCGGTCGAGATTTTTGGATCTGAACTTTTCCTATCTTTCCGGGATAAGGTCCGGTCTAACAAAATTTCCTATCTCTAAACTCCTAACTACCTACTCATCCTAAGGGGGTCCACTACTATCTGGAGTAGTTATATGGGAGAGTTCACTCAAGTTTTTGCTCTTATCCCCCCCTTCTGGAACTCGTTCTGGTTCTACAAGGGAAGTCACCCCTGTCATCGTCTACGGAGCCACTGAAGTGGAAGTTCTTCTTTCCTCCTTCTCCTTTGAGACTGGAGTCTCAAACTTCCCATCCAGGATTTGTACATCATTGAACTAATCCGGGATCGAAATCCCGGATAGAGAGACCAATCCACTCTGGAACTTCCGGATGTTGTCCTCCAATCCTTTTGCGTCTTTCCGGAATTCCTTCATGGTCTCCTCTACCTCCCCAGCAAAGTCAGCTAAAGTGCGAGCGATGCGGGTACTAGAAGGTTTCTGATCCTTGTGCATTCCCTCATCAAAAAGCTTGACCTTTGCCATCACGTCATCGGATGCCCCTACTATTGCTGTCATCTAGTCGATTACCGCCCTAGTCTCCTCTTGCAGAGACATCGCAGCCTTCACCTGATCGCGATTGATATCCAAGTCCTTTCGGAAGGCTTGGATCTCCCCTCGCAATTGGATCACCAACTCATCCGTCTTTCGTTGGTTGATGTTCTACTCCAACAACCTTTCTTTTAACTCCCGAACATCGTCAAGGTTGCTGATGTAGTTCCCCACGACTTCCGGTAGCGCACTAGTTGGAGTACTTCCCACCAAGTCCGCCACTTCACGAAGCGTAGTAGTCTTGATCTCCCAATCCACTCTCACTGCACTGAGAATCCGGATTAGGTCATTATATAGACCCGTCAGGTCCGTCATCTGAGACACTAGAGTGGGTCTCTGCTTGACCACCTCCACTGGCTCCTGCTTCTTTGGGACAACCAACTCCACTCTTTCCACCAGTTCTGGTCCTTTGTCCCTACGAGGCACTAAAGGAGAGCCCCTTAAACTGGGCGTCCGCTTGGTCCTCCTTCGGTTAAGAGGGGCTTCCTCTTCCTCCTCTTCTTCTTCCTCTTCCCAAGTCCTCTTCTTCTTCTTCTTCCCAAGTCCTCTTCTTCTTCCTCTTCCCAAGTCCTCTTCTTAGGGTTTTCACCCTCCGGTTCTGGGCTATCCGGTTCCGTTTTGGATTCTTCATCCGATCCTCCGCACGTCCGGAGAGCCATCTGAGCTTTCCATTCCTTGTTCTCCTTTGAAGTCAGGAGACTCTGGTCCTTGTATAGGTGGAAAAAGTAGGGGCATACCGGAGTAGCCCTACTCTTTCCCACATTTGAGACCAGGACATTCACCAACGTGTGAATGTAGCCTGCCCAATCCATCTGTAGCGATTAGTCGGACCAGTATTCCTCCAGTTAGCCCTTAATTTACACCAAAGGCCCACTTAGAGTAAACCGCTCCGGAATCGTTCCCACGAGGACTTGAGGATTATAGATCTATAGGATAATCCAATCTAAGCATTCACTTTCTCTCCGTCAGACTACTCCGGACTACAGGTCCGGTCCGGCCACTAGTGCCGGATGGGTTCCGAAAGAATCCGGAAACTGTTCAGTGCGTGCCCCTTCCGGGATCCCTAGGTTTGGATGACGAGTGGCCAGATCCACCATCTGGATGCTTACTGTGTCCGGAAACATGCTCTCTTTCTCTTTCTCTCTCTCTAATACTAGCACTATTCTAACTCTTCAGGGACCTGAAGTGTCCTCTTGTTCCGTCATCTCACAAATCCGGAAGGCTTTCTGGATTAGGTCACGCAAGGACGGTCAAGGACTACAACGACATTCTAACCTTAATCGAGCACTGAGCCTCCTGTCGACCGGGTGGATTTCCTTGTACTCTCTTGGGCTTACGCTGGGGCTTTGACTCTGTTCTACGGGGAATTCTGGCAATCCGGAATTCGGGCACGTCTTGCAACACTTCCGTACACGAAAGTTGCTAGCAGCCTCTCAGATATCCCTTTCACCTAAGGTTGTATCCTACACGTAGGCTATACCGGCATCCGAGCAGTACTACACTAACACTACTGTCGGAACCATCCGGTTGATCTCCCCATCAAATTAGTACATCCGGATACTCTCACGAAATTGACTCTTGCTACTCAAGGTAAATTCTCAGTCTCCGGGAAAGCAAGAATGGACCCACACCTCCCACAAACATGTACCACCTACAAAAAGATAAGAGAATGGATACTCCAAACACTTTGAAATTAAGCTCAAAAAGGTACAATGCTAGAACTATAGAATGGATGCGAATGACCAGAAAGGCCATCAAAACTCCTACTTATACTAAGACTAACATCATCCTAAAAATCCTACAAAACATTCCTACTGGTCCGCTAGATTTCCGGTAAATCCCAGATTCTATAAATCCGGCAAGATCAGCTTCAAATCCTATTTTTCCGGCTTTGACGGCCGGACTCCGGTATTGCCGCTACACTACATTACTGCACACTATTCCTTGGAATCCGGATCTTCGGGAAGAACATAGTCCTTCAACAAATCCAACTTCACCTTCTTCCGGCCACTCTTCGGAGGAAACAGATTTGGACCCCTTTGTCCCCATCTTTGGACCTCTACGATATTGGGGTCCCTGTCTACACTCTGGGTCCCGACTACCGGAATGTCCGGACTTCCCCGGGAATCCTTCTGGGTCTTCTTATGACGAGGAGAGGTCTGTACCGCTCGACCACTGTGAGCTTCCGGAGAAGTACTCGTCAGGTCGATGGTCGGGATCACCGGAAGTAAATCTCCGCTTCCTTGGGGTAGCATGGCTCCCCAGTCCACTCCTTCTGGCCTTCCGGATGGTGGTGAAAGTTCCGGATTCACCGGTACCACCGGTGATACTTCAGTAACCATAGGTTCCAGGTTATTGCCTTCCGGAACCACCAAAGTTTGCGCGGAGGGGGAAGAAGGAGTTACCGGATCCGACTCAGTGGGAGCCAAATACTCCATCATCTCCCGCATCTCTGCCCGGGATGCGTCCATCCGTCTTGCCTACTCTAATAAGCACTTGATGATGTGAACCCGACTCGAGCTGGCGGCTGCGTCGAGGTTGGCTTCAAACAGCCGGGCTTTATTGATACAATCTGCCGGTACGTCCAAAGAGCTCCGGAGCCGAACTATACCTTGACACAATGCCGCTATCTGCCGGCGGTGGTCCTCTTCTGTGAGCTGGGTCGTTTCCTGGGCTGTGCGGAGAGTGCTCTCTAATTCCACACACTTGGATTCTGAGTCCCGGACTTGGTCCCGCAACGTCCGGTTCTCCACGCGTAACGTTCCCAACTCCGTCACCAGCTTCTTTTGTTTTTCTATTAGGAGATCGTTTTGCTGCTCCGTCGTCACCAACGCATCTGTCCTTCAGAAGATGGCGTTCCGATCAGTTAGTGCCATCTTCCGGCACACCTGTTTGAGAGCCCCCTCGTAATTCTCGTAGATCTTGGTGAGGTCATCCGCCCGCCACACCAGGTGCTAAGCCATCTCTTGGATGTCCTCTAATGGCGTCCCTCCTAGTTGCATGTGGGTCCTATCTCCCTCCTCTACCTCCATCATCCTGGACCGGGAGGGTCCGGCCTGAGTGGTAACAGCTTGCGGTTGCACCGGCCCAACCAGTTGCATAGAAGATCGGACTTCATCCGGGGCCGGTCCGATCTCCGTCTTCTGCTTCTGAACTTCTTCTTCTTGTGGCTCCGGTGTGGGAGGATCTTCTGACGGATTCACCGACGGCGTCTTAGTCCGCCGTTGTCTCTTCCTTAGAGGAGTGGACGGCTCCTCGTCCTCCGTCTCCTCATCGTTCGGTCCGTCTCGAGGAGAGGGTTCTTCTCTCTCGTACTGTTGAAGCTGAACTAGCTCCTGGTAGGCGCTCTCCTCGTTTGCCTTAAGTAGGGAGTGATGAGCATATAGATGGGACAGATACGCCGGAAGGGGACTCTGATCCTTCTTTCCCGATCGGAGGGAACGCACCAGGTCCCCGATTAATTCATGGATGATGGTTGCCCAATCCATCATCATTTTACCCTGGAGGCTCCCCAAGATGGCGGAGGCTACCTTTACTACCACTCGCCGTGGCTTGATTGGATAGAGGATAGGATTTAGAAATGCTATTACATCCCGGTACTCTGGATTCACTAGGTCGGAAACCTGGTGACCTTCCTTCGGGTTGGCGGGCGCCCGGAATTCGCCCTCCATCATCTCCTGATTCTTCTCCATAACCTTGTCCGGCGCCTCCCGGAACTTGTAGATGGCCCTCCATGTGTTAACTGTCCATAGTTCTGGTTTCGCCCGGAGGGTGGTATCCAAGATACCACTTTCCGGACGAAGTATGTCAGACACCAGACTCTCCTCTTGGATGCCCCACGGAACCTCCAGGAACCCATCACACCCCACGTTGTTGAGGTTCTCCCGCAGGCGCACCAACCGATCCTCCTCGGTACGAATCTCCGGAACCACCTTCATCACCGGAATGGTCCTCGGTTGGGGCGCCGATGGCGGCATCTTGTCTTCCGAGTCCTCGGGCAAATCCTTCAGCTTCCGCCGGCTTGCCCTGGAAGACATCGTGCTCACAAACAGACCTCACACAATCTCTCCCTAACTCTCCTGCTCACAAACTTTCACTCCGGTAACCCCTGCACGATCGCAACTCACACAGTCCCTCAATCTACCGGAATTCTCACAAAGCTAGGAAGACGGAAAACACCGATGGAAGGAAAAACAAAGAGATACTCGTGCCCACTCCCGGCTACAGTCCTCCTCTTATATTGGCCAGATAGTCGATTTAGTCGGATGAATGTACGGGATAGGTTTTGGCGGCAAAACCCTATCCCTAGTACGGATCCGGTTTCCGATTTTTAGGGCCGGCGCCGTCATCCGATTTTCGGAACTTTCTAGGGTTCCGGAATTAGGTTTTTAGACTAAATGAAATTTTTGCGGATCCGGAAATCCGGTTTTCCTAAATTAACCTAACTTCCTAGGAGAACTCAAAAACTTTCCTTTTTAAAGAGACGATTTTTGAATTTTTCCGTCATATGCTAGTATTTTGGGCCTAGCATGTGGGATCACATTCCCACAATTTCTCCTCAACGACTTCCGGAGCGACTGCGCCGAATTTTCATAATTGGTGGCAGCATCAATTGCCTCTCGAAGTGTCCTTGGTCTAGCCTGCCGGATTAGGAATCCCATAGATTCCGGTAGTCTAGCCACATACCATTCTACTTGCAAACTAGGAGCAATTTCTGTGGTTAGCTTTTGGATTAGAGCCTTTACCCGGTGCCCATACTTCCGTACAGATTCGGATGACCTCATAATCGTCGTACTTAGCCTCCCGAGAGCTCTAGCTTCTCCTCCCGTTTCTCGAAATGCTTGAAGAAATTCCGTTCGAAGTTGGTCCCAGTTATTTCGGATAGGATCCGGAATATCTTGGTACCATTGCAGCGCCTCTCTCTTCAACAGGCCTTGAAAAATACGTTGTTTGGTTGCTTCGTTGTCCTGATTTGCCACTGCGGTTGCTTTGAACTCGCACATCCACTCATCCGCATCTTGATCTCCGTCCCCTTTAAAGCGTTTATACTTCAGGCGAGCCATATAGCACTCCCTTTCCTGGAACGGATCTTCTTCTCCCTCTAGTCCTAGATCTGGCTCCGAATTTGGAGGTGTAAGAGCAGACCTAGGATCCGCTTTGTTAGGTCTCCCCACCAACACTGGATTATCTTCACGGTCCGTTGTTTCCTGATCACTAAGATCCGGTCTTGATGATTCATCGGCTTGTTGGTTCCTCCTGATTTGCTCTGACTTCCTTCCCAACACTGCTGCCTTTTTCATTAGTTAGGATTCCAGTTACTACAATAATTCACTCTCCGGTTCCTAGAAAATCAACAGAGGGTTTACTAATTACTGACTTCGCCTCGTTTCCGGTTTGAGGTAACACTAACAGCTTTAGAGTCCCCGGCAGCGGCGCCAGATTTTTGCCATGTCGTAGCACAGGGTAAGTGAAATTCCCTATTATACTCACGAAAACCTCTTTAAAGCATAATAAGGTGACTCTAAAGATCGAACCCAAGAGACTCTGTGAAGTGTTTCGTGTTACTAGATGATTTGAGGAAAGTTTCCTAATCCCATTATTCTTCTTTATACCTCTCTCATCTTTTTTCCCAAATACCGGTTGATTTCCTGATCCTCCTATAAAACTGATCCGGTCTAGACTAACGTTGACCCGAATCAAACTCGATTGACAATCCTACAAGAACCAAACCAGAACTTCATACTTCCGACTGGATCTCGTACTGCTTTAACCGAGGATTTCCTTTCCTCAACTTCTATTCCGGTTTGTTTAGCCTCTATTGGCACTTCAGAGGGATCTGCCACTTATTTTTTGAGAGGTAGATACTCCTCTCTTTCCGGTCTTTATAGTGATGGAAAGTTCACTAAGCTAATCTATCCTTCTATTCTGATAGGATCCGATTTGATCTTTCTCAACAAACTAGAAGTAATCCCAGCTTATAGATTATACAAAGATCCCCCGTACGACCCTCACTTACTACAACAACCTTACTATCTTTTGCAATCCGTGCGAAACTAAGGTGGCTACAAGTGCGTCTGCCCGTGCCAACACAATCTAGCGTTCTTCCGTTTACTTCTTCAGATGGTGAGACCTCTCAAGTGTTCAGAGGTTAACCCAGATATTCCATCTGGAAACTCTAGCACAGTTTGAAGATCCTTTCTCTTACTGTCTAACCTAGCACTAGTTGTCTCACCCGGAATCATAAACTCTAAACCTACTGAGGTGTCTCGACTCACTCCCAACTCTTACAACCTGTTCACATACACCTGCAATCACAAGAAGACAACAAGGGGAGAAGATCCTCTCACACTCTGCTCATCTATACTCAATCTCTCCCTCCCTTATCCGGCCAATCTTTGGGAAGACAAGGAAAACAATAGATAATACACAAGAGACAGCATATGCACGAAGGAAAAACTCCCAGTTTCAGTCTTGAGACTTGAATTATATACAAAATTTACAAAAAGGTCTCCCCGGAAATCCGGCTCTGATTCGGCCAAGATTTTCAAATCTGAACTTTTCCTAACTTTTCGGAATGAGGTCCGGTCTAACAAAATTTCCTACTCTCTAATTTCTAACTACCTATCCCTCCTGAGGGGGTCCACCACTATTTGGGGTAGCTATGGGGGAGAGTTCACTCAAATTTCTACTTTTATCTCCCCCTTCCGGAACTCGTTCCGGTTCTACAGGAGAAGTTACTCATGTCGTCATTCTTGGGGCTTCTGAAGTAGAAGTCCTTCCAGCCTCCTTTTCCTTTGATATTGGAGTTGCAAACTTTCCCTCCAATATCTCTACCTCATCGAACTCATCCGGGATCGAAATCCCAGATAAAGAGACTAATCCACTCTGGAATTTCCGGACGGTATCCTCCAACCCCTTTGCATCCTTCCGGAATTCCTTCATGGCCTCCTCTAACTCTCCGGCAAAGTCAGCCATGATGCGGGTACCTGAAGGTTTCTGGTCCTTATGTATCCCCTCATCAAACAATTTGGCCTTTGCCATTACCTCACCGGATGCCCCTACTACTGTTGTCATCCGGTTGATTGTAGTCCTGGTCTCCTTCTGCAGGGACATTGCGGCCTTCACTTGGTCGCGACTAGCATCCAAGTCCTTCCGGTAGTTTTGGATTTCTCCTCACAACCGAACCACCTGCTCGTCTATCTCCCGCTGGTTAATATTTTGCTTCAGCAACCTATCCTCCAACTCCTTCACTTCATCTGGATTGCTGATGCAATTTGCCACGGCCTCCGGCAGAGAACTGGTCGGAGCACTTCCTACCAAATCCGCCACCTCACGCAGCGTCGTGGTCTTCACTTCCCAATCCACTCTCACTACACTGAGAATCCGGATTAGGTTGTTGTATGGACCCGTCAGATCCATCAACTGGGAAGATGGAACGGGTCTCGGCTTGACCACTTCCACCGGCTCCTGCTTCTTTGGGATGACCAGTTCCACTAGTTCCGGTCCCTTATCCTTCTGAAGCCCCGAAAAAGACCCCCTTAGATTGGGCGTCCTCTTCCTCCTCCGGTTGAGAGGAATGTCATCTTCCTCCTCTTCCTCTTCTTCCCAATTCCTCTTCTTAGGGCTCTCACCTTTCTCCTCCGGTTTCATCTCGGATTCCTCATCCGATCCACCGCACGTCCGAAGAGCCATCTGCACCCTCCACTCCTTGTTCTCCTCCGACATCAGGAGACTCTGATTCTTGTATAAGTGGAAAAGGTAGGGGCCTACAGGAGTAGCCCTATTTTTTCCCACATTTGAGACTAAGACATTCACCATCGTCTAAATGAATGCCGCCCAATCCATCCGCTTCTCTCCGCTCAGGGCTCCAAAGATCGTGTTTCCAAGCGTGGAGGTCACCCAAGTGGGTTTTTCTGGATGTAGAATCGGAACCAGGAATTCTAGCAGTCGTCTATGCCGCGCATTGACGTAGTCCTCGATTGCGTACTCGTCCTTGGGGTTAGCTACTCCCCGGAACTTCCCGCGCACGAAGTCTCCCTTTCGGTTGGCCTGTTCCGTGCCGCCTTCCTCCAGATCATAAACTTTCCTCCAGATTTTCCTAGTCCACATGGGCGGAGCTGGGCGGATGGTGTTGTCAAACTAGTTAGGGGCTCCTTTGATGAGCTCCCTCACTATCGCCTCGTTCCGAAACCTCCAGGGTTTCCCTAGGAACCCTGCGCAACCCATGGCGGAGAGGTCCTCCATCAACTCAACTCTCTCCCGCTCACTACTGGGCTCTAAAGGAGCCACTTTCCTTACTCTAATTTCTATCCTTTGAGCGCTCGTTGGTCCCTGATTTCGTCCGCGCTTTAACTGCGGCATCCGTCTCTCTTTTAGATCACTACCTCCCTTCTCTCCTAGCCGCACATCCCGTTTCCTCACACACACTCCTCGACCTCGACCGAATCGCTCAATGCACAAGTACTGCGGTGCTCCCTTTTCCTCTCTTTCTCTTTCTCTCAATTTCCGCCTTGTTCACGCACTCAATTCTTTTCTAATCTCTACACCCGTGTAAAGAAAACAAACGCGCTCACTCACAACTCTCAGACTTTGCACAATTCACACAAAAACACACTCAATTTGCAAACACAAACTCAAAGCACTGAGAGCACGCCAAGTACGTTGGTGCTCCCAGGTGCAAATGACAGACAAACCCTAAAACAGTCTCTTTTATACCCCGAAAACCTCATCATTATTTTTTTCGATTTTCCGGACGCGAATCCTGGTTCCGTTCCTCCGGTTAGGGGACTAGACCGGATTCGTTTCCGATATCCGTTCCGCTCTATAATCCGGTTCCTTCAAGGCTTATGTTTCTAATCTTTCTAACTATTGGCTTTTCTTTCCTCTTCTGTGCCAATCCGGGTCTACTCAATCTGGATTCCGTGTTATAGAACACGATAGAGAGAAAAATCAAAAAGTTAGGTTGCGACATACACCAACGTTACACCTAGATTACACCAATGTTACACCAGTGTTATACCAGCATTACACCTGGGTTACACCAGCATTACACCCGGATTATACCAATGTTACACCTATATTATACCAGCATTACACCGGCATTACATCCGGGTTACACTGATGTTATACCAATATTACACTTGTATTATACCAGCATTACACCCGGGTTACACTAGTGTTACATCAACATTACATTGTGTTACACTAACATTACACTTTGTTACACCTTCCTTTCTAAAGGAATGACACTAGGTCCACGTTACACCATGTAACTTTCCTTTGTTAATCTATATTGAGTTTTGTTCATTTGTGGGTTTCAAGCCTACCTTAACTGATTTTCCGCTGTGATTCCAACGGTACCACTCTCGCATTCTAATACTTTGCCAATCAAAAGTTAGGGCAATTAGAGGCCATAGTGTTCATTGCCGATAGCGACTTCAGCGACTCATACCTCGGGCCATTTTGGCTCCATCCAACCCATTTGGGACACATCTTCACTGATTTCACCTCCTCTTTCCAATGGTACCCATCTCAAGGTCGAATTCGTTACCCATCCAAAGGTAGAGGGCCTTGAAGCCTTGAAGGTCGTCGTTTATAGGGGGGACTGCAACTTTGGCAACTCGTATCTCAACCTACTCTTGCCCAATTCAACAAATGGAGGACTGCAGTTTCAGTGAATTCTCCTCCTCTTTCCAGCGGTGTCAAACACGCTTTCTATTTCCTTGATGTTCAAAAGTTTAGGTAGTTTAGGCATAGGGATTTCGTGGCAGCCAACAACTTGGGGGTTGAGGCCTCATTCTTTTGGGTTTTAGCAAAACATGAAGGAAACACGAAGAAAGGAAGCACCAATACATCGCTACACCTTCTTTGGGGTTTAGGGCCTATACCGTGAGATCTCCCGAAAGAAACAAAAAAAAAATCAATAAGAAGCACAATGACAGGGTTCACTGTTTGATCTTTCAAAAAGGAGTGGTTACAAGCATAGGCCCGTCATCTAGGGATCACTTGATCACAATGATCCTAACACAGTGACAAAGGTCATTGTGGGATCTCCCGAGAGGTATATAAAATGTTCAATAACAGCAAGCAAGGTCTAGTCAATAAGACTTCTCATGATAATGATGAAAGTCATACAATGAGAATGTTTATCGTAGGTTTCCCAGATAGAAATGTACATCTTTCCTTTATATACCAATTCCAAAATATTCTTCCAAATCATAGCTTATAATGTTTTTTCTCTACTTACCAAATTTGGAGATGAATCTAGACATTTAGTGTTTAAAATACTTCCAAACTAATTAAAATACCTGAATGTAGCTATTATAAAGCTGTAGAGTGCCTCCTATGAAATTTGTTGCCTACATGGCAAATCCAATGCCCAAGAGTGCTTATGGTATCAAATCTCATCTCCTACGTGGCAAATCCAATGGCCAAGAGCATTTCCACCATAATGGATCTATGGCTAGGATGCGTCCACGTGAAGTGCACATTCACTCCAATGGGCTCCAAAGCCTGTGACTACCCGCCATTATTCATGGTTGGCCAACTGTTCCTTCTCTCTTCCGCGATTCTAGATTCTTGCTACGACATGGGCACTCGGAATCCTGTTGCAAGTTTTTTGCAAGCTCTTGCTTCGTCGCTGGCTGGGAGAGGTGGTTTCATGTGGATTTTGAGCGGTTTAAGGTTTAAGGCATCAAAGTCAGGGTTGTTGGCGTAGGAAGAAGCCTAGCGCTTGGGGACAATACGATTTCGTTGGCAAGGAGAAAATATTGCGGGGGCCCATCGGTGACGGCACTTGGATTGCCGCCAAGGTGTTGAAGATCATTGGAGTGAATTTGAAGGAGGTCTATGTGGAGGTGTCGAAAATCATCGATTGAACAAAGCGGCTTATTGGCCTTTGAGATCCCTTCACTCCCTGAGCAAAGCATGTCTTGGAGCGTTTGTTGGAAGAAGTTCGGAAACTTGGTAAGTGCATCTGCTTTCAGGTTTGGGGTTCAATTTGGTCAGATTCTACAATTTCTTAAAAGTCGACTGGGAGAGAGGTGTTGGAGTTGACTGCAGCCCTCGATGTTGGAATACAGGTCCCAACTACATTGGAATTGAACATTTGCGGCTTGAACTGAGATTTCGCTGCTTGGCCTGCTAAGAAAAACATGAGGCTACGTGAGCTCTTGAGAATCTTTGAGCAAACCCAGCAACATTTGTACGCAGGTATTGAAGCCACGTTTTGGTGTTTTTTTTTACAGTTTTAGCATAGTTTATTCACTCCAACGAATGTCTGAATTGGCGGGCCTTGTTGTAGCTAGAGCCTTGTCGATCTCGGCCATGTGCGACGGTCAATCAGTGCTTGGCTCATGCTTGCGAATTCCATCCAGTTCTGATTCGGCTCACCATTCAACCGTAAATCTATCTAGAAGGTAGGATTTAGGGTTTGCTGAAACTTGAAGCAATTGAAAATTTATTTTTGATCCATGGAAAGCTAGATCCAATTGTCGGTTTAGGATTGCGTAGATCAAGCCTAAATTCAACGCTTGCAATTGGATTCACGTGAGACTATTGAATGGAAATTTCCAAAACCTGCCAGAGACAACTCATTCTTTAGGGCCTGTCCAGATGTCATGATATTTGAATCACATTTTAGCCCAAATTGCATGATCATTGTAAGTGTGGGTATTGCTACAGTGGCATGGGCACCGATGAAGTGTGTTGTACTAGACCGGGATTGTCAAAAGGAATGTTTCACTAATGCACTTGGTTGTGATCTAGCTTACTGAAATTGATCAATCATTGTCTGTTTACATGTTTGTCGATGGGGTGGCCATCGAGTTATGATTATATAGACTTAAAGGTGTATTAACAAATAACCTTAATGGAGGCAACCTAATATTGAATACAGAGTGCTTCATTATGTTTCATAATCGTGTCCTGTGGCATTATGGTTTCCATCTTCTAGATTCTTGCTTGATTATGATAGAACAAGATCCAACCATTAAGGTTTTGTCTGGTAATGTGAAAGGAGTGGCTCCTTTCGAAAATAACGTCTATAGCCACTCCCGTGGCTTAGAACACTATATTCATTAAAATGAGAGTTTTCCAAGAAAATGAGAGGTTCTAAATACACAGTTTTCTTTAAACATAGGTGATTTTGTTCTAGACGGAGAGAGAAAAGCAATGCATCATCAAAAAAGAGTGTAAATATTGCAAGTCCATTATGAGAAGAATGGAATTTACTGATAATATCCATCAAATATACAAGTAATAGTGTGTACACTATGGAATGACACTGAGAACTATATAGTGGATACTATTGATAGCGCAGTACATTGTGCTTGGAGACTGAACTGGAGGCATCACCACCACTGCAGGTAGATTGTGACAAAGGAAATGGCTACGGCATGCAAAAAATGCAGGATTTATGACAACAATGTCTTAGAACCGACTAAGTGCACGTTTGAACTTATTCGTGGTAGAAGACAAAGCAAACATTATATAACCTTAACTCTCAGCTACTCTTTGAATATACTCTCACACACCACAATGTCCAAAAAGCAGTGTATGAGTGTACGTTCGAAGGATAGCTGAGAGTAAAGGTTATATAATGTTTGCTTTGTCCTCTACCACGAACAGGCTCAACTGTGCACATAATCGGGTCTAAGACATCGTTGTCACCTACAGTGCATCCTGACTATGAGGTCCAGGATTGTCAAAGCTCGAAAATGGTAGAATCCAATACCAGCTGTTCTCCCAAGAAATATCCTCAAACATTGCACCGGAGAAAGTGCAATGCAAAAGATTATTTATTGAGGGAACAACTGTTATTCGACTCTACAACTTCCGAGCTCCGACAACGTACTGTCCAAAAGAACAAATCATAATGGCATATGATCGCGTTGTACTTTGCATTATGGAGGCTTAACCATGATGCTAATTCAACATACTATAAATGTGATACCATAACTCTAACTCTACATACTATGACTGCGTCCTACTCTTCAGTATCTCTATTGCCTTTAATATTTTTGGCCCTCGACTATATCCATTACTAGCAGCGGATCTTTGGCGGGCACTCTTTCGCCGTTGTATCTTTAAGGACCTCCACTCCCAGGCATCCCACGATCCACTACTACAATGAAGAGGAGGCAATTCAACATGTATTTTACATTGTCGTTTCACAATATCCAAAGAAGATAGACGAGGTAGAGTGCCTTTAGCTACTGCAAGCCGCTTCACCAATTCTATAGTCTTTATGCCTCCAAAAGTGTTGCCCAACATGGCAACAGAAGAAGGCATTGAATCCTCCACCTACAAAAATCAGTAGAATCAGACATTTGTAACCTACATAGTCTACAATACAAAACTTTAAGAGAACAGACCACATTCAGTTGTTGATAACACACCTCGACAACAGCCATGACAACCACTTCATCATCATAGAGCTTTCTTTGCATTTCTAGATTCACTCCAGACCGATCCCGTGGAGTTGTCGAATGGGACTTCAGAGGAGATGGAGAGTGCATTAATGCAGGGCGCTTTCCTCCATTGGGAAGACTATCAACAACACCATCATCTATGTCCATCATAGAGAAATCCATTGTGGACTGTGCAGTAGCCGCCGAGTACATGACATGCTGAATTACAAGTGCCATAGCATTCCTAACCTCCTAGGCACAACACAAAGATATTCACTGCAAATGAATGAAGTATTGTATTTGCTTCACCAATAATCACATTTCAAGCGTACTCTTCCAATACAACGAAGGCGACCACAAAATCCATGAGATTCTACAAACTTCGTGGTGCGGGAGGCGGACAAGGACGGAAGAAGATGTCTTCTACGCTAAGCTCCTTGCGTTTCGCTGCGGTTTTCTTCTTCCAAGGGATGGCACGTCCGAAATCATCCACTTTCCGCTCACTATGAAGTATATTGGAGACTACAAGCGCCCTCTGCAGTTCCTTGTACTTGAATTGGTCGAGATCATGCATGAGGTGGATCTCCCCCACAACATCGTCTCTCCGAAAAGGAAACAGTTCCCAAGGCTTCTCTACATGCAATCTCTTAATCCAAGGTAGAAGTTCACGTACAAGGACCATGTCTCTCGGCCCCTGACCTTCGAACGACCACGTATCTAGGAGCACTACGTTTGTGAGGTCATTCAAGAAGTGTTTCTCGGGCTTGTCGTCCACTATTACAGTGTTGTCCTTAGTGAAGATGGAGCCCTTCAGTTTGTATAATCTTTCCAATGGCTTCAAATATAGGTCTTTGTAGGATCCTGCCAACCTGTAGTTTTGTAGCATCCCATTTCTGTCTCTACATTTCATAACGACACATTGTTCTCAGCCTAGGACACCGTAGGGGGGGATTAGTCTGCAGAAGAAGAATTCAGCAATGAGCTTGGCGTAGGATTGGTCCATGGAGCTCCAGACCACGACATTTGCGATGGATGTCAACTCCCGCAAAAACCTTCTGACATGGGGTCTAGGAGTGACCCTATGCAATTCCATGACGTCGTGGACGGCCTCACGGACTACCTCTCTAGGATAGCATAATCTTCTTTCTCTTATGTGATATCTTATATCATCACACACGCACAATAGACCATTTAGATCTAGAACGACATTGAGCCATTTCTTAGTGAACTTAGACATGCATGGTCTAAGGATTTGGACTTCCGCCTCACAGTCAGCAACAATTCCCTCTATGGCACCCTACTCATAAGGAACAGAGACACAGAGAAAATTAAATGGGTGCAAATTCAAAATCAACGGCAACACCGAAGCCGCGTATAGGAGACTATGAATTACATCGAGGAGGTCAAGAAAAACAAGGATTTTCAACCAGTGTCAATCACAGCGACCACGACAGTGAAACGTACATGACAAAGTACATACTGCAATATCAACCGAAGGATCTGGGGGGGAGCATTCTAGATCCTCTCTTTCACCGCACGGAGCAATATCACCCATCACCTGAGCGTCATCGGGAAGGACGTCGAGCACTTGAGCGTCTTTGGGAAGGGCTTCGAGCACCTGAGCGTCTTCGGGAAGGGCTTCGGGCACCTGAGCGTCATCGGTAACGACTTCGAGTACCTCAACGTTGTGGCCAGGAAGACCATCATCCTCGAATTTTACTTCCGCAGGACATGGTAGACATGCCTCATGTGGAGGTTCATCGTTGGGAGTCACAACCTCTTCTGTGCTATGCCCAAGGAATTCCTCCAGCAACAATTTTGGAGCATCGTAGAGAAGAACATCATTGACACACATCAAACCCGTGACTGCGACATTCAAGCCAGACAATGCTTTGTGAGAGCAAAAATATATTACAATAGCTCTTTGAATGAGAAAATGTTACATTACATACAATGGACTAAGAAAATTGAACCTATCTACTAGTCGCTACTCTATACTGTCCACAAGAACTCGGAAGAATTTTAACTCGTACTGAGTTGAAATGAAGGTTGAGGGAGTCACAGGGAACAACCCGGAGGCATACTAGTCACAGGGCCTTGTGACTGTTGGCCCTCTATTCCATCCGCGGTTCCTTGCTCATCTTCTAACTGTGTGGCAGAATTTGGTGCAGCGTCGACATTTGCATCTCCCTGTGCTCCAGCATCCATCACCACCAAGTCCCACTCGATCGGTGTAGAGCTGGTTGATGCATGCACCATCAAATTCTCCGACATGGTCGGTACAGATGGGATGACTAGAGACGTAGCCTGCGCTTGCCTAGCACTATCCGCTGAGCCTTGCGCCTGATTTGCGATCATGAGTTGGAGAGGCATAGTAGCCGGGTCCAGCATCATCATCGGTCTTGCGGACATCATTTTACTCACGACCTCAGGCAAGGCATCAATCAGTTGAGAGATCAGTTGATTGCTTTCCTGCTGAGACCGCTTGTTTTCCGCCCTCATCTCCTCTCGCTCTTCCCGCCATTTCCTTTCCTCCAATTCATTATTCTTTTGGATAATATCCAGGATCCATTGTTGACTAATCGGAGCATCAAACGATGGCGGATGCGCTTTCCTCTTCTGGAAGAGGCGAGTACGCGAGATCGGCGTGTGAAGTTCTTGGGCCGATGAACTAGATGATCCCCTCATCTCACTGGTTTCGAGATTCAACGCCGCTGCACCAGGCCTGTCAGCGCTCAATTCCAATACACTATCAATGGGGTCGACCCATTGTGCCTCCTCGTCGTCGTCGATCTCTACAAGGTCAATCTGATCATCTCCTCGAGACTGATTAGGAATCCTCTGCTAGTATTGTGTGTAGATTCCTTCCCCTTTCTCGAGGTTGACGCTTCTTTGCCCCAAGTAGATGGCGCAGGCCTTTCATTCCTTCCATCGAAGTCCTGGTCGTCCAGGAAATACACGGACTCAAGGAAATCATCCTTGTCCATGTTTTCAGACTCGACGCACAAGGAGAGGAACTCATTTTTCTTCTTGCTATCACCAACAGCATAGTGATCCAACGATAGCATCTGTAAATAACATACAAGACTGTAGTCAGCACAACAATTTCCACTCGACTCGAGTTAAACTCAATTCAAAATTGCTGGCACACATAATGATAAGAACATGATTTCGTATGCACATACACTTACCCACGCAGCACATGTGATTTTGCCTCCCGCGAAATACGACAACACAACATCCCTCGGGCAAACGAACAGGTCTAACACATTTAAATAAAACTCCATTCGAAGTTCTGTGTCGTAGATCCTGTACTCGACCTCCACTATTTGCCTCTTAGCATTGTAATGCGATTTTGGTGGTACCAAAAATGATCGCGGAATTTGGCGGTTCTTCATGGCCGCCCCATTCTTCACAAGGAAGAGTAGCTGAATAGGATTCCTCGCGCGACTGCTCCTCTTAGGAATGTCGCCTATCCTTTTGAAGTTGGACGGTTGATAGTCGACATAGTGTACGGAATAATGCGTTCTGAATATCGACATCCTGATGAATCCGCGGAGTTCCAATTCCACGTCTTTGTCCCCTACGATCTAGAGATACACCTGTGGATTGGTGAGGTCGTTGTCTGGATCTTCTTCGAGAATTCCCATGAATTTCTCAAAGAATGAAGAGTCCTGCGTGCTTGAACCCCTATTGATGACGCTGAGGATGTTCCTGAAGTTGATGATCGCCATCTTGATCTTCGTCTGCACTTCCTCATCCCAAACATTCGCATCTCAATGGCCGAGCTCGTCGTCCTTCGTTTCGTAGGGCCGGAAGAAGGCGCTTGCTTGCGGCTTTATGAACTACCCCTTGCTCTCCAAGAAGACCTTGAAGAACTCCGTGGCCATGGGAGACAGCTCATCGATTGTCTTCTTCTTGTTCGATGGCATCTTCATTTGAATGAAGAATGTCTCCCCAGGCCTTGTCAACAACGTGTTCATCGTGGCCTTGGTGACATTATAGTCACGCTTGAAATCCTTCCAAGCTTTCCTCGTGGAGTTCTCGTCATTGTCAAAGAGCCGGAGCTTCGAGTCAAAGTGGTGAAGCTGAATCCTCACAGCGGCTTTCCTCTTTGTTCGCTCCAGCCAGTCCTTTGCAGTGTAGCAATCAGGGAGGACTGACTTTGGCACCTTCATGACAACTTTCGGGTGACCGTGCGCCCAATTCTTCGTCCTAAAAAGGAGATGCAGGGCAAGCCTCCTCAGGTCATTCTCAGTTACGTTTCCGATCCATTTGAAAAACTCCCGAGATATGACTCCATCCTTGTCCGGGTCCCAAACCTTGACGTCCTTGAACGCCATCAATGAGTTGGGATCGATGAGACCCCCTTGGGACTGACTTGAAATGACCTTGGCCCAGAGGTCATAGACATCTTGAGACGCAGTAATGAATTTGATCTCATTGTGAATGTCAATGTCTCTCTGGTTCTTCTTGCCGAGGTAGCCCTGGTTCTTCTTCACATCAATCATAGAAAACCTAAGCTTGATAGCGGTCTTGAACTCCTGCAGTTTTTACATGTCATATTCAGTTTGTCAGTGAGTGATCTTAACTCGAGGCGAGTTAAATATGCAGAAACAAAGACAAGGACCAAGAAATAAAAGTTTTAACTCGGCTCGAGTTGAACTTCATGAATTACCGCAAACAGTCTCTGATTATGGTCGTCTGCTTTTGTCTTCTTCACACCAGTTATCATCTTCCCAAGCTCTGTAGGCTCTCTTGGTGGAGTTGGACTTCCCATACTTGTCCACACAGACCTTGATGCAAGAATATTGGTAGACCATGTTGGCATGAAGTTCTGGAAATGGTTCACCCGATTATAGTATGCCGAGATTTTCCTGATGACACTGTCGTCCTTGTTCCAAACCACAAAACAGTCCCACTTCTTGAACTTCGCCTTCTTGTCATCAAGAATTTGCTCCATCCCTTGCATTCGTTGAGACGCTGCCACGCAATGTTGGCCATTCACCATCCAGAACGTGGCGTCCTTGACATCGTCAAACCTTGCTGGCCTTGTCTTTACTCCTTGGGGATAAGCGCAGAGGGTCATCTTCTTGTCAGGGTCGGGCATGTTGACCAGGAAGTTCAACGACCTCAGTACACCCTTTTCTTCCAACTCTTGAATGTTGAGATTTTGAGGCGGCTTCTCCAGCTAATCTATGGAAATCTCAAACTTCTGACCGATCCCTTCGACGTACAATTCCGTGCATGCAGACCAATAATCGGAATACGATTTACACGCCACCTCGTAGTCGATGTCCTTTACGTTTCCGCCGAGGTCCTGTGGAATGTCTACAATCTCGGATGACAGACTGCTTTCAAGTACTAGCGATGTCCTTCCTTTTACAAGTCGAGGTTTTGGCGTAGTCGAGGGAGACCCTGACGGATCTCCTCGACTAAATTGTTCGGTTTGTTTCAGACGTGTGTGGCTTCGACCAGTCTCTAGTGTTACAAGCACGAGGGATCCATGGCTGGGCTGGTTGCTGTAATCCCTCGTAAGTGAGACTAGCTACAGTCTGTCACTCTTGCTTGCCAATGATGTCTTGAAATTACCAAACTCGTTGATGAGTGAATTCACCCTCGATGCCAGTGTAACTGACTGTAGAGGTCCTCCATCTTTGTTTTGCCACCTCTTCTCCTCTAGCTGCTTCTCGATAATCTTTTGTAGCGCTTGATAATTTGTGTTCTCCAATGTCTTGTAGTACGCAGCCACAGAGAAGGAACACTTCCGGCTATTCACGACATAGGAAAATATGTACTCCTCCGTTTGGTTGGGGTCGACGGTTTTACAGCAAATGAATAGCAAGCCATTTGGACCTGTCAATACCTCCCGCACCGCCTTCGTTAGTATGACGGGGAGGTTGTCTTCCACTTTCTTGTATTTGGTTCTGAATGACAAGTGTTTCGTCATGGGAACAGGACAATAGTCCAATACTTAACTTCATAGGGTTCTTGCCACTCCCAACATTTACCGAGCATGTCGGCGTCGCCGTACTCGTCTCGGTCTTCTTCAGGAATGGCAAACCGCTTCAGGTACACCTACAAACCGGAAACCTGTGCGTCCATTTCTACAATGGTATCACGCAGTTCCAACTGTTAACTCAACTCGAGTTAAATATTATTTAGTCATAAATGTATTTTTAGGAGCATGGTGGTTTGCTTGAAATTCTGCGGGTGAAGTGTGTTTTCGATGGTACTGATTTAGTTCGACGCTTACCGTTTGCATTGTTTTTAACTCGGGCCGAGTTAAGGTCTCTATTGTGTGTTGCAGTTGTTTTTGTCTGCCTAGGAAAATGGTTTCTTTTACAATTATATTATCTGTCAGATTGGATTATTTCCGGAGTTCAATATTTCTTCTTAGTATGTATGTGAATTCAGTATTTACTCACTATTTCACTCGAACCGAGTTAAATAGATTCATTTTCTAAAATACTCAATAGAGGTTTGCCGCTAGCATTTAATTCGGCTCGAGTTAAACTAGTCGTCAAGA
The DNA here is from genome assembly GCA_950106755.1 of Climacium dendroides. Classification (NCBI taxonomy): domain Eukaryota; kingdom Viridiplantae; phylum Streptophyta; class Bryopsida; order Hypnales; family Climaciaceae; genus Climacium; species Climacium dendroides. The sequence goes on along the minus strand of OX467089.1, from coordinate 27,718,596 downwards.
TTGATTTTCGATATGTTTCTGGGCTTTCGTCATCCACAAATTACATCGAGTATAGTAATGACAGTCAAGTAGCGTACAATTTTAACTTGAATCGAGTTAAAATCTAGCGATGCTTTGAAAGAAGAGCTTCTGAATAGTGAGTTATCGAGTTAAACTAGCATTGAGTTAAATTGCTTCGTGTTAAACGTACATCGTAATTGGTTTATGGATTTAGGGTTTCTACTAGATTTACTTTGCTGTGTGAATTGAATGGGTTCAAACAATTGCACACAATGAGAATTGCAATGCTACAGAAACTATGAATTCAATGCCACAAATCTAAAAGCTCAGAAACTGAATATGCAGATGCACAGCAGGATTGGAATGAAAGAAGGATTGCAACAAAAGGAGGATTGCAATGAAAGTAAAATTCTGTACGAGTTAGAAATTTTGCGTACCTGCAGACTTTAGTTGTGTACGTCTGACAAACAGGAATAGAAATCCGAACAAGCTCAGACGCAAGAACTCCCAAAAATCTGAAAACAGAGCAACAACGGAATTTCACAAATCCTAAACACTACGCCCTTTACTTTGCTCTGTGAATTGAATGGGTTCAAACAATTGCACACAATGAGAATTGCAATGCCACAGAAACTATGTATTCCATGCCACAAATCTAAAAGCTCAGAAACTGAGGATTAGAATGAAAGAATGATTGCAACAGAAGGAGGATTGCAATGAAAGTAAAATTCAGTACAAGGTAGAAATTTTGCATACCAGGAACAAAAAACTGAACAAGCTCAGACGCACGAACTCCAAAACATCCGAAAACGGAGCAGCAACGGAATCCCACAAACCCTAAACACTGCGCCCCCGAAGAACTAGACACGAGCTGCACAGAAGAACTCCAAAATGGAATCCAGCAAACCCTACACGTTGCCTCCCCCCACCAAAAAAATGAAACGAGCTTCACACACCCTAAATCCAAATCAGAATGCACCAAACCATGAACTTGCCAAGAGAGTCTCCACCACCTGCAACTACTCGCCGAAGCTACCGCTACTCGCCGAAGCTCACCTGCGACTACTCGCCGACTACTCACCACTCGCCGAAGCTCGCAAACTCAAAACAAGACTACGCAAACACAAATCACAAAAACAAAAAAGTCACACAAAAATCACACAGACTCTCTCACTACATGCAAGCATGAGCTGGAACAACAGCACATGAAAATGAAACACGAAATAGCGCATTTCGAAGAGGCTAGGGTTCCAACGCGTGAACGAAGGAACTTGGGTTTCGGGGAGGCATGCAATTTGGGCCCTCCATTGCAATTGATCGTCCAGATTGATGATTGTTGTCTCCAGCGCATTCAGCCTCTAAATTTGGCATTAATCACATGCTGGTTATGGTAATGAAGTTGCTGATTTGGGTTTGGGGCATGCTGATTTTTAATTTTTTTAATTAATTTCTTTGACACAAACGGTAGAAGGTCCATACATGGATTTTCTAAGGACCTAGAATTGAAATTAGGGTAGGTGAAACATCTTCAAATTTTTTTCAATAAATTTTTCCTAAAAGACAAGTAGAATTCACATCTAACCCAAAATGTTTCATATTTTTGGGAGCTTTGTGTAATTAGTTATTCAATTTTGCAATTGAAATGGCATAGGGCTCCAAAATGGCTCACCTCCTAGAATGTACACTTTTGGTACATTACTAAGGACTATGAAAAAAAACTGTACAAATAGTGTACATTTAAGAAGGTGGGCCATTTTAGAAAGAGTGCTATTTTAGGACCTCGTACCTTAGTACATTTCATCCTGAAATTGTCAATATCATAACTCTAAACCCCTCATGTATTTTGATAAATACATTTTGCATACTTCATATATCACATTTCTTTATGGGATTCTTAATATTTCATTAATAGTCATCAATATTGAAAAGGTATGACAAAAATCACGATACGATTTCAAGATAGTGAAACAAATTATAAACTTTATCATCCCCACATTACTAATTATTCGATACACTCTCTATTCCTACTACAATGCGCTTGAAGATTCTTGAATGTTCTTTTCTTCACATCTTAAGAGTACCTTTTTTTTATTGATTCTTACGAAATTTAATCATATAATACCAAATGTCCTCACTCTTTACAATTCCATCTTATAATTAATTTTTACTATTTGTGTGTATATATTAGGGTTCAGGTGAAATATAAAATGAACTCATAAATGCCAAAGGCACCCAAATATGGCGTTTGCAAAACTTTGAAGTTAAATAAATCTTAACCAACTTAGTACTTTAATAGTTCATATTTTTGAATGTTCTTCTTAAAGTCTAGATTTACCTCCAAAAGTCTGATCTTGAAATTAAATGACAGTGATTTTTCTATAAGAGATTTTGTGCAAGAGTACCCTGTGGAATCTTGACTTTCTTAAGTGTTAAGAGCTCTTAGAAATGAGCCTCAAATTATGTAGTAGATCTTGGAGAAAAAATCAGATTCTAAATTCATTTTAAAATGTTGTAGAAAGAATTTCGAGAAGTCGTAAATTCATTCGGGTTCTTCAAGTTAGGCAAGTTAACCTCAAATTTTTTTTGTCATGAACTTTTTAGATTTCACTTGCAAAAAAGACTTCAATTGTTTTTTCCTATTTTAGCACCTTCATAATCAAACGTTATAATCTTTCACTCCATAAATGATATTGTTGTACTTTTTTCTCACGTGAATTTCATGACTTTATATTGATTTTGACATTAAAGGACAGGGCAAGGTTCTTGACCCTTGACAAAAATTTAAACTACCAAAAATAGCAATCAAGTAAGGGTTCATATAACTTCAAAGTTCTTTACACACAACATTTTGAAAGAACATGCTCAAAGTAGAATTCAAATTTTTTGAATACCATTATTGTTTTGTTTTGTTTTCATTCTTATTAATATTGTATTCATTCTTATTAATATTGTTTTCATTCTCATTAATATTGTTTTCAAGATGCTCCATCCAGACATAGAGAATGGACTTATTGTTAGAGAAGCTGGCACTCGCCATGGCATTGACAAAAACACCCCTTTGTCACAAGGATTATCTTCATCATGTGGTGCATACAATGTTCCAGAACTCCCAGTCTTTATTGATGACGACATAGGAGCAATTAATATTTCTAATATTGAAGAAGAGCCGATGGTCTTCAAAGACAAAGATCCCAAAGTGTGTGGGGTACTTGGGCCTAATCCTCATGTTCTTTTGGAAGACCTATTGACACTAGTAGATGAACATGATTTGCACGATCACCGGATAGCCGATCTTCAAGCCATTCAAGGGAAGTATAAGAGTATGGTAGCACGAGGGGTTGCCAATGTTGGAGCATTCAATAGTACTTGGTCTTTCCCTGAATTGCTTGGTGATAACAGTTTGATACGTCGCAAAGGATTCTTAGAACTGAAGTCCAGGAAAGTTCAAAAGTAGCATGTCATTGATACATGGTAGGTAAAGGTTTAGCCATTTAATTGTAGGTCTACAAGTATTATATGTCAACACTATTTAGAAAAAATGAAAGAATATGTTCTTCTGAAATTTTGAGTAATTTAATGCCTTAGATTTCTTTATGATTTACATTCTTATAATCTAAAGACACAAATAATACTACATGTTTTAATTTGCAATGCCATGGCACAAATTAGTGTGTTTGAATCTTATATTATAGGCATTATGAATTTGATTTTCTCTTCTATTTTGTATATAATTGAAGTTAATTATTTTTAAAAATAATAATAATAGAGTTTCTATTCTATTGATTTTTCCAAAATTTAAATGAATTTATTGAATACAAATTTATCACAATTCAAAATTCTTAATACAACAAATTTCAATTCACTCACAAATGACCAAATAGGTTACTTTGGATTTTCTGAGAGCTTGTGAGTCCTCTATTGGTTTTATGATTTAGAATCTTTACATGAATTTCATATAGTGGATGTCATTCATTAAAATTTATACGTGAAGCTTTGTTTCATGTCATTCCAAAAAGAATTCCAAAAGTCTGAAGTTTAATTTTCTATGTTAAAATTGGGTAATAAAAGACTTGCCAATATGAATTCTCAATTCCACGAAGCTTCAAAAAATATGCAACGACTTGGACCAAATGTCAATTCTCCTTGTCTTTCAAGGAAAATTTACTGAAAAATATTTCAAGATGTTTCACCTCCCTAAAATTCAGTTCCAAACCTTAGATGGTCGACTTATGGACTTCATACCTTAATTGATGAGTTCAGTTCTGTACTAAGGAATGGACCAGGAGCAGGAGTTGGGTTGAGTGAGACGGAGTTGCTGGGTGGGAGGGAATTGCTGGGCGAGAGGGAGTGGAGGGAGTGCAGTCGAGTAGGAGTGCAGGCCGAGCAGTTGGGCCTGGCAGCCTAGGTGTTTAACGTCGCACAAACCCTAAACCCTAAACAGTAACTGGTCAATCGTAATCGGAACTGAACCTGCAAATGCCGAACGTTAAACACCCCCCCCTCGAACAAAAAGGGGGGTCTGTTAGGCACAATGGGCCCCTGTTTCTCCTCTGTTCCCTCTGTTCGTTCCCTTCATTCCCTGCCTTGGCTCTTCCTTTTCTCCTCCCTCTCTTGTTCCCTTGCTTCCTTCCTTGACTCCTATCATTTGGCCACAGGTTTCTTTAGCTTCAACCTCATGTTTTTGCCTTTATCCCCTAATTGTCCAAGGCATCGAATTTTCGCGTTTCAAATATTGTAATGTTGAATAAAGCTTTAAGAATCAATTTTCTTTTCCTATGTCATCTCTAACGTGTCTAGTTTGAATTTGTACAGTTACAATTCAAAAAAAATTGATTCAACTTATCAAAATGTTGGCTTTTGTTCAATTTAAAGCAAATCTCGAGAAGCTAAAAACAAGCCTTAAGCATTTAGGGTTAAATGTTTTCTTTTGCATCAAATGTATTATTTAAAATTTCATTTAAAATACTTCTTAAGCACCATTCATTCCAAAAGCATGGTTATAGTCTTCATCAATATTTTTTTAAAACAAATTCAACCATAGGATTCTTTGGTTAACTTGTTCAAGTACATTGTTCTAAGATTATAAAATGACTTTTACTACCAATTGCAAGTTCAATGTACTAAAAGTTAACTTTAAATGTAGGCTTCACTAGCACTTCTAAAAGGTGAAGGCTTTTGTATTTCAACATTTTTAGAAAAGAAATATGTATGCGTTATAACTTGTCCATGTAGTCAATATGTTGGAAAAGTCAATATGTTCAAAAACCTTCCAAATTTCTTTTCACATATGAAATCTAAAAAGTTGGTCACCTCCAAAATATATGACCTGTCAAATTGGCCTACAAATAATCTAATTAAAAATCCAAATTGGACATTAAAAACCACCCAATTTGTAGCCTCATTACTCTCATACTACCAACTAAGATTGAATCCAAAACTAATCGCCCTTTAAATAATTCCATCCAAATAGCTTGAGATTCCATTTGACCTCAATTAGGCAATATCATTCCTGACTATGTAAAATCATATATAGTACCCATGGATTCCTGAAAGAATTTCATACAAATAACTCTCAATTTGGGTTAAAACTCATTCTCAAAACCACCCAATTGGATGCAAAATTTCAAACTAGGTTGCCAAAATTGAGGTATAAACGTGCTCAATACTTATAAAAAGTCCAAAATTTATTCCAACTAGGTATCTATAATTTGGGTAAGACATTCTCATAGTGTTGTTATTTCTAGGAATTTTATAAAAATTACAATATACCACAATTTAAAATGTAATTACAAAATCATAATATATTCAAACATTGTCCAAATTTAAAATAGATGCTAACAAAAAAATGCATTGAAATTTTGGTAAGGACAAAGATATTGTGTTTTATACAAATAGAATTCCATTAGTTGTGAGATACTTGTTAGTTAATTGTATTCTACTAATTGACTTAACCAATCATGAGGATTTTAAAAGGTGGTTTTAATTTTCAAGTAAAAGTCTAATTAAGTTGGTAAATTTTTAGATTTCAATTACAATTTTTAAGCCCCAAAGGACAAAGGGGTTTTTTCAAGAAAAATTACCTAGAACTTCCATTTCTAAGTGCATTATAAAAAACAAAAACAAATTTTATTTGAACTTTGATTATAGAGAAGTTTAGTATACTACTATGAAAACATGTTGAAAAAATTTCAGCTCATTTGACCCGTGGATTGAAAGATTATAATGTGTGAAGTGAAAAAAAACTTTTTTTCATCCTTGCAAACCAAGGGCATTAGATTTTGATCCCTCTTGGAGTAAAATTTTTGTTCTTGATGAATTTGTACCTCTCCACTATTGAGTCCTAAATTTTGTTAGGTACTTTTGTGCAAAATTTCAAAAGCAAATATGGAGTTTAGCTTACTCTAAATCATTATGCAATGCAAGGGGTTAATTGAATTGACAATATACTAGTCATTTTTCTTTATGATTTCTTGTGCAACGAGGAATTTTTTATTTAAAATCCAATGGTGAAAAGTTAGAGACAAATATTTGGAATGTATTTATTTGGGAAAAATTTGAGGGGAAAAATTTCAATAACTTTAACTTCACATATTTCAAGATAATAGGGCTTGAAGTTAAAATAAAATATTTATTCTCAAAACTTCTTTGACTGAGCTAACAAAGTTTGACTCCTCTTGGAATGTGATTTAAGAACTAAAATTATTTATTTTGCCATTTCATGCCATATTTTATTAGTTACATGCATGCCCCAAATGTCCAAATTGCTTATATTTTTTCAAGTAGCAATGCTTTTGATTTGAACATTTGATTGAAATTTTTTAAAATTCCTTTGAAGGAGGTGAATGTTCCTATTTTGTATCAAAAATTTGAAAACATCTATTAAAATCGACTCTACATGACCCTACTTGAGTTTTTAGTTGTCCGTTGAATGAACATCTGGTTCTTCAAGGATTAAATGAAAGATAAACTATAGATGAATAGTAAAAAACAAGAAAAGGCCTACTCCAAGACTCATACATCTTTTAACTCATCCTCAAAGTCATATTCTTGTTAAGGTGAACCAACCTTATCACCATTCCATCTCAATTTTGCCTTTATGTATCCAAGCATTGTATTTCAAAACAAAATTGTACACGGTAGATACATGGAGTGGAATTGCAATTTGGTTGGTTACATGTCTATCCTCATTGTTGTGGGTCAACCATTACCAAGTTGCACATTATGCATGTACTAAAGTTGAGAGAATGTATGATTGACAATTCTAATGAGCAATCATGAGCTTCCTAATTGCTTCTAAATCTTCAAGATGCTTGCACTTTTCAATCACCTTTCATGACACTCACCTTTCAATTCATAGACATGATCAATGTCCATACAATGTGCCCTTGTGTTTCTTTTGTCATCAAAAATCAATGGAAGCCTAATGGAGTCTAATAATAAAAATATTATTCAGATGCTTATGATGTTTTTCTTGACTTTTGGGGGACAACTTCATCATACCATGTTATGAGTGCAATGCTTTAATTTTTAACCCCTAAGAGTCCTTGGAAGGTACTAGATGAATGTAAATCTTGAGTTTTTTTGACAAAATGAATTATGGAAGGAGTAGAATATATGCATCATATCTTTATTTTTGCAAGTTTTTCTTTTTCTTACCGTCCCTACATGAACTTATTCAAAACCTTGTACAACAATGAAGAAGCATTGAGTGACTATTGTAGTTGCATTTTTGAAGAATAAACAAACAATATTATTTTTTTAACATACACTAGCGGTTGGCGCTTGCTATGCTATGCATTCACCATTAGAATTTCATTAGAATTTTTATGTATTAGATAGAATGCAAAGTAAGAATTTCAATAAATCTTCAGATAAAAATTACTAAAATCTTTAGATAATTTTTTTTATAAATAAGCATATACTAAAATAAACAATAGAAATTTAATGAATGATGAATGAAATACATGAAATGATGAATATAGTAAAAGATACACATATATTAGAATGCATAAGAAATTTGACTCAATTGTTACAAACAATGGCAACTCAAATAGAAGAATTTAAAGGAAAAACTTGTAAACCTCAAAAGCTTCGTGAATAATTTAATTTTTTGTGAAATCCAAAATCGGTTCAATTTAATAAATTTCTCAAATCATTTGGTAGTAGCAACAGAAAATTGAAATTAGAAGCTCAAAGCTCACAAAAGCACAAAATCATAGAAATGCAAAAGAAGTATAAAGCCAAGAACAACAATGGAATTGCTACCTTTATAATATCACCATATTGATCCTCTTTAATATCACCTCAATTGCAACGACTATATTATTTCTATAATACCACCCTTTATAAAAAGTGATATTACAGAGGTGATTGTGAATTGCTACTCTATTTTAGTAATATCACATTGTGTGAAAATATGATTTTTATGTATGCATGATTGAAAATATTTTTATAAAATAATTAAAATAATTAAAATAATTATTTTAAAAACTTATTGAAATCATTATCATACATTCTATTCAAATATATCAAATTTTTACTAATATGTGATACAATGAATGCGTAGCATAGCAAGCACGAGACCCTAGTATTAATGGTAGCATTTGTGATATTACAGAGGGACTTATATGATGGATGCTCTTCATTGGTTTCTTATAACTTCAACACTAAGCCCTTGAAATCATTCATAATTCGCCTAGCGGTTGCCGTCTCTCTTTGTGACTAATTTGAAAGAAATGGAAGAAAGAAGCTCAAGTGTCATTCTAGAGGAAATGGGCCCTTAAGACTGAACGTCTGAACCCTAAAACCCTAAGTTAAACCCTGCGAACGCAGTGCCCTCGAGCTCCGCCCACGCCATAGCCGACCTTGGACTTTAGAGTCCTCCACCTCGCTCATTTCGGGTGCTTGCTTGCTTCGTCTTCTTGCTGTCGATTATGCCAAGTGTGTGCTCCTGGTGTCCACGTTCCGTGCTTTCCTTCTGATGGTGCCATTGTAGGCCCTGCGTCCCTGTCATGGCTCCGGTGAGGAAGCGAGCGCAGTCTCGGGGTGCTAGGCCGGAGGGCCGCAAGAAGCGTAAGGGAATCGCGGGGACGGACTCCGATGTCGTAGGGAAGAAAAACAACAAACGGGACGAGGAGATTCTGAGTGAGGAAGAGGAGGACCGCGAGGGACAGGTGGGCGAGGCGGTCTTTCCTGATGAGGAGGAGGAGGAAGAGGAGCTCGATTTAGAAACTGCCGACGAGAAGCGGTTGCGCATTGCCAAGGCTTATCTCGATCACACTCGACAAGCTGCAGCTGCTGATGCCGAGGTCTGTATGTACTTTAGATCCTCTAATTGGTTTCTTCCTGGATTTGGGGAACGACTAGGGGTTTTCGAATGTTTTTGAGGACCGCAATTTTGCTCATTTCGCACTCATTTGGGATTTGTTCGAGCAGTATGTTTCTTTTCGGAATACGATGCGTACTTGGTGAACTGGAAGTGCTTGCACCATGCGACTTCACGTAGATAGATTCGCATTGAGATGGATGAAAAACTCTCGTATAATTGAGAATCATTTAGGGTTAGGGTTTAGGGTTTCTTCAATTCTGAGAGGTCGTTTTGTTGATAGGGGCATCTCACGGTGATTGCTTCGTATAGGACGATGGAGATGGCGAGACTGCAGAGCAGCGAATGGGAGCTCGTGATAGCATGGTTGCAGATTTATTGCAACAGGAGCAGCTTGAAGCGAGTGGGCGTTCGCAGCGGAAGCTGGCCTCAAGGTCATTGCTATATACTTTTATAAGATTTTCACATTTTAATGATTATACATATGTTTCACAAATTCGCTACGACGCAAGTGGTTATATATTTATCGCCAATTTGACATGCTGTAGTGTTACATTTACGTCCGCTCTTTATTGTAGTGCATGCTTTGGTAGGATTTATTTGTGTGAGGACATTTAGGTTGTGCGAATTTTTTTGACTTGGGTACGTTAAATACTTGGGTTCTAGAGGCTTTTTTATGCTTGCGGACTGCACACCCCATAAGTTTCTTCTATCTTTCCTGGTGGTTAACAGATTGCTAAATACTGTGTTGAAACGTTATGTTTCTTCGTATAAGTTTATTGATTGATTGAACTGTATTTTCTTGTTAGTTGGTTAAATTATTCTGTTATTGAAGTTGGTGTTGCGGTGCTCTATGTGCTTCAGAGTTGTACAACCAGCGGTTACGCCTGAAGGTGCTCCTGTGGGTAGGAGGCATCGGCAATCAGTAACGGCCATTTGTGTCACGGATGATGATAATTTTGGGTTTTCTGCTTCCAAAGATGGATTGATTGTCCAATGGAATATTGAAACTGGACAAAGTGTTAAGTATCAATTACCTGGAGATAGTGTAGCTCCATCTACTGCCAATGGCGGATTGGTAAAAGGAAGTACAATAGTAAACACAGGTAGGAACGGAAGTAGGCATATACTTTCATTAGCTGTGAGTTCCGATGGACGGTACCTGGCTTCAGGAGGTCTCGATCGAGCAATCCATCTTTGGGACACTCGGACTCGTCAACATCTTCAGGTGTGATGTGGTTCCTTTTTTTTTTCCAAGTACGTTTCTGGTGGGGTCTGCTGAAATACTAAGTCTTCTTTTTCTGGGTACAGTGTATTTGTTGAGACTAATATGTTCAGACTCACCTGTGGAATTTTAGGACGCATGATGGCAATGTTTGCGTTGCCTTCTAATCATGTGTTTTTTGACCTTTTCAACTATGATAATTCATCATTGATGTTGTGATGTGATCTTAGTAAGTATTCTCAAGCATATATTTACACTATTTGCCACGATTTTTTTATGTCTTCGTCTATCTAGTTTGTTACCAAACGCCATGATTTTTTTTTGGTATGCACAGGCCTTCAATGGACACAGGGGTGCTGTTACGGGCTTAGCGTTTAGGCAGGGTACACAGCAGCTTATGTCAAGTTCTTCAGATCGAACTATCAAGTTATGGAGTGTGGAGGATCGATCTTACATTGATACTCTACATGGACACAGTAGTGATGTTATTGCAATTGATTGTCTCCGTCAGGAGCGCATCCTTTCGGCAGGGCGTGACCGCACACTTAGACTCTTCAAGGTGCTGTTGGGAGGCTACTTATATGAGTTCTTTCTTTAATATATTACTGTGTAAGAACATTAAGATATTTTGTTTGTGGTGTACAAATTCTAGAGTATCAGGGTCTTGCTTACTACTACAAGGAGTGCCACATGATTGGGAATTTGTTTTTTGTAATATTTTATCTCTTGTTAGTGACACTGGTGTCATTTGTATGACAGGTTCCAGAGGAGTCATCACTTGTATTTAGGGGGCACCAAGCTCACATTGAGAGCTGTTGTTTTGTTACAAATGGAGAGTTTATTTCTGGTTCAGACGATGGCTGTGTAGCTCTGTGGAGTACGGTGAAGAAGAAACCAGTGTTTTTAGCTCATGGAGCGCATGGGGGTCCTAAAAGACATCAATTGAACTTAGACACGGTTAACGGGGAAAAGTCAACAGAGCAATCCAGCGCATTAGCTGTATCAAATGGAAATGGGAATGGTAATCTCCATGTTTGTGGACCCATATTTTGTTGTGGTGCCTCGAACATGGTTCCTTATACTCCAGCAGATAGGGTCTGTTGCTAATGTATTTTCCAATTGAAAGAGATCTTAATCCGAGGTTGTAAGTCACTTTCGGTTAATTATCAGCATTTAAATACATCTATACTGTAGGCTACAAGTTGATTATTTATTCAGTTTCTTGTCACTCGTGCATTCGTAACTCGTGTGAATGTGTCAATAAACAGGTCACATCGAGGAGAATTCTGCCTCTGGGGTTGGTGCAGAGTCTTGGGTAGGAGCAGTAGCAGTATGTAGGGCTAGTGACTTAGCAGCGTCTGGAGCAGGAGATGGTAGCGTTCAGCTTTGGGCTCTTGAGGACGCAAACCGTTTCCTTAAACCTCTTCACAAGTTGCCAGTGGTAATACTTGATCTTTATAGTATTTAAGTTGTTTTTGACTGTAAGTCCCTTTTTTTCAATAGCATGCGACGGTTCTCTCCCTTGTGTGTCCACAGTTTGTTAGAATCGTCATCTCAACCTATCGTTTACCACTGATCAATCTGAAGGTCTTCATTTGTGCATTATTTTACTGATCGTATTGTTGCATTTTTTTTCCAGAAAGGATTTGTTAATTCCTTAGCATTTGCGCACAGTGGCCGTTTTCTGCTTGCGGGCACTGGCCAGGTACCGCAACATTCTAAAATGGAATAATTGTCTTAGTTTTTATTGCTTTCGCAAGTGGAGTTTAGCGCTTCCTCCAGCTGTTCGTTTTGGTGCATTCTGGATAATTTTTATCCTGAGCATCTCATTTTCTTTTGGTGACGGTCAACACCAGGGTGCGGGAGGTTCTTAAGAGCCTGAACGAATGCTTGGGGCAAATGTGATATTACCGCTCTTTTGATAGTCAAGTGCATATATGCTGGGATCCATTTAAACTTGACATGAGTGGCTAATTCATCCTTGCGTTGTGACAGGAACCTCGGATGGGCAGATGGGGTAGGAATCCAGCTGGAAGAAATGGAGTTATTATGCATTCGATTGAATTGTCATGATTTTTCCAACTCTACTTGTGGCATTTGTTTACATCAGAAGTTACACCGTCAATGCCACATTTCTTTCTGCTTGAGCAAGGCGATGCGATGTGTCACCTCACAATTTCTGTCGGGGGTGGTTCAATCATAGGAAACTTTCTTTATAGATATCGGGAATGCTAGAGAGTAGACAGCTGAGAGTATATGTTCCAGAAGTGCAACAGCTCAGCAGAGAATTGTTTTCATATTGATTTTCACGATATTTTTACAAATTAATTACCTTGCTGTTTAAATTTTGCTCTCTCTTCCTGTTGTGGATTACGACTCTTCGTAGTATAGACCGTCGAAGAATCGCTTGGTCCTCACTGCTACCGGTACTGCACTCGTTGCAGGTTCAGACCATGCTTCAGGCAAACATTTAATTAAAGTCTAAAGTTAAGGTCTACCAAATCAAAAATCAAAATATAAAATTTCCTTGTATTTTCCTACAGATAAAAGTACATGTAAACATGTCAATAAATTTACACTACATAATTTTACTTTTTAGGGCACAAACAATAGTTTCTATTTGTCATTCACTTTCGGAATTATTTACGTACCAACCTCATACAATAGTCTGACAATCTCCTCAAATTTGTGTTACTTGCTAATGAATCCTCAGTGAAAAAGTACTATTTCCACACTTGTTATTGTGCTATATCACACTTTCCACTCAATTATGCCCTTGGATGACTTCATTCTGTCCCAACAAATAAATGATACAAATAAGTTTTTAAGAGAGACTTATGATATGCACCCACATGGCTTGCACCCCTCACCTTTATGGCTATACAAAATACTGTATTCTTGGAATGCCGGTCACTAATATGAATCAAAGTATTTAAGGCGTCAAATTCAGGACAAGAGATGAAATTCCTAACGGATTTCTTTCATGATTACAACATAATCACAGAAGCAGCAAGGCAGTCAACTTGCATACAGCAATTGCCAGTTGCAAGATCATTAATGAGTCTCTACTAATACAAAACCCTAAATCCCAAACTCTAAAACCCTAAGCCCTCTGACCATTTATCACTGAATGATTCCAGTCAATCCTTGAATCCCTAAAACACTAAAGTTCCACACTGACACCGATACCGACCTATTTGTTTTCGAAATGAATCACTCCAAGTTAAAATAGGCAACTCACTTACCAGAACCTACACCTCCTAAAACTAATCAATGCAAGGTGACCTACCCTTACAGAATGTGCCTACCAATAACTACCGGCTCAAATTGCTAGTTTACAAGGGTTGCAATATCTAATTGCAAGGTTCACAATCATGCTGGAGTTTATTCACATATCTTTTTTTCAATGGAACAAGTCATGTCTTCATAATCCTCAAGTCGTTCAAGCTGTTCAGATGTCGGTTGTTCGTACCACTCATTCTCCTTCCGAATCAGAAAGTACGCCTCTGCAAAGTCCATTCAAAATTAGCGTCAACTCAGATTTAATCCATCTTGCCTCATCACAAGAGAACGGAAACACCAGGAAATCGTAACAGATGCACTAACGACTTAAATAGATAAACACTAGAAAATATCGCCAAAGAGTTGACTCAAGAAAACCCCTAAATAACGTAATTCTGCTAGAACAAACAACGACAAAAGTTCTAGCAATGTAAAATGAAAATAGAAGATGCAGAGTCATAGTATTTTGGCGAATAATATTGATGTCAAGATAGTGGTTGGCTGAAAAAGTAGAATAATGCAAGGTAATTGAAGACAATAATTATTTTTCTACTCGAAGCATTTGAAAAGTAGATTGTAAGTATGATCCAACTGATTTTGATGTGAAGGTCAGATGAAAACCGGAGACAAAAACATCGCTATACTTGTCCTCGTCATAGATGAATTGAGGCGGTTCAGAGTCGCCAACCCCCACTATAGTACTTCCACTGCATATTACCAGCAGAAGCTTCATATCAGAAACAGACACAATACCAAAGAGGCAACACTTGACGGGAGAAAATAGAATAGGGACAGCTAAAGGTGAGGATGACTCCACGGTGGCTCAAAGAGAAATACAATAGGAACGTAAAGTAGGAAACCAGAGTGAATGAAATTTTCGTGGAATAAAATAAATGTGAGAGAAACTACCTTCCAGACATGAACACAGCTTGGTACCGACCACGACTGGCAGCAAGCACTCTCTCTTTCAGTGCCTTCAATGTTGGTAGCACATCAAACGCGGGTGGCTCTGCATGGCGGATGAACAGGACAATCAGGAGAAATAAACTGCCAAATCTGATTCACCTGAAGCTTGAAAAAAATGGAGATTTCAAACCACTTGCACTGATAAGTATGGCAAACTATCTTAACCAGAAACTAATAACCTAGAATTCAAACAAATATGAAAGGGTAAATAGATGAAAAGAAATTGACACTCATTACACGTAAAGGTTGCAAAGTCTAAACTTCAACAAAAAAGAAGCACCCCACCCACCCCCACCCCCCACCCCCGATAGTGCGTAAAGCCTACAGGTCTGTTCAGTAAAATCTTACGTAGATAACCACTGTGAGCGACAAGGGCTGAATGTACTTCCTAAAAGCGATGAAACCCCCAAAGAGGTAAAAGTAGGCACACATACCAAGGTCGTTGACGCAAACACTTTGTGAAATTCCATTCTCCGCAATTTCCCGCAAAAGGTCCTCTGGATTTTTATCACTCACATTATCCATACTGAGTCTCTGAACAACCACACAAACCACAAGAAGACTCTATAAAGGGACACATTTTCATCCAGTATGTAATACTCCGTACTCTGGTAGGTCCGAATTAAAAATGGAAAGTCGTGACTCCGCAGGTAACGCATACCGAAGAAAAGTTAACTACGTTACAGCAAAAAAAGCTCAAATCATAACACAACAATGAGATCCATATTCATTTACTGATACTGACAAACTATGTCTAGTACCAGCTTACCAGATACCAATAGACAGCGTACCTTATAAACTTCTACCGTTGAGCACTCTTCTGGAGGCTTAATCAGCACCATGGGAGTGTCTAATGGAATTGGAGGAGGAATATTTTGCACGACCTGAATGGACCATTCCTTCGTGAGTAAGGATCTCTAATTACAATCTGTAAGTAGTACTGGAAACCGAACTATATCAGCGGGGAGCATCTCTTTAACATGAGTCATCAGAAATGCCGCAGTAACAACCAAGTCCTGACCTCTCCTTTTTTGGTGCAATAGGCCGCTCCTTGAGAGAAGAAGAAAGGACAGTCAGCACCTATCTCTCCTGACCATTCTTGTAACTCTTTCTCGCTCACAATGTTTCCATTCATCCGATTGGCCGCCCAAAGAGCCGTGGCTGCATTGCCACTACCCCCTCCAAGACCTGCCCCTGTTGGAACTTGCTTATCCAGGTGTACCTGGATCACAAACAGCCATACTTTCTAGTCAAACACTAGTAGATGTCTCCAGCTAAAGTCATAATCATGGTCCCAGTAACATCCTTAAAGTTCAAGGTAATCAATCAATGTCTACAAATGGATAACACAGAATGAAAAAGCTTGTTAAAAATTACAGATAACCTGAAACACTAGAGACATATGAGACATATTGTGCAGCCCATGAATTACAAAGACGTGCTTGACTGGCTAAACTCGCTTGACCTCGACTGACGTCCAGTACCAAGAGAATACATTTCTTACCCAAAAGAATTTCTTTGTGCCTGTCTTCTCCCTGTACAAATTAAACGCTTTGATGATCTACAAAACGAGAAGAATGATGTGAGTGCATAGGACCAGAAGAGAAAACAGATTGTTACACAGTTGACCTTGTGCTTGAGGATATTAACAGCAGAACAAGACGTCTAGTAACAACCAGATGGTGGCTGAAGAAAGCATTGAAACAATCTAAGAGGCTAACAGATGGTTCCAGGAGTATGGAGGAATCAGATTTACGGTGTACCAAGTTTTTTCCGTCCAGGGGTACGCCAGATGCGTTAGTTGTAATAGAATCTTTGCTGGTTGACGGGGAGACTGAAAATTTGATGATGTCCCCTAGACTAATCACCTGTGTTTGATCATCGAAAGCAATACAAGTGTAAAATGCCAGAAGTAGTTCACCTGACATCTTTCCTCAGGAAAGACATCTAATTCTGTCCAGACACCAGGTCTTCCTATTAACTAAACCCCTTCAAGAATAAAAACCCATAAAAAGTACTAAAAATTTCAAATAGTTTTCTTGCAATTACCTGATAATAGATGCATATTATCCTCTCAATCTTTCACGCAACTAGGGAGACACAAAGAAAAGATCTTAAAGGTGATAACTGGTCGAAGGCTAGAGTTTAACTTTAATCTTCGAATGTCATTCCATCGAAGATCAAAGTTGTACGCACATGAAAGAGGGAGGCTAGGTCATGATAACCATCAGGTCGTTTGCCAGTGATCCTCAAAAACACGTTCACCTGCATGATATTGATCCACAATGAAGCTTAATACGATATCTCGAAATAGGTAGGGAATGGCAAATCGTAAACCCTCTAACGAGGGTCCGCGACCAACGTGAAACGAAGTAATTATGAAGAGCCAAAGAATAGCAACTTCAAACGGCGGAGCTTGAGCATTATTATACAATTAGCTGTTCACAAAATTTCCTGTACCAATATATCAAGCGAACTGCGAAAACAAAAACCCTACGATTAACAGGCTAAGACAACACTGAGGCAGGAAAGACACACGACAAACCTTGGAAGGTGAAAACAGGGTGAGGTTGGAGACCACAGCTGAGGAGGAGCTCTTGATTTCCATGGCAAGTTCCTCGAACCGCGATTGTGGATCATAAACCACCTGCAAGGAATTCATATCCGAAATCAGCCTCCGTAAACAGCCTAGAAATTACAGAACACAGGAAGAAGGATTTGGTGCATAAAAAATGAAGAAACGAGCGGAGGATTCTAGACCTCAAGTGGCTTTGGAGAGGTCGCAATGCCATCAGCAGTTGGGTCCGATGCTCGGCAAACCCCACGCCATAGCCCTGGCCTCAACGCCATCACATGACCGTTCCCTTGGATTCCGAAGGCCCTCTGCATAGAACCACCTCCTGTAGAAACGCTGCTATGCCAGGGCATACTGCATCGAGTCCGTGGAGAAAAGCCTGGTGGGGCGCGCGCAATAGGAAACGCGGCAAACAGAGTTGAAACCCCCGCCATAGCCCAAAACTCCTACAATTCAGCTCGGAGATCAGTCTCAGACCAAAGAGAATCATTCACATCTAGGTCCCCGAAGAAGTCCTTCGCGAAAATCAGGAAGCAAAAGACGGAATGAATTTTAAAAAGTATGAGAACTCAATAATTCAGAGACATTGCTTTCGACATGAATCTTGCCCACTGCTAGACGATTCCTAAAGAACTGAATGAACTCGAAACAGTATGAGAATTAGCTAATTGAGAGAGTCATTCATTCCCACAAGAGAGGCTTGCAAAATATGGGATCCGAAAAGACTCCATGAATTGTTTGCAAAGTATGAGAATTAGCTAGCTAATTGAGAGCGTCATGAATTCCCACCAGAGGCTAACCAATACGAGAGGATCCCCATGGCCATCACCAAAGAAAAACAAACCCTAATCCCACCCCCCAAATGCCCCAACCCTCAATAAAATTCGTTTCGGAGAACCAATGACACCCTCGTGTAATCACGCGGTCCAGCACATGGACACACGACGTTCCTAGTTGCTGCTGCTTTGCGCCGCTCTCGGCCGGAACTACAATTTCGCCCCATGCAGCACGGAATTTTCTTTCCAGCAGGATTGAAGCCCCTTCTCCAATTCTCCTTACCTGGACCACCAAATGTCGACTTCTTCGAGATAGAGCCTCCCAAGGGTCCCCGAATCACCGGCAATTGCGTGCCAGCATCAAGTGCGCTTGGTCAAACATCCGATGCAACAATCTGCACAGCACCGGGGTCGATCCCGAGGTGCTAATTCTGTTGCTCTTCGCTTCGTAACGCCTCAAACAAACGTCCAACCCCAGAATGAATGCAGGGAACGCAGAAAAGAAGTGAGGTCCGAACGCTAAGCACGGAAAAGCACGGCCTGCAATTCCGGAGTCCGTCAATGGGCACGGCATTGAAAACACACACAATCACTCACGTCACTCACTATGAAGGGGTAGCAGATCGGCCCCCTCATTGCCCCAACCAAGGGAGAATCTGAAAATTTGCCCCCTATTTTGAGCCGCGTATTTTTATATTTCTTCACCTCTACAAACTAATTTGGGGCCTCTGATTGCAAACATGAATTCAGAACTCCAAATTTTTTCATGTGTTGCAAATATAAAATTCAAATGTTCTCCCAACAAGGCAATGAGGGGGTGGTCAATTCACCCTGGCCATAGCAGATCAAAAAATTTTCATTTATTTTAGATAAGGTAGAATTGACCATTACCACACAGATTTGCCATTTAGGTACTTTGGAAAAGCTATTTGTCAGCTCTCGTATTTTCCAACGATTGAAAAGTTTGAAGGAAGCCAATTGCAAAAAGAATGAAGACATTTTGACAAGAAGTGAATTTTCTGTGATTTTTTAAAGTGAAAATGTTAAATTGTGAATAGACCCTTGTTGAAGCATGAGTAAACCCTTGTTAAAGCATGGATTGATGTGTCTACTGCCCCAAGTGCATTGCTATCATGATAATGGGGTGTAAAGATCATGGTAATAGATGGGCTACCGACGAAATTGGGAGGATCCTCTAGGTGGAGGAATTGGATGGATGATGGTATTAGGCAATTCTAACTTAGTGTAGAAAGTCAATCTTCACTAGAGTTATAACATTATTAACCTTTGTTGTGGAGTCCCCTTTTTTTCTCCAAAAAATAGGAGCCCCAACATGGAAACTTACCATGTCAACACCAACTAGTCACAATTAGCCAATGGTAACCACCAACCAATCCAACAACAAATTAGCTTGGCCCAGCTAATGATGTCCTTCATATTACAATTGAATTCTCCCCTTAAGTATCTAGGGGCAAATTTATACTTCTACATGAAGGAGGCAACTCAATTCATTTGGTGAATCTCTAAAGTCCTATTGTCCCTATAGGAGACAAAATGAATTTTGGGTAGGTTCCTATAATCTCAACTTTTATTGAATTTAAAAAAAGAAATTCTCGTGACATAGAAAACTTTACATGGAAAGCTTTGATTCATTCCATTTGGAGTAGTGATGTGAAAGTTACGGACCTTTTTGTTTTGAGGGCAATTAGAGCAAATTCTTGAAAGGAATTTTTTTTCACTTTGAATGCTATTATCTTTCAATCTATATAGTCAAAATCACAAAATTTTTACTATGTGATCTAAGACAAGTATAGAACAAGATCTTGTAGCTTAATTTTTATTTATTTAATTAATTATTTCATAAATAAATGTAGCAAAAGTGGTAGTTTAAGGTGTTTTTTGAGAGAAAAATGGCCTTAGGAGTTTAAAAGTTCATAATGTTATGGTGATGAAGCTATTTACATCTATGGAAATGAATGAAATCTAAAATATATATCGATGGAATTTTTATTTATTCATCCAAAAGAAAGTACATTCATCCAAAATTGAATGATATTGTTCCAAGATTTGGTAGCATTTTGTGATTTTATCTACTAAAAAAAGAATAATATCTTGCCAAATATTCCTCCTAAAAATTGCATTTCTTTTTAGCAAAAATTTGCTCAAAAAAACAACCTTGCAACAAATATAGAGATAGAAAATGTTCTTACCCCACTTGTGTTATTCAATATATAGAAAGGTGATTTGAGTTCTATACATATGAGGCCCTATACTGAATTGGCCTTTATTTCTTTTAAATTTTTAGAAATACAAGTCCTTTATTAAGGACTTTTTTCATTATTTAGATGAAATACAAAATCAACATCTCTTCTTTGCAACACAATCATCAATGGTTGTGTGTAACAACACAAAGCCCAAGTTATTTTGGTTGTAAATTCTCTAATTTTGGCAGAGCTACACTTACTTTTGGTCTAAGCAATCATCCAATTTTGTATAGAGATATGTTTATTAACCCCACCAAATTGCATTGGCATCCATAATATGGACAACTAACAAAATGGAAAGTTTGTACTACTTATAGAAAACCAACAATTTTCATCCAATTTTTTTCGTGGTTTTGTTGACAAGTTTAACCCCTAAAGTCAACTTGGCCCCCTATGATCAAGGTAGTCACCAAAATACTTAGATTATTGAACCAATAGATACATTCTTTATTTCTATAGTCAAAGTCATCTTTAAGCTATTTTCTGGTCTCAATCTTGTTTAAGGGTTTAGATGGCAGCAATTGACATATAAGGTAGTAAAACCCACAACCATTAATTCAAGGGTTTTGGACATGATGTCCACTAATACACATCCAAAAAATTATTGGACCCTTCTAGCAAAAGAAAAATAATTCTTGTGCACTTTCAAATGTATTATTTGGACAGTGTGAAAATAAATTGTGAATTTTTAACCCTTAAACGCCGACACGGACCTTTAGTGTCCAATAGATGGTAGGGAATCCTTCTAGTAAGACAAAAGTACAACTATTCATCCCTTGATTCATTCTTGAAATTTTACTGTAAAAAGAGAAGGTCTTCTACAATAGTTCACTAGAAGAAAAATGAGGGTTTTTGCAACTACACTATGCAATTGGTTTTTCAGTTGTATAGGACATTTGTGACTAGTTTGCAACTAGTGATAATTTGGAGACCTCTAGTTGTAGTGGACATCCTAAAATTTAGAAAAAAAAATATACCAATTGCAAAAGTTATGCCTCATTTGTGACTCATCTACAACTTATTTGCAATTTTTATATTTATAGATTTTAAGTTATTAATCTCAATGATTTGTAGATTGCAAAATTTCAAAATTATCTTTTTTCTAGATTTTAGAATTTCAGATCTATCTTTTTATAGAATTTTGGATTTCAGATCTAATATTTTTTGAGTTTTTAAAATTTCAGATGTACCTTCTTCCAAGATTTCAAAAATTTGAATATTGGTATTTAATAGATTTCATTGGTTTAGAAAACCTTATAATTTTTATAAATTTTAAAATTTCTTGGATTTTAAATATTTTTTGATTTCTACAGATTATAGAAATCTACAAATTGTAAAAATCTTAGAATTAAATCAACAAAATTCATTGCATAAGACTACAATAACTTACAAATTTTATATGTCTAATCTAATGGTACTCTTTACAATTGATATGGGACAATTGTTATAAGACAAATGAAAATGAACTTTTGAAGCAACTAGGAAACAACTAAAAATCAACTAAGAAACAACTAATGTATGACTTAAAAGCAACTAAAAAACAACTAGCTTCACTACTAGAAAATTTTGGTTTTTTGTTGATTTGATTGTATTCATTTGGTTGACTTCTCTATTGATTTCTATCCAAATCAACAAATGACTCTCCAAATCAACAGAAAAGTGAATCAAATCTATGCAACTAAATCAACAAAAAAACAGAATTTTCTAGTACTAAAGGAAAAGACTAAGAAACAACTAGTGTATGACTAAAAAGCGATCTAAAAACAACTTAAAAGCAATTAGGAAACAACTATGGTCATTTTACAATTGCATTCTTTTCCTAGTTGTTTCCTAGTCGTTTTTTGCAACTATAGATTGACTACTTTATGACTAAAATAATGTATCAATGGAGTAAACAACAACATAAAACAATTACTTTAGATTTGATGCTAATAGAAAGGTCTTACAGTTACAAGATAATTGTGGTTGCATAGTAGCTAGTTGTATTGGAACACATTTATCTTCTAGTGGTTTGACTTCTAGTGAGTGCTTTTGCTATTTCTTTGAGCCCATGATTTGCACAGTAATGAAAAAGGATGATTTCCAAGGTTACGTGTTTGTCCTTCAAGGATTAAAGAGCCAACTATATATGCATCTAATACCAACACTAGAATCTAGTATTTTGATGTAGTACATCCTTGTAATCACATCTATTAACTTCCCAAGATTTTCTAAGATTTAGAGGTGACAATTATAGGTATAGTGATAGATATAGGTGCTGCTACCTTAGTAGGGTACAAGGTAAGATTTTTGTTACAAATGAGTGAATGTTGAACTAATAACTTATTAGTTTGAAGAGGAATTATTTTTGCTTCAGAAAGAAACTCTGAATTCGTAATTTTTGCACTTGGCCAAGTGCATTAATCGAACACTAAAAAAGACACATTTTTCCAATCTTCATAAATGTGGTATACCAATTCTAGAAGTGGGTCAAGCCTTTTTTAAAAAAAATTGCACATTATAATTAGATCATTTCTTTTGCACATAGCATGCTATTGTGCTTGAAGTAATGAACTATGCATTTGAAATATGAACAAATTCGTATATTTGAACAAAGAATCACTTGTACCCGACATTTTTGAATTGGGCTTTTGAGTCAAATGTTGGTCTTGCTTTAAAAATCAATCCCATGGTATTATGAAACAATTTTATGTACTTTAAAAAATAGCACACCATCAATTTATTATCAATTCATTGCTACATTTGAAAAGAAAAGCTCAAAATAAACACACAAAATACCATAATTACTAAATATAATAACTATTCCTACTAATAAAAACTATATATTAGAATAGGATGCACTATTATACATATTTGTACGCAAATTGTCAACATACTAATCCATTGCGTCCGGTGTCTCTGCAATTACCCCTGATGATTGAGTTTCTATCTCTACTTCTTCTTCATAACCTACATGACCCCATAGAACATCTACTTCAGTCTCCCTAGGTCTTGCAATTAGTATTGCAGAAATTTCAGGTGGAATTTCAAATTCTGCATCATTCAAGGACCTATTAACTTGACCTTCACTTGCTGAAATAAGTATTGGATTCATGGATGACGTCTCTTTCAATATTGAAGTGACTTGTTTATATTCGTATGCCCCTTCAATGCCCTTTCGACGATGTCGAATACCTTCTTGATTGTAGTACATTCCATCTGCTCCTCTTCTCATTTCTTCTTCAACCATAGCCCATGCATAACACATCCTATCTACTTGTGTTTCACCTCCCACTGTTATGGTAGTCATGTCTTCTGAAATTGTTGAAGGCAAGTCTCCTCTATTTGGCTCAAGAACACTGTCAACCATATTTGCATCTACTTCTTTCCTTGCGTAAATTATTGCTCTTGCCAAGGAAATATTCTCTTCTGTTTCCATCACTACCTCCTCTGTTGAAGGAGCCACTTCTTCAAAAGGAACAGTTTCTACATCCATACAAAGTTCACGTTCCACTTCTTCTATTCCTTTGTCGGCCGTACCTCTTTCAACTAGTATGTTCACCTCCATTTCCGTCACTACTTCCTCCATAGAAGAAACAACTTCAGTTTGCACTGGAAATTTACCTTGTTCCTCTTGCATGGCCTCAAGATTATCTTTGCTTCCTTCATTCTTTTGAATAGAATGTTGTTTAAGTATGTCGTCTATATCTTTGTTTGTTGTACTATTTTTTGGAACACTCGCCTGTCCTATAGATGCTTCAACATTTGTAGATGCATCTACCATCGATACATCATATGTTGGTTTTCTGTTTTTCAATTTCTTTGGAGGTTCATGTACTTCTTTTTTACAAATGCCCTTCCTTTTCTTTTCCCGTAGCACCTTCTTCTTCGATGAATCACTTTCTTCTTCTATTGAATCATCATTTTGCTCTACAGAGTCTACTTCTGAATCCGATGTATCTTCTTCTGAGTTCGATGTATCATCTTCACTCTCATCCTCCGTATCTTTTTCCTCTTCATCTTCTTCTTCATCTTCTTCGTGTCCTTCTTTTACTAGTGTATCTTTTGAATACAAATCTTCGCCATCTTCTATATCCTCTTCTTCATCTCCAAATATCTTTTCCATGATATCATCTTCTTTTGTCCTCGTATGTACCACATGAACAGAAGAAGATCCTATATGAAGAGCACCAATATTTTGCGGCCGTACTACTTTTGCATTTCCAGTTACTACCACTGTAGTTGCCCCTGCTTGATTTCCTGTAGGATTTACTTCTTGCAATGTATTGTTCAAAAACCGAGTTCAATCTATGGATCCATCCATGACAATCACTTTACTGCCCACAAATGAAGTCTTCAATATACTTGATATAGCTGTCATAATGCCCACTCCTATTAACCCCCATTTCTCTGGTAAATATGTAGCAACCAACCTCTGCAACTCAAGGGAGGTTCTCTCCAGATTGTCTACTTCACAAGGCATACTAGCTTCACTCCATGAATCCGTAAACACCATTGGTACTTGTTGAGAATTATTTTGTAGGTTTTCTACCACCTTTGATGCAAGGGGATGTACCATTACAATAGCAATATCCCCTATCGCTTGTATTGTGTGCTCTCTTTCTTCATTGTATTGCAAATCATCAACATATGATGATATGGTTTGTTGTTGAAAAACCCACATACCTCTACGCCATGTACAATTTGTTGGTAGTCCCATCTTCTCTTTCAAGTCCATGTCAAAATAAACTCCTGCTGGAAATAAAAACACTGCATTCCACCAATGTGTGTCTGCCATCCATTGGTGTAACTTTTCCATTACTGCACTGTACTCGTCCTCTATCCATGCTTCATCACCTCCTCCTGTTCCACATTGCCTACAGCCGAATATCCACAAGCACGGGGTTCTCAATTCGATAGCCCTTTGTGAGAAAAAACCTCTTTCACAACGAACAAGAACGCTTGTAATTGCATCTCCATGTGCGATACATGGTACATTTAGCTGCCAATCCCATTCGACTTCCTGTAGGTTTCTCACATTCCTACTTATGCCTTGATAACCAGATTCTCCTCGTTGAATGCTGGCATAATGATCTTTGATCATTGGAGGTATTAAATTCGCTGACCTACCTAAAGTCTCCACTGTCTTTACTGCTGGAGATGACCAAGCTTTCCTTATTTTCTTATCAACTACTTCAGCAAGTACCTTCAATTGAGTACGGTTCACACCTTCAAATTTTTGCACATCAATGCGGAAGAAATCTTGCATGCTTCTTGGATTTTCCACCTTTGCATCAACCATCAACCAACGTATCGCATTTTGTACAGCTTCTTTCTGTTGAATGCGATCTATTGTCCAAGCCAAAATATCTTTCATTGGAGCATTACTACTTGCATTGTTGAAGAAAAATCTTTGTTTTGGACGACAATCACCAACCATAGGTTTTGCAGCCATTTCCTTAGCTAACCGCAAATACATTGTCTTTAGAACCCTCATTAGAGGTCTCAACTAAAGCTGTTTCATCCTCTTCCTCCCTTGTCGGATGTCAATGTTTGGATCCAAGGATTTTTGGTCGGCATATCTTTTCCACTTTTGCATATCCTCTTTATTATACCATAAAATCCCATCTTCATAATCACGACAAACTTGAAGAACTGCTTGATAGGCCACTTCATCTTTTTGCCATGCATGACGAGTATACTCAGCCATCTTTTTGTACATCACCCTCAATGATACACTTCGTCCAAAAGACCTCGTCCAATGTAATGCGCTTGCTGCCATTGTCACAGCCTTGGCTCGTTGTACATCATCTACACGAACCTCAGGATTGGGTTTACCGCATGCTATCCAAATAGCTCGTAGCTTCATCAAATCTTCTTTCATGTTGGTATAAAATGTTCTTTCAAATTCTCGTGCATTTATTCGTACTGAAGCCTCTATATAAACTTTAGGATCATTGTAGGTAAGGAATCGAGCCTTCCTCTTTGCAAACTTCTTCTTGTACTCTTCTTCTTTCATCAAACTCGCCTTATATTCCTACTCAGCTTGTTTACATGCCGCAACCACATGTTGACCATCTACAGGTTCCCAAATGATATTATTTTGCAACCAATTCATCTTTGTCATGTTCGGATCATCAAGAACTGCTGAAGCATTATGTAAAAATGTTGCTTGAAAGTTTTCCTCTGCACCATCATGAGAAAACGGAATTTTCCTTTGCATTGGAGCACCATCAACATCTACACCAATTTGAATATAAGCTATTGGACATAGGGTGAGTGCTGACATATGTGTCTCATCTTTCCCACAAAGTCGCTTGTATGTTTTTGCAACGCGACGTGCTGTCAATGCGCGGTGATTTGTCTCCACATTCTTAACATCCCGGATGTTTGCAACCTTTGCTGAAAAAACAAGGTCCATTCCCCAAATGTATCTAGCCAAATATTCATCATGTGTTGGAAATTTTACAAGTGGACCAACACTTGCTGACTTGTGTTGTACCACTGTATCCTCTCCATCATCACAGACCTCTTTGAGAACTCCTAACTTTTCTAGACATTCCACATTATTTGTAGTATCATCTGCATTTGCACGTGTCCTTCTCGTTCTTCCCAAAGGTGCTGCTTCGGAATGAGCACGTTGCACAACTTTCCTTCCTCTTCCACGTGGTAACAATATTCTTTGTGCTCCAACTGTTTGGAGTGTACGAAGACATGTTGTAGCTGCTCCTGATGACTCAACTCCACTTTTCTCCATCAACAATGTACCCCTCTCTCTTATCAATGAACCACCTTGTGCAGATGTTGATGTATTTTGTAGAGGTAGTTCAACAGATGTATCTATTCTTGGTGTTGAGTGCACAGCATGTGTTTCTCGTGATCTCATACCTTGAATACTTTTGACATTTCTTTGTTGTGCTGTTGGATTGGAAGATGTAATATCTTCTATCGATTCTGATGCTGTACGTCTCTTGCGACGCTCTTCAATGGGCACCCAATAAACATTCACTGGATTTGCTGGAACCCTATATATAGGATCAGTTTCTTTAGGAACTAGTGGAGGAGTTTTGTCAAGAACATTTTGTGGAGCCGTTCTTTTCAACTCTTCATATGCCAACATTTCTTGCAAAAGTCTTCGAGCTCGTACAACATCCTTTGGGTTTTATTTTTGAAACCTTTCCACCGCTTCACTGCGTGCACTTTGAAGCTCCTCAGGCATAGAGGTCCAATTCTCCTAAAGTTTACATAAAACCCGCATAGGTTTATCAACATCCAAGCAACACTGAGGAATAGTTGCCATCATGAATTGCCTTTGCAACTGGAACTTGCAAGTCTTCCCTTCTTCCATTGCTACTTGCAAGAAAATCACATTTTGTGGTGTAGTGGTAATTGAGAGTAGTTTCCCATGTTCATGCCCTATGGCTACCCAATGCAAACCATCTTGCAATGCTCGCTCTATGATCCACAACATTGGTGTCCCAGGGTCCATTGCCACAATCCACCATCCATGCTCGATCCATGTACTGAAAATCTTAGGGGCCATGGTAGTCCTATTTTTTAGCATCATACAACAAAAAACCTTTAGTATTTGAATAGGGTTTTCACATCCATTTGAACTATTATAATATCTAAAATGTGAAAATCAAAGTTAAAATTCACATATCCAATTCAATGTGACATGGATATTCACTTTCATGAAAGCCCCTTGCAAGTTGAAACAATTACAATATACAAGAATAAAATGAACTTGATGATAGAAATATTATAAAATTATAGAAGCACAGTATTCAGAATGTTCTCTACTTTGTGAACTTCTCTGCATTAGTTGAATTGATGTCCCTTTGTAATCAAAAGTAATATTATTTGCAAGTATAGGAATAAGTAACCTTCATTAATAAACTTTCATCTATATGATCTTGAAAGGACTATTCTTTACATAAAGTTTGCTACTACTATCACTTTCAATTCCCTATCATCAAATTATATTGTCCAAGTGTTATTGCAATCATTACAAATTTCATAGAACACAAAACAAATGGTCCTCAATGCTAGTAATAATTCCTTGTCAAAGATACTTGCACACTAATTTCTACCTTTATTGGAGTGCACTTCTTTGTTTTCTCTTATTGCTTAGTCCTTCTTCCTCTGCAGTTTAAATTTCCAAAAATCATTTATTAGTTCTTTCATTTGGACCTTGGTACCAAAAAAATAGAAATGCAATTTTAAGTTCACCATCTTGAACTTCAAAAAGGTAGAAGCCTTTGTATTCACTACTTGCACATTCAGAAATACTAAATCTACTTTCAGAATCTATAGTATTTGTACTTCATCTTCTTCGATTTCTTTTTTAAAATTTATTTAGATACTACACGCAAATGATATTTTATTGGAATTTTGATAAAGCATCTATAGCTTCTGGAACCATCACATTATTATATCCAAAACTCATACAACTAGCAACAACATACATGTTGTACATCCTTTGCTTTTAAAAAAACAACTACCACTTCAACCTTAAACCATAATCATAGTGACACTAAGAAATTGTTAGATAGTCTTTTTTTGGTTTAAAATATATTGAGGTGAAATGATATGAATGCCATGACCAACAATTTCTATGAGAAGAAAAAAACATTGACCTTCTTGGACTTCAAAGGAGATAGATGTATACTGCAAATATCATTAATACAATGGCAATTGCCTCTTTATATATGTATATATCAAAAAAACTTTCATAAAAAAACTTAATATATAACATGATAGTTATTTTTACTTATTACTTTATGTTTCTAAATTTACATAGAACATGGCAATTGAAGACAAAAAAATCACTTTATTTATATGAAATTCCATTGAATATGGCTAGTATAAAAGAAAAAGGTATTTACATAAATGTATCAAAAAGTTTTAAAATTCATTCATAATTTCTACTTTAATATTTATTCAATTCATTGTTTTTTCCAATCATAATTCTATGTCTATTTATTTATTTGAATTTAAAATAAAAATATAATTAGTATTGTGATACAATGAAATTTTTCCAAAATTCCAATAGAAAATACTACAATTTGAATACATTGTAGGCACTTTAAGCTCTTCATATTGCACTGTATTTGCCTGAGTTCTAATTTTTTTTCCATAAATCATAGATGATTTCATTTTCAATAGAAGATGAATGTAACCCCTATACTACCATTGTCTCATTGGTGAACAAAATGGAATTGAGTAGGCTCCTACGATTGCAATATTCATCAAAAATTTGTGGAACTTTTTTTGGAATTAAAAAAGATACAATAGTTTTTGGAAATATAGTTTTCTTCTCAATTGCAGTCCAATTACAGAAGTTATGATTGAAAAGGTCCTTTTAAGGATGCAATGTGCAAAACTGTATCCCTATAGAAAAGCTTTTAAGTTTCTAAAAAATGAGTTGCTTAAGGAGTATAATGAAATCTACATGTAAAGCTTTATTTCATTTCAATTTGATTTGTTAGAAGACAATTGTAGGCAAATTTTGGCTCCAATTAACTTAAAACTTATAAACAAAGTATTATAAACTTTCTTGGAATAATTTAAGTTCATATTTACAATTAGAGGCCCCAAATTAACTAAGAGAGATGTTTCTAATAAAATCCAAACGGCACAAAATAGGGAGTCTTTTTTTTACATTTACCCTTGCCTAGACCTTCGCAAGAGGCTTTTTGCACTACTATAGACTTGACCCATAAACATGAGCAAGTGAGTATAAATGGAAGTGGACATCTAGATTCACTTTAATTTTAGTCACACTAATCACATTCCCAAGAGGGCTAGGGAGTTGGGGATTGATAATTTCACATTCATTTTTGAATCAAGAATTGTATGATAAGTTCTACAATTATTTTTAATTATTAATTTATTTAAATTTGATTTCTTTGAGGTTTTTAATTTTGTAATTTAAATTTATATGATTCTTCTAAGGGTTTTCAATTTTTTCAAATTTATTTTTGTTTGATTCTTTTGAGATTTCAGATGAATCTTTGTTGCCATATAAGTTGCTCGAGGAAACTGACAACAGCCAATGGCTTTTATATTAAATTTTTATATGACTTTTAGTACAGGTTCCAATCTAATTTTTTAAGTTTTTGATGGAGTCAGATTCTCAACTTTTTTAATCTTATCAAAATGCTGAATTGCTGTTATAAGTATCATGTCTATATAGTTCAGGTCAAGTTTCTCTCAAGTTTATAAGAACAAGCTCATATTCACTTGAATTTGACTGGATCGTACACCTCGCATTGTTCCATGATTCCTTCTCAAAGTCAGTCATGCTCTCGCTAGATAGCCGCTTGGTGGCACCTGGAATCATTTAGCAAAGCTGCTTCCGAAAACAACTTGTACCCAGAGAGAATGTGCATACCAGGCTACTAGAGCATGAAACTTAAAAAATTTTGCACATTTTTAGCAACTGGAGCTCATTCAGATAATCACACTAATAACAACTACCCCTAGCTTCCACTAGCCAAGTGAAAAATTAGATTGAAATCGGCAACTAAAGCAGGCAGTGCGGAATAGTACGGAGCAGGCACGGAGCAAAGCAACGTAGAACAACGCGGAGTAGAGTAGCGTAGAACAACACGGAGCAGAGCAACGCGGAGTGGAGCAGGGCAGCGGCGCAAAGCAGAGCAGAGCAGCACGGAAGAGAACAGCGGTGCGGAACAACACGGAGCAAAGCAGCGTGGAGCGGCGCTGAGCACGGCGCAAAGTAGAGCACAGCAGCACGAAGCAGAGCAACGGAAGTCGAAGAAATGGAAAGTGAGAAATGACGAAGAGCAGGGTGGGGAGAAGAAGCCCCTGTGTACCCACGGATATACAGACGGACCCCATAACCGACCCCTCGGAGTTGCGCGGGGAGGTGGAAGTATAGTTCAGAGTTCAGACTTTGCAGTTCAAAATTCAAAGTTCGCAGTTCGAGTTAAAGTTTGAGTCAAAGTTCGAAATCCAGAGTTCAAAATCTAGAGTTCAAAATCCATAGTTCAAAATCCACAGTTCAAAATCCACAGTTCAAAATCCATAGTTCAAAATCTAGAGTTCAAAGTCCGATCCAGAGTTCGTAGTCCGATCCAAAGTTTGTAGTCCGATCCAAAGTTCGAAATGCAAAGTCTGGTCGAAATCCAGAGTTTGGATGAAATCCAAAGACTGGATGAAATCTAGAGTCAGGATGAAATCCAGAGATGGGATGAAATCCAAAGACGGGATGAAATCCAAAGACGGGATGAAATCTAGAGACGGGATGAAATCCAAAGACGGGATGAAATCCAGAGACGAGATGAAATCCAGAGACGGGATGAAATCTAGAGATGGGATGAAATCGAGAGATGGGATGAAATCGAGAGACGGGATGAAATGTGAGACGGGGATGGAGTGGGGATGGAGTGGGGATGTAATGGGGATGTAATTGGGATGTAATCGGGATCATATGTCACCAATGGGTTTTGAACCCAAATCTTTAGTATGACAATGCACACTCTTAAAGCACATACTTCACCTATGGCTTACCATGAATGCAAGTAGTACCATGAATGATTGTTGTACTATTCTTAATTACTTTAATAGCTTGTTATGACCTATGCTCTTTGTGGTATCATTTCTCCATAGGTTTGTTACTAAAAATATATACTGGTTTTTTTTGGGAAGGCCATTTTTGGCTTCATTTCCATTTTTTTAAAATTTTGACTAAAAAAGTGGACATGTACATACCATTTGATTTGTACATGAATGATATTTCAAAATTAAATTGGAAAACATATGTACCCAAATGTTGAAAATGACGTAATCATTGGCAAGTTGGCAAGTTTGAATTCTTTCTTCAAGGCAAATTCGCTACATGCTTGAAAATTTACAAATCATTTAGAATTGTCCATCATGTAGGACAAAATTACTATGTGAAAAAAAGAAATGAATCACTAAAAACATTAAATTTTTTAAAATTTATGTATTGAATTGGAAAACACGAATCCCAATGGTTGTAATTTTTTAATTTAAAAATTGCACATGATGTTCTAAATTTTTTGCAAAAAATATTGATAATTGAGTTAAATACTACACTTCATGGTTTATTTAATAGTACAAAATCCATAACTACCCGTAAACTTAAATTCTTCATATCTTGTGATTTGTTCACCAAAGAAGAATGATTCATAATTTTTTAAATGTATACAAGTATAGAAAACCAAATTCAAATTTTATTTTTTGGAAAAAGAAAGGTTTTCTTATGTACCCAAACTGCCCAAATACAAAAAACAATTACATATTAGGTCCTCATTTTTTGCTTCTATTTCCTAATGTTTTAAATGTTGGACAGGTAAAAGATGTTCCTTGTCCCCACCTTTTATAAAAATTTGAGCCTAAAATATGCAAATGTCAAACTAAAATATGTAAAATATGCCATTAATTGAATGAATTGACTTTCATAGTTTGTAAGTTACATTGAAAACTACAGTCCTTAAGTCCTTGTTTTTTGACTTAAAGAAATTCATTTATTAACAAAGATGTCCTTGGAATGCACATTGTCATTGATTGTCTCCAATTCACTATTCAACAAAATTTTCAATTAGAAGAAGGCTTTAACATTGTAGAGGAATAATTTAAGGATGTTTTTTTGGCTTGCAATTGTTCGCAAGAGAGTTAGTAGAAGCAACATGTGGAATTTGAGTTATTGAGGTAAAATACAATATGGTTAGAGAAGAATCCATATACCAAATTTCCAATTATCCTATTTAAAAAATATTAAGCAAACCAATTTTTAAACTTCATTAAAATCATGCAATAAGTAAGTAAGCTAGGCTACCACTACAACAATGGCAGTGTTTTATGACTGCAAAATTATGACTGAGGATGACTGGCGACTGCTTGCAGTCATATTCTTGAAGGTCAACACTTTGGGGAGAAATATGACTGCAAAATATGACTGCCAGTCATTTTTACGCCTTGTACTTCACAAGCGTATACTATTCGGCCATTAGGAATACCAAAGTACTTCATAGGGAACGTAGGGAACATGTTTGGGAACGTTGGGAACATGTTTGGGAACATTGAGTCATATTATTACTAATATTTTCATATAATAGTGATTTTTTTTTGTTTTGGGCAATTCAAGAAAAATTTGGGCAATTCCAAAAAAATATAGAGAAGTCATTGTTTAAAATTTTGAAATCCTAGTCACCTACTTTTTTGGATTTTGAATCCTAGTCACTATTTTTTTAGGATTTTGATACCCTAGCCGTCATTTTTTTAGGGTTTTGAAACCCTAGCCGTCACTTCTTGTGGCTCTTCTTCCTTACTTTTTATTGTCTCTTAGCTCTCACTTGTTGTTGCTTTTTGTTGCATCTTAACTCTTGTTTTTTGTTGCTTTCTAGTTCATGTTTCTTGTTTCTTATTGTTGCATCTAAATTCTTTCTTTCTTTTGCATTTGAACTCTTTCTTCTTCCTAGTTCTTATTTTTTTGTTTCCTCTTGTTTTGTAGTTCTTGCTTCTTATTTCTTCTTGTTGCATCTATACTCTCATTTCTTGTTGTTTCTTGTCATGTCTTAGTTGGTGCTTCTTGTTTCTTCTTGTATCTTAGTTGTTGCTTTTTATTTGTTCTTATGTCTTAA
The DNA here is from genome assembly GCA_950106755.1 of Climacium dendroides. Classification (NCBI taxonomy): domain Eukaryota; kingdom Viridiplantae; phylum Streptophyta; class Bryopsida; order Hypnales; family Climaciaceae; genus Climacium; species Climacium dendroides. Next base: position 27,684,573 of record OX467089.1, on the reverse strand, counting down.
TTGTTGCCTCATATTGTATCTTAGTTGTTGTTTCTTGTTTTGTATTGCTTATTGTTTCTTATTGTGTCTTAGTTGTTGCTTAGTTGTTGCTTCTTATTCCTTATTGCATTTTAACTTTTGATTCTTGTTATCTCTTAGTACTTATATTTTTTTTCTTGTTTCCTCCATCATCAATCTTATTCTTCCTATCCTAAACTTGAGCTACATATTTTGTATTGATTGTAAATCTTTGAAGGTTAGGCTTTGTTGTTCAATCACTAAAAACTAACCTCTTATTTCTTTGATTGTATATGCAGGCATCAAAAGTTGAAACAAACACATTGGAAGCTACTTGCAACTTCATGAAGCCAAAAATATGACTTACAGAAGTCATATTCTATAAAATATGATTTACAGAAGTCATATTCCATAAAATATGACTTACAGGAGTCATATTTCATAAAATATGACTGACGAGAGTCGTATTCTACATTACTACAAAATATGACTCACCTCAGTCATATTCCATGCCATCAAAAAATATGACTCACTGCAGTCATATTCCATATCATCAAAAAATATGACTCACTGCAGTCATATTCCATGTCATTCAAAAATATGACTCACTATAGTCATATTCCATGTCATCAAAAAATATGACTCACTGCAGTCATATTCCATGTCATCCAAAAATATGACTAACCGCAGTCATATTCCACGTCATCCAAAAATATGATTGACCGTAGTCATATTCCACGTCATTCAAAAATATGACTGACCATAGTCATATTCCACGTAGGATTTTTTTGTTTGCCCGAGCAACTCAAAAAAAAGTCAAGACTCCCCTAGGAAAATCAAAGTATACGCCATATTGGCATACTATGGCTAAAAATGGGTATTTATACCCCTCGAAAAATATGACTGCCAATATGACTAATGTCTGAAGCGACTGCTTCTAAACGAATGGAGTCAGTCATATTCCAAGTCATCTACAGTGATTTCTGCGTGAGTCGTATTTTTTGATTTTACGACTCACTGCAGTCATATTTTGTAGTCATAAAACACTGCTTTTGTTGTAGTGTACTACCTCATTGAAACTTCAACAAACATTATTTTTTTAGTATAATGGATGGATGGATTTACTTCTTTCATTTTCTATAGTTTTGACAATATGCCTTAGGACAAATTCATCATTTAAACATTGGATGGTGTGGAAAAAATTGTATATATAGCATTGTTTCTTATCCCTAAAATACAAATTATGGACAAAGAGATGACAAAACATACACAGTTGGATACAAAATTTAACAATTAGCATCATTCATTTTTAGGTCAATCGAACATGTAAAGCTTATCAAGTCATCATGGTCAGAAATAATAACATACCTACAAAATACTTGATCATTTTTTTTCTTCTGAGACATGTGCAAGACACACTAATGATTCAAATAAAGAGTGCTATGTGTTATTCAATTCAATTGAATATGAATACAATGTTTAGTCACAGTTAAAAGCTAATTGTGCACCTTCTGTATGAAATATATGATATATGTTTTTGAAGATGTAGGGTTGAACTTCACAATCACTATATGATAGAAGGTAGAGCCACTCGTAACTGACCAAATAAAGAATGACGAACATATTGGAAGCAGCTAAAGCATTGGAAATATTCTTGGAAGTGCATGAACAAAAATGCCAATGTTTGCAAATATATATATATATATATATATATATATATATATATATATATATGTACACACACAAAAAACTTTGGTGATTTTTTGAAATGAAATGAAATTACTATTTATTTTTTAAGCCCAAAGTTAGTCTTCACCTATTTCCAAAGTCTTGTAAAATCGCTCATTTAAGAGACTACTTCTTGCTCACTTTGGCATTTAAAACCAATCTAAACCAAGCATATGTGTCATGACAAGATTGGTGGAATTCATGATTGGAAATCAAGAACTCATGATTATAAATGAATTCAAACTTCTCTTGAATTTAGCCACCCTGTTAATTGATAATGGGGTTGTGGTCGAGAATGGGTACCTCTACCTTCTATACAATAGAAGTGATTTCCATGATAATAGACGGCGTTGAAGACAATTGGTTCTTCACGACTTCGGGTCTGAACATTGGGAAATGGTAGTTGTTAGTGTTGTATATTTTCAAAATACCTTTAGTTGTTCTAAATGAAAGTATTAACAATTTGGTTTTCGTGAAGAAAATATATGGGAATTGAGCATTGTTACAATGTACATTAGAGGAGGAGTACCATTTTATGTGGAAAGTGATACATTTTGTAAGTCGATCTTCATTTCAATGAAACGGTTCTCATTAAGTGAAGGTATAACTGCAGGAACCAACGAGTACAATAGATGCTAGGGGTTTTGGAAGTCCTGTGGATATGCCATTGTTGGCAACAAGAGCAAGGCCTGATGGAGAGAGTGTTGGCCAAAGAATTGTTAGAGCATGTCGCGCAAGACTATTCCAAGGTGGTGTGTTTGGAAGGCATACCGTTGAAGTACATGGAGGTGTAAACAGTGTAGAGCTCATCACTGAAGAAGGAGCTATTGTTGGAACAGGAGTAATCGACGAAAGTCTTTAATGTGGAATGGAATTGTATCATGTGAAGCTCTGGCTCCATGAGGTTGCTGTACGTGTACTTCATGTTATAGATGGCTCCATATGGACTGGAGAATTAGTAGTATAGCATCTTGGTTAGTGTATGGGGTTGGTGATTCGTTGGAAAAAATCAAGAATTCGAACTGTAAGTGGTGAAATGCCAAGTACTTCAGAATCAGGAGGAAGGCAAAATGGTAATATTTCTCTCGTATCAACCCCGGAGTTTGAATTCCACGAGAGCAATAGTAATCCAAGTTCTCCCGAAATGTCATGGAGTGCACCTGAGAATATGAACACCCTTCAACAAAGATCTCCAATAAGTAAACAAGAAACTAGTAGCGGACCTTTTCAACAAGTAATGGATGGATTACCAGAAGCTAAAGCTACCCGAAGTTATTCAATGGTAAATCGAAGGAGACGAGAAAGAGGCCCACGTGAAAGAGGACAATCAATGAGTCAGAAGGTGACATTGCAAAGTGTAGTAGTGGCAAAAAATGAAGGTGCATGCAAAAGGAATTGCCTCAAGGGAATAGATGAGAAATATATATTGAATCAGAGGTATATGACATGGGGACAGAAGTGTGATCTTCGATCAACCTAGATAATGCAGATGTTGAGTGCTTTCTTCAAAAGAACAGAAGGAGGGAAGAGGCACAAGTATGAGACAAAATTAGATGGCTTTGATGTTTACAATGCGTGCTATGCGAAGGCACTTGGTTATTCGCAACGGCGGTTCAAGCAATTGAAGAAATTACAACAAATCTATGGAAATGTAGCTGCGGTACATGGGAATACGTGTCACTTGAGAGAAGGAGCAAAAAAGTCTACAGCACGTGCAAGTTTTGAAGAATTTGTGAAAGAACTTGGACGCATGCAACCTCACAGACAAATACGAAGAAAAATAGATAACAACGTAGTACCATTGATACTATTACCCGTGAACACAACAAAGGTGGATGTGTTTAACTACGTGAATGAAGAAGTAAAAAAGATGGTGGATAGAGAGCCATTAACCCTCAGTTCATTCCATCGGTTGTGGTGCAAGGAATTTCCACATGTACAAATTCCACCGTTTCTCCAATTTTCAAAATGCTATCATTGTTGGGAATATAAGTGTGGAATGGAATCTACAACAAATGCAGCAGCTCGTGTGAAGATAAAGAAGTTATACATAATACATATTCAATATCAAATGGAAGAGAGGCGTGATTATTGGTTGTTCAAGAGATCAGCAATGATAACACCAGACTTGTACATGTGTTTAATAGTGGACGGCATGGACTAGAACACAACTATGGTTCCGAAGATGAGGCAATCCGTGAAGAACATAGAATCTCGATTTGTAAAAACTCATCTTTGTGGAGTCCTAGTGCATGGAATTGGATTGTATGCAGATGTCTGGGTTGATGCACACCACAAGCATGATAGCAATCAAGTGATCACTACCATAATGCATGTATTGTATGATGTGCAAAGACGAAAGGGGAAACTACCACCAACTTTACGAATTCAAGCGGACAATACTACTCGTAAGAACAAGAACATATATATGTTTGCATTATGTACAGCTCTAGTGGGCATGGGCTTTTTCCAAGAGGTGCAACTGAGCTTTCTAATTGTTGGGCACACATGAAGACATTGACCAACAATTCAGCATTATCTCGAATACGTTGAAGAAGAAGAATATTGATTCTATGGATGAGATGTTGGCTTTGGTAGAGAAAGGAACATCATACACAGAAGCATTTGTAAGTGCACGTCAGTTGGAGAATGTTCGAGATTGGAAGTCTTTCATCACACCACATCTTCTGAGGGGGGGAGAGCAATTAATAGGAATCACATTTCCACACCATATGAGATTTTATATGGAGAATGGAGTGCCTAAGGTGCAGTACAAGCACTTCAATAAAGATGCATGGGGACCGGCAGAAGGGCACATGTGCTTGCAATCCTTACCTACAACGGTAGAGAAGCCAACTTTAGCAGAGGTGTTTGCAGGAGATGAAAGAGAGTTGAGGGCTTTAGTAGATTTCATTGTTTACAAGGAGAAGTGTGTGGAGAGAAGATGGGATGTATTAAAGAACCTTGAAACAATTAACAAAATAGAGAAATTCATAGAATATTTGAAAGAATTTTCCAACTTGGATAGAAGTGCAGAGACAAATAAGCCATTTTGACCATTAGACTGTGTAGAAAATAGCGGAGAGACTACTAATTTAAATTTAGTGTTTGAAGAAGGGGAGCAATCAAATACAATGTCAACAACAGTAGACTCTATTATGGCTACAATGCCAAATCCTGAACCTAGAGGGTACTTTGGTCCACGAAGGAACAAGCCGAAACAGGTTGCAGGGACGAGGGCTCCTAGAAGACGGAGAGTATTAGAAGGAAGAGAGACAATTGCGACAACAAGCACAGAAGAAGGTCAACATCCATTTCCAATATTTGATCCAGAGAAAGATCTTTAAGTTGGACAATTTGTTGCCTTTTCAGTGGAGGCTACTGAAGTAAGAGCAGGAGTGCCATTTTATATGGCAAAAATCTTGGAGCTTGGTAAGCAAAAACGAGCAACAAAGATGAAGGTTATCTGGTATTGGTCAGTTCTGAAGGTGAGAGTAGAAGAAAGAGAAAGCTCAAGCAAAGACCGATACACAAATTGTATGGAAGCATTATGGGAGCCATCTCGTGAAAAGCACGGATGGGTGGAGAAAGAAGCAGCTATATTTTCATGGAATGATATACCGAAAAAAACAAGGAGTGGATTTGTGCAAAATAACAATGTACTAGTGCATGGAGACATGACAGAGAAGGAAATTAGCATTCCAGCACCATCGAAACCTCATTTGTTTGAGTACATTGCGATGCAATTAGAAGAATTAGACAATGAACGACTACGAAATGATGTAGGTGTATACTAAATTTGAGTTTTACATTGAACAGGACTTTGGAGATTGGTAAATTAAGTGAAACTATGGTGTAGTAGGAGACCTTAGTTAGACAGAGTACTACATGTGAAATACTAAAGTTATTTGTAAATTCAATAAAGATTCTTTTTGTTGGTTTTTAAATGTTGAATTCTATATTCAAGTGCATGACCAGTACATTGAATTTTGAATTATTGATTAAGAAAACTTTGTAATTTGCACAATAAAGATGCAAATCAAATTTGAAGAAAAAAACCATATCGTAAAGAGAAAGCAGTGCTCCCCTCTTCAATTTTGTATACCCCCCCTCAAAGGACAACTTTACCCCACCCCCCCTATTGGCGATGAGGTTGATTTTGCTCGAAAAATTTGTAAGTGCAATTTTATATGGCCAAGTGCAAAAATTACGAATTCTGTGTTAAGTGTTGAAATTTGATATTGCCTTAGTCTTGTGAAAATTGATTGACGTAAATTATTTGATGTCATTTTGCTTCAATTCATTTTTTACTCTTGTGTGCTAAGAAGTCTAAGATCCTTAAACAACATGTGCTAGGATCATTATTGACCCAAAAATAATATGTATTAGATAACAGATGAGCCGTGCTAATGGCGATTAGGTTATCGTACATAACCGGTTGTATATTTTTCAATCACAACCTTTGATTTTCATGATCAAAGGGTGTAGGAAGCAAGTTGAAAGGAAAGAAGGTTATGAGTTGCAACTTGTAATGGCAATGGTGATGGGTTGCCAATAGGATGGTGCTACATTAGTGTTGAAAAGTCAACAACTAGTTATGTAATTTTAATATTGTTTGTCAACATTGTTTTGTTGGTTAAGTGGTTGGCTTCATTTCCTATCCAACTATAGTTTTTGTTCATGCTTTTATTTCCTTCAGAATGTAATTGTGGTTGTAGGTTTAGGGTTTAGGTGCTTTGAAACTACATATGGTATCAAGACTTTGACAATATGCCTTGATTTTGTTTCTATCAAATGTGCTTGTCAATATTTTGTCATATACATTTTTGTTATTCTAAAACATACTAACTAATTATATTTAATGCATTATTAAATCATTGGATTTCAATTAAAAATATTGATTCAAAATAACTCAAAATCTTGGTATCACTTTGTTGTTGTCACATCATATTAAATCACCTACAATCCAAACAAATGTACTATATACAACCTTTACAAACTAATATTTCTGATTCAAAAAGATTGGGATGGAAATAATTGTTTTTGGTCCCTAAATACAAATTGAAATGATTTAAATTTATTATATACTATTGAGACAAATATCTTCAAATCTTTTCAAAGTAGATGTATCAATGGTTCAAATTGCAAATGAAATCTCAAGTCTTTGATTTATTAAGAATCTTTGAATTCTATTCAAATTAATATTATCTACATTTTTCTATACATGTAATTTTTTTGACGCACATGTGTGTCAACTTTTTACAATTGCAATGGGGGTGGGTCTTAAATGGTATACAATATGTAGTAAAATATTTTCAAGTCATCCCAAATTCAAAAAAGAATTAACCAAGAAGCCCAATAGCTTAAGTACAAGAATGAGACTACCTACCAATGAATGAGATTATTGTACAACATACCTATCATCGAGGCAACATCTAACTTTCATCGACACCCCCGTTTCCGAGATAAGAAGATAGATGATTGAAAGAACCCTAGAATATTGACACCATCAATTTGTCAATAGTAAGTAGAGAACAATGTCTTCAAATCACAGTTCAATTTATTGTTGTGGTGAATCTCAATTTAACGTCAAAGTTGTCAATGCATGGGTGGAGATCATGCTTCTTGCTCTGGTCTTGACTTGTCTTTAACAAGTCTTCAGTATGTGCTTGAGACGAGTATCCAGGTTGACAGGTGGAACTACAACAAATGAAGCTTCTGGTTCAAGGCTTGTAACAAGTGAAGTGGCCATGTGACCCCCTGCAATGAATGTCAAGAAGTACTATGTTGTGAGAAGTGATTTCAGATTTGGAATTTACTACAGTTCACTAGAAGAAACCCGTATCAAAATTGACGTATTTTTTTGGCATCATGTTACATTGGACGTCACTGTTGATATAAAAACATAGATTATGACGTCCAATGTAACATGATGTCCAAAAAATACGTCAATTTTGACGCGAGTTTCTTTTAGTAGTTGGTTTGATTGCGAACGTGAACGTCGTGAAGTCAAGGGGTTTAGTAGGGCAGAGTTTCGTAGCTTTAGGAGTCTCGAAGAAGCTAATCAATATTTACAAGAGGCTTAGCAAATTCTAGTTTTGACTCCTAGTTTGCCTCTCAGTTTAACAAATCTCTGTTTTTCCAAAGGTTTCATGAAAAGATCTGTGATTTGATCACAAGTAGGGATGTAGACGAGGATGTAGAGAATGTCTACTATTCCTGTCAGTACGTTTATTCTAATGAAATGCAACCACAATTCTATATGTTTTAGTTGCTCGTGATGAACTAGATTTCTGGCTGTCTTCAAAGTACTTTGATTGTCGCAGAATATTGCTATAGGGTTGGGTACATTGCTATGAATTTTCGTCGACATGATGCGGAGCCAGATTGCTTCCTGTATACCTTCAGACAAGGCTTTTGCCTCTACATCGGTGGAAAAGATTGCTACAGTACTTTCTTTTTTCAATGACCAGGAAACAGGGCCTCCAGCGGATTTGAAAACCCAACCTGTTATGAATTTTTGATCTATTCTACAATTACCCCAATCTGAGTCGGTATAGCCTATAATGAGTAGGACTTTTATGTTTGCTATAGAAAATCCTGAAATCAAATGTCCCTTTTATATAACTCAAAATTTGGTTTGCTACTTCATGATGAGGAACTTTCGGGCAGTGCACAAACTTGCTTAGAACACTGGTGACAAATGAGATCTCAGGTGTAGTATTGATCAGATAAATTAACATACCTACAAGTCACTGAAAGTGTTTGGCATCAATGTTTGGTGAGTCATCTTCTATTGTCAAATGTGATCCTTCAACTATCGGTACTGAAGCCGGAGTGCAATCAACAATATTAAATTCCTGTAATATTTGAGTAGCATACGATTTTTGTATCAACAAAATTTTGTTTGAAGATCGAATGAACTCAATGCCCAAGTAGAAGGATGCATTGCCCAAATCCATCATTTTAAATCTCTGCATGAGTTGAGTTTTGATCCGATTAACATGACTCAGATTTGAACCGGTAACCACTAAGTCATCGACGTATAGTACAAGAATGATGATGTCTTTTCCATTAGAAAAGTGGAGTAGGCTGTTCTTGAGAAGCCAAGTTCCTCAAGGAAAGAGTTTATCTTTTTGAACCAGGTTCTTGGAAGCTTGTCAAAAGCCGTACAAAGATTTTTTCAATCTCAACACCATTCCTTGAGTTGTAGAATCTTGGAATCCTTCTGGGATCTCTATGAAGACTATTTCATTTAAATCACCATTCAGAAAAGTAGTTTTTACATCCAAGTGTATCAGCACCCACTCATTGCTAGTTGATAATGTGACTATCATCCTCACAGCCTTCCATTTTGCAACTGGCGCAAAAACTTCGTCAAAGTCAATTCCCTTGGTCTGTTGGAAACCTCGTGCGACTAGTTTAGCTTTGAGTTTTGTTAGTTTGCCTTTAGAGCCTATTTTTGTTTTGTAAACCCTACGAGTTATGACAGGTGAGATACCTTGAGGTCTCTTGCATAATTCCCAAGTATTGTTTTTAATGAGGGAGTCTTTTTCGGATTGCATAGTTGCACGCCAATCTGCATGTGCGTTTGCTTCCTGGAAATTGATTGGATCAGCTGGCTCTTCAGTTACTCCAAAAAAACAGTCGACTTCTACTAGTAAGTGGAATTCGATAAGGTCTATGCATGGTTGTTCAAATGCGTCGTTACGTGGTTGCAGAAAAAAATTACACTATCATAGAGGCAAGTTGATGGTTGTCTATTTCTGGGTGATTGCGGCCTAATTTGAGGGGTTGATTGTTTTGTAGGTTCAGAAATGCAATCTAAAGGGACTCTAGTACTAGGCTGCTCATGAGTGCTTTTGGTGTTTGAAGGTTCTAGATCAGTACTATTTTGGGGTTCTACAGATTTTGGAATATCAACTTGCGATGGCTGATGACTAGGTTTTTCTAAAATTGGAGGTGTAATGGGACATGTGGACGTATTAGAGCTACTATTTGTAGATAGTGTTGAAAGTTGGATAGATGGTAGTGCGGGCACTAAATTGGGATTTGTTTCTTTTTAAAAAAGTAGATTCATCGAAGCATACGTTTCTCGTAATTACTAGTCTAGGGTAAGTGTACACTAGACCCTTGTACTTTTCATGTCACAATTCAATTTTCTCAAAGAACGTGGTTTTCTACAAGGTGTTATTCATACTTAAAGGTCATTTTTACAACTTTTGTTTTATTTTTCTAGATGCTAGATATGTCTAGTTTGCATGTGCATTATAAGATTTGTTGAAAAACTTCTTTGAGTGTGTTAAATTTGTACTTTTGTGAATTATTTATAAGAAGTCACAGTCAATTTTGTACTACAATCATGTGAAAAAGTACAAAATTTTTGGTCTCAGGAAACTTCAATTTTGATTTCCTTTCTCTAGAATAGACATCAATAGATCTTCTATTAGGATTTATTGTTGAATTTACAATCACATCATTCTTGTAGCAAAGATCTAAAAAAATAGTATTATTTTAGTTGGGAATGGATAAATTGGTGAAAAGTGAGCAATTTCAAAATCAACTCTAAGATTTTAGATTCTATTGGCTAGTTCTAGAATGGCTAAGTGATGGAATTTGAATTTTTTTTGTTTTTCCACCTTCTATTTCACTTTCTTTAGTAAATTTGTACTTTTAAAGTACTAAAATTTTGCCAAAAGTATATGGGGTCTAGTGTACTTTCACCCTATATGCTTAGTTGGAATCCAAATACGGTAACCTTTGGTTTGACTATCATAACCCACTAATAACCCCATCTTGATTTTAGATTCAAGCTTATCTCTTTCCCATGTCTCAACCCAAATATGAACTTGTGAACTGTAAATGCGCAGAAAGGATGCATCAGAGTTTTTCCCGAAAATTAGCTAGAAAGGAGTTACTTGAGAGGAGATTGTGATAGTTGGAGATCAATTGATTAAGGAAGCTGCCATATTAGGGGTAGTCACACCTTCTCCATTTCGGGTCCAAATAACGGAGAAGTTCCGCGTGGCTGTTTTCAGTTGGGCGCCCGCATCTTTTGGAGCAACCATTCCCGTTAATCTACCAGTCTTGTTCTTCACCTCCGACCCTGAAGAATTCGGCGTCCGGAAGTTTTCCCTGTTATTTTTTCATCTTCCAACTTCAAAAATTCACCCTCCAGGCAGATTTCATCGTCATTTCTTACTACCCCGTCATCCCCGTCATCGTGCCTCCTCAAGCGACCATCGCGTGGCTCAAGCATGTAACTCATTTTCTAGTTTTTGGTTCTCGATCCTTCGCGTGGCTCAAGCATGTAACTCATTTTCTGGTTTTTGGTTCTCGATCCTTCGCGTGGCTCAAGCATGTAACTCATTTTCTGGTTTTTGGTTCTCGATCCTTCGCGTGGCTCAAGCATGTAACTCATTTTCTGGTTTTTGGTTCTCGATCCTTTGCATGTCAAAAACGGGGTGTCACACCTTCTTCATGCGCAACACCAGCCCATTGGCTCTGTCTTTCTCTCACCAACTTCGCATTCCTGAAGAATTTTTGGTCTTCTCTCACCAACTTCGCATTCCTGAAGAATTTTTGGTCTTCTGAGAAGGTGTGACTACCCCTATTAATAGCCTCCGTCCACAAGAATCGTGGAGTTGCATCTTGTAAAGCCATGCATCTGGCTATTTCCAATTATTTTTGATTTGTCCTTTCTGCAACTCCATTTTGTTCAGGAGTACCAACATTAGTAAACTGACGTTGCATTCTAGTGCTTGCGTAGAGTTCTGAAAATTCGTCCGATAAGAATTCTCCTCCTCAATCGCATCTTAGAGATTGAATTTTTGTACACAATTGTAACTTGATCATAAGTTTGAACGTTTTGAAGGTCTGGAAAGTTTCTGATTTTTCTTTCAAGAAATACACCCATATATAGCAGTTGAAGTCATCTATAATGACAAAGAAATATTTTGATCCTCGAAGGGATGCAATAAGCATTGGGCCATACAAATCCATATGTAATAATTCTAATGGCCATGTGGCTCTAGATTGGCTTTGCTGCGGAAAGCTCTCTTTTGTTTGTTTTCCAGCTTGGCAGTTAGTGCAAACTTCCTTGTAGACAGGGATATATGGAATTCCTAAGACCATATTCTTCGAAGCAAGATCATGAAGTCGATTATAACCAATATGCCCTAAACGATGGTGCCAAAGACGAGCAGTATCTACATTGCTCTATACAATGTTAGCAGTAATGTTTCGTATTGTCGATCGATACAATCCGTTCTGTTTGTTGTGTATTCCCTCGACTATCACTTGCTTATTATTTTTGCTATAAAGAATACACTTATGTTCATCAAAACACGCAACCATGCCTTTGTCAGTAAAAGAGTCAATCGAAAGCAGATTTTTCTATAAACCAGGGAGATATAAAACACCGTAAACGTCTTTTATTTCACCTGATGGCAAATTGAAGTGTACAGTCCCTTTCCCAGATATAGAATGGCTCTATCCTCCTGCTATTTTAACACTACCCTTGAATTCATTCAAAGCTAAAAAATTATCACAATTACCACTCACATGCTGGGTTGCTCCCGAATCCAAATACCAACCTGAGTCTTAGTCGTTCAGGTCCAGAGAAGAAAGTGCTGCCTCGAACATGGCAAACGATCTCGTTTGTCTCCTGTTTTCTTTAAGTATCAAGCGGGCTTGCAACTGGTCCAATGTCGAGAAGTTCCCTGAGCTGGTATAGTTCTGCAACCAATAATCAAAGCTATCTGGCAATGATTTCATGATGATTTGCACCAAATTTGAGTCATTGATTTTGACTCCAATTGTTGACAGCTAAGCAAGAGTTTGCTTGAACTGTGAAAAATAAACCTCTACTCCCGAGACCCGAGCTCTCAGAAAAAGGAATAAGGGCTAGTCTGTTCTTGAGATCGAATTTTCGATTGTCATTATCTATTTCGAAAGTTTTGCACAGTGATTGCACAGAGATTTTTTGGCTCTTGAAATTCGGTCAACTGTACCAAGAGAGTTGGCTTGATGGACATCGTAATAATATGCATCAAGCGCTCCGATCTATCTTCCTTAGTTTCATCACTCTTAGTGTCATCAGAGATTGGTTTCTTTGAAGTAGAGATGGAGATTATTGTCCATAACTTCTTTGCTATGCGAGTTCTCATATACTCCCAAAGGTGGAAGTTTGACGAACCAGCTAATTTCATTTCCTCTGGGATTAAGTTATCTTTCGATATAGTTCTATACAACTGAAAAAATGTCTGATAGGAAGTAGAACGGAAAATGAGTGAAAATAAAGCGTGGACAGATGAAACACTTTAACAGGGAGTGAGGACTAAACGGATACTGTCAAAACTTTGAGATAAGCTGCTGATTGATCACTTGCTACCTGACTACAATCAATAATCGAAACGTTTCGTATTCCAGTCTATAGCGTTCAAGAAGTTGATCGGTACAGAACTAACGTCATTCAGAAATACACATAGATAGTTTCACAAGAATCACAACCTACTCTGATACCATGTCAAAACACTGAGATGAAGAAATCACGGTTCCAGCAAAGAGAACACTCTGATCACCATACATACATACTCAACGAGTTGATTGTATTAAGATAATTGTAACCAGGAAGCCCAACGGCTTAAGTACAAGAATGAGACTACCTACCAATGAATGAGATTACTGTGCAACATACCTATCATCGAGGTAACATCTAACTTTCATCGACACCTGCACTCACAAAGAGTGCAAAGAAATCAGGTTGAAGACCGCTCCCATTCAGGCGACGTAAGGTCATGCTAACAGTGCTTTGTTTCCACTTGAAGTTACTGAATCTGATTGTCATTCAAGTCCTACTACACTTTGGAGGGTTAGCTTTTCACACGGCTTTTCACGCAGGTTTGCGTTGCGGGGTCGATCAGTGCCACTGTGATAAGCTTTGCACATAGAATATGATGAGTAGCACCATCCAAAAAATTTCCTGCAAAACTTTCCAAATTATGAAATCAACAGAGCTTGCCCAAGTTCTCTAAAAGCCCAAAGTGGGCTCCTTTGTCCTCCAGGGGTTCAAATTCCTATTCAGAGTGCAAAAGAAAGAAAAAAACCGGGCTCCATACTTGAAAAACGACTTCAATATGGGAATCAACTGGTAAAACTCAAGAATATCCCGAACGCTGTACCGCACGTTTCTGCACCAAAACAATAGTAGAAACTACTCCTTCCCATCAGCTCCTCGGGTAGGTGGATTCTAATTCAGGTTGTGTTCTTGTAATAATTCAGGGATTCAGCAACTGAATAGAATAGAATAAGAAAATCGTATTAACAAGCCGAGACTCTCTCTCTCTCTATTCAGAATGTGTTGCCCAAGATGAGTATCAATGGCATGTGTAAGTGTCTCAAGGAACGCACCGTGAACAGAAAAGGGAGAAGTGAGGAGGAAGCATCTGAAGTGTCCACTTCTTTCAGCGGAATCACGTCAACAGAATCGGAGTGATTCTTCAAGGTTGGGGGAGAAGTTCGGCCTGGAGCGGAGGATCAATTAGGAAACTGGTCATGAGGGTACACTACTGGAATCGGAGGGCTGATCCACACATTGTTTGTGTCAGCTCGGGTCACAGGAGGGATGGAGGAGTCATTCCCCGAGGCTGGGCTTTCCAACAAGGTCCTCCACAGATCAGTGCACTTCGATCTGAGAAAGCCAACCTGATCGTTCTCTCGATCGTACGTGACCAGCATGTTGCGTGTCACGATCCCACCAAGGATTGTAGTCGAATCTTCGTTCTGGAAAAATCCCAAGCAGTACGCCCCTGGATGGGTCGTGTGCTGGATGGGTAGTACACGTACATGCACACTCCATCAATCCTCGTAACGATAGTCAGTCTTTTTGCAATCAGGTAGAGAATTGTAAAACCGTGAGGGGGGAGCTAATATAATACGGTCTCTTGTGCTGACCCCTGTGACAAGCAGCAACTCATCTATTCACGCTTCAATTAGCAAGCGGTGTAAGCATGACTAAATGTCTATGGCTACTGGTTTTTGAAGGGAAATGAGGTTGTGTATTGCCACTTATAGCAGTCTACAACCTCCCATATTGAAATTGCATAAGAAATTCAGATGTAGTGATGAAAATTTGATCTCAACAGACTTGGCTCTTGTACCCACAGTGATCTCTCCACAGCTCTATAGCGAGTGCTGTGGTTAGAGTGCTTAAAGAGACGGACAGGGTATCCTCTCCCTCAGGTGTAGTCTAGAATTCATCAACTCCACTCCAAGCACCCCAAATGAGATGAAGCAAGGAAATAGAAGGTTCGAAAAAGTACCCTAAAAAGGTAATTCTCTGCAGCCAAAGAAACCGTCTTATCGTCTCCGAATACCAAATCGATTGATGGGAAGTGGGAGCTTAAAATATCTGGGTCACTGCATCATGTTGTATGCTCTCACCGACAAGAAACTATATATCAGATACCAAAAATATCATTGCAAGTAGAAATGTTGGCACTCTGTGTTGACAAAGTCAGGGTTGAATCCACTTACGTTCCTGCACCTGAATAGCAGATATCTTCGAAGTTTGCATCAGGCCCATCTATTTCTTCAAGATCCTTCACTCCGCGAACAAACTGCCCAACAACTTTAAATTGGAGTATACCCAGTCAAAAACTCACAAAATCATCAACTACATTTCAGAGGAGCCTCTGAAATTTGCAATGAAAAACAACACCTGGTTGCCAATATACTAAAACTGAGTCAGGATGAACCCAGATGCAATAAGATAGATAAGTGCAGATCCGAGGTTCTTACAGCATCTTTGAAGACATTGAATGCTTTCTCTGGAAGATACGCGAACGTGGTTCCGCTATGAAGGACGGTCCCATATCGTCCATCAAAAACACCAGGTTCCACTGGCAGAGGCTTGCCTTTCACCCAAATCTCCTTGAGAACGATGTTGTAGTAAAAGCTGCCTTCAGAATACCACATGATGACACAAACTGCACCGAACACCAGATTGATAGGTACACAACAGCAAGAGACTGACGACACTACGTCAAGAATGGCTTACAGTAAGTAACCGATTGCACTCTCATATTGTTCAGACATTATATCGACCAATCTGTTAGGAGCAGACCTGCGAGAGGGATTCGATGGTGTGAAGACCATTCCGTCCATTGGAGGCACAGCGCCCAAGATCATGGCTCCTCCGTCCTCATCCATGCCTCCATAACACAGCGAGAAGGTGCTTGCAATGGCACCCTGCACGATCAGTTGATCCACCACACTGAGAGATCCTCGGCCCAGGCCCATGATCCCATCCGCATGTTGCGAGTACAGGTTCCCACTCTCGGAAGTCTCGCAACCAAACACCAACGGCCGAGGAGAGTAATCTGAGCTGCTCGTCCCGTATCGCACATAGTCTCGAGCCAGAAACCCGCTGCTGAAGCTCTGCTCTGCATAATGTCTGGCGTAGGTACAGAGATTAGTACTGCGGACGCAAGACCCCATTTCACATTCCCCGTCATCGCAGTGGATTGTAGAGAAGGAGTTCGATTCCTCGGGCTTGAAGCTTGGATCCTGTGCACGCACAATTCCATGACTGCATTAGGGCTTCACTAATCTGTAAGGTACGTATAGGATACTGAAACCGAAAGGGAACTAATCCTGGCTCCTGTACTGACATATGTTCCCCACAGCAGCTCATCTATGCATGCACTTGCGTAGATTTATTAGCAAGTGGTGTAAGCATGCCTTGTTAAATGTCTTCGGTCACTCATCTCGAATGGAAATGGGGTTGTCTCCTATCACCAACAGTGGTCCACAACGACCTCCACTTTGACATTGCATACGAAATTCATGCATCGTGACAAAAATTTGATCCCAACAGATATGCTCTTGTTCCCAAAGTGATCTCTCCAAAGCTCTGTTCATGTCCCAAGCGTCACACGCCTACATATGCATAAAGTGACGCAAATAGTATCTGCAAATAATACCATCCTAGTTTGGCAAACAGTCTCTAGTTGCAACGAAGGACCGCAATGAAGTGGTTTTGAGGTAGTGCAAAGGAATGTAAGGTACAGACCTGATGGGAGCCACAATGCGAGCAAGATGAACAGGGCACATAAGTGATGGTGCTTCCCGTATCCACAATCAGAGCGAAGGCCTGTGGAGGCGAGCCGATGTACACCGTGGTTGTGTAGTAGCTGCAGGGACGGTCAAAACCCTAAGCCATCGTTAGCGCTACGTCGTGGATCCAATTCTCATGAGAGTTTCATCAAATGATGGTTATCTGAGAGCAATCTCCAAACTGAAACGAAAGCGCAGGGCACAGAAGGGTTACCCATGACGGGCAAGGCCATCTGACAATTTGGTGCGCACATTGTTCGATGTGGAAAGGCTCCTGTGCTGGTTCTCTCTTTTTGTGGCCCAAATCTGCAAATGAGTTCTTCTCTTTTGAGGTTGTCTCGAGTACAACCTTACCTGAAGCTATTTTCTTGAAGCTCGTTCCTAATTGAACATATTGTGTCGGTGAAAGTGCAGCATTTAGCTCTTATGATTCACCGAAGTCCTTTTTGTTGGGATTGAACAACGGTATACAGTTGAAATGAATCATCCACAAAGCCTCCATCAATTTGGTTATAGAATACATAATCAAAGACATTCTCCAAAAGTAAAGATATCAAAAATAAGCTTTAAAAGTTTCTGCTTTCTTCCATCTCCATAACATAAAATAGGGTGATTCTCAGACAAGGAAACGTTGAAATTGAATATCCACGTCAGATTTTGAATCACTCAAAATCAATCACCACATGACATAGGCACTTTTTTTTACTACAAAAAGTCTTTCATTTATACCAAATCTGACAAACCTTCTTTTCCCATCTGCATTGCAATGCCTTTTTTGCAGTCAAACTAATATCCACCGTAAGTGTAAAAGACATATTCGGGAAGGATTTAAAAGCATCTTCGAGGTGGTGCATTTATTATAGGCCAAAAATAGAAATTTACTAGGGTCGAATTGTGAGGGGCTATGTAATCGCTTTTGCATGGAAAAGGGCAATTGAATTCAAAGGGCATGGTGTTGTAGGTTCTTTCCATGGGATTCTAGGATGATGTAGCACTTCTTGGTTGGACATTGCATGCACGAGTTACTAGCAGATAAAGTTTGGAAATCCAAACTTCATCCATCCACTGCTGGTTTTTTTAGTATGAGATGAAAAAAAAAAGACATTCTTGGAAAGGGTTTAAAAGCATCTTCGAGGTGGTACATTTACTACAGGCCAAAAATAAAAATTTGTTGGGGTCGAATCATGAGGGGCTACGTAAACACTTTTGCATGGAGATGGGCAATTGAATTCAAAGGGTAGGGTGTTGTAGGTCCTTTCCACAGGATTCTAGGATGATGTGGCACTTCTTGGTTGGACATTGTATGTATGAGTTACAAGCGGATGAAGTTTGGAAATCCAAACTTCATCCATCCATTGCCACTATTTTTAATTTTAGATGAAAATTAAAAAGGCATTTTTGGAAAGCAGTTAGAATCATCTTTGAGGTGG
Source organism: Climacium dendroides (assembly GCA_950106755.1). Classification (NCBI taxonomy): domain Eukaryota; kingdom Viridiplantae; phylum Streptophyta; class Bryopsida; order Hypnales; family Climaciaceae; genus Climacium; species Climacium dendroides. Next base: position 27,666,301 of record OX467089.1, on the reverse strand, counting down.
TGCATTATTTTAGGCTAAAAATAAAAATTTAGTTGGGTCAAAACATGAGGAGCTACGTAAAGGCTTTTGCAAGGAGAAGGGCGGTTCAAATTGAAGTGCATGGTGTTGTAGGTCTTTGTAGAATCAACACTTCATTAAATAAAGAAAATCAATCAACAAATGGAAAGTGCTATACTTTAGAGGACCATGGCCACAATTCCATTTATTTTGTATGTAATAAAATTAAAGAAAACCTTAGGCTAAGTTGGAATTATCAAATAAATCCTTAGGCTAAGTTGCAATTATCGATAGATGCTTGAATTTGTCAAAGAAATTCAATTATGCAATAAGTTGGTGAAGTGGGAACACTATTGAAAAATAAAGTACAGCAGATAAGTTGGTAAAGCGGAAACACTGTTGAAAAATAAAGTACAGCAAGTGCTATACTTTAGAAGGCCATGGCCTCATTCCATCCATTTTTTATATTTAAATGAAAGAAAACCTTAGGCGAAGTTGCAAATCATTCTAAATGCTTGAATATGTCAAAACAAGTGATTTAGGCAACAATTTGGTGAAGTTAGAATGTATTTGATATTTATCAAAGAAAATAATATTGATTCTAGATACTCTAATATAAAAAACTACTACTAAAATCTTTTAATCATTTGAATTTTTTCAAAAATCTTCATCATATTCATAGGTGATAGATGACCAATACTCTTTACTAAATGTAGGTAGTTTTCTTTCCCTTTTTTTAATTGATTAGTCCAGTGCAAATGTTTTTTTTATTGACAAGTGCTACTCCTAATTTGAAGTTTTTATATATGTCTATTTTTGGATATTTAAATTCTAAAGTTCCATAAACTAAATGTTCTGACCTCAAAATAATACCCACTCCATTTGATGGTACCGGCTCTATTTGATGTGCAAAATTTATCCCACAATTGGTGGATAGCAAAATTCCCTCCCTCAATATTTTCATTGTTGAACCATGTTATAATAGAGGCTTCTTTGTCACCTACATCTATATGTGGCTTGATTTTTGAATTTTTGGAAATATGCATAAAGTGCACATTTGTTAAATTATCAACTTGTCCAATAGCAATACATTTTAATTTGGCAAATTGATTTGAAAAAAAATGGTTAAAAGATTTACCAAATTTGAACATGTACCTCCAAATATTGCTTGCTATTATATCGCCTATAGTTCTCCAAGCATATTTTTTAGAATGGGATTTGGAGGTAAGATGAAATTGACAAACATTTCCAAGTACATTAGGACCCCCATGTGATCCATATCCATGGCTAATAGATAAGTAGTTGCCTCATTTTTCATCTTTACCACTTTTGCCTTTATAAAGATAATTTTTATAATAAACATTTAATAAAATTAATGTGTTGTTGTATAAAGGCTTTTCTACCACATGTGGTATATAATACAAAAACATACTCTATTGTTAATTCATTGTAATCCATAATTTGAATTTTAAGAACTAAATCTCCATTTATAACTAATAAAGATTCAACGGTGGTACTTCTGATGCTTTCCATTGAAAAATTATTTTCCCAAGTGTCACTATATTTAGGATGAATCCAAAAAAGATATTCATTTTTATCATCATTTTCTTCATCATTCACTTTTTCCTTGCCTTTGTTTTTTGAATTTAATAAAATCTTCCTTTTTTTACATATTTTGGATGGTTCTTCATCAAGTTTACATTTATTAGGTACATTAGAAAAACATATGTGAATAGTAACCTTTTTTTCTATACCAAAATGTTGTAAAATTTTACTTATAAAATTATTTTCTTCTATTTTACATTTAAGAACAAATCGTTTAGAATCTTTTTGGCTTTTAATATATTTAGATGTTTCTTCAAATAATTTGTAGAATTTTTTTATATTAGAAATAGGAAATACACCACACATCCATAGATTCATCTCTCTTTTGCAATATTGATGCATTTCGAAGGTATTTGGTATAGCACATTTTTTGCAAATAATGTTATCTTCTCATAAATCTTTGAAGCAAATATCACAAATTTTGTGACAATGGTTTCTATATAAATATTGCTTTTCACTTGGATTTTGTGCATTTTTAGGTTTTGATTTAAAAATTTTATCAAAGTAATTTCCCTTTTTTATTGTATGAGCACATGGCAAAATGTATAGTTTTAAAAAAAAATCTTTACAATTTTGATTTGCAAACAAACAACCTTTAACTTTCTTACCTCCATAATCAAGTTCAAGTATATTACTTTCTTCAAGATATTTTACACTTATAACATGGTTTCCAAAACTTTTGTTTTAAGATCTTCCATATTAAAAAAATAATTCTATACAACAATATCCAACATATATATTTTTGAAAAAATACTTATTTAATATAATAATAATATAAATAAATAAATAAATAATGTTTAATTTTTAAATTTTCTCCACTCAAAATAATTTATAATTTTGTATAAATAATTTTATTTTATTATTATTATTATTATTATTATTTTATATTACTATATAATTTATATTTTATAAATATTAATTTATTATATTTAATTTTATGAAAAATAAGATTTGTTGCTTACAATCATATTTTTTTAATTTTTAAATATTATTGAAAAAAAACTATATATTTTTGTTGTGTAAATATAAATAGTCTTACATTGTGGGAGAATCAAAGAGTGCAAATATACAAGAAAAACTCAAGCATTAGTATGTAGGTAGAACACCATAGCAAAGAAAAATAAGTATGATATGCTCTCTTTCTTCAAAATAATCATAAAATTTGATTCGGTAAATACAACCAAACCCTAGTTATTTGACATTAACTAGTTACTTGGCATTCACTAGTTACTTGGCAGCAACTAGTTACTAGTTTATTGAGCTTAACTAGTTATTTTGCATGAACTAGTTAATTAGCATTAGTTTGCAAATATTATTTTTAATTTTTAATTTTTGACAAAACAGACTATTTTTTATTTAATATTCAGCTAATCATCATTATTTACAACTTTTCAAATAAAAGAAGCCTTCTCTAGGCCCCAATCTAATTTTAATGATTAGATCATGTGGCATGGCACATGTTGCCATTTAAAAATGATTTTTTAATTTGTTTTTGGAATTCATTGAAAAATATAATTGAAAAATAAAACATCAACAAAATCTTTGTACAATACTAAAAAAATTAATTTACGAAGATTTGAACTCAAAAATTAAAAAAAATGGCATTGAAAGAGCATTGAGTTAAACCTCAAAGCACTCTCAAAATAAGTTTAGAGAGCATTGAGGTGAACCTCAAAGCTACCTCAAAATGGGTTGAGGGAGCATTGAGGTGGACCTCAAAGCTATCTCAAACTTGAGGCTTGGTTTGAGGAAGCATTGAGGTGGACCTCAAAGTTACCTCAAAATGGGTTGAAGGAGCATTGAGGTGAACCTCAAAGTTACCTTAAAATGGGTTGAGGGAGCATTGAGGTGGACTTCAAAACTATCTCAAAATAGGTTGAGGGAGCATTGAGGCAATCACCTAATTTATTTTTGGCATTGGCCTAGTTTACTTTTTGTATCAAGTATCCAATCAAGCCTATCCAATCACACTTTCATGTTTAAACAGAATTCAAATCAAAAGTGATCAAAATAGTATTTTCTTTTTAAATATGAATTCTAATGAATATGAAACTTGAAACATCTAAATCCAATGATTTCATATGGAAAAGAGTACTATTTTGGTTTAGGGATTGTAAATCTACACAAATTCACTCTATTCTCATATTGTCTTCACTATCTTGGTCAATTGATGAGTCCTAATTTCAAATTGAAAGTTTAAGTTGATTTTTGGTCAAATGATAAGTCCATGAAAAACTAAAAAGAGTTTAAATCTCTTCTTGGTTCCAAAATGGGACCAAGAAAAAAAATTCAACTCTCTTCTTGATCCCAATTAGGAATCAAATTTTTTTTTAATTTAAATGTTTTTGTGGACAATTGATGAGTCCTAATTTCAAATTATAAGTTTAAATGTCTTTTTGGTGAATTAGTAAGACCTCCAAAAGAAATTAAGTGAAAATCTCATCCTAGTCCCAAAATGGAAGAGACAATTTGCCATAAAGGAAATAGAGATTTATTCCATCCAAACTTAGTATTGCTTTATAAATCCAACATTGGTATTCTTTATTGGAAGTACACAAGTCAAAAAGATTTGCAGTGGAAGACTAGAAATGCTCACAATAAATATAGATAATGAAACCAAACATGCCAATTTCATGCCAAATTTCTGTTGATTTCAGTAAATTTCCGTCAAAAAATGGCCAAATCAACGCGACTGAATCGACTGAAATTGCTGAAATTTCTAGTAGTGATATTACATCATTCTACCTCCAAGGTACTATCAATGAGGGTAGGTTAGACCATTCAAGGTCAAATCTATGTCTACACCACTACATTCTTCATTCTCTAACTCTTCACCTTGTTGTCCTAATACATGCCATGAAATTGGCATGTTTGGTTTAACTTCATCCACAATGTCTTAATCACTATCCAAGTCATCACCTAAGTCTACTATATTGTGCCTACCTTGGCTATCAAACTGGATCTTAGAGTTCAAATTCCACCCCTCGCCACCATCCAATGTTGTGTTGAAACTACTAGACCCTTGGCCATCTGCAATGTCATCAACAATTCCACTTGGTGACATGAATCCAAACGGTGTTGAAGTGGATTCATTTTGAGGTTGTTCATTTGATTGAAGATTAGGCCCAAATCCTCCACCAAATTTGAAAGCCCCTCCTAAAACTTTACTATACTCATAATCATCCCAACAAGCATTCCAACATCTAGGGGAGTGCATTACAAAGGAAGTTCATGGGTGAGGAGCAACCAAACCCTAACTACCCATTTCTACTTTTCCTAATTACTTTCTAATAAACCATAATTTCAACCTACAATTTTGAGCTTTGTTTAACAATGTCTATAGGTTTCTATTGCCAAAAATTTCAATCCTAAATAACATGTGATATATTGTTTGGAAAGGATTGAAAAATGAACTAAAATGGCATGTTTTTCAACTAAAATATTTACATGAAAATAACTATTGTATCAATCTTCAGCCAAAATAAACTTTCAGTAGAAAGCTATTTTATAGAATTTTTTTTTCATTTTTCAATTTTTTTTCTTATATAATATAGGAGTGTGAAAGTTATTTTTAGCTTTACAATGTATCTTTTTTCTTCTAAAATTTGTAACTAATTATTTTAACATAAAAAATACCAATAAGGAAATTAGATTTTCCTATTTTAAAACAACAACTTTCAAAGTAGGAAAATCTAATCATATTTTTTTTAGAAAAAAAATAAAATTATAGGATATAATATAAGGGGTCCAAAATTTGGTCGCTCCTCACCCATGAACTTCTTTTGTAGTGCACCCCCCAAGTCCAACATCAAATTTAGCAACTTAACTCATTTAGGAACTCAATTGAAATTTAGCAACTTAACTCATTCAAAAATTCAATTTAATTTCAACAACTCAACCCTAAACGATATGAATATTGGACCAAATGAAGGAACGATCTAAGGGTTGTAGTCAAAATCCAAATTGCCAAAATTGATCATTTGTGCCTACATAAGCTATGTTCATGTGTGCCTTTGGACAAATATGAAAGTACTGGTTTTCAGAATTGGTTGAAGGGAGACAAGACCAAATACGGAAGTTTGGATACGTTGCTACAGTTGATGAATCAATATGTGGTCTAGGTGGACTACAATAAGTACAGCAGTTGATGGGAGGTGTGTTTCTACGCATCAAACGCTACGTTTGTTCATTTTGTGTTTTGGAGCCAAGTGTAGTTTTGGATAGAGGGATTTGTGTAGGGAGGTATGAGGGTGTGGATGTCTGAAGTTGAAAGATAAGCAGGGTTATATCAAATTGGCCGGTATGGCAATAGTCACTGACTTGAGTCGGAAGGAAGAGCTTAGGAGAGATTCACCCTAAGAACAAGAGGAGCACTTGTAGAACGCCGTTTCCTGATGTTATTCATGTGGTGTGATTAAACTGAATGATCTTTAAGAGGATTTGTGAAGTGTGTCTTATGTGGGGAAATTGTATTGTGAAAGGAATTATGATGAGGACGAGGAGGAAGATAGAGATAGCGACAGAGAGGGGAGGGATTGGCAGTTATATTTGGCAATGTTAACGACTCAGGTGGCCTTGACGAAGAGTACCTTGATCAAATTGCTACCTAAATTTCATGATCTACTATGAATTTTCTTCTGTCACCTGCCACGAGTTTTATGTTGTAAGTATGAGATTTTATCCGAGTAATGTCCTTTGGGGATTAGGTCCTTGTTGCAGAATTAGGCCCTATGAAATTTGAGGTTTTTGAGCACAATTCATGTCGATCTATAAAAGGCATCGTTCTCTCTTTTTGTGGCCCAATCTACAAATGAGTTCTTCTCTTTGAGGTTGTCTCGAGTACAACCTTACCTGAAGCTATTTTTTTTTAAACTCATTCCTAATTGAACATATTGTGTTGGTGAAAACGCAGCATTTAGCTCTTATGATTCACCGAAGTCCTTTTTGTAAGGATTGAACAACGGTATACAGTTGAAATGAATCATCCACAAAGCCTCCATCAATTTGGTTATAGAATATATAATCAAAGTCATCCTCCAAAAGTAAAGACATTGAAACATTGAAATTGAATATCCACGTCAGATTTTGAATCACTCAAAACCAATCACCACATGACATATGACACTTTTTTTTACCACAAAAATTCTTTCATTTATGCCAAATCTGACGGACCTTCTTTTCCCATCTGCATTGCAGTGCCTTTTTTGCAGTCAAACGTAAGTGTAACAACAGTATCATATCATCTATCTTGGATTTGCCTTGTGGAAAAAAAATTCTTGGGTGCCTACAAGCATCAACATTCGAATTCACGTGGCACCAAGCGTGATGCTGAGTATGCTTCACTCAGCAAGGACGAGATGGTTTAAGGGTTTAGGATTACATGGGTATCCTATAGGTTGTTGACTTTTTAGAATTGGATTTTTATTGAACCTACCCCTCATTTGGGGGGTTTATAAATCCAATGGGGGTATTTAGAACCCATACAAATTTATAGATTGTGAAATATAGAAGGTTTGACTTTAGGGTTTTTAGGTTTGATTTGGCTATAGCAGATTGCATATGAGGAATTTTGAAGTGAGAGTTATCTTTTTGGAAAGGGCTTGATGAGAGCTTTCCAAAAGTGTCTTGTTTTCTAAAAATAGTAATGTTTATTTTTTACTCTTAGGTTGATTTTTCAAGACTTTGACTTTTAGATAGCATTTGTTATCTTGTTCGCAAGAGAATATTGTTATAAATCTCTTTCCTAGGATCACGAAATGGCGTGACACTTTTCTATTGGACTTTGTATGGATGAGTTACAAGTGGATGAAGTTTTATTTTTCAAACTTCATCCATCAATTGCCGCTATTTGTAGTATCAAATGATGAAGTGAAAGACATTTTGGAAAGGGTTTTCCAATGTCTACAAGTTAGTGTATTTTCCTCAAGCTAAAAATAGATATTTACTAGGGTCAAAACATGAGGTATTACATATGTGCTTTTATATAGAGAAGAGCAATTGAATTCAAAGGGTATGGTGTTGTAGGTTATTTCCCCGAGATTCTAGGATGACATGGCACTTCTTGGTTAAACATCATATGCATGAGTTATAAGCGGATGAAGTTTGAAAATCCAAACTTCATCCATTAATTGCCACTCTTTTTAGTATGGGATGAAAAAGAAAAAAAACATATTTGAGAAGGATTTAGAAGCATCTTCGAGGTGGTGCATTTACTATAGGCCAAAAATAGAAATTTGTTGCGGTCAAATTGTAAGGGGCTATATAATCGCTTTGGCATGGAGAAGGGCAATTGAATTCAAAGGGCATGGTGTTGTAGGTCCTTTCCACGGGATTCTAGGATGATGTGGCACTTTTTGGTTAAACATCATATGCATGAGTTACAAGCGGATGAAGTTTGGAAATCCAAACTTCATCCATTAATTGCCACTCTTTTTAGTATGGGATGAAAAAGAAAAAAACATATTTGGGAAGGATTTAGAAGTATCTTCGAGGTGGTGCATTTACTATAGGCCCAAAATAGAAATTTGCTGCAGTCAAATTGTAAGGGGCTACATAATTGCTTTGGCATGGAGAAGGGCAATTGAATTCAAAGGGCATGGTGTTGTAGGTCCTTTCCACGGGATTCTAGGATGATGTGGCACTTCTTGGTTGGACATCGTATGCATGAGTTACAAGTGGATGAAGTTTGGAAATCCAAACTTCATCCATTGATTGCTGCTATTTTAGGGTTTAGGGTTACAAAGACATCCCTAAATTTTTAACATGCTTTTTTGTGGCTAATTTTTGGTCTACCCACCCACCCCCATTTTCATATATTGCGGTTTAAAGGTTTAAGATTTTAGGGTTTAGGGTTTACAAGGGGGTTCCTGATTTTTGAACATACTTTTTTGGGGTTGATTTTTGGCCTACCCCCCTCCCATTTTCATATATTGCACATCCAATGGTGCAAAAAACCATTAAAGTATCACTGATTGTGAGATTTAGCATGTTTGACTTTTGAAAGATGAGTTGACTTTCTTTATTTGAAGTGATTTTGAAATTTAGAGTAGACCTACCTCCTATTTGTATGTGTTGTGAATCCAATGGTGGTGTTGGTTTCTCCAAAAAAGTTTAGGGTTGGACGCGGTGAGCGTTTTAAAAGTGGCATTTAGGGTTGTTATCTTTGTGAGGTTGAGGAATTTGAGGGATTAGAGGATACCTATCCCCCCCATTTTAAAGGGTTGTGAACACAATGGAGTAATAAAAATCCATTAGAGTAGGGTTTTTTTGGAGGATATGGCCGATTTGACTTTTAGAGCCTTTGAAGTTGACTTTTTGAAGGTGGTTGATTTTGGAGTTGAAAAGAAGCATGTTGTAGAGTTAAAAATGGGTGTTTAGGATTGGTATTACATTTGTTGATACAACCTTGTATGCATGAGTTATAGATGGATGAAATTGTGTGCTTATTTTGGAACTTCATCCATTCATAACTTTTGCATACAATATCTGATTGGGGAGTTCTTTATCATTTTGGAATCCCCTTGGATATATCTATAGTATGGTATTTTGAACAAAAATTAAAAAAATTTGGAATGTGTGTGAGGTTTAAGGTTTAAGGTAGACTGTAAAATATATATATATATATATATATATATATATATATATATATATATATATATATATATAATGGATGAAAATATTCATATACATAACAATCCAAACCTATATGAAAACTTATATAACAATCTAGGCAATAGATCGAACGTACACTCTCCACTCCGCCCCGTACAAACCAAGATAGTGACGAGCTGCGCTTACGCGATCGGTATAGATATTCATCTTTGGGAGATTGAAGATTGTTGGAAGTTGATGTTTGGGAAGTTCATAAAGGGGCTATTAGTGGGAGTGTAAGGTGTTTCATTTTTTTATGATAGAATAACTACCATCAACAAGCTAGCAAACCTTTTTGTACTCGTTTAGAGGTTGTTGGTAGTTGACAAGTATGAAGTTATTGTTTGATATCTTGTATTGCCTATTCCAAGATTCATGTATAATTCTCTAAAATCTTGAAATGTAAGTATACCTTGAAATTGAGGATTCGGGAAATTGAAATTTGGGATATTTTTTTGTCATGCAAGCAGTTGAAGGAATTGAGGTTGAGGGTAGTCATTGAATTTACAGTGAATTTGAACTACTATATAATTGTGAGTTGTTAGTTGTTCAATTTTGAGAGGATGTCATTCTACATTGCATAGGGCCCATTGTCATGTCTAGGTACTTCACTATACCTTGTAATCCATATATATGTGTGCCAATTTTTTTTTTATTATAGGGGCTATTTAACTACTTTTTTACAATAGATATATATCTATTTTTTTCTACTTCTATTTTCATCCATTTTCTACACCCTATGATAGTTACAACTGAAATTTGAGGCATTTAAACAAGTTTCTAAAATTTATGCCTTGTTTCAAAGTTGATTAGTATAACATATACACTCTAATTATTGTTGATTACAACCTATATAAATAACACATATACAAACATCATATATCAAATAATTCATTCAAGCAAATTATACAAATGAATCATACATGTACAATAGGAGAAAAAACTACAAAAATTGAAAACCCTACAAGTTGTATTATGGCTAAGATTGATTTATGCAATTACTAATGCAGTGATTTAGAGTCTCAAAATCTTACAAAATGTGTAGGTAAGTAGATTGGTTTTAAAATTTAGGGTTCAAGGCATGGTAAAATGATTATAGTTCCTACTTGAAAAAAACCCTAACTCTAAATATACACAACCCCGAATGAATTTTTTTCATTATTTAGTCTATTTGCAAATGGAAATAGAAGCTCCTCATGCAAGTTCCTTCCTTCTTTTTTAAACTACCTTTTGTTTAATTTTATAGATTATGTACTACAGATCATTATAATGTATTGCATAGCAATTGTAAAACAATGTGCTTCAAAAAAGTGATGCTATAGTAACTTGAAAATTTAAGATGTATCTTATAGTAGGTCTTACGTTGTTTTTATAGTAACTACTAATAAAGAACTCAATTTGTCACACCAATGTGGGAACAAGTCTACATTGCAATGGATCAAATTTAGTTCAATCATGACTATCAAGGTCCACATTCTTGTTTGCAGCACCTTTGCACGTGGAATATCTTCTTTCATAAAAGCCATAGATAGTTTGGGAGATGGAAATGACAATTCAACATGTATGGAGGTAATCTAATTACTACATATCTCAAATCACTAGCTACTATGGATGGCATGCATAGATGGAGTACTTGTAGTTTTAAGACTTCCTATAGATGTTGGAACCATGGAGGCACTAGAGGACTCACCTATAATTCAACAACAAAGAGCTTTTGGTCTTTGACTCCATTGTCTTTGTGTCCAATATATGTTTTTCTATAATTGATGTTGAGATCATCAAAACTAGTTTATAGTTACATGTGCTTATGTTTATTGTATAGACATAGTAAAGCCAATTAGCATATTGCAAACTTTTTAAGGATCAAAATTAGCATTGAATCTAATGTCAAGGATTCTTATAGAAGGTTTTATTAAAAGATGGTTTACTAATATGTGGAGGCTACACACTCAAAGTTGAAGACTCAAATGGATGCCATAGCAATAGACTTGGAAATGGACTTGCATGACCAACAAGTATTGTTGAAGCAACATGTTTACATTGTATTAAGCAAATCAACCAAATTATTGGTAAGAAAACAATCCCAAAACAAGTTCATCAATGAGAATTCATTTTACAAAGATTTTTTGACTTTAACATATTGAAGTCTTCTATTTCCAACATTTTAAGAGATAATATACTTACAAATGTTGAGAATTAAGTTTTTGGTGTATATATAATTGCAAATACAAATGATTGCAAAAAAAAAATGTTTTTTCAAGGTTCTAAAGAAAGATAATAATTATCAAACTGAGATTCCCATCAACACTTCAAGCAAGTTTTGCATTTGTATGTATGACATCTACATTTTGGAAAACTAATATGTACATTTTTTTCAAAATTGGTTTAAGGCACATGTTTGGGGATAGGTGTCTCCACCCCTAAAAATCTTAAATAGAAACAAAGTTGACAGGGATCCATTTGCAATGAGAGAAGTCATTGCATTACTATCCAATTATAGCAATAGGGCATTTGCTCTCATACTCAGTGTCGTGGTGGTTTCAATCTCCCTACCTCGTTTCATTTGATTTGCTTGTGAGAAGGTACCATTATGGGGAATTTCATTAAAATGGTGATTATTCCATGAAAATGGCACAAAGGAGAACTGCAAAATGGAAGAAATTCATAGAAAAATGGCACGAGGATGAAGAAACATGAGAGTTGCATTGCAATTTGGATTTGTTGGGGACAAAATTGACACATCTATAAGGTTGACATGCCAAAAAGTGATGTTGTATATGCTCTTCACTCGTGTAAATGGCATGCAAAATATTGACATTTTAATGAAATTCCCCATCATTGTGTTCTTCATTTTTGTTGGTTTGCTAAATTATTATTCTACAAGTGTTGGGGACAGTGCAGTCGCAGGGGATCATTGGTATGCGTAGTTGAGGTTTGTGATTCCTTGTTTAGGTTCAATTGATATATATTTTGAAATATATGTTTCTCAAGTTACACAAATTTTACATCAAATTTTTTTTTGAATTTGCAGCTCCAACTCCTTTTGTATTCATGTCTTATTATATTGTGTAATAAGCTAGTAATATATTATTTATAATGTCGAAATGATTCTTCTTCTGATTTTGCTTGAAACATGATTGCCTTGATTTTTTTTATAAACTTACAAATTGATTTGATGGTATTTTGTTCTATTAATTACTTAGCATAGTTAAGATATTTCACAATTACTAATGTGGCTATGTGCCATTGGCCCATGATTTTGGATAATTCAAGATTAAAAAATAACTAAAAAATCCATACCTTAAATGAGACTACTACACTAAATAGTGAAATTAGGTTGCCTTACTCAAGAAAGTTACCTCATGACTCACCACTTCTCCAGATGGAGGCACAAGCAATTCTTTAAACCCAAGCCATGAACCAGTGCACCAACCCATGCAACACACATGGTTCCTACATTAGTGCATCCTTGTACAAAAATTGTACATATTTATATAGTGTAGAATGTCGAGAAATTAGTGTGAGGCAACCTAATTTCACTATTTAGTGTAGTTTTTGTTTGTTACTAAAACTGTGCATCCCAATCACCTTTTTGGTATTGTTGAAACTCTTTGTGAGGGGGTGCAAGGGCTTCATTTTTTGCATACAATATGAATATTTCTGGATTTTAGAGTTATTTTAGGATTCTAGATCTTTTAGATCATGCGTCACTCGGTTGTGGTCACCAAACAAACTAGATAAATTATTCCAAAAGCATGACAAAAGCATGACAAAAGCATGACAAAAGCACGGAAACTGGCCAACGGCTTACTGTTCATGGATGAAAATAAAGTGACGACTTCCCATCCAGACGATGAATTTGCAGTCAATAAATGCTGATATTGGAGATGTTCATCCATCCACGCGACCCTGAGACGTGCTGCAGGCCAGTGGGTACTCTCTCAGATGCTGGAGCTCCTCTCTGCCAGTCTCCGATCACCTTCGCTTTCCTTTTGCTCCGCAGATCCATCGGTGTCTTCTCCGATCAGTGAGTTTCATTCCTATTTTCCTAAGCTTCAAGAAATTCTTACGTTGCCAAGGTTATTTTCTCTATTGAAATCGCTTCAGACTGTCGTGAACGCCAGAGCTTCAGGAGCTTCAGCTTCGAAGGAAAAGGAATTCTACCTCGAGGTTTTGTGATTTTTTTGACTAGATGGTTCGATTAGTCTTTCGCCCCTATACCCAAGTCTGACGAACGATTTCCACATCAGTATCGCTACGAGCGCACGCCAGAAGGGCGAACCCACGCCAGAAGGCCCACGGGCGATTAGGGTCGATTAGGATTAAGTCTCTTTCAGATTCTATTCTGCCTTGAGATCGATCACGGTGATTCAGAGCGCTAAATATTGGAATATTTGTATTTGTTTTTGTTATTATTTTTTTTGTAGGTGAGGAGTGTGGATGGCGTCTGCGGTCGCAATGCCTTCTGCGGAGGTGGGGAAGAAGAAGAGCAGCAATGCGGGCGAAAGGGAAAAGTTTATGGAAGTTTATCAGCAGCTGAGGAAGGAGCTTCTTTCCGATTCGGAGCTCGTCACGTACACTGATGAATCCCGAGCTTGGGTTGAGGAGGTTGATGATCTGAACTTCGATGCCCGTAGGTTTTGGATTTATTTTGAGATACAATCTGTTTTTTTTACTTTCAGAAATCGTGTGCACTAGATGTTTGTCGTTGTTAGGTGCATTGACTTCTTTTTTTCGGAATCTTCGCGTTGCATCAACCAATGTGCAACTTTCTAGAGAGAGCTTGAAACCCTCATTCTTGTTACCGTATCTACATATCAGATTTATCCCTTTGCAAACGAAATCCTGGATGTTTGGTGTGCCCACATCATTTATTCAAGTGTTCCCAACCAATCAAGCAATTACAGGAGTCACCTTTTTTTCCAAACAGTTTGTACTTTGGGTGAACTTGTATGTGGCTAAGTTAGCCTGAACGGTGACTTAATATTTGCTATGATATCCAGGTCGGTTTCACAAATTTAATCGATTGCTGATATAGTTGATATAACTGATAGTTTTTGTTAATCAATTGCTGATATAGCTTATGTGTTAATTGTTATGTTGTACAGATGCTAGACTACACTGTTCCTGGAGGTGTGGCTTCCTATTCCCGGTTAATTTGAATTGAGAGTTTCTATTGTTCTTTTGGCTTCTGGTTTTAGCATGAATTATTCTAGCACAGATGGTGCTTGATTGTATCAGATCTGACGTACTGGAGGTTGTCGACAAGTTCGTGAATATGTGCGTTTGGATTGGTGTCGTGCAGGCAAATTGAACAGGGGTCTGTCAGTGGTCGACAGTTTGAAGCTTTTGAAGAAGGAGTCGCTTTCTGAGACGGATATATTCAATGCATGTGCCCTCGGATGGTGCATCGAATGGGTATGATCACCTCCCATATGAAGGAAATGGCACCTTTAGGCATTACATAGCAAATATTTTCTTGACGACTTTGTTGGCAATTACCGATTTTCTGGATTGTGGGTACTCATTGTAGTCTTTCTGGATACAGTTGCAAGGCTATTTTTTGGTCCTGGATGATATCATGGACAGCTCAGTCACTCGTCGAGGACAACCCTGCTGGTACCGGGTTCCAAAGGTAAGCTATTTGGAAGTCGATAAATAATCACGAGAGTTTTAGGTGCATGAGAGGCAGGACTTCGGCAGGTAGTGTTTCATGAATGTGAACTTGCGAACCTCTTCTTGAATGTGAAATCGCTTGGGCATATTCAATTTTCGATTTGGAAACTCAGCTGTCTAATGGTCATACTCGTCTGCAGGTTGGTCACATTGCGATTAATGATGGAATTATATTGAGAACGCACATTTCTCGTATTCTGAAGACACATTTTCGACAGTCACCTATCTACGTGGAACTTGTCGACTTATTCAATGATGTTAGTTCTGCAGACTTCTTTTATCTTTTTTCTCGCTGCTTAGGCTTTGCTCTTTTCTGTCTCCAGTCATTTCCAAATTACGGTCTTGATATCTTTTACAAACTGGCTCTCTGAGGCATC
This sequence comes from Climacium dendroides, assembly GCA_950106755.1. NCBI lineage: Eukaryota > Viridiplantae > Streptophyta > Bryopsida > Hypnales > Climaciaceae > Climacium > Climacium dendroides. The sequence continues at coordinate 27,650,996 of OX467089.1, read as the reverse complement.
ATCTCTGAATTTCAGAATACTGAAGAAGAATTGAACACTGTAGGTTGAATATCAGACAGCGTCTGGACAGATGTTGGACCTGATCACCACGCCAGCAGGAGAAGTGGATTTATCCAAATATGTGTTGCCTACGTAAGTTACTGGACGTTTCGCCACCCGATTATTCCATGCTTCTTTATTGACTTGGTTGAAAATTGCACTTGTCTTTAGTTAGAATGGCATGTGCTTTTCAGTGCATGCACTTCCTCAGTGACCAGACTTTGTATTGGTGGGTAACAGGTATTTGCGAATCGTGAAATACAAAACTGCTTACTATTCATTTTATCTACCCGTAAGATTACTCTGCAAGAGACATTGTTCCTTTCTTTTTTTAATTTTTCAGTCTTTCATTATACATGTTCGTATTTGCTTTCTACGGAATTCTTACTTGGAGATCGAGTTATCCCACGTCGCAGATACTGAGGAGGCATTATCACCTTTAAGGAAACCATAGTTGATGCACTGTCTTGTACACCTTTCAAAATGATCTCTACCCGTTTTGATGTCTAATGCTTACGGGTACTTCTTACTGAAATCAGCCATCCTGATGACGGATTTGCCACATGCTGCTCATTTATTGTGTCGTAGGTGGCATGCGCTTTGCTTTTGTCTGGGGAAACGAGCGTGCCTAAGTTTGAGGCAGCTAAGAAAGTCCTTGTTCAGATGGGAACGTACTTCCAAGTTCAGGTACGTCCTGCTGCTGACGTTTCGATTTCTTACACTTGCAGCTTTGTGTATGTATGCATTTGTGGAATGTCTCTGAAACTGCGTTTTATTTATGTGTTGCAGGATGATTTTCTGGACTGCTATGGTGCCCCTGAAGTGATTGGAAAGGTATTCAATTGGTTCAAATCCTAGCTTAGCTTATGACTGGAATAGGAAGCTCTTGTTTCTGAAGACATCTGATTTGTGATCCCCTCATGAGATTCTCCAGTGACTTTGCTGTATTGGTGATATGTATGAACGATCTCATATTTTACCAATGGATTTTTTGTGATAATCTAAGGTCCTCAGAATAAATGCTAATGCAGTTTAACTAGGTGCGCATTTGATGATTACTGAGAGTGTCTTCCTCACAAATGCTCTTTTTAATTCAGTTTGAACATTCTGGATGGCTATAGATTGGAACTGACATTGAAGACACAAAGTGCTCCTGGCTGATAGTTCAAGCTTTGAAGCGTGCCAATGAATCTCAGAAACATATTTTGAAGGTCAGTTCGTTTTCAATGAGCATTCTGTGGTGATTCCTAACTTTGAATGAGTTCAGGAAGCTTTCATTACTTGTGTGCTCTTCATGGGGGATTCACAATGAGCCATTTCAAGAATTATGGATACTTCTGAGCCCTCCTCGATTGGATTCCCACTTGTACTCAGAGAATTGCACATTCATGTTTAATGCGTAACTTTCTGTTTTGTGAAGCAGAAAATTGTACAGGAGAGATATATTCAGTCTTCCTTAGTGAAAAGAACTGATGGCAAGATGAAAATTTCTTTGGTTTGGACGGAATATAGCAGATTTGCTGCTTACTATGTTACGAACTGGACTATTGTTGGGTTTAGGTTTTCAATCATGTCTGAATAGCTACGTTTTTCGTTTTTGTGTTTCAGGTTAATTATGGGAAGGCAGACCCATCCTGTGTTGCTGAGGTGAAGCGTGTGTACAACGAACTTGAACTTCAGGTCGGCTTAGGACTTTCCCTCGTTATTTGAAACCAGATAACATCTTGTTTCCTTTCCAAATCTCAGCTCTTCGGAATATATCCTGCAAGTAATTCTCCATCTACAGTTTCTTAATCCATATTTAAGTCATCAACTACAGGCGTGTCAAGTACGTGTAACTAATTGAGGCGTGTCGATACACAGAAAGCATTTGAGGACTATGAACGAGATAGCTATCAAAGTCTTATCTCTTCTATCGAGAGTCAAAATGACCAAGCCCTGCAAGTAAGCTTTATTATTTTCCCGTAGTCTTATCTTTCAATATGTTTATATCGTGCTTTACTCTCTAAATGTTTATCAATTTGGAATGTCCAGGCTTTTATTGTTTAGTAGAGTTACTGGAGATTTATTTCAATTTGTAAAATGTTTTCTAAGAATAGTGTGCTCTTTGAATTCACCCGTGCTGATACAAATGTTTCGACACAGGTGGTCTTGAAGTCATTTTTGGCCAAAATCTACAAACGCCAAAAGTAGAGCAGATGGCTAGACTTGGAAAGGTAGCAGCAGCCACTCTAATTCATATCAGCTTGTTGCGAACATTGTGATGCTCCAGGAGTACGTGCAGGGTTTTTAAAATTTGTGACACGAGGTGCAGGGTTTTTAAAATTTGTGACACGAGGTGCAGGGATTTGATTCAAAAGAGCCTCGTGTCCAAACGATTTATCCGAACGATTTTATAATGCATGTCGTCTTAGAATTGATAGTGCTGAATTGGCCAGCCTAATTATGCAGATATTAACGAAAACTAATCCTAACCCTACAACGACAGCCATATGACAACGTAATTGAATTTCAAAATCCTTCACTCTGTTTGGTCCCATTTTGTGACGAGTCATGAATGAAGATGATTATATTAATTTTTCAGTTATTAAATCACTTGTCTTCTTATATTCTTTAAAAATTTAGATTTTTATTGTGAATACTTGAATTTATTGAGAATTTTTTGAGGAAAAGTGAAGTGGGAAGCTGCTACAATACCGGTAAGGTGGAGGCACCCATTACCAACCAGTGCCCCATAGGATAGACAATCAGTAGGGTGTCTCAAACCCAAGAGAGGGTGGGACTCATTTGCATTAATTTCAAATACAAAGAAATTGGGTTCTGTAACCAATGTGGTCTCGACACTCCTACAAAACTTGTTCCTTTTGCGTGCCAAAATTACCTACAAGTATTCTCCCAGTGGTCAATTTTATAAGACTTTAGACATTGGACATAGGTCAAGCCCAACTTCAGACTTTCATAATTCATAGTAATTTCAATTTGAGCTGTAAATTCACCAAACTTTCTACTACAGTGCCATTTCTATCTTTGCACTCTAGTAAATATTTGCTTTGACAAATGCTGCTGAGAATCATATCTACCATGGCTTAAGTTCTCTATGGGTGGCTTTACCTTATTTCATAATTGGAATTGACATTCTGTTTTGTTCAATTTATCATATTCTAAATTTAACATCTTTATGTTATTGTTTTATAAGAGTTTATTTACCTTGAAATTTCTTTCGCTTTGGAAATTCTTGTGCTTTCCTTCAGGCTCGAGCATTTATAGACACTTTCTCGCTTTCAACTTATTAGACTTTTTCAAAGTAGACCTGTTACCTACTAGTGATTTTGTTTGGGTCTGGATGAATACATACTCCCCATAATACTTTTCTTGCACTTTTGTTCCTTTCTTTGATACATATTGATTCACAGGATTTTCAGAGTTTGAATTTTTAATGAAATGGCTTTTCAAGAAAATGGTTGCAAGAGTGATTGCCCAAATTGAATTTGACTCAAATGTACATAAATTTTTGGTTTCGAATTGTTGAACCATCAAAAGACTTCAAGGACTTCAAGGAAGCTTGATGAAGTTCATCAAGTGAAGGTTAATTTGGGTTCGATTGTTTGGTTTGCACGGAAATAAGGCTTTGGTGAAGATGTATGAATTTTTAATGGCAATGAATGGCATTTTTTTATTTGAATAATCTTTGCTTCATGATCTATCTATTTTGATCGAACTATTGCAATTTAGCACTTTTGTTTAATCAAAGTTGAGTAAATAGAAAGAATAAATTACATTGAACTTTTGTCAAGTATTATTTATAAAACTGTTGGTTATAGATAAAATTACTATTTTGTGTATCTCACAAACTTAAAAAACAAAGAAACTATGATAATTAGATTTACATGAATATTGTTTACAAATTTTACTTGTAAATGGTCTTTTTACATCATAAGCAATTGCAAAAGCCTTCATTAACCCTTTAGTGATTGTGGTTGATTTGGGGGGCGGGCATAGTTTTTCAAGAAAATGAATTTTGTGGTCATTCTAAAGATGTAGTCTTAGATCAAACTGTACAAGGTGTTTTCATAAGGGAGATTCTTCAATCTAACAAAAAATCAAACTCATCCAACGGTACAGATTGCTATAAATAAAGTAGGAGGTCCATAAATCAACCTTTTTGAGGCTAAAATCGAATTTTGGAGAGTGAAACATCTTTAAATATATTTTAGTAAATTTTCCTCAAAAGACAAGAAGAATAGGCATCCAACCCAAGTCGTTTCATATTTTTTCACGCTTTGTGAAATTAGTTACAAATTTTTGAAGTTCACAAAAAATGGTCATATGTGGTCATCAAAATGAATATCCTTCTAAAATGTGCAGATTTGGTTCATTGAAGAAAGTGAAATGTACCTCTAAATCATGTTTGCTTCTAGAGTCTTGTTGGAGTTTGAGTTGCTTTCCTTAATTCCCCAAAATCAATGACTTGAATGACCCTTTAGAATTTGCACTACATAAATACCAATGCATAAGTTTACTTTGGGCATTCATGAGATTACAAAGCAACACTTATGCCTTGTCAAGACATCAAGTTACAAAAAATCTCACAATTTGGTTGATATTTTTTTGTATTTTTGTTAAACACTTCCCATTTGAAGGTCCAAGCCATTTGAGTTTGCAACCTCATAGCTAATTCATCAATGCTCCAATTCTCTTGAAATTGGTTTTGTTTGAAGCACACAAAGACATTCTAATTGCGTTCCTCTTTGAGATTTTTGTGATCAAATGTATTTTGAACAATATTAGACTGAGAGTCCAAAAGCAACCAAAAAGTGGTCGACCAGTCACTAAAGGGTTAAATGTAATCAAACATGTTTCTAAGTGCAAATGTAGTCTTTTCACTTTAAATTGATAAACTTTGATGTTTATCTTTTAAACTTAAAGACCACATATGCATCCAATATATACTTTGAATAACCACTAAAATCAATTGCAACTTAAATATAAGAGTGATTTTCATTCTTTTTTCAACAAGTTTATAGATTAAATTTTCAACCATAGTTTATTTTAAAGATTCTTTGGTTGAGATCTTTGTTGAAGTCACATTTGAATGGTTGAGTTTGAAATGAGAAAGTTAGCTTTAGAATTGAAACATTCTTGCATTTTTTTAATTATAGTGAGAGGATTTGCACAATAATGAGAAGACACTATACACAGTGTATGTGAAGATAAAAATGATCTTAATCCAATTCTTTCATCAATGCAAAGTTAAATTGGATAGTATTCTTGGTGCAAGGGAAATGGAAATTTTGACACCCAGAAGCATATTTTGGTTAAATATTGTATATGATATTAAAAAGGTTTGAAAGCATATCGATGGATGACCTAAAATATAATTGGTTCTTGATGCCAGTGCTAGGATATATTCTCAAATTGAATATGTATTTATATTCCCTTATGTCATCCATCATAGATCTAATTTCGAAAAATATAAAGATGAATTATAGAATGCAACAAATTATTTTTATGAATTTTTAATATTTTATAATGAAGACTCATAACTTTAGTATTAAATATTAATTAACAATATGCTTATTCATATGTTTGAATTTAATTAAACTAAGATATTCTATTGTTGTATGGTTAACCTATCAAAAGGTTTTTAACTATGTTTTCACCAAAAAGGCTCCAAAATTGCCATTTTTAGTACAAATACCAAATTTTAGAAAAAAAACACATTTTTGAACACATGTAACCATAGCATCTTGTAGTACACTAGTTGAAAAGATACAAAAAAAAATTCAGAAATTTTCACCAAGTGGATTGCAAGATATTAGCATTTGCAATGGCAAAATTCTTTTTTTGGGCCCTACAAAAAATGGGGTAGTTGTACTTCACAAGGTCATGTGTATGAAAAAATGTCCCAAATAATGGTGCTTCTTTGGATTTCTTTCTTCAAGGCAAGTTAGCTACATGTGTGGAAGTTTTCAGATCATTTAGAATTGTACAAACATATAGGAAAAGAATAGTAAATAGTAAGAAGTAGAGAATGATTTAAACTACTAAATTGTTAACAATTTATTTATGGATTTGAAAAATGTCAATTCCAATGGATGTATTGTTGCAGTAAACAATCTACATCCAATGATTTTTATTTTTTTAAGAAATATTAAAATTTGAATTAAGTAAAAGACTTCAAAGATTATTTTAGAGTAGAGATTCCATAAATACTTGCAAACTAAAACTCCTCATAACTTTCATCTCATTAATCAAAATGGAACGATTCAAAGATTTCTCTCTCTCTCTATATAATATATAAATCTAAAAAATCTGTTTTTTATTTTTTATTTAAAAAAAGATGATTGTTTAAGAATTTTTTTGAACTGCCTAGGCTACCTGAAATTCAAAGAAAATTACATGTCATACAATAACTTTTCATATAATCAAAAGTTATGAAATTTGTTGGAACTTAAAGCTACTCCTTGGGCACATGTAAAAAAGTTTCAAACGGAACAAATAAAAAATCTATTTGTAGTGAGTTGTTCAAAATCACTATGCTTCCAAAAAACATAGTTTGGTCCTTTAGGGATTAAACTTTTACCAATAGTCTTCAACTTTTACCAATAGTCTTCAGAAACAATTTCTATTATAGAAATATGGGCATTTCAAGAATGCATTTTATATTAGTACAATATACTATTCAACCTATTTTTAATATCACTTAGTATAATAATATCAATGTATACTGCAATTTCTTTTAAACTCTATTACCAAAAAGAAATCCTAGAACACAAAAAACATAATCCATTAAAAAATAAACACATGTGTCATTCTTTCATTCAATGTAAAACTTTTAAAACAAATTCCTCCCAAAATACATTGTTATTTTTCTTCCAAAAAGATCCTAAATATTTTAATGAAAAAAAATACACCAAAAGTATAAAAAATCTAAAGATGTTTCAATATTTTACTAGAAATGTCATCTTTTCATAACATTTTTTTATAGTAGTTCATTTCTCTGCAGTCTTATTTGCAACATTTTTAGAAGCAACAATTTTCTTTGCATAGATAGAATCAAATTTGAATTGTACAACAATGCAAGCTAATTTTGAATCCACTTCTTTCCCATTGTAAGTTGTGTTTTTTTAATTCAATCCTTTCCCATTTCAAGCTACTGCGTTTGCTATTTGAATGGTCAATGCCATTTCTAGAACCCTATTCAATACTACAATTATAAAAAAAACTATTATATTATTATTATAAAAATAAGAAAATTTTACATTTTCAAAAGACTCAAATCCTTTCGGCCACAAGGGATGCAATAAGTGCTCCCTCTCAAAATAAATGATTGATTTCTTATAACATCAAATGTATAACAATTATATAGAAATATTCTTTGCTACAAAGATAAGAAAAACATGAAAAAAGACTCAAAGTTGCAAAAACAAGAAAGAAATCAATATGCCATGCTTACTTTAACATGACTAAGAACCTCAATGTTGAAGAAAACCAAAATTAAAACCTAAATAGCACAAACACCAAAACCAACTATCCTAAAACCTCATTGAAGGAATAGCAATTGAACACTTTTATACTTCAATGTCAATATTGTACAACACAAACCTTTCTTTGAAATGCAATAGAGTGTTTTGATAACAACAAACAAAGTGTAGTGACTTTTTTTTTGCAATGCAACTCATTTCATATTCAACATTTTATCAAAAACTTAGGGAGTACAAATCAAAAACCACAATTCAACACAATGACCAAAGGCCTTTGGAAAAGAATATAAATCATGTAACATTCTGCTCCAAGAGTCCAAGTAGAAAAAAATTTGAAGTTTAAAACAAACTACATTTTTTGCAATACGTTCAAAATGTATAACATTTAACATCTAATAACCCAATTAGATTCCTAGAATAAATCTTCTACACTGAACACAAGAACACCTTCATACAAACACAGGAAATTTTCAAAGCTTAAGAGCCTTATACTCCTAGACAAGAGAAAATATCATAAAACCTTACCAAATGACAGTGCCAAGTGGAAGGAGCATTGCAACAAAAGAGAGATGGGAAGTAATTAAGTAAACCATTAGTAATGTGGATTAGCGTTTTTCCTTCTTGTAAGTTGGAATTTTAAAATTATTTGATATGTGTGAGTGCCTATAATTGCACAAATTGCACTCAATAATATAATTTGTAAAATTCACTAGAAAAACCCCATTTCTTTTTTATGCATTTTTTGTGACACCCGCTTGTTTTTGATGTTACAAAAACAATACTCTAAAACCCATCAATTACGTTTGATGTTACAACTAATGTCTTGATGTTACATTTGACGTCATTGTTAACATAAAAATAGTTGAACATCTAAAGAATTGTGTCTATAAAAACATAGGTTTCTTCTAAGGATCTTTGAAATTTACAAAACCTGAGACCTTCAAACTAAGTTGCTGCGACAAGTAGACAAAAGCTGACATACATACTTGCATGTACTAGGAAGAAAGTTGTGCAGAGACCAAAAAATCAACTATTTGGTGCAAAGGGTCTTGCAATTCCTGGTCCTCAAGCAAAGATAGAGACTACATTATCACTGCCAAATGGAATGCAGGTTGTTGAATTTGCAAAAGTAGGGGAGTTGGTGTCGCCAAGGGAGTTGGTGTCACCAGGGGAGTTGGTGTCGTCAGGGGAGTTGGTGTCGTCAAAGATATACTATAAGCCTCTCAATTCGAACTTTGAGAGTGTTGACGCTGTAATTTGTCCTAATATTTTGTTCCAATTCTTTAGCTCCTGGAGAGGAATACTTGGGTATAAGGTGAATGGGCTGAAGGCTTTGCACGAGCAATTAAACCAAACTGAGTGTAAGCTATGTTCATGTGTGCCTTTGGACAAATATGAAAGTACTGGTTTTCAGAATTGGTTGAAGGGAGACAAGACCAAATACAGAAGTTTGGATACGTTGCTACAGTTGATGAATCAATATGTGGTCTAGGTGGACTACAATAAGTACAGCAGTTGATGGGAGGTGTGTTTCTACGCATCAAATGCTATATTTGTTCATTTTGTATTTTGGAGCAAAGTGTAGTTTTGGACAAAGGAATTTGTGTAGGGAAGTATGAGGGTGTGGATGTCTGAAGTTGAAAGATAAGCAGGGTTATATCAAATTGGCCGGCACGGCAATAGTCGTTGATTTGAGTCAGAAGGAAGAGCCTGGGAGAGATTCACCCTAAGAACGAGAAGGGCACTCATAGGACGCCGTTTCCTGATGTTATTCATGTGGTGTGATTAAATTGAACGATCTTTAAGAGGATTTGTGAAGTGTGTCTTATGTGGGGAAATTGTATTGTGAAAGGGATTATGATGAGGACAAGGAGGAAGATGGAGATGGCGACGGGGAGGGGAAGGGCCGGCAGATGTTGGGGTTTATGTTTGGCAATGTTGACGACTCAGGTGGTCTTGGCGAAGAGTACCTCGATCAGATTGCTACCTAAATTTCATGATCTACTATGAATTTTCTTCTGTCACCTGCTACAGGTTTTATGTTGTAAGTATGAGATTTTATCTGAGTAGTGTCCTTCATGGATTAGGTCCTTGTTGCAGAATTAGGCCCTATGAAATTTGAGGTCTTTGAGCACGATTCATGTCGGTCTATAAAAGGCATCGTAGTGGTCCAGTGACGATGCGGATGCAGAGGTGGAACTAGAGAGCAGGATCACTAGTGCCGCCCCGTACGTGGAGTGTGTCCAACGCGGCATGGATAGATTCTCGGCCTGAATTACTCTTCTCGTTGATTGTGATTCCACGATTTGCATCAACATCGTCATTAGTATCAAGAGCATGTTCATTTGATCCATCAACACCCTGAACCTTAGAAATCGATACTCCTCTTTTCTCATCAATTTCTTATTGGGCATTAGTAAATGTCAATCACAGCGTGCCGAAGTCAAACAATGAAGTACGGATTGTTTTTAGAAGTGACAATCAGTTCTGTAAAGATGATGGCGTCCATCCTGCTACTAAAGGATTATGCCGCTACAGGGGTCATTCGCACCCCCATGGATCTCGCCGCGAAGTTCAAAGGTTTTTTTGATTTTTAACTCCATCACGGACGGATAGGTCGTCCCGCACAAGATGATCTGATGTCGCACCGTCGTGACGAAGAGTTTGATCCGCACTTGTCCACGCCCATTTCACTGAAACTACAAATGAGGAGGCCATGTCCGGATAAAATATGCTCTGTTGGTCGCATCATCTCATCATCTCACAAAACTTTGTCAGTCCTCTGCCACCATCAATCAAACGATGGGCTGCCCAAGTTGTGGCACATACTAATCGTGCATTTGGCAGATACAAACCTAAAAGATTAGGCATGACAATTACGAATGATTCCGATGTATGCTCAAGCAACAACGATGCAAGACATAAGGCAAGCGCACCAAAGCACAAATGGACTGTTCGAGGGAATCACTAACATAAAAACCCAGAATAGGCATGTGACAAGGCCCAACACCAATCAAACTTCAGAACTCCATCAAATCCTTAGTGACAAGCCTCACCACTGAAACAAGTGAACAACACAACCACTAGCAGAAAATGCATTGAGTACTTTTGTAACATAACAATTGTCAGTGATACTGCGTGCTTAACTCCTATAATGTAGCAATAAATTAATTTCGCAAAGCTTCTAGTATGTACGAGCTTCTCAAATCGTGTAGTCACTCATCCAAACTAGTACTGACAACTAAAAGTAATGCACTTGTTGAACTAATGTGAATCTATACAGCTTCAAATACAGCGTCTGAAAAGAAGGCAGCCCTTTGTGAGCTTCATGACCGATCGAAACTATTGCACATTGCTCCACGAGTTGTATTCCACCCAGTCAAAGGCGATGGGCCCCAGGAAGGGCTCCGGAATGCTGAAGGCGTCCACAAGGGCGAGCGCTTGAGGCCGGAGCTCTCCACACAGGGTGGCTACTTGGGTGCGGATGAGCTGAGACTGTTTCGGTGACAGATACCCATACCTGCAACATCAGTGCATTCCATTCAATTCCAAGTGGGAAAAGCCCGAAGTTCACATTCTTTTGTGTTTAACAAAGCATCATACGAGACGAGGAACAGTTCGCCCTAAAAGACCAAGGATTCATAGTTTAAAAATGGCCAATTCAATTGACTGTGAACAATAGAATTCAGATGGGGCCGAATTCTATGCCACCTGAATAAGCGAAGAACATTGCATGTGTTAGTCTAAAAAGAAGTAGAATTCGACAAACGAGATTCCCTGTAGGACCTGCTCAAAACCTCTAAAATGACATGAAGCCCAGCATGACCGTCTAGTTGCTTTAGGGGCACGTACCTCAGAAAGACTGGAGCCTCATCGGTAGATGACAGCACGTACAGCGACCTGATCAGCCCCAGGACCTCCTGCTCACACACAAAAAAACAAAGGCTTGTTACATGCACAGGGATAGGCAAAAGTACAGTGAAGTGCGAGGATTGAAAACGGCATACGAAGCAGTTGAATCCCGCAGCCCCTACCTTCATGGAACCTGTGGTCAAATGCTCTGCTCTCAAAAAGCTCTCCAGAACGGAGCGTTCCGAGAAGGCCTGCCCTAAATCCTCCACTAGTTGATAACTCTGGAGAGAGAAAGCAGCAACAACAGAATTGTTAAGCCTTGCAGATGAAATGCCCAATGTCTTGCTGACTGCTTCCTCAATGCAATCCAATGACGCCAAGAAAGCCATGTCTACGAGATTATAGAACAACCAGCGAGATAACCAACACACCAGCATATCAACAGAGTGACTTCATAGAATCAACAAGTGATCCAAAAACCCCAAAAATGTACAAGAAGTTTACCGAAATGGCTGCATCTGCCATAGAAGCTCCCTTCGACACAAGAGACGTAACTTGCGAGAATAAGAGCTCCAACAAACCCCGCTCCCTCAACTGGAACAGTGCCAACTGGTACAAATGCAGACACGAATGAAGTCGGTCTCAAGCAAGCAAGCATGATCTCACTTAACCTTCTTAGATATCAGGTCATTTGCAGAGGAAAATCGCAAAAGAACAGCACGAAAGAAGACGAAAGTCTGCCATGACCAGACACCCCACACACCTGAAACTTGGAGTCACGAAGTATGCTTTTGTTGAGTTCCTGGGGTATGACCGGCGCCGGGCAGTTGATGTGTTCCAGTCCCATTCCCTTCATGGGTTTTCCTTTCTTTTTAGCTGCCACGTAATCTGCTAACAGAGCTTTGCTGACCTGCAAAAATATACTCGGGATTCAATTTCAACACTCCATCTCGTAATCAAACATTGCAAATAACGAATGCACAATTAGGATGTAACGAAATCCCAGAGAACCAAGGAAGCGTTCACTAGGGTTTAGAAGAAAGTCCGACCTGCTGCATGAGGACATTGTTGTCGCCCTCGAAAGTCAATTGGACGTCATACTCCGCTTTCAGCTGCCCAACTCGGTTGTCAGTTTTCAAGCCCTGACCTCCGCACGCTTCTCGGCATTCCTGCAGCGCCACTCTTTCCTTCTTAGCATGTAACCCATCTTGATCCACCCATGACCACAAAACACAGAGACCGGTAGCTACACCGTTCATTCTATTTAGTCTATAATACGCTATTTCTTAGGGTTAATGCCAATTTCGAACAACATGTAATAGCGCATCTGTGGACGGATAAGATTAGACCACCATTTAGAAATAATACCAAACTCCAAGCCAATTTCTGATTGATTGACTTTTCATTCAAAAGCTCCTCTTTCCTCTCTTTGAACGGGGGTGCCAAGGTTAAACTAAGTACACTGTTTAACATAAAACGTGTATTTACTAGATGAAATACTATTTTCGTGGCATATTAAAGTCATGGATGACACTGAATAGAACCGACGGTGTAGCTGATCCGCGAAGGAGGATTGTCTCAGTAGCACCGATTGAAAGGCAAAGAATTGTCATTGCCAACCTGAAGTGTACGGAGATTGTGCCACGAGAAGACGGCTTTGAGACCACTCGACAAGACGTGAATGACTTTCGACTCCTGTGGTGTGCGTCTCACATACAAGTTCTTCAAATCCACAGCTGCAAAGCTCATAGCATACCTGCAATCGCAACCGTACATAGTCATCATTTATAAGTCTAGAGACACGACGAACCCTAAAAAAGGGAAATTGAAAATTCAAATGAAAATCTAACTGATACTTACGTTTTGGCCAAAAGAGGAAGCAGCCGATGCCGATGACTCGGGTAGTCCAGGAGCAGCACCTCCGGCTGATCTGGAGTCACCGAGAAAGCGCGCCTTGCAAGAGCGTACCGAATCGCTGTTGCTAAGCCCACCTTGGATTGGTAAATTGCACTCACAGCAATGGTTACCCGCCCTGATGTAAGAGGAGCCATAAAAGCACCAAATCTCTGCAAGAAAAATCACACAAAAGATTTGAAAGAAAATTCAGGGACTTTACATGTCAGACACCCGCCTCAGTCCCATTCAAACGAACATGTTGATACTCAGGAACCAAAAACACCAACCTGCTCGGGATCTTTGATCGCACTTTCGTATCGTCCATCTGGTGTTACGTCTGCAACTGCGTTGAGCAGATTCTCCCGAGGAATCCTCACCTTGTCAAACCTGAAAGCATATGCAATCTCTGTAAACTAACGGTCGTTCGTTGTTGAATAGCAGACAGCTCAACAGTATTCTATGTCTTTTCAAGCCTAAAATCAACGGAAAAAAATCCGTTCTGCTCTCGACCTGAACGGTAGTACTAACCAAATCCGGCCGTTGTCTACGCCATTCAAACCAATCTTGTGACCACAATCGGCGATGCGAATTCCCGGACACTCACGGCCATATTCATCCCGCAGTGGGCAAACAAAGGCGTGCACGCCCTCGTTCTTTCCATTGATCACAAGTTGCGAAAACACAATAGTGTGGGTAGCATGCTGCATCAAAGCAAACGAGGAAAGCAAACATGAGAACTTACACACAATTGATCACCCCATGCTCTGCAAGCGCCCACATGGGGGTGACCACTAAATAGGATTGGCCTAGTACTTGACAAGAACAGCATCACCCTTCACCAAATACACCATATAACGCGGAGTAGGATAAGTACGAAAGGCCCCCAGTAATCTATCTATATATTTCAAAAATCGTGTGGCACTCCCAACCTCCTCCAACATGCTCCTTGTGGGCCACATTCATTTTCACCCACAGCAATTGAACAAGCGTTAATTGTGTATGGGGTGTTTGTCGTCACAAAATTCACCTGAGCAGCCCCCCCAATCCAATACTTTTGAGCCGATTCGCATGGAGTGTTGATGATGAATTCCTCCGTGGAGGGATCAAACGTCGTCACAGTTTCAATGCCTCGCACCTGAACAGAGACACATACAGCCACCATGATCAAAGCTCATGACGAAGAAGAAGAAGAAACAGGCTATCCCAAAGCCAACAATTGATTCTGGACCAGCCTCGCTAACTAACGTACATTGCTGCCATGGCCGAGTTCGGTCATAGCAAAGCAGCCGCGGACGTCGTAGGCTTCCGTGAGCGCGAGCCACTTGTCGTGGTGTCGCTTGGTGCCCAAGTACTGGATGGCGCCCCCCCAGAGGTGGAAGTGCACGCCCAGCTTAATGGCCAGCGAGTGGTCGAAGGTTCCGAGCGTTTCGAAGAGCGCGGCCCGTTTGAGCGCGTCCTCCACGGAGGAGTCCGTGAGCCAGCCCTGGAACACGCCCTTGCTTTTGAAAAACATAATGCGCTGTAGGGTTTTGTCCCGGTGCTCCTCCATGGTGGTGTTGAAGTTGGGCGAGGCGAACACTCGACCTCCCACGCGCTTGCTCACGAACAGGTCGCTGCTCAACATTAGGTTCGCGAAGGAGTCTCGGACCTCCATGTGGTGGCCGTCCAGCAAAGTCCGCATGGCCGCTTGGTCGAAGCTGGGCAGATCTGCAGCAGACACACCGATCAGACAGGCAATTCACTCGTTGGGGATCACACGACTGGACTGCACTTCAATTCTAGACACACACACGCACTCCATCCTTTTGAGCTAACGCCGACTGCTCCAATCCTCCACAGCCAGAGCAAATCCAACACATGAATCTAAGGGGTAAGTTCCTCCTTCCGACCCTTGAAACCTATGGACACAACCCCTTTCCATGGGTTTGTGTCCAATTTCATGTGTTGAATCCTCGCTGGGAATCAACCCATCGTCCGATCTCGCTAAAATCGAATTGAATAGCAAAGGCATCTATCTACACCCAACCCCAACACATACCTACAGAAGGAGCGGCGTTCAATTGAGCCTACCAGAATGAGACTCGGGAGGCTGATACGCCAGGCACGGCGAGGGTTGCAGAAACGAAACAGGGCTTAATTCCTGCGCCAGCTGCCGGGCGAGCACTGACGTGCGCCGTGCCGCAGCATCCTCCCCACCACCATCCCCGCGCTTCGATCTCTCCATCGCTGAATGATCGCACAAGCTTCAAGCACCCAACACCCCAAAACAGCACCTCCGAGTGATCCTGGTGCACAACTTCAGTACGTGATACTGCCCTTCAACGTGGTTGTTGCGAATTGCATGACGCATCCACCAAAACTAAAGGGTTGCCCTCGATCACATGGGAAGTCGAACCGCAAGTCAGAAATTCTTGACAATTGAGCAAGGCAAAAAGGACAGTTCGTTAGGAACTTATGTTGGGAGTTGCTGACAGCGCAATACTTGAGCACCGATCTGGGGCCTGATCCGATTGCGGTGCAAACCCACCTGGTGGGGCCGAAAGTTGGACGAAGCAGAAGGAGGAATTGGGTACGCGAATAATAAGTTAGTATGGACTTCAAGGCCTCTTGGTGAAGGGCAACACTTGACGTTTGCAGCACCACTTTCGCCGCCGGGTTTCGGGGGGTGGGACCCGGGCTTTCGCAGATTTGCAGGTTCGGGTATTGAATGGCATGCACGGGAATGATACAAGGGTATCTTCCGGGTATGAACCCAATTCAAAGCGCTGGTAGGCCTTCACAGTGAGATGAAAGAAAGTTGTAAAGTTAACTTACTTTTAACCCTTAAATGACGAACCGGTCACCGTGGAAATCATCTTGGTTGGGTACTATGTGAATTGTTGGCTTAAAAAAATGTAAAAGTACTTTAACATTGGGAGACAAGCTAAGCTATTGTAGAAGACGTTTCCTTTTCCTACAAAATTTGGAAGATAAACACTTATATCCTGCATGGAGAGATTTTTTGTCATTCATTGGCCAGAAAACATCCTCGAGCATCACTTAAGGGTTAAGAAAAGATTTCATTTTTGTCAAGGTCAATGAAATTCAATGATATAAATTATTGCAATTCTATAGAGTTGGACCACTCATTATCTACCAACTAGGGATGAATCTCGACTTGTAGGATATTACTATTTCCGGCTAGGCAAAACGTTTTTGTGGACCTTGTTTGGGAGACTTGTATTTTTTTTGAAACACATGGACAATTTCCAATGATAGAAGAAACAATGCATTGGACTAGGAAAGAAGTCCTTGATGATTTTTTTTATGATTTTTAGATAGCAATTCAAAACTCAAAACTAAAATGCAAGCTAGTAGATAGCTATAAGGTCTCAAGAATCTAGTTAAAACTCTCCATTTTGGAAGGACAAGATTCCACTAAATTGTGAGACAAGAGTGAGAGCTAAAAAAACCAATTTGCAAGGAGGTGTAAAACATCTTATTGAAACATCTCAAGAACACCTCTATCTTGTCATGATTTAGCTCACACAACTTCTTAGATTTAAGCCATACTGTGAGGTACTTTTTCACTAACTTTTACTTTTTGTCAAGTACCAATAGTATAGGGGTTCATCCGTGGATAAGCCAGCATAGTCTATCATTGGTGCATCTAATGTCACTTTTAAAGTAGATTTAGGTTATGTATAAATTAACTTTGTGGAATATACCTGGAAACTATATTCTTATACCTCTATTCTTTTTCTTTCTTTCTTTCCTTTCCCTTATTCCCAGGTTCTCTCAATTTGGTGGACAGTCCATTACTACTAATGCAGACACAATGTTCTAAGAGTCCCGGTCCTATATAATATTCTAGAGTGGGCAACACATCGTGGGCAACACGTTAGGCTGGGCAACACGTCTTATACATGGATGCAGCCTATGACCTAATCATATACAAGATAATACTTTTAAAGTATACAAATAATTCATTAATTAACACTTTTTTTATGTGTTGGAGCAACAGGTCCAGTAATTGCTCTTTTTGAGCTTTTCGAATCTATGTACAAAATGCCTAAGTGAATCTGTTACAGTAGTCAACAAGTCCAATATGCAGGAGTATGAAAGGTTTAGGACAAAGTACCAGATTCTTGGGCTTTGAGCTTTCTCCTTTCTTTTAAGATTGGGCAACAAGTCTCAGGGCAACAAGTCCAAAACCATGGGGTGAGTCATTCCTAAAACACACAAAAGTATTTATCAATCACAAAGATTACTAATTCTACAAATTCCGTCTCCCTAATTCTATAACCTAGGCCCAACTAGGGATACGACCCAAGGGCTGTTCAAAAAATTTAAGCCCTTATTTCAATTTGATTTTTGGTCAAATGATTAGGACAAAACTTCCAAAAGTTTATACCCTCCCCCAAACCATGGGTATAAACTTTAAGACCGCGGGACCGGGTATCAACTATAAAGGGACGGGTACCAGCAGGTTCGAGAAGGGGGAGGGTATCAACTAGAGGCCGCCCGATCAGATGGAGGTCTCAACCCGAGGAGGGTATCGGCCTCTGCTCCGGTGCCGTGCCTGTCCGCTCCTCCCCGCGCTCTGTCCGCGCCTGTGTTGCTTGCCGCGCCGCCCTCGCCAAATCTTCCCCGACCAGGTACTTTCGTTCGAATTTTGTGATCCTTCTTTCAGATTCGACCTCGCATCATCATCTCGAGAAAGAAATCCCAACAGCAGACAAGAATTGCAGAGAATTTTTCGAATTAGGGTGAAGACCCACCAACACTATGAGTGTCGCGCCTCTTTTTCGATGAAAATTCCTTGACTGATTGGTCAAATTTCTCGAGGTTTGACTCAAATCCTTGCTTATTTTGTCGAGAGGATCAGCCTCAACAACTCTGTCACTCAAATTTCAAGAAATTTTTTTAGGATTTCCAAGATCAGCGGAAAGCTCGGCGATGCTCCCGATTTCGTTCCCGAATGCAATTTTTGGTCAAGTCTGTCAAATTTGCGGAAATTTGTTGCTGATATTTGCTCTCTTGGTTGATTCAACATACTCCAGCCCCTCGATCAATCCAATTTTGAAGAATTTGTCGAAATTGGCAAGTATCAGACCTGCAATCAGGTATCGCTCCTACTGGCCAAGTTCTTCCAATTGCAATTTTTGATCACTCCCGGGTGAATTCGGATTTCAATTTTTACAGCGATTCTCTGCTGCTTCTAAATTTGTCACCAATCGCCGAGATTGCACAAACAGGCTTGATTGAAATTTCCTCCTCACGCATTCTTTCTCCAACTCTCAGTTCAACCTAGAACCATGTTCAAAGAATTTCCAAAGATTTGAAAATTTTGAAATCCCTGCAGTCTCGAAGTGCTTCTCTACTCTTGATTTCTTCAGACTCTAGGTCACTACTGATTCAAGATCAAAGACTCTCAATTGAAACTTCACAGCATTCAGAATTTCCCTCAATTGAAATTTCAACTGACCAAGACTACCAGATAACATTCAGAGGTATCCACTCGTTCAAGGATTTCTACTCACAGTAAACACCCAATCACATAATCTCACAATAATAGTACTGAATTTCAACCAAAAGAATATTACGAAACAATCCACATAATTCAAGACCAAAATATGCCAACAAATCTCACAATCTCACAATCTCAAACAATACTTACAAAATGAATAGTCATAAAACAATTTACACAATTTACAATAAAATTTATATATTAGAATTAAAAAATGGGTCATATACCAAATGCCATAGAGTTTTTATTTGTTTCTCAATTTATAGTTTTGAAAACGAGGTGCCACACCTCTTGGGAAGGGGTGAGACCTCGGTCACACACACCATTCATCCCTTTTTATTTTATTTTTATTTTTATACTTTTTCATCCATCCATCCATCTAACTAGCCCTATTCACATTACAAAAGTCTAACTACTTTTTACTTTAACTTTATTTTCTACTTTTTATTTTAAAGTTTTTTTCTACTATTTTTCTACTACTTTTTCCTACTTTTCTATTACTTTCCTATAACTTTTTTATAAAAAAGCTAAAAATAACCTAAAAAGTAATTTTTTCTATACTACACATACTATGTGTGCATAGTTTGTAAAAGCTCCCCAAAACACCTATTCAAGCTTGTGGATTGGCCAAAGGGAGTTATTGAAGCAAATTGCATATCTATCTAGTCAAATTGCCATCCTCTAGAAGCTAGAGCGATAACATAATAGTTCCTCGTTTTAGCTAGTAAGGCAACTTCAAACCAAAGATTCATTACTACCCAATTAAGTCGAGCCAATAATTGTCAACTATCAAGATCTCTAGTGCCTTATAAAGCATTTATGCATGCCAAGTTTTTTCACGATGATGAAACCCATGGAGAATGGTATCATCAAGCCCATCTTGACAACTAGTACATAAGGTAGGGATGTTCAAATTGGAAAGAAGATTTGTTTTAATAACATGTATGATATGCAAGACTACAAAGAACAATTGTTGAATGTAATGCATTATGGCATATATTATTTTGAAATTTGTATGCATAAGCAAGAAGTAGTCTCCCCAATTAGTAGAATTGTAGGACTTTAGACGTCAAATATTGGTTTGGAACACTTTTTACTTTCCAAAATTCACAAAAATTTGGTTTTGCAAATAAAATACCAAAAATTTTGCAATTACAATATTTTCTATCTCCCAACTTGGAAAAAGGTTTTAAAAATACCTTTCCAACCATATATTATACACCCTAAAATTCCCAAAATTGCAAAAGAAGTTGATTGCAATTTTAGTAAGCTTGCACAAAACCATGACCAAAAGAATTGTATTCAATTTTTAAGTGTGGTGGCCATAAAAATCTTGATATTACTATAATGCAATATTAAGATTTTTTTATTATGTTATTAGCGGTTGGCGCTTGCTATGCTACGCATTCACCATTAGAATTTCATTAGAATTTTTATTTATTAGATATTGTTACAAACAATGGCAACACAAACAGAAGAATTTAAAGGAAAAACTTGTAAATCTCAAAAGCTTCGTAAACAATTTAATTGTTGTGAAATCCAAAATCAGTTCAATCTAATAAATTTCTCAAATCATTTGGTAGTAGCAATAGCAAATTGAAATTAGAAGCTCAAAGCTCACAAAAGCACAAAATCATAGAAATGCAAAAGAAGTATAAAGCCAAGAAAAGCAATGGAATTGCTGCCTTTATAATATCACCATATTGATCCTCTTTAATATCACCTCAATTGCAACAACTATATTATTTCTATAATATCACCTTTTATAAAAAGTGATATTACTGAAGTGATTGTGAACTGCTACTCTATTTCAGTAATATCACATTGTGTAAAAATATGATTTCTATGTATGTGTGATTGGAAATATTTTTATAAAATAATTATTTTAAAGACTTATGAAAATCATTATCATGCATTCTATTCAAATACATCAAATTTTTACTACTATGTGATACAATGAATGTGTAGCATAGCAAGTACGAGCCTCTAATATTAATGATAGCATTTGTGATATTACAGAGGGACTTATGATTTTAGTAGTATGATCATATAATCATACATATTTCTTGTAGTCATACCTAGTATATTTGATTGCATAGTGATACCATGTGTTGATTTAATTTTGATTTTATAAAACTAATTAATAAAAATCCAATGGGTACTATGTATCACTAAAATATTAGTGGTCATCCTTTTCAAGAAATGAAGAAATAATTAAGTTTATCAAAATTCTCCAAAATGTACTCGGGAACAACATATACAAAATTTTGAAATGAGGCAAATATAAGGTCATCGTTTATTCATCTATCCCTCTATACTTGTTGCACAATTAAAAAGTTCAAATGTTGTATACATGCATGCTATATTCATATGTACTTATAAAATATGAGATTATCCATTTATATTTTTACTTGTATTTGTATCCATATGTATTTGAATTCTCATCTCCATGCCACTCAGACGTCCTTTTTTCTTTGTTTTAAATATTGGAAATGGTTTGGGTAGGAACTTTTTGGAAATGTTTATGCCTAGTGTTTCTTAGGGGATAGTTCTTGATCTATTTCTTGGTTAACCCCTCACTGCCCTAGGGGACCAAAAGTGTCCTCACACAGTCTAGCAGTCAACTTCAAAGTGCTATAACTTTTGCATCCAATGTCCAAATTCAATAAAAACTTGTTGGGAAAGTTGCGCATAGTAGTCTATTTTTTGTGATAAAATTTTCAGATCTATCCAAGATGTAATGAGTTTTTGAAAGCCATTCAAAGTTTGCAGGTTCAATTTGAGTTCACCACACTGCAATGAGATGGCTGCAACTTCGGGGGCTTGTATTTTTTTCATCAAATAAGTTGTTTTGAATGCTTGGGAGCAATTCGAAGTTCAAAATCCAGACATTTTTGCATTACAGTGAACTTTGGCGGCTTATAACTTTTTCAGACAGGGTTTGTTTTCAATAATTTTTGTTGGAAAAGTTGCGCATACTAGTCTAGTTCTTGTGGTAAAAATTTCATATCAATCCAAGAAGTTATGATTGACTGAGAAGCATTTTAGTAGAGGTAGGTTTAGCCATAGATGTGTTTTTTTGCTACTTTTTTCATTGTTTTTTGACATTTCAAAACAATTTTGCAAACACAATGAGTCAATTGAATGATTTTTTTTCACCAAAGTGTTTGTCTTTTGATTTTAAATCACTTTGTAGTTTAAAGTTTTTTCATTTGAGTAGGTTTAAAAATCTAATTTCACTTCCAAATGTGTTTTTAGGAAAATTTCAACATCTTCTATCAACACTAAAACATTATAATCTTTCAATCTATACTGTCAAATGACCCCAAATTTGATTTACACCATCTACAACATGCACACTACAAGATTGTACAGTTGAGATTTTCATAACTTACTCACATTTAGACTTCTAATACTCAAAAAGCAAGGTTGTTTTTTTACATGGTTAGGCCTTGGGCGGTGAGGGGTTAATACAAGTAGAACTTCTCTAAGGATGCTTTCACATCTGCTATTAGGAAGCAACAATTGCAAAGGCTTGAAGTAGTCAACAAATGTAGACTGCAGGTGGAAATGGTGTCATGGTTTGATAGTTTGATGCATACAATAGAATCAATTATTATTCACTCTATGTATGGCCAATGTGTTCACAATAGAGGGAAGTAAAATTAACAGAGTACAAGGTTGCAGATAAAAGTGAGGTGTATTCGAACCACAAGGAGTTCCTACACTACAAGCATCTTCTTGTCCCCATAGATGGAAATGGTGAGAAGAGTGCATGAGAGAAGGTCTTCATTAGTGAAATCTTGAATGCAACATCTTTGCTATTGTGGAGCTTCATTATGTTCTATTGTTAGTAGGCAGGTAGGAAGTTTTCATTGTCATAGCACAATTATGAAGGGGACGTGAAGGTTGCGAGGTTACAAGAGACTTGGATTGCTAATTGGACAAGCAAGTGGTGAAGGTGTTGCTACTTTCTACTACGCTCATGAAAATTGTAGAAAAAATTCATACCTTTGAATCAAGTCTTTAGTGCATGGATAGACGAGCAAATAAACCATTGTCCTTACTTTCTTTCAAAATTGCAAGGAAGATTTCAATGCAAGATTTAGTATAAGTACACCTCAACATCCTCACATTTGTATAGTCAATGAACAAATTCAATGAGTGTACAAAGTCAAATCACAACAAACTTGAAAGTACGGTGAATTTTCCTAATCTACATTGATTTCAACACAAGATTGAGGTGCCAAAGTTTGCAAATTGCCCTTCATCTGCATGAATTAGT
Source organism: Climacium dendroides (assembly GCA_950106755.1). Lineage (NCBI taxonomy): Eukaryota > Viridiplantae > Streptophyta > Bryopsida > Hypnales > Climaciaceae > Climacium > Climacium dendroides. Next base: position 27,627,931 of record OX467089.1, on the reverse strand, counting down.
AGTACAAGAGCTCCACACAATTGCCATTGGCATGGAATTCTTAAGAAACAAGAAGGAAGCCTCTTTGACATAGCATAGGTGAGCATTCAACAAATTCAAGGTGAATACTAATTTATAACTTAATCACTATTGTACCTTGATTGCAATTTGGAGGTCATTTAAACTATGATTGCTCCTTGCGGGCTCCAATCTACATTTTCGGCTAATGTGCTCTTATTCTAACTTCACATCTTAATACTACGCTTAAAAAAAAGGGAAGCTATTGGTATTCTTGAAAACAAATCTTAGCAACACACATGTAAGCCTCCACATAGGTTGGGGACAAGATAGTGTGGACACCGCTTGCCTATAAATGGTTGTATTAGCAAAAAACACCTCTTCTAACAACAAGTGCAAAAGCACCCTAATGTAATAACCTCTTTAATGTAATGTATTAGACCAATCCTAGACCTATTGCTTTAGAGAGGTATCACCTTTAGTCCAAAGATCCCTTGAGTATATGACAACAAACTACCAAAAAAAAATAGATATATCGTTAAAGACATTGTTCAATTGGAATCTCTTGAATTGGAGGAAGTCCCAAAATTTATAGTAGGCCCTAAAACATGAATTTATGAGCAATACACAGAATGACATAAAAAGAACTTTGCGCAAATACCATACTGTTATTAATCAATATTGTGAAGGTTATTGTGAAGGTCCCTTGCATACCCAAACATTAGTAAAGCACAAGAATATAATTTAGGAGCACTAAAGGAGCACAAGAACCAATGAACTAAATTATAGTCTAAATTTAAGGCTTTCCCAAGTATCCCATGAAAGAAGACTCTCCATTCCTTGGGACACATCTATACGATTTCATCATGTTATGACTAATTGTACACTCAACGACTCGGATGTGCTACTTCACATACCCATTGTCAATCGACACACCGAAAAACGTCACAAAATCTCAGGAAAATAGAAAGGTTACAACAAGCGATTACTCTACAAAATCTGGTGTTCTCGGTACCATGATTTAGGGGCCTCCGATACCATTGCAGAGGGTCGAGTATCGACAATGAGGTCTGCGTACTTCTCAAACAGCGTCATGGCAATTTCCAATGCATCACCCGTAGCTGCCGTGGGATACACGTTTGATGCCGTTTGCCAACTGTTCGTTAACGCAATCCAATCTCGTCTCCACTCTTGAAAAGCAAAGGATGCGTTGTCACGGAGTGACTGCTTCAAGTAGTTCAGATATATTGCAGCTCTGGGAAGGTAGTAGTCACGAGTCAAACCACTCCACATCTTGTTTGCTGCACACATATCCGAATGTCAGAGAAGCCCATGTCTGTGGCAGATTTATCTATACACTCTATGTTTGCAAGAATTGTTAAGGATGCCTACATCTACTTCCTGAGGCAACTGACACACATCTATCATACAATTCAGCTCTAAGTATCCGAATAAACAACAGTGGATGCTTCCATATCAATGGGAGTTGCAACAAGTCATTTAGGAAGCTTCAAGGAAGATAAAAATTGGAACGATAGAAAGGGGAAACCATACGCTGTATTTTTGAATGATAGAAATTTGTATTGGAAGGTACAATAATCGACTATAGCTCCCAAAGTAGACTTTTATTCTTGGATTGGGCACTTAGGGGCAATCAACTCGTTTTTCTAAAGCAGCATCGCCGCCAGGTGGGTTGAACAAGCAGATGGAATTGTACTTACCGTAATCATGAAGTGGGCTTGGCTTGACAACGGTGTTGTCAAACCACATTGTGACCTGTGTCCTTGCATTCCATTCATACTGCCACACCAAGGATATGTATTAGAATAAAACAATTTGCAAAATTGATTATTTGATAGTCGGGTAATAAGATAAACCAAGTAGCGCTCTTGCTGTATAAGGGTATACCGAATGATATTAATGCTGCATATCAGACAATTTAACAAAATCCATGTTCAACACGAGAATCCTGAAAGACAACACTGATTGATTCCGCATCTCATAAAGCTGAAAAAATGTAAACCATCAGAGAAATTGATTCGTATCTCTCGTCTTTTGAAACTGAAAAATTCAATACCTTGCTATGATCTACGAGTTGATTAAAGGATGGCCTCCTAGACTTACGAGCTTCTTTTCATCGTCGGTTGTTCCAAGCGCCTTAGCACTTTCTAGCCAGGGTCCTAGTAAAAACTCCTCGCTGGCACCTAGTAACTCATCCATATCACAGAGAAGCTCCAAAAGCAGACGACTTGCATTTTCCACTTTCTCGACGTTGGAAAGCTTATAGTCTTCCACAACCTCGGAGTGAAGTTGATTGGCCAGCTTTGATAGCACTTGCCGTGTCAGATCCACAACGTCATACCTGCCGATTGATTGCCATGTTAACACAGACGAATTCCTTACCAGGAAACCGGAAATACACCAAAGGTAGACACAATACTCGTGAGGAATTAAACAACATATACAGCACTATCTTTTAGCACAGTAGAATCTTTTCGATATTCACCACAGGTAACACAATTAACGGAAAGACTTCTGATAGGCAGATATTTAACCTGTAAGGCTTGCTAAGACTCAATGCGTCGGCTGAGGCAAGAAGATACTGTAAAGCCACAGCCGCATCTCGTGGAGAGTACCACATGTGCTGAGGATGAGTAAGAAGTTGTTGTCTTAGTGACAGATGAGACTGGCCGACACTACCCCTGTCTCCTAATGGCTTTTGCGAGTAAGGCACAAGTCGTTCGGGACTATAATCAGGGAATTCAACTACGACATCTCCATTATGGTCCTGCCAGAATCATAAAAAGGGAAGAATAGATGAATGAGCTCTTTGGCCACACATGACATTCCAGTGTAGCTGTTATTTGGGGGATTGCACGCAACAATAAAGAGTAGAGAAAAATAAACATCACCTTCTGGAGATTCAGAGCGTCCACAGACCAGAATTGCTGGTCCGCACAGCAAATGAACTTAAAAAACAGTACAGATTGATTCAGAAACGTACTGCAATTCCGTCGGAGCAATTGTATATAGACTGGTGTAACATCTTCCATGCTGTTCGTGCACCAGCTGTTGCTGCTCCATATCGTCTCTTTGCATATGTCTCAATCCAGTTCTAAACACCCCACAAGCCTAAGAACGTATATGTAGAAGTGTTTTTTTCTCTCACAGCATGCCATAATTTCCACATCACGAGGAGTAGGACATTATTTACTATCATATGGTTTCTCCCAAAAATAGTTGAACACTGCATCAGGTTAAGAGCCAGGTATAACAAGCCTAATAAATCCATTGCATTGTGACAACTTATGACGCATTTGAAGTAACAAGTGACCAATCAGACCTTGTCCTCTCAACTATTTTTGGCATGCCACATAGGAGCTATGTTAGCGTCACCTCTTCCAGCTCGTCTTGTTACTTGGCCAACAGTAGTGTAAAGTACCCAAAGGAACAAAACGAGGCAAAACGAATTAAAATGATTTCAGCGTCAATCCAGATGCAGGATTTCTTCTTATCTCACGCTTGCTTCTTTGACCTGAGCAATCTAAAGTGGCCCTAAGTTTCAGTAGTAGCAAAATATGACACTTTAATGCAAAGCTCTGATCCTATGACACCGCAGGATTCCAAAGGATCCTACAATAAGGGAACTATCCAAAACTTCAGTACTATATTACATCACCTCCATAGTGTTGGCTGAGCACAAATTCTATACAGTTGCCGAGGGAGGTGAGTATTGGGAGGCCAGTGACTAACCTCAACATCGAGAGTTGCATGATGGAAAGCCATTTCAGCCATGAGGTCATACACGACCGGGTTCTGCTCAATGCCTTCCATACACATGCCCACGCCCACCTGAATAGGAAGTCCCTCAACAATACAATGACGAGCGGCAGTGAAAACGAAGTCATCGTAGCTTCCTAATTTAAATCTCCCCTAAAGTTTTCTATAAAATATTCACCGACAAATCTAAAAAACAGAAATTCTCATCCTCGGACATGTGGCTGCTGGGATTCGAGCCCAGGTCTCCACGGCCACAACGTGGAATTCTCACCACTAAACTACAGCCACACAGTAGTGACTCTTACAATTGAAGAATGAAGCTCTAAGTCCTTCTCTTTCCGTAGTAACACCTAACAAAAGTAATTTCACCAGGTAATGTGCTTACCATAGTTGAATTGGGGCTAGTTGCTGCCTCAACAGGTTCAGATCCCAATACGTCCAACCGCCCATACATCTCCACATTACCACCGAAATTGTGCAACATACACCTACGTTTGCATGAGGGTAACAATAAAATGCATTACTTTATACTTTTGGGCCTTTGCACATTATAAACACAAATTCTGCATTTTATCGAGAGTAATCTGCGAGTGAAGAACCCTGGCGTCCATGACATTGTTTGAATATGAAGTGTTAATTCATTTTAATTCAGAGTGTTCCATCAAACCTGAGTCCTAAGGATATATTTCATACTGGATATACTAGCATGTTTGAGTTTACGAATATCACTTTACCAGATATACGGGATGCCATAGAAATGATCTGACCGAAACCATATAGGTTTTACATCTGCAAAAAGGTCCAGTACGACCATTTTCCCGACCGGAACTGAATGCAGCAAAGCCTGGGGCAGGAGGTAGAATCAACAATCAACGAATGTCAAAGAAATACAACAAATAAGGGAGCACTCTTGCATTCAGGTATACAATACAAAAGCACGGCTGGCAACAGAAGTTACAACCTTCATCTGTGGAGGCTTCCAAAATGTATCATCTGAAGCAAACAACCAGCCCTGCTCAAGAAAAAATCTTGAATCAGTGGAAATAAAAACATCACAAATGAGATTGAAGGCATTTGAAGATGGCTTCTTGATTGATCAGATCGTTTCACTGCAGTATTAAATGAAGCAGCGAAACAGAAGCACAGAGAATACAGCAATTCCAAAATATACGACTAATTTGAGCTATGATCGATCATATTCGGGAAAATAGAATTCAGACTCGGCCAAATTTCATATCACCAGAACCAGAGAAGAACTCTGCATGTGTTGGTAAAAAACTAAATGATATTAACCATTTGTCCCAACTCAAAAGTGCCAAAAGAAAACATTAGGTCAATTTGGGCCTCTTGGTCATTCAGGGGTTAAGACAGACAAAAGGTGGGATTGGGCTTGCCTGCATGAGCCAGATAGCGTCTTCGTCAGCAGCACTCATGGCTTTGTATACGATTGTACCAAGAGCTGAGATATAAGACGGATCATCTGTTGGTGGTTGATTCTCATTGAAGGTATCACTGCACAACAGATGATTCCTTTCAATGTTGTATTCTAAATAAGTTAACATCACACGATGACCAAATTAGCAAAATATTCAAAGACTAAGGTTAAACTGTTGATTATGTTGTTGTTCATCACAATTCACATGGAAAAACATAAATTCTATGAAATCAGTGGAGCTCACCAGTTATAAATATGTTGAGTTCTACCATACTCTGCAACAATCATAAAAAGCCAGGTCAGTGCTTCACGGGCTAAAAGCTCTTTCACTCCAAACCACCATCAACCAAATCAATAGAGAATTCAGGGTACACTGTTGATGGTAGACTACAGTATGAGGCGGGGGACACTCCATAGAAACTCGGAACACTGCAGTTTCGTAACACAGATACAGAAACTATTATATCGCAAATTATCAGGTGGATTAGTATCAGATGCGTTGTGAACCTTTAATCTGTTGGAGGATAAAGGCCTTGCCGATCTCCACAAACAATGGGTCTTTGGGGTCCAAGAGGAATGTACAGCAATATCGCATGTCACCATTCACTGTGTTCCTGCTTAGATAACAGGTCTGTGTTATCAACTTTCCTTGTAAGATCTTACTACATCTTCGAAATCATCACACGCTCTAAAACTATGACAGAAACTTCAGCATGAAATAAACAGCTAGAGAGAAATTCAATTACGTCCTAAAACCCAAGTAACACAAGGGGTCTATTCAAAGTACACCTACAAATGCAGGGTTCACGGTGAGGTCAAAAGACGTGAAAGGAAGATGCACGAGATAACGGTTATAATGAATGACTTGGAAAGAAATGGGAGAATTCCGAACCATTCTCCTAGACGAGTGACTTTTGCAGAAGGATATTTCTTAGTAATGGCAGCGGGAACATTACCCCCAAATGCTGGCAGAACTGCATTATGATAAAATAAATAAATAAAAGAGATAAAACAAATATCATTTCTGACTGAGTTGAATATGCCAGAAAATGCGTGTAAGCCGTCAGACGATTACTCATGGAACGGCACTAATGTCACAAGTGAAAAAACGAAAATGAAAAAGCTCTGTGAAGCTGAACCAAGAAAGATGAAAAAACAGAACTTACCTGGCGTCATCCCAAGCTCCCGCATGCGAGCCAAAATTTTGATTTGTAGCTGCAACTGCTGGTCAAGCCATGTCTGTGGTAATGGGCCTCCCCATCTACCAAGCATACAAAGTTTACATAATTTCAAAATTACGACAATACAATGTGCTACTCTTCAATAAACCCTATGCTGACTTTGTCAAACGACTAGACTCTCTGAAAACAAAGGAATAAGCATAACAACAGTACCAACCAGCACAAAGCATGGCGACATTATGGCGAAGTCTATTACCTTTTCAAATTACCCATTCGAGCCCAGGCAAGAAAAGCTGGTCCACCAAAGTAGTCATCCAATTCAGCCTTGGTTAGGTTGAAAGCTTCACTCTGTCGACAACATCCGCACCACTCAGCATCCGAACCAGGAGTAAATACCTACTTGCAGCCTCAGGGAATGATTCTCAAGGGGTTTGTCCTCCGTCAGACTAAGAAAACTATCTCTAATTTTGCAGCAGAGCAACAAGCATATTGTTTAACTCTCAATACACAAGTAATCAGAAGAGAAACCTCAACGTACGTTGGGAAAAAATACAAGAAAATATGAGGACATAGTGTCTCTGCCGCACAAAGCACTCAGAAAGCAAGTGGAAACAGAGGTCACCCGAATACAAACAGTGTCAAGAATCCAGCAGACCTGGAAGACCTTCTGCCATAAAGCCTCTTGACCTGTAAATGCCAGAGGTAAGTTGATCCCTTGCAAGGCCATCCAGTCGATCTCCTTCTCCCATCGCTCCCATGTCCACCAGACATAGGAATCTGCACAAGGAGCAATTCTGAGGGAATCAGGACCCTCCCAAGGTACATGAACTAAGAAAATTCAACCTATTTTTCAATTCTGCACCTAAAGCATCATAAAGCGTTGCGGTGGCTTCAATTGAGACCACTGAAAGTGCGCTCATCTCTAGTGTCAAAAACTTCAACCCCCACGTAGAACTGAATCCCAGAAAGTATACTACTCTCTAACAATGGGAATCACAATTCAAGCAATGGCCTCCATTTGTACCGGATACATACAACTTGATGTGACGACATTTTGGTAGTAGTTCCATTCAACAGGCCGTTGAATTGTCAGTGTATCATGCTGCACTCGTGGAAGAAATCCAGGTCTGGGTACCGTATGGAGCTGAGCCCCACCGGTCTTGTCCCAAGAAATATGCACACCACACCAGTGCTTCAAGTACCAGTGCAGGCCAGCACAGAGCTCTACACCTGTTGTTCCCGATATCCTGCATTCGCATTGTTAGCAAGTAACACAAAATGTTGGGAGTAAAAATGTACAAAGCACGAGAATGATCACAGAGTACGCTTACCAACAAGAAATTGTCACGAGTTTTTAAGTGGTTAAAACAGCATTCAATCTGTGAGCTAAATATCAGAATATGACGAGGTTTCAATCTAGTTATTGAATGTACATCAGAAATTTCAGAATCGTTCTATTCGTTGGCTCAACCTAATTGACCATTTGGGTCTCTTAGAAGAATCGATTCAGTTGGGTCGAGCTGAACATCTCGGATCCTACTCTCAAGGAACTTTTTTGACACATTAAGTTGGCTATCACATCCAAATGCGAATGTCATAGTATAATACACCTAAACTTAATGAAGTAACTGTGAAATTGAAAAATTCAAAAGCATCTACCTATTGAAGAGTGTGTACTCAAGTAACGCTGCTCAGGATGGGAAAAGACCTTATTTCAGGAGCTCTTCCAAACAATCCTCCAGATGGGTGGTTTTGGATTTGGAAACAGGACTTCCCTCCACATTTCTCCTGTCAAAATACCATGATTGAGAAATACTTGTCACCACACACGCTTAAAGCGCTAATAAGCTCATATGATAATCATCACAAGCTAACAATCAGAAACTTGGCATACACAACTCGTTGTGGGATCTGGCGAGTTTAGCGTGGTCAGCTGTTGAAACTTTCAGGTCGAAGTGATGACATTTGCACGTCACATCTCTAATTTAAAACACTCCAGTAGATACACTCTAAAATTGGCAATGAAAACAGACGAACGCACCAATGGCGCCATGGACATACCACCGCAAACAAAAACAGATGCAAAAACAAGCATATGATAATTCACAGAGTAATGCATAGAGGTGCCCCCAGCTAGGAACTCCATCAGTACCTTCGCGATGACACGAAACTCAAAACTTGAAACATGGTTTGGAAGCAAGCGCGCAAGGACACTCTGCGCAGCATGCTCTTGAGTTGATGCTGGAGCTCTCTCTGAATCTATCCTGTTCAAAACTGCCTCATACTCCGGTACGAAGCACTCAGAGAGGGTCACTAGAGAGAACAGACAGACGGCGAACCACGTCTTCACCGTCACAAAGACTGCCATTCTGAGTGGGGTAAAATTTCACTTAATCAAAACGCTGCATGCCCCAGCATCCTCATAGTTCCTTGCAAAATTTGGAAACAAAAAGAGATTGCTGCACACCAATTCAATACGAGCAGAATAGGGGTTGTCAGAGTTCAAGAAAGGTGCTCGTAGAATACAGGCAACGCAACTTGAAATCTGCGAGGGGGCAAATGCTCTGCGATGAAATTTGGAGACAAGATTTGGAAACAAAAGACAGAATTGCGTGATTGGAATCGAGAATTCTAAGAACCCCTAATTTGAATTGAGAAGCAAGACTGCCGTCAATCAGCCATATCCTTGAGCTGCAAAGCGGAACATAACCTAGATGACCTTCATAGAGAAACCAGTTCCCCCCGAGGATCAATAGAGTAGAAGAGGAAAATGTGATACCAGAGACGGAATCAAAAACCATATTCCACAAACTCCTGGATTTTCTTCTAGTATTCTGTACATCATCCACGAGCTGGTCGTCACAGATGTGCAAGTAACACTCGCTCACATTTTCGACAATTCAAAGCAACTCGATCACCGAAAGAGAACAAGAACTGATGCATTCCAACTACAATAGTGACAAATGTGACACACGCACCAATTCCCGAAATCCAAAACAACCCAATAGTTCGCTCCTATTGAATGACAAGTAATGATGCTCCTTCGCAATTTCACACAGAACCTATTGGCGACGGAATCCACACAAAGACAAGACGCTAAACCCGTCCCACGAAGTGAAAACGCAGGGTGAAAACGCAGTCTTCACTTGATCTTGTTCAATCCTTGAAACAAGAATGTCCTTGACTTCATATTTTTGACAGTCATTTAACTCTACACAAGAGGTGGAGGTTGAATTCTTTTAGGAAAATTAAATTTTCCATACATCTTCAAAAGTGAAGTATAAGAAACATGATGTATTCTAACTTCATAGATGTTAGTAGTTCTAATCGATATGCAATAGCATTGATTTGCTTCTTAATGCGAAATGATTCAATCTTGCAATAGTCAAGTTTATTTCATACTACTAAAATCATAACTCCCTCTATAATATCACAAATGCTACTATTAATACTAGGGGCTCGTGCTTGCTATGCTACGCATTCATTGTATCACATATTAGTAAAAATTTTGGTATATTTGAATAGAATGCATGATAATGATTTCCATAAGTCTTTAAAATAATTATTTTAATTATTTAATAAAAATATTTCCAATCATGCATACATAGAAATCATATTTTCACACAATGTGATATTACTGAAATAGAGTAACAGTTCACAATCACTTCTATAATATCACTTTTTACAAAGGTTGATATTATAGAAATAATATAGTCGTTGCAATTGAGGTGATATTAAAGAGGATCAATATGGTGATATTATAAAGGCAGCAATTCCATTGCTTTTCTTGACTTTATGCTTCTTTTGCATTTCTATGATTTTGTGCTTTTGTGAGCTTTGAACTTTTAATTTCAATTTTCTATTGCTACTACCAAACGATTTGAGAAATTTATTAGATTGAACCGAATTTGGATTTCACAACAATTAAATTGTTTATGAAGCTTTTGAGATTTACAAGTTTTTCCTTTAAATTCTTCTATTTGTGTTGCTATTGTTTGTAACAATTGAGTCAAATTTTTAATGCATTCTAATGTATGTGTATCTTTTACTATATTCATCATTGCATGTATTTCATTCATCATTCATTAAATTTCTATTGTCTATTTCAGTATATACTTATTTATTAAAAAAATTATATGAAGATTTTAGTAAATCTTATTTGAAGATTTATTGAAATTCTTGCTTTGCATTCTATCTAATACATAGAAATTCTAATGAAATTCTAATGGTGAATGCATAGAATAGCAAGCGCCAACCACTAGTAAACAATAAAATTGTAATAAAATTATACTCCAACAAAAAAGAATTATTTATATAAGAAAAAAATATTTTTCATCATTCAATACATTTTAAATAAGAGAACAACTTAAAACAATTTTGAAGTAGTTTACATGCCATAAATGTAAATATCATCATTTAATAGCCTACTTTTAATGTGCAATTTCAAATTGAATTATTATTTTATAAATGTAGCAACCCGGAATTCCAAATTCTATTACTTTGTAATAGAATTAGGTTAAAAACATTTCATTTGCATATTCTTTTTGTTGTTTTTAAGGTAAAAGTAGAGAGTTCTTTTTAGTTCTTGTTTTGTACTTCTTACTTCTTATTTTTTCTTGTTGCATTTACACTCTCATTTCTTATTGTTTCTTGTTATGTCTTAGTTGGTGCTTTTTGTTTTTTCTTGTGTCTTAGTTGTTGCTTCTTATTTCTTCTTGTGTCTTAATTGTTACTTCATGTTGTGTCTTAGTTGTTGTTTCTTCTTTTGTGTTTCTTCTTGCGTTTTAATTGTTGTTTCTTGTTTCTTGTTGTGTCTTAGTTGTTATTTCTTGTTTCTTGTTTCTTGTTGTGTCTTAGTTGTTGCTTCTTGTTTCTTGTTGTTGCTTAGTTGTTGCTTAGTTGTTGCTTCTTATTTCTTGTTGCATCTTAACTTTTACTTCTTGTTATTCCTTAATACTTATCTTTTTTTTCTTATTTCCTCCATCATCAATCTTATTCTTCCTATCCTAAACTTGAGCTACATATTTTATGTTGTTATAAGCCTTTGAAGATTGAGCTTTGTTGTTCAATCACTAAAAATTAACCTCTCATTTCTTTAATTGCATATGCAGGCACCAAAAGTTGAAACAAAGACATTGGAGGCTACTTACAACCCAATGAAGCCATCTTCACATTATTGTAAGGATTGTAGGCCTTATTGAATTGTGTGAATGATTCATTATAATATATATATTTTGTATTAGTGACTAATAAATGTTAATGAAGATAGTTGTATTTGTTCTTGCATTCTCCTTCTTTAATATGATTATCTCTCATACATCTCTAAAATCATATATTATGTATTCATTTTTAATTGCATGAGGCTTTTTATTCAATTGTCAAATCATCTTAATGTATGATAGTTATATATCATATCCATTTAAAATGCATTAAAAATGTGATTGTAGTTAGTAATATGACTGACGAGAGTCGTATTCTACATCATTCAAAAATATAACTCATGAAAATCATTTTTCACATTAACAAGAATATAACTTACCGCAGTCATATTCCACATTACTGCAAAATATGACTCACTTTAGTTATATTCCATGTAACCAAAAAATATGACTCATTGCAGTCATATTCCATGTTACTACAAAATACGACTGACCGCAGTCATATTCCATATCACTACAAAAAATGACTCACCGCAGTCATATTTCACATCACTCCAAAATATAACTCACCGCAGTCATAATTCACATCACTCCAAAATATAACTCACTGCAGTCATATTCCACGTTACTGCAAAATATGACTCACCGTAGACATATTCCATATTACTGCAAAATATGACTCACCGCAGTCATATTCTACATCACTGCAAAATATGACTCACCGCAGTCATATTCCACATCACTGCAAAATATGACTCACCGCAGTCATATTTCATGTTACTGCAAAATATGACTCACCACAGTCATATTCTACGTCATCAATAAATATAACTCATCGTAGTCATATTCCACGTCATCAAAAAATATGACTCAACATAGTCGTATTCCATGTAGGATTTTTTTATTTGCCCGGGCAATCCAAGAAAAAGTCAAAATCCCCCTAGGATAGTCAAAGTATACGCCTAGTTGGCATACTATGGCTAAAAATGGGTATTTATACCCCTCAACCCATATGACTGCCAATATGACTGATGTTTGAAGCGACTGCTTCTAAATGACTGGAGTCAGTCACATTCCGAGTCATCTACAGTGATTTCTGCATGAGTCATATTTTTTGATTTTACGACTCACTGCAGTCATATTTTATAGTCATAAAACATTGCTTTTGTTGTAGTGTCTTGTTTTCCATTTTTCATTCTTGCAAGCGAATCGCAGATTTCCACTCCATTTGGTTGGGTTTGATTCTTGATTGGGTGTTGGTATGCCAATGATGCTAGAACCATTGCTTTGTGTGGGTAGCTGTAGTTTTGCAGGTGGAGGAAGGAAACTTGAGTAGTCCCCAAACTTCGTCTAAATCTGGTTTCCGGGAATTGAAGTGAGCTGGTTAGAATGCTATGTGTAGTAGGAGTGAAGTTCAGCTAATTGCCATCACTTGGAGACTTCTGTGTAGAATAGCCACTCCTAGATTGGGTGCGATCTGTAGGAGACAGAGGTATGCCAATTGAAGTTTTGATGAGATCCTACTACAACCGGAAGTGGGTGGTGAGTGAATAGTTGGGGTCGCCTAGTTATCTAGTGACCGAATCCTGCCCTTGGAATTAGGTTTGGCTGAATTTGTTGGTGTAGGGGATAGTGACACTTGTGTTTTTTTCATGTTCCATTGCAAGTAAGGCGCAGATTTCCACTTCACTTGGTTGGATTTGATCCTAAAGTGGGTGTTGGTATGTCGGTGATGTTGGCCCACATTGCTTCGTGTGGGTAGCTGCCATTGCAGGTTGGGAGAAGATAAGTGGTCCCCGGATGTTTTCTGTATCCGGTTTCCGGGAGTAGCGTCTCCTTTTAGAGACTTGGGTCGGGGAAGTCTGTCATTGTAGTAACGTGGGGGATGTAGGGGTTTCCTGAGTGACCTGCTAGTCTGAATTAGCTTCTGGGTTAGTTGTGAGGAGAAACTGAAGTCCTATTTTATTTTTGTCTTTTATTATTTTTTTTCTCTTTTAGTGGAACTTCTTTCATTATAATCCTCGAAGGGTAGGAATTCACGCAACCTTCTAGAATGCCAACATGCGGAACCCTCTGCAAGAAAGGCTAAACTTCTACCCCGGTTACTATGTTTGAGGAAACGGAAGTGGAACTAGTTTCCGGTTCCGTATCCTAGGATTAGTGTCTTATTTGTGGGGAGGGAGTGTAGTAGTATTTAGATATTTCCCTATTGTTGTTGTGCGGATTAGAACTACTGTAGGTTAGTCCAAGCGGATGAAAAGTACTCACGTAGGTATTTTAAGATTTCCGTCCTAGAATCCGGTTGTGGAAACTTCTGCATCCTGTTCCGGTCATCACTAAGAAAATATCAACTCGATCTCTGTGGGAATGACACACAAGTCATCTTAAAGGCGTTTTAAACATGTTAGAACGTCTACTGGTAGGATTTTACTTTCTTGTGCTACGACAATAAATATTTTTATATTTATCTTAATATGCTTATGATATTTCTAAAAAAAAAGTAATGCAAATGTATATTGATTTATGTTATAGTGAAATACATGTATAGAACCAATCTTACATGTGATTTTTTTTTTCTAAAACTAAAAAATTGTACAATATGCAATTCAATAGGTAAGTCATGCCACTAAAGCAATTGTAGGAAGGTTCCAACTTTTATAAGAGGCAAAGACAAATCCTACAAGAACACGTTAACCATTAAATGTTCCATTAGGAAAAAAATGAGGCCATGGGAGGGTTGCTAACTTGGGGGGTTGGAATGATTTATAGTGCCATCCCGTTGACTGCCTGTGCATGATTGAGTTGGCACTATTTGTGCTAGCACAACTTTAGAAAGTTCAAAAACCTATGGTTTTTTAATTCCCCGCGTGCCAGGACTGTCAACAACGGTAGACATATGGTTTACAATTTTTTTCCCTTCTAAATCTTAGACCAACCAACCAAATATTTAGAGAAACATTAAGATGATATGCCAAATACCATGAGAATCCTTTAAATCAAAATTTCAATGTCATTTAACCCATCCCAAAAATAACTTTGGTAGACCTATGAAGGAATTGAGTAGAAATGTGAGACTTTTAACACTATATTTTGTTTATTTTTGCAATTATTGTGGGAATGCGGTTAAATTTTAAAAGGATAATTTAAAATGAATGGAAATGAATTAAATTTGTTGATTTTATTTTGAATGAATGAAATTAAAATTAAGTTAAAGTAGTTGTAGTTGGGAGTTTGTATCTCGTGTCTTTTCAAATTTTAAATTTGGTATAAGTGTTTTTTTCCTTTCCCTTGTCTCTCTCTCTTGCATTCTTTGTTTTTTATGTCATTGTGTGAATTGTTGTATCTTCCTTGAGTGTCCATAGCTTGAGCTTAGGCTAAGTAATTTTATGTGATTTTTAATATCTTTGCCGTGAGGGCAATTGTGTGTGTATGTGTGAATTCATTAAGAGTGTTTGATAATTTCATAATTGTAAGTGAAGTTTGGAGAGTAATTGAAAATTTATTAATCATTGTGAGGATAATTTTTGTGTTATCACTTGTCATTCTTTGAGTGTTATTTGTGAAGGATAATACAATTTAATTTAATTGGAGCCTTATTGTTGAGAGATAATTGAGAGGAATTAATTTATAAAATTATTATTATTATCTTCGCCGAGGGAATTGGAGAGATAATTGTTGATTATTGACTTAGAGTGTAAAGAGAAATTCTATAATTGCTTAAAGAATTAATTGTTCATTTTTAAAGAGTTATATTGTGAGAATACTTATTGTAATCCTTGTAGTTTTTGTTGATAGAATTGAGTGATTCAAATAATTTCTTTAAGTGGAGAATTAAATTGTATTTTGTTGTGGAAGCAATTTAAGAGTGTGAATATTTAATTAACTAGCATAGTATTTTGTGAATTAAAGAAAGAGCCGGTTGGCCAATTGTTTATAGTAATTAATTTTTAATATTTATTGCCGAGAGATTAAATGTGAGTAATTTAGAACACATATAGATTTGATTTTTCTTGGAGAGAATAACCGCAGAGCATTGTGTGATAATTTTAAGAGTTTTATATTTAATTATTAAGAAGCAAACTTCGAGAGAAATTGTAAGGTAAATTAACTACATATTCAATTAAGAATGTAAAGAGAATTAAATTAATTTGAAGCATTATTGCCGAGAGGTTGTGAGAATAATAAATTAATCATTATGCATAAATTGGTATAAATATAGAATTTCAACATGTGAAGATGAAGTGAAGGAATTTACCGGTCCTTCAGGACTAGTAGACTTAGATTGTATAATTAACTGAAGAACAATTTTAAATATAAATTTGAGCCGGTTATAAAAGACTATTGATGAAACGATTATTGCTATGTTGACTTATTTCTACATATAAAAAAAGTTTATTGAATATTGACCATTGAATAACCATGCTACTAAAATTGGCTATTGAAAAGATCACATTGAACATCCGACTATTGATTTTGTCAATTGCTTAAGTATATTAGTGCTTAATATTTTCTATATGGTTGAAATTGCAGTGAAGACCAAGAACTTTTGTTGTGGATAGAATCCATATCACAACTAGTTATAGATTTTGGCAATTTAGAAATTGTTAATGTTATAGTGGTAGTATCCCACATGAGATTCATTTAGCTTTGAACTTTTGAATTTTAAATTAGAAGTTCTTATTAAAACTATGAAATAGTTTGTTATATTTCATGTGTAGTTTTTGTATTCTCATCTAAGTCAAATTATTGCAAGTTTATTTTAACTTCCAACTCTCCATAGAAAGTTGATATATTCCTTTGTATGCACTTTACCTTGTGGTTATACAATTTTAAATGAAATGTGATTTGTCTTGTATGTGTAGTTCGACTATCGATTTGTGACTATTTTGTTAAAAGCAATTATTGAAAAATGACTATTGCTAAATGACAATTGAAAATGAATATTAACATTGTGGCTATTGTTTAACAACTATTGAAAAATGACAATTGAATTTGACTATTGATTCTCATCTATTTACTTTGACTTTGTTTGAGAAGATAGATTTATAGACATAGTGGGATAAAACCTAGAAATTGCTAATTGACGGATTACTAGTGTGAGGAAAATAGAAATAAGTCATTTATCCCAACTCCTACTAACATAACTTGTGGTAACAAATAATATATTTGGAATTTAAAGGAAGAGAGATTTACCTACAAAGTGACATTAGCTAATTAAAACACTAAGCTAATTTGAGCTTTCCCCCTTAAACGAACCTTTTTGGAATTGCCTTGGTTTTGTCTTAAAAAAACTATACTACAAAGAAATATTTGAAGGAGTGAAGGTTGGAGATGTCATTTTTATATTGAAATTGAGTTTTCACCATGAATCCTCAAAGGATATGGGATAATTTGAAAATGAGTGCTAAATGGCTTATTGTCAAAATCTCAAAATTATGTTTATGTAGAGTTTCAGACCTCATTTAGTCATAATTAATAGAAGAACTTTTTTCAAAAATCTTTGGACTAAAAAAAATTGGGAAATCTATTTAAATTTCATCTCCAAAAATCCGTTTTATATTTCAAACCTTCAATCAAAAGTTATGGACAAAATTTAAAGAGGATGTTTCAAGATGTAAAATGTCCCCTCCAACCCCTCTTTGAAATGTTCATAACTTTTGGTTGGAGTCTTAAAATATGAAACGGATTTTTGGAGATGAAATTGAAATAGATTTCCCAACTTTTTTTAGTCCAAAGTTTTTTGAAATTTTCTATTTACTATGACTAAATGAGGCCTGAAATTTTACATTAAATAGAATTTTTGCTTTAATTTGACTTTCCTATGAGCGGTTGAGCTCCTACTAACTTTAATTTATTTATCCCACATTGTTTACTTTGCCTCCTACCATCCCAAATGTATATAAAGGTTTGTCTTCTCAATCTTGATTCACAAATTATGAAAGTTGTTCAAATCACAATGAGGAAACTAAAGCATTAGTTTCAATGAGTGTAGAATATTCCACATCATATCATCTCGGGATGAAATGGTGTGAAATATTCTACATCATTTTGTGTAAGGGAAGGTAGTTTTTATTGTTATTGAATGTGATGTGTAGAAGTGAATCAATTGTTGTCAGTATGGTTTAGGAATTTCGGACTTGTGGGGCTAGTAGGATTTGTGATTTCATCTAGACGATCCATTCTTGAGCTTGATCGTGCATTGCCCGTCTTTCAAATTGAGCGGGTACAGGGGAATAGTGCACTTCTGAAAACCACTAATGACAGTCAACAAATGTTCTTAACAGCCTTCTACAAGGCTCAATTTTTTTGTAATGTATGTGATTTTAGGGATCAAAAATAATTTTTTTTACAAAGATATTTATTTCAAATGCCTTTTGAATTGAACTAAGATCCATATTTTTTTTCTAATTTCATTATGAGTTTGAATAATGTAGACATGACTAATATTAAGTGAAATAAGTCCATTTCAAATTTGGCATATAGCAAACATCAACAAGACTTTGACCATCCATAAACCCATCAATTTCTCTTCAATTATCATAATTATTCATCTTAAGTATTTGAAATGCATGTTTCTATGCATATGAACAAAAATAGTTTAATTTTAAATTTTTATTTTAAATTATAAAAAAATAAAAAATAAAAAAGATTATTAATGACCAATGAAAATTATAACCCTAGAAGGATGTTGCCTCAATGATAAGTACTCACTTAAATATGATTCAATATTTGGACCAATAAGTTCATTCTCTATTTGTACACTAATAGAGAAAATCATTCATCAAACACTTTGTATCTTCATTGTCGTTTTTAGGATTGATTATTTGCTCAATGGGAACAAATATATTTTGGAGGTCACTAGGGTATGAACTATTATACTACTAAAATCATAACTCCCTTTGTAATATCACAAATGCTATCACTAATACTAGGGGCTCGTGATTGCTATGCTACGCATTCATTGTATCACATATTAGTAAAATTTGATATATTTGAATAGAATGCATGATAATGATTTCAATAAGTCCTTAAAATAATTATTTTAATTATTTTGTAAAAATATTTCTAATCAAGCATACATAGAAATCATATTTTCACACAATGTGATATTATTGAAATAGAGTAGCAATTCACAATCACCTCTCTAATATCACTTTTTACAAAGGGTGATATTATAAAAATAATATAGCTGTTGCAATTGAGGTGATATTAAAGAGGATCAATATGGTGATATTATAAAGGTAGCAATTCCATTGCTTTTCTTGGCTTTATACTTCTATGATTTTGTGCTTTTGTGAGTTTTGAGCTTTTATGATTTTAATTTTCTATTGCTACTATCAAATGATTTTGAGAAATTTATTCAATTGAAGTGATTTTGGATTCCACAACAATTAAGTTGTTCACAAAGTTTTTGAGATTTATAAGTGTTTTTTTTCAATTTTTCAATTGGGATTGCCATTTTTTGTAACAATGGTGTCAAATTTTTAATGCATTCTAATGTATATGTATCTTTTATAGTATTTACCATTGCATATGTTTCATTCATCATTCAATCAATTTCTATTGTACATTTCACTATATGCTTACTTATAAAAAAAATTATACAAAGATTTTAATCATTTTTATTTGAAGATTTATTGAAATTTTTGTTTTGCATTCTATCTAATACATAAAAATTCTTATAAAATTCTAATGATGAATGCGTAGCATAGCAAGTGCCAACCGCTAATAATCATACTACTAAAATCATAAGTTCCTTTATAATATCACAAATGCTACCATTAATACTAGGGGCTCGTGCTTGTTATGCTACACATTCATTGTATCTCATATTAGTAAAAATTTGATATATTTGAATAGAATGCATGATAATGATTTCCATAAGTCTTTAAAATAATTATTTTAATTATTTAATAAAAATATTTCCAATCATGCATACATAGAAATCATATTTTCACACAATGTGATATTACTGAAATAGAGTAGCAATTCACAATCACTTCTATAATATGACTTTTTACAAAGGTTGATATTATAGAAATAATATAGTCGTTGCAATTGAGGTGATATTAAAGAGGATCAATATGGTGATATTATAAAGGTAGCAATTCCATTGCTTTTCTTGGCTTTATGCTTCTTTTGCATTTCTATGATTTTGTGCTTTTGTGAGCTTTGAATTAAATTGTTTGCAAAGCTTTCGAGATTTACAAGTTTTTCCTTTAAATTCTTCTATTTGGGTTGTCATTGTTTGTAACAATTGAGTCAAATTTTTAATGCATTCTAATGTATATGTATCTTTTACTATATTCATCATTGCATGTATTTCATTCATCATTCATTAAATTTCTATTGTCTATTTCAGTATATGCTTATTTATTAAAAAAATTATATGAAGATTTTAGTAATTTTTATCTGAAGATTTATTGAAATTCTTGCTTTGCAATCTATCGAATACATAAAAATTCTAATGAACTTCTAATGGTGAATGCCTAGCATAGCAAGCGCCAACCGCTAGACTTAGGTATCTACACCTTAAATCGCATGCTTCCTAAAATTGCAAAAGCTAGATTCTTACCTAAAATGTACTTCCAGTATTCATGAGAGTTTATAGTTGGTTACCCTGAACCCTATTTTTAGCATTTTGAAAATTCATAATTTGTTCATTTGGTGTCCAAAAAATGCATTTTAAGAAAATCTAATATTCCCTTATGACTTCCAACAAGATTCCATGAAAAGTTTTTCAATATAATAATGGCAATCATGTTGAATTGCTTATTTGTGCAATTTTAGGTGTAGTTACCTTATAAGATCACAAATACTCATCAACAAAGCATCCCAATGTTCCAACTTATTAAAATAAAGGATGGATTGTAGTAATTATATATTTGCACTGGATGGAGAAAATTAATCCTGGAGAATCTAGATTCCTTTCCAAAATTGACGATTTGAAGAAAATCATTATAAAGTGGTATTATAAAGAATATTTTAAAAGTGATATACAAAAGAAAGTTGTAGATTTTGAGTTTTACATTCCATCCATACGGTTAGATTCACCAATGCAATCACCAATAATTTTCTATAAATTTTGAAAGGAAAATTTCAAAATTCCTTCAAAATTTGATTACAAGCAAAATATTATCATTTTTTGAATAAAATTTGTTGGAATGGATTTGAAATCAGGTTCTCTTTATATGATTTTTTGAAATTTTTATGTTCTTTACATCTATGACCTCATTTTTGCAAATCTAGTTTTGAACTAGAGTCAATGCAGTTTGACAACTTGACACATTTCCACATTTGTAATTTCAAAAAAATTTGTATTCTAACAACACCAAATCCAACCATTAGATAAGACAAGAACTTAATAAAGTATCACCAAAAATTAGGATGACTTTCATCCAAGCAAGAATAAGAAAGAAACAAGAACTTAAATCTATTCATCGTCCCCAAAATGGATGTTGAAGCGCTCCAAGGTTCAGAGCACTCAGCAATTTACCAATATCCCTATTGACACTGACAATATCCCTATTAGCACCTCTTACTTTGGAAGAGCATTTTTGTTTTTTTTCATTTTCTATGAAGACACACACACACACACACACACACACACACACACACACACACACACACACACACACACACACACACACAATGCTATGTTCATCCACAATTTGGCGATTTCATCCAAGATTTCTTTTTAATTCAAAGTTTTCTAGCAAAAAAACTTCATGGCTTTTTTGTCATTTTTTAGCCAAATTATTTTTTTCTGGTCCACCAAAAAAAAGCCCTGCTTTGGAAATGATCTTGGTGAACTAATCGAGTCAAGCGCATCACAATCGCATTGAAGATGAATCAAAAGAATACAAAACCCTACATCCTCTTGAACAATTGTCCAAGTTAAGCCTCTCTTTACAATCCGCACGATTCTCAAGCGATTCATCACTGCATGGTAGTTCAAAAATGACTCATCTACATCCTGCATCTACTGGGAGGTCGTTGAACGACACCTTGCATGGGCATGAAGCTTCTAAGGTGATGGCCTTGTGCCACCAAACTTTTGAAATACTTCCGTATGAATCTTTGAGCTATCATTGATTGACCTACTACTTGTCTGCGTTTGAGGCATTGGCAAGAGCGACTGCCCCTGGAATCTTCGCAGGCACAAAATCTGCAGGTCATAGCCACCAATACGACCATCATGAGTGGAAATTATTGGGCCCTTCTAGCCAGATTTCCCTTTCAAAGTAGAATACAAAACTTAATTAGATCAGACTTGGCTTGTATTTTGAGATGGAAAGGACGAAGTACGCTACACCTAAGCAAGTGCTGCACTGAAGCTAAAAAAACAGTCATTTGAGAGAACAATAGCCAACCACAGATGTACACATATATACACATAGCTGATGAGAAGAGTCTGCATACATGCCATGGCGCTTGCTTACTCTCAGATTTGACTTACGGTGAAGAAACAAATATGCTCACAGATAACTTTCTCTAAGATGCTATACATCCACGTTACAAAGTTTTGAGTCAAACGACTTTGGCAATGACATCACACACGTTATATTAACGCCAGGAAGTTGAAAAGGCAGACCTGAAAGAAATTCCAATCTCTCCGTGGTCGCAACGTGAGACGCTGGAAAAAAAAAAGGATGGCAAACAAAGTGAATAAAAATTTGTCAGAAAAAAAAAGGAAACATTATGCTTCACAACCCGTAGCTTCCCTACTGGTATGACACCAAAAAATTAAAAGTACAAGCACGACTACTACAATGAGAGCATAATAGATTCATTGCAACAGAAGTTCAGCAGAAAATTAGCAAGTCACACCGGAGAACAAGCATGCATTCAATCTCCATAACACGAAAAACATCATTTCCAAAGGATGACTTTCAAGGACATTGCAAGCACTATTGAACGGTGGAAAAGCGCTATGACTTATGTGAATGCTCCACGAACAGGTTATGCTAGCAAAACAGCATGATCGTGGATTACGTACATAGATGAGGGTAAAGAATCGATCCTTGCCGATTGGCTTGCATTCTGTCGAACGCACCTTCGACCATCTTCTCCAAAAACATTTCCTGTCACCCACCGAAGAAAATTCTACTTATACACAATTACGGACAAATCTTTCGTCTACCCGCAAAAGACAAAGAACCACAATAACTTTGATGAGACACAAATCAAAATGCGGATAACAAAGATCATATGTTCTTATGATAGAAAAAATATTGTGTTGTTTCAATATCTCCACACTACCTCCACAATTACAGACAGGATCCGAAGACGACAAAACACAAAGCTTGGTGCGTGAATGATAATACTTACAGAGGCTTTGGCGATGAGAAAACCAGCCTCCACGCCCACCCACTGGACGTCTGCCTCGCTCTTTACAAGCCGACGTACCCTAGAAATGGGAAAAGCCAGCGTGACGAGCGACTTTCCAGCTCGGCCAGACGCATGCCAGGATCCGGAAGTTCCGTTTTCGGTCATGTTCCCATTCTCCTCATACGAGTGACCATTCTCATCTTCCTCGCCCGATCTCGGCAGCTCCTTGGACTCCGACTCCGAGTTTGAGGTGCTCATGATGCACCCTCAGAGCTCAAGGAAAACCACTCCTGTAACCTGTTGATACCTCTCTCTCACTCTCTTGATTGCTACTATGGCGCTTGTTTCATCACTTCCCAATCTGAGCAATTATTCAGAAGAATGCTAATCTGAACAGCTCGAGCTTCAGTCTCCTTTCGTTCTTCTGGTCTAAGCATTACCACTGGACTGTACCAAGAGAAGAAACCAAAGATCAGAGGTCTATAATTGTTCAGACAGACGCATCTCGTTTGGACAAATCACGAGTGATATTCGTGTAGTCAAGTCCAAACCATACATAACACCTTAATCCCATGACCGTAAGGAATTATCACCACATTGTGAAAATGCGTGCACAATCCGACAAAGAAACATGACGTGTCAGAATTTGACGACGCAAATGAAATTTTACGATGTAAACCAAAAACCATCACCAATTCAAACCAAACCCTAAGTTCCGCACAACCCCACACAGATCAAACTTTTGCGCGCCACTCGCGAAACTCCCAAATTTCGAGGAACAAAAACTCACCTCAGTAAAATTCTCCTGGAACCATCCCGGACGGCAATCCCATCAGCGCACCCCAGTCACCGCCATCCGCCGCACTGCAACAGGCGCAATACAAGCACCAGCGCCCCGACGTCCCACTTCCCCGAACCCGCCAGGGCCTCCGAATTCGTAAAACCCACCACTGAACCTTGTAGACCAAAATATTGGCAATGAGATGGAGTGATCGCCACGAGGGAAAACATCCACAGCACGCCCAAGACACAGCAGAGAGTGGGAAAGAGGGAAAATACACCCCGCGCTGCACACAAGTGAGAGGAGACAAGCAAAGAGAAGAAGGGAAAGGAAGGTGAGGTAACGAGATTGGGAGGAGACGGGCAGGAGAAGGGATTGGCGCGGCGATGGGCGAAGAGACGAATTGATGACGAAGACGACGAAGACGACGCAACGCTTTGAAAGAAACAGACCACGCTCTGTGAGCGCGCAGCGTTTCTCAAGTCGGAGCGAGGCACCGCGGAGGGCGCAGCCTTCGTTCCCGGGCTCACGCACACCACTTCCAAGTTCCAACCAGCCCTTTTACTTTTACTTTTTTTCACTTGACTTTACTTTTTTTTCATTCTTGAGGAAGTGTCAATACGGCGATGGCTTCTGTTTTGCTGAAGCAATGAATGTGTTTCTGTGTTCATCCATCTTTGAAACAAGAACTCACAGTTCAGTATGGATGAAAGAACCAAATTGTGCACTTTGGCATTCCGAAATTGTTTTTTTCATCCACTTATTTTCAAAATGGATAATAAAAATTTGGCAGAAAAAATGTGCTTCTACTTTTGAAGTGGCCCCATTGTCCCGGACAAAAAGGATTGCGAGTTTGAACTTTGGTTTTGACATTATTTTTGTTTTGTTTTTATTCTTATTTGTTTTTTGGAACATCACACATTAAACATTTAACTCTATTGAGCAATTTGAGTCAAATCTATCTTTGTTTGTTGAATTTGAGTCAAGGCTATCTTTGTTTGTTGTTACACCTTAGAGTTAAGGTAATTAAGAATATGGTACATCTAGTTAAAACCATCCATTTAAATTGATGTGCATAGATAGTGTCTAAATTACAATTAGAGAATATTTTTGAGCATGTATCAAATATCTTCAAATTCTCTTCAATTGTTAATAAAGTGTATCAAATTAGGTGTATTCAACTTAGCAATATATTTAGTTAGTAAATTGCTAGCTCTTAGGTTGCTACTTTCTATTCAAGTTGGTTTAAAGTTTAAAAACCTACATTAGTTTTTTTTGTTTTTTTTTAACCTTGGAAATATGCTTCTATAAGAATTTTAGTTATTCAAAAAGGTATCTTATTTGGCCCCCCAAAATATCATTTTGATTCTTACAAGTTAACTTCCATTTTCTTTTAAACATTTGATTTCCACCATCTTTGCATTATTCTTACCATCATTCAAATAGCTTCATGTAAGCCTATTTATGATTTTTAATTTGTAAAGGAATGTAGCTACTACTCATGATTTTTAATGTTGCAATAAAATTAATGTACTTTGACAATTTTTTTAATTAGTGGTAGCAATTTTAGTTTCTTCATAAAAAATGAAGAAAATTTGGATTATATGGATTACTCTAGAATAAGAATTGAACCACAAAACTCATAGGTTTAGACAAGGTTAAGAAACTCAAAGCATTGCTAATATATATACGATTTGTTTTGAACTCAATTTTTTCAATTTAAAAAATAATGATCCATAGGGTCAAAATCAATCATAGAAAGACAAGTTATTTGGTAACTGTAAACCCCTACCCAAAAATGTCCCCTTCATTTTGTACAAGGCTTATTTCTCGTAATCTCCTCCTATTCTATGAAATTTGTATAATTGATGATTACAAATTTTTCCTCCATTGATCAAATATTTCATCCATTTCTAGATGGATGTTTACATTGAGCAATCTCTTCATTGTCAGGAATTCTAAAATTAACCAAGCATTCTTTGTCTAGCTTTGCCCTCCTTGTTAGTTTATTTATTTCCAAAATTTCCTCTATCTCAATATTGCCCTATACATAAATTGAGCGACCTTATTCTTGTGGAAGTGCAATTTACTAACAATGCAAGCATAGAAAGGATGGAAGAATTGCTCAAGCAGGTGGTTTCTCAAGTTATAACTCTCCCTTGAGTTGTAATAACCACCTCAAATCCGTATTGCAATAGCTATTAACCCCTAAAAGTCACCAGACATCCAAAAGATGGATGCTCCTTGGTCAAGTTTGATTTATAACTTTCAATATAACAATTTTCAGTATTTGATTTAAACTAAGATAATGAAGTTTGACAAGTTCTTTTTCTATTTCATCTTGGAATTTTGAAAAATCTAAAGCTCCAAAGAATTATTGTTGGCTTACAAGCTCTATGTGTTAAAATCCAAGAAACACAATATGCTATGTTTTTCATTCATATTTTTTCTTTTCAAAAAGAATTTGAAATTTCAATTACAAAATTAAGATTTTAATTCTAACCTTCATTTATGATTAAAAAAAAAAAAAAAAGACTATTTTAATATATGTTATAATTGAAATAATTTTATTTTCATCTTTAACTTTTAAAAACTACAATAATTTGATTTTTCCATCAATTTTTTTGAAAAAAAATAACAAAATAGAAAATAATATTTTCTATAAGCAAAATATATCAAAGTTTTATACGTTTATTAAACAAAAGGATAAATTTGATTTGATAGGCAAATTCGACTTCCAAATCTTTGTTGTAGTTGTTTTGAATGTAAAAGAAAAAATAACCCTTTACATCTTTTATAGGATTCCATGAGAGTCTTTATAAAAATTCCGGAATTTTTTTACTTTTAGAAGAAGAAAATTAAGTAGGCCACAAAAATTGAAAATGGTTTGAGTGAAAATTATATTCATATTCATATGTGTAATCAATTGAGATTTTTTTGCAATAATCTTCATTCCTACTTGTATTTCTTGAAAAAATTCCAAATAATTTAGATTGCTTTTGCTATTTTTACTTATTTATTTTCATTTTTGCAACAAAAATGAAACAATTATAATTTTTCATAAAACAAATTGAAATTTCTCACATTCATATACAATTCATAGTTTCATATAATAAAAATCTAGAATTAATGTTTGAACACAATCTAATAGATTTAGACATGATATTTGACAATTTGGTAGTGGATTTTGTCTTCAAAGGGTTAGTAGCTAAAGGCATATAATCCCACCTTTGAATTTGTTCAACAATTATAGTGGCACCTTGAATTCACTTGAAAAATCTTGCATCTTCTTTAGGTGCTTTTTTACCAAGTGCATGTACCCCAAACCCCAAACTTTCTACCTTATGTAATAGGGTTTTAATAAGTGTCAAGGTTTGTTGCATGTGAAAGATGTGTTTTATTTGTAAGTGATTGCTTTAAAATGGTCCAATTGATAAGGCAAAAAACTTTGCAATGTACATTTAGAGATATTGACAAAGAAGAGATGCAAGATAGTGTGGAGCAAGTTGCATTTCTATGAATAATTAAGATCTCTCTCTCTCTCTCCATCTTTTTCGTTAATCCAAACATAGAAATTATCTCAGTATATATAGTCTAATTATACACTAGAGTTCAATGCTCATAAGGACTACTACAAGATTTGAACCATGTGTATTTATGTCAAGATATCCCGTCCAACTTGCATATTAATTGGCTATAAAAGCCTCCATACCAAGCTGAGATTCTCAAATCTACATCAACTCCATGACTGCCATAATTCACACAATGCTACATCCACTCCATGACTGCCATAATTCACACAATGCTACATCCAATATTGCAAGGTTAACTACTTGCATTAGTGCATGGCATCAACAGTAACAACTGGACAGTGGTCCTACTTGTAGGATTGATGGCTCGTTAAGCTCACAAACACAGTGTGACTGTTTCACTGGGCTTCAAGGCTACATGACTAAGGGAGCTACGCTTCTAAGTTAGTACTACTGTGTAGAGTGAGATTGGCTGATCCTGTGTGGAGTGCAAGCGGACTACTTTCCAAACACTTTCTTGACACTGAGAGTTATCATGGAGAATGACGCAATATAGGTTCTTGGAAAACAGATAAGAACTCACTTATTTGGAATACTTTTGTAATAGCTCCAAGTTTCATGATTATCTTGCTATTTGTTTATGCTACAATTTGGTAACACGGATAATAACGTGGAATGCTCTGAAGACACCTCACGCACACACGCAAACTAACAAACTTTTGGTCTGTTGACTTGCATGGGCGTAGGTGAGGAGCATTCCTTCCAACTTAGTGGCAAAAATGGAGAGCGATTTCACTACTTTCCGAATATTTCTATACCTCAAGCTCTTATATTTGCATGTGCAAAATGCTTAGGCTGTAGATATATGTTATTGACGTAACTAGCTCTAGATTTTATTTATCTCAAGGATACTTTGTATTCTCAAATGGATTGGTGATCCCAGTACTAGTTTCTTGCCATTGTTCTAGATGCTACACGGCACCATGGACATATGATAACGGTCTCAATATTATTAGAACAGGGAATCCACACTATAGCTTGAGTCTCTGATTTTGATTTTCAAGCACTGCACCCTTCGTTCATGTCGATGGTACAGTCACAGATTCTCTGTAGAAACTACCGATCCTTGCAAAAACTCAGTGCAGCACTTACAAACTATGTAACTGCCATACATGAATTTGGTCTGACTTATTATGGAAAAATCTTGGAATTGCATGATAATCTCTCTTTCTCTTTCTCTCTCTCTCTTTGTAATGAACGTGGTACTATAGCTTTTGCTGTAACTTCTTGGCGCATCATTGGCGTCCAGGCGTGTGTGATAGTGTTTGTGATCTCTACACCATGGATACCGAAATGACCTCACAAGTCGTGCTTCCAAAAGTATCCCGAGAAGAGAGGCAATGAATTGTAGAATGAATTGTATCGTCTTGATTGAATTCTTTCATTAGATTCAATGCTTGCGAAATTGTTGTGTGACCAGATCTTTGGCGAGAATAACAACTCGGTGACATGCTGTAGACACCTTGCATACGGCGGAAACTAACTCATTGTTTGTTTTGTGACCATGGGTGCAGGTGAGGCATGTCCCTCAAGATTTGATCATACATACTTGTATATGCAAGATTATTTGATTTCTGAACCTTTTTCTATCAGCTCTCAACTTGTTATGCACAAGGGTTTGGGTAGTATTGTAAGCTTATAATTAAGCAGATGGATTCAAAAATGCATAGTAGTGATGCTGATCCGATTTCCTGATGGTTCCAAAATGATTTGCATTAATACTATTTTAGAATCTTGATGATTCTCATATGCTTAGCAATGGTATTGAAATGGAATTGTGATAATAGTTCTTTTGTATTTCTGAGATACTTGCATATCAATGTTGGTGCTGTAATCAGTTACAAACTACGTGATGATGCATAATGGATTATATTATGTCTCGAATTGCCCTGGGACGATCGATATCCTCTTAAGTTCAAATTAGAATACGAACAAAGAGACTAGTAGAGTAAAAGAACCCACCCTCCCAATTTTACAAATAATTGTACAAATTTTATTGCTCAGTGGCAGTAAGTGACAGGTCTTGGGGTGATTTGTGAAAGTACTTAGCTACTTGCATGGCAACTTGAATCATATTAGGAGGGTTTTCAAGTGGTTGATAAAGAACTATACTAGCTTAACAAGAAGCTCAGAGTTCCCTCCCACCCTCCCGATCAAGTATAGTCTGTTTTGTCTTTTCATGAATGTTGCATTGAATAAGCCACAAATGAACTTGTAATTGCAATAGGATTGCTAAATATTTGCAACAAATAAATATGAGTCTATTGGTTGTGAATAACCAGTACGAAAACTGTTATAATTTGGAATGATAGAAAGTACCCAGTCTTGGGGTGACATAAAAAGTATTTTCTCTCTCTCTCTCTCAAGAATACACTAGTTTTGGAGAATTGTAATTTTTATTTCAATCCATTCTCATGAAAAAAGCTATGCCCTCATAATCATAAAATACTCAAATCTAGACAATTAAAATTAAAAATTTACTTTCTTTTCTTTTGTGGGATGTATTTGAAACAATTTACTTTGAAAGCTTTCATTTATTCATGTTGGATTAGTCATGTAAAATGTATGAAGATTCTTGTTTTGCATCCATTTAGGAGATCTTTTGGAAAAATAATGTATATTATATGCTTTGTTTTTTTAACTCAAATCTCACAATTTTTCAAAAAAGAATTCCATAGATTTTATATTATATACTAATAGAAATCACCATTAGGATTGACGAGTGTCAATTCTATTATAAGACTATTAACAATTTACTTTTTTTCCCATCTTGTATGTGCTACTATTTCAAAAATCTAAAAAGAATGAGAATCAATTTTAAAAATTCCTTAAATTTTGAAGTCATTTCTCCAGCACAAAGATTTAAGCCTTTAAATTTTATAGTGAATTTTTTTAATTGAAAGGTAATTTAATCCTAAAAACCTAGTATGACAAGGTGTAAGAAAATTGTTTTCTTTCTACCTTTTAATTTATTTTGAATAGTAAAATTTTACAATTTATTTGGTCAAAGTTTATGAAAAAAATTCCACACATTTTCATACAAGACTAATGCAAATTCCTATACTTGATTATGAAAATAAAACATTTTATTTTCATCTTAGCTCTCCTCGCTACATGGCAATTTTGGAATGGCTTTTGTTGAAGAATAGTCCTAAAACTTTAGGACCTAAAAGAAATATAATCAAGTACTTATTGTTTGAAGTTTTTCAGTGCAATTCTCTAATATGAATTTTTTAAAATTCAAATCCACTATAAAAGAGATTTAAACTAAGAAAATTTGATGTGAATGAACTAACATGATAAAGGTACAAAATCAACTGTTAAGGCTTGACTTTTGACTTGCTTACAAGCACAAATTAAATTTTAGAATGTACATTTTTTTTATGTGAATCAAAAATTTCACTCCCTTTATTCCAAAATAAATTTGGGGTTTCCTAAAAATGGTTAGATTAATGTGTGAGTAGCTCCTATTTTCAAATGATTGCATAGTTACTATAACTTCTCCTAACCTCCACTAGGTGTGAAAGAATGGAAGTCAACAATGAAGTGGTGTATGTTAAAAATCAACAATTTTTTGCTCTTTTCGGAATTGCCCTAGTAGTATTAATTTTGATCATTTTTTGAGCAACATTGGTGCAGTGATGTCCATTGACATCCTCTCTATTCAATTTCAACAATGTCTTATGATTCAAGTCAAGGAAATTTTCAACAAGAGATTTATTAATAGCAATTTTTTTATACTAGTTGTAAGTTGAATTATTTGCCTTTGATTATTTAGAGGCTGTGTTTCAATTCCCTTTGTAAGGATCGAATTGTTATGTAGTCTTTGGAGTGTGGTATTTGTAGATTCTTTTGCTTCAAGGTGTTCAAACTAGCCTCAATTGTTATCCAATTGAGCCAATTTTGAATTTAATTTGGAACAAGATATTAGTAATTTAGATTTTCCTTCTACTTCATACCTACTTCTACTTAATAATTATTTAAAGAATAAAAATTAAGTTTTTTTTAATTAAAATTTTTTCCTACATTCTCAACTCAATTCCACGCAATAAAGATTTAATGTTTAAGACTTTTTAGTACAAAAAATTTAATTTAAGAAGGTTCAAAGTCAAATAATCTAGTCCCGCAATCTTGGGGGGTGCACTACAAAGGAAGTTCATGGGTGAGGAGCGACCAAATTTTGGACCCCCTATATTATATCTTAAAATTTTATTTTTTTTCTAAAAGAAAATATGAATAGATTTTCCTACTTTGAAAGTTTATATTATGAATTATTGGTATTTTTGATGTTAATAAGAATTAGTTACAAATTTTAGAAGAAAAAAGATACATTATAAAGCTAAAAATAACTTTCACACCCCTATATTATATAAGGAAAAAAAAATTGAAAAATAAAAAAAAAATTCTATAAAATAGATTTCTACTGAAAGTTTATTTTGGCTTAATATTGATACAATAGTCATCTTCATGTGATCTCTATAAATATTTTAGTTGAAAAACATGCCATTTTAGTTCATTTTTCAATCCCTTCCAAACAATATATCACATGTTATTTAGGATTGAAATTTTTGGCAATAGAGACCTATATGCATTGTTAAACAAAGCTCAAAATTGTAGGTTGAAATTATAGTTTATTAGAAAGTAATTAGGAAAAGTAGAAATGGATAGTTAGGGTTTGGTTGCTCCTCACCCATGAACTTCCTTTGTAGTGCACCCCCCGGGCCCGCAATGTATTGAGAAACTTGTTTTTTTTACATTAAATGCATATATCTTGCAATGTGTGTTGTCAAAGTTTCTGAAATTTTTTCCACATATTCTTGTACTACTTAGGTGTAAGATCCTATAGTTAGATGTGCGAAAAAGAAATCAATTTTCAAATTTTTCTACTCTTTGCTATAGAAATGACAATTTTGAGTGTTTTTTGGCTAAGAAAAGGCCTTGGTCCTTTCGTGGTTAAGCTGCAAGAAATTTTTTGCATGTAGGAAGTTTGAAATGTGGAGGTTGCAAAGTTTTCATAATTTTGTGTCCAAAATTGAAATTATTGGAAATTTTGGGAGCAAAAAGTACACATAATCATACCCAATCCTCGACCCAATCTCTAGACTCTTCCAATTCCAATCATCTAAAAACTGCTTTCCAATTTCCACCATGTATCATAACTAGAACTGCTTAATATGGTTATAACACATGTCTAAAAGTGGTGGGCAAGAAAGTAGGAAGTAGTGAACAAGAAAGTAGTTCTTCAATGATCAAAATTACAATACTATAGACATTGACTATACGTCGACAATACTTTTTGGCTCCCGAAATTCATTGTAACTTCATTTCAAGAATAAAATTTTGAAAAATTAAGAATCCCTATATTTTCTATCTTCCTACATAAGAAAAATTTCCACTACCTCATATTCCTCACCACTTAGTCATAATTCACTTAAGTGATCTACTATTGGTACTTCTACTTTAACCTTATTAGTTTCAACTTTACAAAAAATACATTCCAAACTTTTCAGTCTTGGTTGGAAATTGTGCACCCTATAAGTTGGCTATAGGTTATAGTTGACAACCTGTATTATTTGTGGTTTTGAGAATTCAATAAACATTAACTACCATCTCATCTAGCAAAAAAATCTATCTAATTGATTACTATCTATTGCTTTCATAGCAAATATAGATCTTAATTTAAAAATATGAAGCTGCAAAAAATTATTTCATTGATTCTTTGTAATGTTTAGAGATACATGAATAGTGTTTTAATGATTTAACGACATAACCACTATTAATTTTAGTTTAATTGGTGGTCATTGTAATAAGTTAATTAATTCACGTTTTGGTATTAACAAAGCAAGCTTAGTTTATCATAAGATCAATCCCAAGGTAGTTAACATAGTATCCAAAAGTGATGTAATTTTGGACAGTTTTTAAAGCCAAGAAGGGAAACATATTATAATCCTTATATACAAAAAATACCATTAAAAGAGATATGGGATTTCTAAAGAATTACAAATTTCCAAGCTATTGGGAACTTAGGAACTACACCACAACAACAATCTGACATAAACACCAAATTAGGCATTTTTGCACTTGGCCAAGTGCAATGACCATATGCACTACTATTCACAAGAATTTTGTTTTTACAAAGGTGGATACCCTTCACCTTTTTTCAAAAAATGGTCCTGCATTGTACTATTTTGAATTTCAATTGAATATAAAAAATTCTTACAGAAATGTAATTATGAATATTTTTAACTGAAACAATTTAAGAATATACACTTTTCTCATGTCTATTATTGTTATTATTATTATATTTGAGTTTTCAAGGATTACACACTCCAAATACATCAAAATAACATTGTATTCATACTCATTTTACATGTACAATAGAGAATCATTGTTATTATTAAAAGACTTATTTAGAGAATTAAAACAAATAAAAAGGCATATCCACTGCTTTTCCATTCTTTTATTTATAATTCACACAAGACAAAAAAAATCTATATGAACTTTTGCAAACACTTTCATAACAACTATAATTGGTCCACACTTCTACAGACTATATACTACTATTTCTTGTACTACTATCCTCCTTTATTTACTGCACTTCTGCATTTGGTGTCTCCAACATATGTTCTGGTGATTGTATCAATTCTAATTCTCCTCCTTCGATTGCCTCTAATTCTTTGTAAACATTTCGCTCAACAATTGGAGTTAATGGAGGTGGAGAGGCATATTCCAATGCCCTATCCACCATAGCACTTGCAACGGGCGTTGATACCTCCTCCGTCAAAGTTGGTGATCCAATTGTTCCTTCAAAGACAGAAACAACGCATTCGTAATAGTAAGACCCTTCATTTCCCATGCAAATATATTTTATGTTGTCCTTATTAAAATAATATCCATCTTCACCCAAAGTGAAGCTCTCCAAATTCTGAGTGCTAAATGCCAACAATGTTGAAATCGGTTCTGATGTTGTAAATGTATCTTCCACTTCTTCTCTCTCCATTCCAGCGTTTGTGGTTATTGCAATGCATTCCATCCTTGTACCTTGAACTCCAACATCCACATCTATTGATATACCTTCTATTTGTCCAACCTGAACAACAACATCTGCTGGTGTTGATGTATTATCTACTTCTCCACCTTCAACTTGAATATTTGTTCTCGTTGTTGTATCTTTTGTTTCCGTACCTTGAACTCCAATTTCTGTTCTTGTTGGTAACTTCTGGGTTTCGCCACCTTCAACTCCAGTATCCTTTATTTTTGTATTGTCTATATCTTTGTTAAATTCTGCAGGAGCATAATCAGGGTCTTCTTCCACAATCAATAAGTCTGCTTGGTGTCCACAAGCATCACTTTCAACATCAGTGTCAACTGAACCAAGACTTTGGCCACCACTAGGTAAATCATCCAAATGCATTTGTTCCGAATATGTATCACCTCCGCTTGATGAAGAAGCTTCAGAGTCAATTGCAATTTCTTTGCCCTTTTGTTTTTTCTGTTGCTTCCTTTCAAACTTTCCTCTTTCATCCGATGAGGCGCTTGATGATTGCACTATCCTTTCTTGCCTACCGTGTGGAACTCTTGCATTTGTTAGAGGAAGATCAGAACTAGGTGATTCGCCTCTCGAACTCAGTATTTGTGAATATCTTCTATCAGATGCCCTGCACTCACTATTTAACATCACCATTTTCTCTCCATACATCACCTGCAATGTATTGTATACAAATTGTGTACGGGTTGTTTCACCTTCCATAATGATAATTTCATTGCCCATAAAATTAGTCTCTAGAATTCCAAGCACGGCCTACGTAATGCCCATTGTTACCAATCCCCATTTCCGTGGTAGATACATTTGGACCATCCTCTTCAATTCCACTGGTGTCCTCTCTAATTTGTCTACTACTCACGGCATCACATCTGCACTCCAAAAGTCTCGAAAAATCACATCTAGAGAGTTTGAACTACGAGGTAGATTTTCCATAGGTCCGCTTTCTCTTGGATATTGCAAAACAATGACAATGTCCCCCACTGCTTGCACACTATGTTGACGTTGTCCTCCATGACGTAGATCATGTACATATGATGAAACAGTTTTTGATTTGAAAATCCATTTACCCTTCAAGCAGTAACAATTGTTTGGTAAAGCCATCGTTGATTGCATTGCTTCATCGAACTCTATGCCTGGAGGAAATAAAAAAATTGTTGTCCATTGTACAATGGAAGACATCCAATTTTGAAGTTGAAAGACAACTTTGCTGTAGTCCTCATTTGACCATTCAACATCTTCTCTTCTTGAACCTCCTCGTCTACAATCGAAAATCCATAGATAAGGTTTTCTAAGTTCAATGTAAGCGTCTTCAAAGAACCCTCCTCTACACCTCACGTGGACTGTTTTCTTTGTCATTTGATCTTCAATGATGCCAACAGCAACTTGCCAATCCCATCGAGCGTTCGACACATCCTCTACATCTCGACCATAGCCAGCAAAACCTCTTCGTCCTGCTTTAATGTCTGTAAAGTGTTGTTTAACAAACGGTGGAATTAAATGATCAAAACTTCTCAACAATTGAACTGTCTTCACAGATGGTGAGCACCACAATGTTTTTGATTCAACATCTAATGTCTTCCCCATCAAAGTGAATTGTTTTCCCCCCTCATCTCCAAACCTACTTGCATCTATGGCCATGAACTCATCCATAGACAATGGGTTCTCATCCCTTGCTTCTACCATTAAAAACCGAATTTGGTTCCTCACTGCATTTTTCCATTGCAATCAATCCACAGCATACGCAACAGTTCCTTTGGGGGGATTTTTAGACTTAGCATTGTCAAAATAGTACTGTTGTGAAGGTCGCTTTCCGTCAACCACGTCTTTAGCTGCCATTTGTTTCACAACATGCACATAAACTTCTTTGGAGACTTTGCTCAAAGGTCTAAACCACGACTTCTCCATCTTTTTCTTCCTCGGATTCTTATCCAAAGTGATGTCCAAATTCTGTTCCTTTGCCATTTTTTTCCATTGATCCTCTGATCTTCTGTTAAAAAATAACTTTCCATCTTCATAATCTTTACAAACCTGCAAAATTGCCTCGTATTCTTCTTCATCCTCGTTCCATGCATGTCGAGTGTATTCCAACATTCTCTTTGAAAGCTCCCTCAACGACATGTTCTGCAGTAAACCTTGAGTCCAATGCAATGCATTAGCTACCATTGTTAAGGCTTTAGCTTTGTAAACATTATCAACTCGAACAACAAAACTAGGACTTCCACAAGCTTTCCAAATCTCACGTAGCTTGATCAAATTTTCATAATAAGTGGTAAAGAATTTGCGGTTGAATTCCCTTGCATTGATTCGAACCGATGCTTCTATATAAAATTGGAGATTGTTGTAAACCACAAACTTTGCTTTCCGTCTTGCAAAATGCATAAGGTATTCTTCCTCTAACATGCTACCATCTTCATGTTCTTGTTGAGCTTGTTTACAAGCAGCAACAATGTGTTGTCCATCCACTGGTTCCCACAATATTTTTCTGTAACTATTCGGTCCTCACCGTAATTCTGGATGTAGCTGGATCAACTTAACAATGTGTCAAAAATGCAACGTCAAATTCACGTGCAGCACCTTCATGACTAAAAGGTATTTGTACCTTCTCCATCTTTCCTTTGTCATTGGTTTTCTCATAGTGATATGCAATGGGGCGTAGTATTATTGCACTAACCCCATCAGCTTCGAATCCCTTTAGACGGTTATACACCTCATTCACTCGCCAATCCATCAACGTCCTATGGTTCGTCTCCACATTTGCTACATTGCAAATACTATCAATATTTGCATTGAAAACCATATCATGTCCCCATATGTACCCAGCCTTGTACTCAATCTCTGTAGGAAAAACCACTAGTTTTTGGGTAGAACTTTGTAGTACTACATTTGTAGGTGCAAGCTCAGAATCTTCATCCTCTGAATCATCATCATCCATTTCCTGTCCAACATCATTCCCTTGTATAGGAAGTCCTTCCATCTCTACTCTTTGATGATGTCTTCGAATTGCAGTACAAGTATGAATGCTTCGCTCTTCTTCAATTTGTGTTTCTACTTTACGAAGTGTTTGTTCTTCTTCTATGATGTCATTTGTAACAAATCGATGTTCACCTCTACTTCCAACACTTCCTCCACTACCACCACGTCCTCCACGACCACCACGTTCTCCACGATGAGTACGTCCTTTACCAGCAACACGACCTCTACTAGTAATTGATCTTCCAGCGTGAATATTAGACATTCTAATCTCTGATCTATATATGCGATTTCCTGATCCACATCTTTGACCTCTAGATCCTGATTCTCCTTTTGTGACACTTTTTTGATTTTGAACCTCCATTTCAATTTCATGTCCAATGGTTATTTGTACTTCATTTTGTATATTCATTTCGGTTGCCAATTGGTCTAGTTGCATTGATTCCTTTCCAATCTCCATTTGCCTAGATGCTGGAAAAATTGGTGCACTCCCTTCTACTAGTGCTTCCTCATATCTTTTAGTATCATTTACCCTTAAAGGCTCCATTTCAATATCTGTTGTCGCAGATACAATACGCTGGCATTGTACTCTTGGCCTTTCAAAAACACCCCTCTTTCTGAAGGCTCCACATGTCCTTCTTCAACAACAACGTGCTTCCGGTTTCGTTCAAGCACAGGAATCCAATTCTCTTGTACAGGAGCTGCATAAAGTCGATACAAATCGTTGGTATCCTTAGGTTCTATAGGGGAAGGCTGTTCTTCAGCAGCAATGGGGTCAGTATTTCGAAGTTCTTTATACCTTCGAATCTCTCTATATATAGATCGTGCTCAAAACAATTGCTCAAGGGTTGAATCTTTGAATTTTTTAATGCAAGCTTCTCTTCGATCCTTCAATGCATGAGGCATGGTTTTCCAATAAGTCACCAGTGTTTTTAAACCATGTATAGGTGAAAGCACTAACAAGAGTTCCGGTGGAATAGGTGCCATCATGAGCTTCTTCCTTAGTTTGTACTTCTCGTAGACTGTTTCAGTGTTGGTCATTGAGATAGTGAGTCCTCCATCAGCAGTTCCGGCAATTGACTCTATGCCTCCATATAAAGTACCCAAAGGAGCCCAATATTTTCCTTCTTCAATTGGAAAATTTGTGATCCACAAATTGGGCTTCTCCATACTGTCTGCCTCTATCCACCATCCATGTTCCAACCATTTAAAATGCACTTTAGGTGCCATAATGTCCTACAAATCAAAAGACAAGCACTATTTTTTAATTGATAACAACTCTACTTCAATGTTTGTTCCCAATCTACTATCCCAAATTATAAATTATTGTTTTACTTATAATATTCAAATGTCATTTCTTTCAAAACAATATAAGAAAAAACCAATCCTTGTTCCCTTCATATGTTGCTTCTCAATGTACCTAATAAAATAAATAATAAAAATTCAAAATCCAGAAGATTAAGTAAACATTCAATAAAAAAAAGAAGTTCAAATGCATAAGAGAAAACGGCCCTACATTGCTTACATTGATACACTTCCTGTATACAACTACTACTAAATTATGTAGCTACTCATTTTTCAAGTACTATGCCTCCCACATCCTAACCAAATATATGAATTTAACAATATAACTTGCATAATGTATGGTTATTTTGCAATGAATGTACATTTCTTTATTGGTGTTTAAATAAAGTGTTCAAGTTTTTAAAAAAACAAACCATAAAAGCTATAAATTACTTTTCCATATGAATATTTTGAATTGGAAACTTAAACATTTCTTGCAACATATGTATTGGGCAAGCACAACACATAGAGAACACAAACTTCATTACCCAAATTAGTTGCATACCACCAAAAACAGAAATATAAAATACAGAAAATGCAATTTTAAAAACACAGAAGGACTTCATGCAACAAAATACATTCAACAATCCCTTCACACATGTTCAACGTATACAACATTTTCATTAATTAATATTAGTCATTGCCATTGTTGTACAATCAAGTCCTTCAATGAATTCTCAATCTTCACTCATAAAGAAACTAATAGTACAATGTGTTCATTTGTACTATAGAGAAGTCCATCCCAAAATGAATGGCCCTTTCACTAAATTTTAATGTAGCGCATATACGAAAATATTACCTATTTTTTCATCTTCCACTTCTCTAAAATGATGATTATAGTCACGCTCATAACTACTACCAATTCATTTCTTCTCTTTGTCATGCATTGAAGATATAAAAAAGACATATACCATTTTTGACGTGTGAAAAGATTTGGAATCATAGAAAATCAAATGTCATCGTAGCTGTCCATTAACATTTCTCTGTACATTTGAAAGCAAATGACAAACAACATATGCAAATGTACATCACAATTTTATGTTACACAAACTATTTTTTAAAAACTATACTTTCTGAAAAACATTTCGTGGTTCTATTAATTTTGCACACACCACATATTAATAATGAAGTTTTCATCCACAATCTAATAATTTCTCTTAAGACTTTTCCTTTCTTGAATTTGTTAGAAAAAAACCTCTATTATTTACCTTCATATTCTAGCAAACTTAGCTTACTCCAATGCAAATATCAAAAAGTTAATGAACTTCCTTCCTATTAAGATATAGTATTCAGCTTATGTATTTTGTATTCTTTTGAGCCATAGAATTTATGTGCTCACTCTAGTGATATTTTACACATTTTCATTAAAAAAAAAGAATGTACATTCATCTGAAATGAACACCTTTTTATGAGACCTACTTAATATTTTCAAAATGTGAAACAAAAACTTTAAACAATACAAAATAGGGCATACAAATTAGTACACCATC
The DNA here is from genome assembly GCA_950106755.1 of Climacium dendroides. Taxonomy (NCBI): domain Eukaryota; kingdom Viridiplantae; phylum Streptophyta; class Bryopsida; order Hypnales; family Climaciaceae; genus Climacium; species Climacium dendroides. The sequence continues at coordinate 27,587,828 of OX467089.1, read as the reverse complement.
ATTATGAATTTGGAAACCTTTCAAGACAATTTCCTTTCTTTGGATCTCTACTCATTTTCACAACAATACAAAAAATATAAATGAAGAAGGACATTTGCATACTTTTCATTCTAAACTTACCAATGAAAAAGCAGTTCTGCAAAATACGTGATGAGGCTATGTTCAGTATAAATGATAATCAAGCTTCAGCACTCAAATGTTGCAATATGTGACTTACTTTTTCTTCATGCACTTGCAACAACAAAATGCACAATCAACATTTCTAGTTCCATTTCCCTTCCAAGGTTTTCCATAACACGGAAAAGGAAAAAACAAGCAATGAGTCTCTCTTCCAATCACTCAATCATATTTTTAGATGGAAAAACATAACCATTTCAAATATTACCCATTTTTTTTTAGGGATAGAATTGGTTAGACTATTGAGGGTTTAGGGTACTATACTATAAATTGTATTGAACAATTTATTCCTCAATTGTAATACTAATTTTGAAACATTTAACAAATAATGCTATGACTCTTTATAACTTTTGTATGGAATATTGAAATACTATTGTATGTACTAATAAATCATCTACTAAAATTGAAAGATCACTAGCTTGTGGTACAATGATGCAAACCCATTCACAATACATGCTCAAATCCAGTGACTTAAGATATGACCAAAACAAATAAAGCAATTTTGTTGAATTAATCAAACTCTAAAGGTTCATGTTCAAGGGCCTATGTGTGCATCAATCAATTAGGTTTGACGCGTCATTATCTATTGATTTCATTTTTGAAATTGCCATATGTATCTACAAATGTTTTTGAAATAAGATTGCCTTTCTTACGAAGATACTATAACTAGCTAGAAGGTTGCAAATTCCTAGGTCCTACACATACATTCCTAGTGCATAATATTGTAATTCAAGTTCAGAACAAAAACATAGTGCAACCAAGTGAACGCTGTAGTCCACTAAAGGTATAGCCTACATAGTCCACCAACGCTACAACATACATAGTGTGCTGAAGTCAAAGTCTAGCAACACGGAAGCCACAATGCATGTATTGTACCAAAGTCAAAATTTACATACTCAATATAAGTCAAAACTCATGCCCTAATGCACTCCTCGTAGTGTCCTTAAGTGAAATGCTTTAAGTTTCAAACTTTTGACCATAAAATAACAGGCTCTCAAATCACACAACCTCTAATACCGCCCACACCCTCAAAATCTGCACAATGCAATCTTGTTCCTTTCTCATAGCCTTTCACAATGTAAAAATTATGTAATTTTAGGAGGTGGGCAATTTTAGAGCCCTATATCAATTGAACTTCAAAATTTTATAAATATTTCAACAAAGCTCCCAAAATTATAAAACAACTTGTGTTACATGTCAATTCCACTTATCTCTCAAGGGAAATTTATCAAAAATTTATTCAAAACACTTTTCATTTCCAAAATTCTGTTTCAGCTCTTAGGAAAGCAATTTCTGGTTCTATTACCTTAGTCCTTCCCAAACCCCAAAATTGTCTTCTCTTACAAGTCACAGCTAACGTCGTACCTATGTACTCCTAGATCGTTGTCTATTGAATACTTATAGTTTCAGCCTTGCGGACAAAATCATGCCGAAACTTCAAATCTTTGTTATTTCAGAAGTCACAGCTGACGTCCTACTCATCCACTCCTTGTACTGGGCTTCTATGAATTCCTTTAGGTTTCAACCTTTTCAACATACTCCTCCCAAAACACGTGAAATTTCATTTATGATGAAAGAACTCCAGTTGTGATACTGAAGCGCTTCCTTGAAGTCACTTAGGTCTTTGCCTTCCGACTAGAGCCTTCCAGGTACCTTAGAAGTGCGGTTCCCAATAATGTGCAAACGAACTTAAGAAAGCAATGCACGCCGATCCCTAGTCGATGCCGACCAAGGTCAAGACCACAGCAGCATCTGATTGTATTCAAGTCCACGCAGCCGGAGACCACTGTTGCTTGACGAAGTCGGTGATGAAGTAAGTCCTTGGAATCTCTTCTATTGTTCTCGAAGTAAATTCTCCTTTGCTCCCGTATGATGATTCTGTGGCAACCCTCCAAAATGTCACCTTCCTGCAAATGAAGTACGTACCCCAAGGTAGAAGTCTTGTGCATGAAAACTTTGGTACTTAGAAGTAATTACAATTATTTTGATGTGGCCATTTGAAGCATTCAGCTCTAAAATTTAGGATGAGACTTAAGTTATGTCATGCAAATTTCTTGGGATCTAGATTCTTGAGTTCAAGACCCAACCGTAATCTAGCTTTTCAGATTTTGCTTAGCACAATAATTGGAATCGCTATGAATAAAGTATATTCTTTGTAGTGATGCCGCTTTTGTAGAAAGCTTCAACATTCATTTGAAAACTCGTCTACAACTACAAATGTTGATCTTTTTAAAACCGCAAGCAAAATCAGTAAGTACTATCAACACAGTGTACGGAAATGCACTCCAAATGCGAGGAGCAGAGAAAAGAAGCCACTGTCGCTCACAATTGATTGAGAAAACGCGGTCAATCTTGCTAAAACTCTTCCAGTATGAGTTGATCGGATCTAATAACTTTGAAGAAACTAGTGAGCACCTCTCCCTTCGTGTTTATTACTGTAGTCCACCTCCATTGAATCCATTTCCCACCCTGCTTGAGTGGTAGTCTAGTCCAATCTTACCGTGCGTTGTAGGAAGGTAGTTATGCTAATGACCTGGCTTTCATGTAAAGAACGCTCTCTGAAGTTTAAGCTTACAAGCACGAGTTCAAACTGTTTCCAGTTAGGCTAATATACTTGAATAAAAACGTCGAGCCAGCTTTGAAAATTTCGGAGTGTATCTGCAGTAAGGCCCTGTTCGGTGCCTTCAAGGTAGCACCTGTGTAATCGAACAAAATTTCCAACTGACGAAGAAGCTATGACAATGAAATCACATGTTGGGAGCTAAGTGGATGAGTGAAAGGGAGAGTGACAAGGATCTCGAAATTCAAATGACTAGACAGATGAGATAAGGTCACCGCAAAATGAGAAGTCTTCATATGACAGAAGATCACCGCAAAATATTGAGAGGTCGTATTGTAGATCACCGCTGGAAAGGTTCCACGTTATGGCCCCACGTTCGTCTGGTCATGCAAAGTTGACCATTCAATCTGAGAACGAACTATAATAGTGGAGATTTTTTGTGGTTAAAAAAAATTGTGAATAGTGAACGTCCGCGAGTGCGGACGTTCACTGTTCAAAGGAAAAAATAATTGCAATGAACAGTGAACGTCCGCACCCGCGGGCGTTCACTGTTCATCGAGAGAGCGTACGAACTTGTTTCCACTGTCACACATTTGGAGAGATGTAGCAGTTCAGTTTTGCATTCTGCTACTATAGCTGTGGACGGCAGAAGCTCCGAAGGGACCTCGTGGTCCACGATTTGAAAAAAACTCCACTTAGTGCAAATGAAACCCTAGTAAGTCATATAACCCAGCTTGCTGAATGACGATTTTTGGTGACGATTCTAGTACGAGGGATTGCATGTTTGCTCACAAGCTATAAGGAAATTGAGGATGATGTCACGCAGAGTCTAGTCCATGAAATTCTCCTCAGAATCCTTGCCTAGAAGGATGAAACGAGACAAGAGTTCTGCCTTCTGTACACCGAATTAACATAAATAAAATGATTCCTACCTAATCGCATATACTGCATATATATCTAGGTTAGTAGTGCGGCTGATCGACCAAGATGTCGTAGCACAGGAAAGCAAAAATCCTTCTCTAAGGCTCAATATTTCTTAAAAGAGGCCTTAAAGTAACTCGAGTATCGTTCCCACGAAGATCGAATTTCCTAGGTTCACAATTACCGGAAAATAGTAGAGTGATGGTCACGAACACACACACACAAAACCCCAAGCAAAACAATAGACCGGAACTTCCCCTTAGTCTCCTTGTTTCCTTGGACAAACATGACTAGATTCCACCGGTCCAACAATTACTAATACACGTTAGACCGGATCTTCCCGATCTAACAACACTGACCGGATTCAATCCAGTTTAACACCTACTTGTTTATCACACAGACTCTCTAACTGGTTAATTTACTACCCCACAGCTTTACACTACCCTGTAACTCTCCCAACACTTCTATTCACATACCTCAAGTAGTATCCCGTATTTACGTTTTACAGACTGTAACCGGGATCCGCGTTTCCACAGATCTAACCTTAACCTCTAGTATTCACATCTGGTCCAGATCTCTACTCGTAACCATGTCGATTTTAACCTCTCGAAGAGGGATCTGCTAATTGGGATTTAGGAAGGAAGCTTAACTCCTACCCTCCGATTTTAAAGTGTCAGAAGTTTCACTATGTGATCAAACTTTCAAAAATAAACTTTCAAATCCTACAAATGAGAAAACAAACCGTCCTCACAACTGAAAAGGAAACGCAGTCGTGTCCAACAGATCACGCAAGCTGGTCTAATTCCTCCTAACCAATGCTACAACGACAGCCTACTGAGTTAGTCCTAAATCCGGTCTGAACTAGCGGGGAAGAGAGGGGAAACGAGCGCTGTGGAGGCATGCTAATTCTTACTCTTTCCGGAGAGTGGTCCTCAATCCGTACTTCTTCCGAGTCCATTCCTAGTCCACACTAGAGATCCCTTTTGCCTCCATCCACACGCACTAATTCAATACTGGACCGGATAAACTCAGCATCCGTGTACATCTTGTATCCACTTACACTCACTTTCCAGCCTGGACTTCCAAAACACGGACAAGTGTCAAGTACACACAACTATGATTTGTTTCAATCACGCCGAGAGCGAACTCCTAGGTACTCATGAATATAAGAAGGTAAGATAAAGATGCACACCGGGACCAAAGAAGTCCCGAATTTAAATACTAAACTACTCCCTCAAAATCCTAACCTAAAAGTAACGCTCCAGCCAATCAAGGCCCAACACGTTTCATTCCCTTATTATTTTCTAGCCCTGTTGACTTTCACTCAAACTCCCACTACTTCCGCTAAAAGTGGATCTCAGATCCTATAATTACGAACCCGGTCACTTTCCAACTGCTAGTGGCCGTGTCACTCAAAAAATAAACTTCCTAATTATGTACAACTATTCCAAAACTTTAGATTTTCACCACCCTATCCTCAGAAATTTATCCTACGTAACTTTCTAAGTTCTTAACTTCTTTGCGGCCGGCTTCTTTCCGGTTCCGGTCTTCTGTCCCTGGCGTACCTTACCCCGAGCAGCAAGCTTCTTCTTCTTGGATGCTGCAGCCTTAGTTGCCCGAGTCTCTGCCAGTGTTTGATCCGGGTCAGAATACGGCTCCGAGTCTTCCTCAGTACTGGATTCTTCTTCTTCTTCCTCCTCGTCATCGTCCTCTAGAATCGTCCTCTTTTTCTGTGTTGACATAATTGGAGGCTTCTTCTTCTACGTAGTTGGTGTGGGCGGAACATTGGCCTTAGCACTCTAAAGAGTGGTTTCCTCAATTGTTCTACCCTTCTTGGATCCTTGTCCCTGTCATCCGGTCTTCCTTTCCTCCATTGACCCAATTTTGCTTCCCAAAGCTAAGTTGAGTGAGATGGAAGGAAATACCTTTTGTATCTTTACAGGAGGAGTTGGAGAAACTGGAGATAATTCACTTAGGTAGATAAACTTGTTGCTCAGCCTTGGTTTGGGCACGTTCTTCTTCTCGGACGGTTCCGGTCCAGATCTCGTCTTTTCTTCAACTGCGGCCTTCACCTCCTCTGATGGTTCCTTCGCCTTGCTTGCTGTCTCCACTTCTCCGGTCTTCTCTTCCTCAGCAGCCTCTACTGCTCGCGCTGCATTAAGAGCAACATCCGTTACTTCCCCCAGTAGGGAAGTCATTTCTCCTTTAGGCTCTGACCGGATGGAAGAGCTTGGCACGTCCTCCAGCTTGTCCTTCGCTTGTACTTCTTCTTCGGTGACTGGAAGGGGTGCTAGTGCGAGTTCCGGTTCCGTTTCCGGTCCCTGCTCTCGCTCTCTTCGTTCTTCTACCTCCTTCATCACCTCGCGCAGTGGCTCCACTATTGCCTCCATCTTGCGGTGGTAGGACACTAGCGCCATCATCAGGTTGGCTGGAATTTGCTTTCCGGTCTCCATCACCTTCTCGTCAAACAACATTGCTTTGTTGATAACTTCGTCCGGATTGCCGATGAACTCCCGGATCGCCTGAAGGTTCTTTGCGGTTGTTTTGGAGAATTTCTTCTGCTGGTCCAATTCTTCTCTCTTCTCCTCCAACTCCTTTGTTAGCTGGTCCACCTTACGTGTGGATTCGCTCAACTCTTTCTTCACCGCCTCTTTCATCTTCCGGTCTAGTTGGGAAACGAGCTGCTGCAGCTGACTAATCTTCAACAGTTGACATAGTTCTTGAATGGTCTCCTGGTTCTTCCCGTACTGGCCCCGGAACTCACTGAGTTCCTTCACAATCCGACCTAGGGGATCCTGGTTCCAAACCAGATCGACTCCCTTACTACCCTCTCCTATTTCTGAGTCTTTATATTTCCGGTCCTGCCTCCTCCACTGAGACTTAGCTTCCTCGACCGGTATAGTGTCTGCCTTTGAATCTTCCTCTTCCTACTCGGCCTCCTCATCCGGGTCTTCTATTTCGAATTCTGACATGGCTTTGGCCATATCGTATAAATCTAACTCTCTATTTGTAAGCCAGCCATGTGTTTGATACAAGTGGTAGAGAAAAGGGGTTATAGGGGAAGGCTTAGACTTCCCTATACTTCCTATCAATCTCTTTATCTGATCTCTCATCACTACGCCCCAATCTACTTTCCGGTCACCCGACAGTGCACCGAAAATAGTGTTCGCCAAGGTAATCCTGTTTGGCCACTCTAGACTAAGGATGGCTGCTAGGTACTTCATTAAACATTTCTCCCTACCATTTATGCACTCTGCCATAGGAAAACCATCCTTCTTCGTTGGGGGATTCTGGAACTCACCCACATAGAAGCGATCCGTCCGGGAAGCCGGTCCCTTGTCCGTCTTCTTGAAATCGTACGTCTCCCTCCACAGTGTTGGGGTCCAGTCTTCGGGCCGGCTTCTCGACGTCCCCTTCCACTTCCTTAGCGGCGCGCTGATTACCTCCCTCACAATCTCCTCATCTTTCAAATTCCATGGCCGGGCTAGAAAACCCTCACACCCCATTTGCCGGAGGTCTTCTTCTAGCTCCGCTTTCTCTCGTGGATCCGCTGGTACCACCGGCTTCACCATGCGCAAGGATACAGCTACCTCTTCTCTCACCATCGTGGACTGTTCTCTCCAACTCTCTCAGTGACCGGAATCACTCTTTGGAGTCTCACAATCACTCGCGCTCTAGTCTTCCTATTTTGCTCAAGGATCCTCCTCAAGAGTCGCCTCACCAGTACACTTCTAATTCTACACTCATATGTGAACTTCTAAGCGAACTCTCCTCTTGAGACCCGTTTGTCCTTAATCCGGTCCGTAAACTGAGCCCGTAACTCTTCTCTTTGGCTGACATATAAGTACACCACAAATGTTCCTCACCAATCTCTTCTCAAGGTAGTTTCCCCGCAAAAGGAGGTCTCAGCCACCTGCCCCTCCTATTTCTAGGGCTTCACTCACCGAGGGCCGTTACAGGTGACCATTTTCCTCAAAATAAATCCGCTCTCAAGTGTGGTCTAGAACTAGATAGGCACCTGTTACACCTGGATTGCCTATCTTCCGTTTTCGGTCTCCGGTCCTTTATTTTCTTCCGGTTTCTGGTTTCTAATAAAAATCACTCTGACCTACTCCTGACCTATCTATGCCGTTTCCGGACTTTCGGTTTCCGGTTTTCGGTTACTTTTGTTAACACTATTATCTATTCTAAAGTAACCCTATTCCGGTATCTGGTTCCTAACTACTTACGGTCTACTTTTCTAACGAAAAAACGAAAAAAAATAGGGAGTAAGAAGCTCTATTCCCCTTATTTCCCTTCTAAGCCTAAAGACTGGATTCCCGTGCTCCCACACAAGACGCGAAGTGAATTGATTGACAAGCACAAGTATGGCACATATATGTACAAACATGTCTTCTGAGGCTGAGTTGCTGACTTGTTGTTTACCGTGAGATGAGGCCACCTGCAACTAAGCATGCCGGGTGTAAATGACTTTGTACCTCAGGTCGTCCACCACTTTTACATTGCTTGCCAACATCGCCTCACGGCCGATGTTCAGCAGTTGCTTGAGTCGCCAAAGTGGGTCGAAGAACATATAGGTCACGGCTTCATTGGCGTTGTTGAAGTTGGTCGCAAATGGCACTGCGGGTGAAGACGGGGACAATGTTCCAATGTTGACGCAGAACCCCACTCTGCAAATGTCGTCGACTATCAACCGCATGAATAGGTCCTTCGAGGAAATGATTGATCGATCGTGAGCTCACCCATTAAGAGTTAGGACTCAAAATTTGAACTACCAAATGATACCCAAGAATGACAAGACTTGGGGTGTCCATTGATAATTTTTTCAGAGTCGATCTGCTGGAGGAATATCTGTTACTTGAATGTCGATAGGTTTCTTGGCATTGAACACTAGTGTGAGATTGTCCGCGAGCTTGACAACATTTTCATGGAAGATGACGGTGTTGTAATCTCGAAGGAAGCGAGATGCGAACTCAAAGCTCGCCATCTTACTCTGATGGCGCCATTCGTTTCCATTGGCGTTGAGAATCCGATAGTAATATATCCATGATCGATGACTAATTGGATGAATGATCAACGAGGTGGATGAATAAAATATGAGTCTATAGCACTCCTTCGCACCAAAATGCTAAGATAACGCTGAGGTATCTAATGAAATGTACAAGATTGACCGTTTAGATAGTGACAATCAGATTTTTTTGAAGTTGAACAACTAGAGCTCTATCTTCAAAGATGTGGACAATAAATTTGTTGATTTCTAGTTTTGAAGTTATTGCACCTAAGAACAAATCTAAATCTCTTTTGATGATGTTTCTTGTAGGTTGAGTTGATCTTGTTGGCGGCAATCTTGGTCATTCTTCAACGATTATTCGATTGCTGTTTGTCGATGCTGCTTCTTTAGTGTCGTGTGCTTCATCTGAGAGGTATACCAACTACAGAGTTACAGACTAGTCCTGAACTTGGCAAATCGAGTTTCTACTTAGGGTTTATAAGTACACAATTTCTATGTAGTGAGATGAGATTACAAGCGAGGTCTCTATTCTAATTGGACAAACTGTGAGAGAAAGGTGAAAAGCTTCCGTAACGCAAAATACAAGGCCAGGGTGGACTGACCTCCTCATTGCCCTGTTTAACCTCTGGGGAAAACGCTTTGAAATTCTTTATTTGCAAGCAAATGAATTCTTTTGCAAAATATTGAATTCAGATTTGCAATTAGTAGCCCCTTATTTGCTAGGGTCAATGTTGAAATATAAAAAATCATGGTCAAAAAATAGGGGGCTTTTTTTCACAATTAACCCTAGTTAGGGCAATGAGGGGTCAGTTCTACCTAGCCAAAATACAAGAGCTATCGAACACAGATACATGCTGAGTGATATTTGCAATGTGTTTAGGTCTTTGAATAAATTCACCGCCAATTGTTTTCAATAAAAAATTATGTAAAACCATGAAAATTGACTTTAAGAATTTAGCAGAAATGGAATTTTTCTTTCTTAAAAATAAAATTTAGTATGCTTGATTGGAATTGTGTAAGGATGTTGTGAAAATTTTGCTTACCAAAAAAAAGAAAATTATTATCCACATTGTACAGAAAAATTTCAATGGTTGGAAAAGGGAATTTGTAAGCTTCCAGTACCTGACTATATATATAGTATAGATGGCGGTTAAAAGTCAATGGCACATTTGGGTGTATGTACCTTAATTCTTTAAAAAAAAATTGAAAATAAATATCATTCCCAACATAGGTTAAAATGCCATGAATCAAAGCCCATGCATCCCTCCTCAATGAGGGCTTTCGAATGGTACAAAAAAATGCAAGCAGTGGACACACAATCTAGAAGATTTCATTGTAACAAACAAAACAAAACAATCAATCAAATTTAAGGTATGAAAAACTAATGTGCTTTGTGTTGTTGCCATAGGCAAAAGAGAATTTTTTTTCTAATTTTCTTACTCATAAAAACTTTGGAATTCTATAACTTTCCAATTGTAGGTCCAAATGTCATGGAATTGAGCCTTACATCCGTCCTTGCTTAGAGCTTTCTAATTGTAACAACAATGCAACTATGAACACGCAGCCTGGAAGATGTCAATGTATCAAAGAAACAAAGAAACCAACATCCTAACTTAATGGATGGATTTTGAAAAGTTAACCCCTGAAGAACACGGCTCATTGCCACATTATTAATCGGCATAGAAGCAGTTGTAGTAGTGACAACCTTGTCGTCAATCATAATGCACCAAAAGTACTCACTAAACTACGGCAGAATTCTTTGAAACGGGTTCCATAGTCTACATTCAAGTTGAAAGTGGAGGGATGGTTGGAAATGGCTTGGCTATCTGCTGTACAGTATTGTTTTACAGTAGTGATCGCAGAATTAGTCTATTGAATGTATTGCAATAAGGTTGAGGCACCTTAAAGCGTCCATGTACCCAATGGCATCCCTTTCTTATGAAGGACACAACAGTGACAAAGGCTTGACTTTGTGGTCAGTTTCTTGAACATTTGACTGTAGAAGTCATTTGATTTTTGAAATAAATATTTTTTATTTCTTCATGTGTGTCTTGCATAAGGAAATAAATAATTGATGAACTTGTAGTACAGCCTGAAATGTGTTTATTTCGTACAGAGAACTATTCTTGGTTGCGGCGCACATTTGATTCAAAAAGAGTTTTCCAGCAACGAAGGTATTGGAATGCACTATACCACTACTAGTTATTTTCCAAACATACATTGTAATTCTATCGCTTTGATCAAAATCACTTAACTATAGAAGAGTAGCTGATTTTCGATGACAGCACAACCATAGCTTTCTGTTGTTTATGTTTCCGTATCCATCATGAGCAATTAGACAAAACGTTCGAGCATCATGGAAATCGAAAAAAATCCGATAGTATATTGGAAATATGTGCATTCTGTCAAAGCGAGGGAATTATGCTCTTTAAAAACATGAATTCATAGTTTTGAAATAAAAGTCTTCTATTAGGACAGGATGTTTTCTTTTTGTTTTTTTTGTTTTTGTCACATTTAGATCTCACAGACTGTGCATCATAGGGTCACGTGCTTTGTATTGTCGGAAGGCCCTTGCTGAGGACGAGTACACCGGCTCCGTTTAGTAGCATTTGCACGTACAGTGTCAAAGTTGTGCATTTTTTAATTATTTTGTGTTCTCAAAAATCATAAAATTACTTTTTTAATAGTTTGGTCGCAATCTTGGTACTGTCTGGAAGCCCCTGGCAAGGAGGCTTGCAGTGGCTTGGTTTTGTGACATTGTAACTGATGTTCTATAAGTTTTTGGTTTCAGAAGTATTATTATAAACTAAGAAATTAGAAAATTACTTTCACTTATATTTTGTTCACAATCTTGGTACTGTCATGAAGCTCTCAATAATGAGGTGTGCATAACCTTGGTTTCGTGACATTTTGACTCACATTAAAAAAGTTTATGTTTTTTGAGTTATTTTTTGTTCTTAAGAAATTAGAAAAATAGTTTGACGTCTGTTTTGACTGTGGTAGCAGCACAGGTCACAATAGTGTATATCTTGAATTTGACAGTTTGTTTTGTTTTGTTTGTTTTGTTTGTTTTGTTTGTTTGTCACGTTGAGATTTGTCGGATTGTGCTTCCCCACGTTGCGTGCCTGGTACCATCGTAAAGACTTCAGCAAGGAAGCACTACTAGAAAATTTTGTATATCTGTTGTTTTGGTCACGTTGATCCGGTCAAAATCTGACAGAAATTTGTTTCAACAGATTTCAATAGGTTTCAACAGATTTCTGTCAGATTTTGACCGGATCAACTCGACCAAAACAACAGAAAAATGAAATTTTCTAGTAGTGAAGGGTGCATCAACTTGGTTTCATGGTATTTGGTCGTATGGTGTGAAAGTTCTGCATTTTTAGTTAATTTTGGTTCTGTAAAAGTAGAGTACTTCTTTTTCTTATATTCTAGACACAATCTTCATACCATTGACAAGTTCTCGACGAGGAGGGGTCCTTCAGCGTGTTTTCATGGCATTCTCACTCACTATGAAAAAATTATGCATTTTCAGGGTTTTTTTTCTAAAAAATAAGAGAATCAATTTTACTTTTGTTTTGATTGAGGCAACGGCACAATGTATACTAGTACTGTAGTAGGGATTAAAAGGACCAATTTCCATGTCACAAGAAACAATGAAGAGGTTTAGTATCGTGGCCACAAATTAAAGGAAATTGACCAAAAATATCAACAAAAGAGTTCATAAGGTACAAGGTAGAGGTTGACCTTGTTCTTCAAAAGTTTGGGGGTTATGAATTTTAGGGTTTACGAACATAGGGTTGAAACTCATAAAAGAAATTCCTCGGGTAGTTGAAGTAAAACTACACAGATCTGAACGTGTATTTTGAACTTTGAGTCCCTTGCAATTCTGTGAGACTTACCTGCATTTGATCAGTTCCCTTAGAAGCTAATTGAATACTTTTATTCTTTTGCTAACACTGTTGAAGACCTTTTTATGTTTGTAGGTGTTCTTATAAGTTAGAGATTTAATTGAACTCATGATTGTTATTGATTTATGAATCTCTAGTTCTTGTTCATCATTAGTAGACATTTGTTGAGAATTGTAATGGATAATTTAATGAATGCATGCATGCCATGTAATATTGAGTTACATTCCATTAATTTTAGCCAAATGCTATCCCATTGCTGAGTAATTAAAAGTCCTATAATAAAAATGGTTTGGGTATATGTTAATTATTAAATTTAGTTTTACTTTGTACCGATGGGATAAGTACCATACTGTAAGGATTTCTCTCTAATTTTTATAGCAACAAATTCATGAATGAATGTATTGCTTCATAAATTCAAAGGAAATGGCAAATCAATACTGAGCAGAAGCCCATTGAAGTACTTCACTACTAGAAAATTTCGTTTTTCTGTTGTTTTGGTCGCGTTGATCCGGTCAAAATCTGACAGAAATCTGTTGATTTCAACAGATTTCTGTCAGATTTTGACCGGATCAACGCGACCAAAACAACAGAAAAACGAAATTTTCTAGTAGTGCTTGCTCTAAAGGTCGGATGTTCTAAAAGCAATGTTGGTTTAACCTGCAACCCTCAATGTCTCTATTGAATTGAGGCAGAGGTTTGACTATTCACTAGTAGAAAACGCAGAAATTTCTGTTGTTTTGGTGACGTTGTTTTGGTCACCAAACAACAGATTTTTGCTGAAATTAACAAATTTTTGTTAATTTCAGCAAAAATCTGTTGTTTGGTGACCAAAACAACGTCACCGAAACAACAGAAATTTTTGCGTTTTCTACTAGTGATTTCTTTGTAGAGCAGTATCTTTTTTTCACTATAAGAAAACCTTGTTTTAGGTGACATTCAAAAAAACAGCCGACGTCAGAGGGAACAAATTTTAGGTGACGTTGAAAAAAAAACCCTGTATTTTTCATGTCAATAATGATGTCCAATGGAACATTAATGGAGATAATTGTTGACAGAAAAACATAGGTTGTTTTCTTCAACGTCACCTAAAATCCATTCCCTTAGACATCGAAAATTTTTGTTTCTTCTAGTGTTTGCAATTGCATGGAATTGTTCTACGAGGAATGTCGTCTATCGAACATTTAAGTATTACAATAATGTGTGAATGAGAGTTTGATTGTATAAAAAAATGACTTCAAGCTCTATATTCATCTTTTGGAATGGCAAAGGCTTGAAAAACTTCTTTAGTTGCAAAATCACTATCCAGAATTGTAATGAATTGTAGAAGTGGTAGATGGAACATGCAATGTTGGATTCCAATTTGTTCATTGTAGTTCCTATATTGTGTTCTAGTATAAAAAAAAGGGAAAAATAACATTTCAGTATATATTGTCTTTTATCAAAAATTGTGAATACATGAATATCTTCTATAATGTTGGTAGTATATTCTTTCTTCTGATAAAAACATGTCTAATTGTACCTTTTTTTGTAATTGTTTTGAACTGTAGATATAAAATAACATCTTGAAGGAAGGACAATTGCAGAGCTTCTGACTATGTGAACAACGGTACTATATAAGTTATTGCAAAAAATGACAACGGAAGCATTTGGAAGTCCAGTGGTCATCAATGTTCGAGACAGTACGTTGGCTGGAACAAAACGAAGGAGTATAGGAGAAAGACTCGCGCGTGTAATACGAGGAAGACTTTTTCAAGAAGAGAATCATGAAACTACACATGTTGTCTTTGAAACAACAAATGGGATGGCACAACTTCTTGGAGACAACAATGACGTTGTGGGAGTTGGTGAAGTAGATGGAAGCTTTACATGTGGTGTAGAACTTCACCAAGTTAAATTACGTCCGTTTGAAATTGCGGTTTGTGTTACGCACGTTGTAGATGAAAGAAAATGGGTCGGAGAGGTGGTAGGAAGATATCTTGGAGATTGTAAAGAGAAAGTTATACGATGGCATTGATCTTTAGTCTGTTGGGCACATCTTTCAGAAATGAGAACAACAAATACTAATCCAGGGGAGGGGCAGAATTTCACCTTTCCTCCTGTCTACGCACCACAGTTTGATTTCCAAGACGTAGAAGAAAGTGCCAGCAATTCCAATGTCACACCAGTAAGTCAAGCTGAAAGAAGTACAAATGAAAGAAATTCTCCTATGACACAAGGCTCTAAAGGCAACACTCTTGATGGAACAAGAGGGGAAGAGATCTTTGTAAGTGCACCAAAGAGGAGTTATTCAATGACAAATCGAAGGGTGAGGGTGAGAAGTTCGAGAGAGCGGGGAGAGTCTGCAAGTCAGAAAGTCATTCTTGACAGTGTTTTGTGTGTAAAGGAGAAAGGGGCATGCAAACGCAATTGCTTACGTCATGTCAACGCAAAATATGTATTGAAGCAACGATATATGGCTTGGGGACAAAATTACGAAGCGAGAGCTACATGGATAATGCAAATGCTGAATGCATTTTACACTCGCACGGAGGGTTCGGTAAGAGACAAGTATGTGACTAAGTTAGATGGCATAGTGGTTTGCAATGCATGCTATGCCGCGGCATTGGGTTATTCTCAGAGACGGTTCAAGCAGTTGAAGACATCACATGTCGTGTATGGCTGAGTGGCTGTTGTACATGGAAATACATGTCAAAGAAGAGAAAGTGCAAAAATGTCGGCTGCTAGGGAATGCCTCTATGTTTTTGTCAATGAAGCTGGATGTCAGCAACCTCATCGATCGCTTCAAAGGAAAATGGACAATGCAGTGTTACCATTGATTCTATTGTCCATGAATACAACCAAGATTGATGTATTTCGATATATAAATGAAGAAGTGAAGAAGTTAGTAGATGGTTTTGAATTATCAATGAACTCGTTCCGTCGGCTTTGGCGGAAGGAATTTCCACACGTTCAAATCCCACCGTTCTCAAGGTTCTCAAAGTGTTACCATTGTTGGGAGTGTAAGTGCGGAATGGAATCCTCAACAAATGCAGTAGCAAAACAGAAGATAAAAGAATTATACATCATCCACATTCGAATTCAAATGGAGGAGAGACGATATTACTGGTTGTTCAAGAGATCAACAATGATTACTCCAAAATATTTTCATGTGTTTGATCGTGGATGGTATGGATCAGAATACAACTATGATACCAAAGATGAGGCAATCTGTGAAGAACATTGAATCTCGATTCGTAAAGATTCATCTGTGTGGGGTACTAGTACATGGAATTGGCCTATATGCAAATGTGTAGATAGATGCTCACCATAAGCATGATAGCAATTAAGTTATAACGTTGATTATGAACGTAATATGTGACGTGAAACGAAGGAAAGGATCACTGCCACCAACGTTGAGGATTCAAGCGGATAATACCACAAGGGAGAATAAGAACATCTACATGTTTGCCATGTGTGGTGCACTAGTAGGTCTTGGTTTCTTCAAAGAAGTGCATCTTTGTTTTTTGATTGTTGGGTACACGTATGAAGACATTGATCAGAGATTCAGTGTCATTTCAAACGTATTGAAGCAGAAGGACATAGATACATTGGAAGAGATGTTGAAGTTGGTGGAGAAAGGGACGTCGTATATAGAAGCTTTTGTAAGTGCACGCCAGCTTGAACACGTTCATGATTGAAAGGCCTTCATCACACTTCATTTGCTACAAGGAGGGGAGCAATTAATGGGCATAACATTTGCGCACCATATGAGGTTTTACATAGAAAGTGGATTTGTCCGTGCACAACACAAACATTTCAGCTCGGATGAATGGGGTTCAACAACAAGACATGTATGCTTGCACTCACTACCGAGCAGAGCAGAGAAACCAGACATTGCTCATGTTTTTGCAGCTAATCAGAGAGAATTAAAAGCATTGGATGAATTCATTGCATATAAGAGGAAGTTAGTACTAAGAGGCTTTGATCCAATAAAGAATGCGGAAGTTGTGGACAAAACGGAAGAATTCAAGGAGTACCTTCAAGAATTCTTGCAACGAAATCGCGAAGGCATTAGTAACTTACCATTTTGGCCAATTGACGTCACGAATGACAATGAAGATGGCAATGTTGCTCCCAATGTAGAAGAAGAAGGTACAAATGACAATGTAATAGCAGATACGGTTGGAAACATAGTAGAGAATGCAGTTGTGGACTTGATGATGGAAACAATACCTAATCCACAGAGGAGGGGTTATTTTGGACCCCGTAAAGATAGACCACCTCAAGAAGTATCCCGAAGATTGACAAAAAGGAAAAGTAGAGGGAAAAGTAATGAATCAGCAGCTGAAGTACTACGAGATACAAATGAAGATCCTTTTCCTTCGTTCAATCCAATGAATGACATTACGGTAGGACAGTTTGTGGTTCTTACTGTAGAATTAAGTGAAGTGAGAGGAGGAGTACCTTTTTATTTAGGAAAGGTGTTGGAGTTTGGCCGAGGAAGGTGGGCCTCAAAGATGAAAATTCTATGGTATTGGCCTACAATGAGACCTGGAACTGAAAAAGAAGCAGGAAGTAATAGAGTGAGGTACACAAATTGCATGAAATCTACATGGGAACCGTCTGGTGAGAGGTTTTCTTGGATTGAAAAAGAAGCAAGTATATATTCATGGTTGGATATCCCACGTCAAGGAAGAAATGGTCACGTAGTTCGTGGAAGTATTGTAGTGCATGGTGTCCAAACAGAGGAGGTAGTGAGCATTCCAATAGAGGCTAAACCACATTTTATGGAGTATATGGCAATGCAGATGGAGGACCTAGACGACTAACGTTTGCAACATGATTTGAATATGTATTAGAGGAGAATTGTGTCATACAATGAGATAATATGTTTTTTTCTTTGTAGCTGTATGCATTTTCATATACTATAATGTGAAATGCAAGGAAAAATTTCTTGTAAATAGTGTGGATTGAGAAGTGTATTAGATTTTTATGAAGTAATGAGAAAGCCTTAAGCAATTTGACATCTACTAACCATACTTTTTCTCCTACAAAAAGTGTTATCAGTTTTTAGAAATCTATCCCTGCCCTTCAGGCTTGAAATTGTCCACTTTTCATGGTGTACGAGCCAAGTACAATGTCGCACCCCCCTAAGTGCAAAAATGCCTAATTCGATGTTGATAGCTAAGAGACTACCACATCAAAAAGAATGATTAAATGATTATTTTATTTCTTTTAAAAATAAAATAATTATTTAAAAATATTTTTATATTTTTTTAATTTTTTAATTTTTTAATTTTTTAATTTTTAAAATATTTTGACTACAATACTATTCATTAAAACTAGGAGAACAGGATTGAAATAATCCTCTCAGCCCTCCAAAATCTTGTAGTGCATATTAAATATAATTATTCACCACTCTACTTTACACCAACTCAAGTCCTAATCTTACAGATAATATATAGAACTTTAGAATTGGTCTAAAGTATGTTTTAAAACATATTTATATCATAAACTTTTTTTACCTAAAGTTGATATTAAGTATTTCTTATTAACCCCTAAAGTTTCATCGTTCCTATGGGAGGCAAAATGGAGATTTTTGGCAGGCTCCTATGATCTGAATTATTATTAAAACTTTCTAAAGTATTTCATAAAATAGAAAAATTGATGTGCTTTTCTAGAAAAATATGATTTTTTAATTCAATCAATACCTAGGAGCAAAAGTTATGCCACAATTACCTCAAAATGGAGGAAACCAAGTAGCAAAAAAAATCCATAAAAAATGGAAATGAAAATGGAATTTTTTTTTCATATAGATTATATTCTTTTCTAAATGGGAAGCTGTGATTCATTCCATTTGGATTAGTAATGTAAAACTTATGCAGCTTCTCAATTTGCAAGAAATCATAGCAATTTTTTATAATAATTTTTTTTCTCACTTTGAATGCTAACATCTTTCGATCTACATGGTCAAAAATCACAAAATTTTCAACACATGATCTAAGACAATTGTAGAACAAGACCTTAGGGCTCAATTCTCAAAATTAATTTTTTAAAATTTATCTTGTAAATTTATCTTGTAGGTGAATGTAGCAAAAGTGACAATTTTTTTGACAGAAAAATGGCCTTGAGGGACTTAGAGGGGAAGGTGCCACCTTGGATTGACATTACACTAAAATTGGTAAATAGTGTTGGGTGATAATTAGTGTTATTCCTTGTTTTTTACCCCCAACACTATTTTCCAACTTATGTGCAAATAGTGTCAGGGCACTTCCCTCCCGCCGTCAAATTTTGGTCCTTCATTGGAATGCTCTAATTTCCTCTGCCCGCTGACAATTTCTAGCCCTTCCTTGGGAAACTACAATTTCTGCTTCCTGCTGCCTCCTTCCAACCCTTCCCTGTGGAACTACAATTTTTGCATCCCATGCGAAAGTTTTTTTTGCTTGCTCCTCTCGGCGAAGTGGGGAGCTCCCGGTGGCAACCTTCGAGCCATTGAGAAGAGAAGTGAGGAGCTTTTTTTGAAGGGGGGGTATACTTTCTAATTTCCTGCTGCTTGGATTCCCGCCGCTTCAATTCAAACTTGCGACGCCTATAACTTTTAATTGAGGTATGTGTTTGGGGGATTGGATGACACCATTGGATTTGTCTTTCCCTCTTCTATTTCCTCTAAAAAATGGTTTTTTTTTTTGGTCGCCATTTTTTTCTAAAGTCACATTTCCACTATTTTTTTGTAGCCGGCCATGGAACTGCCCAATTTCAATAGGGCAATTTAAAAATCTTTTTTGATATTTTACTATATTTAAAAAAAATGGTCTACAACTAGGATTATTATGTTGTTTTTTGTTGTTGCTATATTTAGCAACTTATACATACACTATGAAAAATTTCAGCATTTCAATATTTCATTGTCTATTTCAGCATTTCATTGTCTATTTCAGCATTTCATTGCTTTTTTCAGCATTTATTACACTGCTTTTTTCCCACCATTCCAACTTCTAACATTTTATTCCCATCTAATACTAAATACACTCTTGTACAAATGTTGAAATGACCAGATTTTACTATACAGCTAAAATAGTGTTAGAATGGGTTAATTTCCATCTAACACTAACCTTGCAAATCACAATTAGTGTTAGTGTTGACAATTAGTGTTGCTAACACTATTTACCAATTTTAGTGTAGTCACAAAACGAAGAGTAAAAAAAAAGTTTCGAAAAACAAGGTAAGAGGTTTTACCGGAAGGTCTGCTGGCGTGGACGACAACGCCCTGGAGTGGTGGAGGACCAAAAGAGGGAAAAATGGGGTCCAATAGATGGACCTCATTCTTGCCCTCCTTTCGCCCCACCCATCAAGGCGGCGCCCGACTTTCTTCGAACTTCCTGCCGCTCTTCATCCATCCCCGCGCCAAACCTCATTCTCGATTCCTTTTTCAAAGGCACTGGAGCAGCTCAACTGCTCAAGAATGTTCTGTAAACTCACTTGAATCTAACGTGAATATCCCAAGTTTACCAACTGGCTTCAGAATCGTTCACTGCAGGATGCTCCGCTTTTGAATTGCATGTCCTCACAGATTGAATGCGAAAAATTGACATCCAGAATAAAAGCTCCCGGACTGCACCGGAAGGAGCTACCGTAAAAAAAAACCCAAAAATTCTGGAATATCTGTTGCAATTGACCAGATACTGTCCAATTCTGTCCAATCCATATATAACTCTGCAAAACTCCCAGCACATTTTGAATTGGGGTGATCATGATCAATTTCGTTCAAAAATCACTTCAGAGAAGACCAGTGACATGCTTCCACTTCATTGCCATTTCCTTGAGGAAGTGTGTGCAATTTTGTTGTATCAATGTGAACAGCAGATTCCAACTGCTGCTCACAAACAAGAATTCCTAGTCAATAATACTGAAACCAGCTCATCCACCTTCATACCTCACTGACGCCTATGGAGACGGGAAAACCAGAGACACTTGACAGTAAACGATGTGCTTCTGCGGATTCTCTTGGAATATCGCACAGGTCAGGGCGTGCAAATCAAATACGGCTGTACATAATGTCACAAGCTTGGGACCTGCGGAAACACATAATTTCGTTACTAATTAATGCATAGATGGCGTACCATTTCTAACCTTCATGCTGACAATTGTAAATGCCATGATGGATGCCATTCTTCTCGGAACGTTTCGTTCGTTTGTAATTTCCAAGTTCGGATAGATTCCTGTCACCTCCTAAATGGAAAAATGATCCTGACGTACCTTGCATGTAGACAGGATACAATTCGTCGGTGGCATCCCTCCCTAGGCCTCAAGAAGGCCAACATGAGGAACTCCATCAGACAACAAACAAATTGTAGCATTGCTCATTAGTGTACTGCTTTGTATCCATCTTAGGTAACATTGTTTCATTTACTTCATACCTGATTATTGTACTCACCAATTCTGTTTGGGGATATAAATTCTATCCAACATTTGCAAGGGACATACTTTTACTTTGAATCATTTTTGTTATCCTGCTCTTGTTGAGGCTTGTATTCAATGCAATGCAATGATAAAGAGCTTTTATGATCTGTTTGAAAAATAATGCAAAATAATGCAACATATTGCATATATTTACAAAACGCATGTACTGCAAACTGTATTTGGAGTTTTGAAATAAAAAATGTATCTTCACTTGGGATGTTTGGATGTTTGCTTGTTCATGTTTATCCGTCAAATGAAAACTTAATAGAAGATATTTGGATTATTGTCAGGAACACAACACATTTTTAGAACTGCTCCAGTGCCCTTGGAAATAGAATCTAGATTAATTCGTTTTGTGCATAATCAAACTGAATTAAATACTACCAGTCCTTTTCAAATTTCTGATCGTGGGCGATCCTTGCGACCTGGAGAGCAGCCGTTCCGACTTGAGCACATCCTAGTCTGTGCTCGTGGATCGCAGCTCAAGCAGCGACATCTCCATACTACTTGAAGCATCAAAATCGATGTATCCCAGTGGGCTTCCTGAGTGTGTTCCCAAGCCAATGACCTCGCTGCTCAAGTCGCCCTGCAGCATGGAAACTGCGTGTGCCATATCCGGACGTCTGTCTTCACGGTGTTGCAAGCATAACAGAGCTATGTTGAGTACCCGTTGTACTTCAAGGACCTCGATGCTCTGTAACTCCATCGATATCGTGGGATCCACAATGTCCAGTATGCTCCCTTTAGAGTGTCGCTCCTGTGCCTGGGAGAAAAAGTCAGCAAGATGCAATTCACCACACATAAGTCAATACTTAGAGATGACATCGGATTTAAGACCTACAGGAACCGGGGTGAGTTGTCTTCTGACTGAGTCACAACAATCGACAACATTCAGCATAGAAAAGACATGTCCAGCAGTGATCAACAAGAGAACAAAACTGAATACATCACATTTTGTGGCGTCAATTACAGTGGGTAAGAAATTAAAGTAACACCACGATAATTAAACCCTAGCAGATGCCAGCTACTTCGCAACTTCCATGGTGGTCAAAATGAACACGAAAAATATTTATTATTGTGGCTCCTTAGAAATATTAAGTCCCAGTGCAGTCACTTCAGACAGTTAAGACATGACGAACAACAAAGAAGATGATGCTCAACATCATGCTCATTCAAAATGGTGCCACTACCCATTTGGGAGAGGTAGAAAACATTGAGGACACTAACATTCACGCCCGATTGCCACTTCCACATTCGCACCCACCAAGGAATCCATTCCAATCAACAAAAGACAACGCCGAATGGGATAAATATTCTGAGATTTTGCGTTCATGTGAGATTCGATGAAAACTGTATTGTGAAGCAAAACCATCAGCACTGACACCATTTTTGATATCTTCATCAGAACTTAGTTTGCACTTACATCTGTGTTCAATTTAAGGAGCACAACATCTGCTAGAAATATTCATTTCAACCCAATATGGCCTTATTCGTTAAAATGAGACAATCTGCACATTTTGAGACTACAACCCTAAAACAGTTACAGTGATTTATCCTCGAGTCGAGGATAAGATGAGTCTGCAACCTTTGGGAAATCAAAGGTTTTTATATATATTAATACATTGAAATATCAACTTATCAAATAGTCTTAAAATTAAACAGTTATTATGATTTATCTTCGAGTCAAGGATAAAAATGAGACTACCAAAAGTCTCAATATAACGAATATGGCCTTTCAACAGATTAATTGAATTCAACAACCTCGAAATCAAACTGGACAGAAAAAAACGACTATGAGGGGCTTACCCATGTGGTGAGAATTGCTTGTTCAGGTGGAGCCGTGTTGTCCAGACATTTTCTGCCACTCACAATCTCGAGACACACAACTCCGAAACTAGACATCGGCTTTTTCGCTCAGCTGTCCGACAGTGGCGTACTCCGGAGCCAGGTAACCTCTGCAAGTCCATCACACCGACCAGTAATATCTAAAGTCAACAATCTCATCATTTTCACATTGGTATGACCCCGCGGGAGAGCTACAACAAGTTGAAACACGCAACTGGTAAGCTACGTATAGATTGGAGAGTGGCGTTTGTGCTGAAGCGGAAAGTACTTGGTGCCAGCGACATGGATGGGCAATTTCGTTAAAATGGCGAAATTCGGCTACTTTAGTAGTTTTTACAGTTCAGAGCGGGCGGTCTGAAGTGTACAATGTCCTAGATGTCTAAAATCTACATCATTCTTAGATGTGTGAAATTTACACTTGTGATAGATGTCACTTTTACAATTCAGATCTTGCGGTCTGAAATCTATATCTATCATAGATTTCTTAAATCTATGTAGTTCAAAAATTCCTGAAAACTATATCAGTCCTAGATGTCATTTTTACTATTTAGAGCGGGCGGTCTGAAAATGGCACATGCAGTGCCGCCATTTTAACGAAATTCCCCATATGGAGAGTCACGATGTGCGTGGTCTCTTCTGGAAATAGAAGAGCCAATCCGAAGTCTGCAATCTTAGGTTCTCAGTTGCTGTCCAGTAGGATGTTGGCCGGCTTGATGTCCCTATGAATGATTTTCGGTTGAGCCAAAGCATGCAGGTACAGTAGTGAAGTCCGTGAGCAATTCCCAAGCAGATTCTCATTCGTTTCGGCCAACTCAAAGTCTGATCGCTTTTGCCTTCTGCATCATTCCACTTCTGGTATATGGAATCATGGGAATCGATTTCCATGCTGCAAACTTGCTTAAATTCCTTAAAACAATCTCACTGCAAAAACTCTTCAGCATGGACCATTCGTGGTTTCCGTGAATCATATATATCCACTTACCCAAAAGAACCCTCTGTAGATCGTGATTATCAACGTACTCGTAAACCAGCAATCGCTGTTTCTCCCGAATGCAACAGCCCCCCAGCTTCACCAAGTTTCGATGCTTCATCCCACTAATCAGAACCACTTCATTCAGGAACTCGTCCATTCCTTGTTGAGAATTGATGTGGAGCTGTTTCACAGCGACAACGTTTTTGTTGGGTAATACACCCAGCAGGAGAAAGCTGTCCAGTCATTCCAAGGTAGTTAAAGGTCTTAGCATCCATACCAAATATAACCGGTGATCCATCCGGAAGGCTCTAACGGCAATCCATCAAGCTTCCACTGACGTTTCACTAATCGAAGACTAAGACTGTTTTGGCACCAGAAATTTGTGACCACCATTTGGAGATGCTGTGATAGCCAATATCTGAACGAGACAATCACTAGTGCAAAACACAGGTTTAAATGACAGTTTAAATGATATCTGGATGTCATTTGAGCCACCTGCAAGGGTGGTTGAAATGACATCCAAATGTCATTTAAAATGTCATTTTTTTGTGTCATTTAAGCACCCGTCTAAATGACATTTAAAAATGTCATTTCAACATTTTTGTGGTGTACATCTTCATTGAGAATAATGTTGAATGAAGATTTTGGGAAGTTTAAATTCAATTCAACAAGTAACTCTTGTTCAAGAATTATACACATAATGTACATCATTTTCCCAAATGTTCTCCAAAACATAGATCTTCTGATCCAAGATCTCTGCAAAATGTAGATTTCAATTTCTGAAAATCTAAAGAAGGTGTACATCTTTATTGAGAATAATCAATGTTAAATGAAGATTTGGGGAAGTTTAAATTCAGTTCAACATGTAACTCTTGTTTGAGAATTATACACATAATGTACATCTCATTTTCCCAAATGTTCTTAAAAACATAGATCTTCTGACGAGCTCGAACTCCAGCGTCGAGCTTACCCTACGGAGAGCCAAACCCTAAAACGTTTCTGAACTGTCCGATCCTGGATCGACGGTGGGTGTCGATTTAGGGTTCTGTATGACTTTGCCAGTTCGAAAATTCGCAATCGCAATTAGCAATTTGATGTTCCCATGTTCACCATGAGTTCCCATAAGTTCCCATCCCAAGGTAGAAGATGATCCCTTCATGGTGCTTGAAGGGCCTATTACTGTAATCGGTGTTTTAAAAATATTTTTAAAAATAGATACCATATTCGTTAGAAAATGAATTTACTAAACCAAAAAAGTGAATGGAAAAAAAAATAATATTTCTATTTTTAAACATATATCAAATTTCATTTTTTAACTTCAATTGATTAATTATGCAATATAGAATGTCAACCTTGACCATGAAGTAGAATATTGGAGGTGCAAATTAGTGTCACCAGTATGCAAAAAAATTGTAAAGGGATTAGCTAGCACAATCATACTACTAAAATCACAAGTCCCTTTGTAATATCACAAATGCTATTATTAATACTAGGGGCTCATGCTTGCTATGCTACGCATTCATTGTACCACATATTAATAAAATTTTAATATATTTGAATAGAATGCATGATAATGATTTCAATATGTCTTTAAAATAATTATTTTTAATATTTTATAAAAATATTTTCAATCATGCATACATAGAAATCGTATTTTCATACAATGTTATATTACAGAAATAGAGTAGTAGTTTGCAACACTACTAGAAAATTTTGTATTTCTGTTGTTTTGGTCGCGTTGATCCAGTCAAAATCTGACAGAAATCTGTTGAAACCAACAGATTTCTGTCAGATTTTGACTGGATCAACTCGACCAAAACAACAGAAATACGAAATTTTCTAGTAGTGCAATCACCTCTGTAATATCACTTTTACAAAGTGTGATATTATAGAAATAATGTAGTCATTGCAATTGAGGTGATATTAAAGAGGATCCGTAGGGTGATATTATAGAGGTAGCAATTCCATTGCTTCTTTTGGCTTTACACTTCTTTGCACTTCTATGATTTTGTGCTTTTGTGAGCTTTGAGCTTTATGATTTCAATTTTCTATTGCTACCACTAGAAGAAAAACGTGTCCGTTGCAACCCACTGAGATGCGACTATATGTCCTATACAACTGAGATGCGACTGTAGCCCTCTGTATTTGCACCAAATTTCACTTGTATGTAGTTGTAGTCGCAAAGTAGTCGGAAAATGAAGAATAGGGTTACGATATTGTAACAGAAGAACTGACATGAGGTATTCTACATCCAACATTCATCGCAGTTGTCCATGTGGACAGCTATCTGCGAAGTAAAGTCCACCGTGGAAAAATGCAATCGCTTTGATTACAGGTTGCAACTAAAAACTAGAAGATTGCAACTTAGAAATGACTCAAATGCAACTAAGAATCAACTATAATGCAACTAGAGCCCGACTACAGTGCAACTAAAAAACGATTCAAATGCAACTAGAGAACAAGTGCAATGCAACTAGAACATGACTGAAAATTGATTCAATTGTCCCATATCGATTGTCAAGAATACCATCAGCTTGAACAGATAAGAATGGTAAGTTATAGCATTCTTGTGTAATGAATTTTGATAGTGAAATTCTAATATTTATATATTTTGTAGATTTTTACACTTTGTAGATTTCTACAATTTGTAGATTTCTATAATCTACAACTCTATAAATTATAACCAAGTCGCAAACTAGTTGTATGTCAAATGCAAACCAGTTGCACACTAATCGCAAACGAGTTGCACATCAATCGCAAACTAGTTGCACACCAATTGCAAACCAGTTGTATGTCAATCGCAAACCAGTTACACTCTAGTCGCAAACGAGTTGCACATCAATCGCAAACGAGTTGCACACCAGTTGTACATTAGTCGCAAACTAGTTGCACACAAATAAGTGAAATAACTTCCACATCAGCAATCACGTCACAGTAGTTCATCGACGAAGTTCGCCATTGCCTATCAAATGACAAACAACCTCGCGACTGCAGTGCAACTCATGCGACTTGTCCACTGCGACTGTGGACTCCAGAATATCACTAAGTCGCAAATGTCCGATACGACTACAAACCAATCGCAAACCGCAGTCGCAAAACCCTGCTTTTTTTTCTAGTGTACTACCAAATGATTTGAAAAATTTATTCAATTGAAGTGATTTTGGTTTCACAACAATTAAGTTGTTCACGAAGTTTTTGAGATTTACAAATTTTTCTTTTCAATCCACCAAGTTTTTGGGTTTCCATTGTTCGTAACAATTGAGTCAAATTTTGAATGCATTACAATAAATGTGTATCTTTTACAATATTCACCATTGTATATATTTCATTCATCATTCAATACATTTCTATTGTACATTTCAATAAATTATACAAAGATTTTAGTAATTTTTATTTGAAGATTTATTGAAATTATTGTTCAGCATTCTATCTAATACATAAAAATTCTAATGAAGTTCTAATGATGAATGCGTAGCATAGCAAGCGCCAACCACTAGTCATACTACTAAAATCATAACTCCCTCTGTAATATCACAAATGCTACGATTAATACTAAGGGCTCATGCTTGTTATGCTACACATTCATTGTATCACATATTAGTAAAATTTTGATATATTTGAATAGAATGCATGATAATGATTTTCATAAGTCTTTAAAATAATTATTTTAATTATTCTATAAAAATATTTCCAATCATGCATACATAGAAATCATATTTTCACACAATGTGATATTACAAAAATAGAATAGTAGTTCACAATCACCTCTGTAATATCACTTTTTACAAAGGATGATATTATAGAAATAATATAATCGTTGCAATTGAGGTGATATTAAAGAATATGAATATGGTGATATTATAAAGGTAGCAAATCCATTGCTTCTCTTGGCTTTATATTTCTTTGCACTTCTATGATTTTGTACTTTTATGAGCTTTGAGCTTTCATGATTTCAATTTTCTATTACGACTACCAAATGATTTTGAGAAATTTATTCAATTGAAGCAATTTTGGATTCCACAACAATTAAGTTGATCACAAAGTTTTTGAGATTTATAAGTTTTTCTTTTTAATTCTTCAATTTGGGTTGCCATTTTTTGTAACAATGGAGTCAAATTTCTAATGCTTTCTAATGTATGTGTATCTTTTATAGTATTTACCATTGCATATGTTTCATTCATCATTCAATAAATTTCTATTGTACATTTCAATATATGCTTACTTATTAAAAAAAAATTACAAAGATTTTAGTCATTTTTATTTGAAGATTTATTGAAATTTTTGTTTTTCATTCTATCTAATACTTTAAAATTCTAATGAAATTCTAATGAAATTCTAATGATGAGTGCGTAGCATAGCAAGCGCCAACCACTAGTGCCTCAATATTTTAGTAAGCACAAATCATATATTTGTAAATTATAGCTTGACTTTGGCAAATTAGTGTTACAACTAATAAGATAAATTAAAGTATCTACATCAAGATTTTGTATCAAAAATGCATAAATAAGTGGCACCTTAAATTGCCAAGTACTTAAGATAGGAGTTAAAAATTAAAAACTTATCTAGCAAATCATGTCTACATGTGAAATCTCTAGTCTTGTATTTGGAACTTAAGTAGGTGATCAAAGCAATTATTCAAGGTGCCCCTGTTTTGACATTATTTTATACTCTTCAAGGTTGTTTCTTATAGAGAGGTACTATAAACAATCATAGGAGCCTACAAATATGTTGATTTTGAAAATTTATAATATATTATTTGTGCAATAAACAATGGATTTTTTTACATGCAATACCTTTCAATACAATTTCCTAATATGGTTGAACAAAATATTCACAATATGACCAAACAATAGACACTAGAATGTTTATATTGAACATTCAATAAATTATTTATGGAAGGGTAAAAATAAAAAATATTTGTTGTTAAATCCAATTAATACTCTAACCTTTCCTAATGAAAAGTTCAATTTTCCAAAATATGAAGATATGTTATAAATTGTAGCTTTAATAAATTGAATAAGAAACCAAATGCAATCTATCTAAATAAGAATTGAAAAAAGACTAAATGGAAGAGGACATTTTATCACTATTAAAATATTGAACAAAATTGTAAAGACAATCTCAACATATATTTTTCATCTCAATAGTAGATTAAAATAATAGTTGTCATATTTGTAATTTGAATTGCACAATTTTATTGTCTATTTCTAAATCTACCTAATACAATTAAGAGATCCCAAATCTTGTCTCAATTACTAGCGTCCAATAATCATGTAGACATATCAAATAGCATTTTCCATATCAATTGTGTCATTAAAGTAGAAGGATTCAACTATAGCATACAAGTCTCAACTAAGCTTAGGACCCTAGACGTTCAACTAGGACTCTTGAATCTTGTCAAGTGAACAATAAAGATTGGTTTAGCAAAAGCCTAGACTTTTGCAACTAAAGACAATAGTGAATGATTATTATACTTTATTAAATTCTTTGCCAAAACCAAAAATTTGAACATCAACATTCTTCTCAATTATTATCTATATTAACATGAGCTAGGACTTCATCAAGTCCTTACTAAATAAGAGTTATTAAATTACAATGAATACCTTAGTATTGACTTAGGAATCAAATTCTTCCTTACAAATTTACTAATTAGCCTTTGAATTTTCCTCCAAACTTTCTATGCAAGCCAACTCATTATCCACATCAAAGATCTTACACAATAGATCTAGATTCTTCCAATGTCCTAGTAGAAAAGTTGAGTGTTCATAAACATAAGCTTGACTTTTATTTGGCCCTACCATTTGAATATGACGAGAGTGCTAATTTTTTTGTTTGTTTTGCAATCGTAATTGAATCTTTTCTTCCATTGTGAATAGATGCTCAAAATCTTGATTTTATATCTCAATACTTGCTTTAAATTTGAGGCACACAAATTGATGCATTTGCTTTGCATGTGCAATCAAACACTCAATTGAGGATACTTCAACTCCTTGACCACATGTTGTGTGAAAATTTCAAAGAAACAAAATAAAATTCTATTTGTAAATGGATGACCCAAAATGCCATGTTGTCAAAAAAATGCTAATTGGCATGGCCCTTTAGGGATTAAATATCAAACTAAACAATGATATACAAAAATTTGAAACTTGTCTTTCAAGCATTTGAATCATATAGTCACAATGATAGATAAAAGTGCTTCAACAATGGCAACCCTTCTCTTCTTTAAAAAACAATTGAAAATAAATCTTACTTCTTATGTTTTATGACTTTTATCTCTACTTAGATGAGGCACTTGTACATTAAAGATGTGCAAAACATTACATATTAATCTTAAAAGGTTGGAAGAGGCAAAAAATGGCTCATGTTAGTCATGTATGGCTAAATAACTTTTCATCTAGTTTTGGGTGTAGACCTTGTTCAATTCAAATTAGTTTGAATATAGGTAATAACTTCAAAAATAAAGGATACCTACTATGAAGTGCATAATAGAACTCTTGACTTTTTTACTTTGAAAACTTAGCTTTTGCATTTTTTTTAATTTTTTGAAAAATTAGAAAATTAAAGCTTCCTAACTCCTAAGTCAAGATACTTTCAATTATTATTGAAAGTGATTGCAAGAAACTTTGTTCCTACTTTTTGTTTTAGCCCTTTAAAAATGGTGGTTATTTAACCATAATTTTTGTATTACTTCAAAAGTATTCAAGATTCATGACTAAGGTATATAAGACTATTCTATACTTTGTATAATTTTTTATATTATTGAAAATACTTTATTCAATCCAAGTAGCTCTAATTCTTTACAAAAATTTGATTTTTATTCAATTTAGAGGGTTTTAGTACTTCTTTATCCCAAAATATAAATACAAAATTGATAATTGAAGTTTGAAATCATTTACATAGAATAATCCAAATTTTTCTGAAAATAGTACAATGTCTATAGCATCCTATGTGTTAGTACAAAGTTATAAAATTTTATTTTCTTAAGAAGTAATTAGTTGACGAGGATTTTCTCAAAAGTAACACAAGGTGGTCAATTTTTGTTTTATATATCAAAATTTTATTATTTTCTAAATATTCAAATATATAAGGATTTTGAAAATATTCAAAGTCATTTAAAATATTTATGTGCATAATTTTCAAAGAATTTTTTTAGACATTAATTTTGAAATCCAATGAGTTATTTTTAGTATTCTATCAATTTTATACAATATGGTTTTTTTCCAAAGCCCCCCCAAAACTTATAATACCACCAACACTAATACACTATTAATTATAGAGAACAAAATTGACTGTTTGTTTCTTGCAACAATCTATAAAATCTACGAAAGTCTTGATGTTGCTTTAAACTGAGTACTCAAATCTACCAAAGTATCAAAAATGTCATTTCAACAGGAGTGGTTGAAATGACATTTTCCCTTGGCATGGTTGAAATGACATTTTTCAAATCATGTCATTTCAACATGTCATTTCAACTAGTCTTTTGCACTAGTGAATAATGTATTCGTAATATTGCTTAATAAGAGAGTCATCAACTGGTAGCTTGCCTTGAAGACGGCACCGCATGCACCTTCTCCCAACTTCATGTCCGGGTGGAAGTCACGAGTAGCACTCCGAAGCTCATTGTATGTGAATAGGGTGGGCTTCACATCGTGCTCCTCAAACTCTGACAGTACGAACAGAATGAAACCATGAGCACTACAGATTTTTCAGAGCTTCCATCTCCAGGCAACGAATTCAGTTACGCATAGTAAAAAGGGCTATGACTCTCTGCTAATGCTTGTACGCAAGTGAACTCAACCCTCTCATGGAATCCGCTGTGGACGTCAGATGTTTACTTTGGTGAGCAAGCCGCAAGAGCTGCTTATGCTGTCTTTTTCTCCTCTGGTAGAAGAAGAATGCTGCCACGAGGATGAGCACAAGTAGAAAGCAAAATGCCACAGATTCATACACCTTTTTGCGCATCACACCGGTAGTACTACGCATGCCTGCAGCCGCTGCAACGGAGGACGGATCATATCATCAGATAAGCTATAGTGACGAAACTGACTGATATTTGTGAGAGTGAGTCATGTACACAACTACGATTGCACACATTTCGAAGCTTCGTGTTTCATTCTTGCATTGCCGTGCACCTAGTGATAGATGTTGACTGACGCATATCTGGAAGAGGACAGACTTGGAGACAAAAACATTGGACACCTGGGTCCTGTTTCTTGCAAAACGGATTGCCCGCCAACCTGCAATGGTGGCGACATCGTTGGGATGTCATTTTGCTTGGCGATGCACATATCCTAATACAAAGTGAGTTTCAAATATTCTACGCACAATCTGCTATTCTTCAAAGTACTTCCAAATACTTTGAAGTCCAGTTCTTGTAAACTCGTCGCTTAGATCTCCCTTAGTAAAGAAAATCGATTTGAATTCACTCACGAAGCAGGATCACTTTTTCGCGAAGGCCTCAGATTATTCAACGGAAGCCCAACGAACTTTAAAATCTGGAGAATCCAAATAGTCCCGACAAAAGCCCTCCGAGTATCGCACGTCTGTAATATTGTTGTTTGTGAGGCTGACACGACTTAGAGGAGTATTGTGCCATTTGATCACGTCCATATCAGGGATTTCATAGAAGTTGTTTTTGTCAAGATAGCTGCAAACGTTGTGCATAAACACTATGAGTAATCATCACAACTTCTGTACTGTGTAATTCACTGGTCATCGTGCTCAGAAGAGGCTCTTTTATTAATTAGCATGCATTGGATATAAAATGCAGGAATCTGGGGGGGAAAGTGAGTAGTTACATTTCTTGTAACCCAGAGCCAGACGCATTCAGCAAAGACATCAGTTCGTGCGTAGCGGAACCGCCAAAGTCATTGTTCGACAGATCCAACACTTGAATACCCCTTGAAGTATACTTCTCAGTGTTAGCTGGTCCGAATAATGTAGAGTGGTTCCCACTCACATTCCTGCAAATGAAACAGATGCATGCTACGTCGTGAGTACAAGGGCTTTGCCCAAATTAAGATCGCGAAGTCGGGACCTTCTGAGAGATGACCAATTTCCCGGACTGAACTGGCCGGCTATCACCAATATATGACGCTTTAGAATTCAGCGGAATCGTGTAAAACTCACAAGAATTCCAACGTTGAGTTGGTTCGAGCGAACTCGTATATCGGAATAGCTCCTGAGAACTTGTTTGACAGGTCCCTACACATTGCCACTTTGAAAGATACTTTAGAGCAAACTTGCAGCATAGAACAATGTCGATACAATTCTGCATTCTTGAGAGTATTTTGAAAGACAACTTGTCAAGACCACTTACAGCTTTACTAGATAATTCAAGTCTCGAAGATTAAGCCAGGTATATCTCGTGATGTCGTCTTCAAGTTGGTTGCCAGCAAGAGATAGAGCTCGCAACGAGTGTAAATAGCGTAGGAAGGGAAGTTTCCCCTTGAGCTTATTGTCGCTCAAATCTCTGAGGAAAGCAACACGACAGAAGATACAAATCGCTTACTTCACTTCCAAAGAAACCTGCAACAAACCCTATCATGAAGAAAGCGAAAGAAGAGAGCAGGAGGATGACGCATGTTCACCCTAACAATTGAGTCACCATCATGATGCTGTCCATGCTTACAGAATCTGCAAACTCGAGAGACTTGAAAGCTCAGGAATCATGTCTCCACTAAATGGATTGCCGTGAAGATCCCTGACAGACGAAGGTATGTAAATTTGGAACTCCCGGATTTGTTTCTGGACAGAGGGAGTCATTTTTTGCACGTTCATGAAAGTCCAAATATACTTTCTATAGATTATTGAGTGGTTTGGCTTCAAAAAATTTATTCTTGTAATTATCAAACGATTGCCACAATGCAATTTTTTAACACTTGAAGCCATGACACTTTAATTGCTCCTTGAGGACAATGGAAAATAAATTCAATTGTTACGTCATAATATTTTGTGATTTAAACCTTTTTGTAAAGAAGAAGTTTTCCTTCTCTAGATTAATTCAGCATAACAATATGTTTTTTTAATTTTAGAATATGCCTTTTTTGAATTTTTTTTGAATTTATTCATATTTCTTGATGCTTAGACTTTCAGAGAAGGGATCACGATAATGACAAGTTGATAAGTTCTTACTTATAGTGTAGTACTTCTCAAACCAAGTGTGTACATCATTTCAAATGTAAAAATATGGGGAATTTCGTTAAAATGGCGGCATTCCATGTGCCATTTTCAGACCACTCACTCTAAATTGTAAAAATGGCATCTAGGACAGGTATAGTTTTTAGGAATCTTGGACTTTTATAGACTTAAGAAATCTATGACATTTATAAATTTCAGACTGCACAATCTGAATTGTAAAAGTGACATCTATCACAGCTGTAGATTTCTCACATCTAAGAAAGCTATAAATTTTAGACATCTAAGACGTTTGTACACTTCAGACCACCCACTCTGAACTGTAAAAATTGCCAAAGTAGCGGAATTTCGCCATTTTAATGAAATTGCCCATAAACTAAATTCCATGTCCTCTAATTTTTCTTCAATTAAGAAGTTGTGCATGCATAATGAAAAGAAAAAAAATTCTATCTTGATCACACTGATTTGACAGTGGTAAAGAATTTGAAATCAAAACTTTTTGTATGATTGAGTTCTACACAAAGTTGAAACTAAGATCCCATGGTTACATTTGTCATTTTTTACTAATTTTTCCATCCCAAAATCTTGATCTAAAAATAGGCATTTTCCTATTCTTTTTAAGACTCATATTGCTAAGATGGAGAATTTCATTAAAATGGTCATATTCCATGTGCCATTTTCACAATGTGCCATTCCCACAGTTCAGACTGGGCGGTCTGAAATCTATTAGTGTCCTAGATTTGTGAACTCTATACCACTATTAGATGTATTAAATCTAGGAAAGATGTAGATTTCAGACCAATCGATTTAAAAATCTACATATTTCCTAGATTTCAAATATCTAATAATGGTATAGATTTCAAAAATCTAGGACACTAGTAGAGTTCATACCACCCGGTCTGAACTGTGAGAATGCCAAAGTCACAGAATAATCGCCATTTTAATAAAATTCCCCATTAAGGATTCTTAGGAGTGAAATGTAAATATTTTGGAATCAATTTGGTCAAAGTTTTGACTTTTGTTCAACATATTCTCATACCAATCTAGTGCAATGTCATACTAATGGATACTAGAGTGCCCTGTGGCGTTGCCACACAGTCAAAACAAAAGTAAAAGTAATTTTCTAATTTTTTAAGAACCAAAAACAACTCGAAAATGCATAACTTTCTCACCGTGAGTCAGAAGGCCACGAAACCAAGCCCGTGCACCCCTCCTCGCCGAGGGCTTTCCAGCAGTACCAAGCACGTGACCAGGGGATGCATAGTCTAAGAGATCTCAACAAGACAAACAAAACAAAACAAACATGCTGTCTTAATAGAAGAGATAAAGAAGAGATACAAAATGAACATTTTCTTACAAATTTTTGGAAAAGACATTTAGAAAAGTACATTAATTTTAGTGTTTGCAATTGATTTTGGTAATGTACAAAAGCATTACCACCCATTTTCCTCAAACAAAGCTTGGAAAATATGGTGGCCCAAGCCCTGTACTACTAGATTCTTTCTATCCTTAGATACACCCCAAACCCAAAAGCCAAGACATGCATTAATGAGTTGGCAAGTTCACGCTCCTTTAATTGTGGGTTGCCATGTCATTAGAATTTGGAGAAAAAGAACAAAAAAAACCCCAAG
This sequence comes from Climacium dendroides, assembly GCA_950106755.1. Classification (NCBI taxonomy): domain Eukaryota; kingdom Viridiplantae; phylum Streptophyta; class Bryopsida; order Hypnales; family Climaciaceae; genus Climacium; species Climacium dendroides. Next base: position 27,552,223 of record OX467089.1, on the reverse strand, counting down.
AAATTGGAAAATAAGCTACGAGCTCGAGATTGGCGGGGAATTGTTGATAAAAAAAAATGCAACTCAAGGAATGAGGTGTTATAGCCCACAAACCAACAAAATAAATAAAACCTGCAAGGAATGAAGTGTTGCTCCCACAAACCAACAAAATCAAGCTTCATGTGTAATGATTGGGTGTAACTAAGGTAGGAGGCTCTAAAAGCGACCTTTTAACTAAAGGGCTGGTCCACTTTTTTCATAGGTTTTCATAGACAAAAATATTTTTATACCATTTTTCAAAGAAAGAAAAATAGACCTTTTAAGGGCTGGTCCACTTTTTTCATAGGTTTTCATAGACAAAAATATTTTTATACCATTTTTCAAAGAAAGAAAAATAGATGCCCAAATCCATCCCCTTCCCTTCGTAACTTGTAATGAGATATGAGGAAATCAAAAGCAAATGATTGGTTCTTCCAATAAAAAAATAATTTTTTTCTAGATTCATTCAATTGCTAAAGTGATTCATTTAAGGATCACCTCATGTCCATTTTCTCCAGCTAATAATAGGGACAATTTGAAGGGGTGGTAGAGCCTCCTACCTTATTACCTTAGACAGACAATGCTATTGTGCACCCGATACTGTACATAACCACCACGCCATGCACATTACGTTAAACCCCTGTCAGTTGTAAGATTTCTAAAAGGGAATAAATAAGTAAGGATTAATCGAATAAAAAGCCCTAAAATACACCCATAAATGCCATCTCAATGTACGTCTGTACCGCTATCCATTGCTAATTCTGGTGGTAAAAATAATGAAGTACTAAACCAGGTACAACCCTACGAATGAAGTACTATCGAAATCTTCTTCTCTTATGCTATGATACAGTAAATTGCTATTGTAACCCTCTCTCTGGCTCTTCAATCCACTGCCTTCAGTAAGCTTCATATAAGTCTGTACCCTCGTCTGAAAACATAATCCACTCTTCAATTTCAGCCGAAATTGTGCATGTCATAAACTCATAATATTAAAGAGATTCAGCGCCACCTACAAAATTCACGGACAATCGGAGGTCCGCAATCCGCGGTCATGGGTGTAGACAGACACGGTCTCTCTCCAGGTCGCCTCGGTCCCTCACGGTCTGGGTTATGAGTCAGGAGACGGCGGTCTTGACCACCTTCTCCTTGACCTCGACAATCTTGATGACGTTGGCGGCCCCAATGCGATGCAACGCCACGACGGAGTCTCCGACGGCGCACAGCTTGCGCTTCAGAGCGTGGTCCAGGGCGCCGCTGAGGATGGCGTCCGTGGATTCGGAGTCGGTGGCCTTGGCGGCGCCCTCGGCCAGGAGCGGCAGCAAGCCCCGGCACACCAGGCTGTGTCTTGCGGGCGACTCCTCGCTGCACGACCAGGTGAGGCTGTCTGTGGTCAGCACCGGCACGGCGACGGACAGGATGGGGACGGACGGACGGTACTTGGCCACCAGCTTGGCGGTGGTGCCTCCGCGCGTGAGGACGATGATCAGGGTGGCGCGCACTTTCTTCGCCGTGCGCACGGCGGACGAGGCCAGGCTCTCCACGGGGCTCATGGGCAGAGCGACCGACCTCATGATTTCTTTGAAGATCGCCGCGTAGTCCAGGGAGGCCTCGGCCTCCTGACAGATGCGCGACATCACCGCCACCTGCACGAAATTAACCACGGCGCACACACAAGTAAGCCAGGGAGCGACACCGGAAAGAGACGGACACTGGAGCATACTTACTGTCCTGAGAATGGTCAAATTTATCGGATGTTCCTGATAGCAATGGGGAGAGGATTGCATTGTACCCAAGAGTGTTTTAATTGGATATACTGTATGCAAAAGTTTTAGGTGTTCAAAGATGACCTCCAATTGACGCGATTTCTTAGGTTGCGGTGATGAACATTCTCAAAATCAAGATTTTAGGATGCCACCCTATCAGTTCGAATCTTGTGCCCGTAGATTTGGGGATTGGTACAAAATGCCGACGAGTTGTTCGAGAATTAGGGATCAGGTGGGAGAGATGCGTACCGCGAGGTCAGGGTAGGCGCCATTGGCAGTTTCTCCACTGAGCATGACGCAATCGGTTCCGTCGAGAACGGCGTTTGCCACGTCGGTGGCCTCGGCGCGAGTGGGACGAACGTACTTGATCATGGACTCGAGCATCTGAGTGGCAGTGATCACAGGCTTGCCTGCAGAGTTGCACTTGTAAATCATCATCTTTTGTGCGAGGAATATTTTCTCAGTGGGAATCTCCATGCCCAGGTCGCCTCTCGCGACCATAATCCCGTCTGTTTCTTTCAGAATGTCGTCGAAGTTCATCAGACCTTCTTGATTCTCCAGCTGCAAAGTGTGGAATACACATTAAGTCTCTAGCGCTGGAGTCCAAGAAGAAGAAGAATCTTGAAAAGTAACGGTACATAGTATTACCTTGGAGATGATTTGAATCGTCCTAGCATGCGGTCCCAGAAGTTTCTTGATTGCGAGCACATCGGAGCCCTTCCGCACGAAGGAGGCGGCAATGAAATCAATGTTGTTGGGGATACCCCAGTGGACAATGTCGTCAATATCCTTGGCGGTGATGGTGGGCAAGTCCACCACGATGCCAGGCAGATTGACATTCTTCTTCTCTCCGAGCATGGTGGTATTGTCGCACCGGCACCTCACCATCCCTCTTGCGACGTCGCATTCGAGGACGGTCAAGGTGATGGTTCCGTCCGAGCACAAAATCTCAGCGCCGGGTTTGACATGTTCCGCCAGCTTTGGGTAGCTCATGGAGATCATGTTCTCGTCGCCCAAATGGCCGTAGTCCGTGGTGACCCATATCTCCTTGCCGCGAATCAGCTTCATCGGCTTCCCAGTCTTATGTTGCCCTGTTCGGATTTCGGGTCCCTGAGATCGAACTTTCAGTAATGCGGACAAACCTAAACCTTGAATGCCACATTACATGATGTCTACAACATTCAAAAGTCCTTGATTTACTTCCGGATAAAATTCGAAACCAGTTACCTCGTACATTAAAACCAGAATTTACACCAGAAAAGACAGTGATGGATTGGTACCTTCGTGTCCAGAAGAACAGCACACATGATGCCGGTGTTGTGCTGGGCCAGCCGAAGGTTGTCAAGCGTGTGTTGATGATACTCAAAGGTACCATGTGAGAAATTGAACCGGGCCACGTTCATGCCCGCTTTCAAGAGCTTCTCCAGAATCGGCACCTCTCTCGATTTGGGGCCCAAGGTGCAGACGATCTTCGTCTTTGACACTCTGGTGTGGCTCTCATCGGTCTGAAGGGTGTCATCGAGTAACGTCGCCATGTCCGTGTACTTGGTCGCCATGGCTGCTGCAGGCAAGGTTGCAAACTGACAAGGCGGCGCCAAACACCTCTCGCAATTACAATGCCGACTGCTTACGCCTCCTCTGTCAGATCACGAAACACATCAAACAGGGTTAGAGAAAACAGTAATAGCTTACGACCGGCCATGGCCGACGACGGGGCACAGAGTCTAAGGACTTGTCTGGAGTTCAATCATTCAAACTCTTCACACCAGATTCACAACTCATCTACGCAGCACTTCTCAACACTAATGCAGAGCAACGAAATCGAAGACCTAGATCTTTTAAACCTCACAGCTAGAAACCATTTTCGAAAGACCTATAGTGAAATACAGAGCCTGATGCAAACTTAGAAGCCACGTCGGTAGTGTCTGGCAGAATATGCTTACGGGTTGATTTGCGAAGCAATCAACCGGAGGAGAACACAATGAGCTACTCCGTGAGAAACAAAATCTCTTCCGAATGTAGAACTCCTCGCTCTAAACAGAGTTTGACAATTGGTAACGAGTGGCAAATAATAAATTGAAACGGACAGCAGCTACCAAAGTACACAGGATCCAACCTTGAGGGTCAATCGACAAGCAGACCCATCAGACAGAGGACGCCGATCTCCGAGAACTTCCTCCCGATGGGCGAATCAATCAGAATCGAAGCTGACGCACCCTTCGACCTCGCAAACCCTGCCAGCTGAAGCCCTTGAAACTGGCAATCGGAGAGACCGAGGCCCGCAGGCTAGCAAGAAAAAAGGGCTAGGCCACACATTTTGAAGGTTGACTCGCTTGGCCTTTCCATCTCCGAGTCCACGCCTTTCGATAGTCGCTCGGCTTTCCAACTATGCCTTCAACATGCGACGCCGGCTCCTTCCTTTCTAGTGGGGGAGGCTGGATGCGCCAGCCGCCTCAAAGAGACGCTCCGGATTCATTCATCCTTATCTCCCGCTCTCCCTGACCTCATCCATCCGTCCATCGAGTCAGTGATAGACACACCAGAGGATGAGAGGTTTGAGGGTCTCGTTGGTCCTCAGCCATCGATACAAGGCCCCGGAAGATCGATGGTTGTGGTTGAATGGAGAGGGAACGCCTTCTTGCGAATGCAGGACGTTAAATCATGCCATCGAAGGTGGGCCCAGCAGGGTAAAATTTGTGTTTTAGGGGTAAGAGCTTAAAAAAAGACCCCTATTTTGAGCCATGTCTAGGGTATGTTGTAGACCTCGCTTAGCTAATTTGGAGTCTCTGATTGCAAATATAAATTCAAACTCTGCAAAAAAAAATCATATGTGGCAAATAAAAAATTCTTGCGTTTTCCTAGATTAAATCCATCTCACCAGGCCCACCTTCAATGGCATGATTTAATGTCTTGCCTTGCAAATAGAAAGTAGGAATGAAGGAACAGGAATTTAAATCCACTAAAAGATTTTAGGCTTAAAAATAGAAAAAATAAAATGAAGTTAAATTCTCTACTATGGAACGTGAAATGAAAATGAAATTATAAATACAAATCAATCAAAAATTTCTAAAGTCTAAATAAATCCAAAAACAAGGGGGGGATTAGAAAATTAAAAGCACACCTCAATTCAAATGGGATGGGAATAGATAATTGAAATTGTTATACAAAGAAAAGTTTTACATATGGACTTGAATTTAACCCACAAAACTGAGGGCAAGAAGAAGATTATTTTGGAAAAGAGGTAGTGTTTGATAAGGAATTGTCAATATTTGGATTATATGTCATTTTTTCAATGCTTGGAAATTGTTGGATGAGTAATGCATTTAAAGGGATTTCTAGTTTGTGCAAATAGGAGTGGAGAAAGTGAGTTGGTCCTTTATATGGTATCCTTTGAGGTGAGGGTTAGTTGAAGGGTTAGTATGGAAAGTCATTAGATGAGATTTCAGGCCTTGGGAGGGCCGTTTCTTATTCCCTTTATTGTCAAAATATTAAATAATTTTATAAAATAATAAAATTAATTAATTATCTTTTGTTATTTTAGAATTAAAAATTAATTTTAAATGATTATTTGACATGGCTTTTTCTCAACCAAATTGCTAGTGTGGCAAAGTTCCAATGTTCCCCTTTGTTCATGAGCTCGCGGTCTTGTCAAGGCTTGAAATCTCATCAAATGAAGGAATAGGATGTACATTTTTATGGTCAAGTTTTGTTAACCCATTAAGGACCAAGTCGATGAATGGAGTGAAAAAGTAGCTGAAACTGACATGTTTTCATTAGTATCCACTTTGGCTACTAATGAAAATATGTCAGTTTTAGCCAATTTTTCATTTCTTGTCATTGACTTGGTCCTTAATGGGTTGTTTGCTTTATTGTTTTTTTGTATATTATGATGGGCTTGTATTTGTATATTGTTAATTGAAATGTATAAGATTGTAATCATTGAGTTGAGTTATAATTTATTTAGATGATTTATGTGAGCAATTGGATGTTTAATATGTGAATTTAGGCTATTTGTAAATAAACAAAAAGATTCATGAAGATTATTTGTATTTGAGAAGAAAAGGAGGATATAATTGTAGTCATTTCTACATACAAGATATTTTATAATTTGGAAAGTGTAGCAAAAAGTTCAATTTTCCCAATTGGGATATAAATGTCATAACCAATGTCTTTAAGAAACCAATTGTTTGATTCAAGAAGTTCTTCTCTAGGTAGATTGAATGATACATCTATATAATAAATGTATAAAAGTGGGTATTTAAGTCTATAGGTAGTATTGTAATTAAATACATTGTATATGAAGATGTGGAGATTATAGTGGGTAGAGGTGTTTATGCTACTATTTAATACTTTTTTTTAACCACTACATAGGTGTGTGTGGGGAATAACTTGTGGAAATGGCTTTTGTACTTGTATATATATCAAATCATTGAATGTTTAGAATTAATGTATTGCTACCAAGAGATGTTTTGCTAGGTGAATGTAAGAAACACTTGTACCATTTTTTGTCATACATTGTGAACTCATTTGTTTTTTTTATCATAATTCTTGCGTTATGATTCCATAAGACTCAGAATTCATATGTAAGGTATTTATGACTATTATACATCTTGGCTAATTTTATTTATTTAATAAAAATATTACATTATCTAAAAATAACCACCAAGTGAATATCAAACTTGCCAATTGGGGTGGTGGGTAGTACTATTTCTTCTCCAAAAGACAAATTTGAAACTAAAATTTGGAAAAATGGTCTTTTAGAAGACTATTATTCAAAAGAAATTTAATAGTTAATTCAATGTTGTATAGAAGTCCACAAAGTGAATTTCTATTTGCTTGCATTTTGAAACATGTAAAATATTATTTTAGTGGCTCTTTTGGTGAATGACCACCTCCATAGAATTGTTACAAATGACCAATTTTTATTTTGTTTTTCAAATTTTTTTCTTGTTTTTACAAATTAAAACATCAAAGTATCTATTTTTTAATTTTGCACTTTCTAGTTCTCCTACTTCAAGAATTTTTTTATGCTTTATCTTCTTAGAGTAAAATATTCTTAAAGATACTTTTATTGACCACATTTCAAAAAAGTTAGAAACTGTTTTCCTAATTTTAAAGTACTCTAGAAAGAAACAAAAACACTATAAAGTGCAACAAAATCATTATGTGTTTCTGCAATCACCCTCTATAATGTATATAATCAGTATCTTATCAATCTATTTATCAATCTTAGTATTTTATCAATCTATCAGTGATGACCTTTTGGTAATCCTTTAGTAATCTAAACTAGTTTATCTAATATTTCCAATGCAAAAGAAAACACTTTTTCAAGAGTACCAACTCGAGAGTTCAAAAGTTTTTTGAGGGAACTATAGTAAATTTGTCAATCACCACACAAGAAAAATTCAAATCCTTCTCCATATAAATGTAGAGATTTGTATGTTTTGAAATTTGGTGTAATTGCTAAATGTCATATTAAGATTCACCTTCAAAAAAAGAATGCCAAAATATTTTTTCCTACAAATTTTATTGCAATTTAAAAGCAATGCACTTGAAATCTAGTAAAAAATTCCTTGCAACCCTTTACCACATAGTGTGCAATTATTGGATGGTGATACAAAATTTTGACCCTATCCATTAGAAAAAATTTGTGTTAGTTTAGATGATGTTTTTTTTGTTAAATCTAAAACAATTGTGTTGGAAATAACACAATTTAGCATTATTTTAGTCACAATTCTCTATATTTGTGTTATTTCCAACATGCCATATTTAACTACTTTTGGACTATTGAAAGTCCAAAATTTGATAAAGAGTATAATCTCCCAATGCGTGCGTTGAAGCAATACACCTGGAGATTTCTAGATATGTGGACGGTTTAGTATTTTCCTTAAGGTTTAGGGTGAAATGCAATCCAACCTGATAGCTTGCAAACTTAGCTAAGAAAATTATAAAAATATCATTAGGATTAATAGTAAACCGCAATTGTAAGAAACGGGCCTATGGTAGAAAGGGTCAATGCTTAGGCTAAGTGCAGACAAGTGCTTGATATAAATCAATGGCTGCCCCCAAGATTACATAAATTCATTGTGAAATCTTCATAACTTCCGAATAATACATGTACCTATGATTCCATTCAAAGAACTAGGAATGTAAAAAATGATATAAAATGCCACAGTATGGAGGGGGACTAATTGTGATATAGTACAAGACATTGACATAAAATCATGTACACAAAGACTTCCTATCTAATTAAAAGAAAACATGTCGTACATTGTGTGAGAAATGGTACCCCAAGAGATCAGTGGAAACACATGCAACTATAGTCTAGAAGGACTATAAGACAATGACTAAGTAAAAAGCTACCATTTACACTCGAGATCCTAAAGGTGACACTTCATCTAGAAATCTCCAGATAGAGTGGTAAACTTTTAAAGCAAGCGAGCTAATCCTAAACCACCAAAACAATGCATAATCACAAACTTCTGAATTCGCATCATGTCAAATTCGCGTGCATGACATATAAAAAAATGCCTTCAATCATATTATAGACTGTGTTTGGCAATATAATTCAGAGAAGTAAGGAAGTCTATTGCACAGATGAAGAAATAAATGAGTTCATCTTGTAAGAATGAAAGAAAATAAACAATACAATTCATAATGACAATATTGCAAGAATCAGAACTTCGTCCAATAATTCTATATAAATCTAACTTGACCTGCAATAGAACGACAGAATACCCTAGCTACTAGACCCCAAGCATCTACTTTTAGTAATACTTAAAACCTTTATGTTAGTACATAGGTTGAGCAACAACAAGTTAACAGAATTTGGAATCTGCCTTGAAGCAGCTGACATCCCAAGCATCAAAAACCATGTCCCAAAATGACCAACGTTGCCATTGCCTGGTGGACCAAGAATTCATCCGGAGAACTCCCGATGCCTCTCATAAAACACACACACTACTTCACCACCAAGATCAACTAGTCCTCTGAATTGTATGTTTCGTCAAGAAGGTAGTGAAATTCTCTCTCCAATTTGATAGGGAAGACTCTATACTTCTCTTATCCACAGCCTCTGACTATATACTTAGATGAAGGATCTCAAATTGATCAGTATCAAGTGCACAATTTAGGATCACGCTAAAAAAGAAGACCAACACAGCCATTTGGTAGGCCGAGTATACCATCTGGAGATCTCCAGATGACCTTGACCACCAAAAGACAAGAGAGTACATCAAGGGTCTACCTTGTTCGCCCTATTCAGATTCACTAAGGCAGCTCTCTACAACTCCTAGGAATAGTCTTCGAATTTGGGTTTACTCTCTTTGACCAAGTCGCGTACACTATAGCGGAGGTGTACGTCTACCCAAGTAGGGGGGGTATTCTCAATTACCCATTTACCATACCAACAATTCCGGTACCTCAATTCCAATGTGTGTTCACTATTATCTGGCCTCCAATATTGCATGAAGAATTTCTCGTAATTCTCAGCTTTTTGATCTCTACATACATCAGATAATGCTCTCCCTTGCCAAACAGCACAAACTGTAGGATCTTCGGGTCTGAAAAGAACCCAGGAGCTAGGGCGAATGTCAATCCAAGGATTAAAGCTCTCCCTCGGAGCTTCATTTACGGGTCCGTAGTAGGGTTCCGGTTCCTCTTCCTCTAGATTCATATCCACCATATTTACCTTTGGTCTTAATGTTTCCTCCTTCGTCATCCACCAATCGTGCTGTGGCCAGAAGCCTTTGTTCAACTCCGCAGCACATTCCGGAAGTGGTTCCTTCAGCTCACACAACACACGTTTCCAGTATTCGACATATGGACCAAACGTGGTCGCAAATCCCTCACACCTAGACACTCCATTTCTCCAATATTGAATGTACTTCTCTAGTCCTAACATGATAAAGCCCTTGTTTATAGTGGCTTTTTGCGCATTTTCAAGAGCCTTCTCTTGATTTCCCATTGGTTTCGGAACTTCATTGCCCCACACAGGCTTGAAAAGAACAGGCTTTGGGCAACCTCGAGGTAGCATAGCTCGACCATTCCGATCCGTCTTCCATAATCATCATGAAGTTGTATCAAATGGTAGCCAATTTGAATCAACTATTGACTTCTTATACTTCATGACAAGGTTCCCATCTTTCTCTACGTAGAATCGGAATAAATGCATCTCCCCTACGCCAATGAGTCTAGAAGCGCCATTGTATAGGTAACCTTTCACAAAGGACTTAAAATCTCCTACCTCCTGAATGAACTCTAGCAAAAATGACAATTCTTGGGACTCCATAAACGCTTTTATGAGATCCACAACAACAAAAGTGTTTTTGCTCTTCAAGGCTTTAGAAAGGTGACTGAATTAAACATCAATGTCTTCATGAGTGTGTCCAACTAGGAGAAAGCCAACCTGAATTTCCTTAAAGAAGCCTCGTGCAGTTAACAATGACAGGAAAGACATGAGATACTGGTTTTTGTTATCCTTAGCGAAGTTGTCAAGTTGAAGGTATAGATTTTTGGAAAGAGGGAGAGCACCATGTTCAGCATCTGGTTGAACACGCTTCAAGCTGTCCAAACACCTAGATTTCCCTCTAAATAGGGCCTCGAAAAAGGCATTTACGAGTGGATAAGAAAAGAGGTCACCCGATTCTTGAATTGGAACTCCTTCAAGTCGGCGGAACAGCCTTGTCAAAGAGGGTATTGTAAAATTTGAATCTCCCGGCCAACTTGCTGTGGAGTAATGGGCATATGCACCGTCGGCGTGACCATGAGCGACCATTCTAGTTACGCTCATTGGAAGTTGCCCTGATCCTTGCATTGCTTTCGTAATCACTCGCATTCGTAGGAGAGCGGTCTTGCATGTATCCATCTTGTCGTGAATAATGCAAAGTATATCTTGAGGGTTCCTCTTCAATCCCTCTCTCCAAGAGGCATAAAGACGTTGGCAAGATGCTTGGTGGTTCAAATACTCTGCTCGTTGCTTCATAAAAGACACGTACTCTGGACTTCCCTTCAAAGATTTTAGAATAAACTATTGGAGCTCATCGCACTTTGTGCATTTTGCGAAGGAACTTCCGATAGGCTTAATGTGCACATTGTTGAAGTGTTCCTTCTTAATTCTACTTATTGTTGATTGACTGATTGGAGGGAGACCATAGTTCGCATTCAACTGCATTCAAGACAAAAAAAACGTATCAAAAATAAGTACATCAACTATAGAACAAGAAGCCAAGAAGAAATAATAAGGATTACGACTATTACAGTCACTTCAGCTCCGCGAGATAAGCTTCACTGTCAAGCATATGGAGATCTCCAAATGAAGTCTAAAGTTAACTGATCTCTGAACTTCCATGTAGAAGACTATCAATGAAGAATTCAAGTACAATATGCTCTACTGTTTACATAACAATAGACCTCAAAATGATCCAGGCTTCTTTAACATAATAACGACTGTACCTCGTTAGCATCAACACGTATGCGTTTCCAGTTGTTGCCTGTAAGAACCCGTTACCAACTCCCCTCATTTGATGGGGCATTTGGTTAGCATTGCTATCCATGATTGCTTTCATTGTACTAGTCACCTAGACAATTTCTATCCTAGGGCGCCTAACCCCTTTGTTTTCATGTGTGGTCGAAACCACCCCTTACTTGTATTTGTCAATGTAATTGTGATAAGTCGAATCGAGAGTCCGTGAATAATGTACCAAGCCGTGCCATATACCTCAACCCCTTTGAGTGTAATATACTTATGCTTGCAGTTACCATCCACTGTATGCAACTGCCCGCCCACCGCAATTCCATATTCTTGATGCTCTTCAAATGATTTGACCTAGAACTTTCTTCTGACAAGCAGTGTACTCTCACGCGAAAAGAACTGGTAGCACCCACTGTCGCAATACCTCTGAGCACTAACCTTTTGGACTTCTTCGTCGGTCGTTTTGCAAATGTACTGTGATTCCCTTAAGACAGTACTAGGACCACGTACAATGAAGCGATAACGTGCCTTTGGTCGACCATCCAAGTAAGTTAGTGGGTCTTCATCATGAAGGAGGGATGTAAAATAGTCCAATATCTGTTTTAAAGACCGACCATTAGGGAAAGAGCATTCCAATATAGGCCAGCGCTCATGAGTCATTATAGATTCTGTCGCCCCCACAAAAACATCCAGTACAGTGACACCGACGTGCTCTGAACCCAATACTGTCTCTTGGAAATGGTCATCTGGTCTCCAGCAATTAATCCTACCCGATGAGAGAAAGATACCATCGGAGTCCTTCCTATGAACTTCAAGCCCATTCTAGTCTTCCTGTTGAATATAGGATCCCGCATCCATTTGGGGATCTCTAGATGATTTCTCCACGTCGCAGGCTCTCCACAGCACAGTACGCTCGAGCACATCACTCAGTGTTTGCATCCCCTTTGACTAGGAATAATAAGCAATACCTGGGCATTCTCGATAATTGACTGCGATCGGACAAGAAAGAAGACCCACGGTTATAAGGGGATGGCAACACCACGCCATTCTCCCATAGGTCTAGCCTCCACAACCGACCCTACTCCAACTTCATCAAATCCGTGAGAGAAGAGCTTTACAGTATCATCATTGTTCAAAGGTGATGTCTTCGCACATGAGACCAGAGACTCATCCTCTCCATTTGATCCACCTACGTAAGAAGTAATAGCAACGTCTAGCCCTGCCGACGATGCCATGTGTCTATACTTAATGATGCACTATAGACCTGAAAGTTTAGGAAAGGCATGTAGAAGTTAGTCCATGAAGCATTCAGTCTACCCCATTTGTTCACAAAAGTAAAAGTATTTAGTCCACCTCAACATTTTATGAAGGGATTAGTCATTCCTAAACTATGAACAGACGATTGCATTTATAGGTTGTACAACCTTGCTGCCTACGGAGGTGAGAACATCCGTTTCTTCTTACATGTCCCTCAGAAGATCTTCCGGTTGAAAACCCCGTGGCTTATTTTATGTTAATGGGGAGTCGTGATAATAAATAAACCTGATAATGCGCCATAATGTTCAATATTCATCTTAATTCCAGTAATAACGAAGGCAATGAATTATCTGGAGTTCTCTAGATGTATCGAAACTGGCTTCTTTGGCCTTGGGCATCGCGAGGTAAATATTAAGAGCAATGTTTAACTCAAATCATGATTGAAGAAGAGAGATTTCTTCACGATATCATTCAGATTTACTCATAGTTGAGAGTGAACGCATTAGACAATATCACTGAAATTCTTACTTCAGTGATTTTGGTCGAAGGAAGACGACGTAGGAAAAACAACTGGAGATCTCCAGTTGCGGTATTTATTTCTGCATTAGTGAATGCAGGGAAGTTATACTGGATAACACATATTTAATGCATTTGGAATGGTACAAGATCAAAAAGAGAACATAAATGAGCCATAAGGGGATCTGCGGATGGCATAGAAGCAAAAGCTCAGTGGACAGATAAACAAACTGAAGACAATGTCTACTATAAAAAATATGGCATCTGGAGATCTCCAGATGGGCGATTTTGGGAGTCTTAACGCCACATGTTGACAAATCAATCGTCATTGGATGCTACAATCCTAAGTTGGAACTCGACGTACGTATCAATAATCCGGACATATGCCAATGAAAATCTGAGCATATTTACAAAATGAAATCAAACAATATATCTCTAGACCTCAAAGCCATTAATCCTTCCAGAATATCATCTGGAGATCTCCAGATAAAGCACTTGCAATACTACATATTGGACATTACATAAAAGAGTCGTCGAAAAGGTGAAGGTGTACATATAGCATACTACTATACGAAACCGTATTCCTAGCCGATTCAATAACCGCACAGTTTGGATATGGACCCCCAACCGCAAATGCTCAAAATTTTTCTAAATCCTGTTCAAGAATATGATCTTGCTAAATGAAAGTCAATGACCTTGCCATTTCTTCAACATCATATTCATTGCGTGACGCCTACGGCCATTTCACCATGCGCCAAGTTGTAAACATTCTGGCGTTCGGACATACTAGTACCACTCAGAATATGGAGATAACTATTGAACTTGGAGATGGACAGCCTATAGGATTACGGGTTCCCTACGTTTCCATGAATTATGTCATACTACGCACTTGCGACTACACTATTCTTGCTTACAATAGTTCGCCTGCTCAGCATCAGCTCTCTATCCTCAATAGAAATCATGTAAGTTATACACTAGAACCATCAATGAAAGAACTGGAGTTCATGGTTTTATTGTGATACCTCACGCAATTGTAAACAAGTGTCTCGGGTGAAGCGCCTTGCCAACCTTCGTGTGCAATAAAATAGTTGCAAGCACACATCCAAAGCTGACTGCCTTCTAAGCGCATTCATGAGTCCAAAACGAGCTCCAGGTGAGGTGATAGCTTTGAAAGGTTTGGGTTGTGCTTCACGAGGTCCTCACCTACCGATTCCCACCTGAAATTCTATGCCATGCTGTGGTCACTGTTTGAACTTCTAAATCCCTCTGTGCTTTTCCGATACCATCGTCAGAAAGTCGTTGCCGATGCGGTCCCCGAATCTTCTACACTCTGGAATAGATTCGACTTTTATGAATGCCATGGTCTAGAATGGTGTGTACAAACTCGGCATTCAAGTGCGGTTTTCGAATCTAGCAAATCCGCTTGCTAATGGATTTCAGCCTTTGGGCTGCTATGAGGTATCCGAGGCACCTCGTGCACAGTCTAGGCTGTGGACGCGGGAATGAGGAATCGCGGATTCAAAACTAACTGTTTTCCTCCATAATTAGAGGACGACAACTACAATAAACAATTGGGCTTTATGGTTGGAAGTTGCCTAGTTACTGGCGTTCTACAGGCTTAGTTACTAATGTGTTGCTCCATCATGAATGCATTTTTGCCTTAATTGCTGTTGGAGACCGGGATTTCACGACTTCAGTTTATCACTACTAGAAAATTTCGTTTTTTTGTTGTTTTGGTCGTGTTGATCCAGTCAAAATCTAACAGAAATCTGTTGCTTTCAACAGATTTCTGTTAGATTTTGACTGGATCAACGCGACCAAAACAACAAAACAACAAAATTTTCTAGTAGTGTATTTAAGTACTCCAACGTGTTGTGCATTCACTCTTCGAGCGCTAGGGTTTAGGATATTAGGGTTTAGGGTTTAGAGTTTAGGGTTTAGGGTGTAAGTTATTTTTGTTGGTTTCAGTTTGGAGCCTAATGATTCGTATTTTATTCCCTTTCTCAAAGAAATGAAGTCCGCCTTTACTCACTTTTAATTGGTATGTGTAAATAGTATCTAATGAGGATTTTTGAAAAAAGGAGAACAACATTTAAAGCATTTGCATATTTTTTGGGCTTCTCTCATGAAGTCTTCCATATGTAGTGGAAAAAAAATGAAACTAATTCAAATACATTTAATTCGCAATTATTTTGATTGAATCTAAAATTATTTCCATACTCTTTCACTAATTTCAGAATCATATTGTTGTTCTCTTTTTCAAATTCAAAGATGTTTTATACTTCTTTAGTATATCTTAGAGATAAATTTAGCTTGCCTTCGTATTAAAACCCTAAAACTAGAAAAAAAACATAAATTTTATAACTTGTTTTACTTCATATTTAAACGTATATATTAGAAAAGTTGTTTCCTACATTTGGAATCATACACATTTTATTCAAATGGGTAGAAAATGACTTGACACTCACTCTTGACTCCCACTTTGGTAAGGCTAATTTGCTTAGTTCATTTGTCAATTACATTTCAATACCACTTCAGTACCTACCGTTGTAAGATTGCTCCAATTTTCTAAAAGGTCTTTTGTACGTACAGAGTCTATGGAAAAAGAAAATCACGTAGCTTGCAGTAATTTCCATGAATCAAATCATTCAATAAATCATGTTAGTTGCGTAAAAAGGAAACAAAATAGTACACGTAGAAGTTCCAACATACTCAAATCAACAAAGGGGGGTGTTCATTACATTTACATATTTTTTTTTCACGTACGGAGTCTATGAAAAAAGAAAATCACGTAGCTTGCAATAATTTCTATGAATCAAATCATTCAATAAATCATGTTAGTTGCGTAAAAAAGAAACAAGAATTAAGCTAAGCCTGTGATTTTGCAGAATTGTTTGGATTATTTTGTGATTTTTCATTTTTTTTCTTTGGTCCCAAATATTTTTTCTTCTTATATTTTTTAACCTTACCTATATTCTTTCTAGAACACAAGGATTGGTTTCCATATTATGTAGTTTTTTCTCAAGTCCCCATTTTTGTCTTCCATGCCCATGTTTTCTTGACTTTCTTAATATTTTTCATTTGAACATTCGGATTGTTGATGACAACCTCTCCCTCTATAATGACTCTTCAAGTATGCAACTTTGTCACCACCTGTAGAATGGTTGATTTAACAACTTTTCCAAGATTGCCAAGAGATATTCCCTTAGTTTTTGCTTTGGTGCCATATTACTCACATAGATTCTTCAGTTGGAGCCAAATTTTGCACCAAATTTTTTTTCTAGAGCGCCTAACCTCAATCAATTACTACTCACTAGTAGCCCTAATCCAGATTTCCTTATATTTAAAAAAAAATCACTTAGTTCCATTGTGAAAGGGGTACATGATTGTACTTAGCACATGATGTATCACCCCAAATTATAAGTACCGTGTAGCACTTCAATAATGATTGACAATGTATGTACTCATTTATTACAGGATATCTTATCATATTCTTCAATTTCAGATCGTCATTCAGTATTGCAATCATATATTGAAATAAAAAATGGATTAAAATATTTTTTCCTATTTCAATTATGTCAGAAATTAATCATAATACTAAAATCATAAGTCATGATATCACAAATGCTACCATTAATACTAGGGGCTCATGCTTACTATGCTACGCATTCATTGTATCACATATTAGTAAAAATTTGATACATTTGAATAGAATGCATGATAATGATTTTGATAAGTCTTTAAAATAATTATTTTAATTATTTAATAAAAATATTTTCAATCATGCATACATAGAAATCATATTTTCACACAATGTGATATTATTGAAATAGAGTAGCAATTCACAATCACCTCTATAATATCACTTTTTACAAAGGATGATATTATAGAAATAATATAATTGTTGCAATTGAGGTGATATTAAAGAATATAAATATGGTGATATTATAAAGGTAGCAGTTCCATTAGGGGCAGTCACACCTTCTTCACACACGAGTTGAAGAATGGAAAACACGGATGTCGTACGCGTAGTTAGCCGTAAGTATCCTTACAACGACAAATTGTTGCAAGATGACACGAATTATCGGTCCAGGGAACTTCTAGTATGATATCGATTGAATTAGAAGAATCCGGATTGTGACTACTCACTTAATCCCCCTTCTTTCACTTCCTTACTTTATTCCGAAAACTTAGTACATTCCGGATTCCGTTTCGGATCCGGATACCTCCGGAACTGAGTTCCGTCTCTCTTCCATCACTGGTTTTTGTTACCTCTGTTTTACCCTCAGAGGGTCCGCCCTTGGTCTAGAAAGGGGTGGGGACTCACCACTTGCACAATTATCCTCTCTGTATTCTATATCTACTTAAACAACACACCCAAGACAACACAGTTGTAGGAAGAGGGAGGAGTATTCTCTCACAGTTTCCGGATTGGCTGATCCGGAATCAGGTCACATAGAGCACTTTTCACACCTCTCTTACTACAACGACAGATCAGAACTTGTAGACCCAAAAGAATAGAATCTCAAGGAGAAGACAATTTACCAAGGAGGAAGTTGGCAGACTTTCCGAAGTAGCGGGAGATCCTTTCCTTTGGCGGTTGCTTAACTCCGCACAGAACCCTCCTCGTTCCGGACTCGCAGGGACCTCTACTGTCTTATTCGGATTGCCGTTCCGGCAAATTAAAAGCACGTCACTCTTACACTTCCTTACTCAGCTTTGCATTCCTTCTCACTAGCTCCACCCTCAAATGATCCGTAGCTCAAGATCCGGATTCCTTCTCTCCCTCCTTTCTCTTTCTCCAGTACCAGGTCACACACCCATGCATACACTCAGCCAAAAAGACCCTGTCTAAGCAAAAGTGCAGCTAAAGGTATCCTAGCTGACTTAGATTAAGAAAAGGAAATCGTAATACATACGTGCAAGCACTAAGGTCGAATGGAGTAGAATGGAATGGCAGACAACTAACTTCCCTGCCATTAAAAATACTAACACAAAAACCCAAAGTCAACTCCTAACAGCCTGGAAAGGAAACCTGGAAATCCAAGCAACCAATCACTGAACCTCCTGGGATATTCGGAAAGATTGCAAACTGCCGTTCGAGATAACCGGATTTCCTTACTATTCGCCTAAAATTCCGTAAACCGGGTCCATGCTCGGAACCCCATTCCGGACCCTATTCTTTTCCTACCAACCCTAATGTCTTGGCTTCCGTCCTTTCTTTGAACGGCTCCCCGCTTGGCTGGTAGGCGTCCCCTTCGTATTCTTTGTTGGTGTGGTCTTTGCTGTGGCCCGAGTCTGGATATGACGTGTTGCGGGAGACGGATCGCTGTCGCCTTCAGTTCCGGAAGTGGAGTGGGCACTCTCTTCCTCAGAATCTTTGATGACTTGAACTTCCTTCTCCTTCTTGGGTGTGGCATCCTCCAATGTTGCGGGTTCGCTTCCTTTCTCTGGCGTGGTCTCCTGCATGTGCACAAATCCCTGTGGATTTGACCGAGCCGGATTGGTCATCCCACCGATCCGGTTGATGAGATCTTCCCTCACTTGCTGTCTCGGAACCTTGAATGATCCGGTCATCAAATTCGGCATTGTTTGTGCCTTGGGAACTTTCGGAGTTGAGAACTTAGATGGCACCGGAACCGTTTTCGTGCTAGACTCTGGTTCCGGTTCCGAGGCTGGCCTCAAATTCAACTCCGTCATCCGTATCTTATTGGCGGAAGGCTCGGCTGGTGTGAGTATCCCCTTCAGGCCCTCTATCCGGGTTGCATGATCCGCCACTGGTTTCCCTGGGGTACCTGCAACAAAAGGAAGTTCCGGAAAGGTGGAAAAATCCATTGCATGGTTTAGGTCGATGGCCATCAGCAACTTCTGGATTTCCCTGAGAATTCGCTCTATCCTCGCGGTGAAGTCTACGAGGATGGTAACTACCTTGGTTCCGGTAATGTGGCCTTCCGATATCATCTTCGAGTCAAACAAGGCAGCTTTCGTGATGATGTCGGCTTTGATGTTGACTGCTCCGGTTAGATTCTTGACCAGAGCAAGGGCCTCTTTCTCTTTCTCCTTCGCAGCTACCATTTCCCCTTCCGCCCAATTCACCCGGGTTTGGAGTAGGTTCCGTTCCGCCTCCAACTCCTGGATCCGATCCTCCCTCTTCTTTAGATCCTCCGGCTTGGGCAGTCGCTTGACAGCTTCCACGATCTGATCCGGATCCACCTTCAATACTTCCGCGGTATCTATCACCAAATCTGACAACCCGTCGTGAAGTACCTTGGCTTCACGTATCCACTCGAGCCCCGCATTGAAAAATGCGGATTCTGTTTCCATTTCAGGTCCTTTGCTGGACTCCCCCCTCTCCATTGTCGGTGGCTTGATTCTCGACCCCGGATTGGTTGACTTCCTCTTCTTGGTCCTCGGATCTGTCAAACGTTCCTCGGGAAGTTTCTCTGGTTCAGACTCGACCGGATCTTCCGCTTCTTCCCTGGAAAGTCCGTATGACAGGAGCGTCTTTCCGGTGTCATACTGAACTATTTCCGCCGCGCTCAAAAGTTCCTATTGATGGTATAGATGAAACAAATAGGTGCTAACTGGACTCGCCTTCGCTCGGGTCACGTGATCCGCTAATTTAGCCACTATCCCGGCTATGACCCTACCCCAGTGCACTACCCGGTTTTCCATAGCCCCAAAGATAGTATTGGCCACCGTAATGGTAACCCACGTTGGCTTTTCCGGATACAAGATCGGAATCAGAAACTCTAGTATCCGTCTATGCCTCTCGTCCTTGCACTCGCTGATAGCGAATCCGTTCTTAGGGTTTGCAGACCTCGTGAACTTCCCAGCTACAAAACGGTTCGTCCTCGATGCTAAACCGTTTCCACTCTTCCGGAACTGATAGATGTCCGTCCAAATGTCCTCGGTCCACGCGACTGGCCGTCCTCTTAAAGTGAGTTCGTACGGGTTCGGAACACCGTGAAGTAGCTCTTGAATCATCTCTTCACTCTTGAGGTTCCATGGTCGGTGTAGTAGACCGACACATCCTAATCTAGTCAAGTCCTCCTCTAACTGCTTGTGTAGTTCCGGGCTATCCGGAATGGCCGGAGAGATAACCCAGGCAGATACCGCTACCTTCCGTACTGGTCCGGATGCCATAAGATCTAAGTGAGAACGAGAAAAAGTAACCCTACGTCAGTCGCTAACTCACCACTCTTTCTCTCAACTACTCACACAAACAGTCTCAAGAACACCGAACAGAAAAGATAAAGAGGAAACCCTAGGAAGATAGCTTAAGTACTAACCCGTCTCTCTACGGTCTTAAGAACAACGGCTACAGGTCCGTTGTCTCAACGGTATCCTACTTCCATAGCTACGAGACCTATACGGTAGATTCCTGTGTTCCGGATGAGTCCGGATTCCGGATCCGGATAAGTTCCGGTTTAGGGTTGTGCCGGAACGCTTATTTTCTAAGTCAAGCTATCTAGTCCAAAAATCACACTCTAACTATAATTTTTTTATTATTTTCTATTTTTCGCACCTACTTCTTGTGTTATTGATCCGTTTCCGGATTCCGGATTCCCACAATGGACGTGGTGCGTTGGGGTTCGGTTGATGTTGTTCTTTTGTAGTAGAATATACTTAAGTTCATATATCTTCTGCACTCCCACTCTTCACCTTCGGAGGTGAAGATTGGGAGTGCAGAAGATATATGTACTTAAGTTTATTCTTTTATGCTCTCCTTTTTCCTTTTTTAAGTGGCACTTTCCCCATTTATTCATTCTCCACCCTAAACACATCTTTAGGGGGGTTACACCTTCTTCACCCTCCGCAGCTTTCCATTGGCTCCTCCAAACCCTCACCAACTTCTCATTCTCCATTCTTTGAGTGCCAAGTGAAGAAGGTGTGACTATCCCTATTTCTTTTCTTGGCTTTATATTTCTTTTGCATTTCTATGATTTTGTGCTTTTATGAGCTTTGAGCTTCTAATTTCAATTTTCTATTGCTACGACCAAATGATTTGAGAAATTTATTAGATTGAACCAATTTTGGATTTCACAACAACTAAATTGTTCCCAAAGCTTTTGAGATTTACAAGTTCTTCCTTTAAATTCTTTTATTTGGGTTGCCATTGTTTGTAACAATGAAGTCAAAATTTTAATGCATTCTAATGTACGTGTATCTTTTACTGTATTCATCATTGCATGTATTTCATTCATCATTCATTAAATTTTTATTGTTTATTTTAGTATATTCTTATTTATTAAAAAAATTATATGAAGATTTTAGTAATTCTTATTTGAAGATTTATTGAAATTCTTGCTCTGCATTCTATCTAATACATAAAACTTCTTATAAAATTCTAATGGTGAATGCGTAGCATAGCAAGCGCCAACTGGTAGTATAAAATAAAATACTATATCAATATGATTACACAGGCGTCCGTGAAAACTTCATGATTATGTAACTAAATCATTAATTTTGTAAGGGAAACTTCACTCCTTAAAGTTGCCATAATGGTCATTGCTCTCAAGTGGGCTACTAGCTTAAACCTAAGGTTACAGGCTTTGAATTCAAAGGGGCTCTAAAATTGCTCACCATTCACATATGTTCATTATTTGTACATGTCACTATTTCATAGCCTTCATCAATGTCTAGTAATTCACATTTCAAGGAGTGAACGATTTAAGCCTTACACACGTAATGCAGGGATCAAAAAACTGAATGCGCCTTCTTGAACGTCAATTAATACTTTCAATAAAGTTTGACAAGTTAAGTTTCTATTCCATCTTAAAATTTGACAAATTTCAAAAATTAGAAAAGTTATTGCAATTGAAAGCTGCCTGGGTTCAAATCACCATAATATTATATGGTGATCGTGCTTCTCATTCATAATTTATTTCTTTAAGATGTGTTTTGAATTAAAATTATAAGAGTATGTTACTCATTCTACTCTTCATTTATAGTAAAAAAATATTTTACAGTATTCCAATATGTATAGTTGTTGCAGCACAGGGTAAGTGAAATTCCCTATTACGTTCACAAAAACCACTTTAGAGCATAACAAAGTGACTCTAAAAATCGAACCCAAGAGACTCTGTGAAGTGTTTCGTGTTACTAGGTGGTTTGGGGGTAAATATCAATACAAATGCTCTTCTTTCTCTCTAGTTCTCCTTTCCCCCAAAATCGGACAACTCCTTCGACCAATGATCACTAATCCGGACTATACTTCTACTCAATTCGAACTAGGATCCGGTCACCCAATCAACTCAAGTCCATCCGGAACTAACACATCCGTCCGGATCTCGCTACTACATCCGAGGATTTCTTCTTCCTCGGTTTCCATTCTTGTTTTGTTTAACCTCTGTTAACACTTCAGAGGGATCCGCCACTTAGTTTTAGAGAGGTAGGCCCACCACTCCTTCCAGAACTTATAGTAACAGAAGACTCACTCAACTATTCTAATTCCCTATTCTAACAAGACCCGGTTTGATCTTTCACAATGGACCAAGAATGAATCTGGCCTGCATGCTACACCAAGATCCCCCATACGATCCCCTTCAACTACAACGACCTTAGTGCTTCCTAGGATCCGTGCGAAATTGAGGTGGCAACAAGTGTGTCCGCCCGTACCAACGCAACCCAGAGTTCTTCCGTTTACTATTATAGATGGAGAAACCTCTCAAACAATCGGATGCTAAACCAGATATCCTACCTGGTAGCTCTAGCACAGTTAAAAATTCCCTCCCTAACTGCCTAGCCTAACACTGGCTATTTCACCCGGACTAATGAACTCTAAATCTACTGAGGTGCAATGACTCACTTCCAACACTTCCAACCCGTTTACATACACATGCAATCGCAAGAAAACACTAAGGGGAGAAATTCCTCCCACAATCCGCTTGTCTATACTCAATCTTTCATCACTTCACTCGGACACTCTTTGAGAAGACAAGAAAAACAATAGAAAATACAAGAAGAGACAACATATGCAAAAAAAAGGATTCTCTCCCCCGTCTTAGTCTTGAGACTTGAATTATATACAAAATTTACAGAAAGTGTCCCTGGAAATCCGGCACTGATCCGGCCGAGATTTTTGGATCTGAACTTTTCCTAATTTTCCGGGATAAGGTCCGGTCTAACAAAATTTCCTACTTATAAATTCCTAACTACCTACTCATCCTATGGGGGTTCACCACTATTTGGAGTAGCCATTGGTGATAATTCGCTCAAGTTCTTACTCCGGTCTCCCCCTCCCGGAACACGTTTAAGTTCCACAGGGAAAGTTTTCCCTGTCATTGGCCTTGGAGCTCCTGATAAGGAAGTTCTTCCTCCTTCCTTCTCCTTTGAGACTGGAGTCTCAAACTTTCCCTCCAGGATTTCAAGATCATCAAAATTAATCCGGGATCAAAATCCCGGATAAAGAGATTGGCTCACTCTGGAACTTCCGAATGTTCTCCTCTATCTCCCTAGAAGGCCATATTTGTTAGAATGAGACAAAATGGTCATTTTGAGACTTCAACCCTATAACAATTATAGTGATTTTATCCTCAACGGAGTCGAAGATAAAATGAGAGTGCAACCTTTGGATATCAAAGGTTTTTATATATATTAATATATGAAAGTCTCAAATTATCAAATAGTCTGAAAATTGAAGAGTTATAACGATTTGTCTTCGTGTCGAAGATAAAATTGAGACTACACTGTCTCATTTTAACAAATATGACCTTCTAGCATCCTTCCAGAATTCCTTCATCGTGTCCTTCATTAGAAAAAAAAAGGACCCTCCAAAGGGCCACGTAAGGGCTCCATGTACTAGATCCAGCGCTAAAAATGCGTCAATGCCATTAGCTACTGGATCCAGGAAATTTATAAAATATTTTGGAGGAAAGATAAAAAATTCCGCTAGGAGACAAATGAGTCAGAATCAGAGACTGAACCAAAGGCTCCAAGTCACTTCCCACGTCGCGAAGCCAGCAAAATTGCCTTGCTGGAGTCACTGCTGGCTCCGCAACATGATGTGGTGGCACCCACGTCCCAATTAAAGACGTTTAAAATAATGGAGGGCCGGAGTAAAATAATAGGGGGCCCGCAAGGACACGGCCTTTCTCATCAGTACATTGCACTTTCAAGCAATATAAATATGGGAAATCGTTGACGGAGTACATTGAAAAGTCGCTATGACTCCAAGTGAACTCGCAGTCAAGTACCCATTTTGTCCAAGTACTATATAGAGGTGTGGATTATCCTCTATTATTTTAGTGAAGGCATCATCCACTGACTATTCTTTTCTGTAGATGACGGATGAACCAAGAGGATGAATTTGGATGAATCAAGGCAGCATGACACCAGAGTTCGCTAACATCCTTGTTTACGGCGCCAATTTTTTGCCGGCGCGAAAGTTAAAATTGCCACGTGAATTTCCGTTGAATCCAACTGCTTGGGTTTCGGCTTGTCGAGACTTCATTTCGTGTCATGTCAAATTGTTCCAATTCAGAGAGGTGACTTTTTTCATATCTGTTTGTATGCCAGAGAGTTGTATTGCTTCAATTTTAGAAATTGGTGATGGCTTTTAGTGAGATCACGAATAGGGTGGAGGTGTCGCAGCACAGAGTAAGCAATTTCCCTATTATACTCACAAAAATCACTCTAAAGCATAATAAAATGACCCTAAAGATCGAACTCAAGAGATCCTGTGAAGTAGCTAACCCTAACAAGGAACTAAACCCAATTAATCCTTAAATTCTAATTTCCGGTTCTACCTCTGAAAATCGGAACATCCAAAACCAACTGGAAGACTACGACCAGATTTTATCCAAATTCCGGTTTCACTAGTTTTCCGGTTTATTGACTAACTTCCCAACTCAGGACCCTGCAACTTCCGGTCCTACGTGTCCTCTTGGGCGGATCCGTTCCGGTCCACCCTTTTGTACCCGGTTTAGTTTTGCCTTTGTTTTACCATCAGAGGGTTCGCCGCTTGCTTTTGAAAGTGGTAGGCCCACCACTCCTTCCGTGACTTATAGTGGCTGAAGATCCACTCTCCTATCCATTGATCCCCTAACTAACACGGATCCGGTTTGGTCCTTCACAGCAATCCGGGTAGCAATCCGGATCACAGGTCACACAAAGACCCCCCCCCCCCCGGTACGATCCTCTCATACTACAACGACCTCGATGCTGAATCCGTTCCGTATGAAGTTAGGTGGCTACAAGTGCACCCGTCCGTTCCAACCTCTACAAAGCTCTTTCGTTCACCAACAACGGTGGCAAGACCTCACAAAAGCTAGGACACTCAACCAGATTTTCCACCCAGGAGTTCTAGCGCAGCTAAAGAATCCCTCCCTATCCGCCTAGCCTAATCAACGGCTTTCTTACCCGGAATGCAAAACTTTTGCAAATGTTGAGGATCTGGAATCCACTCCTAGCTCTTCATAACCTACTCACATGTACTTAGAACCGGAAAGACACATCAAAGGGAGAACTTTGCCAACACACACGTACATACCCTCTTATTCCAACTCCGTGCACTCCTGCCAACACTCGGGAAAAACACACAAAGCCAGATCAATGGAAAGTACGCAAAGAAATGCCAAAAGAACTCTCTCAATCTCCAGCTCAGAGACTATTTTATATACAAAAAGCAAAAGCAAAAAATGAATACACGATTTCTGCCTCTAAAGGCGCTGACAATCTGGTCCTACCTAATCCTAACCGGATTCTATTCCGGTTCATACTCTACTAATCCGGTTCCTGCTTCTAACTCCCATTTCTACAAAACTTCCTATTCTGCCTTGCATACTCGAGATCCGATGGTAGGACTCTCGGCAGGTCTCTCCAACTGCTCGAATACCTCAGTTAGATTCCGGTTCCGTTCCCCATCTAGAGGTGGAACCAGGCGATCTTCATCAGTTTCCGGGGAGTCTAAGTCGATTGGCTGCGGTTCGGTCGTGGGCGTCTTCTTCTGTGCCCTGCTCGACTGGGGCGTCTTGTCCTTCCCCAGTTCCTGAGCTGCCTCTTCTGGAAACAAGTCCGGAAGTGAAAGTTCAAAGAGCCGAACCGGAATCTCTGTCAACTTCCAGTTGCTCTTCACGATCCGGTCCGCTGACTCCCATGCCTTGGACAGGAGCTTCTCCATCTGCTCCTCAAAATCGGTGAGGATGTGTACCACCCTTGTTCCGAATATCTTCTTTTCCTTGTGCACCTCCTCTTCGAACAGGCGCGCCTTGGTGATTGCGGCTCCGGGTCCTCCGAGCACATCCTTCACCTCCGCGGCCAGCCTCATCATCTCCTCCGCCATCTCTCTTGTCGCAGTGGCGTTCTCGTTCAAGGCGAAAACCTCAACTTTGAGGGTGTCAACCTCATCATGCACTCGCTTGCTTTCCGCCTTCATCTTCCAGAGCTCATCCGGATTGATGATACTCTCAGCTACCCGGTGTGGCAGTTGACTGTCCGGTTCCGCTCCAATCAAGTGCGCGATCTCCCCAATTGTCCGCTTCTTGATTTTCCAATGCGCCCGGATTCTGCAGAGGATCCCAACCAACTCGTCGAACGGATCTCCGGTTCCCGATCCGGATGGCATATCCGGTCCAGCTGGAGCCTCCATTTTGGACGGCCGGGGTTGAACCGGAGGTGTTCCTCGATTTCGGATTGGCATGGTCTTCTGCCTCTTGGAGATGAACTGCGGATCCTCCTCTTCTTCTTCTTCTTCCTCCTCCTCGGTTTCGTTCCCAGAATCCGCTTCCCGATCGGACTCGGATTCACCATACTTCATGGTCCGCTCCTGGGCCTTCCAAACCTTCGTCTCCACTTCCGTCAGCAGTTCTTGTTGCTAGTAGAGGTGGTACACGTAAGGGCACAGTGGGGTGGCCCTACTTTTCCCTACTCTTGTAGTGAGCTAGGACACCAGATCGAAGAAGATCCGGTCCCAATCTACTCTCCGATTTCCGCACAGCGCTCCGAAGATTGTGTTACCCAAGGTGATGGTCACCCTGGTGGGCTTTTTCGGATGCAAGACCGGAACAAGGAACTGCAACAGGCAACGCTCCCGGTCATCAATACAGTCCTCTACCGCGTAGCCATCCTTCGGATTCACGGCACTTCCGAACTTGCCCTGGATGAAATCATCCTTCCGGCTGGAAAGCCCGAGTCCTCCCGTCCAGAATCCGTAGACGGCTCGCCACAAATCCTCGGTCCACTGGACCGGATTCCCTCTCAGGGTGTTATCGAACTCGTTCGATACGCCACCCATGAGCTCCCTAATCATCCTCTCATCCTTAAAACTCCAAGGTTTCAAGGCTAATCCCTGACAACCCATGGATGCTAAGTCATCCCTGAGTTCTCCCTATTTCGGTTCCTTGGTCGGCATGACTGGAACCACTTTCTTTAACTTCACTTCACTCGGGGGTGGGGTGCTAGAGTCTGGTCTCTTCCGGTTCAGCCGCGGCATGAGGGCGGCCCTACCTGAATTCACTCTCTTCTGACCTAACCAGGGAGCGCTCACACTTTGGTCTTCCGCTCCACCTGTAAAACAATCTCTTTGCGCGCTCACACTCTCAGCCTCTCGCTGTTCCGTATCCGCTCGTGCTTAAGTCTCACCCACTCGCGCCCCTCTCACTCACTACTGGACTCTCTCACACTCTCAGCTCCTCGCTGCCGTAACGGAAAGGATCAGACGCTAAGACAGAAAACGACAACACGAAAATGACGTGAAAACCAAAGACCTGAAAATGGACAAGGTCAGGCCTTATATAGTCCTGACGCCCTAGACTGGTCATTATGACAGGTTGGACATCCGGTCCGGTCCTTGTTATCCGGTTCTCTCCAATCCGGTCAAGGAGAATCCGGTTGGAAATCCAATCCGGTCCGCTTCTACCTAGAACCGGATTAGTTTTGTAAGGTTCTCTTGTGACTATTTTTGATTTATCTCCCTTCTTTTAGCTGGATCCGAATACCTATTTCTAATTTCCGTTCCACTCAAAAAGGTATTCGAAAAAAAATAAAAAATATGAGTTGTCATAGGAGGCAACAAACCCATACACTCTGAATGTGTTGCTTGGTCCACGATTCTCTCCATTGATAAAGAGGGGTCATTCACTGCATGAGCAAGTACCCAGACGTGAGTTTTGCGCCTATAGATCCCGAGGTGCCACCAACATTGATTTGTGGGTAGACAGAGAAATTTACCCACGAGATCCTCGTACATGAGTGCCTCCAACTTTTAAGACGATCAAAGAGTGTCTTCAATACATCTGCCTAGGAGAAGAAGGGTTGCTAGGGTATTGTAAGAGGCTTTCTAATTTTGGTAGTGGTTTGGAGGGGGCAAATGTGGTGTTGGAGGAAACAATTCGGAACTACTTGGTCCATATGGACCTCCTGGGTTCACAATTGCAGGAGGCAAAGCGTCAACTCCAATTAGCTGTAGAAACACTTCGTGGACAGTCTTTAGAACATCACACGGCTATTGAGAAGGGTAGGGAGCTAGAAAGGCAATGTGGACAATTGAGGGAGAAAATTGTTGGGTTCGGGAAACGTAACGAGGAGTTGGAGGAACTTGTGAGAACACTGATGGAGGCCTCAAGTGCAGGTAGAGTAAATGAATTGAAGGTGGAGGTAGCACATTATAAAAAGAAAATGATGGCTGCGGAATCCAGATTGTCGATACTGAAAGAGGGTTCGCTTGGCTCGCGACTCCGTAGTCATCATTCGAGAAATTTGGATGAACTATTTCAAGATGGTGGACAAGCCAAGAAAAGGAGAAAGCAGCTGAGATCAATCCTACAGCTAGAAGCTGTTGATTCCATTCAAAAATTAAACAAGGCTTGTAGGGGGCAGAAGAGACTATGGGGAAGTGACACGACCCAAAGGAAAACTACACTTGCATTGGCGAGAATTTTATCAAAGCGAGAAGTGACGACACTAGTAGAAGAACCAAAGATGCGTTATGTTGGCACCAACATCGCAAACACTGTCTTGAGGAAAATTGGAGCTGAGATTGGAGCAGATTCAATGTTGGCAGCGTGTGATATGGCCGGTGTCCCACAAAGGCTTATGGCTTGGTATTCAAGACCATGAAAAGGCGAGTAAAACTCGTGGATCCGGCACTAACAGCTAATTTGTTGCCCAAACTGCATAAGGTACCAAACGTTGTATGTGAATTTGCTTATTTCTTGCCCTGGAAATATATTTCGTAATGTACGTCCTTCAGCAATTTCATTCAATGGAGTGGACTTCTTGCTGAAACATATAGGTTGCTCTACTGCGGAGAGAACTGAATGCCAACCTCCCACAATTTATCGGCAAGTACAAACAAATTGACGACAGATTCACTTCGGTACCTCCAGCAAAGTCAAGTGGCAAAGCCGTTCCAATCAAAGAGGTAAAACTGGACGACAAAAACTCTCTCTTTGTTGACCTTGAGGCCGTCCAGAGAAGCATGGTTTTGTTCTACCAAATTACGGAGGAAGGTATCCTTGAAAATCCTCTACACTATTTGGTTTGGTCCATTTCTTTTAACCTTTAGATTTGCATTCACTAGATCCACCACTCACCACAGTATCCATTTTACTGAACGAGTTGCGATTTTACATTCAATCTAGAGCATTGTGGTAAACCCCTCATATTCGTTATGAAGTTGGATGAAGCGGAAATCGTGAAAGGCAAGAAATTCGAGCGAGTGAGCCTCACACTTATGAATAGAGCGCTGGATCTAGAAATTCAAAGGGATAGCTCTAAGTTCTTTTCGGTCCAATCTGAACAAGAGATCTAGCCGGTTGCATGCTTCCAAGTCCAGAAGGAGTCGTATCCTGTTCTAAAATGGGTGTTTAATAGGACTAACTTTCCAAGCGTCATCTAAGCTCAAGAAGATGGCCAAGTTTTGACGGTGGATGGAGTAGGCGAATTCCAGGTGGAGTGGCACCTCAGTGCGGACATGAAGACAATTAAATGTATGTATGGACTAGGGCATGGAACCAACGCCACCTGTCTCATTCCTTCCATCCTCCCTCTTCAGCTTCATCCATCCATTGCTAAACGGAGTAAGCATGTACAGCCAATGATAAATCATCGAGTATGAGCACTAAAATAAAATAGAACACTGGAGGTACCACGACAGGAGTGGAAATAAAAAATACAAAGTTGTTGGTACCATCATGCGTTCTGTTGGTACCAACAACTCCCTGAAACGTCACTGCTGGCTCCACCGTGGTTTTGGCTTTTGTCCGCTTTGGCACATTAGGTGCCACCTAGGTGTTGACAATCCATATGGAAGGACAACAAAAAACAACTAATATCCTTGGTGCCCTTAGACGGCCCTTTGGAAGGTCTAGTTTTTTCCTAATGTATCTCCCCAGCAAAGTCAATGAGGATGCGGGCAATCCGGGTTCCGGAAAGCTTCTGGTCCTTCTGCACCCCCTCATCAAACAACTTGGCCTTCGCCATGACATCGCTAGATGCCCCCACTATTAAGGTCATCCGTTCGATCGCTGCCCTGGTCTCCTCCTACAGAGACTTGGCAATCTTCACTTGCTCGCAGTTGGTCTCTAGGTCCTTCCGGAAGACTTGAATCTCCCGTCATAACCGGATCGCCAACTCGTCCATCTCTCGCAGGTGGATGTTTTGCTTCAGCACCCGGTCTTCCAACTCTCGAATGACATCCGGGTTGCTGATGGAGTTCGCTATTGCCTCCGGCAGCGTACTATTCACCGTACCACCCACCATGTTCTTGACTTCCCAATCCGCTCTCACCGCACTGAGAATCCGGATCAGGTCATTGAACGGATCCGTCAGATCTGTCAATTGAGTTATTGGAACAATCTTCGGCTTAATCACCTCCACTAGCTCCTCCTTCCTTGGAACGGCCGGTTCCGCTCTAACCACCGGTTCCGGCTCCTTGTCTTTGTTGGGTACGGAAGGGGAGCCCCTCAGGTTAGGCGTCCGCTTGATCCTTCTCCTGCTGAGGGGGACTTCCTCTTCCTCCCCTTCTTCTTCCTCCTAGGACCTCTTCCTCGGGTTTTCACCCTTGTCCTCCAACTCTGGGCTATCCGGTTCGGTCTTGAATCCCTCATCATCCAATCCTCCGAACTTCCGGAGAGCCATCTGGGCTCTCCACTCCTTGTTCTCCTCCGTGGTCAAAAGACTCTAGTTCTTGTATAAGTGGAAAAGGTAGGGGCATACCGGAGTAGCCCTACTCTTTCCTAAATTGGCTACCAGGGTGTTTACCAGCCCTTGTACGTAGCTTGCCCAATCCATCTTCTTCTCCCCGCTTAAGGCTCCAAAGATGGCATTTCCGATCGTGGAAGTAACATGTGTGGGTTTTTTCGGATGCAGGATCGGTACCAAGAACTCCAGCAATCGGCGATGTCACCCGTTGACACAATCTTCAATGGCGAATCCGTCTTTGGAATTGGCTGCGCCCTTGAACTTCCCCCTCACGAAATCTCCCTTCTGGCTGGCCTGCGTCGTGCCACCTTCTTCAAATTCGTATACTCCTCCCCAGATTTCCCGTGTCCACATGGGCGGAACTGGCCGAAGGGAGTTGTCAAATTGGTTAGGGGCTCCTTCTATGAGCTCCGCTCTCTCTTGGTCACTACTAGGCTCTAAAGGCGCTACCTTTTTAACTTTAATTTCTACCTTTGATGCGCTCGCCTGTCCTTGAGCTCTAGAACGCTTTAGTTGCGGCATTCGTCTTCTCACTGATTGGCTACCTTACTTCTCTCCTGACCACACGTCTTGTTTCCTCACAATCTCTCCTCGGTCTCAATCGAGTTCCACTTGTGCCAATCTTCACACAGACTCTTGCGTCATTCACCCGATCTCAACTGGCCACACTCAAATAACTCTTTTCTAATCTCTGATCAGCGCAAAGGAAACAAACACACTCACACACACACATAGAAGCGGTGCAAATAGTTGAGAGCGTGGCGGGTAAGCGAGAGCTCCTAGGTGCAAATGGGAGGTCCAAACCCTAAAGGAGTTTTTTTGTACACTAGAAACCTAATCATTACTTTTTTTCCGCTTTTCCGGGCGTAGGTCCCGGATCCATTCCTCCGGCTTTGGATCTAGACCGGATTCGTTTCCGATATCCGTTCTATTTCATTTTCCGGTTTGATTATGATGTGGGTTTAGGATTATGTATGTTAGGCCCTTAAAACCTCATTCTTTATTGGTGACTCACTTTTAAGATTTTACATGTGAAAACAGGAGAGAAAGACTCTAAGTCATTGCTACAATTTTAGCACCTTCATGATCAATCCATTAGAATCTTTCAATCCATAAAAGATTTTTTTTTCCAATGTGATTTCAAACACGTGTACATTGTTTAAAATGGTTACTTTTAAAAAATAATTGATAGAAGTTTTAGAGATTCTTGGCTTTCTGTTCAATATTGAGGAATTTCATAGAAGCTCACAAAGGTCCTTGGTCATTTTGGGGTGAAGAGCCATAATTATGCCATTTGAACTACCAAATTTTATAACTAAATCATTTGAAGAAGCTCTAGAAGTTATGAAAGTACTTAGACTGCACGCCAAATGAATTCCAATTGTCTTTTAGTACAAAAACTTACTGAAAATAAATTTAAAAAGCTTACAATACCTATAGTTTTATTTTAGCTCTTAAGTGGGAGATTTTTAGACCACTTGAGTGGGAGATGTGTAGACCACTCACATTACATTACCTTCAATCATGATTCATGAGGTCCCAATTTCACAACCGCCAAGTTGAGTGGCCCTCACTGACGTGGCTGCCTCCCAGTTGCCTCTCCCAACGGTGGCACTTTCTCCTCCTTCCTTGACGACAAAGTTTTCTCCGAATGTTCACGCACTACTACTCTTGCTAGAAGCTTGTTTTCTGTAGATGCTCCGCGCCACTGCCGTCGCTAGAGGAGAGAGATCTTTCCTGGAAGTTTGTTTCCTCCAGATGTTCCGCGCCACTGCCGTCGTTGGAGAGGAGTGTGAGTTCATTCATTTGTTTTCTCCAGATGCTCTACGCCACCGCCGTCGTTGGAGGAGTCTGGGTTTGTTCGTGTTGTTGCGAGTTTGTTGAGAGACGTGGCTTGAGGGAGAAGAGGGAGCACCTTCACTCAGTCACACACAAAACACGCACTTCAGGGTTTAAGTAGAAAGGTGATTGGGCGATCAGCGCACTACCTCCAAGTTCACATACGTTTCAGGTTAGTTTTCTTCTAGTTTGCTACGTGCTTGATTGGGAATGTGGTATTGCGCACAACTTGATGTGGTCATGCGCACTTCTCAGCTTCTCACGCATTGGATTTAGGTGCAATGAATTTTGGTTCATTGTGCACTTCAGGATTGGAGGAGGAGGGATTGAGTTTAGATTCATTGTGCACTGCAGGATTGGAGGAGGAGGGCGATGGGATGATCTACGAACTAGCAGCAAGTTTGCAGTTAGTTTCAAGTTAGTTTTCGTGCAACCGGTTGCGTGATTGCATAGGAATTTGTTGTCTTGGACTTTGTAATGTGGTGATGTGGACTGTTTTGTGGTGATGCAAATTCAGGGTTTCTGGCTTCCATGGTTCTGAATGTTTTTTGTATGGTTCTGGTTGTTGGTTTCAGTGGTTTGGAGTTCTAGGTTTAGGGAATACGGATTTTGGTGCTCCGTGAGGAATAATTGTGACATTGTATGCATTTGCATTGAGTAGGAGCGTATTTGCTTAGTACTACTTATTGATTCTATGGTGCTCCAATGTTTAGGTGTTTTGGAAGATGGCGACTTCATCTGAACACGCTGTGGTTCCCTAGATTTGGAATGATCCGTAAGTGAATCAATTCTTGACTCAACTGGTGTAGTGAATGTATTGTTGAGCTCAATGCAGCCATTGAATACAGTTTTCGAATGTTGGCCTTTAGTACCGTAATAGAAAAACTATAGAGATTTGTGCACCACGATCGAGAATGAAAAATGTTCAGATACCCTGTAACCACGCACCCGGGGTTCTGATGATCATCTGGAGATCACAATCATCTGGAGGTCTCCAGATATGGGTCACCCTAAACGAAGTCTGCCTTGCTAGAACACACGATCCGGAAAACTCCTAATAAATAGTAAATAACAAAGGACTCCTAGACAATCACTCAAAGAATACGTAGGGTAGGCAGTGGTAGAGAGAGAAATCAGGATATCTAGAGATCTCCAGATAGGATTGGGCTAAGAAAACGGTAGTACGGTACAATACATCACAGTCCGAGATTGTTGATGTCAAAGCAACCAAAGTGTATGGAAGGCTGATGACACCCCATACCCATAGTAAAATTCTATTGTAGAGATTGCCGCTATCTAGAGATCTTTAAATGTATTTACCCTAAATAAAACTCACATGCATAAACAAAACAATTGGAGATCTCTAGATGAATACAGAATAAATGGGCGTGGATTAATCGTTGCCAGAAGAATTGGTTAGACAATAGAGTAGTACAAATACTTGATATCTGGAGAACTCCAGATAGATTCACCTAATCTCTTTATAATGAAAATACAAACTAGACATCTCTAAATAACCAGGTAAGTCCAGTTGCATACAAGAATAGGCACCCGTGACGTTTCAATTACAAAAATATGTCAGCACTTATAAATTCAATCTACAAATCAGAAATAAATTTTTGATTGGTCCCTATTGCATATCATCTCATATTGGATGATTAAAAATTTTAGTCCTAACAATGTAGTAACTATTAGTCAGGTTCCATCTAGAGTTCTCCAGATAAATAGTGGAGTCTCGTTTCAAGACCAATTTATCATTCACACACCTTACTCCATCTCCATATCATGTCCCATTTACTTATGGTTCATGAAAACTGCAATTTTGACGCCTATTTCTAATATATTGCAATGCAGAGGTTTTGACTGAATGGCCATCAAAATATTCACCAAAAAAGCTAAGCGTTCTGTAATACAATGGTGCACTCCTTTCATTACAATGGAGATTTTTTCCCTCCTGTGGTTTTCAGGTGCGACAAGAAAATCACAACATGGGGTATAGAATGGGTAGAATCCAATGACAACAAAGTTGTCATCCCCCCAAAACTAAGGTATCATGAGAGAGGGCACCTAACGATTGGGCTAAATGTTGTTGAGATGTAGGGCCTCGAACACTCCATTGCCCTCCTCATAGTGCAGGAGATGATTCCTAAGTCTGAGAAATCCATTAAATATGGGCTAATCCTTGACTATTTAAAGATGGATATGAACTTGTGCGAGACCATCACGCAGCAGGGAATGCTTATCAAACGAGACAATACTCATTTCTGGGGCCCAAGCGAAATCAAGGACAAATGGGACATCATCGACGAGCAGCGGCAGACAAAGATAGTAGCAATTCCTATTGCAGCACTGTCGCCAGCAAAGTCATCTCCTATAAAGAAGACTCAGAAGCAAAAATCCATCGTTGGTGCACCTGAAGACGAAGTTCCCGAAGAAGGAAGCTAGAAGAAGAAAAGAAAGGTGAAGTCCAAGCCCCTCACCATTCAGAAGGCTGTGAACATGACGGATAATGAGATCAATATTGAGATGAAGGCCATGCATAAATTGTACCAGGACGTCTTCTTGCCTTTGTATAAATGGAGAAAAAAACCACTAGCTGATCAGGAGGGTAGGCTTCTTTGTGTGCATTATAAGTATTTGCACAAGGATGAACTCGGAAGACTTGTGTATAGAGGAATTGAGCAGAGTTGGTTGAAAAAAATAAAAAATAGAATACTTGTCGATGCCGACTACTTCTCCGAATATTGGTACATTACCGTGTATCCGCTCAAAATGGGACTTCATGGTCCAGACAAAAAAGTAAAGTACTAGGATGTGTGCCCGAAAAAGGAAAGTCTGACCACTACAATACACTACTACATCATTGGCGGGCAGCATACAGTGGAAGACCACAAGCTACTATTGAAGAGCGGCGATATCCCAAAGTGTGACAGGGCCTGGGCCTCCACCTTCAATGTCATTCCCATCTAGCAGAAGTTTAACTTGAAGAACAATGACGTGGTTCATTTATCAAAGTCGTTGAACCAAAACATTGTTGGCGAGCAAAAGGAGCAGAACTTCACGAAATAGCTTCTTCATTGCCGACAGAAATGGAGGGGCGTAGGCAACCCAATGCCGTCACTCTATGGACGAAGTCATTCAGCCGGATTTTCTGTATGTTTAGCAATTGAAAAATACTTCTGCATGATCGATTTTTAAATATCAGATCACAAAATCATTAGCAATACGTGTCCTTATGAGTTTTCCTAAAGATAGTAAGTCAAAGCTCCTTAATCCACTCATCTCGAGAACTCCAGATGGGTGGGACATCTTCTCCTGCATTTAATCCCATGCTATGTTTTTTGCAGGGTTCTCCCTTATTGTGTCTACAATCTTTACAGGAGTTAAGGGAAGTGACGCTAAGGACTTGAAGATTTTGTTGTTGTTCATGAACAACGACAACAATGTGGCAAGGTGGGTCAAAATTGAAGAACTCTTTTTGACTGGTGGACTTTCCGACGGCTTAGGAGAGAGTTCAAAGACAAGACGCAAACCATTTGCCAAGAACGATTTCAAGTCGCTCTATGGATTGCGCACTAAGGGTATTAACTTCTTGGCGGATCTTATGGAGAACGGGAGTGTTTGCATGAAGAACCCTAAACCAGGTGCGACATGGTCTGGGCAGCCACTAGTTTCCCTGAAAGATGCAAGAGTGCGTGAGAGGTAGATAAGGGCAATGAAGAACGAGCTCATGAACTATTACAGGCAGCATCCGCTTCCAAGCAAGCAGCTGGACTACATTGCGTATACTATAGCTGAGTGGGACAAGTTCGTGGCTGAAAAAAATCACTCGTAATGAGCTGGAATTGTGGGTGGATAAGAGCCTAGCCACGAAGCTTGGGAAGGAGTGGTTGAATAGGAGACTCAAGGGTTTGAATAAGACTTTGGATCCGAACGACCTTCTAGAAACAATGAAGTCCATGTGGAAGTCATTCATGGACGTGCATGCACAAGAAGCTGTAGAAGCCATGGCTGTCTAAGATTTTGAGATGCAATATTGCTGCCATCAAATGGACGAGGCCACCTAGGACATTAGCAGCATTTTAGCGGACAATAACGTAAAGTCGTGGCGTGGAATGGGCAAAACACACGTCCATTTCTGATTCATGTTCAAAATAATGAGTATCGGAGCTCAAGCAAAGCTGTTGGAGAATCATAAACTGAAGCAACTTTTTGATGCCCTTGAGTACTGAGATTCCACTTCTTTGGTTGTGAAAGCTTGGTCTCCAGCAGTAGTGATCACCGACACTCAAGGCTTCTATGTTGTGCTCTTTCATTTGTAAAAGCAATTTGAGTAGACAAGGAAAAGGATGTGGGATTGGCACGTGGTGAACTACATTCCCGAAGGATGTGACGGCTTTCCACAGCCACTTACGGGAATGAGTTATAACATCTTTATCATCTTTTTATTTGAGCACGATGACATGAATGGTGCTACCGCCGTGTTTTTGTTTTTTTTTCCTGGCCTTCAAAATCTGAAGGCAGTGTATATGTCCTTTGAAATGGAAGACATGGAGTCCTGTTTCAAGCAATGTCCCAAGCCATGGTTCAAGATCTCGTCGTCCCTCAATATCTTCGGCCCTCTGAGCTTCAAAGACGTAGTATTGGTAAACGTCAACAGTGCTGCGGAGTTTACATTCCTTGGAATTGTAAGAACTTAACCCGGAGATTTTTCCTTCTGACTTGTTTTTGAATTGTAGTTGTAATATGTATATATTGAATCTCTAATGGCTCGCATCTTGGATTGTTTTAGTGGGCCGGCTTTAAGGTGCTTGAAGTCGTTGACTCAGAAGAAGCCCTAAGTACAACTTTGACCATAGGCAAGCAAATTTGGGACCAATTCTTTCGCCCACTTCATCAATCTGATGATGAAGATGATCCGCAATAACAAAAGTGTGAGGACAAGGAGGCGGATGAGGGCAACGCGGGGGAAGCGGTGGAGACAGAGGATGAGGAGGAAAGAGAAGATGACGAAGAGCTCGACAGCCATGATGACGATGATGACAAGGGTGGCTTCAGCGACAATGACACCGCCGAAGACGAAGATGATTTTGATAGTTTAGAGACAGAGGATGATCTCCCCCGCAACATGTCAGCCCCACGCACGAATGACCAATTGGCAATTGTGCCTCGAGAGGTTAGTATAGCTGAGATACGTTCGTCATTTAATGTCATTTGGAACGCCTACTTAGTTGTGTTCATGCTAAGCACTTGTTATTAACCTAAACCACTTGTTTTTGTAAATGAAGTCTCCAGAGCAAGTGCATGAGCATGCAAAATTGAAGGCTTCAGCTTCTAAAGCTGGTGTATCCAACCTCGGGAAGGATAGAGGAAATTGTGTCCACATACCTATGGTTAAAGGCACAGTAGCGAGTGCATCGAAGTCTTCTCTATCTATCCGGAGATCTCTAGATACTAGACGGGAGTTGAGAACGAAGCGGAACTTGGACTTTCCGGGAAACAATTTTGATTTTCACAGATCTCCTTTAGCTGCTATAGTCCAAGAACACAGAGATGATGTTGAAATTATATCATCTCCCATGTTCGAGGGGTCAAGTGGTCCTTCTCAACAATCTCTAGCACCAACTATCATGGTGATGGAGTCGGTTATAATCGCGGAAGTCGCTGATCATGATCATACCGTGAAGCACGTTGGTGACCGAAGGGAAGTGGCTGTGAACGAGCATGGTGTTCCGGAGGTCCCTACTCAGTGTCCCTATTCTTTGGAGACAATCTCAAGCGCTATCAGAAGTAAAGACAATATGGACAGGGCATCTGGAGATCTCCAGATATCTAAGACGAAGGTTGGGGTCGTGCTGGTGGACTTCTCTGGTTTACTTAGACCAGCAGACTTCCTTGACTCTAGCAGCATCGAGGTGAATCATCTGGAGAGCTCCAGATGCCATCAGAGCATGCAGGAGTTGCTCTTCAGAAGGCCACGGACACACCCAGGGACGAAAAGCTTGATTCTAGGGGCGTTGGAGGTGAATCATCTAGAGAGCTCCAAATGCTATCAGAGCATGTAAGAATTGCTCTTCAGGAGTCCATAGACACACCCAGGGACGAAGAGCATCCAACCGACAATATTAAGGATGCTTCCGAATCGACCGGGCTCGGTGATGAGGACATTCAAGGAGGGGAAGGATGCGAGTCAACGAGTGCTCTCCCAATAAGTGGAATGGCCGTTGTTTTGTCTTGGCATTTAAACGATGCATCGGAGCCACTGAAGACTGCAGATTCAACTAGAGATCTCCACATGCCTGTTGATTTGCCATCTAGTTCTGCTGTGGATATGTCTGAGATCATTTTGTAGGACACATTTATGGATCTGAATCCCATGAGTCTCGAGGTCAAATCGGCGAAGGTGAATCCATTTATAGCTCAACTGTTACATTGTTTCACTCGTACACAGGTTTTGGAGAATAGAGAGAAGTTTGATGTTTTCCAATCAGGTCCGATATTTAAATATACTAAGGATGGGAAGATAACTCGTGCTTCTAAAATCAGGAGGAATTTGTGGAAGGCGAATCAGTTTGTTTTTGATAGTCTATTTCAATTCCCCCTTGACGATGATATGCTAGTACATGAGGAAGAGGAGGTGCGTGCGCCTGATGTTGAAGGAGACAAAGGTGCTTGAGGTGACTTTGCTTTTTCTTTTGTAATTTTAGGCTACATGACCTGAGTATCTGGATTGAAAGTGAAATCTGATTAGTTTTTATTCTTGTTTGTATTCAGATTCCAAAAATCTGCCTAAACCGCTTTTACAAGAAGATGGAGAGGTACCTTGTCATAAGTATACTGTACCTAGGTCCTGCGTCCCCTAAGTTCGTGGACATGTTGTTTAGCATTGTACTAGAGGATGTTCTTTTTGGTCAGCGGCATGTTGTGTGCCTCACTTGCGTAACTAAAGGAAGTCAATGTACAGGGACCCAATGGCACCAAATATTGCGATTTTCCTTCTATAATCTTTTGGATTTCTTCTATATATTTTTCTGTAGGTACAAACTTTAATTGTACACAATACTGTGATTATTGTGGCATAATTTACCAAAACATAGACAGCACTTAAAACTTTAGTTCAATGATTCATACTGTTATATGATGTAATTGTAAATATTCTTCATTGTAAACTTCAGTGATTTTGAAGCTGTATTTTTATACACCCTTTTTGAATTGTATGTGAGCTCTGGTCCTTGGTTTCGTAATTTGTGCTGCGAGTTTTTGTGCCAGAGATTTCAATTCACTTCATTTAGCATGTACATTTTTATCAGATTGTAGCATGTTAGTGGTTACTGCAGTTACCGTATTCTACTCGCTTTTTTATTCAAAGCTTCTAGACTTTAGAGCATTTTGTAATTTTACTATAGTTTGGTGAAACTTGTGAGTTGATTTTCTCGCTCTTCATGTTATCAGGAGATCTCCCGATTAGTGGATTTTTCTTTGTCTCTCATCAGTTGTCTCATGTGCTGAGCTTCGGGTATACAAAAGATGGTACTTGTTGTATTGATAGGTCCTCTTTGTGTTCAAAGCGGCATTGCAAACTTGCCTAAGGATATAGACATACCACGTGGATTTCAAGGGTTTCTGAAATACTAAGTGGAACACTCTCTCTACGACCTTTGGTCTTCCATGAATATTTCAACTTTTATGGAGCTTCTTCAGCGACTACTTTCACCAGATATCTTGGATGGATTTCTCTATATTGCCGGGGCCAACCACCCTAACAAGAACCAGCCGTACCCAAATCATGGTCAATTGCTAGAGCATTTGTTAAGAAGCTCTAGACATGGTAGTCTTCTTCGAAACCAAACCATTAGACTAATAGAAGTAGATCCTCTCAAGTGGCCTCATGTTCGTATACTGGAGCCCTCCATTTTTTTCAGAGATGATGTAGATTGCTTGAAAGTACAGAGGCCCTACCGTGTAGTTAAAGAGATAAAGATTTGTGGGACACTGAAATCTACAGTTGGACGAGACTGAGCACAGTTCGCATTGCCTTTCTTGTTGTTTCCCACAAAATGTGTTGATTGCACCTTAACTATACAAATTGTTCTAGTTTAATTCCGTTTTTGGGTTTGTCATTTTTTTACTTTTCTCTATCAAAGTATTCTATATTTATGTCTTGGTGATCTTTCATTGTCATATTTCGTGGCATTTTTCTGGTAGGAATCCATTGGACATCAACAATTATGTTTATTTTTTGTTTTTGGGGGGATCAATTCGGATACCACCTCCGGAAATCCCCCTCCATCGAGTCATCTCCAGACACTTCTGCTCAAGATTACGGTCAAGTGGGCGTTCTTTTCTTTTAATAGCTTCTACTATCTGAAGATCTCCTGATGAGTTATACCATATCATAGTCCCAATTTTTCCCTATAGTCCAAAAGTAGTTAAATATGGCATCAACATAATTGTGTTAAATTTAACAAAAAATGTCATCTAGATTAGCACATATTTCTTTTAGTATATATCACAATTGAATTGGTAGTTGAATTGCGCAATTATTGTGCAGTAATTGGCAATGGTTGTTGTGCGGTTCTTGAATGTGTGCAGTGAATGGCCAGTTTACTCTAGTGGGACTTCCAAAATTGAGTGTCAAAAAATTACAAGGAGAATTGACCAACACCTAGCGTAAAATGATCAAGCTTGTTCAATTTTCAAATTTTGTGGTTACTATTCCAAAAACATTTATCACAAAGCTCTCTTCACTTGGAAACTACACCTCTAAACCTTCAATTAGGCACCATTGGTAGTGTATAGAGTATGAAAGCATTATTGGAATTTTAAAATAAATAGAAAGAGTTGAAAAGCTTTAAAACAACCAATAGAACTTACAAAAATGAGTTGAATATAAGGTCCATTTCACAACCAAAGATGCTTAGAAATGTGAGCCTAGAGCCTTAAGATTAGGTTTGGTAAGCCTAAAGCTTGAATATAACAAAAAAATAAAATTTTAGAAATTATTTAGTAAGATAAGCTTATTGTGTCTATCAAATAATAATATCCACTATAATATTGTCCCCATTGTAGCCATTCAAGAAGCTTGAATATTCCTTTTTGTATTAATGAATTAACTCAGTAAAGTGATATTTGACTCTCCAAAAGACCCTTAAAAAATGAAATCGGGCATCTTAGGCCCAAACATCTTTTGTCATGGCAATTCAAAGGTAATGCCTTGCATGCATGCATCCCAATAAAAGAAGAGACCTGTAACTATCAAAGTCACGTTGACAATTAGAATTCTCAAATACAAGGATTGATATGGTGAGTGTAATTGAGGATAGTTATATGAATTGATATATAGATAATTAGTACTTAGTAACCTCAATTGCAAGGGCTAACAAAATGAGTTTGATTGTGAAAGGCACATTGACAATTAGGAATTTCAATCACACTTAGGGTTGACAATATGAGTTTGATTGAGGACACACGGACAGTCTTGACAAGACAAGGTTGATTGTAAAAGGTACATTGAAAATTAGGAATTTCAATCACACCTAGGGTTGACAATATGAGTTTGATTGAGGACACAAAAACAGTCTTGAAGTTTGATTGAGGACACACGGACAGTCTTGACAAGATGAGGTTGATTGTAAAAGGTACATTGAAAATTAGGAATTTCAATCACACCTAGGGTTGACAATATGAGTTTGACTGAGGACACACTGACAGTCTCGACAAGATGAGGTTGATTGTAAAAGGTGTATTGAAAATTAGGAATTTCAATCACAACAAGGGGTGCTGATGTGAGTGACTAAGGATACACGGTGAGTCTGGAATCCCAATTATAATGGTTGACATGGTGAGTGTAATCAAGGGGCACATGAATTATCCAGACGTCACAATCACAAAAATGATATGGATAAGTAAGTGGAGCTGGAGAATAATATAACAACCATATTAAATACATTTTGTTATTTGTGAAAGTGGATTATTGTGTATTCCCTTACATTTTATACAAAAATTGTTCATAGTTTCCATTGAATGCCAACAAGCTTTTTTGTGGTATGAATTAATTAAATGATGAAGTGCA
This sequence comes from Climacium dendroides, assembly GCA_950106755.1. Classification (NCBI taxonomy): domain Eukaryota; kingdom Viridiplantae; phylum Streptophyta; class Bryopsida; order Hypnales; family Climaciaceae; genus Climacium; species Climacium dendroides. The sequence goes on along the minus strand of OX467089.1, from coordinate 27,509,142 downwards.
CTTCAAAACCTTCAACATCTACCTCTTGGATAGATAATGGAACGTTTAGAGGGTTGGGTTGATTTTTCAGGGACTAATTTGAACCAAAAAATACAGGACCTACCAAGTGACAGAACCGTCTGGGCCTTTGAGGTGGTAGTCTTAGACTTTAGAGGACGAGGGTCAACACATGTTTGAGGATTGCGTACTTGTTGCTGCATATGCTTGGCTAATTTTTGTTGTTGTTTGTGCTTTGTTGTCCCATTTGTTTTTAGTGGTGTGGGAGGGAGAAGATCATCGCAACTCTTAGGGGTTGTTGAGAAAGAGAGGAGTTGTAGCAACCTTCATCAGGTGCCTAGAACTTGAAAATAATATAAAATAAAATTTTAGAAATTATCTTTAAAAATTTTCAAAAGTGGTGGAATTTTTTAGAAAAAAAACGAAATTTACGTACAATTTGGAAAATATAATTATTGTATAACAGTGGAAGATAATTTAAATCACCAAATTTAAAAAGATTCAAAGTTTTCAAATGAATTATTCAAACATGTTCAAATATGGGAAAGACCTATTAGGATCAAAAGTATGGCACCTACCATAGAAATTGATGTGCTATATATTTGTGTTCTCTGATTGCATGTCACATATAGCTATTGTCTAAACTTTTCAATCTATAACGTAGAGTCAATGAAAAATATTTCATGAATTTCTCAATAATTATTGTAACCTCCACCCAACAAGAATGGAATTTTAGCCATTGAGAGGGATCTCTTGGTAAGGGGTGAGGATTTTACTTAATTTTTTGTAAGGCATTCACGTAGTGTATCTTACTGACTTATTTTGCATTCCTTAACTACAAGTTCTGAAATTCTTTAAACCACTATCTAGAATCCTAAACTACAATTATAGGCCCTAAACAAGGATTCCCCTAAATACCTCAAATATTGGAAGCTCTCAAACTCCATACTCCCGTTCACATACTCACACACTTGACTTCACAACTACAAGGTCTTTATTTGGAGCTATAGCAAAAATAATAGAATTTCAAAGCCTTGCAACTAAAATTGAAGCTCAAAGTGAGTGAATTGAATATTTTTTCAATTTGTCAACAAAAACCTTTGGATTTAGCTAATATTTCCATTTATAAAAAACTACAAGCTTCTAAGAGCAACCAAAGAGGGAGTTGAATAGTTTTCAAATGAACAAAAGGAATTTACAAAAATGAGTGTCACCAAAGGGTTGTGCTAAATTTGAAGGTTTGTGCTTTTCTCCAAAGTTGGTTCCACGGTTGGTTCTCATGACCACTTTGAGGCTCCAGTATAGCCCCAATCTTCAAAGCCACCTTGGTCTTCAGAGTTGGAAACAAAGGTAGAGCTTAAGTTTTCAAATATTTTAATTAAGTTTGTTTTGTAGCCCTAATCTAAGAATGGTTGCAATTTTAACTTTTATGATTAATTTTTTGAAAGTAAAATAATATTTAGGAGTCATTTTTGTCTAACTTTTCATCTACATTTAGTCTTTGATAGTCATCTATAACACTAAGAATAAACACAGGTTCGTATGAGTAATTCGTAAGAGTAAATAAGGATTTTTTGAGGTATGGTTTTTAATATAATTATTAAATTAAAAATAAATAATAGAATAGAATAGACCTCACAAATGAATACAATTCTAAAACAAGAAAATTAAAGCTTAAAATTTTAAAGAGGCTTGACTTTAACCCCTATCGCTATGTTGCTAAACATAGCAAACAACGTTTTTTTTGCAACATAGTGATTTTGGGCAACTTACTACAAATAAAATTTTTATTTTTTTTACTTTGAAATTTTCACACAACATGTATCCAAGGAGTAGCTTTAAGGCCCAACAATTTTCATAACTTTTGACTACATGGTTAAAAGTTATTGTATGATATATAGTTTTCTTTATTCGACAGACAGTCTAGGCAGAAAAAAACTTCTTTAAAAATCACTTTTAAAAAAAATAAAAATTTGAAATTAGTTTGCTAGATTTATTTATACATGGATATCTTTGAATCATTTCATTTTGATTAATGAGATGAAAGTTATGAGGAGTTTTAGTTGTGGGTAGTTTGAAGGTAGTTATAGAATCTCTACTCTAAAACAAACCTCGAAGTCATTATTTAACTCAATTTTCAATATTTTTGAAAAAAAATAAAAACATTAGGTGTAAATTGTTTATTACAACATTGCAACCATTGGAATTGGCATTTTTGAACTCCACCAAAAAATTGTTAACAATTTTGTATTTTGAATCATTGTCTACTTTTTTCCTATATGTTGTACAATTTCAAATGATTTGAAATTTTTCAAACATGTATCTAATTTTCCTTGAAGAACAAATCCAAAGAATATCCACTATTTTGGACATTTTTTTCATACAAATGTAACCTTGTGAAGTGTAGCTGCCCGGTTCTTCGCAGGGACTAAAAAAGGATATTTGTCATTTCAAATGCTAACATCTTGCAATCTACATGGTGAAGATTTCTGAAATTTTTTCCACATCTTTTAAAACTAGAATGCTATAAGATCCTATGGTTAGATGTGTCAAAAAATGTTTTTTTGTCAAAAAATTGGTACTTGTACTAGAGATGGCAGTTTTGGAGCAGTTTTGGTGAAAACATAGTCAAAATCCTTTAAGGGTTAATCATAGGAAAGTATCATTTACAAATTGAAAAATGCACTTGAAAATGATTTTTGCTTAATGTTCACATACATAAGCATTGATAGACTTACAAAGATATAAAAAGATTTAGAATAATGGAGTTCAGATTTTGTATTCATTTAATTTTGTAGAATCAATTTTGAAGTCTTTAGTGAAAGAGAAGCTATGTTCAATTCTTCTTAAATCAAACAATACTAAATAAATTTCTATATGTCTAAAATAATGTTCAATACAACTTCCACCTTGATCGATTCCCTAAATTTTATAAATGAACAATCAATTCTCTATTAACTCACTTAATTTTATACACTTGCCACCTTTACTTAAAAAAATCATATAATAACCACCTTTATCAAAAAGTATTAGAATAAATTCATCCTTATTCCATATATCATGCATTTAAACAATTACAGTTCAATTCAAACAATGTGTGTTGATACAAATTGAACCACATTAACCCCTAAAGCACTAAATTGTGTTTTTTTAGCTACATAGCAATTTTTGGCAGCTCACTACAAATGGAATTTTTACTATTTTTTACTAAAAGTTTTACACAACATTTTCCGAAGGAATAGCTTCAAGGCCCAACAATTTTCATAATTTCTTACTACATGGTTAAAAACTTATTGCATGATATATCATTTTCATTGCTCAAAAAACTTCTTCAAAAATGATTTAAAAAAAAAAAAATTGAAATTGGTTCTTTAGATTTATATAAGTCAGAAGCTTTGAATCATTCCATTTTGATTAAAGAGATGAAAGCTATGAGGAGTTTTAGTTTGCAAGTAGGTATGAAATCTTTGAAAACCATAACTACCCGCAAACTAAACTCTTCATAACTTTCATCTCATTAATCAAAAAGTGATTATTAAAGAAGTTTTTTAAGCTGCCCGGACTGCCCACCAAGCAATGAAAATGATATATCATGCAATAAGTTTTTAACCATGTAGTCAAAAGTTATGAACATTGTTAGGCCTTGAAGCTAATACTCCAGAAAATGTTGTGTGAAAATTTCAGCAAAAAATAGTAAAAATTTTGTTTGAAGTAAGCTGCCCCAAATCACTATGCTACCAAAAAAATGCAGTTTTTACCTTTTTAGGGGTTAAAATTACAAAATTAATCACACCAAAAAAAATCGTCTTCAAAATTGATCCAACAACACTCATTTGTTGAATTTTTATAGAATTGGTTCTATAAATTTGATTTTAAGTATGATGATTAGGACACTAGTAGATTAAAACTTGAAGACAATACTACCAAGCCAAAGAAATTACTATATACAAATAGAAAAGAATTGGATCATAACTTTGAGACTAACCATTTAGTGTGATATCCTAAATTATGTAAGATATATACTGAAGACTGTTTAACAAATAATCAAATAATCAAATAATGTATCTTTAGTCTTCAACCAAAACAATTGAAAGGAAAAATAAATAAAAAATCACAAAGCCTAAAAAGTTAAAGAAATGCAATTGCATTTCCAAATTAATTTAAAATATTAAAATTAAAAATTATTTTTAAAATCTTCAAATTCTAAAACTCTGAGTCAATTGTCATTGGTGGTGCAAAAAGTAGTAGATTCTTTTTTATTTTTTTATTAATTTATAAACAATAATTATTGATTTAAAATTTTTACAAATAATTACTCTATAGTTGTCAATATTTAGTATTTGATTAATTGTAGAATCAATTTTCAATTTTTAATTTTCAATTTTACCTTTAAATATTGGTAAAATATAATATACAAAATTTTAAAAATATAATTAAAAATTAAAAATCTTTAAATTTTATTTATAAATCAATACAAAATAATTTTTTTAAGTTTTTGTTGATAATGCATCTTTAAACAATTGATCCGGTTGATTTCAACAGATTTCTGTCAGATTTTGACCGGATCAACGCGACCAAAACAACAGAAAAACGAAATTTTCTAGTAGTGGGAAAACAATAGTATAGGGGTTCTTACAGGGAAAGGTTTATGCAGTCTATTGTATATATGACTAATATTACTTTTCAAATAGAATAATACTTTAAACTTGATATGTACCTAGTTTTGGACTTATAATACACAAATGCTCTTATTTCTAAGGATTGAAATTTTGTTCTTAGTCCTTTACCAGTGTATGAGACACAATGTATAAAGTCCCAGTCCTATCTAGAATTCTACAAGGAGGACAAATAGTTTGGGCAATAAGTTAGGTTGGGCACATTGTCTTATGCAATGAATGCTGTAGGACCTATTAATCAATTTCAAAATAATACTTTGAAAATAGTAAACATAATTCATTAATTATTCTTTTTTATATGTATAGGTCAAATAGTCCAATAAGTGCTCGCTATGAGCATTTCTAATGCAAAATGCATAAGTTTGTCGATTCTAGGTCAAATAGTTTCAATTAATATAAAGTATGGTGAGTTTAATTTTTTTATCCAAATTTTATTTTTCTCCTTTAGCTTTTCTTCAATGTTTTGAGGACAATTAGTCAGGGCAAATAATCCAAACCAACACTGGTTAATTCCCTAAACTCACACATACAACATTCAAATAATTTATAAGTTGTCTAAATATATAAACTCCAAAACCAAGCACTTAAATTTTACAAAGGAATAGACAAGGGATCTAAAATCATGCAAAGATAAGCCTAAGACCATACCAAAACACTGATACTTACAACCGTGTAGTGCAATGCCTAAAACCATAGAATGGAAGGCCCAAAATTGTGGTTTGTAGTCCTAATACCAAGCAGCTAGACCTATATTCGTGGTTTAAACCCTACAACCATGGTGATTAGCCCCTAAGACCACACGATTTGCCTTATGGTTGTGTGCCAAATCCCTAATTTCCTCCTCACAAGTTATTGTCCGTGCGATGCAAGTTGTGATCTATGAATCCGCTTTGAATTTTTTCCAATTAATTTTGAATCCTAAATCCCCTCCTCTATTACACATGCAATCGCAAACTCCAATCTTTCTTTGCTCCAATCTACAGATGAAGGAACCAACACAAACACCACTTCTCGGACTAGTTCACAATTGTAGCCAACAACTTTGGCGATTGAAATCTCATACAATTCTTGCCCGATTCAAGAAATTTCAATGCGCATTTTGACTAATTTTTCCTCTTCTTTCCAATAGTATAAGGTACGACCTCTAACTCCTCGACTATCAAAAGTTATTGTGGTTTAAAGATCACCATTTCCATCAGATTGCAATGCAAGTCAAAATTGTTGAATCTTTTGATTTTGATTTTTGGTTTGTGATCGGGGAACTGTTTAGGGATGGAAGATCCTCGATGCCATAGTACTGCAGCTCCACTCATTGATTTCTTTAGGGCTTTTGATTCAGCTTGAATCTCGTTTCTTTGTTGCTCTGTCTAGTTGCTCCGATAACCAATTTCTTGACTCCATCACCGCTCTTTGAATTCGAATTGCAATCGAATTTGTTGAATGGCTTCACCAATTGGGCTTTGTTGTTGTTATCAAATTTTAAATTTCATAATTTGGTAATGTGGAGCAATTGAGTTTCTTTCTTTGTTTCTTTAGCACTTTGAGTTTTGCTTGTTTGTGTGGTCCTTGTTCCTTTGTTTAATCACTAGTTGCTTTCTTTTATTTTATGTTATTTTATTTTTATACAATTCTCTTTGAATTCTCCTTCCACTCTCACAGTTACAATTACCAATTAGCACAATCACAAATCACAATTTCATTGCTTAAATTCTCACATAAATGCACAAACACAAAATATATCACAATGCAATAAATATATATATATATATATATATATATATATATATATATATATATATATATAAAGAAAGAAAGAAAGTGATTGAAACTAAACACCCCTTAACAAGGCTTCACTTTTTTCAAAACTTAACTTGTTGCTAATTTAGCAAACCAAGCTCTACATCACATCATCCTTTTGCATATATGAGTCATCATCAAAAAATTACCAAAGTCCTAAGACTATGCTTATAAGTGCAAAAACCCAACTATGTCTATTCAATAGTGCAAAGCACAAAAAAAAAAGTTCAAGGATGATGTTCATGTACTTGAAATAAAATGTGAGTTCCAATTTGAAGAAATCAGATTTGAAGGCGTAGCATTACCTGTACCCGTCCCAAAACACACAACAATCCAATGTTATGTTAGTGAGGATGTATCAAGTGTCTACAGCTGCCACCAATTGCTATCTATATCACAAATCCAAAGTTATCCCATCAAGGAAATAAACAAAATGCAACTAGGTCACACGGCACCAAGCAAAGCAAAAATCTTCCACATCCAAGTCAAATCCCAAACAATCTACACAAGCAAGAGACCTTTGCCATTCCCTTAGCACGGTTGAAGCTCCAGCGTTGCCCACACTATTTTCTCACAGCTACACTAGAACGAATCGCCTCAAGCCAAAGATGTGGAACAAAGCCAAGAGGCGGCCGCTATATACTCAACTATTGGAGGGAAGAAGCCCTAATTGGATATTAATGAGGTTGTTTGAAGTAAGGCTCCACCCATCATGGGTGGGTGGGTGGGAGTACCCTCCAAGCCAATTTTAAACTAATGAAAATCATTCTATGATAGAGCCGCCATTGCTAACATGGGTCATAGAATTATTGTACAGTCCATTCAATGATTAGAAGCTTTCTTGGTGGTATTTCCATTGAAAAATTGGATCATAAATTTATTTATGCTTCTACATTGATCAATTTAAGGACTCTATAAAAGGCTATCAATGTAAAATTGAGCCACAAAGAAATTCCACCTAACCAAGTTGGTAAAATATAGAAATTAAGGTCTCTTAGTATTCACCTCCAAATCCATAAAAATATATATACCTAGTGTAATAGAAAAAATTATTGTATGATATCTATGTCTTGGCAAACTACATGCATATAGGAGATTTGAATTTAGTCAATTGAAGGAAAATGGTCACGCCACTCCAACAAGACATAAGGTCTATGTAATGTGAAAGATTACATTCCAATTTTGGAATAGTAATATCAAATCACAAAACTTGCCAAAGATGAAAGAAAGAAAGAAAGAAATTTGGGTATTACAATGCCATAGCCTTTATTTTAAAGTCTATTTATAGCTTGGAAAATGAGTGGATAGCCGGACACAACTTTCATGGAAAGATGTGACCGATGTCAGATCCCATTCATCCAATTTTTAAAGAAATTTTCCGTTCATCCTACCTAAATATCCCTATTTACACTTTTACGTGTACTTTAACTTTATTTTAACTTATTACTACTAAGGGGCCCCTAATAGGTTCCCTTTTCCTATAACTACTAAAATTTTGCTAAAATTTTTGTCTACAATCCTAATATGCAATTGAATGGTAGTAACTATGCGAGATATAAGATTAGATTTAAGAATGCCTCGAGGAACATTCAATTTACTACAATACTCAACAATATATTTTTTTAGATTAATGGTCATCATGAGTTTGTAGACTCTAATCCAAAGTGGGCATTATTTTAGTAGAAGGAATTGGGAAAGCCTAATCAATTAAGAAAAATGTGGTTAAAAGATGTAGCCAATTTTTAAAGATATCAAACTTAACACCTAAAGTCCTAGTGTCCCTTTAGGGGACAAAATGGATTTTGGGCAAGCTCCTATGGTCTCAATATTTGACATGATTATCTGGAATTTTCTATGAAGATAGAAAAACATAGTAGCTTTCTAAAAATATAGTTTTTATTTCAATTCGAGCCCAAGAACAAAAGTAACGGCACAAAAACACTTTTTTCGTTCAACCATTAGAAAAAACTTCAAAAAAACTTCAAAATAAAACATTGAATTTTTTTTTGTATAGATTATTTTTGTATACATGGAAAGCTTTGATTCATTCCATTTGGATTTGCTATATGAGAGTTATGGACAATCTTGTTTTTGGACAATTAGAGCATTTTCTTGAAAAAATAATTTGTAGAATTCATTTTTGACCTCAATTTTCACAATGTAAAAAAAATTCAAGATTAAGATCTCTTACTAGCAAAATCTCACTATTGAGATTAGTGTGTTTCAATTCCATCTTAGAGCTATTAGCAATTTAGATTTTCCCTTAATCTTGAACCTTCTTCTACTTAACAATTTTTTAATGAGTGAAAACTAAATGATTTTATTTTTAAGAAAATTTCTAAGACCCTCAACTCAATTCTTTATGATATAAAATTATAAATTCAAAATCAATAGAGCAAAAATTATAAATTATGAAGGTTCAAAGCCAAAAAATGTACTTAAGAAAGGTGCAAAAAACTTGTTTCCTTCACTTTAAACACAGATATCCTGCAATCTACTTAGTCAAAGTTTGTGAAATTTCTTCCACACATTCTTATACTAGTCTAGTACAAGATCCTATGGTTAGAGATGCAAAAAAAACACTAAAACTTTTGCTATAGAACAATATATCAAACAAGTGATCTACAGAGGAAACATGACCACAACTTATTCATATTTTTATATTAATAAAAAAAATTAATTGACTATAATTTTATTATTTAATAGTTTTTCTTTAACAAAATTTTGAATCAATACTAGTATAAAATATGTAATACATGAAAATCACATGGATAGTGTGCAATTTTCTATGTTTCAAAAAGTCAATGAAAACATTTGCGTTGTATAAAAAGACACCTAAACTAGTCAATATAGCTTTAAATGGATAATAACTAGTAGGAAATCACATGAATAAAATCTAAAATTACATATAGATAAAAAATTAGACATAGTTCCATTAAATATTAAACAATGAGGAAATTGTGCCTGGACATGGAAATAGTCAATTTTAGGGCTCATAACGTCTCCACTACACTAAATAGTATATTTAGTGTTAGCAACACTATTTACGAACCATGACACTAAATATCATTAACCCTACTAAAGTAAGTAACATTAAATCTAATTTCTAACACTAAATGTACTCTATGGTAAATCTGAAATCTGAAAAGGTTTACATTTAGTGTTAGAACACATTAAAAAAATGAACTTGCAAAGGAAAAAATAGAAGACAAGGAAAATGATGGAAGGAATAGAAAACATGGAAAACGATTGTAATGAAAGAAGTCTTTGAACATCTAATAAGGAAAAAGACATTAATATTTAGATATAAGAAAAAAAATACAGATTTCATACTTGGGCTGGAACTTGTTGGCCTTGGAAGTATGGTTCATGCTTGGCTATAATTTCCTGCAGATGTGGAAAGAGTTGATTGATACTCCAAGTGCCATCAACACCCAAAGTCATACTTGATCTAATCATAGCTTTCTTAGCATATGACATATTATCACAATCTACCTGTTTATTCACATCTTCAACGCTATCTGCAGCCAACTGTAGGAAAAATCTTTTTCCCGGGTTTGTAAGTTTTCCTGACCACTACCCATTAGCTTGAGGAGTATTTTGCCAAGAATTGGTTGCAATGAGCTCAGCCTTCTTCGCTTCCCATCGCTTGGTCCAAGCCTCTTTGACCTTCGAGATGATAAATGTGTCCGCTAGTTGATACAAATGTGTAGAACACGGCGGCAAATACCTAAGACTGGCCTATTTTGCTTTCAAAATAGCCGTTAATGCTGGAGTAATGTTATGGCCAGTACAATTGTCAATCCAAATGACTTTTATGCAACCATGAATATCAGCTTGGAAGGCTCAGGGTTCAGCAAAAAATTTAGCAAAAAGGGCTTGGTCCATCCACCCTTTAGGCCTAGTCCTATAGCATACCCCTGGAATATTGTTTTCCAAGCCCCGAATAGGATAAGTGCTATTGAAATTGGTAAAAATGAGCATAGGAGCTTCAATCATTGATCGACGCCCTCCAGAGATTCTAATGACCATGGTCATGGAGTCTCCACCGGAAACCACTTTGGCGTACTTGACACTCATGTCCCCCCTAAATCCCAAAGTTCAACCATTATCTAAATTCACAACAAAATGAATTTCGTCGATGTTTTCCATGAGATTTTCATGAAAAACACCGGTTTGGAATCCCCAATGCAACACACCTAGATGGTAAGTTGTTGCCATTTCAATTTGTAGTTCCTTCTCGGGACTACAAGTCAAGCGTCCCCATTGTGACAACAACACAATGTTGTGCACATGCATAAATTGTTGAATCCAACTTGAGGTCAACTTTGACATGAGTAGGACATTGTCCTTGGGATCACAAGATTGGATTGTATATGGATAGTTAGGATTCAACAAGATGGACAAAGCCAACTCAATGAGCAATTTGGATGAGAATTTCACTTTAGCTTTTTTAAATTGGTCAAATGCATTTAGGAGTTTAGGATAGATCCAAAGTACCCATTCAGATCGCTTGGCACTACGACCTGGACCCCTGGGGGGTGCACTACAAAGGAAGTTCATGGGTAAGGAGTGACCAAACCCTAACTACCTATTTCTACTTTTCCTAATTACTTTCTAATAAACTATAATTTCAACCTACAATTTTGAGCTTTGTTTAACAATGTATATAGGTTTCTATTGCCAAAAATTTCAATCCTAAATAACATGTGATATATTGTTTGGAAGGGATTGAAAAATGAACTAAAATGGCATGTTTTTCAACTAAAATATTTATAGAGATCACATGAAGATGAATAGTGTATCAATATTTAGTCAAAATAAACTTTCAATAGAAAGCTATTTTATAGAATTTTTTTTCATTTTTCAAATTTTTTTTTATATAATATAGGGGTGTAAAAGTTATTTTTAGCTTTACAATGTATCTTTTTTCTTCTAAAATTTGTAACTAATTTATATATATATATATATATATATATAATATTTTTTTAAATAAAATTTTAGGATATAATATCGGGGGTCCAAAATTTGGTCGCTCTTCACCTATGAACTTTCTTTGTAGTGCACCCCCTGAGCCTAGACCTGCCTTTGTGTGAAGTTGTTTACGCCCTCCCACCTGGCTCCTAGTGCAGGCAATTGGTAGAGATGTGATATTTGTTTCTCCTTCATTGCAAAATTGTTGACGTTGAGCCCACCAACGAAAAGCCCGAACAAGGTTGGCACTCTTTTGACCACGGAAATGCTATAGAAATGCAGAAATTGTGCGCATGTAGAGCCTGTGGATGCCATGCACAACTTCATCTTGAACCATCCAAGTGATGACATGCTTGCGGACAGCAACAGTGGAAACTTGTTGCAAGCATCAGAGTGTGGAATTTCTCGGTGGTGGGTCAACCATGGTGAATCCTTGAATTGCCAAAGAGGAGATCAGGAAAAAAGAAAAAGGGTGACAGAAGGCCCGGATTGCCAAAGAAGAGGTGAGTTAAAAAAAACGTCGATAGAGGATAGAAGGGGGAAACTACAAATGGTCAGAGAATTCAAATCCGGCGCAAGGGGGGAGCGGTGAAGGAATTCAAATCTGAACTTCCCACCGAGTATACTCCCCAATTGAGAAGCTCATAATTTGGAAGTTCAATCCGAATACAAGCTGGTCGCAGTGCATCCAGATTGAACCCTTGAATCTGAATACAGTGCGATAAGCTTGTATTCGGATTGAACCCTGCAATCTGAATAGGAATTCAACCTAATTACAAGTTCAATTTGGAGATTACAAATTCAATCTAGAGATTACAAGTTCAATCGGGAGTGGACAAGTTCAATCGGGAGATTACTGGATTGAGCTAAAATGCCGAACCGCAAAGGCAAGGGCGTGGGTTGCCATGGTTGTCTCGCAAGACTTGTGAATTTAGAGAAGCTCAAATAATCCCTTCAAGCGCGGCATCCACGAGTAGCAACTCCGCTCACAATACACAAACCCTGAAAATCGAAAGAGGGAGCTGCCGCCACCAAAAGTAGAGAAGGCCAGGAAAGGAGATGATAGAAAATGGAGGCGGCGCAATCAAGTTCAGCACTACACTAATTCCTCCAAAGTTGAGATTTAGTGTTGTGTGGAGTAGGGTGGTAATTACACCAAATGTAATCCAACACTAAATATACTATTTAGTGTAGCAACAACAACTTATACTATTTTCTTATCAAGGGTACATATTAATTTTTTTTTATATAAATATAATTTTCTATTTTTCATTACACAATATATTTATACATTTTTTTTGTCATTTGATTTTGGCATATAGAGATTCTTATTTAATACAAAGTCGTAACTGCACAAAATGTACTACACTTACAATAAAACCACCTTTATATGTTGCTATAATATTCAAATATATCAAATAAAATATTAATGAAATGAAGAGGTCTTCAACATTGTAACCCCTCAAGGTTTTTGGATAAGTTTTCAACAAAAACGCTCTAAAACTATCATTTATAGTACAAATACCAAATTTTAGAAAAATAAAAATTTTGGACACATATAATTGTAGGATCTTTTATTATGCTGGTTTGAAAAGGTATAAAAAAAATTTCAAAAATTTCCTTTGTATAAATTGCAAAATATAGCATTTGAAGTGACAAAAATCCTTTTGGGGGCCTTACAAAAATTGGGCAGCTACACTTCACAAGGTCACATTTATGAAAAAAATATCCATATTGGTAGTTTGTCTTTGGATTCATTCTTAAAGGCAAATTGGCTACATGTTTGAAAATTTTCAAATCATTTAGAATTGTAAAACATTTAGGAAAAAAATAGTAAGTAGAAAGAAGTAGACAATGATTCGAAATACAAAATTGTTAACAATTTATTTATGGAATTGAAAAATGCCAATCCCAATGGTTGTATTGTTATAATAAACAATCTACATCTAATGTTCCTGTTTTTTTTCCCGAAATATTGAAAATTGAATTAAACAAAGGGCTTCAAAATTTATTTTAAAGTAGAGATTCTATAACTATCTACAAACTACTTGCAAACTATCTACAAACTAAAACTTTTCATAACTTTCATCTCATTAGTTAAAATGGAATGATCAATGCTTTCCACATATATATAAATCTAGAGAATCATTTTCAAATTTTTATTTCCTAAAAAATTGATTTTTAAAGAATTTTTTTGGCTACCTAGGTTGCCCACACTTCACTAAAAACTATATATTATACAATAACTTTTTAACAATGTAGTCAAAAGTTATAAAAATTGTTGGGCTTTAAAGCTACTCTTGAAGCTCATGTTGTGTAAAAATTCCAAAGAAAAAAAATAAAAATTTCATTCATAGTGAGTTACCCAAAATTGCTATGTTGCCAAAAAATGCAATTTAGTGCTTCAGAGGCTAATGCAATTTGAGTTAAATTTACAAGAATCATCAAATGAAATTCACTTGTTTAACAAGGCCATAAGTTCCTTGGAGTTTCTTGGAGTTCTCATAGTTCTGGAACTTGAGTGTAGTAGTAGTCTGGCATTGTAGAGCAATTGTCATGCTGGATAATATTAAAAATAATTTTTTATATATGATTTATATATTTTTAAGTATATGTTTTTATTTTTAATAATTTAGCATTGTATTTTTTATTTTTAAAATTACATTTTAATTATTCTTTATCTTGGCTAGTAGTGATTGGTTCATAGCATGGAAAATAGGCTTGAAACGGCCTCCCAATGCCCCCTATAACATATAATGTATTAACCAAAATGAGTGAGAAAAAATTGAAACCTTGCAATGTTGTTTAGTTTACTTAAATGTCACCATAATTCATTTCAATTCAATTTTATTATAAATTCAAACTTCCAGATTGTCTTTTATACATTTATTAGAATTTATTTATTTTAACCAATTTACCTTCTATTTAAGTACTCAAATTAAATTAAATATTATCACTTTTAAAAAATCGTAATAAATAATCATGACTCTTTTCAATAATTAATCCATTGATTCATAAAGTAAACATATTATTTTTGTTTCTAAATATATGTATATTAGGATGGATTTCCATACATAGTTGGAATCAAAAAATAATTTTAAAATTTTCCATAATCAAAATTGCTATCACTAAGTTTTATAATGTTTACGTTTCTATGTGAATAAAAAAAACAAAATTTAAGAATAGCTTTGTGTTATTGTCAAATTAAAAGTTGAAGTTTAATGTTTAAATTAGTTTTTTAGAGGTCAAAAAATTACTTCTTTAAAATAGGCCTCTCCTTGATAAGTTGATATATTGCTGACCAATAATATAATTCATTTTTTGCAAATATTGCACACTTCCATGTAAAGTTCTAAATTTTTTTTTTAAATTTCTACAAAATTTGGTTGATTTCTATACTTTGACATATGCTCTTGCACAGTTTTTATAAAAAGTTCTTCCATTGATATTAACTAGTATCAATTGCATGCTTCCCCATGCATCTCCCGATCAAATTCTTAGTGTCGTCGGAAAGCCCTTAGCTTGGAAGGGAGTACGGACTTTGTTTCATGCCATTGGAATGTACAATGTAAAAGTTATTGAATTTTTAAATTTTTTTGAATTAAATTTCTTTTAAAAAATTTACTTTTATTTTGGTTGTGACACATGGCACACTAGTCTATACCTTAAATCAAGCAGTTTGTTTTGTTTGTTATGGTGAGATCACCTGGATTATACATCTTCTAATTATATTCCTGATACTGTTGGAAAGCTTGTAGCTAAGGAGGGGTGCATGAGTTTTTTGTGGCATTTTGACTTATTGAAGAAAAGATATTGAATTTCAAATTTTTAATGAGTTAAAGAATTGTTTTTATTTTTATTTTATTATATTGTGGAAATGGCACAAGGTACACTGGTAAGAACAATGGATGAAAATCCTTTTATTCATATGGAATACAAAATAGTGTACATTCATTTTAAAAGAGCAATATCATTCTAAGATTTTCAAAGCAATTTAGTAGTAAATAAGTGTTAGGATTGAGACTTTGGAGTAAAAGATTGAACTTTAGTTACCACATAATTGTGTACATTCACCTTATCAAGCAATAAAGTCAAGAAAGGAACTTTGACCCCCTTTTATTGCATGAGAAATTTAGTTACTACTTAATGGATTTCTATTCTAACCATTAGAATCTTAGATTATTTAAATGGGATGTATCCAAAATTATAACATTGTATAGAGCAAGTAGTTTTTATCTTTCTAATTGTTCTACCAACTTTAATGAGAGACCTTAAATTAAGGCTCTTTAGGTATATTAATTGATTCAATAGCCCCTGATAATATTGCCATAGGGCTTTTAAAAGATTTTTTTGAGTATTCTTATTTCATAAAAAAATGGAGTATTTCTCAATTGTACATAGTAAGGTAAGTTATCATATTGTGGCTATCAAATAATTATATCCACTCTAATATTGTTCCCATTGTAGCTATTCAAGAAGCTTGAATATATCTTTATGTATTAATGAATTAACTCAGTAAAGTGATATTTGACTCTCCAAAAGACCTTTTAAAAATGAAATCGGGCATCTTAAGTCCAAACATCTTTTGTCATGGCAATTCAAAGGTGATGCCTTACACGTGTGCATTTCAACAAAAGAAAATACCTATAACTTTCAAAGGCACATTGGCAATTAGAATTTTCAAATACAAGGTGTGATATGGTGAGTGTAATTGAGGCTAGTTACATAAATTGACATATAGATAGTTAGTAGTCTCAATTGCAAGGGCTGACAAGATGAGTTTGATTGTGAAAGGCACATTGACAATTAGGAATTTCAATCACATTGAAGGTTGACAATATGAGTTTGATTGAGGACATACAGATAGTCTTGACAAGACGAGTTTGATTGTGAAAGAGACACTGACAATTAGGAATTTCAATCACATCGAGGATTGATACAGTGAGTCTGGAATCCCAATTATAAAGGTTGATGTGGGGAGGCACGTGGATTATTTAGATGTCATAATCACAAAAATGATATGGATAAGTAAGTGCCACATCAAAGGCACGTGGATTATTTAGACGTCACAATCACAAAAATGATATGGATAAGTAAGTGGAGTTGGAGAATAATATAACAACCATATTAAATACATTTTGTTATTTGTGAAAGTGGATTATTGTGTATTCCCTTACATTGTATAGAAAAATTGTTCATAGTTTCCATTGAATGCCAACAAGCTTCTTCGTGGTATGAACTAATTAAATGATGAAGTGCACTTTTAAAAACCTTCATCATCTACCTCTTGGCTAGGTAATGGAGCGTTTAGGGGGTGGGTGACTGTCCAGGGGCCGAGAAGTGCGGGACCTACCAAGTGACAGAACCGCCCGGGCCTTCGAGGTGGCAGTCTCGCTGGCCTTTTGAGGGCGAGGGCCAACGCATGTTTGAGGGCCGCGTGCTTGTTGCTGCGCAGGCTTGGCTAATTTTTGTTGCTGCTTGTGCTGTGCCGTCCCATTTTGTTTTGGTGGCGAGGGAGGGAGAGGATCATCGCAACTCTTAGGGGTTGTTGGGAAAGAGAGGCGCTGCAGCAGCCTTCGTCGGGCGCCTGGACTTTGGAATCTGCGAGTGCGGATTGTTGACGTTGGTGGCGCCGGCCTGTCGCGATGGCGGACGGCGGCGGAGAAACCGATAAGAACATCGAGATATGGAAAATCAAGAAGCTCATCAAGGCGCTGGAGTCGGCTCGCGGCAACGGCACGTCCATGATTTCGCTCATCATGCCGCCCAGGTGTGTGCGTGTGCGTGTGTGTTCGCGTGGGGGTGGTTGTTTTCAGTCATTTCGCGTGAGGGGGGGGGGGGGGGGCTTTGGCGAGGGATACCGGCTGTCTGGAGGAAAGGAGTGGGGAGACTACTCTAGGGTTTCGGAATTGGTGTAGTATTCTTTGGGTAGGATGGTTGATGTGCGCTTGTTTTGAAGATTAGGGTTGTGTCTCGGTCGTCTTAGAGTGTTCTGATTGTGTGAGATCTGGAAGTTTTCAATGAAGGCTTATTGTTGGGTCTTGTTTGTGGTGCTATCCGTTGTTATCTGCTGTGTACTGAATTGGAGAGTGGCATGTTGCGGCGGTTCCAGGGATCAGGTTTCTCGGGTGACTAAGATGCTTGGAGACGAGTTTGGAACCGCCTCCAATATCAAGAATAGGGTGAACAGGCAATCTGTGTTGGGAGCCATAACATCTGCACAGCAGAGGTTGAAGCTGTACAACAAAGTGCCGCCCAACGGACTCGTGTTGTACACGGGTACAATTGTCACGGATGATGGCAAGGAGAAGAAGGTAGGGTTTGTAATTCTGTATTTTCTCCTGTTTGTGAAATCATGGGAGATCATGTGGGTCCACTCCAGTTTGTGGACGAAGTCTGACTTCAAGACATATTTTCTTCTGTAGGTGACGATCGATTTCGAGCCTTTTAAGCCTATTAATGCTTCACTGTACCTTTGCGACAACAAATTCCACACTGAAGCATTGAATGAGCTGTTGGAGTCCGATGATAAGTTTGGGTTCATCATTATGGATGGTAATGGTACTCTGTTCGGGACGCTGAGTGGGAATACACGAGAAGTGTTGCACAAGTTTACGGTGGATCTGCCGAAGAAGCACGGTCGAGGAGGCCAGTCCGCGCTGCGTTTCGCCCGTTTGCGAATGGAGAAACGACACAACTATGTAAGGAAAACCGCAGAGCTGGCGACTCAGTTTTACATCAATCCAGCAACAAGTCAGCCTAATGTGTCAGGTATGACGGTTTGGAAGACGGGTGTTACGGCAGTTGTCCGATTTTTCTGTTAGAGCTGGGATTGGGGACTTAGCTCGCTTGTTGTGAATTGCATGACACTTACCCGCGAAGTGGCGTCTTTGAACAGCTCAGATTCTTGTAGTAGAAGTCGCAGAACAGTTGTAGATTTTCGATGGCATGTTATGTTGGAGTATTTGCAGGAAATCAAGGCCAGTATCCTGATGCAGATGGCTGTGTTCTATGCAGGTCTGATCCTTGCCGGTTCAGCCGATTTCAAGACGGAGCTTAGTCAGTCTGATATGTTTGACCCTCGGCTGCAAGCGAAGGTACTGAACGTGGTGGACGTATCTTACGGTGGAGATAACGGGTTTAACCAAGCCATCGAGCTTTCAGCGGAGATTCTTGCGAACGTGAAGTTCATCCAGGAGAAAAGGTTAATAGGGAAGTACTTCGATGAGATTAGCCAGGATACCGGGAAGTACGTCTTTGGGGTCGACGACACGCTGAAGGCTCTGGAGATGGGCGCCGTGGAGACTTTGATCGTGTGGGAGAGTCTGGAAACGAATCGATACGTTCTGAAGAACGTAGTCACTGGGGAACTCGTGATCAAGCATCTGAGCAAAGAACAAGAAACCGACCAATCGAAGTAAGAAGATATGCTGCCACTACTGTAGTCCAATTCGGCGATTTGCTTGAGAGATAAAAGATTCTTGAGGAGAGCGTATTTTCTTGTAGTGAAGCGAGGATAACGAGAAGTGCTTGCGATCTCGAACAACGATTATATTTAAGATACCGTTGATATGTGGTCATCAAGTTATTTTGCAATGGAGTCATGTTCAAATCCTGGCAGCTGCCTGGGTATCAGTTTGTTGGAGGGTTGTGAGTTTCTTGCACAAACGTATGCCACAGGCTAGCTGTGACCCAAATTCGCCATGCGAAGCTTGGCGGTTCAGTGGACCGCCAACGGAGCAGTATAATTCTAACATTTTAATCCACTTCGTGGAAGTTGAAGACCAGTGTAGGGAGTCATTTTCTTTATAATCTAGACCTTTTTCGCATTATCTTGGTACTGGTTGGGTCGGGCAATGGTTTAAGAGAGATGTGCTCACAAACCGAATGTATGAAGGTGTTATCTCTGGTTTCATAGTTCACAAGGAATCAGTAGCCTGACTGTTTTCTTGCTGAATTGCTCCAGCTTCAGGGATGCTGAAACTCAGGCAGAGTTGGAGGTTCAGGAAAAGCTGTCGCTTCTGGAGTGGTTTGCCAACGAGTACAAGCGCTTTGGTTGCACGTTAGAATTTGTGACGAACAAGTCACAGGTGCGTTAAGGGAGGGATGTCTGGAGTGGTAGTATACCTTGTAGTTTGTGCCGGACAGCAATACTATTTGACAGCTTTTGCTTCTTTTATTGAGTATTAATTTCATTACTTTGCTCTCATGAGACAAATTAGGATTGCACTAACCTGGAGTTACACATATTTAACTGTGGCAATTTTGTTTCTGTTTTGTGATCTACAGGAAGGATCGCAGTTTTGCCGAGGTTTTGGAGGTATTGGAGGTATTTTGCGATACCAGCTGGACATGCGTACGTTTGACGAAGTTTCAGATGGAGAGTACGGTGATTATGATGAGGATGACTAGATGAGCAGAGCGTTCATTGTGCGCGTCGACCATGTTCGTCTCCCCTTTCCGTGAGAAAGGTATCCTAAATTTATATTTACTGGTTCTTGAATCACTGAGGTTATTACTTTATAGGATACGCTCAACTGAACGGTTTGAGTAAAATCGTAGCAGGCGTGAGAGAGTACCTTGTGGAACTGAAGGTGTTAATATGGAGGAAACTATGCATGGGTTTTTGTGTTCGACACAGCTTGTAAGAGAAGTATTTGAGAGAGCGAAACACGCGTGTTATGCACATTAGTTTAGATCTAGATGAGTTTTTAGAAGTTGTCAGGTGACTGTCTGGCAGAGTACTCGACTTCCGGATGTTGGTTGTACGCGCTTTTATGTGTCGATTGGTGAGAGCAGTTCGTTATGTTTGAGTTATTTTGGCGGCTTGGGAACTGGAACCGTAGACTTTTAGAAGCAGTATTGAGGTCCTCTATTTTCTGCAACTCGGCCCTCTGAGCCTTTACATTTTATGAGTCTTCTTTTTACTGCTTGAGGCGTGTAGTCGAGAACGCCACTGCAGAAGGAATTTATCCTGGCTGCTGTGTCTTGATAGCTCTTCGTAGTAACTTAGAGAGTTCAGAGCGGTGTCAAACCGGAGCTCTTGGAATGCTTCTTTATCAATATACAGTGCATGCATTTGCTTGCACACATCTCTGTGGTGACTACAGCCAAGTCATTCAGGTACCGCATTGGACGCCAGGACAGCCGTTGATGATGAGTTCATAGGGTAGGATGACCTATTGTCGATCCTTTAGTCAGAATATTTCACATGTATTTTGAGGGAAAGAAGACATCTCATAAGGGGTCAAAGCAGAATTATATATAGCTTCCCATTGTTGTCCCTTGGGGGACTACTCTCATGTGGCTTTTTTAACCCCTAAAGTCCCTAGCATCCTATGATCTCCATTTTTTAAAAATGAACTTTTGCTGAAGATAAGGAAAACACATTAGCTTTGGGGGGATATAATTAGTGCCTAGGAAAAAATGTTACGCCACTCCAAGTTCAAAAAGTATTTTGTCAAGGAATACACTAAAAGATCACAAAAATTCAAAATTATTGTTTTATTTTTGTTTCTTGTAGAGTATACTTTTGTGTACATGAAAGCTTTAATTCACTACATTCACTACTGATAAGAAGTTCAGTTTTGATTTTGGGCATGTAGAGCATTTTCTTTGAAAAACAACTTATAGGACTCAATTTCTAATTCAATTATTTTTTCTCTTGGATCACATGTGATAATTTTTAATTTAATTTTTATAATTTTAAGAAGAAAAGAGTTCCACATAGTTTAGTTTGCTTGCTAGAACAATCTTATTGTTAGGATTAGTGTATTTCAATTACATTTATGAACTAATATCAATTTAGTTTTTCCTTCTTTTTGTACTTGTTATATTGAATAATTTTCTTAAGAATGAAAATCAAGTTGTTTTTAATTTTTTTGATGAATTATATCGTTGTTTGAATGAAAATGTTTCAACTTTTGTACTCAATTTTTGTCAATCACTATATGGTTGCAATGGTAATCCAAAAGTTTCCCTCAAGACACTAAAAAGCCAAATTGTTGACTATTGTATAGATTTTATTACTGTGGGGTGTTGAATTGGGTTCACAATTGGAACAATAGCAATTTTGGCCTACCCACCTTATTAAATTTGAGAATGTACATCACATTAATAATAGAACTTCTATATGTTTTAGGTCTATAACACACAATTGTCGATAGAATTAGTTGATAGATTAGCAAGTGAAGGTGTATATAAATTGATTCTTGTCTAAAGATTGTGAATATATATACAATGCTTTCTATTTTTTTAATCCCTAAAAGGGAACAGGATGTGTTTTCAAGAGAAATTGTCAAAAATTGCTATTCTTTAGTGCATTGCCAAAAATTGAAAATAAAACCCTTTTTTTTAACTTCAACCATACAAAAGTGTAGAAGACTACTATAACAATGTGTTGAAAATTTTTCTCCCATTTGACAATGTTATAATTGAAGTGAGATTTTTTTTTTTCATTCTTGAGACTACTATATAATGAAAAAACTTTAAGATATGTTACTTCAAACGCCATTGCCTTAAGTTCACTACATTCTAGACAACCTCTACTTCCATACTTTGTAACCACCAATCTATAAAAGATAATACTTTTGCTAGTAATGTACATTAGTCAAAACAAACCCTCAAATTGCAATTCAATAGAAATACCAATAATACAATAGTACTATAAGAAAACTGTGTTTTTCTAGACGCA
This sequence comes from Climacium dendroides, assembly GCA_950106755.1. Lineage (NCBI taxonomy): Eukaryota > Viridiplantae > Streptophyta > Bryopsida > Hypnales > Climaciaceae > Climacium > Climacium dendroides. The sequence goes on along the minus strand of OX467089.1, from coordinate 27,487,005 downwards.
CAGTTTTTGCATCTGAACGTCGCGCATCCTTTGCTAGTCAATCAAAAATTTGTTTGGTCTCCGACCATTGGCAAAGCTCAATTCTTGTCTTTCATTACTTTTCGCAAAATCTAAGATCACAAAATCTAAAATCTAGAGCAAAATGAGTTAGTAAAGTGATACACCACTTGGGACTTAATGCAACATTTGAAAGATTTTCTTTTTGCCTTGAGTGACTTGAGGACTTGACTAAAGAACAAGATGACCTAAAAGATCGAGGGAAAACAATTGTTTTTCCTGGCAGACGAGTATTCGCAATTGCTTCTGAAGTCAACAAGAATGTAAAAGAAGACCAATTCTAACATCAAAAAATTCAAATTCTACTCTCACGCATCCCCCAAGGCCCCAGTGCCAAAAATAAATAAAAATCTAATTCTAAATCTTAAAATCTAACTAGAGTGATTCTGTATACTCTAAACACATATTAACTCCAATCGTATTAACACCATTGGGATGGTGCAGTTTTAGTCTTAGGAGTAGTTCTAGAAGTGAAATTCTAAACAATACAACATGAAATTCGAACAGGCTCAAATATATCACATGAGCATTTGTTCTCGTGAAAGGGTTGATACAATTGCTAGAGCAATCATTTTTGCAATCTAGTAGCATCGTGGGGAGGCTATGAAATTCTATATGAGGCTAGAGATCACCTATTTAGTTCTTGAACTATTGTGTACTAATCATCAAAATTTCAATCCCAAGCCTCACAATTCCAAACCCCAATTCCACACTCTTAGTCACATGCACAATTTTGAGATTCATAAGTTTATAACAAATGACCTAAAATTTTCAAGCCGAGCTAACAATTGCTAATGTAACTCCAACTCACTCTCTCGAATCTCACGTCTCCCAAAGAAAAACTTTGACAACCAACAACCCCGCAATCAACTCCATTGGGCAGTAGCTACAAACTCTTTACATTCTTGAGAAAACAAATTTTCTCATCAAGATTGGATTCTTAAGCTTGGATCCAACATTCAAGGTTTTCTCAGTGTTTCCACGTTCTCAAGTTTGTCCTTGGGCTCTTCAGATAATGCCGAAGTTCTCCGTCATGGGAGTGTAAGCGTCTCTTCACAGGGCCCTTAAAATTTTAAAATAATTACAATCTGATGTGGCAATAGTAGTGCCACATTAAATTGCCAAAGCTTTTGGATTTTGGATTTAATTTTAAAATTATATTATAAAATTATATTAAATATTTTTTTAAAGTATTTATTAAACCTGTTTGGCGCATCTAAGCCTTGTGGTTTGTTGAGGAAGTAAAATAAAATTATAAAATTATAATTTATTATAATTTTCATTATTTTGGCTAACATTTCCCATTGTCAAGGGAATTGACAATCTTCTTTTAGGCTCAAACTTCTTATAGTCGAAGCCATAGCTTTCGACCAATGAGATTTCAATAAACCATGAGTTTAGCCTCTTAACCCTTCACACTTGAAGGGAGAGTTTAAAAGCCATCGTCCTCCAACTACCTACATGGCAACAAATTGCCTACATGGCGATGGACTTTCAAGGGAAGTTTGGATTGGCTAAAATAAAAGATCCAAACTATGGTCAAGAGGCCATCAAATTTTTTTCATAAAAACTAAAAAATTATCAAGATCTCGACTTGCTAAATTGGTGTGGATTTGAACTTGGTCTTAGAAGACTTCACACTATAGCCATCCAAATCAATAGGCCATGGGAGTTCATTGTTAAGAGGTTGGAGTTTGGGCTTGGCCTTTATAAGCTTCACACAATGGTTGGCCTAAGGATCCAATTCCTATATTTTATTGTCTATTTATTGCTTATTTTTTGGGACTCTCCACAACATTTGGTCACTCAATCCCATGGACTCTCAATTTGGATGGCCATAGTGTGAAGTGTCACATAGAGTTCTAAGTTGTATTGCATTGCATTTGTAGGTTTTTGTTTCTTAATTCATGAAATCCTTAGCATAAAGGTTTTATGAAGCAATCCTATATATAAGGGAGAAATTAATTTTGTTTTGTTTGGTACATCTTTTCTTTGATGCATACAATCAAAGTTTATTGCATGTAAGTTGCTTTTCCATACACATAGAAGGTCTTCCAATAAGTTTTTATAGATTCATCATGCTTAGTACTTTTCATTCGCTCTAGTTTTGTTTCAAAGATCCTAAGACTTGAATTGCAAATTTTGCAATCATAGCTTGTTCATTTCTTGTTTTCTAAATAATTTGTGTATGCATTAAAAGGTGTTTATGTTTTCTACTTTTTATCCTACAGTGCAAATTATGCACTTGATTGCATTCCATTATTTCATTTATATGTGTATATAATTTATTTTTTGTACCACAAACAAATTTTCTTTAAAATATAAAAAATTATATAAATATTATATTTCTTTAAAGAACCTATTCCCTTGTTCATTGAATTATTTTGGAAATTTATATTAATTTGGAAGGTCTAAAATCCCACCCCTAAAGAGAATAGTCCCCCTTTCACACCCTTTTGCACACACATGGGTTTAGAAAAATACCAATAGCATTGGACTTCCCAAATATTTATTAAATAACTCTATTAATTTTTTGTGTATTTTGATTAGTCCTTCTCAATGCCAAACTTATATCACTCTAAAAACAAAAGAATCAACTTCAAAAATGCAATTATTCAAATTGAGGCAAGAATTTAAACCTCATTTGTAAATAAAAAAATAAGATTTATTCAAATCTTGAATACTTTAAACAATATGGTACATGAGGCACCTTTCACCTCCAAAATAGCGTATGTAATAAGAAGTCTTTAATTGATAATTATAAAGCCTTCAAGTAAAGGTTTCAAATCACAAACAAACTATTGGACATGAAAGTTATTCAGTTGATTTTCCACATTTTTTTAATTGATTATATAAAAACATATTGATATATTAATCTCTAAATGTGTGCCTTAATTGTATTGTTGCACTTTAACTCAAGATGGCAAACCAACAATTGGCACTCATCAGAACATCAACTACTAGTAATGACCATGTTTCTTGAATACCTCCCAAGTAACTATATTATTTCTTTGGTGGAATTGAATGTCTTGTCATCAATTGGATTACCAAATTTTTTTGTCCAATGGGTTTTCAACTTCATTCAAGTTGATAAGTTTTAAAGTCAATGCAATCTAAAGAATCCAAAAAGATTTAGAATAAATCCAAAGCCATCTTAAGGTTGAGAAACCTCTAAGGGATGAGAGAATTAAAATGTTCTTAATTTGACCTTTCTTTAACTCATTTTGAAATGAAATGTAACAATAAGTAAAGGCACATGAATTTGAACTAATACAAAAGTTTAGATACATATTTGAAGTTCAAGTTTCATATATAACTTATTAAAGTAAAATCAATTTTAACCAAAGTAGAATTGGGTGTTGAAGTTTAGCAAGTCATTAAAGTAAAATTAAGAAACTCTCTAAAGTAAAAGAACAAATGGCAAACACTTTATGACCACCGGTATATAAAGAACAACACGTCAAGATGAAGTCCATTTGTGTTTTTGACATATATATGTATATATTTTAATTTTGAAGAGTGTTTTGTCTCTTGATTGTTTTGCTCATATCTTTTTAGTATTTGTTTACTTTGAATTCTCTATCCTATACTACGTGAAAGTTTCAAAATGGAAATGAATAAGGAAAATATAACTTCTAATACAACTAGTGAGAAACAACAAAAAGGGCCATTTATCAAAGGGGATGAAAATGTTGAAAGTTTTGGAAAGAATACAAATAATCCAACACTAGAATTAAATGCAATGACACAGAGGCAAGCTCCATCTTTGAGCCAAGTTGATTTATTGGAAGGCTCTATAGAAGAAGAAAGAGTTGGATTACATATAGATCATGTAGATGACCTTCATAGTTTTGATTATAAAAAAGACCAATTGCTTGATTTATATGATTTTGATGATTCAGATCTTTATGACTCAAAACCAAGTGGAGCTGCTGCAAATGATCATGCGAACGGTGTAAACACTAGTGATGACCTCTATGATGACTATTATGATAACCATAATGATGGTGCAATTATTGTTCATAACAATGAGGAGAACCATAGGAAGAATCACAATGACATTGTTACAAATCCTATTGAGCCAAGGGAAAATTCTCATTATAAAAATGCTTGGTCCGTGAGTATAGAACAACGTCTTCAAGCATTGGATCTCAATTGTGCCGCCAATTTGAATCTAGACTACATGTCTTCTGAAGAAATAAGTGCTCTACAAGAAGCAATAGGAAAAGTGTATAAAGGCCTTAGTCACAAGTCTATTGTTGCACTTGAACAATTCACATATACTAAACTGCAAGATAGCCATTGCGGAATCAATTTATGCTCTACATGTGTGAATCAAAGATTGTGTGAAATTTGTCAATATGAATATGAAGACCAAGACAAGATCACAAAGTTGCCATGTACTCATGAATATCACTCAAAGTGCTTGCAACCTTGGTTTGAAGATAATAAAACATGTCCAATTTGCCCAATCTGTAAGGCTAAAGTCATCTCTACATCAAATGCACCACAAGATTTATCGAAGGAGTAAAAACCAAAAACCATTTGATTCAAATGTTTAGGTGATCATGTTTTTAATATAGTATTATTATGATTTTTGTTCTAGGCTTTGAGTTGGCAATGTAGTGAGTCACTTTGAACGCATCTTGGCATTTAGTTCTTAGGCACTATAGAGATTTTCAAATTGCTAATTGTAGATGTTCCATAGGTCATAAACATTTTTTTAAAAGAATTTATATGGATTTCTTTGAATGTGAATAAATCATGGTACCTATGATGTCATATATTTCTTCAACCTCTTATCAACTAAAGTTTCAAACTTTGAACAATGAATTATGATGCAAACATGGCCAAATGTAACTATTTGAAATATATTTTAATAAAACATTTTGATTATATTTATTCACTTATAACATCTTCATTTTTACAATTCATATTCTTTAATTTTACTTCTAATTCTTGTAAGAACACTAAATTGTGATCCTAAATTAGGGTCTTAAATGTGAAAGTCATCACATAATGTAATATAAGAATATTTTTATTTTTTATTCAATCAAGTTCAATTCTTAAATCCACACTACTCTAGTCTACCTACAATTCTAAATGTCCTAGAAAAGGTGTATTTCAACATTTTGATTTTTAATAAATCAACAATAGAAAAAAATTTAAAAATAAAAATTGGACATTTGTGAGGACTTGATGGTAATGAGATTTCACCAAAAAAATGAACTTGAAACCATCTTCAATGTTCAAAAATATGCATGCATGCCATGGAGCCCCTTTTTTGGCCTATTTGCACAAACGTGGAGGACATAAAATAACATATTTTTTTGATGCCCTTCATGTGTAAGATGCCCCACTAGTGTGAAAATAGACCACCAAAATTTTAGCTTTAGTATATTAAATCTGGGTATTCTCCAATATTAAAACCAAAATTTCCAAAAGTGTGATAAATTAGAAAATTTAAATTTAAAATATAAAATGATTTTTTAATTTTTTTTGAAAAATAAGGGATACAATTACAATCAAAACATGTAGAAAATTATTTTTTAATTTTTGACATTGAGTTTAAAATTCAAAAGTTATAGCTTGGAGAAAAAACCACTTTGGCAGAATCCTACCAAAATCGTTTGGTCTTTCTTGCAATCACCTTTTGTAAGCTTCCAATTGTAGATCATGGAGGAGGCCTTCAGATAATAATGGGGCTTTATTAAGTCCCAAACATTGCAATGATATCCAAAAGGTTATTGAGGATTATAGAAAAATAAGTAAAGTTTTTGCCACAAATACTATCTCTAGAGTTAGATACATTAACTTTACAAAATCATCAATTTTCAACCCAATTTTGACACCACAATCATTTGTATTTGAAACAAGTATCATTTTCATTTACAAACAATAAAAGCAGATGCAATAGTAAAGTCAAAATTAAACTAGGGTTGTAAATTTCGTTATTGTTTTTTAATTTTGTTGACTTTAAGGACACAAAGTTATCACCCTCATATTTATGCATCTTACTCGAAGAATCATAATTCAGGATGCTTCTAATTTTTATGAAAAAGTTGCTTTCCAATGCAAGAATATCTACACTATTTGTGGAAGATATCTTGTGATTTGAAAGTTTTGCTATCTACAAAATTTTTATAGCCTAGGAATTATATTGTTTCAAGACTTTGATTCAATGAAACTTAGGTAATATGAGACAATACATCTAAAGTTGTACCAATGTTGCAATGGTCATGTCAGATTATTAATTGCTTTAATTATCATGTAGATAACTACCAAAGTCTCCACATAGGACAAAATGGATTTTGAATAGGCTCCTATGATCTGAAATTTTGTTGCAATTTGTTGCAATTTTTTTTTAAGATAGAAAAATACATTAGCTTTTTGGAAATATAATATTTATTTCAATTAAAGCTTGGGAGCAGAAATTATGCCATCCTAAGCATAATTTTCACCATGTTAGGCAACAAAAGAAATCAATATAAATTTAATTTTAACTTTAAATTTTTTCGTTTAGATAATTTTTTTTCTAAATAAAAAGATTTTATTCATTCCAATTGGATTAGTGATTTGCAGGTTTGGGAGCATCTTGTTTTATGGGCAATTATAGTATCATCTTGTGGAAATAACGTATTAGATTTGTTTTTGAATTCGATTTTCATAATTTAAAGAAAAAATAAGCTAGAATAATCTTACCATTGGGATAAGTGTATTTCAATTCCATCTTAGAGATATTAACAATTTAGTTTTTCATTCTATCATGTATCTGCTCCTACTTAACATTTATTTTAAGGATGGAAATCAAATGTTTTTTAGTTTAATTTTTTTTCTAAACTCTCAACTCAATTTTACATGATAATTTTTTTAAAATTCAAACTTTGTAGTGCAAAAATATTAAGTTAAGAAGGTTCAAAGTCAAATAATCTAATCATGCAAGGTGCAAAAAAATTGTTTTCTTTGTTTTAAATACAAATATCTTGTAATTTTTGAAGCCAATGTTTTTGAAATTTCTTCCACACATTCTTATATTAGTCTAGCACAAGATCCTATGGTTAGACATGCACAAGAACATGTTTTTGTAATTTTTTTCCTCTTTGCAATAGAAATGGTAGTTTTGAGTGTATTTTGACAAAGAAAAGGTTGTGAAACTTAAGGGGGTAAGGCAAGTGCACTCAAAAGTGCCCCCACCTATAGAAAAATTCATAAGATTATTGAACTTAATTTCCATGAATAATCTTATGAATTTTTCTTCATAGGCAAATTCAGTTAGCAAAAAGTTTATGAACTTTAGGAAGCTTTGACATACTAAAAAATGTACAGATTTTCTAATTGCAAATTGTGTTGGAATTGTAGACAAGAGTACTTGAATATCATACAACAACTTCTAGAGAAGTAAATGCAAGCTCATGGTATGAAGAAGTTAGTTTGACTTCCTAAATCACTATAGAGAACCCTTGGAAGATGGTCAAAGATTTATTGCAATATTAGAGCAAATTGATGAACAAGCAAGAAATGATAGCACAGGATCAAGTATCTCTACAACAATTGTAAATGCTCATTTCTAAGATGCCCAATAGTATGCAAGCTATAATTTTAGCAAAGGTTGACAATAGTAAATGGTAGATAGTGTATAGATGTTTTATGATTTTGAATTTTACATGTACATATTTGTTAATGATGAAGTATTCTTACTAGAATTTCAATGCAATTTGTGGTTTGGAAATGCATCCATTTATGAGTATCCTATGATAAAAGCTTCCTTTAAGTTCATGAACTTTTTGCTGGATCTGCTTGGGAACAAAATTTGTAACATTATTGGACCCCACTGTACTGTACACTTCATGATTTCAGAATTTGAATATAGGAGTATATTTAATTTTTCTGTTATCCACTTTATTTTAGAACTTGAATATAGCAGTATAATTCTTCTGTTATCCAAGTGGCACACATCTCCCGAAACAAGTACATATTTCTTGAAACAAGTACATATTTCTTGAAACAAGTACATGTATCGTGAATCAAGTACATGTATCCTAAAACAAGTACATGTATCCTAAATTTAGGTTGTGAAATGAAGAGGAACTATTCAAGCTTGGCCCTCATAGGTCGTGCTTCGGCGCTTCCCAATTGCAACTGTATTCTCGTGAGAATGCCAATCCAGAAAGTTACTGTCCAGAGTGAATTGTCCACGAATAAACAAACTCATATGAAGGCAAAATTTGAACATTAATACAATTTTGTGCAGTGAACACCCCAACTAGCCAATTGCACTTAAAAGAATTCACCAGCTAGATGTACAAGATGTACATCAAAAATGTGGGAAAAAGCATCTCTGCCAAACCCAGGCGTCAATGTTCCGTATCTCTATCTTAAACACTTCAATTCTCCATACAACTCCAAGTTCCTCTCGTCCGAGAGCAGCACATGTGACGCATCAAATAGATACGGAATCTGGCATTGAAGTTGTGTTTTTGACACTTTAACTAAACCCTGTACGAATAGGAAAAACTTCAATAGTATCAGGCAGATTTCAGACTAAATGGGGCACCCCACCAGCCAGTTCCTCGAGAAAAATCTGTCTTGTTTTCTTGCAGTTTGAGACCTCAAAATGCTTAAACCGACCACTCCATGATGCATGGGGAAAAAAGGGTACTCTCCAACCCTGCTTCACTTCACCAACAGGCACAAAACTGTTGTGGTCCATGAGCCCTTCTGACCCTTTCCCAAGGAATTCCATCTCGTCAGGAAAGCAAGCTAATCGTTTGTGAAGATACTATGCAAGAACCAGGGTTTAACGTCCATAATCATAAACTCGTGCCTGTTGAGGCAGCAGCTATTTGGGCGTCATCTTCGAGGTTTAGGAGTGCCACAAATGATGTACGCAGATGCGGTCCTCACCGCAAGCACTTCCGAAGGGTGCTGGGCTTCGCTAAGCTGCATACAAGAACCGTACTGGCTGTCAATGCTGCTGCTGGTTCAAACAGCAATACATTGTTGTGTCCGGAAGTTATCCGGTGAAAGGAGCCGCACAACAAGATCTTCGAACCTTTGAGCGCCAGGCCCAGGTCTCAACAAAGTGTAATCTCCCCGAACTGCACATGGATCTTCACCTGAGCCTACACACCAACCCCCCGGGGAGAACTTGTTCTTCGGCCGTCTCAGAAGCTCCTGGTCGATCTTGTCCAGCACTGGATCATCCTTCGCGAACTTCCGAGCAAACGCCGCTCCGCTTGTGCTCAAGGCGTGGTAGAAGTCAAGAGTGAGGCTCAGTGGGTGTTGCTTGGGCGGGTTGTCCCATGCAATGAAGTGGAGGTCATGGTTCACAGTTGTGTTGCGAAACTCCTCGCTGTTGCAAAGCACGGTGTGGAAATAGCCTTCTGGCGACGACACGAAGTTTGCGTAGTACATCAGCACTGTGCGTGGGAGATTGTCCCAACCCGCATTGCAATAGTCCATGAAGGAGCGCGTCAGTGCCACCCATGCTGAGCCTGTTTCCCAAACAATCAGTATCAACACTAGTGCTCACAATTTGTGAAACATAATCGGATTGCAAAAGGTATGATGTAATTCATAGAAAAAGATTGTATCGACTGCGTAAGTTCTAGAACATGTACGCAAAACTACTCTCGTTCACAATTCTTGATTTCTAGTCTAAAAAGAAAATAAGCTGTTTGTGGGGAAGTTTACCTGTAAACAAGCGAAATGCATCAGGCACAGCTCGCCTCTGCGACATCCAGAAGATGTCGCTTTTCTCAACCTGATACAGTCCAGGGTCGATGATAATGGGCTTTACTCGCTGATCTCTGCGATTCGTACCAACCATGTAAAGTGCAATTCAGAACCTATCCAGACTACAAGGATTACACATACTCAACGTTTATCATGTCCTCCATGCAAGAATCACTACACAGAGAATTGCACAATACGGTTTATCCTGGATACAAGAAATTGGAAGAAAGTGCATTATCACATACACTGTGCAAAGTACCACAAACAGTGTGCAATAATCACACACACTGTGCACAGGAATTTCAAGGTATAGTATCATTCATACATCACTATTCAGTCTTGAACCAACGTACTTTCTGCTTCAGAGACTATTTATCGAATGAAACTTTCTCAACAATTCAAAATTTCCAGATCAAAGAGAGGCTTACTCTTTCCAGGTAACAATGTCGCTAGTGTGCTCAATGAAATTGAGATCCTTCGGCAGGTACGAGAAAACATGAAGAAGATCTGCACTCCCACAGCCAACAAATCATTCCATCAGAAACAACAGGGTACAGCCAAGCACTTTTCACGGGCCTGCAGGTGTTAGTTTCAGATACGACTCTAAAAATTATCCTTCACACACATCATTTGAACAGAGGTCTACATTGAAATGCGCAGTGAAGACTGGGCACGACAAAATATGACTTCCGACGTTTGCATCCCACGCACCGTCTTGAGTGACGAGCGGATAATCCGACGCGCTCAGATTGATGAACCAGTCCCAGTCCTTGGCTTTGTGAAGTAAAATAGCGGCCCCATGTAACGTGGCCGCGATCATAGTGGGGCCTTTGTAGGTCACCAAATTCGCCTTCCCCACCACGAACACATTCTGCGCCTCCTGGAAGACGGGCTCGCTCCGGAGGTACTGGTCCAAGACGCCCCGCTCGCTCTCGGGAGCTTCCCGATCCAAGTGGAGAAGGTAATAATTGTGCGGATGGTACAACGCTTGGAGCGTGCGTTGCATCTGAGGGCCGTCGCCGATGGTGCCCGAGATCAAGTACGCCAGCTTGGGAGGGCGCGGCAAGCCTGCCAGGGAACGCTCCTCGGTAATGGCGTGTACATTCTGCGTGAGGTCGGCTCGACTGAATCCGAGGAGAGGGCGATGGCCGCTGGAGCCCAGTGTGAAAATCCCCACCAGAAGAAGCACAATTGATAGGGAGGCCGTGACGACCAAGGGCGACAGCCACTTGCGTTCCATGGAGGCCAACGAGAACGGCACTTGCATGAGCTTCTTCATTCCGTCCGCCGCTTTCTGAGCCCTCCGCGAGATGCGAGATCGTGTGGTGGGCGACTCATTCGACCCGCGCATCATCAGGTCCGACTGAAAAGAAGACGAGATGGAACGCACCGTTATGCAATCGTAGATTCGCACGAAGACTTGACACGAAATCTCTGGTATCGACCGAGGAGCGGGATTGCCAAGACCCATATGAAGCCCCTTCACCCAAAGTCGCTGTGCGTGGGCGGCACCGTCGGGAGCGCCACTAGTAGGTGCACATTCACAGCCCGCTCACCAAACTTCTGCATCGACGCAGACACACCAACAACCCAGAGCGAAATAAGGGACGAAAAACGGACGACGACCTAATTGACCCTCGCTCGCTCGCGCCAAGACTTTCCGTCGTCCAATGGAGACTAGTGTGAACCTTATTCAAACTCCGTACACCCACTCCACTCAAGTCCGTCCACCTGGAAAGTAATTCAGAAATAGGAATGCCGCACCACCAGGGTTCACGAAATCGAGCACTCGACTCCCGATCTACCAAGGAAAAAGTTCTCCGCGGGCGGACATTCCAGTGCCTGCTGCTTCGAATCCAGTGGACAAATCTAATCCCTCCCTCCACTACGCAGCTAGCAACAGCAGTACGCCGCCCTCCTCCCTGTCCCATTCAAACCCCAAGATCGCTGGCCCCATTTCTGTTGCACCCAAGATTGAATCCCGTAGCAAAATTGCGCACCCCGATTCAACAAGGGATCAGTTAGGGTTACCGCCTGCAACCCAAACACCCAAATCGAACTCACTTCTAGAGAAAGTCGCACTCCAATTTGCGTGCAGGCCTGTAAAAACAAAACCTCAGTACCAACGACTACCGCTCCTGCTAGATCGAATCGGTCGCCATAGCCATAACGTGATAACCCACCCGAAGCTTGGATCCTGAATAGCAGTGGTTGCAAGCGAAGAACTAACCCCCACAAGCTAAGCTAGGTTAATAAGTCTAAGTCCCACACCCTGGCTGGCTGGCTGGCTGGCTGCTGGGGACTGACATCTTCTCATCATTGACCTTGCTTGCACATGCGGGGATTCCTACGGCACTCACTGCTGCAGACTCGGCTTATTCAATTCGGAGGTTGGCCGGGATGATGGTTAAGTTACACTTGAGTCAAGTGATGGGCTCGTAGAATGTGAGGAGAGGGACGCAAAGGAATGCTGAAAATACGACTGGGCGACATCTGGGTACTGTATCAAATTGGGCGAACGCGGTGTCAATGGATTGCGCTCGAGCTCTGTCCACGACGCGGGGGTTCAGTTCTTTCGACGGGTGCCCGGTCTGCGAAGGGAATCCGTCCGTCGCAGGCGAGCGAGCGCTACCTACTCCCGGCACGCCTGCGACGGAGGGTAGGAATGATTGAGGCCCAATAAGGAGCGGCCCAGGGGTCCACGTCACACGTCTGGGGTTCGAATCCCGTGGAAAGGGGAGATTCACCCGTATGTTGGGTGGGCTGCTACTTCCATGGTATCACCTGCGCATGCGGGGGTGGGGTGGCGGGGCGCGCGGGGATGTAAATCTTTTTTGTTTTGAATTCCCTTCTTGGTCTTCACATGAACTGATTCCAAACCTTGCACGACAACCATGTGGTAAGTTATTGAGTGACTGGCACATTCATGCAAACTAACCAACAAAAAAATTCAACATTTGGTAGCGGCTTTCACAGCCAGGGATTAACCGCTACAAGACCAATTCTATTTCCATATTATTCTTCCTCGAGATACATGACTGTGCATAAGGATGATCAACAGTCAACCAATTACTTTTTTTTGAGCAGCAGTTCAATCGAGCTCCTGAAGATCTACCTCAACCCTCCTCAACCCTCCGTGTCCACAAATACTGACTGAATGCATGCTTTTTAATATGAACTTTCCTTTTAAGTAAAATTTTCTACTGTAATCCGCAGGTAAAGTGATTAATACTAAGTGTCATTTGTACAGTACAGTAGAATGATGTGAATGACAAGTCCAGCCAGAAACAACTGGAATAGTAAGCTTATGGCAAATCTGCAGTTAAGCTCCTTCACATCACAACTGCTTGCAAGTTCGTTGTCAAGCACTAGCCTTGAGTGCTGGTTTCTGAGCATTCTCAAGTAGAATGATGTGGATGAGAGGGAGGCTGAAAAGACGTCAGGAACCATGTTCCCTGTGAGTGGGACTCCATCCACAATCATTTTTCTAGTGATTGGACACATCCTTTGGGGCCATCCACACATCCACACACTAGCAATCTCGACCGTCAAGTTCATCGTGCCGTCCCCACGAATTGTGTACTTGAGTTTATCCCTAACTATTCAAAATAAAATGGAAAAGAAAAGGAGAAAATATCCATTTTGGAAGGTATGCTGAAAGCTCTTTTAATGCTAATGACCCAAGAAGAGACCATTTTCTTGTTGCTACCCTCTTTTTTGAGCTACCCATTCTCAAATTTTGATTTTTTTCAAAGATCAAGATTAGTCTTAGAAAATAGATTACATTATGATTCCGATGGTGGTAGTTTCATCAAATTCCAAGTTAAACTCCACCTTGTGGAATTCTTTTAAGTGGAGAGATGTAGTGTAGTTCATGGCTCATGTTTTTTGGTTTAATTTGGGCATAGGTTGAAAAGTCAGCCAACCAATGCGATCGTTGCCCAACTCAAAAAAAATCAGATATAAGAAGTTCAATGAAAAAACAAGTGTGCCCATTCTTGTTTTTCTTACAAACATTACTCTCATTTTAGTGATCACCATGCATTGCAAGCTCCACCAAAAATTGCAAAATGGCTATAAGAATGTTGTGAATTTTTAGATGAGTATAGTAAAACCTTTTTTAACCAATAGGTCTGGGACCATCTGACAAGATTGCATTAGAGAGGTTTATTTGTTTACGGAAGGCCATTTTTAGTCATAACCTTTGTATAGGGACAAGTCTAACAATATTGGTTAAGAGGGTTTTATTGACTTATAGAGGGTGTAATTAGAGAGGTTCTACTATATACTCAACTTTCTTATCTTTCATTGAGCACAAAAAAGTCATCATTTCAAAATATCTTCATTAAGGTATGCAACCCTATTTTTTCATTGACCCAAATAAAACTTCAAACTTTTATCTACTAAATTGTGCAATCAAATGATCTAAATTTTTTTGAGGTGCTCACTCTCAATGTGAATTGCAAGATTGGACTATAGTTACATTCTATCCAATTTCAAGAAAAAATGAGCAAAAAAATTGCTCAAGTTCTTGGCAATTTGGGCCCATTTTAAAAGTACCTCCCCTTGAGTCATTACGGATTAAATGATATGGAATTAGGGGATTCTTTTAGAGAAATTGTCAAAAATTGCCAATTTTGGTTCTTTGGCCAAAATTGGAAATAAATACTTTTTTTTTAACTTCAATTTTTCAAAAATATAGTAGACTATTATAAAAGTTTGTAGAAATTTTTCATCCTATTTCACTTTGTAGATTGAAATATTTTATGTGAAGTGAGAAAAAATTATTTTCATTCCTAGAAAGTCAATAGACTTCAAGCCCCCTTGGACAAAAAATTTTGCTCTATACAAAATTGATTTTTTACACCATTGAGTACTAGATCTTTCTACGTACACTCACACAAAATTTCATAAGCAAATGAGGATCTACCTTACTCTAAATCACCTTGCAATATGAAGAGGTCAAGTACACTTGCAATATTGACACTTGTCATTTTTTTAATGATTTCTTGTACAATAATTTACTTGAAATCCAAATAATGGAAATTGAAAGACAAGTACTTGAAATATAGAGGAAAAATTCAAGAACTTTTGTGGATACAAATTTCAAAACAATAGCATTTGTAATAAGAAGAAATTCTATTTTTAAAATTTTACCTAATAATGTAAGTAGAGTTTTGACTCCTCTTGTAATGAGATTTTTCCACTAAAAATAGAATTTTTTTAACACTTATCTATTATGTCATACTAGTTACATACATGTAAAATTTCAAAAGTAGATGACAAATCACTAGTAGAAAACAGGCTATCAATGACTACTGTTTATAACTACGTAACCAGTCATTTAGGACACTAATGTCAATAGAATGACTAAAACTGGATTTTGGGCTCAGAGTCATTTAGGACAAGTAATTACGGACAAGGCAGTCATTTGGGACAAGACCATTCTTTTTCATCCTATGCTGATGTGGAACTTCATTAGGGTGTGATTATATGGAGCACTTCCAATGGCAGTTTGCCACGTGGCTACAGATCTAACATGTCGAGTTGGCAGTTTTTTATTCGTTGGTATTGGAGTGATTCTATTTGATGTCAAATAGGTTGTTGGAGTCATATTATAGGCTGTTGGAGTTATTTTGCAGGTTGTTGCAATCAGTTTGCAAGCTGCTACAGTCATTTTGTAAACTGTTGGAGTCATTTCGCAGGTTGCTACAATTAGTTTGCAAGCTGCTGCAGTCATTTTGTAAGCTGTTGGAGTCATTTTGCAAACTGTTGCAGTCACTTCGTAGGCTGTTGCAGTCATTTAATAGGCTGTTGTAGTCATTTTTCTGGTTGTTGAAGTCATTTTGTAGGTTGCTGGAGTCATTATATAGGCTGTTGGAATCATTTTGTAGTTACTATGTAAGCTATGTTAGTCATTTTCAAGTAATATTCATTCCAAAAAATGATTAGTTCGGTCACAATATTGTAAGCATAAATGACTACATTTATACTATTACTACACTATGTTTGCACTATGACTACACTATGACTACACTATGACTATACTATAATTGCACTATGTCAAAATCTGAATTGCTTCAGTTGCCTAAATTGCATGAACTACCTAAACTCCTTAAATCGCCTAAGTTGCTAGAAATCAAGAATTGCCTGAGTTGCTTAAATTGCTTAAATTTTCTAAACCACCTGCATTACCTAAACTATCAGAATTTCCTGAACTACCTGAATTGCCTGAACTACCTGAATTGCCTAAATTGCCTAAATTGCCTGAACTACCTGAATTGCTTGAATTGAACAACAAAAAATAACAACAAACAAGAAGTAAATAGTAGAAAGCACTAAAGAAAAAATAAATTGCTACATTCAAGAGATAAGGTTGGAAGTAGACCTAAACCTTCATTTATAAGCAAGAGGAACAAATGAGAGGAAGTTGATGAACAAGATGCAAGAAGGAAACAAAAATAAGAAGAAGAAAGAAGCAAAGAGGAGGCAAAAGCAAGAAGAAAATATGAAAGAAGATGAAGCTTGAAGAAGAAGGCAAAAATAGGAGGAAAATATAAGAAGAGATGAATCTTGAAGAAGAAGGCAGCAGTAGCTGCAATGTGTGTTTGACAGCTGCAATTACAATATGCCACATGTCAACCTACATAGAAATAGAAAGGCGGATGACCTAAAATGTGGTGGCTGACCTAAAATCTAAGCCCTCCATTTACTATCAAGATACAATCTTATCCATCTATTTAAAGTCTAAACTATTCATTTTCAAATTGCCCATCTGATTCCACCATTTCAACCATCCATTTGATCCATCCATCATTCCATCTAAGCCATCCATTTGATCCATCCATCATTCCATCTAAGCCGTCCATCTAATCCATTCATCTAAACTGTCCATTTGAAAAGTAGTTTGTGACTTAAAAATGACTACAATGCAATTAACATTTTATAGAGAAGCAAATAATAAATTTAATAAGTTCAATTTCCATGGTGTCCTATTGTTAGTCATTTTTCAGTTTTATTGTAGTCATATATTGTGCTCATTTTATGACAGCACAACTCAAATATGACTCAACGAAAACTGCATCAGCAATAAGGCCACAGAATACAGACTGAACTGTGGATGACACTAGTTCTGGTCGTTTGTTTCATCTGGTCGCCATCCACTACTCTGGGAAATCACTACTAAATGATTACTGATTGTGACAGGTCAGCTTTGGCACCATTTCTA
This sequence comes from Climacium dendroides, assembly GCA_950106755.1. Taxonomy (NCBI): domain Eukaryota; kingdom Viridiplantae; phylum Streptophyta; class Bryopsida; order Hypnales; family Climaciaceae; genus Climacium; species Climacium dendroides. Next base: position 27,469,985 of record OX467089.1, on the reverse strand, counting down.
TGACTGTCAGTCATTTTTCAGTAGCCTTTTAGTAACCAATTATTTTTTGACTGGTTACATTTGATCCTGTTTTCTACTAGTGAATTTAGCAAAAGATGCCAAATTGCCCTAGATAAACCCTAACTCAAGAATACCTATATAACCCTAAATCCTAAATCCTTAGTCTAGTTTTATTCTTGTTAAACTATTGTCGTAGACCAAAATGAGAGGATGAGGATGGTTACATAGAATATATAAGTAAGGAGTGGACATTGGTAAAATTTTTTGATTTGCAAGATGGCAAACTAATTATATTACCAATATTAACTCTACCTCACTATTGGATTAGTAGTAGATAGATAATTTGGTTAAGAAAGATATGGTAAGATTCCTATTTTCCTAAAGATCTGGAACCAGATCCGCATCCGAGGAACGGAACAGGGGTCGAAAAATATACCGGGGCCGGAAGCAAACGCATCCGCATGCTACCGGAAGATTATTGGGACGGGAAGTGAAAATCCTGGATCCAACGGTAATCCCATACATCACGGAGGACCGTTTTAACGGCTAGTTTCCTCCGCGATGATTGCGGAAACGGCTACTTTCCCAATGGTTGTGACTGCTAGGAAGGGATACGCAGGGGTTTGGTTCCTCAAACCTCATTGTATCTTTGTAGTTTGGGAGCGCTCTTAGAGCAAGGTCTGCCTTTAGAGGTGTGAGAGGATTGGGTGATCTTACTTTCCGGATCCTGTCGTGGAGAGGAAGAGGATTGACCGGGAGCTGTGGCAAGAAAAGGCAGGAGGATGAGTTGACACCAACCTCTAAGGGTATGGAGGGGAGGAAAGAAGGATCAGTGCACAAATCCGGATCAAAGGATCGAATCCGGAAGTCGGAATCCGACTTAGGCACACCACAAAGTAAAGGCTCTCAACCCTCACCTGCCAAGAAAATTGTGAAGAAGGTTACTCCCGTCAGAGGAAGAGACGTGCCTCTAGGGAGTCAACAATCCGCGGAGGACGAGTCTCCAAGCCAATTCGAGCGGGAGGAAAGTCGGTCGAAATCCGGAGAAGAGGATTCGGAAGACACCAAATCAGAAGAGGAATCGGAACCTGAGCAAATCTCACCAACAAAGTTCAAAGGGAGAACCTCAACACCGTCTAAGGGGAAGCCGCCCTTGAGTGGGAAACCGTCAGCCAGTAGGAAACAACCAACTAGGAAGGGGGCAACAAAGTTAGAGGAACCTTCTCCAAAGAAGGCTAGGAAATAGATAGGAAAGTAGTTAGGAAGTTTCTGGGAAGCGACCCTAGCATGGTCAGCCAAAAATCCAAGTTTTTGGTAGGTAGGAAGTAGCTTGGGAGGTGCTTTTCAGGTGCATGCATTTGGACTGCACTTTCCGGATTTTTTAGGATCTGAGATCCACATTTTGCGGATCGGATGGGGTTGGTAGGAAAGTCAACTTAGAAAGATAAGGAATGACACCTGTCATTCTCCTGTCCTTTAGTTTTATTCCTTGGGACCTTTGGGGTTCTCTGGAGTGTGTATTTAGGGGGCTGAAGTTAGTTTGAAGCCCCGGGTGTATTTTCTTATTTGTGTTTTTCAACACTTTGCAAATTGATTTCAGATTTCCACTTCATAAGTGCTGGCCTGAAAAGGCTAAGTTCTGTATTGGTATGCCGTGTAATGCTAGAACCATTGTTTAGTGCGGGTAGCTAGTTTGCAGGTGTGGAGGAAGATAAGTAGCCCCCGGATTCTGTCCAGGATCTGATTTTGAGAGCTTTGAGGATTTGGTTAAGGAAAACTTTGTGTACTAAGAGGGTATTTTAGTTGCTGAAGTTCCTTGGGAGTCTTCTGAGTAAGATAGCCATTCTTAGGTTGGGTGAATTCTTCAGGAGGGAGAACGAATGCTAGCCGACATCTGATGAGGTCTTGCTGGATCCGGAAGAGAAGAACAGGAAGGTAGTTAGGATCTCTCAGTTATCGGGTGCCAGATCACGCTCTTGGGGTCCTGTCCGGATAGGTCTGTCGTTGTAGTACTGGAAGGATAATAGGGGTTTCCTGAGTGACCTGCTAATCTGGATCAACATCCGGATTAGTTGTGAGGAAGTAACTATTTTCTATTTCTTTTTTGTATTTGTTGTTGTTATTCTAAGTGTATCTTCATTTCACTCTAAACACGTTTGAAGGGTAGGATTTATGTTCCCTTCCTAAAACCAAAGAGCGGAACCCTCTTGGTAGAGGTAAAACTAACATTTTGTGAGTTACTGCAATCGGATAGAAATCCTCTTTCCGGTTCCGCATCCGTCCAAGTCGATCCGGATAGAGAGAAGCACAGGATTATGACAATCCTCCTTGTTCGATTACTGGTGGAAGACTTGGAGTGAACGTAAGGGAATTGGAGTATGGAGAGGAGAGGGTATTGAGAGAGTTTCATGTTGCAAATATTTAGATCCGGTTTTGCTTGGGTTTGGTGTTTTCCGAATCCTGTTCCGGATATCTTGAGGAAACTAACGTTGAAATCCTGTGCAACGACGCTAGCGTGCGAGCATGGAGCCGTGAGCCTGTGAGCGGCGAGCGAGGAGAGTGTGAGCGGGAAGCGGGGAGCCAGAAATTTCTCATTTTTTGTTTAATAAATTTTTTTTTGCTAAAAGAATTCAAAAAATTCAATTTTTTTGGTTGTTTATGTTGAATTTGGGACCTATATCCATGCACCCCATGACCGTGGATGAGTAAATATTTTGGAAATTTATTATTCTGTTTTAGAAAAATCCACCACATGGTGAGAATGAAAGTCATTGTTTAGGATTTTAGGAGAAAGCGTACCTCAGAAAAAAATGGGTTTTAGTTCCTATTAAAGCTAAATTTAGGACCTATAACCACTTATCCTATGACTGTGGATTAAAAAATATATTAAGTGCTACTTGAATCCTTTGTACAAGCTTCATTTAATTTTTTAAACAAAATCACAGGAGTGTTGGGAATATAATTCTCCTCAAGATGACTGAGAAAGTCTATTCCCTAAATAGTCCTCTACAACACCTGACTACCGGATATTACACCTTTTATATTGGTACAATCCGCAATGCCAATCGGTATGGGACATATGAATAGGAGCCGGGGAACATTGGTTTAGGCACTCTTCTCTATTTTCAGCACTCATCGATATTCTGTGCTAACAAACTACCATGAATGCTTGCATAAGTGTGGTTTACAGTTTGCAACAATGATCCAAAAAAAGTAGAGATAAAGAATCCATGCCTTCATGTTTAAGTCTCTTGGACCTCTTGCTGCATTAATCCTTTTTAATGAAGTGATCACCAACATAAAAAAATTTACTTCAATGAACACATAGTATACTTCAAAAAATAATGACAAAGCAATCAAACTTCCAAATAAAAACATAATGATTGAAGTCTTGGAATCAATATTAATGAAATCCAAACTACAAGTGGAAAGAGGAAATGAACAAAATGATGAATTTCGTAAGAAAATGATAACTTCCTTAATAAACAGAAAATATTTAGAATTCTATGAAATTTTGTCTTCTATCATACCATTGCAGTACTTTCAACTAGTGCCTGCTCTTATTCTAGCACTCTTATTATCCCCGCCTTAACTAAAATAAGCTTCAACTCGTTGAAGCTATAGCTTGGTGCATGGATGAACTTGTCCTCATTTACGTCCATTTTGCAAAAGTACCGGAAAAGATAATACAAATGCTTGCAATTCACATACTGCTGTTGACCTCCTATTGCTGAAACTGCCATAGAAGTAAAGTTAGGACACGTGCATGATGGGTATATGCCCACAGTAATTCGATATACATTTGAATTTGGTTCAACCCCAGTTTGTAGTGAAACAATCGCTCCTAAACCAGGAAATGGTAACAACGTCACTCCCAATATTTGCCCTTTGATGTTGCCAGCACTCTCCTACTTGTTGCGTTGTTCAATTGTAGGTGCATTTGCAATTCGGCGAATAGTACGACTGTTTCGTACAGTTGGATATATGTGTGCGTCTTTTGGAACTGGTTCATCATATACCACAGTCTCAAATATTTTAGACATACTGAATAGTCGTCGAGGAGATAACACAGGACGCTTTTGAAGTCGAAATCCAGCATGCTGCAATAGTAACGTCTCCTCTCGGGTAAGATTTGTTCCTGTTAAGATTGGCCATACTTCAGGAACCGCCGGCCACTCCATAACCCACCTCCGTTTGTTATCCTTGACGCACCGTTCAATGTCATCTGCACAGAACCAAAAGTCTGCCACTATTTCTTTCTTGATCCCGTAATCTATCTTTCTTCCACTATAGGTTGGAGCAGGGGTTCCCTTCCGACCTTTGGCAATCTTTGCCTTGCAAATGATGTTTGAATCTCGTTGTTGAGCATAACATTTTGCATTGGACTTGTGACTAATCCTTGCAATGTGCCATTTCAATGTATCACAATCACTTTCAAATGCAACCGTAACGTGTGTTGGAGTGTTCACTTGAGGTTGCTTACCTTTATCTCCTGAAGATTCTATTGACGCTGTCGTGGACCGTGTCCGAACACGAGGTTGGGAAAAGTTAACTTTATCAGGTCTATGCGAGTCCTCTGCATCGCCAATGGGAACGTCTAACTTCCTCTTTGTGCTCCCAAAAACCTCTTCTCCTTCTAAATGTGGAATGCGAGTTCCAACACCTTCAGAACCAGACAATGAATTCAAAGCCTCTGCAATTTTCTTAGGATCACCGCTACGTCTTGCTGCTCTCAACTTTAGCTCTCCTTTCGACGGACCAGATCCAGAAGCGTGTCCCTTCAAGTACGCTCGGTAATTTGTCATTTGCATCCATGCACGAATACTGTCATCACATGTGGCGTCAAAGAGATTGTTTCCTTTGTTCCCAAACATTTGAAGCCACTTGTTGTGCACAGTTTCTGACAAATTGCATGAAGGCATATCTGCAAGTTCCTCCAAACTCAAATCCTGAAAATGAAACCACTCAAATATTACGCTTTGGTAATTCAATATTTCATACCATCTTCAAAAAACCTCAAAGATACAAATGAATATTTATAAGTCCATAAATAAAAAGTGATGGTGTTAATAAGGACTTCAAATACCCCCGTCGGATCCGACGAGGGTCTCAGGTATTTCTATTACTACCCTTGTTTTTGGTTTAGGGGGCGAAATTCAAAATTCTTCCTAAACTTGAAACAAAAATACAAATTCAAAAAACCTTTACTCAATGTTTTATTAGAGGCAAAAAATGAACCCCTTACATCTAAATTAGGGATTTTATGTCACCCCAACAATCATCACATTTTTTTTTCAATTTTTGGAAATTTTTTGTCCGAATTCCTCAAACATGAACCCAAAGTAAGGGTACTTAGAAGGATCCAATATAGCCCCGTCGGATCCGAAGGGGGTATTGAAGGTCCCTCCTCTTACCTCCACTTTAGATTTGTACACTAATTTTTTGTGAAAATTTTTGAAAAAAAATGATAATTTTTTCTAAGATGCTAAAATTCATCTAATGTATACAACTCCTATTCGATGGATGTATTTATTGTCCTTCTTTATACACCAACTTTGAATCAGTCCTTAACATTTCTATTTTTCTTAAAGCAATGATTTAGGAAATCGAATCGACATTCTAAGTAAATTATATAAATATGAATTATTTTTCTAAATTTTTTTGAATTAAAAATAAATAAAATTTGCGAATGGAATTTCAAAGATAGAAGGTGTCCAAGGAAATTGACTTACCATTTGCATGAATCCTCCCCATTGCCTATATCGAAAATGCCAAAAGGCAAGCCAATGTTCTAAGTGGTGAAGAGCATCTTCAGTAGTGGCTCCTGACGACAACCACCACGACCGAATTGCCAAGTATTTGTTTTCTGCTTCCTCCATGGACTTCGCATCTTTGTACTGTTTACAAAGTAAAGTGTGCTGCTGTTGAAACGCTTCTTTAATGTACTTGTGTGTGTGTTTTTGGAGTGAAGTACTCCAATGCAATAAGCATGTTCTTTCCCTGTTCTCCATTTTCTGATCTGCAAAACCACTTCCGTATACAATTCGTACGGCATTCCAGTTGGCCATAGCACTATCAGCCATAAATCCTTTAAAATTCGGGTTTTCAACTCCGTGTCGCGACATTACAGCATTCAAGCACTTCCAAAAGAAAACCTGAATCTCGGTATCTTCTAATTGCATATCACAAATTCCAATGGTCATGACCCTCTTGTAATCTGGATCATACACATGGCAAGCCATTGTCGTCCACTCCTTTACACGCTTGACGTGGTCGAACATCATCCATGCATTCTGAAGATTTCCACCAAGTTGCATGCGTTTCACTAGGTCCACACCACTTCTAGGTCCCTCAGTGAGCATCTTGAAAATGAACACCTTCTCCTTTCCTTGGTCAGGAAAGACGTTGTCGTGAATGAATTCAAATTTTGATTGTTTCTTCATCATCATTATGTTGTCGATGATGCCTCCATAGTTGTTTGAGCGAAATGAGGATATGACGTTTCTAATGTTGGAACTACTTAGGTACTGGAAACGATCCATAACCACTTCTAGCTCTTCACCCTTCAACATCTCTTTCTCTCCCTCTCCGTTGTGAAACAAATATGTCGTGAGGAAATCTTTGCTTGCAGAGAGAGCAATGGCAGAGTTTGTGGTAGTAGGGGTCTTTGCCACTTGCTCTGCAATGAGTTCGCAAGTCTTGTCTGCAGAATCTCTATACATGCCTTTTGCTACTGGATGAGAATGATATCCAAGATGAATTGCAGCCCTTGTCACTTTAGGAACCTCACTATAGCAATAGTATATTCTAGCCTCACATTGCTTTAGACACTTTGGAGTCTCCTTGCAAAGTTTGCAAAATAACGTACAATCCTTAGAAGGATTGTCGCCTACTACAAATGGAGACACTGTATATCCACTCCACTCTGTCTCATTGCACTTACTAGCTCTCTTCACATATTCACAATCAGGATTCACACAAACAAGATGACCAACGCAATAGGACTTCTGGAATTTCAACTTATCAGGGTTATGAATATTGGTAGTTTGTACCTTACACCACACATGTCCATCATAACGTTTGTCCATCCCCTCCAAATTCCCAGCAGCCGATGAAGATGGCCACGTGCGGCATGGAGGCAACTCGAAGATGACATCCCCATTGAAGATTGGTGGAAGAAACCCAACTTGATGGTGCTTGATGGCGTTCAAATCTATTGTGGACAGTTCGTTCCTAGATCTATGCATGCTCTTCAAATTCTTCAAGCATTCCATTATGTTTTTCCTATCAAGTGTAGGCGGATACAATGGAGGACGAGACAACGGAGACTGTGCAGAAGTATTGGTTTGGGTGTCCGAAAAGGAATGGAAAATCTCACGACTATCAACATTATTTCCAATGGATGGCGTTTTCTCACGGACAGTAACGTCAGGTGACTCTCCTTCTGATTCACTTGACAAATCTATTACAGAGTCCAATTTCTCAATCTTTACAGCGCGTAGAAAAGTACTTGGACTAGGACTTGGAAATTCGCTCTCAAGAGGTCGAGGAGAGATTGCACTTGTGACATACGGCATATCTACAGTGGAGTTATCGGATTGGCGACTGACCATCTGTGTGGATGCATTTTGAATGGACAAAGGAAGACCATAAGCTCTATAGTTGCCTAAAGGAAGGAACCAACAAACTCCATCCTCATCCTCACTCTTTGTAATAGGAACAAACTCCATGTTCTCACTGCATTCAGACTTCCTCTCCTCTTCTATGTAGATTGAAGACTCAACAAACCTGAAACGTACATGTAGAAGATGACTAGATACTCTCGCTTGATTTCCACCAACCAACGGAAACACCACTAGAATTGCATGACCGTCTACTCTAATGCAAGCCATGGTGATAAAACAGCAGTGCAAAACAAACGATTTAGAAGCAAGAGATACATTGAAGTCTTGAACTATAAAGACAGAAGCTAGAAGATGTGAGGTACTATATAGTAAACACAAATTATGTTGTTTCAATTCTACCAATAACATTCCAAAAGTACAAATTGTTTGGTGAAGTGTAGTTGTCAGTAGGTGTAGAAATTATTCATATGGCAGAGCCGTCATTTAGTTCAAATATTGTTGCTTTCAATAGAATTTAGTGAAATAAATGGGATGTCACAACTCTGGAAGAAGTTTCATTCCAAAAACAAAAATTTATGAGTCTACCGTTGTAGCCGTGTTCAATAAAAGGTTCGTTAAAAAAATATATTTATGAATGAAGGCAGCTCTGACAAAATGCGTGAAAGAGATCGCTCATTCAAATGTGTCAGTCTTATATCCTAAAGTAAAAGATACAGAATCTAATAAGGTGTCAGAATTAGAAGACGGCTCATCAAATGTTAAGTGGGCTGTCCATAATATTCAAATAAAAAGGCGGTAGTTCTCCCAACTCTAATCTTCCGAGGCCGTTTGAGACTTTGAGTGAACGAACCTAGTTGGTAACGTTAAATAAATAGGCTCTACATCTCCTTCGTTCATGTCTTTCCATCTGCAGCGTTTAACATAGACACCATGCTTTTCATCGATTGAGACCTCTGAGGCTTATGTAGTGGTATTCATGCTTACAGATTGTGATAGATTTGCAGACGTAGTTCCAGACCATAGAAACAAACGGAAGAGACGTATTTCTCTTTATTTCTCATCGCAGAAGTCACTTAGACGATCTAGAATGACTCGCTCAAAGAAAACTTCGTCCAAGATAGGCCAGTCGTCACAGACAGAACTTCAAAAACATCTTCGTTTTGAAAGTGGAGGCAGTGGTGGAGAAATGGATCGAGAAGTCTAGGAGTTAGAATGGACGAAGACAACTGATGAGGGCATGACAAGCTTGCAAGGCATCTCAGAAGGTGATCAACTTTTACTAGTAAGATTCTACGGACCAACTCTTACCCTTTCAATGCTTTGCAATATGTTGGAATTAGATGTAAAAAATATTCCAGGCCGTCTCACCTCTCCAAAATGAAGTTTCAGCTCTTAGGTGTGTGCAATCTGAGAACCTACTAGCTTATGTGGTTTATTATCACTTTGTCATTCTTTTCCATCAAGTGGGAAACTCGGAATCGCAAAGATGGGTGAGTTCACGAGCCTTGGGTCCCAAAGTGTCACGGAGGACAAAAAGTGTCCTCACACAGTTTTAAGTCTACTATAACTTCTCCATCCAAGGTTCAAATCTACTAAAACTTATTGGAGAAGTTGCACTTATTCTTCTTGTTTATGTGGTTAAATTTTCAAATCAATCAAAGATGTGTTGTTTCTTTAGTAGCCAATCAAAGAGCACAACTTTGCAAAAGTTCACAAAATTGCATTTTAGGGTTGCAACTTCAGGGACTTGTATCTTCTTCATTAATGATTTGTTTTCATTGGAATTTGTTTTGATTTGTTTTTCTTGAAGTCTAGTTATTGTGGTAAAATTTTCATGTCAATCCAAGTTGTTTGGAATGTTTGGGAGCAATTCGAAGTTCTAAACCCTGTCATTTTTGGAGTATAGTGAACTTTGGTGGCTTATATCTTCTTCGTACAAAGTCCGTTTTCAATAAAAACTTATTGGAAAAGTTGTGCCTAGAAGTCTAGTTTGTGCGGCTAAAATTTCATGTCAATCCAAGAAGAATTGAGTGACTGAGAAGCATTCTAGTGGGGAGAGGTTCAACCCTAGATGTGGTTTTTGCACTTTTTTTGACTATTTTTTGGCAGTTCGAAGCTGTTTTTTAAACACCATGACTCAATTTCATGAATTTTTTTTTCACCAATGTGTTTGTATAGTAGTTTTAAATCACTTTATACTGTAAATTTCTTTCATTTCAGTAGGTTTAGAAATCAAATTTCACCTCCAAATGTGTTTTGGGAAAAATTTCAGCATTCATTTTCAACACTTAATCATTATGATCTCGCAATCTATGCGACCAATTGACTTCAAGTTTTGTGCATGTCATCTAAAACATGTTTACTACGAGATTGTATGGTTGAGATTTGTATAACTTGAAGAAATTTAGGTCCGCATAGCTTCAAAAGCAAGGATGTTTTTGGACCCCGGATATCTCATGTCACTTTGGGGTTAAAGGAAACCCAGACTCTGCAACTATACCGTCTCTTTCTCGGGACCAGCTGTCTAGTTGCAACTTTCCAGAAGCCACGCTACATCCATTTCGGAAATAGAATTCTAGTAGCTTTTTTTGGAATTCTCCTATCTTCAACGTCTGGAGACGATTTTGCCACAGGAGTCCACCCCTCGCCACTAGTATCAAGGTCTATAGCCCGAAGTGAAGCTCGCAGCACACCTCCGGCAAATTTGATCAATCTGCTCTTGCTTGGAATTCAAAACGGCATTCTTTCTTATTCTCAATTTGTTCACAACTTGAAATTGCATAGTCGAAATTTAAAATCTCTGACGATGTCGACCTTGCAGCGCCCCAGCAAAGGTCAACCTCGTAGGAGAACTCGGAGCCGCCCACTGGAGGAAGATTTTGAGGAAGCATTGGAACGCGAGAATGAAGATGCAAGTTTGCAGGTACGATTCTAGATAGCATGAACTTTTCTTTTGTTCAATCTGAGTGGGTGTGGAGGTAGCTTGGATTGCATTGTGAACTGATTCCCGTAGTCGATTGAGGTACCTGCGGACAAGCGTCGGACCCGACAAGGGTCCTGCGGTGATCTCCGATTACCTTTGTATTTTGTCCCTGAAGGCAAATTCAGATGTGAACCCCTGCTTCAAGACCACTATTGAGAGTCTGAGAGATCATCGGTAGTCTCAGTCTGAGCATTGATCTTGGCTCACCAGCCTTGTTATAGTTTCCTGGGGGAAGGGTCCTTCGGAGCCTGCTGCTACCTTTCACTGGATCCTCAAGGAGAGTGCGGTTGGGTGATTTGCTCGGTGCCTACACGGGATCCTCAGGGAGAGTGCGGTTCGGTGATCTGCTAGGTGCCTACACGAGATCCTCATGGAGAGTGCGAGCGCGGTTGCGTGATCTACTCGATGCCTCTAGGTCCCGACTGTGTTGTATGTCCATGTCGCGGTTGTGTGATCTGCTCGGTGCCTCGGGTCCCGACTATGTTGCATGATCTGGTCGCGGTTGTGTGATGTGCTCGGTGCCTTGGGTCCCGACTGTGTTGCATGATCTGCTCAGTGCCTACGGGTCCCGACTTCTTTGCGATGTCGCCTAGTACTGTTGTGATCGTTGGACGCGAGTGGTGGTGGTGGGCATCCGGGGGGCGTGATTCGCCCATTGCTTGGGAAACGAAAGTTTGAAACTTGAATTATTAGTGTGGTTGGAAGGTGGGTGCCGTGTCCTTGTCTGTCTTGGTTGAAGTGTGTCCCTGTCTGCGTTGTTAGCGTTGTCCGCGTGAGAATCTCGTGACGTCTAAGACTCCCTGAAGACCGCTGCCGCGCCCCTGAGGGTCTCGTGGCGCGAGGGGAGGGGGGGGCGAATCAGTGAAAGATCCATCGACGCAACGATGACCGTCTTTCGATGCACGGTAGGCGGACTTGTCTGTCAAGATTCCCGGCTTCCGATTGCATTGATATTTGTGTCTGCGGAACCTCGTGCTACCCGAGCGGGTCTTGCCCCCTAGGTGTCCTGCCTGTCAACGTTGTGAATTGAATTGTCCATATGAAGTCCGTCGCCTTGATCGGTGGCGGACGTGGAGGGTTGGTCTTGTGCCGATACGCAACGCCCAACTGATCTTGCGGTGACTCCCGCGGCGAAAGAAATCTTGGGGCGAGTGTCCAGCTCCGCCAGGTCGACCCCAGATCCTTCGCTAGCATTCCCGTTCCCTTCCGAAGCTCTCCTCCAGCGAGCCCTAGGGATCAGCGTGACGCGAGGCGCGGTGGCGGTCGAGGCGGGGTCCAATCTGTGAGTTCGGAAGAACGAAAGTATATCGCGGCCGTTTTGGGGGGTATCTTGAGCAACCTGTCGACCTCCGTTGGACCCGACAGGGTTCCCTCGCAACGCTCCAGATACCCCCACTTTCTGTCATTTGAGACGTTCCTCCCTCGGTACCGATGCATGCTCTGTCTGCAACGTCAGTTCATGAGAAGTCAAATTGTTTTGTCTTGCGTTTGGGATGCGTCCAAGATGCGTATGTGCGTTCGGATTGGATTTGGTGACTAGCTTTGTTTACAAATAGGTAGGGTTCAAGCATTGTCCATTTTACAATGCGGTGAACTGCTTCCTTGAATTCTTGATTTGGTTAGTTTTGGATTTGGTGACCTTAGGTTCCTAAGTTTGTTGATGATTTGTGACCTCTTGCATTGTTGAGTACAAAAATCAGGATGTGTTAGTTGTAGTTTGGATGACTTTGGAATCAAGACATTCCCTCTTGGTGAGAGTAACAAATATACAAAAGAAAACTCCATAATGGAGATTCCAAGAATTTCATTTTTGGAGATAGCCGAATTATTTAATTTGAATCGATCCATTTTTCCAAAAGTCAGAATCTACGGGTAGTGGGAGCATCGCAGTGCATCCTCGTCGGGTCCGACTAAGGTCAAGTAAGTAGCTGCAACTACCCCTGTATTCCGTCACATGAGAGGGTCAAATAAAAAATAGAGTACAAGTACCACTTCGATGACTAATTTTGAGGGTGTCTTCAAGTTCTTCCATAACCCTTGTCGGATCCGACGGGCATTAAACGGAATCTGAAGACACCACATGAATCCGTCACATGAGGGGACCTAAACTAGAATTATATCCTTTTTTTTATTGTTTTCCTTCCAATGTTGATTTTTTTAATGATATTTTCTATTACATGTTCCTCATCATGCAAATATGTGTAATAGTTCATTATTTGAGTAGATTTCACTGAAATTACAATAATTCATATAGTAGGATACATAATTTTATGTCTACATGTAATTTCAGTTGTTCATAATTTATTAAAACAAACATTGAAAATGATATGAAAATTTTGAGAATGACTAATTTTATGCATGCATATTGTATATTAATTTCACATTGAATAAATTATATTAAAGTATGAAATTTTGAAAGGCTTCTACAGATTTTTTGTCTTTATTATTTTGAAAACATATTTAGATAGTTTAGGGTAAATAACTAAATTGTAAATTTCTTTACTTAGATTCATTCATGTATCTCATTTTTCCTCATTTTTCTTTCATTTTATGTTGGGATAAGTTCAAAGGATAAAGTATGTTATTAGATACCATCACTATAATAATCAAAGTAATTCCTTAATTATTTCCTTGAATAAGAGATGAAGCAATTGAAATGCATAGGTGACACTTGGCTTCTACACTTATAGTGTTCTTTAAAAATACTTTGCCTTAGAAAAATTAGATTTTAATTTTTTAATTTTTTTTGCTTTCCAAAGCTTTTAGAGGAGCATCCCTTGATTCATATTTCTTTGCATTAATTATTATGTCAAATATTAAATTGTTTGGTGGAATGCTTTGTAGATGGACACAACGGCCGTAAATCCTAGCATGGCATCATCTTCGCATGCAGAATCTGAAGTCTTGGGCCAAGAGATTGTGGAGGAGCGAGTTACACAGACGCCAAGGCCACTTCCAATGATGGAAAGCGACAATTTAGGACCTGAAGTGGATGTGGTGAGTTTTGATGATATTATGGATGCGTGTGATCGTGCTGCTGATGAACTTGAGCAAGATAAGGGAAGCCGAATTAGTTTCCCAAAGCCTCGTGATCCTAGAAAACCTGTTTTCTCAGCGGAGAGTTCTGACACAGAGGGTTGTGACATTTCCTCATTCAGCTTTGATGCTGATTTGTCCCCGTCGATTTCTAGTCCTTGGGGTCCTGTGCGTTGTGATTGTTCAAGACGGAAACAATTGCGATATAATCGCTTGGTCATCATTCACCAGTGTTCCAACTTTCAAGATGATGTAGACATTGAATGATTTTTTTAATGAAAAGGATACATGAATTTGTGGCAATTTATTCTATGCATATATAAATTTCCATTTGTCAAGTATCTATGTATGTATGACGTACACTATTTAAATACATTTAAGATTGATTCATTGTATGGAATTAATAAATTTCGTTCATAAATAACTAGCATTTTGTTTTATCAACTGGCCAAAAGCATAGCTAGAATTTTTGGTAATAAATTCTTACTATTATTGTATACATCATTGCACATATAATTTTATGATGAATACATTTTATTTAAGCTTCTTGTTTGACATTCTATTGACAAGGAGTGTCTTTCTACTATTTGGTGTTTTTTATTTAATAGAGAGAAGATTCGCCACTGATATTGTCCCAAAACCAGCAACACCAAGTTACACCTGCAATGGATGACTCTCAACAACTAGACATAGAAGGTGAAGTAATGTTAGGAGCGGGTCGAGATGAGATTTGGGACAAGGTACTGGAGGAGACAGAGTTTGAGGAAAAAGACAAAGATTTTCTTGAGGATGAGCTTCGTCGTTTTCACAAGGTCGACTTTGTGGCAACATTATCGATGCTGAGGTTTAAGCCAGAGAGCTTATTGCGCATGAAGATCCCGCTTTGCAGGTTAGTGCCAATGCCGATGGTTAAGCCAACACTTTCTTCTGATTTACAGAAACTTGAGCAAGACTTTGCTCATGGTTATCGAGATGGAGCAGCGTCATTTTATGTTTCGACAACCAATGAGGCCGGCGAGAGAGCAGAGTTCAGTAAGGAGGAGGTTCAAAATTGGGGCCCCCTATGGCAACAAAGAAATGATGAGTTCCTAGCATTTTTGGAAACAAGACCAGAGTTGCATTTCATGAGGAATATGAAGTTCTTCATATGTGATGGCAACCATCGACAGATTGCATGGATGAGCCATATCCAAAGAAAGTATCCTTTAGACATCAACTGGCATTTTTCGGTGGATTGCATCATGCTGGAAACCAAAGGAAGAGTAGAAATGACGATGCAAGTGATGCATGCAATTAACAAGTACGTGATTTGTTTTTCTTAATTTTTCCATTGTTTATTTATATTTCATCTTATTCATGTTGGTTTATGATAGATTGTGTGATTGTTGTGTGAATTGAAAATTTGAGTTTAATATTTCAGGTCCACTGAAGATTCACATGTGAAGACAAATTTGGTGCACACGTTGTATCGTGTGCAAAAGTACGGGAAAATGGAGATAAAGAAGATCTACGAGATGTTGAGGCCCTCAGAAAGGAAGCAATGCGTGTATCAAATGGGTAGAAAGGCGTGGTATTCCATGCCCGTGGAAGTTTTCACATCATTTAATTTTAGGGTGAGTTCAGTTTTGCCTACTACATTCTTTTTGTTTACAAAAAAATAAGGTAGGCGCTCTAAATTCTGAGTTTCATTACTTACAAATTTCTGGTGATGAATATCATTTGCAGCATGAAATTTCTCAGGCTGCGGACGTTGCTGCTCGACGTTACCTTGATAAGACACCTCCTGAAGAAAGAACCAACCGAGGAGTTGGTGACGCCATGAGATCTGCAGCAAAAGAAAAAGTCTCAAAGTTACGTGGAAAGATGGGCAAGTTACTAGCCGTTGCAGATCCTGCTCTTGGAAAAGAATTTCTTGAAGAGGTAATTTTAAAAATTCCAATCAAATGAGTTCTTTGTTTTGCTTATTTTGCGAAAAAGATGCATATTTATTAACATAATGTTATTTTGTAGGTGGAGGAGCATTGGATTAGGAATGAGGTTTCTGAAATGACTTTGGAAAAGCTACAATTGCTTGCAACAAGCACAATGTCTGCAGCTCATAAGCTCAAAGTCTTAAAATGGTGGAATTCTTCCGGTGCTTCAAAAGAGGCATTGAAGTTTCCAGTGCCCCCAGTCTCAGAAGATAAATTCACAATTTTTCTTGGAAAAATTGTTTGGTGGGCCGGGGTAATGTCCCTTACCATACAAAATGGTTGTTGTCAAGAATAGTTATTTTGAATGCAATTTCATGCCCTTTGCTGCATTTGAAATGAATAACTTTTTGTTCAATGGAAGTTGCATTTCTTGGATGAGAAAGTTAATTGTTTTGTTTCATGTAGCTTGAAGACGCAGCTCAGGAGTATTTAGACGACATTGTGGCAAATGACAAGCTAGTCATCAACATGGACTTGCCCAAACCCCTAGAAACTCTAGCGGCGTACATTCAGGGGTGGAGGGTGAAGCTATGGAAATATGCGTTTGGCCCAACTTTGAAGGGAACCAACAACTTCAAAAAGCATGATTCATTCTCGAGTCGCGAAGGATCGGACCAAGCCGTCCGGAGGGTTCTATACCGGTAAGATTTCAAATATATAATTTAATGTTGAAATTGACAAGTGAAATAAAAATTAAAAAATTATTTTTCAATTTTTATAATGTTTCTTTAAATCTCTTAGGAATCCAAAAGTAGGAGTACTGGGAGGGAGCCTTCATACCCTCGTCGGATCCGAAGGGGGTACAAGGGCTCCCTACCAGTACCCCCATTTTTTGTTTTCTAAGAGAACTTATCATTTTTTTTTTAAAATGATATGGTAGATGAATAATAAGTTTGGATTATTTCTGAATGGTTACTTATTTCAAGATGTTTATTTCTTTTTTATAAATTACTTTTAGGCAAATGAATAGAAAATAATAAAGAGACAATATTTTTTGATACTTGAAACTAGCAATTGGAATTTACCTTGTGTTCATTTTTTCTTGTTGATGTTCATTTAAAAAAAGTTAATAAAAGTTTTCTAGGGACCTTTTCCTTTGGTTCTATGTTGTATTTCTCCTTATGAATGAAAATTGTTCATTTTTCTGACTAAAAATAAAAAAAATAAAAAAATTGGAGTATCAAAAGGGACCATGAATACCTCCTTCGGACCCGACGGGGGTGTTCTGGCTCCCTTCTAGTACCCCACCTTTTGGTGAAGCATAGTTCAATGTAATCTTGGAAGGGATTCATTTCATGTTCAATTGAGTTCTTTGAACATTTATGAGTGTTGAAGTTGATAAAATACAAGACCTAATATTCTAAAAATTATATAGGCTACTATCTTTTCAAACATTGGCTTATGATTGTGCTCATGTTCTAGGTACTTCAATCTCGAGCTTGTTTCTAAAGGCGCTATTTCACAAGGCTCTCTACCTCCTTTCCTTATGTCTTGGGTGGATCGGAGTTCAAAAGAGTGCATGTTTTCACCCACTCAGCTCCGGACGTTTACAACAGCTAATTTGGTTGGTGGCGGATGGTACTTGGAGTGCCCACTGGAGTACACCCACTCTTCAGAAGTTACATTGCGTAAATCATTTGACGGACTTGAGGTGATTGATTTAGAGGTGCCCGAATTTGCGGACCTTCCCGATGCCCAAAAGAAGAAAGCTATTTTACGCAGAACAATTGCAGATGAGAAGAAAAAAAAAAAAAAAAATGACATGAAGGCTAACAAGGAGAAGAAAGGAGCAGAGCGTTTAGCAAAGTTGGCTGAGAAGGAGAAGGAGGCAGAGAAGGAAGGGAAGCATAAAGGTAAAGGGAAGAAGAAGGTGGAGGGTAGAGATCAAGTGCCTGGATCTTGTACAGTGGACCAAGGATCGCAAATGGAGTCTGGAATACGTAGTGGCGTGAAGAGGAAGGCGGTCTTGCAAGAGCTCACTGAAGAGATGGTCACACAAGGCACCCAAGTGATTGTTATTGGAGATGACGAGGAGGTGAACACGGAGGAGTTGATTCTCAACAACTCTATCATTGATGTGATGGAAAATGAAGGCAAGGGAAATGGATCATGCTATGGGGAAGTTATGGAGTTCTTGGTGAAGGTGTGTATTTTATATTTGAGTTTTTGCCATGTCACAATATCAACATATTGCATGAACTTGTTATTTTGAATTCTTGGAATCATTTATAGATATTTTGTATGCAGGTGGCTGATGGCAAGACTCGCATGTTCAATGGCGAGATGAGCAAAAAGGCTGGAGTTGATCTCATTTTGTTTGACCTTCAAGAAAACCTCCCTGTTCCAGGAGTGTCTGTACCAGAAAACCATGTGCCCGAATGGAACCATGATAAAGAGTTCAAAGAGATTGAACAGGCAATTTTATTTGCAACGAAACATTTGCAAGACAATGGTTATTTTGTCATTTTTCATTCCTGGAGTGCAAAGGCAAGGGGAGTGGTGGTTGGTTTGACTCAGGCATATCCATTCTTAAAGTTGAAAGAGTGGTTGGGAATCAATCGCATGCACTTGACTTCAGGCCTCAATCCGACAAACACGGTATGGATGTCTTGCAATTTAGTGGTTGTTTTATTTTTGTGCTTGGGATTGATTGCATTATGTATTATAAATGTTTAATTGAATTTTGGACTTGCAGACAATGAAGTTCGGAATCTCGTTGTTGGTGAAGAAGCTTGACAAGAGACGGAAGTCTCAGTTCAAGTTCAATTTGACTGAAGCAATGAAGAAGGCCAAAGTAGATCTTGAACGTGACGATACGTTGATCAACTATTCCACCATTGACAATATGTTGATGAATGGAAGCGTACCGTGGCGGGGTCCTCGTGAGAAAGACGCAAGGCTTCTTCAATTCATCATTGAAGGAACAACAAGCGAAGGAGACATTGTCTTCGATAATACAGGAGCAACTAGTAAGGTTAAGCTCAAGTGGAATTGTTTTCATTTATAAAATTCTGAATCTCCAATTTTGCTAATGAATTGCATGTGTTTATTGTTAGGTGCATCAATTACGGCATGTCGAGGGACGGGCCGACATGTTGTAGCTTTGGAGAAAGATGAAGCCATTTTCAACGCGATCTTGCTGCCTATGAAGAGGATGATTGAGGAGGAAGAGACAACAGAAGAAGAAGAGGAAGAGGATGACAATATTAAAGATCCTGATGCAATGGAGGTGGAGGTCTTTAGTTTTGCTCGAAATCAAAACACTAGTAAGTAAGTTTTCAGAGGTGTGCATTCAATGTGAATATTTTGTTGCTTGTGTTTATGATTTTAACATATTTTAATTTGATTTTGCAGACACCAAAAAGTGACATTCCACGATGCAACATTGCGCAAAAGAAGACTTGTTTTGACTCCGGGAAAGTCTTTTCATTTGCCAGTGTATGCAGAGCAGATGGCCTCGGCATTTATAGAGTTTGGTGGTTCTAAACCAAAGAAGCGACAAGACACTTATGCTTTAAATGTGTTAGAGTATTTAGATGTAAGTGCATCGGAAGGTAGAGAGACTTCTAATTCTTCTACCAACAATGATTCTGCAACCGAATCCTCTGTTGCCTAGATTCACAAGGTAGACATGTCTTGTGAGTTATAGTTTCTTGTATTTCTTTTTTCATATGAGTGGATTTGTGTGTTTTATGGTTACATTCATTGTACACATTGTTATTTTCAAATTTTGTCTTGGAGTGAACCCTAAACCCTAAACATTCAATACCATTAAACACATGTATAGAATAACTTACCACTACATATCCTAAATCCTAAACCCTAAATCCTAAACCTTTATACCGTAAACCACTTATATGTAATAATTCATGTACAATTGTTTGGGTTTATTTGGATTGAATTATTAACCATTTTTCCTAAACAATCCAGAAAGATTTTGTCTTCAAAATTATAAAAATGAACAATCATAAGATCCACAGTCATAGGTCCTTCATCTGAATTTCCAGTAAAAAAGTTCCCGCTCTCACGCTCACAGGCTCACACGCTAGCAACTCTGAAATCCTGTAGGAACGATACACGAGTCATCTAAGGTGTTTTACATCAATTTAACACTTAAGGGTAGGATTTGTGCTTCCTTGTGCTATGACAACTATGTTTATTTTTTTTGTTTTCTATAAAGGGATGGTTGGTATATGCTCCTTTTATATATATTAAAGTCTGTTTTGTTTTAAAATCTTTACAAAAATTTGGTAATTTTATGGCTTGATTTTTCAAGTATATTATTATTTTACTTGAACTTCTTTGGTAATAAATGATTTTAATGTTACTTTATTGTCCAAATCATGTTATTGTACCTTCCTCATTCCCTTCTAGATAGGAAATTTCCTTAAAAGTAACCTCATAAATAAAATATCCTCTTGGCTTTTTCAAGTCAAGTTTTACCTAGACCTTTTTCAAAATATTTCCAAGGCTAAGGTAACTCAAGGTATAATTATTTTACTAGTCTATGGGTGCCAGTTTGCAATTGAACCATATACTAGGGATAATTTGAGTCTAAATTGGCCATCATCTAAGGTTTTGGACCTATGACATGGCCCATTCTATTCCCATGATTTGTCACTTATGTTTAGTCAAGTGACAACTTCTCACTTAAATATTTGAGCCTCACTTTGTTGCAACCTGCATTAGGATCTTGATTGGTAGTTTGTACAAGTGATTGGGAGGTAATTTGGGAGTTTATAGTAGTGATTAGAGATGGCTTCTTCACATGTTCTTAGTGATTGACAAGATGTTAAACTTTGCTTTAGAAGTCTTTTTGTCTTGTAAAATGTTTTGAGATTTGTGGTAGTATTTTTCTACTGTAATTGCAATGACACAGTGCTGTAAATTAAAGACACTTCGCATGCGCATTCTAACCAATTTTGTATTTGTTGGATTGTATGGATGTAGGTGAGGTTCATAGCCTCTTTAGAATGATTCAATTTGCAACTCATCTAAAACTTTGACACATTTGGTCTCACGGTATTCTAAATCTATTTGAGGATTGGCTGGATTTAGTTCATTAACATGATTAGACTAATAGTCTAGCTCAAAAGAAGTTCTACTTAGTGGAAATTTTACCATGTAGTCACATTGATGTAATCTATATTGTTTTTTTTGGAGAATCTTTTTGTACAAAGATTTTATACTGAGTTGATGACCAGTTTTATACTATAACCTCATATTCATTATTTTGGGAGATTAAGAACCTTCCAAAATAACATTGTCTATTTAGAATATTTTTCTTGATCATGCAAGTGACAAATGCACCATCTTCTATATACCAAGTCATGCACTCTATAGTTCATTGTAACGGGTTATTGCTCTCTTTTAGGTGGTCTATGTTTGATTCCTATTGAATTTGTATGAGCGACTGAGAGAACTACATGATATGGTACTACTAAGTGAACTTTGCAAATAGGAAACTTATAAGTACAAATTTGTCCCCTATTCAAAAATGTGACAAGTGCATAATACATTAACAAAATAAAAAGTGGTTATATCCTCTATCATCTTTTTACATTTCCAATAAATTTTTAATTGAAGTTAATACAAACAATATACTATAAAAATATAAGAATATAATACAAAAATATAATGAAAAATATATAGATATTACGGAGCAATGCACTTGTTTTGTAAAAACAGAACATGCACTTGTATTCATTCATGCCATTGATAGCACATTAGGAAAATCAGATTCAGATCTTCAAATTTATACCATCTATTATAAAAAAAAATTCAACAATTACACAAAGCATGAAAATAGAAAACCAACAACTATCTAAAATATAAAAATAAAGTATTACAATGAATACATATTAGTCTCTCAAATATATAAAGTACATCAAATATAGGAAGCCAAACTCCGATTGATGACTTCAATTTGAACAATAAGAATCTTGATAAAGCATTGAATTATCTCCCTTTTGATATGTGACTTCCATGCTGTCATTAGGCAATTTGTTTCCTCCCAAATTGGAAGATCATCTTTATTGACCCTCCAACGCAAACTTTTTGTGCTATCTCAACTAGTGTAGAAGTCTTGAATATCTTGATCTTTTGATGTCAGATGGTAGTATTAAAGAACACAATTTGGTTTTTCAGGATTACAATTTGGATTAGACAATGCCCTTAAGATCCAAAATAGTCGAGTGTCACCATCTACAAGCCGAACTGCAACAAAGTAACCTTCATATAGATCTCGACCCACCCTAAAAGAAGGTTTGGGCGGCTACGCAAAGGTCCAATATAGAAATCGTCCTCTCTAAACTCTTCAAGATCCTCGCCATTATCTCCTACCTAATCTTCAAGTTGGCTAGAAACCATCCTTCAAAACATTAGAGTCAGGCAATGATTCTTTCAACGCTACCTTCACATCTCGCCAATAATGAAGCAAATGCTCGTATCGTCTTTGGTATTTTCAGTGATGTTTGCATTGCAAAAAATTTCTCAATATTTCACAAACCTAGATATACCTTTCACAATGTCCTCCATGCCTCTTATTGTATGTTGTAGAACAAACAACAATACTATATGAGGCTACAAACTGCGCCCCTCAACATCTTCTTTTCACAACTTGATGCCTCCTCCATCTTCACCTAACTACTCCATATCCATATACAATAATTTGTACTTCATTATAGGACACCCGTTTGAATCAAGATAGAACTTCATTTATTGTAGTTTTGTATGTTCCACAAAGGTATCATCACCATCCACAACAACACTAACAATAAAAATTTTAAAATCAAGAACTTCTACAAGGTGGGGGATAGTGGGAATGGATTCCACATCCATGAATGACTTCATCAATATGGGGATTGTTGGGAAGTTCTCCTTCTTCAAGAGCATGCTCCATCTTCCAGATAGCGCATCAATGTCGTTATGCGTATGATTTACAATTATGAAGTTCACATAAACTTCACGAAAGATCCTCTTTCCAACAAAAAGAGACCGAAGTAGAAGACATATCTATTTTTATTGTCTCCAATGGCATTGTCCATCTACACATTTAGAATAGGCAGCAATGGGGTGGTGGAATAGAGGCATTCAGAGGAAGAGGTAGTGATGCTTCACACATCTCTACCCCTTTCAAGACTGCATTAAACAATATAGTGGACCTAGAGTCAATAAATAATTGTCAAGAACAAGATTTTGGCGGCAACTCCAAATCTCTCAATAACTTTGTCATAGAACCAATGGTGTAGTTTGAGTTGTATGGAAAGAGATTCAAACCATAATGTGCTTAATGCACATCCGCATGGCCATGCACAATCATACTAGTGATAAACACTGGAAATTTCACAAGGTCATCAAGGTCTTTTATTTTGTAAGAAAATATCTGCAAAATAGTCTTGGCATAATCCATTTTGTCGTGTATAATGGTAAGGCACTCATGAGGATAATTCTGTGAATGGTATTGGTTTGCATAATACAATTTCTTGTGCGCTTAAGCAACACCATGATGTTTATATAGCCGTGTCATCCACTTGAAGGCAGTTTGGAACTCAAAGATAGCACCCTTCATAATCTCTTACAATTTATTACAAGTATCACATTGAACAAAGTTATCTTCTAGCTTCTTTACATCATACTCAAAGAACTTGGTTGATCTAATCTTGCTCAAATTTGAAGCTTAGACTAGATTCAATCCAAAAGCATCATTAGCCTCATTGATTTGTGGAATTTGATCATTCCATTGAAAAGTAGCCGGAAGAATCATGGAGACAACCTTTTCCCCTATCTTCATAGTGCAAGTACAATGGGCATGTGATTTGCTCCAAGATGCACTTCAATGTAGCAACGACTTGTTCAATGTATTTCCTTTGTCTTACCAATCTTGTATTGTTGTGTTCTCTAACTTCCCAATGCTTCTTCACATACGTTTGATAACGATAGGATATAGATTCTGATACCCTAAAATGTACATCCACACTCGCATACGTACAAGTATCTCATCGACAACTATCCACTTTTTTCCACGTGGATCATCATAGGCCTGCCTATGCACTTCTATCTTCATGAAGGCCCTATGCTTGAACATCAAATTCCAATACATACGTTCTCGAAAGGTTTGAATCTTGTACTTTGGAAATGGTTGAATGCAATTGTGGCTACAACAAACTTTGTTAGACACAACATTGATGGACTCTTGCGTAAAGAGATCACTATATTTTTTCACGAGGTTTTACGGGATGGATTCCTCACCAAACTTGTATACAATCAAACAAATGTTAAACATAGCGAGTTTAAGAGAGTAGCTTGAAGACAATTAAATTTATCTCGGACCTCATGGTTATGCAAGCTTACTCTATGGCAATGTACGAGTTTGATAGGCCAAACTATTAATGAATACACTTGCTCGAGAGGGATGTCCACTTTAGAATGTATCTTCGCAACATATACAATTACATGAGTGTCTTCAAGAGGACCACTTTTTCCAAATACCAAGTCCGAATTCACACTATAGTAGGTATCTTTTCCAACTAATAAGCCTTTACAATTGTATAATATAACGTGCTTTGTAATCCCCAGTCGGCGAGGTAGTCCTTCACACTCAGAAATTTCAGCATTCATTGTCTCAAGCGTTTGTTGCTCGTCCTCCAAAGATTCCAACATGTCCATGGACATAAAAGTGAAGTCCATGATTCTTGCAATGAAAACAATTTTAGACTGAGAAACACACATGAGAAAAAATTCTATCTTTTATTTTCGTCTCTTTAGGTCTACAAATTCAGATTGGCAAGACTTGAATTTCGAAAGTGGATTTCATAATATATTCTAATTCAATTTAGGTCGAGGCAACTTGAATGATAGGGAGCTCATATTGTTTCTTGAAAATATCAATTTAGGTCGGTAAGACCTGAACTGCAAATGTCCTTGATACTATTAAGAATTCGTCCATTCAAGTCAAGCCGACTTGAATGTCATAAAGATGATAATGTTTCCTCCAAATCTCAATTCAGGTTAGTAAGACCTGAATTGCAATATTCCCTGTAACTATTTAGAATTCGCCCATTTAGGTCGGGCCAACTTGAATGTTATGATGCTTCTTACGCATCTTCAAAATCTCAAATCATGTCGGTAAGATCTGAATTGCAAATATTGCCATCACAATTTACAATTTGCCCATTCAGGTGAACCCAAACTAAATGTCAGGAAGATGCCAATGCGTCCTTCAAATCTCAAATCAGTTCAGTAAGACCTGAATTGTTAATGTCCCTCTCAACATTTAAGGCTTTAGGATTTATGTTGGTCAGACATGAATTTCATAAAATTGATAATATTTCTTTGGAATCTCAATTCAAATCAATAAGACCTAAATTGCAAAAGTTAGTCTCCTAATTTAGGATTCTGCAATTCAAGTCAGGCCGACCTGATTGTTAGGAATTGATTATGTTTATTGTGAATCTCAATTCAAGTTTGATTGACCTGAATGAAAAAAAGTGCATGTCAACTCTACAAACTGAAATTGAAAAAGTCTCTTAAATTATCGTTTCTATAGTTTAGATTAGTCTAACCTAAATTGTTGAGGAGTTCACGTGAACTTGTAATTTTTGCTATCTAAATATAGTAATTTAGATAGTATATTTGTGGACATGAAGATGTTTCGGAAATTCTGGCTACAAATTCAGACTATCAACAAGAGTTCTACATTTTGTAGTATAGCAAAGGAACTGAAAGACAACACAATGAAACACTACAAGAAGATAGTGCAAACTCACATGCCATGAACCTACAAATAGAAGTGTACAAAAGGTTTGCATGGGAAGAGTGCTTTGTGATGAATCAGAAACTTAGAAATATACCAGAGAAATCCTTTGTGGGGAGCTACAAACCCTAAAATCATTATCAGTTGTTCTTCATCCTAATCTGCAAACCTTAAAATTTACAGCTTTGATTTCACAAAACTATTGCAGAAGACTAAACCCCACAACAAATACTATAAATGCTTCCTCCTTGAAGTGTGAACTCCCAAGAGTGTGAAATACCACTTTGTAGAACAAATAATAGTACTTGCAAATTCAAATTGCAAGACAACATGGCAGGGAGAAAAGAGCACGCGAGTAGAGGTCCAATGACAAGCAAGAAAATGAGGTTAGAGCATGGTGCACGAAGAGAGTTCTCCAAGACCTTCCGACAGAAATGAAAAAGACGGGAATGAAGAAGGCGGGAAGTGGACTACTTAGGTTTGAATTTTGGATTGCCAAACCAGTAATTTCGCCAACTTTTAGTATTGATGGTCACGTTCTTCACAGTTGTAAAGTAGTCCATTACAATTAAATGTAGGAGCCATTTTAAGACTTCTAGCCACCATTAATGTCAAAAAGTATAACCAGATTTGAGTTCCACAGTTAAGAATATGGAGGAAGTTCGATTCCTAGGTTGGCGAAGGAAGATCAAATGCCACAATTTCTGATTCTATTGATCATTTTATCTCAATCCAAAAAAAAGGACCTCACTTTTCTGGTTAAAGAAGTATGGGTCTATGGGAGCCAACCATTTCCAACCACTTAGGTAATTAAGGATATTTAGAGTTCAGTTTTTTTAAGTGCAAAATTTTTTCATACATAGAAATCGAACTGAAAATGATTGCATATTTTTATAGAATTTTATCATACATTTTCATTAAAGTCTTAAATTCTTTTCTATTACTCTACTTGCAAAGAAATCAAAAATTGCTATCTACAATTATTAGTTTTAAAATCACAAGTGCAAAATTTATTGTTTGAAATCCATGGTATTTAGGGTTTAGGGTTTAGGGTTTAAAGTTTTGGGCTTTGGCTTCCCTAGGTCAGGAATATATAAAAATCATGGTCAACTTTTTTTTTAGAAGTTAATATTTGATTTTGATATTGACCACAAAATTTAGATGTCCCTCCAATTGAAGTTCAAACAATTTGATTGAAATCAGTATAATTTGTTTTTGACAACAAACAACAAAAAAATACATAAAAGTTGTAAACATGATGAAGAAGTACAAATCATGATGTGCATCATTTTTGGATGAAGTGTTTTCCATTGTAACAAGTATTCAAGGTAGTTTAGTGTCCTCCAAAATTGTATTTGGAAAACCCATTTGAAAATAGAACTTGAAATTGATGTTTTAGGAGAGTTGAAAAAAATACAAAAAAAATTTAAACATGTTGAAGATGTATAATTCATGTTTGTCTCATTTTTGGATGACGTATACTTAAATGTATATCATGTCTAATAGAATGATATTTGTCAATTTTATGTATTCTTCTCAAAGATATAGAGATTACAAATTTTTTTTGGCTTCTTGGCATAAAATAAAAAATCAAATTTGTTTGTAATTGACCTTCATGAGCTAAAATCATGATTTCCATGGAAATGAAATGGAATTGTTCAAGAAAAAAAGAATGCATATGGATTTTGGGCTAAGAACAAATTGTATATAGATTGTGTTGGTGTGGCACGCCACTTCATTACACTCTATAGGATTCTATAGTGCCAATTGGTGGTGGCAACAAGGTTTAAGGTTACAAAATTTTCTTTATTAACGTTGTAAACTATGCCAACAATTCCAAAAGTTTTATTACTATCGTGAATAATTTGTTTCTTATGCATGATTTTAGGGTAACTAAGTTGCATAATGAATGTTTATTATCATTTGCATGTCATAACTTTTTTATAACTTCCATGTATTTGTTCACACAAATGAAGTGAACATTCCATAGTATTTTTACTTTAGTTAAAAAATATAAAAATTAATCTTCATCCTTTCCTTCATGTCCATCCATATTGAAGTACTACTCTTAAACTTTTCAAAATGCTAATGCACACCCTACATACACAAAGTATGAAAAAGATATGCGAATTTGAAGTTATTAGGGCTTTACAAGTGAGAAATTAGTACTTTCCTAATTCATCCATGCCTTGGAAAAAACCCATTATTTGCACATTTACTTTTCCCAAAGTTAACTTTGAATTGCAACATGCTGTTAGACATGTCGAGGCATTTCAGACACATTCCATTCAATTATGCTAAGCAAAAGTTTAGGGTCGGATGAAATTTAACAAAAAAATGTATATACTTTTGTTAAGGCTTTAAACTTGACTATACAACAAGTGTAGTTGTTCAATAATTTCATGTATTTAAATTAAATGATTGTAGAATTTAGAACTTGCCCATTAAATTTTTTTCATTAATATACATGTAAAATTATCGACTTTTATGACTTTGTCTCATGAAAGTAAAGTGGACATAATGATGACAATATATGTTATGAACATATTCAATTAGTAGGACAATTTCATGAACTTAATATTTTCATAAATTTCACATAATTATTTACAACATCTGAAATTTGTAAGACCCTTTCTTTTCTTAAGCTTACATGCAACTATATAAAAGTTGATTAAATCAAAATGAACACTTCATAGGACACATTTTTTTATATACAACAAGTATATTCAACATTTAAAATCTTATGAATAATTTCTATAAACTAATTATTTGTTTGAAAACAATGGAAGCACGAATTTCATGTCTCCAAATTCTTTTAATCTTGCATACTAATTTTTTCCACATATAAAAAGACAACATTTCTATCATCTATTTCGTAGGTTTTTTTAAATACAATAAACGGATTCATTTAAAAAATTATGAAAATAAATTTGTATGAGCTAATTTTCTGTGTAATAAACTTTCACCATGAATTTCAAGTTTTGAAAGAATTCTAGAATTTGGATGTATTCATCAATTTTGCATTTTACCAAATTCATGCTACAATTTTTTTTAAATAACCATGCAATGACAAAAGAAAACTTTTGATGATCTAATTGAGTGAACTAAAATTCCTAAAATAATGGAAAGTCAATGAATTAGAGAAAATAAAAATAGGAACAACTTCAAAACAACCCCAATATTCATATGCTACTCTCTGATTTATGAAATTCATGCTAAATTTTTTTTACATAAACATGCAATGACAAAAAAAACTTTATCCGCTATACTTTAGTGAACAAAAATATCAGAAGTCATAGACAATCAATGAGAAAGTGGGAAAAAAATAGGGACAAGTTGAAAAGTAACCCCAACATCATATACTACTCTTCAATTTATGAAATTCACACTATTATTTTTTTTAAACAACCATGCAATGACAAAGCAAATTTTTGATGTTGTACTTTAGTAAATTGAAATTCCAGTAGTCATGAAAATTCAATAAACAAGTGCAAAAAAAAAATGGGGCAAGTTCATAACAACCCCAACATTGATGTACTACTCTTTGATTTATGAAATTTAGCTGCCCAACACACTACAATTTTTTTTAAATAAACATGCAATGACACACTTTTTTGGCACTTTTTTGGCTGCACTTTAGTTAATTAAAATTCCAAAAGTCATAGAAGGTCAATGAGAAAGTGTGAAAAAAAAGAAGGACAAGTTCAAAAGTAACCCAACATTCATATATTTTTCTTCAATTTATAAAATTCATGCTATAATTTTTTTAAATAACCATGCTATGACAAAGCTAACTTTTTTCATGCTAACATTCTTGGTATTTGTACATGCAATGGATACCCACATCCATCTGTATTCTACATTAATGAACTAAAATTAATAAAAGTCATGAATATTTATTACAGAAGGCACCAAAAAATGAAAAGAAGTGAAAGCAATTAAAACATTTATGTATTAATATTCACTTTAAGCAACTCAAAAAGAGCATTACTATCTTTTTAAAATGAAGGGAAATAAATGACATTATTTTTAATTAAACTCTTCAAACATGAGTGGCTTTATATGAAATAAGTAGGCCACTCAATTGGACATCAATGATGGCCTCAAAGAAAGCATCATGATGTTGGTTTAATCAATGGTGTTAATGTACTATGTTCTATGGTAATGAATTATTATATTCATTTAATTTATTCTATACCAGTTTTAATGTTTAATTTCCAAAATAGATAGTTATCATTCAATTCGATCATGCATACAAAAGATATGTACATTAGTAGGTTTTCATTTCATGTTCTGTATTTTGAATGAATTCTATATGATGTTTTGAAATAGAGACATTTGCTTAAAATATTTGCAAATGCATATCAAATTCAAGCAATTATGTATTAGAAAATGCATTTGACATCTTTACATTATATTCTTTTATTGAAGTATTTTGTAATTTTGTATGAATTCTTTTAATTTCATTATGCAAAAATTGCATGACATTTACATGAAGGACCTCTAAAATAAAAAAAATTTAGGATATAAATTTCATGTCTAAGTTCAAATCATGCAAATATTTGCATACAAATAATGAAATTATTCATGCAACCAAATACAAATACCTACAACTTTTAACCTCATTTTATTTTTATAAATTGAAAAAAAAATTGCATGACATGTAGACCATAGCCCTTCAAAAGAACAATGGTTCATGGATTTTATTTTTTTGGCATGTTGCAAGTTTAAACATATTTGCATAAAATAAATTACAAGATTGATGGAATGAAAATAATGAGAATGTATGCAATGAAATCCATAAATTTCTTAATTTAATTTCGCAAAAAAGGTAGGGCTTGTATTTTGGCTTGTAAAGACAAAATAATCTTTAAATTGGAGTGTAGATGATAGAAAAAGAAAGGTACAAGTTCAGTACATGCCTAAACACCAAAATCCATGGGCATTACATGTTTCTTGAAAAAATATTTCAAGTTTGCATGTAACCTCATTTAAATGTTCAAAAACCAAGCCAAGCTGCCAAGTTTAATATATGCCTAAAAATAAGATAATTAGCTTGTAGTTTGTTCGTCCCGTTTTATCCATTCACAGCCATTGTTTCTTATCACCCCAATCCTGACCCATTTAGAGACACCATAGGATAGGCCAATGAAGATCTGCTTGAGGATTAAAAGATTAGAAGACTTGACACGGCTTCTCATTATACTTACTCTAATTGTAGCTAGGTACTTTGCGTATTCCTAAAGCAAACTCCTCTATACTCAACACCGTGTTAGGAGCATTCACCACATTTTCAACTAGTTGTGAACCACCATATTGGTTCACTTTTAATATAATAAAAAAGATTAAAAAACATTCAAGAGTTTTTAGTTCAAAAGTGTTAGTACTTTAGATTAAACTACAACCATTAGTTAGAAGGCTTTTATACATAGGAAGTAAAACTAGATCAAAATTGCAAACCCAAAAAATATATATAAAAAAGGTAAGAAATACAAAAGTTTAATGAGAACAAAGACTAGAAGTGAAAATGAGTCTAAATATAAATGGAAGACCACAAAAAAATACTAAACATGAAAAGCACAAAAGATATTAGTAAATTTAAAACTACTAGGAAAACACTAATTTCGTCATTAGTAATGGATGAACATGAGTAGGAGTATTAGTGAGGAAGTTAGGGAAACAAACAAATTAGGGTTAGGAGTTCCTTCTTCTTCCTCTAATTTTTTTTTTGTGTGCATGTTTTGTGGGAGGTATATGAAGATAGTGAGAAAATTGAGCAAAAGATATTAGGAAATGATTGCAAGGAGTTAGATTCGGACTATAGCCAATTTGTCGAGTAGGTTTTCACCTTGGAAAGAAAGAGCTGGGTGAAAAGTGAAAATTGTTTAAGGCAGATGGAAAAATGTTGGAGATAAGGGGTGTTGCCGCAACAATTGAGAGCTTCAGCTTTGACGAGCAACTGTAGGAACGTGGGAGGTTAAATGGAGCTGAATTTTGGAGGAATAAAGAAGTTTTAAGTAAGCTTCCAATGAACCTAGTCTTGTCCAATTTGGAGCTGGTACAAAGAAATGGTGGCCAATTTTGTGAGAGGTGGTGTGTTGCCGTGGAATTTTGAGACAACCAACTTCAACGGGCTATTGTGAGAATATGACAAACTTAATGGAGGTAAATTTTAGAGGATAGGAGTGTCTTGAAGCTAGCTTCTAATCTAGCCAAGTCTTGGTGAATTTGGAGCTTGGATGAGATAGTGGCAATCAAATTGATGGCGCAAGGTCTGCTGCTGCAAGGAGTTGAAGCTGCTACTTTGGAACCTGATTGTGAGAGATTGGAACAACCAACGAATCTGAAACTTTGGGAGGTTGAAGATGATGAAGTTAGCTTTTCAAAAAGCTAAGTCTCAATCAATTTGGAAAAAGGAAGTGGAGATGGTGACCAATTCTTTGTAGGAAGGTTGGCTACCGCTAGGAGGAGGTGCCAATTGAAGGTTTTGTATATGCTTCTCCATTTGTAATTGGACAATTGCAATTTTCATTGCACTTTGTTATAAAACATCTTGTAAAATCAAATACATATTGAACTTAGATATGTAACTTGCCTTGGGTGAAGAGTCTAAAAAGAAAGCATGTCATGGTATGTGCTGAAATTGGGAAGTAGGGTCCAATTGGGGCCGTCTTAGGGCCTTTAAAGGCACTTTTGGATGGTATTCTAGCATAAAAACTTGTCCTACATCCTTAGAATGTTTGAAGAGATACGAGGGAAATGTTAGGGAGTAATTGGGAGTGGTTTGGGAGGCTGCTTCTTTTTCACTCAGGCTTAGTTTACTAAAAATTTACTAAATGAATTGGGAAATCCATTGCTTGGAGGCATTTAGATTAGAATCCCATACACTCCTTTTAGACCAACTTTGTGGATGGGTTTTGCCTCACGGTGAAAAACACTCACATTAGTTCCTAGGAATTTTGCTCTTGTTTATAACCTTTCTTTTGAAATGGGATATTGAAGTTTTTCTAGTTGCCAAGTAGTTGGGAATCTAAAAGTTCATAGATTTCTCATTTGATATTTCCTTTAGAGGTCACAATTGATGGAAGAGGTTTTTAACATCAGTCTATAATTGTGTTTTAGCAATATTTCTTGAAGAGGGAAACATGAAAAATGTCATGGATGCGGAGTGTATCTAGTAATTTAAGGCAATATACTGCATTTGATAGTTTGGATATAATTGGAAATAGATTCAAGAACTTAAAAGTTAGTTTTTGTAATCGCTCTATTGTATTGATATTATTGTGATAAAGAAGTACTTTGTCAATGATTAAAAAGGCCAATTGTAGCCCAGCTCCTTGATTATAGTTTTGTTCTACCTATTCGTTCGCGATTGCGATAATTGTTTTGACCTCATGTAAATTTTTTGTAGGTGTCAAATTCTATTTTTGACTATTGGAACAGTTAAAGTTGTTGGTATTGTAAACGATAATAAAAGATGCTATCCATATGTAACAAAAAATGGTGAGAATTCTATTGCAAAGAGAATTGAGTTGTTTGTGAATTCCATCAAAGGGAGAAGATTAGCTCAATTCATTGTCTTCTTGTCTTGTAGTGAGTATATGTAAGAATTGTTCCAGCACTTGGTTGACCCACTCTATCTGACCATTTGATTAAAGATGGAAAGTCATTGTTAGAAAATGGAGGATGCATGGGAATTCCCATAATCAATTTATAAATTTTAAAACAAAATTGAGCCATAGTCGGACATTATTTTGTTAGGTGGCCCATGATACTTCCATATGTGATGAAGATATAAATGTGGCTGTTTTGTTGGAATAAAATGTGTCAACTTTGTGCATGTTCTTGTCAACGACTACCATAATTCATATCCTTTGCCTTTTGGAATTTAACAATAAAATCATTTGTAATCTATTTCTATGGTACCTCAATAATAGAAATTGGTTGTAATGAACTATATCAAGCATGATGTGTGTGTTTAGAGTATTGATAGAGGTCACACTCGTCAACATAGCAATGAAGATATTAGCAAAGTGTAGGCCAATAAAAAAATCTTGCCACTAGATCTAGGGTTTTTGCCCATCATTAATGTCCTACCGTTGAAGCATTGTACCTAAATTGTGAAATCTGTTGTCAAAGTTCACTTGAGAAGAAAAGCAAGACTATATAGACAAACCTTCTTATAATATTGTTGCTTGTTTTTTTTAATGTATGGATGAGTCTACCTAACAAATATGTTGATTTCTTTTAACAATGCTTGTAATACTAATTTTCTAAAGAAACACTACTTTGAATTATAGTAGGTTGAAATATTATTCTATTCTACTAATATCTATAAAAATAAAATTTATAGTGACACTAATTTTTTAGGTGATGCAAACTTCTCCCTTCACAAGTAAGGTGAACCAATCTATTACCATCCAAATTGCAATCACGTCCTCATGTACATTTTACATACATTTTAGTTCTAAAATGTATCCATAGGATAATTATGGGAGAAGGAATTCAGATGAGAGTAGTAATAAGGTAACAACCCATTATCGTTTGCTTTCCAATTTTGTCACTAGACCACCTCAATTCCATCACCTAACTTTGGGCCCAATTCCATCTAGAAAACATCCAAATCCATTCTTTTTATGACAACAAGGGGTAACGTGTCACTCCATTAATGGTGAATACTTAGTTCTTGACTTGGGTGGTTATGAGTTGGTTAGGGAATGTTTATGACTGTAGTCTATGGGCGGTTTTGCAATAAATTTTGGGATAGAGCACTTTCAAAATTCACAAAAATTACAATTTTAATTGAAAAACTATGATTCCACTTGGTTTTGATTTGTGAAACAAGTTGACACCTCTGGAAAAAAAAATGTGAAAGAAATGTGCCCCTTTTGAATTTGGCCCCAACATATTCAGATTGCAAATCAGGGTGCTAATATGCTTGTCTACCTTACGTGCTGGTTTTCCTCCCGGACCAATCCGTGTGCCTGGGGTTCCGAATGAGGTGGGGGCAGGAGAAGAATGTCTTTCGCCAAAGCATTCCAAAGATGACGGACGGACGGAAGCGTCCGTCCATCCATTCTGAAGTTCATCCATAATGCATCCATCCAAGGGCTCCGCACTTTCGAGCGAGAGCATATTCGATCCATGCGATGACCGCCGAGTGGTTCCCCGACCCCCCTGAGGACAACCCGGATACCGTATAGCAACCCTATTTATACCGTCGGCATACAAGAATGAGCGGAGCCCCCACAATGGGGGGCCGGGCGGGATCCAGAGACCCCGCCACACTAAGTGAAGCATAAGCTTCATGATTCTTGCCGCACTTCGAATTGATTTCACCGGAAAGAAGCAACGTCGAAGAAACCCCCCGCTGTCTCGTACCCAGTAGTACTGTACTGTACATGCGTGCCCGAGTTGGCCGTGCCAGACGATGATTCCTTCCCTGTGATGAGAGGCCCACCCTTGGCGTACACTGGGAAATGTAACGATGCGGCCGCGCTTTCTGAGTCAATCTCGTATTATTGTACATCATTGTGACCTATTATTGCGACCTTGCTGTTGGGCATGTGGAGTGGGATTCCTCTGGACCTGAATGATGGTGCGATATTTGCAATTTCGGCCCCCGGGGGGAGTGCAGGGCCAGGAAGGGCCGTGGAGCGTTGCCACGATCGATATCGTGGTCATGAATCACAATCGAACTTTTCTCCAGCCAGGTCGTCCATCATTGCTTCCAGTGAGGACAAATTCAGAATGGGATCAGTGAATTGTTGGATTGAAATGGGGAACGAACATTGTGCGTGTTAACTTAGCATCAGTGGGTTTACGGGAGTTGAGGGATGCTACATGTTGTGTCAACATTCTGGGCTTCCGACTTTGGAATGGGAGGGCGTGGTGGTGGGAGGGTTCTCTGATCGAATCCCCATCTATTCTCAAATTTTCGATTGAGGAAGGTGAGTCTCCAGAATTGATATGAAGAAGAGGAAACGTGAAGATGAGTTTTTAGTGTTGAAACCCAGTGGCCACTTCTTGGAGGTGGGTGACAATGAATTTTGGAGGTTGAATGAGTCTGGAGCTGAAGATTGCGTGGGCTTCATTTCATACATACAGTATAGGAAGTACTGTGTAACGATGAGAACTGGCTACTCTGAACCTGCAATTCCGGTGGCTAAAGTCATACCGAATTGAGCGTCAATCCTCCTCAGCAACAATGCGCGTGGACGCTGCGACTTTTCTTCTTAATCGAAATCGTTTCCTTAATGAGAAACATGCTCCGGCCGCTCTTTGTCTCGAAATTCGAAAGGCATTGGAAGGAGTTCTAAATTTAAAAGTAAATTTCTCTCGAGTATCATCGACAGACACATCACGAGAGAGATTTTCCTACCGAATGGGGTTTAGATTTCCCTGCCTCGTGACTTCATTCATGTACGTCTGCCTTCAATTAAAATTAACCCACATGGCCGCCGCTGTGTTGTAGAGCTCCGAAGCATCAGGAACCGCATGCGCGCCCACAACGAGCCTTGCGAACGACCTCACCCGCACATTGCCAACTAATCACTGACAGAATGAATGAGAGCCAGTGGAAAACAATAGAAAATATGAAAAGGGTAAAGCGCCCAGATGACGAGAGCCGCGGCTCGCAGTGACGATCGCACGATGATCCTCGCGAATGCTGGCTTTGGCTTGTCTTGAGGAGATGAGGGGGGAAGAGCACCGAGAAAGCGCGTCGGGAGTTACGCAATGATAGGATCTAATGTTAGGGTTCCGTAATCATAGGGTAGCCAAATCGTATTCATACGTATCCCCACGCCTTGTACGTCTGTTCTCCTGGCCCACCCGACCATCATCAGCCCAGCTCAGCTCCAGCTTCTTCCTCTGCCTTCCTTGCCTTTCCCTTCCCTCCCTTATACAACCCTCCTTCATCTCCTCTGCAGTAGAATCATTCACTCCCTCTGCACCCGCAGAGTAGAGCCCAGATACGACGACGAACGGCGACGGTGTCGATTTGCACTACTGTGCTTCGGTTTCCGCCCGTTTCCTTTCGCAGGTAAGCTCTCAGCGCTTTTCAATCTCGGCTCGCTCTCGATCTAGGTCTTGTAGCGAACGAAGCTTCTGCATGTGTGCGAGATCTGGTGGGTTACTGCTTTGTATTTGATAGATCTGGGTTAGGGCAGGTGGCAAGGTTCTGGATTGTGTGAGGAGATGGTGTGCTGATACGGTTTTGGGTGTTTTGCAGAGTAGGGTTGAGTTGGTCGTGCGTTTGGAGCAATCGTGAGTGGAGAGATGGGGAATCCAGGGGAGAGCGCTGCTGGGGCGTACGTGCCGAAGAACATTCTGATTACGGGCGCCGCGGGCTTCATCGCCTCCCATGTGGCCAATCGTCTGATCCGCAACTACCCGCATTACAAGATCGTGGTGTTGGACAAGCTGGACTATTGCTCGAATTTGAAGAACCTGTTCCCGTCGAAAGCCTCGAAGAATTTCAAGTTTGTTAAGGGCGACATCGCGAGCGCGGATCTGGTGAACTACCTGCTCATCACAGAGGGCATTGACACCATCATGCACTTCGCGGCGCAGACGCACGTGGATAACTCGTTCGGCAACAGCTTCGAGTTCACTAAGAACAACATCTACGGGACGCACGTGCTGCTAGAGGCTTGCAAGGTCACGGGGGGGCAGATCAAGCGCTTCATCCACGTCTCTACTGATGAAGTCTATGGGGAGACAGAAGCGGAGGCTATTGTTGGGAACCACGAAGCCTCACAGCTACTCCCCACGAATCCTTACTCTGCGACGAAAGCCGGCGCAGAGATGCTGGTGATGGCTTATGGACGCTCATATGGGCTGCCCTGCATCACCACACGGGGCAACAACGTCTACGGCCCCAACCAGTTTCCTGAGAAGCTGATCCCGAAGTTCATTCTCTTGGCAATGCAAGGGAAGCCGCTACCCATTCACGGCGACGGATCCAACGTCCGGAGCTACTTATACTGCGAGGATGTCGCTGAGGCCTTCGAGTGCGTCCTGCACCAGGGCGTGGTGGGGCATGTGTACAACATCGGCACGAAGAAGGAGCGCCGCGTGATCGATGTGGCGAAAGACATCTGCGAGCTTTTCAACCTGGATTACAAGAAGTCGATCAAGATGGTGGACAACCGGCCGTTCAATGACCAACGCTACTTCCTTGACGACAAGAAGCTGATTGATTTGGGGTGGCAGGAGCGAACTTCCTGGGTGGATGGGTTGCAGAAGACCAAGGACTGGTACACGAGCCATCCTGACTGGTGGGGCGATGTCTCTGGCGCGCTTGTGCCTCATCCCCGAGCGCTCACTATGCCAGGAGTGGAGAAGCTGGCGGAGATGCAGCGCGGCGAGCAACTCGAGATGCCGCCTGAGGCCAAGCCCGTGGCTACGAATGGCCATGCCGCCCAAGGCTTGTTGAACGGGATCGTGGAGAAGGTGGTGTCGCCCTTGCAGAAGCAAGATCCGAGCTACAAATTTCTGATCTACGGGCGGACCGGGTGGCTCGGGGGGCTGCTGGGGAAGCTGTGCGAAAAGCAGGGTATCGCCTATGAGTATGGTTCCGGGCGCTTGGAGAATCGAAGCTCCTTGGAGGCGGACCTTGCTGCTGTGAAGCCTACACATGTGTTTAACGCCGCGGGTGTGACGGGCCGGCCCAATGTGGACTGGTGCGAGAGCCACAAGGTGGAGACCATCCGCGCCAATGTGGTGGGCACGCTCACGCTGGCGGATGTGTGCAAGCAGAACGGGCTAGTGTTGATCAATTACGCCACGGGATGCATCTTTGAGTACGACGAGAAGCACCAGTTGGGGAGCGGCGTGGGCTTCAAGGAGGAAGACATTCCCAACTTCGCTGGCTCTTATTACTCCAAGACCAAGGCCATGGTACATTCCCATCGCCACAATGTGACTCTTCTCCAATAATTCCAGCGTGTTTGTTTTGGCAGGGATTTCTACTTGCTGATGGGGTGTGAGTTTCTGCCGGTTGAGGATTGTTGCAGGATTTCCAGCTTTTTGGTTTGGATGGTAATGATGTCTGTAGTGGCCTTGATTTAGATGTTGTGCTGATGGATGTGCGTTTGTGCAGGTTGAGGATTTGTTGAAGGAGTTCGATAATGTGTGCACACTGCGCGTGCGGATGCCGATCTCGTCCGACTTGCAGAACCCCCGCAACTTCATCTCCAAGATCGTGAGGTACCAAAAGATTGTGAATATTCCGAACAGCATGACTATTCTTGATGAGCTTCTGCCTATCTCCATCGAGATGGCGAAGCGGAACTTGACGGGCATCTGGAACTTCACCAACCCGGGGGTGGTGAGTCACAACGAGATCATGGAGATGTACAAGGAGTACATCGACCCGGAGCTTTCGTGGGTGAACTTCACGCTGGAGGAGCAAGCCAAGGTGATTGTGGCAGCCCGGAGCAACAACGAGATGGATGCGTCCAAGCTGGCCAAGGAGTTTCCGGAGATGTTGGGCATCAAGGAGTCGTTGAAGAAGTTCGTGTTTGAGCCCAACAGGAAGACTGTTGCCAGCAAGAATTAGAGGGCTCACACCTGTTCCGGTTCTCATTTATTCTCATCGTAGCCTACGGTGAACAGTGTAGGAGTAGCAAGCATTCTTCAAGGTGATTCACACATTCTGTGCCAGTACTCTTCAGGTAGCCATACCGGAGGACTGTAGCCAGTGTTCTCCTAGTACAGCATTCTGAAATCCTATGTTATAGTTGCAGAGCAATTTTGCTTGGGGTAGGCGATTCTTTAAATAAAAGCTTCGTATCTGTAAAGGCCTATTTCAGCATTGAGCATTTTGGACATGAACGTAAAGCTTGCCTCTGCGTGGTGTGTGCTTAGAATGGCGGGCTGGCTGACTCGCTGTTTTCCACTTTTACAAAATCTTGTGTGTACCAGTAGCCTTATCTACTAAAGGGCATTCTTCTGTGCTACTTCATGTCTACATCGTAACACGGACATGTCTTCAGCGTGACAAGTCAAATTTCAAAAAAATGTAGTGCGAGATGTGAATGAGTTCATGAAAAGCCGACATTAGTGCTCGAGTTTTGGCGATGCGCGGCTTGCCGATACGATTGTAGTGC
Organism: Climacium dendroides; assembly: GCA_950106755.1. Taxonomy (NCBI): domain Eukaryota; kingdom Viridiplantae; phylum Streptophyta; class Bryopsida; order Hypnales; family Climaciaceae; genus Climacium; species Climacium dendroides. The sequence goes on along the minus strand of OX467089.1, from coordinate 27,430,500 downwards.
CGGTGTGACTTCAGAGTGAACTGTGATTGAAAGGATGTTCCTTGATGCATTTGATATAACAGGGTAGATAGAAATCAGGGTGGAGCTTGCGCATAAATTAATTTTTATGGCTCCTCTGAAAGGAGATCATTGACAAATTTCAGGTGTGAGTCATTCTGACCTCTTTAGTCTGCCCCCCCCTCCCAAAATTATATTATAGCAGCTTTCGGGAAGTTTTTGAAGCTCCTTATCAAAATCTTCGAGTTCATTTAGTCTTGTATCAAATCCTCACGGCTTCAAAATCAAATTTGCAAAGGATACAACTCCTCTTTCAAAAACATGCCAGTTTTGAAACTAAACCCTAAATTTGATTACATCCTTGGGAGGATTTGAACATGGCATTTACAAGTATAGAGTCAAACTCTTTCTAGCCCCTCCACATAGGCTTGCATGACTCTTTCTAAATTGAAAGTTATCATGTGATTGTAGTTCTTAATCTTTATGGAATTCTACACAAAAATGCTTATTCATAAGTAGAGATGCTTATAGTATTGTCACTTCACTATCTCTACAAGGATTAATAGATTAGGATACTTCAATTTCAATGGTGAGCTTCAATTGCTTTGAAACCCACATGTCTCCAAATATCCTCTCCATTGACTCACATCTTGAAAACAAAAAATTCTTACTTACAAGTTGTAGAATCTACAAACAAAGGTAAGAATTTTTCTCCTATCAATTTTCCTTATATATATTGTTGCAAAAGAATATCCAACTATACAATATATAAAAAATTCAACCCAATTTGCTTTTGAGGCATGTGAATAGGGTTAAAAAATTTAAATGCATCAATCACATAATTGTCTTTAAACTTAGCACATAAAGTCTTATACACAACTTTGGCATATGACTTTTGAAATAACAAGTCAACATCTAAATCAACCTCTAAAGTGTTCCTAGTCATTTGAATACTAGGAAATTTGATCTCCCAAATTTTGCTGTACAAGGGATGAAAATAACTATTAAAGGATCCAAGTAGGGGATCCAAAATAACTATTAGGGGATTCAAGTATCACATAAAAACCTGTACTAGGATTGAATGTGTTATGATTCAAATCACAAGAATCAACATGAAAATATTGATTAACATGTCAAATATTTGATATGGAATCAAGATCAATAGACATGTTTTTATAAGACATGCTCCTTAAAGCCTAGTCACTCATGTATGCTTTTCTAAGTTCAAAACCCAAGGCATTCCAACATGTTAAGCCCCCATGTCTTCATAGCACCCATGAGATAGCCAAAAAGCATTAAAAATATTTTAGGCCTTAAAAGGGCCGTGAAGAAAAGGTTCCCTAAGTTGAAAATAAACATAGTGTTGGTCAAATTATTTAATAATAAAACAATAATAATTTTAAAAAATTAATAAAAAATTAATAATTATTAAAAAAAATTAACAAAAAAAAATTAAAAAATAATCACAATCTAATGTTTAGAGAACACATTTAAATGACTATTGCATCAATATTCAACTCAAAGTGAACTTTCAATAGAGAGTTATTTGGGGGATTTTTTTTTTCATTTTTTAGACAAATTTTTCTTATATAATATAGGGGTGTGAAAGTTATTTTTCAGTTCTATAGTGTATTTTTTATTTCAAAAATTTATAACTAATTATTATTAACAAATAAAAATATCAATAATTTAAAACACAAACTTTCAAAGTAGAAAAATCTATTCATATTTTTTTCATTTAATTTTATTTAAAATTCAAAAAGTATATAGGGGGTCCAAAGTTTTGTTCGCACGTGGTTTTTAATGAATACTCTAAGTGCCCCCCCAAGAGACAATGAGATGTCCTCAAACTAAACTATCCATGTCCTTAGAATAATCAACCTGAAATATTTGGAGTCCATTATCTTTTCCAATATTCTTTGAATTACACTAGAAAAATTGAAGATTGTGTCCACACATGCTTTCTCATCATAATACAATGTTAAAGTCATTGGTACATTGCACAAACTTGGAAATTTATGAAAATACACACATTCTTTGTCTATGAAGTGGATAACCGTAAAAGGAGACATGGTGTCTTCATTATAATTGCAATTTACAACTACAACTTGTTGCAAAGATTTAACCCCACGTTTGCCTATAAAAGTTCTTTATGTGGTTATAAGCCGTAGGGTTAGGGTTAGGATGAAGGAGGTTTGTATGTCAGTAGGACTGTGCACATGTTGCTCGGTAGGGGTCCCGTCAGAAATCAAACCTAGTTGGATAGGCCCCCACCCCCCACCAGCCAGCTTCGCACCCCAGCTTAGTGGGCAGGCCACCTAGCGGAGTTCCCAAGGCTGGGGTGAAACCCCTGAGGCTAGGGGTGAAACCTCCAATGCTACGGGTGGGGTGCTCCCTCATTCATTTTAAACAAAAAATTGTTATTGGAGCATATTGTTTTTTTTTGGTTTTTTGGGGGGCATATTGCTATTTGTTTTTTGGATTTTGTAATATTTTAAGTTTTTTTGGTTTGTTTTTGGAATTTAGGGCTATGATTATTTTAGGAAGTAGTATTGCATATTGTGGAAATTTTTTTATTTTATGTTTGGGACTTTCATCTCAATTTACAATAAGCTTTGTGGGGTTTGATAGTTTAAGGTTTAAGTGAGACTAATTTTTTGGGAGACCTTTGTAAGACAAAATGGATCATCATTTTATTATTCAAGTTTTGGGCATATGGATAATGCTTTCTATGGTAATGAATAGTGCCTTGAACCCGAAACCAAGAGCAATGAATAAGTCTTTTAGCTACAAATCAAGAACTCCAAAGGTTCTAGATTTTTGTAGTGGAACTTCACTAGCGGTTCATTTCCTTCAATTGTTGTTTTTGCTTACCTCTCGGAAGAAACGCAATGCTCCTCAACTTTGGTGGGTAGAACCTAGGCAATCCACACATTGGAACTATGAAGAAAGGGTAGTATGGAGAACAAATGACATAATGCATAGCAATAAATGCAAAAAAATTTATAGGATGACTTTTGCTACTTTTGAAAATTTAATGAGCATTTTGACTCATTTCTTAAAAAATTAGATTGTTGTGAATCAAGTAAGGCCACAAATGGAGCCTAAAAAAATTGTAGCTTGTGTGCTTTATAGATTTGCACATGGTTACAATCCGGAACATATGGTTGATTGTTTCAAGACTAGAGCTTAAACCATTAGAAAATATGTAGACATAGTCTATGATATACTAACTGATGGGGACAAAATGACAAATTATTTAGCCAATATGTTAGCATTCCAAGTGGTGACTGCCTTGATGGAATCATCTCAAATTTTGCAAAAATCACAGGGTTACCTAACATATGTGGAGTAATTGATGGGACGCACATACCATTAGCTGAGAATCCTAGTAAGACAGTTGCTTTAGTTGCAGCTGATTTTTACAATAGGAAAAAATTCAACTCTATAGTCCTACAAGCTGTTTATGATTCCAATAAGATTTTTTGGAATGTGTGTATTGGCCAATCTGGAGGAGTGTATAATAAAGGCCAATTCAAAGTGTCAAGTTTGTATAAGGGTTTGAGAAAATGAGAGATTCTACAACAACTAGTTTCTGTTGGAGGAGTCAATTGTACTCCTTATTTGATTGGAGATGCTGCATATTCCATTCGCATGTATTTGATGAAGAATTGGAAGGTGCCCAATGACTTACAAAAGAAAAGATTTGACAATTCTATGAATTCCAAAAGAGTTGTCATTGAGCAAGCATTTGACACATTAAAGAATAGATGGAGAATTTTAAAATCTTTGAATTTTAGAGTTGATAGAGCAACTAGGATTACAGTAGCTTGTTGTTGGTTACACAACTATTGTGAGATGTTGAACTTCGTGTGGCTAATGCATGTTTGCAAGGAGATCCGCTTGTAGGATTCAGAGCTAAAAGATTACCTGTGCATAGAGATGGAGAAAATGCAAAACGGCAAGGAGAAATCCTTAGGCAAAAATTATTTAAACAATGGATTGTTGAAAATCCAAATGATAAATGAATAAAGTCATACTTCATTTCTATTTTCTTTAATTTTCCAATTGAAATGCATGTATGGAAGGACATGCTATAATATAGGTAAAAAAATTTATTCATTGTAATGGAATTTGGAACAAAGCAAACCAAACTTAAATCAAATCAAACCAAATTCCACACAAGATCGGAAAAAAAATTCCAATGCTTTGTACCCTGTTAGTAGGGTACACAAGAGATTCTACAATTATTTAGAGGAACTTGAAGGCTTCTTGCTCTTCAGTGCCTCTACAAATAATGCTACCATCTGTAGTTGCCCTTGTATGACCATTTCTCTATTTTGTCTCTTACTTTCTAAGAATTTCTCCCTACTTTCTCTCGCTATCAATCAATTTCTCAGTGATTTGCAATTTCATCTTCTCAACTTCTAAAATTCCCTTGGAGAAATTAGAAATTGCAGCTGCAATGGAGTCATTTGTAGTAACCAACTTTCTTCCTCTTTCCTATACTTTTAGTAACCTGTCCTTCACCTCCTAGTTGATTGATTGCCTTTGTACAAAGTGACTGAGAGGAAACAACAGTAGTGGAGGTAGGAGGAGGAGTTCTATGTACAGTCTCTTCTTCCACATCACTCACATGTATAGATTCATTATGTTGCATCTGCACTTCTTGGTCTACTTCTTCAGGGACATTGTTAATCTTAGCAGTGCTACCAAAGATGTTGTCAAAAATTTCATACCATAGAGTCCAAGTCGAAGGAGGCACTTCCGTTTTTTGTTGCTTCACCTTCTCCTTTTGATACTTTGATCTCATGCTTGCCCACTTGTCCCGCGTTTGCTACCAAGTTTGTTGTGGCTCATCTGGAAATTGGGCATTCAATTTGCTACAAAATGACTCCCAATTAGGCTTTTTAACTCATTAACCCTCCTAGTGTAGGCTCCATAATGCAAGTATTGTAATACCTAAATGTCACTAAGTTTGCAACACTAATCTTACATTACTGGAAAACAACCTTGTGTTGTAAGTTGAGGACAAAAGAGAGAGATGATAACATGCATACACTATAAGAAAACCTTGTTTTACGTGATGGATTGACATCAAAAGGAACGGATTTTAGGTGACATCAAAGGTAACATCAAAAAAACAAATCTATGTTTTTATGTCAACAACAATGTCCATTGATGTTATATTGGACATCATTGTTGACATAAAAACATGGGTTTGTTTTTTTCAATATCACCTAAAATCCGTTCCTTTTGACATCAATAAACTTTGGTTTCTTATAGTGATATTGGGACACTAAGTTTACTATAGTTAAGTCTCTGTTGAGTTACGAACAAAGGAAAAAGTGTTGTTTGGTCCGTGGGCGTTACAAGAATCCGATGTTGCGTAGTGAAGAACCCTAATCCCCAATCCCCCCTTTTTGGCCCTCACCTGGGGTCCCTCACGCCCCCGTTGTACCTCATGTACGCGGCTCTAGTATCACAAATTGATACGCAAGGAAAACATGTGACTATCGACATAGCTAGACTTTGCTAAAGTCTGTAGGCATGTAGTCAGATCTAAATATTCACCGAACGAATAATGAATTGAGTTTCTTGGTAGTACCAACAGTACAAGCTAGATGATGGCTTTAATTAATTACTTGACTTGTTTGATGTTTTTTTATGATAGGTTCGACATTGATGAATAAGTTACCTTGGCAGTATAATTTTCGATCGAGGCCATGCCACACGTAAACTTAGTCCGTTTGCTAGAGGATTCTTCCGAATTATATGTGTTTCTTTTGACACACACTATATTTTATTTGCAAATGATTGAAGGTTGGAAGGATGCAAAGAAGGGAATCTCAATTGGAATCAAATAGGAGGCTATGCGGCAGTGTTGTGGGTCTGTAAAATTATAGGCAGCCTGTGGGGACGAGGTTGCCAAATCATTCTTCCAAGATGATGGCCTCTCCAATTCTAGTACAAGGAACTGCTAGCTGGCATGGCAGGGTCCACAACTTAATAGAGTGCCTCTCCGTAGCTAGCCTTTAACAGTTGGAGCTAGTATGTTTAATGTGCAATGTACAAGTCTCTGTGAGGAAACCACAAACAATTATATACAATGAGAAGTGAGTTGGGTCTGTACTCCACCCTTGTCAACAATGGAATGAATTCAATTCTTCACCCGATCCTTTGTAGGTACCGTGGAGATAGATCAATGATTCACATATGTCTCACAGATTTATACGTTAATTTGGCAACATGACTTGGTTCATTTTTGGTAGAACATAAGTGGAAAAAGACGAGCTCCAATATCTTTCTGAGACCGCTCTAGCATATTAATGAAGAATTTAGAAAATTGTACTCCATTGTGTAGAGATTGATGCAATGGGATACCTTTGAATCTAAGCACAGAGTACTTGCTCCCTAGAATTAATCTCAATTAACTATGTACCAGGAGCATGTGGTGCGCAGGGATAAGAGAAGAATTAATGGAGTTTGGAAGATTGCAATAATCATAATCTTTTGAACTCCCCGAGATCCCTCATCTATCAACATCACATTCTAGTCAGGTACTTCCAATTGCATTGAGCTCCCTAGAAACCTGGTCCGAAGTACAATGCTTCATTGTCTTAAACTAAATTGTTCAAGAATGTTATGTCAAAATAATATTTTTGAATTTATATAAATTTTCATGTTACAAGATATGTAGATAATCGAATAGGATTTTTCTTGTGTAAATTTTGGTATCATTTTGTGTGTATTTTGATGCTTTTTGTATAGATGTTGGTTATTCTTTCTGCCAATGGGGTCATTTTGTCCAACTGGTTGTACCTCTTTGAAGTTTGTTTTGAGTTTACCAAGTCTAATGGTCCAATCTTTGGTAAATCAAATTTAGTCCAAGTTGGTACACTAAATAGTATATTTAGTGTTGGATTATATTTAGTGTAATTACCACCCTACTCCACATAACACTAAATCTCAACTTTGGAAGAATTAGTGTAGTATTAAACTTGAATGTGTTGCCTTCGTCTTCTAGTTCACCTTCCTATGTTCTTAATGTGTTCTAACACTAAATGTAAACCTTTTCAAATTTCAGATTTACCATAGAATACATTTAGTGTTAGAAATCAGATTTAATGTTATTTACTTTAGTAGGGTTAATGATATTTAGTGTCATGGTTTGTAAATAGTGTTGCTAACACTAAATATACTATTTAGTGTAGTGATTTGGTCAGAACCAATTAGATGTGCTAGTTGGGCAAGTCAAGTGTTCCAAGTTGGTAGATATAGTAAGTAGTGAATATTAGGGTGTAATTACCAAACAGGTGGTTAAGACCAAGTAGGATTTTATTTTGTGTCCATCCAAGTCAGTTGATGGCAGTTGGTGTCTGTCTCTTCCGTTGCCTATTAGGTCCTAGTTTTTTATTTCATTTTTATTCACTTAGAGAAAGCTAGTGCAAGTCCCAGTTAGGTAGGCTATATAGTGTTTTCATTTTGTGTGTGTTTTTGTGTCAAATTCAGTCAAGAAATTGAGTATGCAAGTGTGGTAGTCCATGAGGAGTGTTTGTAGAAATTGGAATGTGATTGAGAGAATTTTAAGTGAGAAGATTTGAATGTTCTAATTGAAGGTGGTGTGTGAGAGAAAGAAAGGATGTTAAAATTCTATTATAGACAAGACATTATGAGAAAATGTAAAATAATGAATTTTTGTAAATCTTTCAATAGTGATATGATCGCCAATTCATTTAATATAAGAAAAGCTAAATTTTGAAATACTTGTGATGTGTTTAAGCTTGTGAATTGGCAAGGTTGAATTAAGTTTGTGAATAAAAATAAATAAATAAACATAAAAAATAATAATTTATATTAAGTTGGAAGGATAGTGTCATTGTAGTTTGAGTGAGTTTATATGAATACTCTAATTTCCAAGGAACCAAGGCCATTTTTCTACAAAAAAACACTCAAAATTGTCGTTTCTGTTGCGTTCATTCAAGAAAACAAAAAAGATATTTTTTAAGAATCTAACCATAGAATCTTGTGCTTACTTATCTAAGATTATGTGGTAAAAATTTCATGAATATTGACTGTACAAATTAGAAGATATTAGCATTCAAAGTTGGAAAATTTAATTTTTTTGAACATTGGCTTGTAAAAGCAGATGACTTTGACTGCCATTTGTAGAATTTTTTTGTTCTATAGACTTTAAATTAAATTTTTTTTCTATTGAAGAATTGAATTGAAAATCTAGAAAAAACATTTCAAACAAAAATGCTTGATTTTCATTCTTTAAAAAATTATCAAGTAGAGGTAGGTCCAAGATTGAAAGAAAAACTAAATCATCAATAGCTCTAAGATGGAATTGAAACACAATAATTCCAATGATGAGATTGTTCTATTAAACAAACTTAACCTTGTCAAATAATGTTTTTTGAAAAATTGTAAAAATTGCACTCAGAGATTAATCCTATAGGTTATTTTCTTCAAGAAGATGCTTAGATTGCCTAAAAAACAAGATTGTCCATAACTTTCACATTACTAATCCAAATAATTTGAATCAAATCTTGACATGTAGAAAAAATAAGATCTATAAGAGTAAAAATTTAAAACTTTTTCAAGTTTTTGTGGATTTCTTTTTTTGCCTAGCAACATGAAAATTATGTTTAAGATGGCATACCTTTTGCTACCCAATACCAATTGAAATAAAAATTATATTTTCATGAAGTGAATAAGCTTTTTCTATCTTATAAAAAAATTTCAAAAAGTTTCACCAAAAATTGAGGTCATAGGAACCTATCCAAACTCCTTAGAGTCCTCTAAGGGGACTCTTGGTCATTTAGGGGTTAATATCTTTAAGATTCCATCATTCTCTATACTCCCATTTAGCACATACATGTGAAATTTTTTTCTATTTTTGTAGAGATGAAACTATATATCTTCTTTTACTTCACACAATTTTTATATTTTTTTGGGTGGAAAATTAATTTTTTGGAAAGTAAGTGAAGAAAAATCACATCAAATACAAAATTATCTTAAAAAGACCTAAAACTTTCACCATATGTGTATATCATAGGTAAGTTTTAAAGAACATCATAGTACAAGCAAATTTTTTGCATCAATCTATAAATAGGATTCATTAGACATTGGAAATACATCCAAAGTTCAAATTTCAATAGAATATTCAATTCCACCAAAAAAATTCAAAATCCTAATTTTAGTAGAAACTAAAGTAGATGAACCTCATTTCATTGATTGGACTCAAACTCAAAAAATATCAATTCTATGGAGAAATTTCTAATTTAAAGTAAGGAGCAACAACTTCCCAAATACACTCAAATAGCATATTTTGTGATCCATTTTTTCCACTAACTTCTCATGTACGTGAAGACAAACACTTGCAAAATTGAAAACACAATGTACACGTCTCTTTTCCTGCACGTGATCGAATTGTGGCGTCCCTCAATTCCATGTTGTCGCATGCAACGCTTGAAACTCTAGCCCTCTTCTGAACAGCATCAAAATAAGTCTACGCTGAATCTCACTAACTCAAATCTCTTCCACAAGTGATCCCGCAAAAACTACCTGTGTTGGATAGTTGACTTTCAATTTGGCGCTAATTTCATTGTGCGTTGGTAGCAAACGTGAAGATTGACGCCAATTTGGAAATTAATATTTTAACCTTGGAAGCTATTAGTTTAAGCAATAAGACGAAGTACTGCTTGTCCTAATGTGTGGACAATCTACTCAACGAACGAAGTTGACGTTATCGTGTTGTGAATTTGTATATAATATAAATTTACACAGATACATTATTATAATGAGATTTTACGATTCGAGGAGAAGAGACTTATTGATGACGCTTCCAATAGCTTCAAGGTGACGCTTGCAACTAACAATGAGTGATATAAAGAGTTCAACTTTGGATTAGTTTCATCAATTCAAGTTAGTCTTCTTGAATCTATAGAATTTGTGATTCATTGTGAATTTTGATTTTCAAATGTCAAATTGAAGGGTTTTTATGGAGTTGTAAGATCCCGAGTCTTAACCAGAAGCAAAGTTAAAGCTTTCTTTGTCTTAACTGCCGGATCAACCAACCCAACCGATGTCAACGATACTACGACAAGTTCGTCCACGAGAGGAAGGTGAATCTTCTCGGCCATTGAAACAACCTCAAGTGGAGCGACATTGGAAAGGCAATCTTCAAAGAAATGCTTGTGCTTTGGTGATTCTGCTTCAAATCGGTTGTATTGAACCAGACATTCAAGATGTGACTTTCGAGAGCAATTTTGAGGGATTTAATGAAGAGCGGTACTATTGCATAGTTAGGCCAATTAGAGGAAGTCTTGGCCATTAACGTTGATTGAAAGGGTCAGTGAATCCTTTAACAAAGGCTGAACGTGCAGACTATGTAGTTGCTATCGTCCGACGCATTTTGAAGTTCTTGCAAATGGAGTAGTATCCCTCTTTGACTTCAATTTTTATCTTTGTTTGGCTTTATTTAGTATAGTGATCATTTCATATTTTATAGTTCATCCATATGTTTAAAATCGAAGGATAGAGGTTTAAACAAAATTTACCTACTAAAATTTAACTTTGGCATTAGTTTGGGCCTTTGGAGGTGTGATAAACCTTCTAGAAGGTCTTTCCTATGACTAATGAAGGTTTAGAGACCCATGGTGATTGTACATGGATTGCCCCCTTCTACTCTAGGGTTTATTTAGTAGGTAGGTCTCATTTTTCCTTTGCCTAGTCGAATTTGTATGTAGGAAAAGAAAATAAGAGACCTATAACTTTGAAAAGCCATAACTTTTGATATATTTTGAGTTTTGCAATGAATTTTAAAGAATTTGCTTCTAAAGTTCTTGCGCTTTCAAAAAGACCATTTTTGCTTGATTTGAAGTTGTGAGTGAAAAGTTATAAGTGAGCGACTAGAAGGTCTACTGCCACCTAATTGAAAAGAGGCAGAGATTTGAGCAACCACCATGACTTGTAGTTTTCACCTTTCTTTTTGAAATTTGGAAGCATTAGAGTAGTCTTCTTTAGCTTTCTAAAGACTCATTTCTCAAAGTATTTGAAGCATTTTAGAAAAAGATATGAGAATTTGAGTGAAGAAAGGTTTAATACCTTTCTATTTGGAAAGTTTGGCTGAGGTTTGCAGGTAGATGCATTTGATGCATCCTATTTGCTTTCAACTTTTTGCTTAAGTGTTATTTGGGAAAGAGGATCCAGTGTGGATTTCTTGGCTTCTGTCTAAGTATTTTCCCCCGTGGCAGACTTTGTTCCATTTTGTGTTTGTGGTTAGGCGCTTTCAATTTTTAGTTGTATTATGGTGGTGAGGTTGGGTTAATGGCCAGCAAGACCATTGAGTGTGCACTAAGTGGGCGATGCTAATTTTCCCTTGTGGTCAGGCTAGAGTGATGACCAGCAAATCATAAGGTTTGGTGGTGATGTAGGTGCAGGTTGCCTTTACTCTATAGATAGTTGCAGATACCCAAGTAGTCATCAAAACCACGGGGGGGTTACTCTATACATTTTGACAATCTACGTGCGGCGAAGATTTTGGATCCTTTACTTCCTTCATAAAATTTAATTTTAAAAAAATAAAAAAAATATGAATAGATTTTCCTACTTTGAAAGTTTGTATTTTGAATTATTGATATTATTTTAAATTGATAATAATTAGTTACAAATTTTTGAGAAAAAGGATACACTGTAGAGCTGAAAATAACTTTAGACCCCTTACTTACTTCATAAAAAATTGTCTAAAAAATGAACAAAAAAGTCCTAAAAATAACTCTCTATTGAAAGTTTGTTTTTCATGAATATTGATGCAATGGTCATCCAAATGCATTCTCTATAAATGTTTGAGTTGAAAAACATGCCATTTCAGTTCATTTTTCAACCTATTATAATAGTCATTTTAAATGTCATTTGAGTTGGGAATTTTTGACAATAGAAATCTATAGTCATTATTAATCAAAGTTCAAAATTATAGGTTGAAATTATAGTATATTCCAAAGTAAATAGGATTTCAAAAATCACTTTGCCGCACGTGGGTCCCCCAAATGTAGTGAGAGTGACCTCCCCTTAATCAAAACTACTTGGAAGTGTTTGTATTTCAGGCTTTGGGCTGGCTATAGATACCAACGAGGCTTATAAGCCTAATTGGCATTGGATACTACTAAATGCCTCAGGTCTTAAATGCAAATAGAGTTGTTAGTTAGACCGATTTGTGTTTTGAGATCAAGATTGGATTTAGGAAACTTTACTTCTTTCTCCTTATTCTAATCTTGTCATTCTCAGTTCCAGCCAAATACCTTGTGTATTCCCAAAGCAGACCCCTCTCACCCCGACAATGTGACCCTTGTTTTGGCAGAATAGGCCACATACGCAGACACTTGGACATGCTTCAGTATCAAAAGCATCAAGATGTACATGAATGTATGGCTACCCAAACACAGTTGGAAACCTGCCCAAGGCCAAAAATTCGTATATTTTCCTTACCCAAGGTCCCTTTAAAAAGCCTTCCAATGACCTCAAAAAGTTTTTAATGTTGATGATTGTCCAACTTGGGTCATGGTCTTCTATTTTTGGATCATATTACCTATTCTAGGAATTGGTCCATTTAGCATTAATTTCCTACTTGATCGTCTCCCTTGGAACAAACTATTATATTAAATGGATAATTTCCAAGTAGTTCTTTATCCTTCTTCTACATTTGGTGGAGTTGGTGGAGCCCAAGGTACATGTTGACAAAAATCCAAGTTGGGCAATGATGGATGGACTTTGATTGAGGTGCCAAAGTTAGATTTTTGAGTTAAAGGCGGTTTTGTGGTTAGTCTCACCGAATTGGAGGGTTTGCAGCAGCTCAAGTTGCAAGCAACCAAATTGTGGAAGTTTTTTAGTCTCATGTAGAGTTAGGTGGAATTCAATGTCAACAAGTTGGAGATTTTTGCAATGGCGTACTCAAAGGCAAAGAGGAAAAGCAGTGTGTGAGGCGAATCGGTGGAGTTACTTCCGAAAGCATTGCCAAAGTTTTTAAACATTCAAATTCGGAGGTGACGATCAAGTCGGTCCAGAGAGATGCAACCTATTTGGTGGAAGAGTGTTTTGTGGAGGAATGTCCAATTTGTGGGAATCCGGAATCCGGAAACAGATCAATAGTGCAAGGAGTAGGTACGAAAAATAGAGAAAAAAATAAAAAAAATAATAGTTAGAGTGTGATTTTTGGACCAGATAACTTGAATTAGGAAATAAGCGTTCCGGTACCACCTGTAACCGGAACTTATCCGGATCCGGAATCCGGACTCATCCGGAACACAGGAACCTACCGTATAGGTCCCGTAGCTACGGAAGTAGGATACCGTTGAGGCAACGGACCTGTAGCCGTTGTCCTTAAGACCGTAGAGAGATAGTTTAGTACTTAAGCCGTCTTCCTAGGGTTTCCTCTTCCCTTTTCAGTTCTGTGTACCCGAGACTGTTTGTGTGAGTAGTTGAGAGAAAGAGTGGTGAGTTAGCGACTGAGGTAGAACTACTTTCTTTTCGTTCTCACTTAGATCTTATGACATCCGGACCAGTACGGAAGACAGCGGTATCTGCCCGGGTTATCTCTCCGGCCATTCCGGATAGCCCGGAACTACACAAACAGTTAGAGGAGGACCTGACTAGGTTAGGATGTGTCGGTTTACTACACCAACCGTGGAATCTCAAGAGTGAGGAGATGATTCAGGAGCTACTTCACGATGTTCCGAATCAGTATGAGCTTACTTTGAGAGGACGACCAGTCGCGTGGACCGAGGACATCTGGGCGGATATCTATCAGTTCCGGAAGAGTGGGAACGGTTTAGCATCGAGGACGGACCGTTTTGTAGCCGGGAAGTTCACCGGGACTGCAAACCTTAAGGACGGCTTTGCTATCAGCGAGTGTAAGGACGAGAGACATAGGCAGATCCTAGAATTTCTGATTCCGATCTTATATCCGGAAAAGCCAACGTGGGTTACCATTACGGTGGCCAACACTATCTTTGGGGCTATGGAGAACCGGATAGTACACTGGGGTAGGATCATAGCCGGGATAGTGGCTAAATTAGCGGATCACGTGACACGAGCTAAGGCAAGTCCGGTTAGTACGTATTTGTTTCATCTGTACCATCAACAGGAGCTTTTGAGTGCGGCGGAAATAATTCAGTATGACACCGGAAAGACACTCTTGTCATACGGACTTTCCGGGGAGGAAGCGGAGGATCCGATCGAGTTTGAACCGGAGGAACTTCCCGAGGAGCGTCTGACGGACCCAAGGACCAAGAAGAGGAAGTCAACCGATCCGGGGGCGAGAATCAAGCCTCCTACACTGGAGAGGGGGGAGTCCAACAAGGGACCTGAGATGGAAACAGAATCCGCATTTTTCAATGCGGGACTCGATTGGATACGGGAAGCCAAGGTACTTCACGACGGATTGTCGGATCTGGTGATAGATACCGCGGAAGTACTGAAGGTGGATCCGGATCAGATCGTGGAAGCTGTCAAGCGACTGCCCAAGCCGGAGGATCTGAAGAAGAGGGATGAGCGGATCCAGGAATTGGAGGCGGAACAGAATATACTCCATGCTCGGGTGAATTGGGCGGAAGGAGAAATGGTAGCTGCGAAGGAGAAAGAGAAGGAGGCCCTTGCGCTGGTCAAGAATCTAACCGGGGTAGTCAACATCAAAGCTGATATCATCACGAAGGCTGCCTTGTTTGACTCCAAGATGATATCCGAAGGCCACATTACCGGAACCAAGGTAGTTACCATCCTCGTAGACTTCATTGCGAGAATAGAGCGAGTTTTCAAGGAGATCCAGAAGTTGCTGGCGGCCATCGACCCAAACCATGCGATGGATTTCTCCACTTTTCCGGAACTTCCTTTTGTCGCAAGTACCCCAAGAAAGCCAGTGGCGGATCAGGCAACCCGGATGGAGGGTCTGAGGGGGATACTCACACCAGCCGAGCCTTCCGCCAATAAGATACAGATGACGGAGTTGAATTTGAGGCCAGCCTCGGAACCGGAACCGGAGTCTAGCGCGAAATCGGTTCCGGTGCCATTTAAGTTCTCAACTCCGGAAGTTCCCAAGGCACAAACAATGCCAAATTTGATGGCCGGAACATTCAAGGTTCCAGGACAGCAGGTTAGGGGAGATCTCATCAACCGGATCGGTGGGATGACCAATCCGGCTCGGACCAATCCGAAAGGATTTGTGCACATGCAAGAGACCACACCGGAGAAAGGAAGCGAACCCGCGACGTTGGAAGATACAACACCAGAGAAGGAGAAGGAAGTCCAAGTTATTGAAGATTCGGATGAGGAGAGTGCCCACTCCACTTTCGGAACCGAAGACGACAGCGATCCGTCGCCAGCCACGCGCCATATCCAGACTCGGGCCACAGCAAAAACTACGCCAGCCAAGAACACAAAGGGGACGCCTACCAGCCAAGCGGGGAGTCGTTTAAAGAAAGGACGGAAGCCAAGACATTAGGATTAGTAGGAGAAGAGGTATAGGATCCGAAATGGGGTTCCGAGCTTAGACCCGGTTTCCGGAAATTTAGGCGGATAGTGAGGAAATCCGGTTATCTCGGACGGCTATTAGCAATCTGTCCGGATATCTCGGGAGATTCAGGGATTGGTGGCCTGGATTTCCGGGTTTTCCTTTTCAGGCTTTTAGGAGTTGACTTTGGGTTGTTGTGTTAGTATTTTAAGGGCAGGCAAGTTAGTTGTCTGCCATTCCATTCCATCCTACTCCACTGGATTTTAGTACTTTCACGTATGTATTACAATTTTCTTTTCTTAATCTAAGTCAACCAAGTTACCTTTAGTTGCACTTTTTGCTTAGACATGATCTTTTTGAGCTGGGTATATGCATGGGTGTATGATCTGGTACTGGAGAAAGAGAAGGGAGGGAGAGAAGGAATCCAGATCTTGAGCTACGGATCGTCTGAGAGTGGAGCTAGTGAGAAGGAATGCAAAGTTGAGTAGGGGAGTGTAAGAGCAACATGCTTTTAAATTGCTGGAACGGCAATCCGGAATAGAGGGTAGAGGTCCGTGCGAGTCCGGAACCAGGAGGGTTCTGTGCGGAGTTAAGCAACCGCCAAAGGAAAGGATCTCCCGCTACTTCGGAAAGTCTGCCAACCTCCCCCTTGGTAAATTACCTTCTCCTTGAGATTCTATTCTTTTGGGTCTATAAGTTCTGATCCGTCGTTGTAGTAAGTGAGGTGTGAAAAGTGCTCTGTGTGACCTGATTCCGGATCGGCCAATCCGGAAACTGTGAGAGAATACTCCTCCCTCCTTCTACAACTATGTTGTCTTGGGTGTGTTGTTTAGTAGATTTAGAGTACAGAGAGGACAATTGTACAAGTGGTGAGTCCCCACCCCTTTCTAGATCAAGGGCGGACCCTCTAAGGGTAAAACAGAGGCAACAAAAACCAGTGACGGTAGAGAGACGGAACTCAGATCCGAGTGTGTCCGGATCCGGAACGGAATCCGGAATGTACTAAGTTTCCGGAACGAGATAGGATAAGTGAAATAAGGGGGATTAAGTGAGTAGTCATAATCCGGATACTTCTCATTCAATCGATATCATACTAGAAGTTCCCTGGACCGATAATTCGTGTCATCTTGCAACCATTTGTCGTTGTAAGGATACTTACGGCTAACTGCGCGTACGACACAATTGGCCAGTTTATAAAGAAGGAATGGGAGTTGAAATACATTCTTCAAAGTTGAAGGTTTTGGATCGGATTGGTATCGACACACACTAGTAGAAAATAGGGCCCGAATCAAGATGTCCGAACCAACTCAAAATGTCCGAATCAACACAACTATGTTAGAAATGTCCAAATTAAGATGTCCAAATCAACTAAATATTGTTAATTTGAGTTCTCTTTTCTAGTAGTGACATTTGCTATTGGAGCTGTCTTCATAGGTCGTTTTTAAAGGGATTCTCCGGGTGACAATTGCAATCTATAGAGGAGTGGAATTCAATTGGGCTCTGTATGTGTCCTGAAGGCTTCATGTGTTGATTAAAGAATTCAACAATAAGCAGGGCAATGAGTTTAGAGACACTGGTTTGATTTCCTAGTACTTGGTACTAGAGGAAAGTTGTAAACATCCTCCCAAATTGGTGCAGCCCAAACTTGAGAAGGGGAAGGATCAAAGGCAAGTTGGCACTACAAGAAAACCTGTCGAAAATGACAGAAACGTGTCCTAATTGACAAAAATCAGCCCCTCCTAATCTACAAAAAATTGACTGATTTTTGTCAATTTGGACAATTTTCTGTCAATTCGGATTGTTTTTTGTCCTAATTGACAAAACCTGTCAATTTTCTGTAGATTAGGAGGAGCTGATTTTTGTCAATTAGGACGCGTTTCTCTTGTAGTGTGGATAGATAAGTAGCTCAGCTATTCCAAAGACTATGGGGCTTATAAAATTCCAATTGGTGTTGATGTTGTTTGACTTGGATGAAGTAGACCTGGAGCAAGTGGAGTTGCTCAAAGAACAAAACACCAAGTTGGATGCTGAAGTTTCTAAGTTGAAGGCATAGCTTAGTTAGGCCAAGCAATATGAGGAGTGGATGGTAGCAAATTACCAAGAATTAGAAGTCCAAATGGATGTGGTGAGACTAAAAGTGGAGCGGTTTGAAAAAAAAGTTGTACTGGAGTGCAATGCCAAGTACGAGTTGGAGATGCAGGTAGCCTTAATGGAGTGCAAATTGGAAGGTTGGAAGACCAAATTGGCCAACATATTGAAGGAATGAGGTTCCTCCCAATCCAATTCAAAAGAAGAGCCAATGGTATTGTAGGGAGAATTGCTTAGGGTGCAAGCTTGGCGAGATGTTCATCTTGAAGCTAAAGGGAAGAAAATGCAAGGTGAGTCAACTCCAACTCAGAAACGATAGAGGGTCTTGTATGTGGAGGATTTGGAGGTGCTATCCGAGTTGATTCCTCCCACATCCAATTTGGAATTTGCTTATGTGTGGGAGAGAGAAGTATTTTTCTTGTACACAAGGTTAATCTTGTCAGAGAGTGTTTCTAAGACCAAGTTCCAAGAAATTTGGAATCGCTCTCTCCAACTAAAGAGTGAGAATTTGTTTATTGAAATTGTGGCACATGGAGATGTGTTTTTGATGGATAATATTGTAGCTTTTGCCTAATTGGAGATTACGAGGCTTTTAGTTAGCTATTTTACTCCAAATTGGAGGCTGTGTTGGAACAGCGTAGGCGGGTGGTTGTTACCTATTTGGATAAAAGGAGGGCATATTGTGGCGCCCAATTAAATACGGATTAGAGCAGACAATCAAGTCGGCAATGTCCTCCTTCAAGGGAAAAAACGAGATGTCTCAAGCAATGTAGATGAAGACTTTGATTGATTTGGATGTTGCTTATTAGTCCCAAGACTGGGTTCACGAGTTTGTGAAGAATGTACAAGAGTGGGTGATCCTAAGCCAAAAGGTGGACATGCATCCAACTACTTATGTATACAAATTTGGGATGATTAAAGCGAGGTTGGAAACTATAATCAAGGCCAAGTTTGTGCATAACATTCCAATTTGGAATATTGGTGGCTGAATTGGCATATTGGTGGCCACAAATTGGAAAAGCATTGTATTGTCTGCTAGAATTGACTGCCGATTTGCTAACATGGCGGTTCCCATCCAATTCTAATTTGGATATGGACAATCACTATTTGAACCATTACTAGAATTTATTTGACTAGCCTACCCATGCTCTTTTTCCAAGTTGGGATGCGCTCATGTGGATTGGGAAAGATCATACACACATTACTAGAGCCCTAATTGTGGTTGTACACAAGTCTGATCATATGGAGCATCATATGAGGTCGATTGTTCCGCCACCAGCAGTGACTAGTGATGTTCGATTTTGTTGTTGTCCAAGACATTATCAGTGGCCCAAATCTACCAAGTTGGATATGGTGTGGTACAACTAGCCATAAATTCTAAGCCGGTTTGAGACTTTTCAGGATTGCATGGAGGCTTATACCCAATTTATTTTGGAGCATTGAGGTCATAGGGCCCCAGTGTGTTTTTGTGCCAATATTTTTGCAATAGTTCTTGCTAATTGGTGCAAGGAGCATGAATTTGTAGTGGATTACCGAGTTGGGGTGAGGCTAGTACAAATATTGAGATTTTTTCAAAGGTCCATTACCATTTGGCAAGGAAGATTCAGGTGTTAGAACTTAGAATTGATGTGCCTTACACAATTTCTTCTTTGGGTGCATAATGTCCTAATTGGTGATGCCTGTATTCCATTTGGTACGTGGTGTAGACCAGTGCAAGTGTTCTACGACAACTAACAGTCAATTTCAAAGGAGCACTCCGAGTTGGTGTAGAAGTTGCAGTTTCAAGAAGAGAATCCTTCAATCGAGTTAGTGAAAGTAGCAAGTTTGTCCACATATAAGCGGAAGATTAAATAGTTTGGTGGGGACGCAAATAGTTGAGTGTGGAGCTATATAGATATCCTAATTGAAGTAAATTTTGAATTTTTTTTGTGCATATTGTGCATTGTTAGTTGGATTTGGGCAGGATTTTTGTCTAATTTTCTTCTAATTTGGTAGTTTTGGGGTTCATTGGGTGATTAAATTGGAGTTCTTTTTCCAATTGGTCAAGAGTGATTTTGTGGATGTATGCTATTTTGATTGAAGTCATTAGTTTCAATTTGGTAGGACTGGTTGAGTTTATGTGTGTCCAATTAGATGAGATGTTTTTGTTAATTGTCCTAGTTGGATGTATGTCAAGCCAATTGAGATTGACAAGTTAGGTGGTTGTTTTCCAAGTTGAAAATTAGTCAAGCTTTGGGTAGTTGGGCGTGTCAGTTGAGCTCAATTGGCTTTCTTCTCCAAACCAACTTGGTAAATGAATTAGCTGATTCCTATTAGGTTGGCTGTGTTGCCATTTTTTAGCACCCACTCTTGAGAGAAAGCCAGTGTAAGTCCCGACCAATTTGAGCTGCATTTGTTTCTATTGATTTTGTGTGTGTGTCTGTCCTAATCGAAGAGGTGTGAATTTTAGTTAGGAATTGTATGTGTGTTAAATTCAATCAGTCTATTTGAAGATGAGTATGTCCAAATTGGAGTATTTTAGTAGATGTGCTGATGTGAGATGGAGTTAATTGTAAAGTCTAGTTGGGAAGTTATAGAATGAAGCCAAGTGCTAAGAATACTTTTCAAATTGTAATGGTGATTTGTCACCAAATCAAATTAATATAAGGATATATTTTCTATCAAATGGGAGTATTGTGATTATATGTATGCTTAGTCCAAATTGTGTGATTAGTGTATTTGTTTGGAAATGACAATGAGCAATTGTTATGCATATGTTCAAATGGGAATTTGTTGTATGTATGATGGTAAGATAGAATTGGTTCCTAAAGTAATTCTTTGAACATTATTCTGTTGTGATTCGATGCCTGTGGGCATTGTCCAAATTGGAAATGCTTGGTGTTTGCTGTGGATAGCAGTAAAAATTGAGATTTGTGCTGAGTCCAAAGATTTGTCAAGAGATAGTACTTAATCGGTTAATTTAAGAGTGAACAGTGTGTTTCTTATGTGTGATTTTGAATATCTTTAAGTAGAAGTTGAATCCTAATTAAGAGAGAAGTTTTCATTATATGATATGATGGAGAGGAGTGAGTGAAAATGGCAATTCCTAGTTGCATGATTAAGGTTGCAGATTTTGTAATGGTCAAGATTATCTGGAATTGATTTGTAATGTAAAGCATAAGAATCCCAGGTTGGTGAAGTAAGATCTCGTGAAGATCCAGTATGAGTCGGAAGCCCAAGAGTCCAAGTTGCAGTAATTAGGGGTAGTCACGGCATGTTCTTGGGGATGGTGAACAATGAACATTGGTGTGGTGGCGGCCGAGGGTTGGCGTCCCTTGCATGGAATATTCTTAGCGGAACCTTGATTGTTCACTCCCAACATCCACCTCAAGAGGTGGATGTTGGGAGTGAACAATCAAGGTTCCGCTAAGATTATTCCTTTGTTCTCTCTATTTTAACTTTTGAACTAGCACTTTAACCCTTGGACTTCTCGATTCCCTGTCCAGTTCCCTCCGGGAAGGTCGGCAGTTCCTTCCAGGAAGGTCGTCACTTACCTCAGGTAATACCATTGTCCATTCTCCATTATTCTCAACAATTTTGAACCAAAAGGGTGGTCATGGCTTGTTCAATATTCGTCTCTTCTCATTGGCCCTTCAAAGCACTTTCCATTGTTCATTGTTCATTGTTCACACACACCGTGAACATGCCGTGACTACCCCTATTGAAGCAATGCCAAGTAGGAGTTAAAGAATAAAGAGAAAATAAGGATTGAAGAATTAAAGTGTTAAAGATTAAAGTGAAGAAATACAATTTGGGAGATTGCTTTAACCTTTGTGGCTTTTAAGAATGGAGGAAAAAATTTGGCAATTAGATTTACCACGTGAGCAATTACATAGCTTAGTTGAAAATAAATGAACTCTTTGTAGATTGACAACTAGGCTTTTGTTGTAAATATTTTTGGGTTAATTTAGGTGTCTTATGGGTGGTTAGTTGGTAGTTGGATTTTTCTTTCAGATTGGTAACAATTCGTTTCTGGAGTCCTATTAGGTTGTCTCTTCTGATTGTCTTTGGACCCATTGTTGAGAGTGCCAATGGAGTCCCAGCCCAATGTTGGCTGCGTTTTGTTTGATTTGTTTGATGATGATGAGTGCATGGTTGAGTGAGGAGTCTAGATGTGATTAAAAAATTTAAGAATTGAGATTTCAAGTTGGTGATAGAAGTTTGGATTGAAATGAGAGTTTGAGATACTAGTTGGTGAAATGAAGATTTTATAAATATAAATTGGAAGTTGTGATGATGGAAATGGAATAGAAATATTAAATACTATTTGGTGGTAAATACTAGTCAAGTTGGAGAATGCCTTAAGTTAGAAGAATTTGAATGATGGAAAATTGTGTGGAGATTAAATTGTAATATTATAAATATTTGTATAACGGTGACTTGATCACCAATTTGAATTAATGTAATATGTTAAAAAGCCAAATTGGTGTCTTGTGATTGTGGGATGGGAAAGCAAATTTAAAGTGAACATATATAAGTTGAAGTGTGCAATGTCGTTGTAATTTGACTGATTGTCAATTTTATAAATTGGGTCACAATCTTCTATTTTGGGATTGTATTACCTATTATAGGAATTTGTCTCATTAGCATTTAATTTCCTACTTGACTGTCTCCCTTGGAACGAATTTATTATACTAATAAGGTAATTTCTGAGTAGGTCATTATCCTTCTTCAACAGTCTTTCTTGAACTTTGGTTGCAATGACCTATTAGGTGATTGTTAGAATCAATCCTATGACCTCCTTTGGAACAAACTTTTTACTATTGGTTTGGGTAATAATTCCAATTAGGAACCAACATTATCTATACGATATCTTTCAATATTTTGTATTTCAAATATTTCTTTCAATTTTTTTCTAATAGTCAATGACATTGAAAGTAGGTTGAAAGAAACATTATACGTAAAATTCTAATATGGCCCTTGTTTTATCATTAATATAGGTTATTCTTCTAAAGCATACAACATTTTCCTAAAATATGTGATATATATATATATATATATATATAAATTAGAAAATCAAAACTCAAAATTAGTGTCTTTTTTTAATATTCTAAATTTTATTTACATGTTTGAAAGTCTTTCCATAGATTTTTCATCTTTATAAAATTTTCAAAGAAAATATATTAATTAATTTTAATTTCAATTATATATTTTTTTATTATTTATACTTTTTTTGCTATTGATTTTCTCTTCTAGACTTCAATTCAAGTTATAATTTTTAAAGACAAAATCTATTTGATTTCTATATTTTTTTAGGAAGATACAAATTAGATCCAAAAACATTATAGAAGTACATGCAATTGGGCTTCAAAACAATATTGATGATATGTCATGAAGTGTCATGACAAATATTTGTTTTTTCTATAACATAATTCATAAACTAAAAATGTAATTTGAATAATACAATAGATTAAAGTAAAATAATTAGAATATTGATAATTATAGGGTCATTTTTTGGTTATCTTAGTAAATTTTATTTCCAAATCCATAATTCATCCATAAATGTTCAAGAAATTTAATATTGAATGATTGAAAAATTTACCATCATAAGTATATTTGTAGCATAATATTTATATATTAATACATAATATTTTAAATTAAGCAAATTAATTTAATGAATGCATATTCTACAAGATCTTACAAATTCTATAAATCTTGTAACTTTTGTAATTATTTACATTTGTGAGAAGTTTAGACTTTAGCTAAAGATAAATTTGTACAAAGTTTTTATGGGTATTTTGGATGTTTTTAGAACTAAAATTATTGGATTTAATTTTATTGTATTCTACTTGGATTCTATATGGAAATTTTTATATAAATGGTTTATTGGTTTTTAATGCCATATCTTCATATAACAACTTGTACACTATATTTTTTTTAAGAAAGCAAACATTAATAGGCTATTTGTCACAGAAAATCTTTATCTAAATTAGGAATGTTTTGAGTTCAAACTGGTGGTTTACAGAGTGACATGATTATATTTATTTTATTATTGGTTGCACCTCTAGTATACCTTATAGCTTATAATTCTCATTAGATTTCTAAGTGAATTTTTCTTATAAAAGATTTTTAGATCAACAATATTTTCAAATGTTTTTTTTTATAAAAATAGCCTATTATTTATGAAGGCAAAAAAAACTTACATCCTTAGTGTTTGAAATTGCACAATTGAATAGATTTTCTACACTTGGTCTATATTAACATTGTAAAAATGTCACTTATGACAATTGAATGTTTTAATGGAAGTGGTTTGTGTATTGTTGCAATATTTCCATCTTTTTTAGAAGAATTTAAAAAATATATAATAGCATTTAATATCATGAAGGTATTATATATTTTTTAAATTGTAAAGCTTATCAAAGTGCCAATGAAACTATATAATAGACTCTTTTTGTGGTTACAAAAATCAAGTGCTTGGATCAACAATTATGTTACTCAAAGTTTATTAGGCAAGGTGGCAACTTAGAAAGTATGTGCAAAACTCCTCTTCTATTATTTAAATTTGGCAAATATACAACTAACATGATATTGGAGGCAATAGTAAAAAAAAACAATATGTATTGCAAAAATCTCATTCTATGAAGAATTAGATTTTCTCGTCCATATAGGATAGGTTTTAATTATATTCTTCTTAAAGCTTCAAACATTAAATTTTTTTAACCTAAGCAGTCAAAATTTTTAGAAATTTTCTTAAAAGTTCCTAATGTTATTTATATTATTAAGCTCTCATATAAAATCTTTTTAACAATTTTGTCCAAAATATATTTTAATCCATTCAAGGCTTATTTGTACATTTATGAATTATAATTTATTTATTTTATCAATGTATTGCTAAAGCTTGGTTCCCTTCTATATGAATGTGAATGTACATGGCCATTGGAACCTCTTCTTCCAACCAATTACCCCCTAACAGACCAAAACATAGTTCAAGTTTACAATATTTGTGAAGGTACATACTACTATGCAAGTTATGTAATTTAAAATAATAGTTTGATGATGCTTTTAAATCAAAGATGTAAAATAAATCATTAGGATTAAATCCATATGATTAAATCTACTACTATACTTCTATGATTATCAATAGTTTTTTGAATATTTAAAATTAAAAGTTTAAAAGATAAATTATAAATTTTTTCTCAAATTTTATTTTATTTAGTAATCCCTGAAGGTTCATGAATATGTTTTGAGAAACCACTTCAAAACCATCATTTTTGGTACAAAGAGATACAATGAAAAAAATGTTTTCTTTGCGTATTCAATCACAGGATCTTGCGTTAGACTTCCATGAGAATGTTGCTTAACTCCTCATGGTCCGACAACTTTTTGACGATGGAGTTTTTGATAGTTTGTTGCACATGGATGTGCTTGAAATTTTTAATTTTAATTGCACAAAAGTAAATACTATTTTTTCTAATATGCCAGGAATTAATTGTGAAAAATATTGACCATTGGATTTTTAGATTATAACAATTTTGGGTGATCAACATTTTAGGCAAAAATTACAACTTTGGAGAAGAAAAATGACAAGAAGATGAATAATGTTTTTTTATCCCCCTCCAAAATTGTATAGGAATCCTAAGCAAATGAGTATTTTTTAATTTTAAAAATTGAGAAAAGAAAATCTCAAATTTGTACACATTTTCAAATAGGAGTGGAAAGCCAAAATTGACCAAATTGGATCCTATAAAAATTTTAAAATTTATTTATATGTTGATTCTTGAAATTTAACAACCGGTATTATTAGCATATTGTTTGGAACATCTTCAAAACTTTAAAATCATTCTAATTATTTTATATTCTAATCATATCAAATTGAAACTTTTATTTTTAAAATTTCTAAAAATAAAAATCTGAAAAAATTCTCCAAAACCAATTTGTTTGTATAGAGTAAAGACTAGTAATATTTAAGAAAATGTTTTTTTCCATCCCTACTATTCTTTCCATTGGAAAAACATTATGTTTACTTCTTTTTTCTAATAGACTACATTTCCTAAATAAATTTTAAAAAGCTTCTCACATTGAAATTTTGAAAATGAAAAAATGCAACAAATATGTCAACTTCTTACTCTATAAGATCTTGATTTACAAATTATTGAGATTTGTTTCATCCTACTAAAAGTTTGCCATTGAAAATTTGAAGAAGACACATTACACTACTAGAAAACCATGACCAAATCAACAGAAAATCAACTAATTTCTGTTGTTTGGAGCATTGCAATGACCAAATCAACAAATTTTTGTTGTTTTTGTAAATGCCAACAGAAAGCAAACAACTTTCTGTTGATTCAAATAGTGCAATGACCAAATCAACAAATTTGTGCTGAACTCAGAATCTTTTTGGAATTTTAGAAAATCTTTTTTAGAATCTTTTAGAATCTTAGGGAATATGGATATCTCTGGGTATCTCTGGAAATCTTTACATTCAATTTAATACATTTTATAATATTTTGGAAGATTTTAGAATGTTTTCATACATTGAGCATTATCTAGGACAATTAAGGTTGGCCCATTGATGTCAAATAATTAATTAACTCTTACGGCCTTAAAGCATGTTTCAATCTATTTTCTACTTTTGGGTATGCCCTTTACAATGCAATATTTGTTGAATATGATTCATATAAAATTTTTGACAAAAATGTGTTTTACTACTCATTCAATGCCTAGAAAATTCAAACTATTCAAAGTTGCAATTAAAAGTTATGTCTCCAAAGGGTTGTTTTTTAAATGGATAGTTTCACGTAGCTTTGACAAATAGATTTAATTGAATTGAAAATTTTTCACATACTTTCAAAAGGATTGTTAACAAAGTCTCCAATATTAGAAGTCATATAAACACACAATTTTTCTTCAAGTTTTAGTGTATTTGAGAATCATTTCCAAGATTACTCAACAATCATTAGAAAATTAAGATTAGAAATGGACACCCTTACACAAAATATTGGATAGAAAATTCAAAATAATTAATTTTCAAAGTCAAATTTTTGATGCTCAAACTACACTTCTAAGAGAATATATTTAAAAAAAATATGAACTATCAAAAATAGTAACTTCAAAACTTTTAGTTTAACTTCAAAATATCGTTGACACCAAAATTTGTTGCCTTGGTCATTTAGTAGTGAAAACACCATAATTGGAATTCTATGTACAATGAATTTTTTTTTAGCTCAAACATTCAAAATTCAGTGTTTTTTCAATTCAGCAGACTTTGGCGGCCATTTTTGCATAGTAAAACAACTTTTTTCAAAAAACTTCCAACTAAGAAAAGTTGTTCAATCAAGCTAAATTTCAACTTCAAAAATCCGTATGTGATTTTGAGCCTCCAATCAAAAGTTATGAACAATATTCAGAGAGAGATATCAAGGAACATTTTTTTTGATATTTTCAAACAACCTCTCTGATTTTTGTTCATAACTTTTGATTGGAGTCTCAAAATCACAAACGGATTTTTGTAGGTGAAAGTTAGCTTGATTTAACAACTTTTCTTAGTTGAAAGTTTTTCTAAAAAAGTTGTTCTACTATGCAAAAATGGCCTCCAAAGTCTGCTGAGTTTAAAAACATGAAGGAGTTAATGTATAAATAAAATAAAAATAACACTTATTGACATGAAGTTTTAGTGGTGGTTTTTTGGCTAGGTCTCTAGGATGTTGGGCACGAGGTCGTGGGTTTGAACTTGGTTGGTATGTATTGGCTGGCTCGGGTGGGGAAATGGGCTACCTGGAGGTTCTGGGCAGTGAAAAATCGAATTTTTTTGTGCTACCCGGATCTCGAGCAGTAGAAAAAAATTTGATTTATTTATTTTTTCAAATTTATTTTTGTTGATTTGGCCAAAACAACAAATTTCTGTTGATTATTGACCAAAACAACGGGCCCGAAACAACAAAAGGGATCAACAAATTTCAGTTGAAATTTTGTTATTTTGGCCACAGATTTTGCAGTAGTGTTATGTCTTTTTGGTCCTTGAGGAGTTAACTAGGTCTTTACATTGTAAATCCTTTATTGTAATTTTTTTGCACTATAGAGTTTTGATGATTAAATCTTCATAATAGAAATTAAGTTGAGAATACATGAAAAAATTCAATAAAAAATAATTATTTTATTTAAAAATAAATAAAGTAAAAATGGATACAAAATGGAAGGGAAAATCAAATGATCTAAACTCTCAATATTTTTGAAATGGAATTGATACATGGGTGACGACAAAAAGAATTTGTACTTTTTAATTTGTGCTACTTATTTAGTGGCAATTAGGTTTAGGTACATAACTTTTTTATTTCTATTCAAATTGCTAGGAAATTTTTACCATAGTTGCATAAAGAAAATGAGAGAAAGAGAGAGAAGACATGACACCCTAGTACAGGGCAGATTCATACAATTCCAAGATTTTTCCATAATAAGTTATAACAAATACTAGTAGAAAATGCAAGAATTCCAACAGAATTCTGTTGTTTTGAGCGCGTTGTTTCGATCATTGAACAACAAATTTTTGTTGAAATTAACAGATTTCTGTTAATTTCAACAAAAATTTGTTGTTCAGTGATCGAAACAACGCGACCGAAACAACAAAATTCTATTGCAATTCCTACGTTTTCTACTAGTGAAATTCATGTATGGCAGTTACATAGTTTGTAAGTGTTGCATTGATTTTTTGCAAGGATCGGTAGTTTCTACAAAAAACACGTGATTGTACCATCGACAGGAACGGTGGTTGTAGTGCGTGAAAATCAGAGACTCAAGCTCTAGTGTTGATTCCCTGTTCTAATAATATCGAGATCGTCATCATATGCTATGGCCCATGGTGCCGTGTAGCATCCGGAATAATGGCAAGAAATAGGTACTGGGATCACTAATCCATTTGAGAATATAGAGTATCCTTGAGATAAATAAAATCCAAAGCTAGTTACGTCAATAACACATATCTTGTCGTGATCCAAATGACACCTAACAGCTCCCAGCAGCTCACTAGGTTCACCAATTGCCTAACACTGCACATGTCAAGCACCCACAGTGTTAGTCCCCATTTCCAACTCAGTTTGCCAAGTCCCAATTACTGGGACTACTAGCATACACTCCCATCGTGACACCAGGCATGTCACTTAGTAACATGGGGCGGAACTTCTACCTTAATGTGCAAGGACCCATGGTGGTACTACTCACCATGGTCCTAACCGCCCTTGAGTGTCACCCCACTCCATGCTAGCCCTTTTTGCATTTGCTATTCATCCACTAGAGGTAACCGGCACTTACAACTCGGGACACATCTAAGGAGACCTAGCGAGGAGCGGGACTCCACCCAACCAATGCCACGGGACACACACAAGTGTCCCATGGTGCCTTGAAGTGGTGGTGAAGTCACCACCACCAACCATGAGTCACCGGGACTCACCAAGGCTTTAAGAGGGAGTGAGAAAGGAGACCAACCCCTCCTATAGTACTCTCTGTGGTATTCGGCAGACCCCCCCGTCCTAGGTCGAAGGAAGTACTTGGATAACCTTGGGTTGTGGAAGACCACCCACTTCCAACCCAAATCGCCAAGTTACGTCACCGTTTGAACTTCCGAACTTCCAACCGGCTTAATTTTGCGCTCCGAGATCCAAATCCAATATATAAGCCCATTTTAGACATCTACGCGACGAGTAGATGTCGATGGACTGCTTACTCGTCTCATTTGGACAAGTTCTCGCAAAGTTATGGCCCTCTAAAGATTCGGATGCACCGGGGGAGGCGTCACGCCTTCACCACGGCTCTTCTTTTGGCCATAACTTTTGACTCATGTCTTAGAACCTTGTAATTCTTGTCATTCTAGGTTCCTTGTGTTCATAGCTTTCCAATGATATGCCACATGCCATACTTTGTTGTGGAATTCATTGGAAACCCCTCACACCTAGCCCTCAAGTGTCCCGGCGCCACCGGGACCCAGTCAACTTTGAGCGATCATAACTTTTCGCTTACAATTCCAAATTGCGCGTTCTTTGCGCCATTAGAAGCGTATTGTCAAGAGCTTTCCAAGCATGTGTGACACTCTCATGTCCACTTCAAAACCAGGGCGCTATTGCGCCCTGTTTGATCGGGAGTCTCTTCATTCTCCCTACCTAGTCTATTGCAAGGCTTGGGAAGTCACCCCGAAGGTCCCCCTTGCACACTAAGGTTCATTTGGGCACCCCAAGTAGATAGGGGCGTGACATATTTGCAACCTAAGCATTTTGCACATGCAAGTATAAGAGCTTGAGGTATAGAAGTATTCGGAAAGTAGTGAACTCGCTCTCCATTTTTGCTATAAAGTTGGAAGGAATGCTCCTCACCTACGTCCATGCAAGTCAACAGACCAAAAGTTTGTTAGTTTGCGTGTGTGAGGTGTCTTCAGAGCATTCCACGTTGTCGGGGTGAGAGGGGTTTGCTTTGGAAATACGCGGGGTATCTGGTTGCAACTGAGAATGACGAGATTAGAAGAAGGAGAAAGAAGTAAGGTGTCTTAAATCCAATCTTGTTTTCAAAAATACAGATCAATCTAAACTAACAACCTTGTTTGCACTCAAGATCCGAGGCATCCAGTAGTATTCAACGCCGATTAGGCTTACAAGCCTCATTGGTATCTATACCCAGCCCAAAGTCTGAAATACAAACACTTCCAAGTAGTTTTGATGTCTACTTGGATACCTGCAACTATCTACAGGGTAAGGGCAACCTGCACTTGCACTTGTATTACCACCAAACCTTATGATCTGCCGGTCATCACTCTAGCCTCACCACAAGGGGAAACTAGCACCGCCCACTTGGTGCACACTCAATGGTCTCACCGGCCATTAACCCGACCTCACTACCACGGTACGACTAAAAATTAAAAGCGCCTATCCACGAACACAAAATGGGACAAAGTCCGCCACGGGGAAAGGTACCAAGACAAAAGCTAAGAAATCCACACTGGATCCTCTTTTCCAAACAACACTTAAGCAAGAAATTGAAAGCAAATGGAATGCACCAAATGCATCCACCTGCAAACCTCACCCAAACTCTCCAAATAGAAAGGTACTAAACCTCTCTTCACTCAAACTCTCATATCTTTCTCTAAAATACTTCAAATACTTTGAGAAATGAGTCTTTATAAAACTAAAGAAGACTAATCTAATTCTTCCAAATTTAAAAGAGAAAGGTGAAAAGTACAAGTCACAGTGGTCGCTCAAATCTCTGTCCCTCTTCAACTAGGTGGCAGCAAACCTCCTTCCACTCTCTCGCTTATAACTTTTCACTCACAACTCTAAATAAAACAAGAATGGTATTTTTGGAAGCACATGAACTTCAAAAGCAAATTCTTCAAATTTCATTGCAAAACTCAAATTACATCAAAAGTTATGACTCCTCGAAGTCATGGATATCTTATTTTCTTTTCCTACATACAAATCTGACTAGGCAAAGGAAAGATGGGACCTACCTACCAAATAAACTCTAGAGTAAGAGGGGGGCAATCCATGTACAATCACCATGGGTCTCAAAACCTTCATTAGTCATCGAAAAGACCTTCTAGAAAGTTCATCCTACTTCCAAAGGCCCAAACTACCACCAAAGTTAAATTTTAGTAGGTAAATCTTGGTCAAACCTCTACCCTTCGATTTTAGACATATGGATGAACTATGAACTATGAA
The DNA here is from genome assembly GCA_950106755.1 of Climacium dendroides. Classification (NCBI taxonomy): domain Eukaryota; kingdom Viridiplantae; phylum Streptophyta; class Bryopsida; order Hypnales; family Climaciaceae; genus Climacium; species Climacium dendroides. The sequence continues at coordinate 27,399,231 of OX467089.1, read as the reverse complement.
ATGATCACTATACTAAAATAAAAGCCAAACAAAGATAAAAATTGAAGTCGAAGAGGAATACTACTCCATTTGCAAGAACTTTAGAATGCGTCGGACGGTAGCAGCTACATAGTCTGCACGTTCGGCGTTTGTTAAAGGATTCACTGGCCCTTTCAACCAACGTTGATGGCCAGGACTTCCTCTAATTGGCCTAACCATGCAATATTATTGCTCATCATTAAGTCCCTCAAAACTGCTCTCGAAAGTCACATCTTGAGTGCCTGGTTCAACACAACCGACTTGAAGCAGAATCACCAAAGCACGGGCATCTCTTTGAAGATTGTTGTGCCAACGCTGCTTCACATGAGGTTGCTTCAACAGTCGAGAAGGTCCACCTTCCTCTCGTGGACGAACTTGCCGCGATATTGATTGGATTGGTTGATCCGGCAGTTGAGATAAAGAAAGCTCCAGTTTCGCTTCTGGTTGAGAATTGGGATCTTGCGACTCCATAAAAACCCTCTAGTTCGACATTTGGAAATCAAACTCCACAATGAATCACAAACTCTATACGTTCAAGAAGACCAACTTGAATTGATGAAGCTAATTCAAGGTTGAACTCTTTATATCATTCACTATCAGATACAAGCGTCACCTTGAAGCCACTAGAAGCGTCATTAATAAGTTTTTTCTCTCCGAATTATAAAATCTCATTATAATATTATATCGGTGTAAATTTATAATATATACAAATTCACAACACGACAACGTTGTTATCCGTGTCACCAAATTGTAGCATAAACAAATAGCAAGGTAATCATGAAACTTGGAACTATTACAAAAGTGTTCCAAATAAGTGAGTTCCTCTCTATTTTCCAAGAATCTGTTTTGCATCATTCTCCATGGTAAATCTCAGTGTCGAGACAGTGTTTGGGAAGTAGTCCACTTGCACTACACTCAAGATTAGCCAATCTCACTCCACACAGTAGTACTAAATTGGAAGCGTAGCTCCCTCAGTCACGTAGCCTTGAAGCCCAGTGAAACAGTCACAATGTGTTGGTAAGGTTTGCAATTGGTAGAGCCTCCCCTGCTTTGGTCCCACTTAACTCACTAGTGTCCATGTATGGAGCCGTCAATCCTACAAGTAGGACCACTGTCCAGTTGTTACTGTTGACGCCATGCACTAATGCAGGTAGGTAACCTTGTAAAATTGGATGTAGCATTGTGTAAATTATGGTAGTTATGGAGTTAATGTAGATTTGAGAATCTCAGCTTGGTATGGAGGCTTTCATAGCCAATTAATATGCAAGTTAGGTGGGATATCTTGACATAAATACACATGGTTCAAATCTTATGGTAGTCCCTATGAGCATTGAACTCTAATGTATAATTAGAATATATATATTGAGATAATTTCTATGTTTGGATTAATGAAAAAGATGTAGAATGAAAAATTCTAACATCGATGAAAATAGTTCAATTTGTTCTGGAATGGAACGAAACCAAAGAGAGAGAGAGAGTAGACTCGTACACCCCATTCTTGGGCGTTTTCTAACAATAATGGACCTTTAGAAATCGATACCAAATTTTTCTGTAAACCATATTTTGAATTGGTTTCATCAAACCAAGGTATATTATATCTGGGATAATCGAACTTCGTAGACAAGAAGATAAAGTTTTTCCATATTTGTGGCAGCAGGCCCACGACTCATACATTTGATCTAACTGATCCGAACATCATTATATGATATTATAAAATGACTCCGACCATATGCATAATCGTATGGCTAGTTAATACAACTGAGGAGGTTGTATTTTTCTGATAACGAAACTTCAGCCAAACAAAAATTGCTTTAGCTTGTGTATCTAGTCAAGAGTATGAATAACCATCGTTTCTACAAATTCCGACAAGTAGCCCTGGACTTGTAGTAGTTTAGTAATCGATGTAAATGCACGTACCAGTATGACAATAATTACCAAAAACATGCAAACTACTAGCAAGGACTAGATTAGGGAGAACCCGGTCCACCAATCTGTACATTCAATGCCAAAGTTGAAGGATCTACCTCACCTGCACCCATGGCTAACAAACGAACACTAAGCTAGTTTATGGTCGTGTGTGAGGTGTCTTCAGCAGCATTCCAGTTGTTATCCATGTCGCAACACAAGTAAGAGAAAGTCAGATTTTAGTAATTCACTAGTGATATCATTCTCTCACGGCAACTTTTCATGAACGAAGAGTAGTCCAAAAACCTTGTTAGCCATAGGAATAGGAACAGCGTCCCTGCACTGAAGCTACGCCAATATTCAAGTCTCCTCCTTGCATTGAGCTGATCACTCCCTTCAACGCCGCATGAGTTGAGGCAAAACACACTGAATTACAAAATGAACACAGTGTGTGTTTGAATTAAGAGTTATGTACACATCGATAAAAATGTGAGGTTTGGCACAAGGAGATAATAACGTTGTGATTGAGCGTAGTTGTCTGACCAGGCTAACAAGATGGTCCAGTTAGCTTCCATAATGTCTAGCATCATTTGGTGCCGCCACTTACGTCTGCCAGGCGATTGTCCAACTGTTGTAGCATACTATGTAATAATTGTGGAACTTATTTTCTCTGGAGTAGTAACTAAACGTTGTGGATTGTGGCGTTTGAAGTATCCATGGCTCTTTAATAATGGCTTTAAAGTGCAATATCCTTCTCAAATCTCAATTCTGAGTCGTTATGCCATGTAGCAGTGTTTGTGTTAGAGAAACTGCAAGTCTGATTTCTGACAAAGTCTAGGCTTATTTACTGTTCTGGTGACCACATCGTTCATGATTATTCAGTTATATCCACTTTAGACATATGCGAACAAGTTGCTATTGTAACTCCCAAATTCACCATTGGACCCTTGAGAGAGAGAGATTATAGGGTAGTATTCCCAAACGTCTCTCACACTTAATATTTCAAGTGTGTTTCAATACTTTTGAGTACTTTTTTGATAGAGTTACAATATGAAATTTTCATGACATTGATCTTCTCATGGCCCCCTCATCCTTTCTTGTGGAAGAGTTCTGAAAAATGACATTGAAAATCCATTAGATTCTTCCTTGAAGAAGTTTACAATTTGAGGATTTGGATGGTTCATAAATTACTTGTAAATTTGATTTTTCTTTATCACATACCTTTTTAGGAAAGTTAACAACAATGACCCCCCAAAGAAATAAAATATAGCAACCTGATTAAATTTATTTTTTCAAATTGCAGCTCACTATTTTTACTGAAATTTGTTGGAATAGTACTAGAGTGCAATTCTAAGTACTCAACAATACCTACCAAATATGTCTTGAAAGAAAAGAAGAATGAAAAGTCAATTTCATTTGCATACGTGGACTAATGGAGAAGACACACAAGTCATAAACTACAAAAACCAAGGAGAAAATGAATGGTTTAGACCTCCTAAACTCAACCAAAAATGGTGACAACATATAGTTATATTATCCCTAGTATTGATTTCCATAAATTCAAAAATGAAATAAATAATACAAGTGTTTTTTGCAATCATCTACATCACCATATGTTAATCATAATGAAAAAAAATCCTATACACTATGTTTTGGGAAGATGCCATGATTGCTCTCCAAAGAAGAGTCTTTCTAACTTTCACATCACAAATTCAAATGAAATAAATCTATGAGGATGACAACCTATTTCCAACCACTTAAACTATTCAAATTATTTGTGGTATAGAGGAGGTTGAGGAAAAAAATTTTGTGTAGAAAAATAGATTTAAAAGTCATTTAATAATTTTTAACATTTTTTCTCTCAAAAGAAATATTACTATAAATTTATTTCATGAAGATTCTATTTGTCCCATTCTCAATTTGTGAGCAAACCAATTTCCAACCATAGGCTCTTTACAAAACCAATGATCGTTGTGGCTTTCAATGTAAATAATGTAATCATTTTATACTTTCAATGTACACCTCTTAGACATTTTTGCTGCTCTTATTGACCATGCTGTAGGTGAGCTAGCACTTGTAATATAATTGATTAGAAATGGAGGGGTATAAGCTGTAATAATGGATTGATGGTCGGAAATGGGTCAATTTCTTTAACCCCTCACCGCCCAAGGCCTAACCATGTCAAGAAACAACCTTGCTTTCAAGTGTTATAAGTCTAAATGTGAGTAAGTTATGAAAATCTCAACCATACAATCTTGTAGTGTGCATGTTGTAGATGGTATAAATCAAATTTGGGGTCATTTGACCGTATAGATTGAAAGATTATAATGTTTTAGTGTTGACAAAAGATGCTGAAATTTTCCTAAAAACACATTTGGAGGTGAAATTCGATTTTTAAACCTACTCAAATGAAAAAACTTTAACCTACAAAGTGATTTAAAATCAAAAGACAAACACTTTGGTGGAAAAAAATCATTCAATTGACTCATTACGTTTGCAAAATTGTTTTGAAATGTCAAAAAACAGTGAAAAAAGTAGCAAAAAAACACATCTATGGCTGAACCTACCTTTGCAAGATACAGTGAACTAGACTAGTATGCACAAATTTTCCAATAAAAATTATTGAAAACAAACCTTGTCTGAAGAAGTTATAAGCCGCCAAAGTTCACTGTAATGCAAAAATGTGTGGATTTTGAACTTCGAATTGCTCCCAAGCATTCAAAACAACTTGGATTGACATGAAAATTTTATCACAATAAGTAGACTTTATGGGGAACAAAAACCAACAAATTTTTATTGAAAACTAACATTTGATGAAAAAGATACAAGCCCCTGAAGTTGCAGCCATCTCATTGCAATGTGGTGAATTCAAATTGAACCTGCAAACTTTGAATGGCTTTCAAAAACTCATTACATCTTGGATAGATCTGAAAATTTTACCACAAAAAATAGACTACTATGCACAACTTTTCCAACAAGTTTTATTGAATTTGAACATTGGATGTAAAAGTTACAGTACTTTGAAGTTGACTGCTAGACTGTGTGAGGACACTTTTGGTCCCCTTGGGCGGTGAGGGGTTAAACCTTAATCCCTAAAGGCGCATTGTCCCCTTGGAGGACAAAATGGATTTTGGATAGGTTTTTATGAACTAAACTTTTAGTAAAATTCTTTGAAAATTTCTCATAAGATAGAAATACTTACTAGCTTTGGTGGGAATAAATTTTTATTTCAATTGGTCTTTGGGAGCAAAATTTATGCCACAAAAAACCCAAATTTTCATTTTGGGGGTATGTAGTTAGGTTTTTGGAATCCCTATTCCAAACGCTACCAAGTTCGAACACCAGGGAATGATCTATGTAAGGTTAGTGTAGCGTGTTCAAAGGTCACTATGTACTTAAGTTTTGAAGATAGGATAAAAATTCATTCTTATTCCCACTAACTACCCCAAGAAACACTCAACAGTCCATTATAAGATAAAAGACTCAGCATGCACGTCTCTGTCCTATCTAGTATTCTAGGGCTTGTGACAATAGTTCTTGACAATAGTTCAGGGTGGACTGACTTGTGTATGGATGCAATGCAGGACTTGACTTCAGTACAGCCCACTATAGTATTTTGAAACTAGTACAAATATACATATTTAATATTTCAAAAGATTTAGAGTTTAAGAGTTTAGGATATACTTACAAAAATTTGCAATCACATGCAGTAACCAAGGACAATAGAGCCAGAACACTTCAATTAGTATGCTCTACCTACAGTCCATACAAAATTTTCACTTAAAACATGCATATGCAATTTTGAAATTGGCTTCTTAAACCTATTTTAAAATCTCTACCCAAACTAGTGGTACGGCCCAAAGGGCCGTTCGAAAAATTTGGACCTTATTTTAAATTTGTTTTAATTGAACGATTAGATTAAAACACCCAAGACCGCGGTACCCGGTCAATACCCTGATTGATACCCTCCAAGACTCTTACCCGGTTGATACCCTCACGGGTTTCCTCACGGGTATCAATTGGCAAACCCGGGCCGGTTATCAATCAGAGAGGGGGTATCGGCAAGTCGAGGCGGACCGGTGAATCCGCCGCAGGCGCCTGTCTGCGAGCTGCGTCGCGTCGGAACCTGCTTCGGCCGTGTCCGTCTACACCTCGACAAATTCTCTCGCTATCAATTTGGCAATCAATTAGTCAGAACATTATGATTCACAAATTTTCACTGTAAATGCCCAATTACTCGGATCAATCAGTCACTAATGAGAATTGGAATTCAATGTCTCCCGAATTCTCACGAAACCTCACCAAATTCTCTCAGCCTGGTTGATCTTGTGATTACCAAAATTTTTAATTTTGCTTCAATAATTGATTGTTGGTCTTCACCGTAAATCCGAATCCCTAACTCAATTGCAGCTCCAAAATCGAACGAATTTCATGGAGAATCTTACAATTGATTTTTTTTGTTCCTTGACATTCTGGATCAATTGAGTATCAACACTAATCAAACGATCACAGCCCAGTTATGCGACCAGAACCACGTCAATCACCTCCTGTGACTCTAATTTTTGATTAGCTTGTAACACCAATTCGGTGAAGTCCAACTCACCGTGATCTCAACCAATCTTTCTGATTGCTACTGGGGTGCCGTCGTCTCCAAATCTGACCGCCGCAACTCATCCACAACCAAATTAACACGGACAAGCAATCGATCCGAACTTCACAATCAGTCCCTTCAAACTCCAAACAAATCTACCAGTGCACCGATTGATCCCGGCCTCCCTTTCCGCTTCTCCAATTTGAAAGAGAAAAGAAAACACGAATCCAGAAACAAATTTCTCAAACCGAATTCAGAAGACACTCAAACCTCAAAACCAGATTCAGCATTGAGACACAAATTTTTACACGATTGCACAGTGACACAAATCTAATATATATATTGCAAGTACTAAAATTACACGCGCAAGGAAAACGCACAGGTAACGCACTATTGAGACGAAAAATATGAACAGTATGGAGAGAGAGCGAGAGTGAGAGAAAGAAAGGAATTTAATTGTGAATTCCCGGGGGTGATCAGAACGGGTGTAACGCTCGCAATCGGCGTGACTTCTCTGTGCACCTCCGGAAACCCTAGATTCCTTGTCTTTTCCTTTTCTCTGTCTTTTTCCTTATCTTTCTCCTTTTTCTTTAATTTTTTATCTTTTTCTTTCTAGAACTTTTACTTTAACTTTTTCTTTGCATTTTTGCCCTTTTCTATTAGTTTGTAGCTACTTACTAAAGTATCTTTTTACTTTTTGGACACTTTAATGCATTTAGAAGCTACTTTTACACTAAAATTCTAATATATATATAAATAATGTATGAAATGTCATAAAAAATCGAAAAAGTTCTATAAAAAGTGAAAGAGCTAGACTACAGGGTAGAAAAATAAATTGACAAAAACTTGAAGCTAAATTAATTTTTTTTTATAAATCATATTTTTGTCTACATGTGAAGCTTTGATTCATTCTATTTGAATTAGTGATGTGAAAGTTATGAACAATTTTTTGGGGGGGGGAATTTGAACATCTTCTTGAAAAAATAGCTTATAGGATTCATTTTTTAATGTAATTTTTACAATTTTTCAAAAAATAATGTATGATAAGAGCTCTAAGATGAGACTAAAACACAATAATCCCAATGGTGAGATTTTTCTAGCAAGCATAGTAATATTAACAATGTAGTTTTTCTTTCAATCTTGAACCTACTTCTACTTAATAATTTTTTAAAGAATGAAAATCAAGTGATTGTGTGTTTTTTGAATTTTTTTTTGTAGACTTTCAACTCAATTTTTCAACACAAATTTTTTTTATTTCAAAGTCCACAGTGCAAATTTTTTTCCACAAATGGTGGTCAAAGTCATCTGAAATTGTAGGCTAGTGTTAAAAAAAAACAGAAAAAAACTTTGAATGCTAATATCTCTTAATTTGCACAGTCAAAATTCATGAAATTCTTATCACATGATCTCAAATAAGTAAAGTACAAGATCCTATGGTTGAATTCTAAATTTTTTTCTTGTTTCCTTGAATAAATGCAGCAAAAATGGTAGTTTTGAGTGGTTTTTGACCGAAAGTGGCCTTGAGCCTTAGGGGATTGAAGGACGAGTTGGTCACTGTGGAAATTATCTTGTTTGGCACCCTGTGAAAAGTTGACTTAAAAAAAAAATGCAAAAGCACTCAATGGAAGTCAATCTACTGTAAAAGACCTTCCCTTTTCACATAAAATCTGGAGGATGAATAGTTGCACTTTTGTCATGCATGGAGAGATTCTTTGCCATTCATTGGCCAGAAAACGTCCTCAGCGTTGTTTATGGGTTCAGCTCGATGCTCCATTCCAGAGAGTGGGTTGGACTTGCAAAGCCTAGCTGGGTCAGCACTCTTGGAAAGTGTCGAGAGCGGTGTTTTTCAGTTGTTTCTGAGTGCCGCAGGCCGAGAGTGAGTCCCGCGCGACTGAGCCACCACCACTACAGTAACTTAGTAGTACTTCAGTTATCCATGCACCACTGGTCCGGCTCTGTTCGTCAAGCCTCGCAAGCTACGCAAGCTAAGTTAACTTAGTGCGGGCTGCCCAACCCGCGGAGATTCACCGTGAAAAGCTTGTTGAAACAGTGGGGCTGTCGACAAGGAAGTACAGTCCATGGAGGCGTTGAATCGGTCTCCACACGAACTTAACTTAAGGCCTTAAGTACCCCACTCAGCTTCGGGTCTGTCAGGAGGGGATGATCTGGTTATTACCGCGTGAGCCAGTGCGAAAGCCACGTTTTCTTTCAAAAATTTCGGAACCTCCTGCATCGACAGGATCGATCGTCGCTGTTAGGTGCTAATAACATGCTTGGACTGGAGGTGGAGCTTTGGGCACCAAATTGCGAGGTTCGGTCCATGCCACAATCATGTTTTCGGATGTGCATGTGCACAGGTTCTCCAGTTAAAATATCCACTTTTCCTTTGTAATGTTTGGAATCCAGTGGTATGTGGCAATCAATGAATGAGGCAAGCCATGGAGACAAGTCTTGGAATAGGTGAGACATGGAGACAAGTGGAGGAGAGTGGGCTAGCAAATCCTATAACCAAAGGACGGTGCATAACATTATTAAACGGCTCAGCGGCCTCCCCCATGTGGAGGAATTATTCGCCCCTAGATACCTAGAGGGAGATTTGAGTTATAATCTTGAAAATGCCATTTGTTGGACACATGTGCAATGTCACTGTGTTGTCAGAGTGCTATGTCCTCATTGGGTGGCACTTGTACTTGTTGTTGGAGGGCTCCTGATTTTGTACAGAACAAAAGGACCCCCCAGTGAAGGTTAACAATATTATCAAGTTGGTAATATTGGCATGTAAACCTTCTTGGGCCAATTTAAGATCCGGTCTAGTGCGGACATGGGAACAACTGCCTTCGTAATGCAACAAAAGGTAAACCACCTTATGGCAAAATGCTACCAATCAATTCCTACAATCACCCATTGTGGATACATTTTTTTTTGGTTTGGGGGTTGTTTGGAGACTCTTTTGAGACTATCAAATAACACACTTTAAAAATTCATAACTAATTAATACTTTGTCAAAAAAATAAAATTTCAATTGCTCTTCCTATTTCTCAACTTGTCTTTATTTGGAAAAAATTAAAAAAAATTAAAACAATGCTGGGAGGGGGACATGGCAAACCAATCATTGTAGCTGTCATATTCTAGTTTACCTTAATACAAGTCCATGTTATAAACAACATTGTTAAACACAATTTTCAATGTAATTTTGATATGTATAGTGAATAATGAAGCCAAGTCATTCATGTGGATTGAAATGGTAGGCACTAAAAAAAATATAATGCACTTAAAAACACCTATGCATATTTTTGTAATATGTATGCAACCCAACATTTTCTACAATCATTATTTTTTTAATTTGGTCTTCACTCGACTTTTTGGTCTTTTTAATTTGATTTAGTTTTTACAAAATCTATCTTCTAAGCCATTTTAATGCTGATGGCCCTTGTGTATAATTCAAGAATTGCGTACTCGAGATTACTAATGTGTAGTAAATTTCATTGAACTCATTAAAGGGAGGATGCAAAGAAGGCTTGTACTTTAATACACAAGTGAGAAATAAGGTAACTACACCTTAACTTGCATGCTTTCTAAAACTGCATAGGCTAGACTCTGGCCTAAAATGTACTTCTACTATTCATGAGAGACTATGATTGGTTACTTTAAATCCTATTTTCAACACTTCAAAAATTCATAGTTTATTCATATGGTGTCCAAAAAATGCAATCTAGAATCCTCTTTTGGCTTCCAACAAGATTCCACCAAAAAAAAATTCAATACAATAATGAAAACTGTGCTGAATTGTTTATTTGTGCAATTTTATGTGTAGTCACTTTAGGAGGCATGATAGTCCACACGGAATGTGTCAAAACGAAATAATTGTAAGTTTTCCAGAACTTCAAACGTCATTTAAGGATAGCAGTTCAATTTTTTCCAAAAATCTTTCAACTAATAAAGTGTCGGGGATTAATGTCGCCTTTCAGTTTCAAAAATCTGTTTGTGATATTCATTATCCATTCAAAAGTTGTAGAAAAAGTTGAGAGAGAGAATGATAATGAACCTCCGTGCCCCTGTCTAAACTTTGTCCATAGCTTCTCAATGAAACCCACTCAGAATGGACTTGGGAATTCATGTGTGGAACGGACTGATCCTTCTGGAGGAGTGTTCACAGCAATTTTAAAGTTTATCAGCCAGGCTTTGGGTTTCGTATGCAAAGCCGTGGCTGGAGCGGAACAGAACAGAACAGAGTGGCGGGGTCAATGGAGATTCATTATCTCCGACCAAGACCAGACCCTGTAAAAAGGTGGGTAGCGTTTGGGAGCTTTGAATACCAATATCCTTAGTCCATCGTTGCAAGACAACACCGACCTTTGGAGTTTGAAGTATCTTAGAGTTCGTTTAGATTTACCTGTCACTGCTCTTGAAGCATGAGCAGGATGATACTGGGACACTAGACAGTTTGGGAGTTTATACTATGTGTTCTACATGTACATGTATTTCAGTTTGCTACACTATCCCGGGCATTATCCTCTAGAGACTTTTGCTTGCTGTTGGAATTTTTGACGCTCAGATACTTGTGTGGGTTTGAATTCAAGGACATTGTATTTGTTTTGATGATAGCTCTGCGGTTTGGCTGGAAGGCTAGGATCTTTATTTCCCTTCACCTTTATGCCGCATCTAGCGTAGCGTGTAGTGATTATCTCTCAGCGAGTGTAAGCACATCCCAATTTGAAATGTGAGACTAGAATTGAACACTGAGGATTGAACACTTGCGTGCCAGGCTAGCTAGACCAGCTAGATTTGGTCGTTCAACTACTTTTTAAAGTGCCTTACGAGGTGAATCCCTTAGGATTTCAAAAGCTAGTGATCAATTGCAATTTGCAAACGACAGCTAGGTGGGACCTTAGCTAGAATGATACAGTTTTGATGTCTGAATCGTTTGCGCTGGTAGAAATTCTCGAACCTCCAATGTCAATTCTTGAATTGCAAGCTAGAAAATTAATTCAGATAGCAGATCGACAGCGAAGTGGTCGATGAGCTGTTTGAAAGCCGATTTGCGGGAGCTCCTATCGGCAATTGAAGAGCAAATGCGGAGGCAAGTGCGCTAGGAGATCGAGGAGACGTTGGATAATCGGGATGCTAACAAAGTCATCAACGTGAGGGAGTTTGTCTCTGACATTCAGGATGAGTTGGGTCCTCCTACTCTGTCGACCTGGACTCACAGCGGGACCATCCAGGAGTAGTGAAATCAATGGTTATGATTCACCCGCTCGCGCGATCGAGCATACTCGAATTCAATTATCGTCGTTCCAACTTGGAGGCCACGCTTATCATATGCAATTAAAGATCATTCAACCTCTCACACATTCTCAATGCATGCGCAATTGTTACAGATTGGATTCATTCATTGCCAGGGGCCACAGGACTCATTCGAGATGGAAGTACTTAACTAGGAAGTGCAACAATTAGGCCCTTTTAGCTAGAGTAACCATAGGTTGTAAATCTGAGTTAGTGTATGTACGAAATAATTTGTAAAGCTTGGTATACGAACAATGTGGAATCAACAGTTGAGACCAGTTTACGAGCGGTACATGTACCGAGACTCCCTGTACGTGATTCACATTAGCAGTGTATCTGAATGATATATCTACATGTCTTCTTTCTAGCCTCTTAAGCTGATTCTTTTTTTGGTTTCTTTTTAGTCCTTCTATGTGAAACTTACGTATATAATTTCTCCTGTTAGAAACGATGCAAAGATGTATTGCGTCCTTTAATTTTCAGAAAAGTGAGGAATCATTTCTCTTCTTAACACGCTATTGTTGAAACAAGACACCATGCCATCTGAACTATCGGTTTAACTGTATAAGAGCATTTCAACAGTATTCAGGCTTCGAACACTTGAGGATCTTAACCTGGAATTTGCATATGCTAGGTAGCACTCGATGACAATGTTGAATGTGAATCCTACTGAAAGTGCTTGCCTTCTCCCTCACTAACTCAAAGCTAGGATGATTTCAAGTTGAGAGTTTTGAGCTCAATAAGTGTTGCAAATTTGCAATAATGGGGAATTTCATTAATAAAAATGGCGATATTCAACATGCCATTTAAATGAGTCAAGAGCACATATGACATTGCTTCTTGGCATGCCAACCTAATAGATGTGTCAATTCTGTCTCCAACAAGTCCAAATTGCAACATGACTCCAATGTTCACCTCGTGCCATCTTTCTATGAATTTTTTCTATTTTGGAGTCTCCCTTTGTGCCATTTTCACGGAATAATCTCCATAGTAATGAAATTCCCCATAACGTTATTTGGTTTCGAAGCCTTGGGCTCGAATTCAAGTCACTGCTTGAACTAGGTCAACTTCGAAACACATTAAAGAAAAGATGATTAAACTTCAATTTGGTTAATCCTCCGTCTGTCATACTCGTTGGTCGACTCAACAATATCAAGAATTTGTAACAGTTTGCGTAGTCAGAAAGGCCATTGAATTAGTGTGACGCATTAATTACTTTGCATTGCATTTTTTTACTTCAGAAAGTAGAAACCATTTTACTTTTATTTGTTTAGTGGCCACAACGAGCAGAAGGGAGTCATCCAAATTTTGAAATCTATTTCGTTTTGTACTAAGGTTAGTTCACCCATAATCAAACATTTTTTTGGAGCGACATTTCTCTCACTCCGTGGTCGATAATTGATAGTCAAGGTTGTCACATTTGGTGGGTCAGGGTCACTGGACAGTCTACACAAACAATCTGGCCAATGGCACCCAATGACCCAGCGTGACAACCTTGTTGACAGTCCCTCCAATATTGGTCGTCATTCAAAAGGAACACTGCTCATAATCAACCCTAAATCCAAAATGAGACACCTACATTTGAACTAAAATGTTACAAATTTGATTACACAAGATGTACACAATCAAAACATGAAGTCTATGAGAACCGCTTGTTGAGTTTTGGTACACCTAAAGACTCTACATTGAAAATCCATAACTTTTTCATACTGTGTCTAATAATGCACGCTATAGTGTGTTGGAATCCTATTCCGGTTGCCAATAAAATATAATAAAAATAGTTTACTTTTAAAATAATGACTATGCTCAGTTGTAATTAGGGTCGTCTCTAGGTGCGCATAACTTATAGAACAAGTAATGGGAATATCTCACTTACCATTGTGATTGAATAAACTTGAACTCCACCAAGTATGGACATTAAGAAGCAAAAAGCAAACTTGACTTCCTCCGCCATAGTATTCGGGACCGGCTCTGAAGCTGCTTCTTCGCATATTCGACCATGGACCGAAGTACAGTAGTACACCTGTGTGCCCAAATGCTTGCCAACAGTGTCGTACAAGGGTGCTTTCCGCCAAACCTTCGGTCCGACTGACGTCGTAAAATAAAATATCGAAGATTGACTCCACATTCAAAAAGGACACTATATTCGTGTCGTCTTGAATTCTCGTTTGAACTGACCAGCGTTTTGTTTTTGTGGAACAGTACCATCCGCGACAACATGCCTTCGCAGCACTGGCGCAACTCCGGAGGGACGGAGTCTGACAGGATCAAACCTGCGAAGTTTCGCCCCCCAAAAAAGAAGTTTACGCTGGTTTGAACTCTTTCATGTACGTACCTTCGTTAGTCATATCCTGCAAAGACAAAGTGAGCACCTACAGTAATACTTAACACTTTCCCACAAGACTTGTATGCCATCCAAGCTCTTTCAACTTACATGTAACAAACAAATCTTCTCAGCTCTTTTATTAGTTGGGGCACGATTTTCTTGAACCCCAAGTTTCCTAAGCCTCAGTTTTCTCAAGAGCCCCAATTTTTCTAGGGCCCAATTCTCCCGAGTCCCCATCAGTATTTTAAGCCCCAATTTTCCTTGGACCTTGGCTCCAAATTTCCCGAGGCCAGTTTTCCTGAGGCCCAATTTTCTGTCTCAAGTTTTATGTATGCATTGTTTCTTTATTTATCGCAGGCCCCAAATTTCCACGTCCACTGTAACTTTTAATGCGGCTTGTAACTGCATTCTCCACTAGTAAGTTCCTGTTCAACACCGAAACTTTTGAACCGCTCTAACCGCCGTGTCGAGTTGTTTGACTATTATCCCCAGTGGACTACCTGTAATCACAGAAAATCTAGGTTGATGGTCAACAGACTGCAACTGGGAGTAGAGACAATATCACAGACATGGAGCTAATAGGCTCGGGAACCGAGGCCCAAGCTAGTGAAGACCACAAAGGGGAGGGAGGCATGGGCAGTGAGCAACCCATCAGCATCAGGGATGAGCGAACGAATTGAAATCAAATCTAATAAGAGTTCTGTTCTCGTTATAGATTCTCCCAATTGGCGCACGGAAATCGAGGTAACTACTAAGCTTGGAGCTTTTCATTGGCTAAGTTCCCGTTTATTACTGTTATTTTAGGCAAAGAAACGCCCAAGTGGTGGCCTGGGCCCCCCTGCCTATGTCGTGGCTTCAAATGCACATGCAAAAACAAGGACCGCTCAAATTCTGGAGGCTCTTGAAGCTCGATTCGCAGTTGTGGTGACCCTCGCTCTCCTTTTTGCGGACGAGGTTCATGATACCAGCGCCATAGAATCCCCGTGGCAACAGTGTCACACACCTCAAGCGCATGAACGAAGGAAACGCTAACTTCGCCGCGAAGCTGAATGCCTGAATGTGGACAGTGCTGGATATTTTTGGCATGCGCGAACTAATCGAATTGTATGACGATGTCCGTTGCACTGTTGCAATTTACATTTTGGGGCACACGCTTTTTGCATGCGCACTTCACACTTGCATTTTGGGACACGAAATTATGCCTCGACAACTGGATAATATCAAACTGCATCCGGGAACTGCATAGTCATTTCAGTTAAATTGGCGCCAAAGTTGTGACAGTGAGGAGGTGCACAGAGGCACAGAGCTCTACAATCTAGGTCTGGTAACAATGTAAAGAAGAAATCATGTCCTACGATTTTTGAGTAATGGAAACTAATTTTGGAGGTAATCATGGTTGACTATATTAACTTACAAGTGTAATTCTACATTTAGTAAGGACTTATTAAATCTATCCAACACTTTCAGTTTCCGCGGCATCCCAGCTGCAGAAGATTTGTTGAAAAACATATGCAAGCGGCATATGTCCTCATCAATCCTACCTACCGATGCTCTTCCTGTCTTCTTTTCTAGACCAACGAGCACCTGGACAAGTGCCAATCTCTTGAAACTTCATCAATTTCACTAGAGTGATGATCAAAAGAATTCGGGCAGCAACTCACAGGAATGTAAAATGCCGACTTTTTCACATGCAGGCGGGCATAGAGATCTAAACATCTAATCGTCAGAAACTGTACATCATTTACAGACGCAGGTCTGTAATTGAGGTTTTGATTGATCAACCTCTGTATTTAAGAATTCTATTGACTCTGAATCTGGGTCGTTACTCGCTGAATCTGTGCTGAATTTGTGACTGCCACTACGCATTTACAAGTAAACGCAGCCCCATCAATTCTGCCGAAACTGCTTTCGGAGGCTCATTAGAAGCTAGCACCAATGCTTATGGACGTCTATGTAATAGAATGGCGTTGACTCCATGCTGCATGGAGAGCAAAAGCTAGTGCAAGCGAGGGATTCTCACTAGTCCTAGTCACCTTGAATCGTTTGATCATGCATGATGTGCTATACACAATGCCGTTAAGAAGTTGACACTGGAGAATCGACTTCATTCGTCGTCCTCGACGTCGTCATCTTCATCATCTTCCCCAGATTTGCGACTGGTTCCGGCGCCAGTAGGGTTGAGGAAATGATCAAAGTAGGGTTCCCCGAGCTCCTCCTGAATCTCTCCGAGAAGCTCCCGCACATTCACGCGATCAGGGAGCTCCCGTCCTTCTAGCATCTCCTCCAACTCATTCCGAGCGTCCTCCCCGAGCTCCTCTTCTATGGCGCTCAGAACCTCGGCCACACTGGCCCACTCCGGTAATGAGTCCGGCGAGAGGTTGGAAAACAGATCTTTAGGATCCATGAAGAGATCTGAGGACCAATTGCCTATCTTGACCGATTCCTGGACTAGAGGCACCAATTCAATGACAGAGTCTCTGCACCCACCCACGATTAAATATCTCAACTACACAAATCGTTCAGCAAACTTCAACACAAAAGTCTGGTAGAAGTATTGTTCAATCTTCATTAGACAAGAATCTGTCATTAATTCCCGACAGACAGTACATTCACTCGTGCACCGTCTCGCAACAGGCTTGCGCTAGCTAGCCAGGTTTGAAATCTCTGAAACGTCACCTTCGATTCGGGAATACGTACGTTCTAGTCAGCAAGCTCCAGTGCACACCCGAATTTTAGGAAAGAGAGGAAAAATAGGTCGCCTGAGTGGAATGAGGGTGCTGAGCTCATCATCAACTAAGCTTGCAACGAAACATAATAATCCAAAGCCCACCAGTGTGGATTACCTTAAATAGGCTATTGCATCAGCAGTTGGAGTGCTGCACACTGCAAAGTAACTGATTAAATTCAAATGATCGCGGCAATGCAACTTCAGAGGCAAGGAGAAGTCGGGAAGGGAAGAACGTGCAACGAATTGACACGGAATTTC
This sequence comes from Climacium dendroides, assembly GCA_950106755.1. Taxonomy (NCBI): domain Eukaryota; kingdom Viridiplantae; phylum Streptophyta; class Bryopsida; order Hypnales; family Climaciaceae; genus Climacium; species Climacium dendroides. The sequence continues at coordinate 27,382,122 of OX467089.1, read as the reverse complement.
GTCGTCAGGTGCGGTCGAGTGAAGTCAACCGTGAGCGAAAGCTATAATTGGATTTCAGGTGAAGCCTGTCAGAATGAGGACATTTGGGACGATTCGATATGGCCACGACCCATGGGATGTGAACTGAGGCCCAAATTGCACAATACCGACTCCCCTGATGCACCTAATTAAGTTACTTTCAGCTTGGCGTGGCACTGACTCCTTCCATTCCCACAAATTTTAGAATTCCTCGCACATTGGAAACGAAACGCCAAGCTTCCGAAATGTCCGACGCGCCTTCAGCCGACTCTTTTCCCAGGCTCCTTCCATATGCTCGGCCTTGCAATTGCCCCCGTCGATCCAGTTCAATTGGCTCGCAAGCCCAGTCACTCGGCTCGCAAGCAAGCGCGAGCACGACAAAGGTATGAGACAAAGCCCCGGAGCAGCGTCCTCGCGAGATTCCTTCCGCGCGGGGTCGCGTCTTCTGGGGAGCTTCCGAAGGACTTGCTTCTATCTACTAGTTAATCAATTAAAGTTATTTAATTGATTCCTGCAATAGAAAAAGACACAGGGCCTTCAGTTTGGGGCTGCCCGCCCTGCTTGGGATTTTCTTCTTCAGCAGGAGGTGGGGTCCGGTGACCCACTCTTCTTCCAAAAGTCAGCAAAGCTGCACAGGTGGGGTTCATGTACCGGATCAGGTGCGAGGGAGCTTCGTCGTCCTCTTTTTGGCAGTGCTTCGTCCACACGGACGCCGACACAGCCGCGTGCCCGATAATAACTAACGAGAACGCCTCGATTCTTTAATTTCTCCTGGGGTTCCTCCTTGAATCCAGTTGGCTCCCAATCGCCGAGTAGCACCCGAATTCACGGACCCAGAAGGAGCTGCAGCTTCCTCCATCAGCTCCTCATTAATATTCCCTTCGTTAGCCTTTCCTCTACTAGAAGTACACCCTGAAGATCTTTCGACACACACTACGAAGTACTCCGCTCACGGAGAAAGTGAGTAACTAACTACTCTTACTGTAGTTCCGTACGAATTCATCATTTCTTTCTTCACAAGCTTGTATAAACTTTACGTCCAATTCCTATATTCATGGCCTTGGTTTTTTGATGCGACTCAAGGAACATTCACTTAATTCTAAACTAAACTCCCTCTGCTACCCGATTGTGTTAGTTCAGAGTCCATCAGTACTTATCACTAAGAATGCATTTTTATATCACCTTGAATTGATACTCCGGAATGCCAGGTATCGAGGGTGGGCTGTAGGATCGGCAGCAGAATCGAATTGGTGTGGCACATCCTGATCCGTTGAGACTAGAGGAATATTCATCAGGCAGAGAAAGGATCCCATCCCCCTGGGGTTGCTCGATCACTGTAAGTGCTCCCGCCAACCCCGAGCGGCGCTCTTCTCTACCTGTGCTTTGCAGTGTGAATTCGACGTCCGGAATGCAGCATTTGTGACTCAACTGTTGATCGTCATCGGCGCTAAATTTGGCGCCAGCGGACGCCAAAATTGGCAGGTCCGGAGTTGACCTTCTCCCCAACTGCCGGTAGTCCGCGTCCGTCTGGCTGGCTATTGGCCGAGTAGGCTAGGCCGGAGGCTGGGGTCTGCTCTTGAAGCATTGTAACACACGAGTATGGATCTGACCTTCGGGACACGGTTATAGGGTACCCTACGAGAAGGTCTAAATGGCACATTTCATCTTGGGAATGGTGTGAGGTGACATGGAAATTCAGTTTCGGCACCTGAGTGTCAAATCAAACCTCCGCGTGTGGTACGTGTGGTAGTAGTGTCAAACCTTCATATGTGGTAGTAGCATTATTTAGAGAAAAAAGTGGGCTTCAAAAGGGCCGCTCCACATCCCTCGAAGGACCTTGTAGTAAGCACCTTGTAGTAAGCATTGCGCATCTTAAATCACAAGAACAAAGTGTTCAAAAATCAGGGTTTATAGTATACTAATGCATTTTAGCCCTTATTTTTAAGGACCTTGCCAAATTAAGTTGAATTTAGTTAAATTTAGCCACATTAAGTGGGTTTTGAAGCTAGTTACCAAAGCCAATAGCAACTTGCTTCAAAAGTCACTCACTCAATTTTGTATATTGGTAGAGGAGATGAGTCGCTCTTTATACAAGTGGGGTAGTGGTAGATGCAACTATCTATGTGGAATATATAAATTAGGAAGAATAAGAATTCAACTGCTCATACTTAAATTAAATGCAAGAATTGTATTAAAATTCAGATTTTGAACCTCATTTAAACATAGTTGTATAATTTTTTTTTTTAAACTTTGAACTTTTTTAGTATAATTTGTTGGAATGAATTTCAAATGAGGTTTTTTCACATGGTAATTTTTTGAAATTTTTGTGTTCTTCAAATCTATGACCTCATTTTTGAAAAGCCAATTTTGAACTACAATCAATGCAATTTTGGCTTAATCAACCACTTGACATACTTCTACATTTGTAATTTTAGAAAAAAAATGTATTCTAATAACACCAAATCCAACCATTAAATAGGACAACAACTTGACAAAGCAGTTGCCAAAAAAATTAGAGAACTCTAATGCTTTCCAACGAGCTTCAAAAGTCACTTAGTTTAGTGTGTTTGAAGATGAAAAGAGAAGTTATTTATACAAGTGGAGTAGTAATAAGTAAAACAATCAAGCTATCTTCCATCTCTAAAATTAAGTCAAAAACATGAATTGTGTTTAAAGTAGAATTTGAGACCTCATTTTAGCATAATAGAATAACTTCTTTCAAAATACTTTGAACTAAACAAAGTTGGAGAATCAAGCTATCTTCCATCTCTAAAATCTGTTTGAGATTTAGAACCTCCAATAAAAAGTCATAGACAAAATTTAAAGAAGGTGTTTGAAAATGTCAAAAAAAATGTCCCTTCCAATCCCTCTTCAAATTTTGTCTATAACTTTTAATTGAAGGCTCCAAACCTCAAATGGATTTTTGGAAACGAAATCTAGCTCGATTCTCCAATTTTTTTAATTCAAAGTTTTAAAAAAAAAGTTATTCTACTATACTAAAATGAGATCTCAAATTCTACTTTGAACTCAATTTGTATGCTTTGACAATGAGCACTCAAGCTCACATCTTCAAATTATCCTATATCCTTTGAGGATTCATGATGGGCAATTGATTTCATTATAAAAAAACTCTACACCTTGTAATTTCACCAAATAGCAATGAAGAAAATTTTTCACATTGCCATCAAAAAAATTCTTGTTGATACATGGTAATTGGACTATTTTAGTCATTTTCTTTCTTTTTTGCAATTTAGTTGTTTTCTAACCAAGGTTAAGGTTTGTTAGAGTTAGAATGCACCTATAGAATTATATTTTGAGCCCCTCCCCAGATACTAATAGCAATATAATAACCCTCCATTTTTTTAAACATTAGCAACAAACACATATGTTTTTCAAAACAAGAGTATGAAGATGGGATTGTAGCCATAAGAGGCAAAATTGAATTGAATGTTTAAAAAAACATTCAAATGTCACAAGCAAAAGGAGCTGATATCCTTTGCAACGGTGTTTTTTTGGAAGATATAAAAAAATAAAACATTTGCATTCAATACAATGTCCAAAAAAACATAGAACTGCTACATTGGCAAGGGTTTTTAGTTGTATTCTAGGTAAGTTAGTAAAGTTACTATGAATTAAGGTGAGATCTTGACCAAATGTAAAAACTTAGGGGAAAGATAGCCATAGGGCATTTTTTTTAAAATTAAAAAATTAAAAAAAGGCACTTGAAGTGGCGTTTGTGTGATATGGCATCCAACAAGGATGAAGTAGCATGCCATGGCAGCGCACTTTGACACCATCTAAAAATTTGAGCAGTATTTTTTAGTTATCAACTAAGACATTAGCTAAGACATCAATTGAGATGTTTAGATATTTTTGCAATATCAATTGAGACATCAATTGAGGCATCCAAATTTTTTTGCAATGTCAACTATGACAACTTTGCATAATTTAAAAAATTTATATATCTCATATGGTTTGTCTTCCTTCCTACCACTTCACTTGTATAAATAGTTTGTTTTCTCATGTCAATACATATACAATAAGTGGCTTTTCATGAGCACTCACATACTAGCATTATTGGGGCTAGAAATAATACTAAAATCTCTCCAATTAGCAAGTGTGACATTCAATTGGGAGCTATTGTTATATACTAAAAAAATTAAAAAATGATAAAATGTTAAATAATGTATATAATAGTCATGAGTATCTAATCTATGAAGCTTGAGTTATTTGGAACCATGACACTAAAGCTATGGCCAAAATCAATATACCATGTGTGATAGAAAATAATAAATTAAAGTGTTTTTTGCAATTGCCTCCTTGGACATAACCAATGATTTTTTTCATCTCATTGTTCTTTTACCTGTTGCCCTAGTTCTTGAATGACATGCTAAAGTGCATCCACATAAATAGATCCACCCTAGCATCTTGCTATTTTGAGCTAGATTGCCACTAACAGAGGAGATGCTCTTACAAGATGTTTTTTTCAACAACAATATATACCCAAACCATAAGCACTCCAACTTTGCAAACTTTACAAAATTCAAACTTTCTAAAACATTCTATTCTCAAAATTGTATTCAAAGGAGTTGTGAATGATGTACAATATACTCAGTTCACCCTTGACTACCTAATCAACCATATATGGTTCATCCAATATTTTAGACTCATTTGTGTGTAGGCAATTAAATTCTTTTGACCATTTAATAAAAATTATAAATTATAAAATATTAATTATTTGAAGTTTTATTTTTCATTGAAAAAGACAAATATTTGATTTTTGAGTTGCAAGGTGGATTGTGCAATGAGTTTGATAGCTCTATATTTGAACTTAAGGTTTTTGGAAGTGCAATTTAGTATGCTAACACACTTTCTAGTTGTTCATTTCACCTCCAATCCCAAGAATTCTTATATATGTGAATTTTTCAAACATTGTGGGGAGGAGCAATATGCTAAAAATAGAATATGTACATTCCTTTTGTTATAATCTTACAACTCCTATGCAATTTTATACTCAAAATTGGTATACGCACTAATAATCAAGCTTTTTAAACATCTATATGGTATTATGGTTAGATTTAGAAAAAAAAATAATTTGCATAACTATAAGTCCATGCTCTTTTTTCATAGGAAAAATGCATTTGAAAAGGCTTAGGCACTTAGGAGTTAAAACACCATTTCACTACCTCATATATACTATTGCTAAGTATTTAAATTCATATATGAATAAAAAAAATAAAAAATAAAAAATACCTATTGTGATTTTACCAAATTAGAATAGATTACCTTTTCCTAATATCAAACATTGTTTCTAAAAGTGGAGTAGATCTTAACTTTTAATACACCCTATTTGCAAGTGCCAAACTTATGAGAATGAACTCTCAATTATATTTGTTATTGTTCCAACACTTAGCACACATTAATCCTAAGGTAGAAGCACCCAAAACCAACACTTTCATTAACTCTACTTACTTTTTAGCTCAAATAATTATTTTTATTTTGTAAGAATCTCTAAACACCATACCTACCCGCAAACTAAAACTCCTCATAACTCTCTCCTCATTAATTGAAATGGAATGATTCAAAGCATTCCACTCATATATAACTCTAAAAAATCAATTTAAAATTTTAATTTATAAAAAAAGTGATTTTTAAAGAAATTTTTTGGGCTGCCCAAGCTGCCCACCAAATGTTGAAAATTACATATCATGCAATAACTTTTTAACCATGTAGTCAAAAGTTATGAAAATTGTTGTGCCTTAAAGCTACTCTTTGGGCACTTGTTTTGTGAAATTTACAAAGAAAAAAAATAAAAATTCCATTCATAGTAAGCTGTCCAAAATTACTATGATACCAAAAAATAGTGTTTGGACCTTTAGGAGTTAATTGAATTATATATAAATTTTATTGCAATTTGATCCTTGTTCGTATATCCACAAGCTATTAATTTTCTAATTATAGAATTTCATTCAATTTTTCTTTTATATTGTAATATTCTTCACTAAAATATATATCCACAATGAAATTTTCAAATTTCTTAAGCATATTTTCTATCTAGTATGATTTTTTTTATTCTTTCAAAATTCACAATAATTTCAAATCATCATAAAAAATATCTTAAAATTTTATTACCAATAACATATGATTTCACCTCAAAGAAATGAAAAATAAAAAAATTCATTTATATATAGAAGTAGAATAGACTATACATTATTTATGGCATAATATGAAATTTATTCTACATAGACATAAGCTTTGTGTGTATAGGGGTAAGAAGGTACTTGCATGAGAATCATTGTTATTAGGTGGAATTTGTATATGGCTTTAGACATGGCAACAAAGTATTAGGTTTTGAGTTTTCTTGTTTGATACTGATTTTGGACAATAAATAATTAGGTCTACATTATAAGAAACTTGTATTTTTTTGACACAATCTTAGGTCATATCCACTTTTTTTATGTCAACAATAATGTCAAACATCTTGATTTATATTACATTTGATGTTATTGTTGACATAAAAACAAGTGGTTGTCAACTAAAATTACATAAAAGAAAACAAGTTTCTTATAGTGATAAAGTCTCAGATCCACATTTATAGGGTATTTGGATTTAACATTGCTTTAAGTCATGATAATAAGGTGCTAGGTCTATGAGACACAATTATAGGATGTTTGTTTTTAATATTGTTAACAATCATGGTATCAAGTCTCAATTATATGCTAGATTATAGGGTATCAAAAATCTCTTACTTTCTTATACCTAACAAATCAACATTGTATCGTCAGTTAATTGTTTCCTTTTTCCTCAACTAAAACAATCTAATTGGATGTTTGGATCCATCTATGTTAAAGTAGGTATTTAGATATCAATAAGACAAACTTGCTCTATTCAAAATACCATGGGATTTTTCTATGTGATGTTCTAAATTCATTTGTGGTCTTATATTGAGGGTTCATTGATATTATTAAGTCTACATTCACATTAGAGGTTTAAAAGAATTTGGAATATTTCAAAGGCAAATTGTTGACAATTGTACCTACCATAAAGGATGGTACTACTTATTGCATCAAACAATCACTATTGTTGATGACAAGGTTTGATTAGGAGATAAATCACTCAATTTAGCTATTGAGATTTTATTTTTTTGTGTACAAGTTTTCCTAAGTCAAAGTATATCCCAAAAGCATAGTAAATATAATAATCCTATTCATATGACCTTTAATACATAGACAATGACTACCCACATGTCATGTGCCATACTATACAAACCATATCATGCCCCTTTATGTGAACAAATCCATCAATTTTTGTGACCTACATAGGTAATTGTCAATATAGTACATTATTTGGAGGGTTTCAATGAAGTCAAATTCAATGTATTTTTTGTTGTATGAGTAACAATACCAAACTACGATCTTTCAATATGCCATATAAATTGTACAATAATCACATTTATTATTCATAATGTTGCTAAGTTAACATAATTACTATGTGTTTGCTTTTGTGGTACATGTGATTGAAGACCAATACAGTGTCAAAGGCAAATAGTCACTACTATAGTAGAACCTCTTTTAACCAATAGGTCCAGGACCATTTGACAAGATTGCATTAGAGAGATTCATTTGTTTACAGAGGGTCTTTTTTAATCATAACCTTTGTTTAGGGACAAGTCCCGGAGTAGTCTGACAATATTGATTAAGAGGGATTTATTGACTTATGGAGGCTGTACTTAGAGAGGTTCTACTATACTTTGCATAGACAAATTTTGGCTTCCACACCATTTAGTGGTTAATGCATGGATTAGAAAGTCTATTCTAAATCAACCTTATACTCTTAGGTTTAGATTTGTGTATATTTTGAACAAGAATCTTTAGGGATCACTTTCAGGAAGGGATCTCTCAAGTTCAAGTAGTTTTTGGAATTTCAATAATAATTAAATGTCTCACAATTTCTATGTTTAACTTGTTTTTTTTAAAATAACTACTCCGGTTATTGCCTTCATTTGCACTATTATCAAAAAAATTCTTAAAATTTTGATTGTTTTTATGATGTATATCTAAAATTCATCCCTCTTTCTAGCCCCTTTTCACTTTCATTGGTTTAAAATACACTAAATGTTAATTCTCCTAGATTATTGGTTAGATTACAATTAAGTTAAAAGTTCCTAATTTTATCTACCTTTTCCCTTTTTTGTTGAAGTGCTACCAACATAACCTTAATCCTAAAAAGACAAGGCCTATCATTAAGATTGTTAGCCAAAACTTATCAGATTTATGCATCATTCATTTTTGTAGTTTCTCTAAAAGCCATTCATTAGACACTTTTTGTTTGTTCACAAGCTTCAACCTAAAAAAGATGAAGTGTTCAAATTTTGAACAATGAATGAATACAAACACATCCCATGCATATAGAAATGGATTTTTCTTCCATCATTTTTTTTTGAAGATTTGTGTATTAGTTCTTTAACATTTGTATAATATAGATTTTGACAACTTTGATTTGCAAATATTCTATAATTCAACATGCTACAAAAAATAACCTTTTTAGTTCCAAAAATGAACTTTCATAAATGACTTGAATCAAAAAGTAAAATAAAATTCTTCAAAAATCACTATGATTAGAACTTAACATTTTGAACTTCAAGGAAAAAAGGTCTTGTAAAAATCACAAATATTCAATCTACCATCAATTTTAGAAGGAATTTTGAATTTTTCACTTAAAATTTTATTGAAAAATTGAAAAATATTGGGTTGTATATTAGTTGATCTAAACATATGGATATGATTTACGAATCATATTTTACAACCATTGTTTGAGAGCCATCATTAAATTATTATTCTAAATTGTATTTTATAATATATCTTCACAATTTTTGAAAATCTCATTGACCCCAATCCAAAAGGGTTAAATTGCTCATACTTTACACTTGATGCAATATGGCTACAAAATAATTGAGCCTTTAGTTCAATGTTCATAAACATCTAATTGTAGCTTCCAAAAGGGTGTTATCCATAGCAAAGTTACTCATGTGGCACATGTTAAGGTAGCAACACCCATAACCATTAATTTCAGGGTTTTGGACATGATATCTACTAATTATTGGACCATACTAGCAAGAGAAGTATAATTCTTGTGCACTTTCAAATGTATTATTTGGACAATGTGAGAAGAAGTTGTGAATTTTTAAAGAGCCAACTATACATGCACCTTGGACAGTGTGAGAAGTTGTGAATTTTTAAAGAGCCAACTATGCATGCACTACATCCAGGTTGTATGCATAGTTGGCTCTTTAAAAATTCAAACCAGGGATATTCAGTGGTAGTACATCCTTGTAATCACAGCTATTCACTTCCCAAGATTGTTCAAGATTTTAGAGGTGACGGTTATGGGTGGTGCTACCTTATGCTCCATCCATCCAGAGATCATGTATCAGTGAGCAGTTCAATGGCAAGGCTCGTTCAGCAGTTGTCACTCCGCACTATTTTGGAGCTTGCAGTTTTGCAGCTTTCCGGCCTCACTTTGTCACCTAACATTTCTTGGGGAGCTGCCGTAAGGAAAGGAATCCAGATTCTTTTTGCACAATCTTGAGATCGTCCCCAAAGATGGGAGATACCAAAAGCTACAGAAGGAACACAGGCAAGCTCTCTACTGTAAATGCAAGCTACAGAAGGAACTCAGGCAGTTGCATTGTCGGTACATCCAGGTTTGAATCCCGGGTTCACTGCAGTTTCAGCAGCTCTTCCGGAGTTTGACATGGTGAGGCAAACTAGTCTCTGGGTTATAATGATCACATTAGCAAATCTAAGGACATCCGAACCGCAACATATCAAACCAACATGTGCAGATGCAAGCTAGTTCACATTTAAAAGACAACTTTCAATTGCTAATCAATTTGAAGATTATTAGATCTGAGCTTGCTTTCAATTAAAACAGTCACTGCACATCCAATGGAGATATTATGTTACATGCCTTCTTAGCAATCTGCTTCCCTTCCTTCACTCGAAGGGTTGCGCATCCTTCTACTTATACGCCCACCCATGCTCTTTCAGGTATGCCTGAACAGCTTCTTTGAGAGCTAGGTTAGGAACAACTTGATTCGGGTAGAGTGTCGCTCGTGTCAATGGATCAAATTTACCAACCTGGAAACACGGGATAACCCACAATATGTGCTTCAGAACCTCACTTGCTCTCATGCAATATTATTTGAAACAGTGACGTGAACTGTAGATTTGAGATTGCACGTCTTCATTGACAATTGGAGAGTGAATACTAACCTTCCTGAGGTGCTCGTAAAGAACAGCTCTCTCATACGTCACGCCACTCGGAGTAATTACTGGGTCTCGGAAAATGTCCATTGTAATTTTACAGCAGAGATGCTCAGGAATCTGTTTCACACACCAAATACCATCAATGGTCCACTCTGGCAACACCACAACGTCAATCCTTAAGATGACAGATATCCCACTTCTTTGACCAGAATGAGAACATCTGCCCTTTGCGATTAAGTCTTAACTACAGTTGAAGATATCAATGACCTGCTTATATCAACTATTGCCTCGATGGTGTAATTTCAGAATTTCCTCAATCCCTCCAGTACCAAAAAGCTAAAAGTGCCCACTTCCGTATCTATAGGAGTGGAAATAGATCTTTCAGGAAGCTTCCAATAGAAAGGAGAAATCGTGACTCAAATTTTGACCGATAATTAAAAGTTCCTATAATCGACTAATTGCTCCCAAGTGGACTTTCTATTGTTAGTTTTGGGACAAAATGAGTTACTAGACACCACAGACAGTAATTAACCCCCAAGTGGACATTTCTAGCACTTCCACAGCAGAATCCATTCCAAATAGTAAAAGCATCTCCTTCAAACTGGAATTTCTCAAACTGCCAGCTCCAAATTGTACATAAATTCAAGCCTCAAATTTTTCCGAGTAACTTCATAAAACATTTGTAATGGTCTGTAATCTATGTATTTAAATAGAATGTCCATTATGAAAATCGAGATCCTTGTTCTCACCATACCTCAGCTGGCAGATCGGGCGCTTGCGCTTTCTGAAAAACCTCAGCGAGAACTTGCAACCGTTCTTGGTGATCCTCTTCAAGTTCGGAGAGGAGCACAATACGCTTTTGATCTGCACTTACTTGTTCATCCATCCTCTCTTGTTCGCATCCATATACGACGGGTTGATCCTTCTGTTTGCCAATGAACATTGTAAAGTCGGCATTTGAAGATCCCGCATCTTTCACTTCTCTAACCCTGTTCTCGTATTTGTCCTTAATAAGAGATTCACAGAACTCCCTGACGTAACGGTATATCAGCGTTAGCAAAAGACGAATATTCGAAATAGGGTCACATGCAAAATAACTGCAAAGCCGATATTGCTTTCGAGGATGATATATACTGTTATTATTCTTAGATTTAGAAACTGTGATTTCTCAGGAAAATTCAAGATGTAAAACGCACTTCAATGCAGGTTGTTGCCGACGACGAATTGCAGCCCCTTGTTCCCACTCTGTATACCGAGCCTTGGCTAGCTCTTGCCATATCTCCTCTACCATGTAGTTACCTGGTATTCCTCCTCTTCCAAGATCCAGTGCCTGTAGACGCCTGTAAATTCTATGACTTCTTGCATATACCTCTATGTAGCCGTCTTGAGGTAAGAGATAAAAGGCTTACGACTCCTAACTCTAGCGTACCAAAAATGGAGTCAGATAAAAGTACCTTGACCATCCTTTATCAAACGAGGAAACGCACACACGTAGAAATGTTGTCAACATGGCTGCTGCTCTTCAGAAGAATATAGAAGAACTACCCTGAGCTGATTTGTATGTGAACCAAACCTCAATAGTTGATGCAAAACATTGCCCAAATATTGGAAAAGATCTATGTAAACACACCTTCTCAAGCTGCTTCACAGCGTCCGTATACTCCTTCCTTCGCAAAAGCGCCAATCCCAACATATAGTGTGCCTACAATTCAATGACAAGAATCCAGGTCCCATAAACCTCTGAATATCAAATCCCGTCCAGAATCCTCAGTACACAGTAGCAATGTCCAATTGGCCGGTATTGAAACACTCAGATGCAGATGTTACGCTGCACTTGACCTGTTCTTCTATTTCCTACAAATTAACCCTTTTCCCGTGACATTGCATGATTATGTAAAAGTCTAATCATATGATACTGTACTGCACAAGCCAAATCATTGAATTGCTTCGACCATCAAGGGTAACTTTCTTTGCTACCTTGACAGACGTGTTGTCCAGCTCCAGAGCTTTCTTACAATCCTCTTCAACATTTGCCCACTCGCTGTCAAACACAAGCACTGACACACACAAGAGTTAGTAACAGACTCAAGGACAAACATGTCATGATTATCAAGCAAATGATCAGGGCCAGTTTCTTTTGTTTACCAGTATGAATGGCCATGTACAGTACAAGGAGACACTCAGTATTGTGCGCAGAATACGTAAGCGAATACTCTGAACCGGAAGGCTACTTACAACACGAACCAGTCGATAAGTAAAGACACTCCAAACTCAATGATGTCCAAATTCAAGTGTATCATTTTGACATTCATAGGAAGTAAAATTACATGCTTTCTTTGTGCTAAATTGAATCCAGAATACACGCACTGAAACTGCAGAAAGAATTAGGTTATTGAACTTACTTGCGCCTCCGATGGCAGAGTGCACGGTTTGTCCAGTACACAGGCACATTCGAGCACAGAGTGATTGCCTGCTCATAACACCATCCACTCATAGTAAAAATGTTGGGGCCTCAGGGGATAAGAATAAAGACGTTCTGAGTGTAATGCCACATCAAATGAATGCAACGATTTCGGAATTTTCTCAATTTGGAGGGAGAGGAAACATGTAAATTACCTCAGTGTAAGCCTCAATGGCTGCAGCTAGTCGATCCTTCTTGAAGCACATGTTGCCCTGATCCTTCAAGAGCTCCGCTTGCTTCTGCGGACTAATCGGCCCTCTTGCCATGTTGCTCTGCTCTTGCTGCATTTTTCTCTTCGCTCACCGGCTACAGATCTTGAGAGGATAATAAATAACCATCATAAACACGTCGCAAACTCACAATGATCACGAGCAAAATTAAAATATAAAAATCTGACAGTTCTACTGATAATCCAGAATCCGAGTGACACAATCCCAAAATCCAATTCGGGAATAAGCAATGGTGGTATTGCAACAACAACATCGTCGCTACAAGTCTATTGCAAATTTTAGGGTTTCATCCTCTCGCTCACCAATCACAAGCATCCAAATCATAATACTGGATAAAAGACACTTTCCTCTGAGGCCCACATTCCACCGACATTTCAATCAACCCTTGCGATCTCAGGTTTGGGAGTGAGGAGCTCATCTTAGGCTTTATGAACTTTCTGAAAAACCATCCCTCCATTGATGTGCTACGCATAAATATTGGTGCAAAATGGACTGTGTGAGAAAGCAAAAAACGAAAGGAACCACCTCTAAACTTAAAAATGCTATGGCGCTCATTTTCATGAGGAAGTCATTCTTCGTTGCACTAGGAACTAAGACCTCGGGGACTCAATTATTCTTCACCACTTTCCTAAAAGAAGCACACTTGAGCACAAGAATGTTTCGCACCCGTCACCTCGTCTTTCAGGACCTGACGTTAAGGACCTCACCCAAAGCTTCACACCTCGAACAGGACATCAATTTGGGAAATTCCTCCTCTGGAATTGGGTGCTGCTATTGATCGCGCAGTCTTTGAGGAATAGAAATTTCAACAATTTTGTTGCAACATGCTAAGATTACAAGGGCCTTGGTCAGGGTCATGTCCCAATTTCATACAGTGGGGAATTAGGGAGACAATTGTCACTATTATAGTTTGCCTGCTCCAGTGCCGAGTGCGTGGCCATGTTTTAGATTGCAATGTTCTCTCTGTTTCTCAATTACAGGTCTCACACCTCGCAAGGATTCTTGGCAGGTTTGTTACCAAATAAACAAACGGAACTCTTCAATTCCCAGAGTACTATTCCCCGCATGGAGCTCTGGAATATAATTCTGAAGTCGCCTTCTTCCGCAGCCCAGCTTTCACAATAGGTGAGGCGCATTGTGATTTGAGTCAATTTGTTTCGTTTGCGAATTGGCCACCTAAATTGGGATTATTACAAGCAGGACGCATCGTGGTGCCGAGTCAATTCGTTTTGTTTGTCTGATTTCAGATGTAATTGGATCCTCCTGCGAATGCCAATTGAAGGGTTGATTGTTAGGGTTTCAGACCACAACCCTAGGGTTGGCGTAACGGCTTGAAGATTCTGCAAGCAAGCATGGTGCAGGGATTAGGATTAGCCGCTGCGTATTCTCCCTTTCTGGCATCCAAGGTGGTGGAAATTCCCAGGACAGAGCAGCGGCCATGTCGCCAGCCTCCCGTGAGAGCCGCTCACGAGGGTTTCAACCTCATGGCTGGAGTGTGGCTCCGCCCCTTCCGCACCCTGAAAGTGAAGACGGAGGAGAATGTGAAGCTGGAGCCTCGCGTGATCCCCGACCCGCCCTGCGTCGTCTGCAAAGGCCACGGCCGAGTGAAGTGCCACCGCTGTGCCGGGCGCGGGCGTCTCAATTTCAAGGAGCAGGCCATGCTGCCCAAAGGCGAATGGCCGCAGTGGTGCTGGGACTGCCGCGGCTGCGGCATGAGCTACTGCACGCGCTGTCTGGGCACTGGCGAGAAACGGGGCGTCATTGGCTTTCACTTCCCTGATGACGATGAGCAGTCTCACAATGGGATCTCGGATGGGACGCAGAACTGACGCAACTTGAAGCTCATGTCTGAAATTAGAGTTTCCTTTTCCCAATCAGTGCAGAGGCTTGTCTCGCAGGTTGGTAATCTTAGCGCAGTTCATGATTCGGCACGAACTTCCAGCTACTTTTATCAATATGAAGAGAATTGGGTGAAGGTCTCCCACGCTGCATCATTATTGTGGTCTTCAGAACGATCAAACCTGTCTGTTGGCGCTATTTCTGCTGTGAAGACGTTCGAGATTGGCACGGCACTTGTTAAGACAAGTGGCCTCTGAAAATGTTCTATACAGAGAGAAGGCAATTGAATCGTGATTCTCGCCTTCATGACCTTGAGATGACATCCACAAACATTTCGACGCGTATCGGTGGTATGCCCCTTAATGAGCTCTTGAGATGGATAGCCAGGAACCCGTGAATGGTCTTTACAAAATTACTGTGCATATCAAATTGTATGCCCAGGTAGGCTTATATTTGCAACCAGCAATAGGGACCAGCAGTGTTAAGTTCTAGTTTCTTATTAGGGATGATATGCTCTCCACTGGGCGTGTGCCCTTGCTACCATGTGGTGAACTAGGAACCTGCGTGAAGGAATTTTTAATTTACAGGTTTGTCACGTATCGTCTCTGTACAGGCTATCAATCAGAGATTCAATTTTGGATCTTATATGCTTAATCCACTTCATCCTTCAGTAGAGCAAGCGATGGCAAGTGTCCCGGAAAGTTTCTACTTACCTCCAGATAAATCTCTGACCGTGTGCTTGTTTGAACATGGCTGAATCTTGCCTGTCACTCTGCACATGCTGAATGTTCACCCTCTTTCCCTAGTAAAGTCATGCGTGCACATGCTAGTTTTAAGTTAATGGGTTCTTTGATGTCTTGATCTTGAGAGGTAATTATTTTTGTTTATTACTTCGCCTCTCGTTGTATTGTCTTTGCATATGATGCTGCATTTTCATGACAACGTTAAAAATGAACAATATGCAAGGATTTTGAGGTACGCTAATGGCGAAACCTGCTGACGCAAAACTTTAGAATACAGTAGCCCTTTGAAATCTCTGTGGCACTTTCTATGCCCAGCTTTGACAGTTGCTCCTTTTACATTCAATTCTGGAAGGGCCCGAGCTTGGGGTTGCTCAAGCAGACGACCTGAGTACGTGTTGTCCAATTATTTTTCGGTGAGTCAAATCAAACCCCATCGTGAATGAGAGTAGCGCTCTGGCAACTGCATTGTTGCATATTTAAGTTTCAGTGGAAATGTCGATGATTTCAAATGAGAGGGAGATCAAATGTCAGTAGTAGTTCATTCAGATCAGTAGAGGCATAGCTAGCAAATATCGGTACCTGCAATGCTCATTAGAAAAGAATTGCGGTAAGCACATTACAAACGAAGGCATTAACTTTCTTTACAAAATAATAAATTGTCAATTAGTTGCGTTGGACCTTCAAGTGAATGTTTCAACCCAAAATGATCCAAAAATGTTTGTAGGTGTTGGTTGGGCATAGCCAAAGACGGTTCCAAAATGTCTTGGAATTGGCCTAGGGTGACCTTGCTTGAATGCCTTAGTGTCATCTTGGATTAGCCCTAGACGACTCTAACCATGACTACAATTAAAGATCAAAAGATTTATGACAGCTTTCTTCTATTAGAATGTAAAAGTGAAATAAGTGTAATGGTTTCTAATAGTGGATCTAATGTTCAAAATTTAATGCAATAATTATAAAAATCAACAAAAAAGGACACAAGTTTTTTAAAATAATGCAAAAGAGCTTGGCAATTTTAGTGAAATGCATTTTTTGTATCAACTCATAATTATACATATATTACCGAAAGATTTGCAAAAGAGTTGCAACAATGGAGGTAGTTGTGTGGTAGCAATAGTACATGTAGATGGCAATAATGGCTTCATATAGTTAGCCTTTTAAGTCCCAAACCTATTAGGGAGGGGGATAGAATAAAGTAGAGAAGAAAGTTAGAGCATGGAATTTAGTTGCAATTGAAGTTTGGGAATAACATGAAAAGAAGAGGTTTGATAACCAAAATACAAGCTTTATACAAGACAAGCTACAATTTTGTGTATACAAAATCTTTTCTTTCTATTGTACAAAGAATTGTAGGTGTTGCATTTTCCACTAGTTGAAGCATATAAGTAGTGTCAAAGTCTATTGTTGGTGTGCTGCAACTTTGATAACCTCTCCAAAGGGCTTAGAAATCAACCTTTCATGTTTGGATCTACGATACACATAGTTAGAGGTGTAGTCTTTCTTTTTGGCACTGATTGTGTGCAACAATAGCCATCTTTTTGCCCCTCCCTCCAAAACTAGCACCAAATGTTGAGAATTTGCCACATGTTTGTGCATCAGAATATGACATACTTCTACCATCTTTTTGCCTTCTTTTCAAGTATTCCCCAGTGACAATCCAACATGATTGTATGAAAATACCCTTACCCTCAAATAACAAAGTGTATTTTCTAGTCGTGCCTTTGCTAGATGATTCCCTACCCAAAAAATCATTCACCAATATTACCAAGTTTGTGTCAAAATCCAGTTCTTTGTGATTCAAAGAACTGGGAAACCACGTTCTGGTTGCCTGCGACTTGAAGGGTCATCCCTGTTCGGGACTCTCAAAAGGAGGCAAAACGAGTTCACGGTGCAATCAACCTGAGCAATTGCTTGCACAGACAGACACAAGTAGCCCTCCCTGCCTTAAATGTAATTCACAATGCATTCATCTGTGTGATCGTAAATGGTACAAAAAGAACCCGGATCTTTTCCATTGTACAAAAACAAAAAAGACCTCAAAATTTTTCTTTAAAAGATCAATGTGCACATGCTGGGATAGCGGCACACAAGAAGGCGTACATAATACGTAACAACCACCCATTATCCCATATTGTTTGCCGTCAAGGTGGATCACAGTGAGTATAAAGTCCTGACTGAGTGATGCTCCTCTCACTTACCTGGGCGGGGTCTATCCATGATCATCAAGGTGGATGGCCTAGGGCAACTGTCTCCATTGCACTTCGGACATGGGAGCTCTAGTATCTTCCTACGGGAGGCATACACGTCATAATTTGTGGCAGCAGGGGCTCGCGTTCGCGCGGCCCCTACCCAAAAAATTCCAAATTGGAACCCTAAATAACCCATGTAACGATCGTTACTGAGAAGGCTAACATTTCTTGGTAATAGTGCCCAGTGTTTTCATGAACTATTGAAACTAACAGTGCATGCCCATTCATTAAAACATGCATTTGTTGGTAACAGTTGGAGCTCATTGCCTCTGTCCGTGACGATTTGTGCATATTGTTGCGATTTACTCGCATTGCTTCTGTTTATAACTATTTGTGCAATTTGCTGATGTTCGTAGTAATTCGTGCACATTGCCTGAGTTCATGACGAGTTGTGCATGTTGCTCATTTTCGTAACAATTGTGCAGCGAGTTCATTTAATGGCTGACGCCGTAAATACATTACTTTTCACATGACCTGGATGGAACAGGTATGAACGAGGCGCCACTTCAACGATATTCACTATGGAGGAAGATCTAAGATTCTATGGGCGACTGCAAGGGATTTACCAGTGTACGTTGGTTTTAGCATGAAGAGGGGTACTGTATTCGCGACGCTGGGAGATGTTTGCCATTGGGTGAATGAATCGCTTTACGCTGCTGCGCGCGATTGATATTTTGACAACGAATACGACGTGTTGTGTAGAACGTCGATCACTCGAAGATGCTCCCCAAGATTGCATAAATCCGAACGAGACAAACCTCGTGCGGATGTTTGGTTTAGGGTTTACTGCTCGGCAACTGGTTAAGGATGTTAACCCCGTAACAACGACAAGCACTCCGCGATAACACCCATCCAACTAACAATTTTAAACCTCCCGCCCTCAATACTGCTGTCACAAGGACAAGTAATAATTCAGATTGATTTAATCACTGAAAAACTTGAATCGTCATCAAATAAATTTACAGTCAAGAACTGAGCTGCTGCAAGACTGGGGCTATTCTAACGATTGCTTTAGAAAGCACCCCCAGTAGTAACTAATCGTCCTCATGAGGTGATGAGGGGTAATACTGAAGTGACCTTCTGTAAATTCATTAACCACTTCTGAAGCTCCATCATGTACCAATCGTACAACTGGGGTTGAGAAAAAGATCAGTATTCTACAAATGTGCGTTTAGGGTTATTATTGTTACAGGCTGGTTGCTACTGGATGCATCACAGAGGCTCATCTACAAACTCGTCCAAGTCCAGATTCTCTAAGAGCTGCCCCCTGTCCTCGAGTTCTCCAGCAACGCTTTCTTCCTCATCGTCCCTTGCATAGCTATGCCCACTGTTCCAGCTACTTCGAGAGCCAAGGCCAGGCGTGGACACTGATCTGAAGTATTGGGATTTCGGTTGAGAGGATGCTCGCGCTGTCTTCTCAGGCTCCACCTCGGTGAACTCAAACTTCACGCGCTCAGCCATGACACACATGGGACACAGTTGTGGCTTGGTACGAAGCTCCTGCAGGGTCTGTTGTATAGCAGCAAGTTCAGTCTCATGCTTCTTTCGCAACTTTTCCATTTCCCTTTGTACTTTGTTTGCTTCTTGTCCAGCCAACCCAGCCGCATCCTGGACACCAACAGACAAATCAGAACTTAAACTTTGCTACAGGAAATGATAAGTGTGCAGGATATTCCAGATCTTATTACAGAGGTCCGAGGGTATAAAGTGTCCCTGTCCTCGCCCAAACGAAATTAAAACAAAAAATACGATTCGGAATTCTGAACAGCTTTCATGTGGGTTCCAAATCTTCTGAAGGGAGGAGGATCTTACTTGGGCCAGACACACTGCTTCCTCAGCCTCCTTCAGCCTCACCAAAAGCTCTCCAGCTGCTGATACCGCTTCGGCAGTATCTTGAAGTTGTGTTTGCAACGCCTGCGCTTCCTCTTTAGCAGCATCTCGTTCAAGCTCGTGGTCAATTCTCATGGCAACCAGCTGCTCAGCCTGGCACTCGAACCATCTGGTGTCTGTGGAGGTTACTCCAGCTTTCTTCGCTAGTTTCTTCAGATCTACCAAGCCTTCACGTATCCTCCGGTTCTTGCCAAGCAACACAATATGCTTCTCCTGAAGCTCAGCGTACTGTTCTAACTGTCGTGCGTGGCCCTCCATAGCCATCTGAAGAGCTTCTTGCACTTCTCTCGCACACCTGACATTCAAATAATACGTTAACATCTACGTGATCTCTGCTACAATCTCTCCGCACTCATTGTGGGAACAAAAGCAGCATTCTCAGAATTACAGGCCAAATTAAGAGGGTGGTGCGTATATCAGCAAGTCTGAACCCTATATACAACAGGCAAAAAATTGGATCTCATGTTTTCTGATCATTTTGAAGAGGTCATATAAGTAATTTCGTTTGTCCAATTCAATATGTAATTTGAGTTCCACCTACATTCTCCATTGAATGGTGACATAATTTTGACCCCATCAGCCGTACAACTTATCACGGTTTAATCAATTGAATTGGTCGTTTTCAAACCACGATTCCTCGGTCCTTCACAAACTCACAATAGCCAAAGAAGCACCATTTAGATAAGAAATCTTGAACTTGTCTCACATACCTCTTCTCACCATCCAATTCAACCTTCCTCTTGTCCGCAAGTAACCTGTACTTTTCAGACTCAGCTTGCATCTCTTCCATGAGGGTGAGCCATTCGAGCTCCCTCTCCTGCCACAACTTGCGTTCGTTCACAAGCTGATCGGTTTCGAGAGGTTCAACAGATTCCGAAGGACCATCCGGAACTGCGGTGCGGAGGCTCAGACCGGCAGCTGACTCTCGGATCGCTTTCGAGGTCAAGGAAAGCTGCCGATTCTTTGCAGGTGCTGGCGTGTCGCACTCTAAGTAAGTCTGGAGATGGTTCCGTAAATCCGAATTCTCTTGTGAAAGGACCTCTCGCTCTCCTAGATCAAAGAAAGTCTTGTACCGGTCCAACTCGTCCAGCAATCTCTCAAGCTCAATTTTTGAATGTGTGACCTCAGGGTGTTTATCAAACTTTTCTTGCAAGGTCTGACAAGCACACAAATCAACCATATTCCATCTGAGCTTCAAAACGATCAATACAGTTCATTAAATTCCAAAAAAAGATGTCTGTTAGCAAGATTGCCAACCTGCAGCGCTTATATTAAATGTTTTTTCGCTCTGCGATTCCATGGGAATGCCTGACTATAAATTGAATTGTCTTTTACCTTGTGTTCGTGAAGGAGAGCGGCCCACTCCTCGCCCAGAAAGGTCTCACGAGGAAGCACACCAGCCATGAGAGCTTCCAACCGGACAATCTTTTCTTCACGGCTTTGCTGGATCACTGCATTGCATTCTCTCTCGTTCTTGTATTGACGGACCTGTAGTGTAGAACGGCGCTATTGTTCTTAGCTCAGAGAACAGCGTAATAGAGAGTCGAAGTGTAGACAGTTTGAATAAAACTAGATAAATACATCATGGTCCTCTGTGTCTTGCTCCAGGGATATAACATAAACGAAGTCATTTCAAAGAGCACTTGCGAAGGAATGGAACCAGGGCACTACCAAACGGTTGAGCTGCTCAATTTCTGCTGCCTGCTGAGTCATAACCTCCTCTGCTGCCCTTTCCCTCCTGATGGAACCAGCTAACAAAGCCTCAATTGCCTGCCGCGATGATTTCGGAAGTTAGAAGAACTCATAGAATCTAGCGTCAATTCAATAAGCAGGATAGAAGAACATACAAAGTCACGGGCTTTCGGTATATAATATAATCAAGTTCGAATCCGAGTGTAAGAAAGTCGTGTAGTAAAATACCTGAGCGTATTCCGGTTTTCTAGGAGTTCCGCTCTTCTTCTCCGATTTATTGTCATCGAACATTTCAAGTGAACTGTCTACAGAATCTGGTAACATCGTCTTACAGCCAACTGCAATAAGGTTGGCCCATTCCGCGCTCTTCGACAATTCCCTTGGAGGAGATGTCTGCACTTCCGCATCCACAGTTCGAGCTTTCTTGTTAGGATTCGGAATCTGAAAAGAGGATCGGACACCTCCCATGGAAGATCGCATCAAACATTTGGGGCAAACGTTAGACGTACTCCCGGGTCCCTTCTCGGGTTCATTGGGGCATTTTGTTTCCAATTTTTGAAAGGAGAAACGGACATTCGTTGACCTGCAGCCAACCCACAATAAGTTCAGACAATAAGTTTAAATTATCGATTTGTACTAAACTTTTATGCCAAAGTCATTTATTCAAGTCGAAGGCGCACCTTCGCAAAGAACTCTTCTGATGGTTATCCAGAATTTGAAGACCTTTCTGGAGGCTCGCAGCCAGGCGATCCCTGGGTGATGGAGAAGGAAGAGAACTTGAGCTTCGAACAGCAATTATGCCTTCTGGAATGACTTCCGTACCAAAGTCCACGACATCTTCGTTCTCTGCGAGGGAAATAAGCCCAAACATTGCTCCATTCCCCGTTGGTTTTTTATTTCCCTTCGGAGAATGACTGCGCGTCGGCGAATGAAGACCTGGAGTCGTTGCGTCCAAGGGCACTCGAGTTGTGTCCAGAGCTGGGAGGCTGAGCTTATCATCATCTTCCACCAAGCCAAGTGTTGGAGATTTAACTTCCGGTGACCCATCCAATGCCTTGGATGGTGGAAGGGCTGCAGAGATCTCAGCATTTGGACACCCATCATTCGAGTTGCACCTTCCTTCCTCCAGGGATTTCCTTAGTTTAGGAGAGCCCAATTCCATGTCTGTAGACTGAGATACACTGGTTTCATTGGTGAAACGATCTCCCAAATTAGACTCCAGTTCATCATCAAGTTCCATGTCATCGTCAATGTTATCGTCCACGAGAAGCGGCGGTGTCAATGCATGGCCAAGGCTGAGCCTGAGAAGGTTATAGCTCCGGCGAGCATTCCAGCCAGTATTATATCCGCTTCCACTGGTAGCTTCCGTAGCACTGTTTGACTTCATCCTTGTGAGTTCATCCTGAAGGCCAAATTCAATGGAAATTCTCATTTTAGTCATTCGAAAGTGAAAGATGATGTTTTTACGACTCTGACATGGAAGTGAGAGCCGAAAATTACCTTGAGTTGGCGAATCTGTTCACGCAGAAGGTTCACGTCATTCGCCTTCTCCTCATTCACTACTGCCTTGTTCTGAATTGCCTTGGCCCTTTGGGCAAACCTTAGTGTACTGAGCGTCTCACCCCTGCAGCTGAATCGTGAAATAAGAGGTATGAGAGCTCAGCTGGTGGGTATCAAGCACTTAGTGAAAATAATATCTGATAAGCAAATGTTGTTCCAGTGGTAGTCAGACAGAGGGATCATTTGTTTACATTACAAAAGTATACCTGCTTGCTGGAGATACGGCACAAATCATCGCCAGCTTTGCATTTCCACCAAGAGACTCTTGCAGCAGAAATGTCAAACGAGAATCTCTGTATGGTATATGACGGTGCTTTCCAGATTGTGCCACTTCCGCCAAAATGTTGATAACATTCCTGCAAGGCCAGTTCAAATCAGATGTATGTTACATACAATTTCATCATCATACAAAGTTTGGAAACTGTGAAGAACCACTTGTTCGGAACATTGACATACCCGAGCTGGGAAAGTGATTTGTTGATGTTGCCAGCCTCTTTGAGTCGCTCACCAGCTGACCCAGTCTGTTTGTGTCTCTCTGAGCCTGCCAAATCTACTAAATTCAATCTACTACTTCGAACGCTGCAAATGCCCTCGCCCTCACTCTGCAGGTCAACAATCCAGTCACCTGTTAAATTGTTACAAAATTAGAGCACGCCCTCTCAATATTTGCTGCCGAACAGTCGCTTATTGTGCTTAATCATACACTCACGACTAAAAGCAAATTTAAGGTTTGCGAGATGTGAAGAGGAAGTACCTTCGACCGAGATTCAATGACACAAGTGAAAACAGAATGAGAGCGCGAACTTTCGCTATTCATTGTTGTGGCGCCTACTCTCCTATTCGCCAGGCCCTGATCGTAAGAATACTCAGGTCAGTCATAGCGTTGAAGGTCTGCAAAGGAAGTAGGCTGGACACTGTTAACATTTGCTGTGACAATAACATACCTTGATAAGAAGGCGCGTCACATCCTGAACCGAAGAAACAAACTCTTCGCTGAGATTATCAACGTAAACACCGGTCTTCGTATCTTCACGAATCTGTACAATTTGGAACAACAACGTCAGCAGCCACGTACTTTCATGACAATAAGCAGGGACTTGGAATTTATCAGCACATATTATCTTTGCACGCGAAAAATTACATGCTAACGTAACTCCTGCTCGGGGGAAACGTTAGGAAACTCACCAAAAGATTCCTCTGAGACGGTTCTAGCAGATCAGTGATTTGTTCATTATAAATCTGCAGCAAAGAGCACAGACAACATCAAGTCGATGTACATTCGACGCTATGTTCGTCATAGCGGCACAATTATTGAGATATGCGCGCAGACTAGAACGACGTTTGCACCGAAGAGCAAGGTTTCTCACCTCTAAGAAGGAGCATCGACATTGGTACACTAGCTGCCTATCAGCATTAATCTTCTCTTCCTGAAAGTCACCACGGGTTAGTCATCAAGAAGGTCGTAAGCTAGACGCAATGATTAATAGCCTCCAAAAGGTCACACTTTGCACACCTCATCAATTCGAGCGAAAAGCCTCTCGAAAACTCGGGGAGTGAGACCTCGATCCTCACTAGGTAAACCTTCGGAGTCGGCCATCACACCCGACATAGTGTGTGTCTTTCCGCTTCCCGTCTGTCAAAGCCAAATTCCACTCAATGTCAGCTCACACTGATAACTGTCTCAATTTTCCTAGAGAAGGGTCGACCGTGCTCAAAATAGAGAAAATGCATGCATAAAATTGAAAATGTATTTATGTTAGGAGATTTTCGTGGACGATTCACACCTGCCCATACGCGAAAATGGAGCTGTTGAAACCGGCGAGACAGTTCTCCACCATAGGAAGTCCCACCATTTGAAATACGTCTCCCTAGAAAAAGTACAAATTTTAGAGAACTAAATTACTGGTGATAAAAACGCAAAAACTTCCATGCACAAGCTCCTCCATCTCCGACTAGATCTCTCCATTATTGAGCTTCCAGGACCAGTAATTCTCCCGAAGAGTAGTGCAAGGCTCTGAGAATCAGACAATTGTAAGAAATACGCAAGCTATCGAATCCAAGTTTCATTTTACCTGAGATGAATCCTCTCCGGCCACTGCGTCATATGTGAACTGCTGGTCCGCCAGCGATACACACGTCGACGACATTCTGTGTACAACTTGTTCAGCTTCCTCTCCCTCTTCTTTCTTGTTCATAGGCCTCACTCTTACAATGACCTGCACACACGAAAGCATCAGTCCATCAGAATGTGAGCACGTGTATTATTACCCCAAGGCCTTGTATTACGAGCCTCAAATCCCCCACGCCAAAGTCATCCCAGAGCCAAAATACATAATCACTACTAATGACCAACTTGTTGTCGTATTCACCTTGACACCACTGTCAGCTGAAGATGTCTCAAGGGTTGCAGGCATGAGCACGTGGTCCGTCGGCGTGTCCCAATTGATTTTTCGTTTGATATTGCTGCCCTGTTCATGGCCGTGGCTCTTGTCGTGGAATTGACTGAGGGCAGATCCGTTTCGAGCCGGGGAAGGCCGGGGAGGCTTCGGCGGCAGCGCAGGGCTGCTGTTGTTGGAAGGAAACATTTCCTTTGAACTTCTTGGTGCCTTCGACATCCCAGCCTTGGATGAGACAGGCGACATCCCCTCCGCCACCTACAACGCGTAAAGGAAGAGTTACGACTGGAGGCGAAGGCTCTTCCCCAGAACTCGAGATAACGACACTCGCCCAATTTCTACTGTATGTATTCTGAATAGCTAAAACTCGATATACTGAAAAATCACAGACATTGTTCACTGATTTTCTGATTACAAACCTCACATGTCATTCCACAGTTCACGGTTTAGATCCCCAATTCCCCTAAAAATTTTACTCGACGGAGAACCCTATGTACAGATTCGTGAACAGGTGCTTACAATTTCATTACCGTCCGTAATGTGCCCTCAACCAGGGTTCCAATAACCACAGATACTCTCTCTCCCGCTAGCAACTTGAGAAAGAAGCAACCACATGATAGCCAGAGGAACGTTTAAAGTTGAAGAGAAAAATAGTTCAAAAATGACGCCCAATTCTTCGACTTCGCAGCATCTATCAGACAACAATTTTCTCTGAAGTGACAGGACAGAGACTTACATGGTTACTGTGTTCAGGAGGCACATTCTCACTGTTTCCACGAGGTTTCCGTCCTGGACTTGCACTCTTCGAACGATATGGTCCCACATAGAAGGGCTCCTTCTCTTTCACAACAGCCTCTCCTCCTCCTCGAGGGCTACTCCGAGCCCGACTCAGAACTCCCTTCATGACGCAACTTCGTCAATCCCCTGCTTGCAAAAGAAAAATTAAACTCACGGTCTCCTACAAGCCAACCTCGTCGTCAACACCAAGATCTCTCCTGCCTGTACACCATAGTCCAATTCCTCCTCGACCTCCCTCGCCACGAGCAGCGCACCTTCAATGAAATTCACAGAAACTAGCGGCAATGCGCATTGGTATGCGAAATGCCGGTACCAGAAAGTGCGGCGAGGGGATTCGCAAACTCCTAGTCTAGGAAACGCGCATGATTGACAGGGCAGGGAGAGAAGTGCGTGCATCGGATCCCTACTGCCAACGACGAAGCCAAAACGAACTGGTGCGGGGGGCCAAAGAGCCGTTGTGCTTGGTCCGCCTTGGAATTTGGGTTCCGTTTGAAATTCGAACGGGTCGCGGGACCGACAGGCACGACACGGGGGATGACACGTGGTCATTCCGACGTGGACGCCAGGTGGCTTGGGCTGGTACGCTGCGGTAATGTTACTGCACTCCTGGCATTAAATTTGAAGAGCATTCCTGCCCTTCTTTATGGTGTCCAATCCTAAAACTTTGCCCTTCAAAATGACATTCTCACTAACCATGGTTTTTTTTAATGCGTAAAAGCACCAAAGGTAACTAGGGAGCACCAAGCCTGAAAAGAAAATTTGAAGAAAAATTGGATGATGATGCCAAGTTGTTCCTATTTCTTTAAATAAATTGGATGAAGTTGTCCATTTTAAATGAAACTCATCCAAATATGTTGATGAAAATTGAGTTCTATTCAAAATATAGATGAATAAGAAAATATTTAGCTACATCATTTTTTGTATGTTGCCACTTGAGGACTTCTCCAAAAACCAAAAAAAAACTTGATTCTAATTTAAACATTAAGCTTTACATGGTGTAAAGTATCAACAATGTGTGTCTTTTTCATTTCTATTAAATATATATATTAGACTTGGCATGCTAAAGGACAACTTGAATAAACATGATGTACAATGGCTAATATCTCAAACTTCATTTCATACTTACACTCAAAGATGATAGGAAGAAAATATAAGTGTGCCTTCTAAATCCATAACTAACATACCATAATTCTCACAAATTAAATCCGAAAATCTTTGTTTTTTGCAACATTCTTCATATCCTTTCAAATAACAATTGGAAGGTTGCAATTCAAGTCTTGGATACATAGATTCACAAATATGACCTTCATTAGACGTTTTTATATTCATTGAGTCAATGAAATCTACTTAACATTCTTAATAAGATTTTACATTTTTAAAATCCAATTAGAGATTCAAAATTCAGAGTCAATAAAAGGTATTCAAGACATAGTCAACATATTTTTTCTTTCTCTAGGACATTTTTTCACACTTTCTAATAAATGTTCATGTTTTTTCAATTGTTTGAAGTGTCCAAAAAAGGAGAAATGCCTATCAATCTCTTAAACTCCTTAAATTTGACTACATCTAATTTGCAACCTATCTCTAAAATAGAAGCTTTCATATTCTTGTATAAAATATGTAAACTCAATAATGTAAGCTAAGTGTCAATTTTGAATCAACCTACTTCAACACTTGAAAATTCACAATTAATTTATGTAATATTCACAAATGCATGCTAAAAGAATATAAAACTTCTTCTAACTCTAAACAATATTGGAAACAATATCTAACAAAATTTTAGGTAAATTATTAATGAATTAAAATACTAAATAAATATTTATTTGAATGACTTTAGGTTATAATTATCTAAGGGTACAATACAAAAATATTGGAGCTAAAAATGGTACACATTGAGTCCAAATAAATTTTCAAGTGGTTATTAATATAGTAATTTTTCCTCTAATCTCAAATGGATAAAATCAAGGTTAGGAAATCATTTTTAGAACCTACAACTAGATTATAGTTGTTTAAACCATTGGAAATTAAATTTTTTATTTTTTAATCAATTAGAAAGATTAAAAAATCCTACCTATAGCACGAGACCAAAATAATTGTTTCTAATGAAAATTTTGTTGATTTTTTAATATTTTTGGATGTCCTTGGATTGTACACTGAATTAGACATTCTTGCACTGGGGGACGCAACATTGCACTTGGCTTGTATACCACCCAAAGAAGACAATTTCAAATATTGGGGGGGGGGGGAGATAATCAAATACATCATTCACTCTTAAAACAAAAAATTGTCCAATTAACATTTGTCATAATACTCCATACTTCATAATTACTTCAATAAAACCTTGTACACTTTTCACACTACTTCAGAGACATGTTTGTCTACATTTCACATTGAAATACATTTGAATATCTACGACTATAAAGTTTGAAGTACACTAAATTACACAATACTTATCTAATACATATCCAAATCATTTTGCAAGCATTTGTCATCTCGAGTTTTTAAATAATCTTTCAATAGTTGTTGTGATTACCGATGTATATATAATATGGATATAATAAATGATTTAATATTAATATAATAGAAATAAACAATGTTGAAAGATCGAAATATAAAAGCAATAAAATTGATTGAGGTGAAGAAACCGTATGAATTATACTTGTTTGGCTTCAAAAAACTAAAAAGTGCATCTTCATCAAAAAGTTGCATGCAAAAGTAAAGCACTACATAATAGAATGGAAGGAAAGTGTTCTTGAAAAAGTTGGGGATACCCTACTCTTAAAAAGACACTTTTCTAGTGAATAGTTGTACATACAATCATTACACTTGGTCAAATTACTTCAACTTATAATTACTTCAAAAATGTCTAATTACTTCAACTTATAATTTGCTATTATTTTGGGATTTTCAAGCATCATAGTCCACTTTTCAATTATTTATTACTAAAACTAATTATTTTATAATGTTCAATTAAATGTAAATCTCATTCTAAAGTGAATATCAACATTATTTTGATATTTTAAATGAATATTAATACACTTATAAGACCAATACAATAAATGAATTTGAAGTGGAGAAATACTATAAGAATCCCATATTTTTTAGGACAAGCTAAAAAACATGGTGATTTGGTTTTTTTCTAACATTAGGCATGTCACCATGGATGTCCAAACAAATCCATCAAGATTTGCATGACAAAAATATGGTAAAATCTTACAAAACTACACCGTAGAGGTTACCACATCACCTCCACATAAGTGCCACGTAGGTGGACAGTGCCACATGGGATTTTTTCATTGATCCGGAAATGATGTGGCAGTTGATGTCGCACTTGATATCATGCTATCAAAGAAGAAGAATATAATTTTGAACGATGTCAACTTAAACATTAAGAAGAGTTATGATATTGTTTTTAGCGATTTCAACTTAGATGTCTAGATGTTTTTTGAGACATTTTTTTGATACAAATGTGACCTTGTGAAGTGTAGTTGCCCAATTTTTTTGCAAGGCCAAAAAAATGATTTTTGTCAATTCAAACACTAATATCTTGCAATCCATACAATGGAAATTTTTGAAATTTTTTTCACATCTTTTCAAACTAGCGTACTACAAGATCCAACAATTACATATATCCAAAAATGTTTTTTCTTGTGCTTGTACTAAAAATGGCAATCTTGGAGCGTTTTTGGTGAAAACATAGTAAAAAACTCTAGGGGTTAATTTGAAAAAGGTTGGAGAGTAGGTTGAAGGTTGTATTTTCATAGAGTTATAAGAGAAGGAGGGATGAGCATTGGGGTGGGGGAGTTGAAGTGGTAAAAAGATTATTTATATGTTTTAGGGTACTTCGTGTATTTTAGAAAGAGTTTGGTTGTTTTATGACTTTCACTTGTATAATTATATGTAAGTGGAATTTTAATGCTATTTTAAATGTTAAAATATTTATTTTTGATAGCTAAAATAAAGATTTAACCCTTGAAGAACTTGGTAGCATTTTTTAACAACATATTGTTTCCAATCATCCATTTACAAATAGAATTTTCATTTTTTTCCTTGGAAACTTTTACATAACATGTCAGTCAAGAGTAGCTTTGTAGTACAATAATTTTCATAACTTTTGACTGTATGGTTATGTAAAACGTTATTCTATGATATATGGTTCTTGTTGGAGCAAAAATAATCATTTTTTTAGAAATAAAAATTTAAATTATATATATATAAAGTTTTGGATCATTCCATTTTGATGAATGAGATGAAAGTTATGAGGAGTTTTAGTTCGTAGGGAATTACAAAATCCCTACTCTAAAATAATTTAATTTTGAAATCCTTTATTTAACTTAGTTTTCAATATTTTTGAAAAAAATGATATCATATGATATAGATTGTTTATTACAACATCATAACCATTGGGAATGGCACTTTTCAATTTCATAATTAAATTCATAACAATTTAGTATTTTACATCATAATTTTTTTTTCTAATTTTTTTTCTAAGCATGATTATGAAATTTTTTGTTGAAATTTTTTATAGGTAAAACTTAGTTTGAAAGATGAAATCTAAGTATTTGGAAAAAGTTAAAAATACCTCTTAAATTTTTGAAATCCAAGCATTATGATCTTGAAATTAGTAAGGTTTCATATTTTGAAATTTTAAGAGGGTCTATTCTAACAAGTTAACTAAAGGATCCTATGGTTGAATTTTGTTAAAAAATAAACATAAATGAAGATTTTAGCCTTGCTTTGGAGACTAGTATTTTGAAGTAGTTTTGGGCCTCTAAATATGACATAACTTTAAGGGTTAAAATGTTGGTGGAGTGATTATATAGATGGCATATGAATCATGACTTAGGAATCTACAATAATTATCATTAGTGGTTGTGTATTCTAACCTAGGTTCTAGGTGTTGGTAATGAATGAATGGTATTTATTGAGCTAATATGCCTCAAAATCTAGGAAGAATCCATCATTGCAATATATCAATTTGATAAATTGAGTTTTGTGTTGTTATGATGATGTAGTTGGTGCATCATTTTGGAAAGGTGGAAAAATTCTATTTTGTATCATTTTGAAAAAGTGTGCGGAAAACATAAAACATATCAAGCATAAGTAGGAATCATAGGCACAATTCATAGGATTAGGCCAATGGCAAGGGTGTAACCATAGTGAGATAGTATGCTCCAAGGGGAGTTTTTTTGAATTTTTTTGCATTCTCGAGTATAAAGCATAGATCTGGAGTATAAGACATTATCACTTTTCAAAAATCATTAATTGCTTTGTTATGTCATTATATGCAAAGAACTTTGATGTTTGCATGGGTGTAACATGGTTATAGGAAATTGCCCCCCTCATTATCCCAATGTTTTATCCTTAGAGAAAATATTAGAATTTTTTATTTTCCACCATGATAAAATTGAAATTTTTAAATTCATATTTAAAATCAAAGACCCCAATTTAGGAAGGAGAATTCAAAATTAATGTGGCACAAAATTAATGGGGAAATTTTTTGCATTTACCCTTGGTAGAGGCAATGACAAGGTTAATCTCCCTTGGCCAAGTAGTATAGGAAAACATGTATGGTAGGTATTTGCAAGCTTGATTCATGTATTGTCTATTCTAAATTTTTGAAAAGATACTTGATTTGGGCATTTGAAATAGAGAGTTTGGCATGTCTAAAATTTATTAGATAAAGAATTATCAATGTTTGGATTACATGTCCATTTTTCAATGCTTGAAAATTATTGTGCAAATAATGCATTAGTAGAAATTTTGGATGTAGGTATTGACTCCTAAAGTCCCATTGTATTCTTGGAGGACAAAATGGATTTTAGGTAGATTCCTAATATAGTCTCAATATTAATTGTAATTTTTTGACACTTTTTTTAGAGATAGAAAAATACATTAGCTTTTGGGGAATATCATTTTTATTTCAATCAATGGCCAAAGCAAATGTTTTTGCAACCTAAGCCCAAAACAATGTTCACTGGCCAACACAAATAGATCACAAAAAGCCAAAATAAGATTTTCAAGGTTCTTCGTAAGAAATATTCTTTTCTATATAGAAAGATTTGATTTGTTCTATTTGGATTAGTGATCAGAAAGTTATGGACAATCTCAACATTAAAATTATTGTGTTTCAATTCCACTTACACAATTAATTTGTTGTTCAATCTCAAAAACACTTCTATTTAAAAAAAAAATACAAGAATGAAAATTGTATGTGTGTTTTTTGAATTTTTTCTAGACTTCCAATTCAATTCTTCAACATCTATTTTTTTTAAATTCAACACAAGTAGTGTAAAAAGTATTAGCTAACAAGATTCAAAGTCTTAACTCTAGGTAGACAAGGTGCAAAAAAATTGGATTTCTTCACATCAAATGCAAATATCTTGCAATCCACGTGATCAAAGTTTTTGAAATTTTTTCTATACGTTTTATACCAATATATAGTAATAGAAAATCTACAAGTTTATAGTATTTGATTTATGGATTTGATGATGGTTTTGTTTGTGTAGTTTATTTGAGTGAATGGATGTTTGATGTATGTGTTGATGAGGTAAATGGAATTGAGGCTATTTGTAAAATTGTGAGCTTATTCATTAGTATGAATCCCTACTAAATCTTTTTTTTTTTTTTTTTCATCTATTTTCCTTATGAATCTACCTTTGCATACCTTTCCACCTTGAAAAATGTTTAATAGCAACAAAAATATATAAATTGCTCCAATTATCATAAAAATCTTGACCTATTCAAAAGGCAATTTATTAAAAACTTGATAATATTGAGCTTTTGAATGATCTAATGGGAAAATTTTGAACAATAAACACACTTAAAAAGGAATATATTTATAAATTTCTTAATGATTGTTAATTTTTTTGCAAAAATCATTCAATAATTTTAAATATAGCCACTTGCATGAATCAATGGAGGGTCATATGCTCATAGTTACTTGAATATTAGTACAATGTATAATAATAGAATCACACATGTATAATTTATGATTTGCAATAATATGTAATAGCTATTATATGCTACACCTAATTCTAATTTTAATTTACATGTTTTTAGGATATAAATTGTATCATTGCATTATAGATCTTATGATGAATTATTACTTTAAGTATACATATATTATTGAAACATATAAATTCATTGTAATGGTTAGTTTCATTTTGAAAAAAAATTATTGTAAGATAAATTTGAAGCCAATGGACTAAAATAGATAACCTACATTTGAAATAGTCATAGTTTATAATATTTCCATCAAAAATACCAAAAACCTTTGAAAATTTATTTGAAGAATTTTAAATAATCATATCCATAATATGCTATGGTTAATTATGATTCTTCTTCTTTATACTTGAAAAAAAATCATTTTTTATTTTTTCAAACTATATTATATTTCCTTGGAAAAATAAAGGATTAATATATTATTAGATTAGCATGGTGGTTTTGTAGCTACAATACTACAATATCCTAGTCCATACTAAATCCCTTTCTCAACTTGTATTTTTTTTATTTTTGATGATAAAAATATTTCAAAAATTTTGTATGTCACTTGAATAGTTTCAAATCATATAAAACTATACCTCTATTCCTCAAAGACTTTGTGATATTACTAAAATGACCATAAAGAACTTCATTGTTCCTATTTCACCTAAAAGGAAATGCTAAAAATTAATATATATAACCTAATTATGATTAAATTTGGATAATTTGAATTTGTATTCCAAATCAAAGACCCCAATTTGACTAGTAGGCATTCGAAAATACAAAATTAGCAAAATAGGGAGAGTTCTTTTACACTTATCTCTACTTGGATAATGAAGGATGGATTTTTCTTCACTACCAAAAATATTTCTTATAACCCCCACAATCATAAAAATCTTGCTTACAATGCAAAACAAACAATAGAAATTCCTCCTCCTAATAATAATGTATATACGTTCAAAATCTTGCTCACAATGCAAAACAAACAATAGTAATTCCTCCTCCTCCTAATAATGTATATACGTTCATACAATTTAGTGATGCTTATGACAAAAATTGAGTTCTTAACTTTCAATAAAAGAAATAAGGATTCAAACTAAGAGGAATTGGCGGGATTGGCTAAGTTCAATTTTGCTACTCTTTCTTTTGACTATTGTTGGCTATGGCTATGGTGGATATTTTTCAAAGGAGCTACTAGCAAAGAATTGCTACAAGGGGGATGACATTTGCAATGCAACTGATTTGCAGCAATCAAGAGAAATTTACATCGCTTTATATATTGAAACAAAAATTTTCATGTGGCTACACATCCATGTTGTAGGTAAATTTGTTCCCAAAAGTTTGCAAAGAAGCTTGTGATCAAGATGAAGATAGAGTTGGTGCATGCTTAATTTTGTGTCTTTTCAATGTCGTCGTAGTCTTCGTTGCCGGGATGCATAGTGAAGGCCGCTGCCTACTGCCTATTTCAAGATGGAACATGACAAGCTTATGTGTGAAAATTTGTTACAAAGATTGTGGCCAAGTTAAGTTTCCTTAAACGGTGCTAATATGGATTTGGACTCTGTGTATGCATGATGAGAATTAATTTTGACCTGAGAAAGTGGAACACAACAAAAGTTGTTTTGTGATTTTGGAGAGTTATATTGAATTACTGTTGGAATTTTAAGGGTACAATGCATTTTATTCCAAAACCTTTCTTGTCATGATTTCCTTAAAGTTTTGCTTGAGAAATTAAAACCATAACACTTTCAACGAATGAAATCTTAGTTTTCTTTCATTAAAAGTTGCTACTTGAATGGCATAGAATGAAATTATAGATTTATGGTTTAACCCTGGAGCGTTTGGAGAAAATCATTATAAAGTACAATTTAGAAGAATATTTTAGGAATGATATACAAAGAAAAGTTGTAGATTTTGAGTTTTACATTCCATCCATATGGTTAGATTCACCAATGCAATCATCAATAATTTTCTATAAATTTTGAAAGGGAAATTCCAAAATTCCTTCTAAATTCAACTACAAGCAAAATATTATCGTTTTTTTGAGTAAAACTTGTTGGAATGGATTTGAAATGAGGTTCTCTTCACATAATGATTTTTTGAAATTCAACTACAAGCAAAATATTATTGTTTTTTTGAGTAAAACTTGTTGGAATGGATTTGAAATGAGGTTCTCTTCACGTAATGATTTTTTGAAATTTTTGTGTTCTTTACATCTATGACTTCATTTTTGCAAACCTAGTTTTGAACTAGAGTCAATGCAATTTGACCACTTGACACACTTCTGCATTTGTAATTTTAGAAAGATTTGTATTCTAGTAACAAATCCAATCCAACCATTAGATAAGACAAGAACTTGATCAAGTATTGCCCAAAATTAGGATGACTTTCATCCGAGACGGAATGAGACAGAAACAAGAACTTCAATCTGTTCATCGTCCGAAAAATGGACGTGGGAGCGCTCCAGGGTTAAAGAGACAAACGGAATCTAGATATCCACGCTATGCAGAATTGAGTTCTAGGCTTGAAATTGAAGTACCTTGAGCTCAATGCAGTAGATGCCTGTACCGTTGAGTATGAAGAGCTTGTTCAGGAAGTCACCACCGAAGCCCAAGTTGGTGACTCCTGGTAGTCGGATGAGTCCTAAAGCTTTGCCTTTATTGTCAAACACTGCGTAGATAACTAGTTCAACCAATTTGCATGTACAAGCTGCTCCTCAAACCATTTTAGTTTTCTTTGTCTGCATAATGATTGCTGATTTATTTGGTTTGTTACAATGTTGTACAGAGACAGATTGATGGTTTACCTTGGACTCCATCAGTAGAGCCGATATAAACATTCCCTTGAATGTCCACTTTGATGCCGTTCGGAACCCCCAACGTTTGAGCCTTGCCATCATATACTCCCACTGCAGCAAAAGTTCGGCGGGTCCCTAGAGAGCCGTCCGAGTAAACCGTAAAAGCGTAGATGTGGTGCGGCTTTGTCTGATCTGTCTTGCCGTTTCTGCACAATCCAGGCCAGGCTCCACTTACATTTGTTTCATCGATTCTATGTCAAATGCTGGAATGAGTATTGGGCCAAATTTTGGATGTACCCAGCTTTGTAGCCTCCATCAGTGATGTACAAAAGCTTCTCGTCTTCAGAGAATGCGATGCCATTTGGTAGAGTGAAGCCATCAGCCATTGCGTCCACAATGCCAGACCCAGGTGCAACTCGGTAGATCTGGTTTTGCACCAATGGTTTCGACCTAAACCCTTTCACCCTAGCATTGAACTCCAAGATGAGATTATTGGCTTTGGACCAGAGGGGAGGAGGTCTTGCGTTGACGAAAGTTACATCTCAAGTGAATGTAAGGAAGTTTGAACAGGTTGCTATTCAAAAAGCAAGATGGTGGTATAGTTTTCATTTTTATATTTACAAAGACATAGCCTCTCAATCACTTACTAGCTGCTTGTTTCATCTCTACATATGGAGTTCAGCTGTAGTTGGATACATGGAGCAAATGATCTAGACTTTTACTTTGCAATAGTAGTGCAGGTATAAAAATCACTGATGCCAAGGAGGTTAGCCTTACCAACCATATGTGGTATCTGTGAACCAGATAGATCCATCTCTTTTGACCACAACGTCATTGGGACTATTAAATGGCACGCCGAACCAGTTGTCGGCAACAATTGTGGTATTCAGTCTCTTCAAATCAAGCCGCTGGATGTAACCACCTCTCTCTCCTTGCCCGTGCTCACAGATGATGAGATTGCCATGCAGATCAAGGGCCATGCCGCTAGCCACATCTGTGACCGGTAACACTGTCGTAACCTTCCTTGATGTTAGCGAAACTTTTTTTACCTGAGTTGGAATTGTTTCAATCAGTAGAACGTTGGCAATGGAGTCCCACTTGTCGTAGTTGTCTATTACATTGTAGAATGTCAAATAACATTCGTACACGCGAAGTTTTGTCATACCTCGGAGTTATGCCCTTGTAGAATCAGTCCTTTTTTGATGGAATGCGTTGAATAATACAATTCATTGAAGTCTGGAAAATAGACTACACCTCCTTGGGCATCCGTTCGAGTCACTAAGTCAAGTCGTGGAGACCTCCCTAGGATGTCAAGAAATTTGGGATCCCTAACCTTCATGTGATGATGGATTAGATTAATTATTGGATATGTTTATTTTTAATTTTATAATGAAGGACTCGCTTACTCCTTTGCAGTATGCAAGCCATTGAACTAATTGAACATGGTTTGTACCTCAAAATGGCAGTTGGGTGACACATTGTTGTTGATAAGGCTGCTTTGGTGCCAAAAACAGGTTCCCCAGGGAAGCTCCGGCAAGTTCCGTGTCGTGTGCAGATCTGTCTCCCAAGTTCCCATTAAGGTAAAACAATCTCGTATTCTATATCAATTTTGATGAACTGAGATTGGTCCACCCATGGCCAATTTCATTTCAAGGATTTCAAAAGCAAGAAAATGATTTTTACATAACAACACAAGAAACAAAGAAAACAAAAGCGTACATGAGATGAGGATGGCAAGAATGGCGATGGAGATCGTTGAAACAAGAGGAGGAGGGCTTAGCTTCTCCCACAGCTTGAGTGTAGTATTGTTTGAGTCATTTTTCCGTAGCTGATATCTTGAATCAGTGTCCTCAGTAGATTCCATCTCGGAAGACTGAAGGTCTGGTAGTAGCTCACGCCCAGACCTTGGAGAAGAAGGTGCCTGGCTGGACTTGCGCAGATTGCTGGCTGCCGATATTTCTTGCTGCTGGACCTAACATAGTGTTCATGAAATTCACAATTTCCAATTGCTAAAATGAGGTGCGCAAGGGGTTCTTCATTCAGCACTTAGACAGTTTGAAATTTATGTTTTGTATAGTTGTATAGGGAATTGCCAATTTATTTGCCAATTTAACGGAAATAGTCAATTTAATTGAAATTCCCTTACCTGCTGTAGTGTTAGCTGTCGCAAGCCACCCAATACATTCTCTGTTAGAGGCTGGCAAGAGGGTGAGTGTTGCATCGTTGGAGACCGAACCTGCTCGGAGAGCCCTATCTTGCACAACCTGCGTCCACAAAACTTACAAGCTGGATTTTGGACTTCGGTCTTCAAATCCTTTAGTTGCATGTAAGAATGCGCGCTGTGTTTGCTCTATTTTTTGAACTCAATGCATTCCATCAAACTCAAGGTTGTTGAACATTCCAAACTCGAGGGCCTATAGTGTTGTTTAAGCTACATATTCTGTATGATTTTTCGGCCACATGACACTTGGGCTTCTCCTTACCCTTCTAGCTCACTTCTTTTCTCATTGACACTCGCCAAGTAGATCCGGATTTTAAATTTGTTCCCCTGCATCAATTGCTCTGCACTCCCAACCATCCTAACACTCACTGCATCAATTTCACGGAAAGGAAGGATGTTGCGTGGCAAGATAGAGATGCCTTGACACAATTGATAGTGGAAGCCGAAGCATGATATGTTTTGATGAAGGGTTGATGCTTTTACCCGAGGAAGTCGGGAGTTCTTAAATGACAGATTTGAGAAGTTATTGACTGTTGGTATTGTCGACGTTTGGGGATGGGAAGGGGGAACCATTCCACGTTTCTTCTTGCCGCTTCCCATCTCAGTGTAAGAGTCAACCCCTTCGAATTCCAAGCAAATTACTCCAAGTCCATATTTATTTCTTTTCTTGGGCTCACACTAAAGTAACTGCACCTAAAACAAACCACTCTTCAAGAATCGATTCCTATTTTTGAAGGGAAACTGAATGGGGAGGATACCAAAAATGAAGTGCATGACAAGGACAAATGTAAGGTCGATTTTGAGTAGTGTGCAACTCTATTAATTGTACTATGGAGGTGGCAACCTTAAAAGTGGACAATTTTGGGTACACTTTCTATTGCTTTTAACTTCTTCTCTGGTGTCATTCTTCATGTGCATCAAATGCATTATGGCATCACCTACATGACACTTTTAGCACCTTGCATCTTTGAAGACTTGTAACTAATTCACAATGTGTCCAAAAATTATGGAACCACTTGCATTTTGATTCATAGTCCTCCACCAATGTGCAAAAATTGTTGCTCATTTTCTAGAGCATATTGTAGAGCATATTGTCGTGGTGCAAAACTTGTTAGTGCAATTTTAGGTGTAGTTACCTTGCAGGCTGCCACAATCGAGCCTCTCAGCTGATGATGTTTCTACGTTTCCACCCACTGCAACCAATCCACGTTTAATCTCAGTGTTCCCAGTTTAGCTGCTGAGCAGGCTCAGAATAACACAGCATGAACCATCATTTGAATGGTGCTGGTACATACTTTCGTCTCCAGTTTCAACCCCAGTCCTAAAATTGTGTACACATACGAGGTGACAAAGCCACATGATTAAAATATCTCATCTACCTCATGAATCGGCACATGAATTGAAGTATGGCATAATTTTTGGATAAGATTGAATTCAAACCCACTTACTGCTCTGTTGCAGAAATCGCTGATAAATTTTTAAAAGTTTTAGCACGATAGACAACATTCTAAACCCTCAAAAACTTTTAGCATGGTAGACAACACTCTAAACCCTCAAAAGTTTTAGCACAATAGACAACGCTATAAACCTAGCTACTGAATTGGTTTGCACACAATGTGTTTTGCCAATATTATATGTGAAAATTAGCTTGGGTCGTTCATGTAAGTATAGCATGGGGTACCAGATTTTATGCCAGATTTTGACAAGTCCACATTACTTTAAACCAATCACTAGATGCCATGCGACACTTTTTTATAAAATTGATTTACTTAATGTCAAATCTAACCTTCATGTGGGGTACTTACATTTAGCAAAAAGTAGAGATTTCTTAAAAATGTTTTAGATTGGCCCTGTGATGTTGAAAAAAGTGTCATTGCACACTGATATTCTCCAAATCAATAAATATAAGGTTCTACGTTTACATTGTTGTGGAAGTTAAGTTATTCCTTCCAAGTTTTAGTATCCCATAAAAACAATACAACATTGTGCTATATAATGTTCAAAAGTAGCTCTTGATTACTAAGGTAACTACACCTTAAATTGCACTCTTTCCAAAACCGCATAGGCTAAATTCTTGTCTAAAATGTACTTCCACTATTCATGAAAGTCTATGGTTGATTATCCCAAACCCAATTTTTAGTAATTCATAAATTTGTAGTTTATTTCATATGGCGTCCAAAAAATGCATTCTTAAAGAATCTAAAATCTCCTTTTGACTTCCAACAAGATCCCACCAAAAAACTTTAGTATAATAATGGCAACCATGTTAAATTGTTTATTTGTGTGATTTTAGGTGTAGTAACTTTATTCACTTACATAGATGTGATAAGTCAAACCACCCCAAGTGATTGATGGTAGCAATTTTTTTAGAAAATGTTGATTTTCCAAATATGGATCATTGTGTAGAAAGTGTATTTTGATAAGAATCTAAATTTAATCCATAAAACTGATCTTTTTTAATTTGAAACCAACTATTGAAATGAAGCTTATCAAATTTAGTTTCTATTCCAATTAATTTTTTTGAAAAATACCTAAATTTAAATATTTCATTAAAATTTGAACTTTGAACTTATTACCATGGAGTTATGGATTTCTAGTTTTAGAAATACATGGTAAGAAAATTGCACCAAGGTGTTTTATACTACAATGTATACCTATAGATAAAATTTCAGATTTTTTAGCACATTTTATATTTGATACGGATTTTTTCACTTTCTATTCAATGATTTTTAATAGTTCCAAATTCTTACACAAAAATCTGAAAGTTTTATGATTTAAATAAGATATGTAATCACATCTTTAAAAAATAAATATAAAATTTCATTAATAGATATTTTCAAAATGGAAGCAAGCAAGGAAAGGAAGTTTGAAGTCTAAAAAAGTGATCATAGTCCCATCTTTGCAAGGTCAAAAGTTGAAACAAAAAAAATTCAAGAAATAATAACATTTGGAGGCATCTATGTGGGAACCACATAGTTTGATATTTATACCAATCTTAATTTTAGAACACTTAGATCTTGACTAGTTTTTAGTGTTGTATGCATTTAACTCCTAAAGTTCTTTCATGTTTAGAGGCCAACACTGCTTTAAAATACTAGTTTCCAAAACAAGGCAAAAATCTTCATCTATATTTAGTTTTAAGTAAATACAACCATAGGATCCTTTAGTTAGCTTGTTACTTGAGTGCATTGACCTAAAATTTTAAAATAAAAAATCAATTCTTACCAATTGCAAGGTCATAATGTTTGGATTTCAAAAATAAATATTTCCAACTCTTTTCAAATGGTTAGATTTCATCTTTCAAATTTTTTACTCCAAAATTTGTAGATCCTACAATTTGCAACTCTCCAAAATATGTTGGAGAAATAAATTGGGAATATATATAAAAAATTTCAACAAAAAACATTTCATATTCATGCTTTAAAAAAATTGTAAGTAGAAAGAAAAAGATAATGATTAAAAATATTAAACTGTTAAGAATTTAGTTATGGAATTGAAAAATGCCAATCCTAGTGGTTGTAATCTTGTAATAAACAATCTACATCCTAAGATTTTATTTTTTTCCAGACATATTGAAAATTGAATTAAATAAAGGACTTCAAAGTTTATATTAGAGTAGAGATTTCAAAACTCCCTACAAACTAAAATTCCTCAAAACTTTCATTTCATTTATCAAAATTGAATGTTTAAAAGTTTTCCACATATATATAAATTTGGAAAACCAATTTCAATTTTTTATTTCTTAAAAAGTAATTTTTTTAGCTATCAAGGTTCCAAAAAAACTACATATCATATAATAATTTTTTAATTATATAGTCAAAAGTTAATAAAAATTGTTACTTTTTAAAGCTGCTTCTTTACCATATATTTCATGAAAAATTCAAAGAAAAAAAATGATTCTTTTTCTATTTTTATAAATGGATGCCCCAAAATGCTATGTTACAAACAATTGCTACTTGGTCCTTCAAGGGTTATATGACATTATTTTGGCACTTTGAAACACAACACATTATTTAACAATTCTATAACTATAGGCCGTCAACCCCTAAGTGCTCAAGGCACCAAATTTTGATGTTGACAATACTTTGAAGAATTCTAAAACTTAACCAATTTTCTATTTTTAGTTATTTATATTTTTGACAAATTCTTTTTGAAGTCTAATTTTAGCATCAAAATCCAATTTTTGAAATGAATGATTATGAATTTTCTATTCAAGATTTTGTGTAAGGGTGTCCATTGCAATCTTGACTTTCCCTAGTGTTGAAGGCTCTTGGAATTGAGCCTCAAATACACTATATCTTGGTGAAAAAATCACATTAGAAATTCATTTAAAAAAATTGTAGAGTAGATTTTGAGAAGCCATAAATTGATTGGGGTTAATATGCATGTTAGGCCCTTCAACCTCATTTTTTTTGGTGACCAATTCTTTAGATTTGACAAGTAAAAAGAGAGCTGAAAGATTTTCATAGTTTTAACACCTTCACGATCAAACATTATAAACTTCATATACATAAGTGATATTGTTGGGTTTTCTTTTCCTATGTGATCTCTAACATGTCTAGTTTGAATTTGTATAGTTACAATTCAAAAAACATTGATACAACTTATCAAAATGTGGGCTTTTTTTCAATTTAGAGCAAATTTATAGGATCTCAAAACAGGCCTTGGGCATTTAGGGGTTAACCACATTAGACTACTAGTGCATTTTTTTTCTTGACAAAAGTCACAGAAAAACCCAACTTCACAAGTGAGATGAGAACAATTATTTTGCAAATGTAATGAATTTCAATGGATGAAACTGCCATAATTCTCCAAACAAAATAAACGTAACCATTCCCCTAATCTTCCTGTCAAAGCAAATGATGTAATCCAAATGAGCGACAGACTCAAATGTTATTTAAAATTGAATAAATAACAACAGTAGTCACATTGTACTTCATTGCTATACAAGCACAGTACAGTACAGTCAGGTGCTAACTTTGCTAAAAGACTTCAAACTTACCACTGTTGTGCACAATTTTTATTGCTATAAATGAAATTGTTTAGTCGATCAATATGCGAAACTTAGCCCCACTTCAAAATTGGCTCATATCCTGTCTGAAGCTTTGGACACTACAAAGAATAGACGCAAGCCATAAATTAATTTCTAAATCCATCCAAATCATTGAACTGTGACGGATTCGATTTTTAAATACTTGAGTTCCTGGAATCCTGCCCTTCCTTACTGGGGCGTGTGGCATTAAAGTAAATAGAAATCGTACGAATGAAAGGAATCTCACACGTTGCAAGGGAGCTTTCCAAGCCACATCCTCTCCTCCTTTCTGCACTCTCTCTCTCTCACTCTCACTCTCATTTTCCCCCCCTTAGCCTTCCCTTGCAGAGCAACAAAATCGACAAGCCATTCAGTAGGGTGCGAAGTTGTTGCAACTACCAGTTGACGCAGAAGAGTTGGGACTTATTCAAGTCAAAACTCAAAAGCTATGTATTTCCAAGGTCTTCCTTCTTAAGGAGAAGAACTACGAGGTAAGATTGAATTTTGGATTAAGATCGGTTGGAACAGACTCTTGATCTTCGAGTTTTGTGATTCAAGCTGGAATTGCTGAGCTTTTTCCTTGTTTGGAGAACACTGGTTGTATGACCCTTTTCATTTTGAGCACTGTTTTTACTGTGCGCGTTTCTTTCATCCGACGGCCTCCTAACCCTGCTTGTTGGGGCTAGTCTTGCATTACATTTTGACAATACTTTCATTTTGTGGAAAGGTCAAGAGTTACCGACATGTTGTATATGGGAGCAACCATCAGAGTGACGATTGACTCTCAACACCAGAATATTACCTACACGAATGAGATTGAGCACTATGAGTACGTGAACCTTGATCGATGACCAATTGTTATTCGCGGTTTGTTTCATATATGGTTGATGGTACACATGATATCTTGCGTAGTCCGGCACTCCGGCCTCACATCCTTCAGTTGGTTTCACCTCAAGAGAGTTCTCATTGATACAAGTGAATTCGTGTATTTAGTAGTTACTGTAGACTTGAAGTTTGAGCATTCAAGACGACAAATAAGACTGCAAAGTTTTTATGGTCCAGTACATATTGCAAGACTCGATCTTAAAAGTCTCGTTGCGTTCAAAGACTTAAAATCTTTCATTGATAGTAATATGTGGAATTTCTCTCAGGACTCTACTAGCTTGAACATAACAAGACTGCCATAGGCATTTGCGGGGTCTTACTTTCTGAAGCGGTTTCGGAAGAGTTTAGCAAGGGATTCTGTGAAGCTTTAGTCTGGAAATGGAACATACGTGACAAACTAATTTGAAAAGACACATAAAACCATTGAATGCATTTCATGCAGCTAGTCTAGCTTTGACTGATACCAAACCTCCAGTTGTCAGAGCCTCTCTTAGCTCGCTTTTAAAGCGAATTTTTGAACAAAACTTTCACCTGTGTTTTGAGACAGAGAGCGTACAATTAATATATTGTA
This sequence comes from Climacium dendroides, assembly GCA_950106755.1. Taxonomy (NCBI): domain Eukaryota; kingdom Viridiplantae; phylum Streptophyta; class Bryopsida; order Hypnales; family Climaciaceae; genus Climacium; species Climacium dendroides. The sequence continues at coordinate 27,337,488 of OX467089.1, read as the reverse complement.
GTTGGGAGAAGATGAGATCTTCATTTGTACTAGGGTTTAGCCAATACACGTGTTTAGAGACATTGAGTGTAAAGGTCACTGCACTTGGGCTAGACACCTGATAAAATTAATCGAATCCAGGGTAGGGGTCGATAAAATGTAGGTTGTAGGTTTCTTCCCAAAGGTTGAGACCTCTCCGATCCGGGTCTTTGTGTAATGACCACTTCAAGTATACATATATATCTCGATCTTTATTGCAATAAAAGCTCATTTTGATCGGAGGAGAAATAGGATCTTGGTATAATTGCATATAATTGTTTTACCCTTACAGTTTAGATTAGGACTGAAGAGTTTGAAATGCTAAAGTATCTGTTGGAACTCGAACCATAGCTTATTAATTAATGCAAAACTTTATTACCAGCCTGCTTTCTTAGTCAGCTCGCTCTTGTACTGTTTAATTTCCTTGAAGTCCTTCTGTGGTACGCAAATACTGCACGGACCTTAGTAGCAGCGAACAATACGGATTATTAATTCCTAGTATAAGTTGTGTATTAATTCCTAGTATAAGTTGTGTGTTTGCTGGTTGTGCAAGCGTGCTTAAGCGAACAAGATGGGCAGCTTGCAGTCAAGTTTTTATTGATTAGTATCATCAATCATATGTCCGGAAAGACACGACTAACACGAGACATGCATGTAGAAATTAAAAGCCCTGAGGATGCACTTGGGGGCGATGTCGGCGCTTGATTTGAAGGGAATAATTGAGGTAAGCAGCTGGACCGCCTAGACGTACCCTCGATTAATTGATCGAGGTACTTGAGTTGATAAGTCCGTCATGTCGAATGCCTTCCAAGCTGGATAGGTGCATGTAAGGTGATTTGATATGACATGAGATTTGACACTCTTTCCTGGTAGAATGTTTAATGCTGCAGGAACTGTCAATAACACTTATCAGAAAACCTCCACCTAGATCAGTAGATCATGGAGGATATATTCGTGAACAAGCATAGCTATGCAGTCCAAGATTAGGCAACTGCAGGTAATTAATCTAGAAAACTGTACGTTGTTTACGATCCAAATAGATCAGACCTCCTCTTTAATTACACAAGAATCGCGACAGAACTAGCTAACCTTATTCGAAGCATGCATGTGCAGCTCCTCCAGTCTTGTGTGATCCTTAGTCAAGTAGCTTCAATGCTTCAATTCCCTGCCAAGCTAGCTAGTCTGAACTAGAAACCTTCTAGGGCCTACGCCTTACGGAAACACAAAGTCTTCAGGTAAGAAGTCCTGGACCGGGAGTGCCTCCACCACAAACTCGATGATCTCGCGCGTTTGAGAGCCTTACGGAAACACAAAGTCTTCAGGTAAGAAGTCCTGGACCGGGAGTGCCTCCACCACAAACTCGATGATCTCGCGCGTTTGAGACGACGGTAATGTGACACCGGGCAGAATGGTTTCATCTGGCCAGATTTGTCGGACGCGCCGCTCGTTGATCGGAGCTGTGGAACTGGCATTGCTTATGGTTGGATTCCCCTCGTTTTCAGGATCATGGTTGCCGTTGGCTCCAACTTGTGGTGGATTGATGTCATGGACTTGCAGCTCTTGTGGCGGGCCGTTCTGGTGTCCGCCACTACGAGTGTTGTTCAAGTTCGAACTCGGCGGTTGGTTATTCATTGTGAAGTTTGCTGCAGCTCTAGTAATCGCAGCCTTGAAGCCGGGTATTCTGTAGCAGCGGCGACCCTGCCGGAGGGAGAGATGAAGTTTATCGGGGTACCGGACAGATCGGGGACAGATCAGGGAACGGACAGAGGTTTGTTAATCCTGTTCTTTTGGTTTTACAGAAAAATAAAAAAAATGTTGAACATTGAGGGGGGCGGGCCGGATGTCCTTCGTTTGTCGGACTGAAAGGAGGGGCGGGAAGGAACTCACCCGGCCATTCTTCCGACTATGGCAACCGAGAGTTGCCGCTGCTACAGGTGTCTCCTTCAAGCCTTGAGACAATCGACCTTCTCTAGCTTCTGCTTGCTGACCTTCAAGTCTTGAGAAACATCGACCTTCTCTTCTGCAATTCTGCTTGCTACCCTTTGCGTCTTGAGGGAATCGATCTTCTCTTCTGCTTGGTGATCTCCACGTCTTGAGAAAATCTTCTCAACTTCTTGAGTAACCGGCCTAATTTGAGTCCCGAGAAGAGCTTCGATCACTGCATGCTAGCTACTTGCTGACCCAATTCGAGTCCTGGAGAAGAGTTAAGTTCACTGCTGCTTTGCTGACCTAAATTGAGTCCTAGAGAAGAGCTAGCTGCTGTGACCTAATTCGCGTTTCCCTTTGAAGAAAAAACTTTCGATTTAAAGCCACATACATCTAACGGCGCCGACAATCTCGACTGTCGGACCAGTTATATTAGTCGGCACGGTCGGCCGACTCGGTCCAGGACCCAGCTTCCTAGAAACTGATCCTAGATTGGAGTGCCTTTCACTCCATTGCGGAGATCGAGGTGCGCACTTCCCGATGAAAACGACAGTGCATGCGACGTACGTTCTTGTAGAATTTTGGAACTTTCTTGGGTTGCTGTCCGAATTAATTTTGGTATTAAGTTAATTCCTCCGACCAGCCAGAATTTTGCTGCAACTATGCAACACCCTGTTTCGTAGAGAGTAGAATGATTTGAGTGCTCTCTGCTGGACATGTTGCAAGCGAAGTTTAGTTCGATTGGACACCACACCACAACACCATTGATTGAATTGAACAATGAATGAAGTGAAGCACCGTAACAGCAGCTAGCTAGTACAGCCGGATCGGAGCCGTGCATATGACTCTAAAATATTGTTCAGCAGACCTAGATCGAATATGCTTGCAGATATGTGTGTGATTTTATCAACGGCAGACCTTCATGCAAAGTTCAAAGTCGGTGTTCTCAAAGCTAGTTCAATGTCCTCGCTCAAGTATACATCAGCAGTGTAAATGGAGGTGTATGCACACTTGCGGTGCTTTGTTTTGAATGAATTGCTAGCTAGGAAGGTCTGGTTCTTCGATTTGGCACTACGGTGTAGGTAATTTCAAAGCAGGCCAGAAGTTATAAGAATGCGATTATTCCTAGTGATGACTTGGCCTACTTTGCAATTAGCAGACATAATGTCAATGTAGGAGAGGGGAGTTGTTTGACTTCTTTGATTGCTGCACCAATCAAAACATGCCACAATAGTAAAAGTCTGCACATTTAAATTATGTTAGGTGGATCCACACCCACTAAGTTAATATTAAGTAGTAGCAGTAGAGATTGCTCTTACATTTTTCTCACTGCCAAACCAAAAAGGCCATATTCGTTATATTGAGACTTTTGGTAGTTTCATTTTTATCCTCGACTCGAAGATAAATCATAATAACTGTTTAATTTTAAGACTATTTGATAAGTTGAGATTTGAATGTATTAATATATATAAAAACCTTTGATTTCCCAAAGGTTGCAGGCTCATCTTATCCTCGACTCGAGGATAAATCACTAAAACTGTTTTAGGGTTGTAGTCTCAAAATGTGCAGATTGTCTCATTTTAACGAATAAGGCCATCAAAGTGAAATTTCTACTTCATACCCACCCTGTTGAACATTTGCACAAGGCAAGCAGTGAGCATTATCAATCTTAATTTGCCTCTCCTTAACCAATCAAAAAATGCCATGATGGTGAAACTCTCTTGCATTGACATTATGTCTTTATGACTAGAGGTGGTGACTAGTAGTCTTTTGAGGATGACTAGTGGTTATATTTTGTTAGACAAAGGTTGAAGTTGATTACTATTCATAAAGACAATCATATAGGGTAGGATTAGAACGGAAACATCATTGGGATCATATTTTATAGAATTGATTGTATATAGTCCAATGTAAATTCTACATTTTTAAGAATGGAGCTAGGGTGGCAAAAACTGAAAATGCATCAAGTAAATTTTGGCTTCTTAGAGGGTCTTGGGGAATGAAGTAGAGTGGCTATAGGGGAATATAAGACATAGAATTCTGGCATTTTTCTTTATTTATTTTTTGCCAAAAGCTGGCGATACAAATAGTGTGTAAGTAAATTCTACACGAACTACTGGCTACCTAGGTGCAAAAAAAGATGCTAAACCCGTGCTGAATTGTCTCAAAACCTTTGTCAGTTTGTCCATCTCCCTTCCAAACAATTGGTTTACGATGATACAAATAAAATGACACATATTTCAACAAACCATTCACTAAGCACACACATTTGTATAAACTATTAAGCACTATAGTATGAACTATGAAGGTAAACTACACCTGGAATTGAGCTCAGTGAGAAAGCAAAGAAAACATTGTTGTTTACTTACAAAGAAGACGTAAGTTCTAATACAAGCAGTGACGACTGAACCAATAAAGCACGACTGAACCAAATCAACCAATAAAGCACGACTAAACTAGTAAAGCACAACTAAAGCAATAGAGCACACAGGAAGCAATGACGAATGCAAACACAATTGTAGTTCAACACAAGCAAACATTACAACTACAATTCAACACAACTCAATCTGGTTGTTGGGAAGGGAGGGGATTTGGTTTCAGAGCCATGAGGTTTGCAGCCGCTTACCCCACAGCCCTCGTTTAATTATCAACGTATTTCTGCACATTACAAACACACGTTACGTCGGAGTAAGCCTGTTCCTTCCCTCCGTCTTGCTACATAGTGCACACACATTAAATTAGTCCTCCTTGCGAACGCTCTTCTTCCAATCGTCATAGGCAACATTGTAAGGGAAGTCCGTCACTGTGTAGAACTCTTATGCGTGTATAGTGACTGCCAAGGGCAAGTGCACGTTCAAGCGATTCCTTAGTTTGTTCTTCATGAAGGACAACGTACTAAAGGTACGTTTATCTTCAACGCTCCCTAAGACTGCAACTACGGTAAGTTCGACAATCTTCAAGTATTCGGAGAGTTTATGGCGCAGTAGGCCAGACACTTCTAGACAACGCCAGAGACGAGTTAAGGGGTTCAAGGGCAGATCTCCCGTCATGGCGCCCTTACAATTCGACTTCATGGTGATCTGAAACATCATTGCCTGCTCTTCTAGCTTTGCAACACATAAGATAGGCTGAATTGTCTTCACGCTCTGAACCTCCTCTTCAGCTTGTACGTCCTCACCCTTCTTCAGCTTCCTCTTCTAAAACTCTTTTGGGTAACAATAGTGTTCCTTGATTATAGCAATATACCGTTGGAAATTTTGATCTGCCTCCGGTATCCTCTAGTACTGAGGGTACACAATTCCAAAAGCGTCCATGAGACTTGATGAAGGAAATTGTGACATCAGTTGATTGATCAAACGCTCTACTACATCTGCCACAACAAAACGACACAGTTAGATTCACGGTGCCATGAATATGACAAATTCACAAACCTAAACCCTGAACACAAGTATTTCTTCACCATGAATGCAACATGTACAGTGAATACTTACCTTTACACGCTACCTTAGTTAAAGCACAAATGCATTTATGAACCTCCCGATTGATTGGGGTTGAGGTTTCAGACCCTGGTTCTTAATACAAAGCTTGAATGTTGTTGCCTCTTAGAGTGAACAACAAGAATTCTTGGCCATCTTCATTCAAATCCAAGGTGCTAGGGACCCACGCCATGGGAATGGCATCATGCCGCACTTGCAGCAGAGCCTTGAAGTCCCAGAATGCATCGTGAGTGAACGCAGAAGATTTATGACAATAAAAGGCATGGAGCTCCGAGATGCAAATCTGAATCGCTGAGACGTAGTCGCAAATGAAGACTTCCCTACTCTAGGCAAATTTGATCAAGTTGTGGACTGATCAAAGTAGAGGAAGGAGTGTTGACAATGTTAAAAGAATTTTGTAATCTTGTAAAAAGGATAGGTTGTGGCTAGCAAGCTTCATAAGAAGCTTGTCCTTCTTACCTGACTTACCGTTTGCGTCAAGAGCAGGGGACATGGAGTCCAACGCCATCTTCACCAAAAGAACCTTGTACTCGTTCATCACCCTGACAGTTGGGGATAATATGCTAATCCAACAGGTTTTAACATTCTTTAGAATCTTTAGTCCTTTTGAATGCATGACCACTGCCAATTTTTGAAACTCCAAGTGCCGTTTCAGTGAGTGTGCAAAGAAAGCGTGCAGGGATTGCAGCATGTCTTGGATCCGTGACACTATAGGAAGAGCGCTCAAAGATTCAACAGCGAGGTTTGTCCGATGGGCCTGCAAAACGAAGGTGTCACATCTGAACCGAACCTATTGAAAAATTTGGAAGAAAGCACTGAGAACAGTTGCTACGCCATAAAGTCACTTGCTAGCACATAGTCTGCAGAATGAACATGCATTCCAAATTGTACAGATGCAATGAACATGATTGAAATTTAAAGTTAAACATGTGGGATGAAGACTTACCATGCAGTGCATGCCAATCACTTTAGGAACCCAACGTGTTTTGAGTTGTTGCACGACTCCTGTTCTCTTTCCTTGAAATGTATTAATTCCATCTGTAAACACAGAAAACAACCCGAATTCAGAAACAAAGCAAACATGAACTAAAATCGACCCTTAACCCTACATAGCCTGAAGAGACTAACATCCTAATCGAAACACAAGAATGAAAACATGCAGACTGTAAAGCCCCTCCCAGAGAATGACGTACTTACCGGCACCAAACAACACCAACCGTGTTCCGAGGTCTACCGCCTCGATGCCACCATAGTCCTTCACAGCATTCACAATGACCTTTGTCATGCTGTCAGACCCACCTCCACTTACAACCCGCTCCAGAGACAAGAGCATCGGCTTCCGTTGCCAATCTTGGCACACATACCCGTGTATGCTAATTCAACTTTGAGTGTCTAGGGTGGACACTTCGTCACAGGTAATGGAGAAAAATCTTGCTGACTTCATTATTGCTTTAGTCTTAGCTTGCACCTGTTTATACAAGCACTCAGCCAATTCCCAACCCACGCCATCTGACTAGTGTTTTTTGGGCAGTTTCGGTACACCGAGGAAGCAGAAGAGTGGATGCAGGGCGGTGTACTCCAGCATGGGGCGACCATTCTGAAGCAAGTGCAGTATGGTAGCAAACTGGATTTGTTTCCTTGCACGTTCCCCCTTGAGTACAATGACTTGTTCTAGCATTGTAGTTTGGCTTCTAGCTACGTAGATGCGCTCATTGCGTAAATGCTTGCAATTCTTCGCAATGAACCATTGGTCCTTTTTGATCCCATTTGTCATATCATAGGTGGCCTTCCACTTGCCTCCATGTTTCTTCAGCGTGTCCCACTTAGGACCAAGAATTTTGGGTCTGCCTTCCACGGTCGAGCATATTATGCACTTCACAGACTCATAGAGCCCATCGCCTCCTCTATACAATTCAGCCCAAAGGAGCCTAGTAGCCTAAGTGTTCTGGAATTTTCAACTAGCCTCGTATGATTTCTTCGCTTTCTTCTATACAGGCTCGCCAACAGCACAATCTTCATCGTCTTCATCGTCAAAATCTTCGCATTCCGACAAGACCATCTTCCCCTTGTCTGCCGTCGACGCTTTAGGCATCACATTCTCTCCACTTCCCGTGGATGCCCCTGATGGTAGGGAGATCACTTCCACGACTTCATCGAAATTGAAATTCTTCGAGGGAACAACGCTGTCTCCAGGTTCCACCAGAATCACTGCGGGATTTGACCTCCTTCGCTTCGCCAGTACGTTGGTCTTCCGCTTGCGAGGCACATTGCACACGGAGTTTCCTCCACTTTGGGCACTCGACTGAATGCTACAAGGGACCATTGAATCCGATGTAGACGTCCCGGGATTTGAGTTGGAGCCATTTCCGAACACTCCCAACGACGAAGACGAACCTATGTTTGGCAGCCTGGCAAAGAACCTGTGCAGAGACATACCAGGAAACATCTTCCCAAATACAAGCAACAACAATTGAGAATACATGCAATTTGCAGTAAATGTGAAACTTGCAAGACCCTAAACGAGAAACGCAACTAGAGACTGCAATTCCCCTAAATTGACTAACTGAAGGAAGTGCAACATACAACGGCAACAACCCAAACCCTAAGCGAGTAGGATAAAAACACAAACTGACCCCAATTGATGCATTTGATACCTCACAAGTCACGATGCATACCAGTCACAAATATACACAAGATACCTCGTAAGTGAACCTGATTGCCGAATGCAGAACAACAACAATTCAAACAATTCATACACGAAAGCAACAACGAGTAGCGGAGTAGCAAACATTCATGGGAGTCAAGTGGATTAGTGGAACCAGTAAATACGTCGAAAACTCGGAATTGTAAACCAGCAAATGCAAAGTTGCAAACGTACCTGAAGATTGGACGCCGATTGTCCTTGCCAACCGAACTCCAAGTCTCCATCGACTGCAAGCCTCCACCATCGCCCATGATTATGTGTAACCGCAACCAAGTCATGATTTACTGAAACTGCAAGAATGCAAAATTTGTTTGCAAGAACACTCCCACTCAAAAAACAAATTGTTGATCTTCAAGTGCAAATCCAATGAAATGCTAGCGCCAACCTGCAGCAAACGAGGGAACTCCTGATGTAGAGACAAGTCGATATGTGGCGCCACAATCCCAATCAAACGGCTGGATGGAAGCCGCTCAGGCGATCATGACTTCAACGGTGCAAATTCGGCGCCGGTTGAGCGGGCGACAGGCCGCCCCAACCAACGAAATGATGGCACCCACCTGGCGTGGAGGGCGCAAGTTCTGGCTGTCTGTTGTTTGCCACATCAGTTGCTTTCTGCCAGAAACGGACAGAGGGCAAAAAAATTTCGCTTTTGGGCATTATTTTGCCCCTTAAAAAAACACTGGTATAGTCATCTTTAAATTGGCCTATTTCATTACAAGTAGTCACTGTCTTAACCCATGTCTTAAAATGAGAACCACTTTCTTAAACTAGGAGCCAAATGGGTTTTTTAAAGGTGGGATTGTGTTCTCTAGGAAGAGTCCTTTGTATTGGTATTTGTCCTTATACACTACAGATTTTTACAACTTTCATTTTAATTTCCAAGATTGTTTAAAGACTTTATTTTGGTCAATAGATAAAACGCTAAAAAAAATACAATTAGAATTTACCATTTTGATTCTTGAAAGTAAGAATCAAAAATTCAAAATGACAAATACTCACTTTAAGGTCAATTTTTGGAACAATTTTCTATTTCAAATCTCAAATTTATTTCCAAAATATTGATTACTCTACAAACTAATACAAACATTTGACAAAAATATTTTCATGACAAATCAAATTTTGTTCTATATTTTTTAGGAGGGAGACCTCAATTTTTGGATTGATTTTTTGAAGTTTTTTTTTAAGATAGAAAAATTAATTAGCTTTTTGAAAGTATAATCTATATTTCAATTAGTACCTGTGCCATCCAAAGTTCAAAATGAGGGCATTAAGGCACTAGGCAGTACAAAATTAATTTTCAAAAACTCAAAATAAAAAATTTTAAATTTTGTTTGTTAGTAAAATTATTTTTGTCTATTAGAAAGTTTTGGATTAATGATAAAAAAAAGTAATGAAGAATCTTGTTTTTTGGAAATCAAATAATCTTTCAAAAAATAACTTATAAAATCCATTTCTAAACTAAATTTTCAAAAAAATTCAAGAAAAAAGGTTCTACATGGTATTAATAGTTTCTTTACTAGAATAATATCACTATTGAGATTTTTGAATTAGTGTATCTCAATTGTGCCCTAAAGCTATTAACAATTTAGTTTTTCTTTCTATCTCATATCAATTTTTATTTTATAATTTTCTTAAGAATAGAAATCAATTTTTTTTTTCATAATTTTTTTACAAGAATTTCAACCTCAATTTTTTAATATATAAATTTTTTAATTCAAAATCTATTTTTCAAAATTTTTAAGTTAGAAAGGTTCAAAGTCTTAAAATCTAATTAGATAAGACTCAAGAAAAAATGTTATCTCCAATTCAAACGCAAATATCTTACAATCTCATAGTCTATATGGTAAAAGATTCTGAAAATTTTTCCATACAATTTCATACTAATTAAGTGCAGGATCCAATGATTAGATATATGTAAAAAAAATTAAGTTTTGTACCTTGCAATAGAAAAGGCATTTTTTAGTTTTTTTGATGAAAAAGACTTTGGTCCTTTAGAATTTAAAAGATAGAAGAAAATGAATGTAATGTTGTCTTCTTTGTCTCACATTGTGTATGTCCAATGCTCCCTCTATTCTAAAGTAAATGTGGTTTTGTAAAGAAGACTAATTTAACGTGTAATGTGTTCCTATTTGCACAAGAATGTGTAGTTCTAGTAGCTTCTTGTCAAATCTAATAGGAGTGAAAGTTTTGAAGTTCAAAGTCAAGCAGAATATGTTGAAAGTAGGCACCAAAATTGTCAATTTTCTCCTATTCTGCAACTAATTTTGGTAAAATGAATTTTAATCACTCTACTTTCATTCTATTTTGATTAATGACATGAGGAGTTTTAGTTCGTGGGTAGTTATAGAATCTCTATTCTAAAATAAACTTTGAAGTCCTTTATTTAACTCAATTTTAAATATTTTTTGAAAAGAATAAAAATGTTGTGTGTTGATTGTTTATAACAACATTACAACCATTGGAACTAGCATTTTTCAATTTCATAACTAAATTCTTAAAAATTTAGTATTTTAAATCCTACTCTAATTCTTTCTACTTACTATTTTTTTCAAGCATGAATAAGAAATATTTTCTGTTTTAAATCTTTTATATGTATTTTCAAATTATGTAATCAACATATTACAAAGAAAAAAAATTGTAGGATTTACATATTTTTGTGTAAAAAGTTTGAAAGATGAAATCTAACCATTTGGGAAGAATTGAAAATACTTCTTTTTGAAATTCAAGTGACTTGATTTTGCAATTGGTAAGGTTTCTTATTCTAAAATTTTAGGAGGGTGTACTTTAACAAGCTAGCTAAATAATCCTATGGTTAGATTTGTTAATGTCTTAATGAATAAATATAGATGAAGCTTTTTGCCTTGCTTTGGATTTAAATACTTTGAAGCAGTTTTAGACTTAAAAACATTGTATACCTTTAGTGGTTAATTTTGAGGGGGCTCTTATGATTCAATTTAGAGGATCTAGTGTTAGTTGACTTCAAATAACAGTTATTAGTGAACTTTGATGAGCTCCTATCATAAAATTGCTATCAAAACCAGAGTTGTCTTGTTTGAGGTTTTGTTGGACACATTTCAAGGTCCAAGTATCGTGTTGTTGATCTGACATCATATGTCATATGATAATTTGTTAATCTAAACATGTCTAATAAGGCCTTTTTCAAAGCTAAATGCTCATAGAAATCTCATTTCAAGTATGGCTTAAAATTTAGAATATTACAAGTGTTAATTCAATTGAGACACTTCAATAAAATGAAACTTTAATATATTAAGATTGGAAAGAGAGAGTGTTTTATTTGAAAGTTATTTGAAAGTCAAATTTAAAGTTGACTTTAATAGACTTTATTAGATAGATGGAGGGGCTATTGGATGTATTGGACATCATGTTTGTCTAATTGTCACCACGTTGGGGAAGACAACTATGATCAGAACTTATGATTTAATTGCAATCAAGTGAATCAACTTTTGCAATTCAATCACAATCTACTTTAGTGATTCAACTTTGATTAACTTCATTGATCCAAGTTCAATCATGAATAGCATCAAGTCGACCTAACATTTCATTTTTGTAAACCATTGAAACATCAAATTTAGTATAGGACAAGCAATATTCAAAAACTATGAATTTATTTTAAGACAAAGGGAATAGAACTTTTCTATTGCTCTTTCATCCCCTTTAATTTTGGTGCAAGGGTTGGGGGCTTGAAAAATATTATATACTTATTTGTCTTTGAATACCAAGGTTTACATACTTCACCACCAAAAAAAAATTTCTTTTGAAATTTCATTATTTTTTTATAATCTTATAAATAATATAATATTGCATTATTGTTTTATTATTTTATATACATCCTCCACATTTGTACAAATAGGGCTTCATGGCAAGCGCATAGTACACTTTTGAACATTTTCTTGCTGAAATCTCTTCACCATCAAGTCCATACAAATGTCCAATTTTAATTTCTATGTAAAAAATTTTTTGTACTTTTTACAAATTAAAACATTGAAGCACCTAATTTTTCTTAAGATTTTTTGCTTTTCTAGTTCTCCTACTTATAGATTTTTCCATGTTTTTCCTTTCTAAATGAACCATTTTCTCAAAGGTGTATACATTGGTGGATTGGCCATATTTTTATATTTTTCAAACATATTTTTTTAGTTTTATAGTATATTATTAATAAACATAGAAACAACCAAAATGGTATAATAAAAATTTGCCAATCATTCTTGCAATCATCCTTAACCCCTAAAAGATAAAAGGTCTTTGTGCATAATTAGCTCTTGTTCTCTTGATTAGTTCTTATATTATGCATAATTCCTCATTCAGGTAGAATAATGTTGATGATCACCACCGTTGAAATGAAAGAAGACTTATATAGCTTTTCAATGATAAAAAGATTGATGAAATCACACAATTTTTGAGAAAATGCCACCATTGACAAAACTAATGAAAGATGTTTGGTTGGGCAATACTTTGAAAATATCCTAAAACTAGAATGATCAAAAGTGCTCCAAAAATTCTGATTTTTTTTTCAAAATAACATATTGTCATGATATCAATGTATAATGTTTTTCAAATCATTTTCAAATGTGGAAAAAAGACATGAGGATGTGAAGTGACAACTTAGAACACCTTTTCTACTTTCAAAAAGTTTACCAAGTAAATCAAACACTCAACCATTTGCTAATGAGATTGCATTCACAGATTCAATAAAAAAAATTATTTAGGGTCTCTTTGTTGTTTATGGACTCTTAGAGAGGTTGACATTTTGAATTTTCTACAAATGTAATTGTAGAAGCTACCTAGTGGATTTACTATGGTCCTTTATGGGTTAAGGTATTTGAAATCTATTTTTTATACTATGAACACAATGCCAATAGATCAATGTTTTATCCAAATAGGTTATGTATCATTCTTAGTGTGGATAAAATCTTTAAAAGATGACTTTCATTTATGACAATTTTGGAAGATGCATTTACTTCATAAAAGTCACATGTATGGGACTATTGTATACTTATATAAAATATTTTGGCAACTTCAAGCCTTCCTATTCATGTGAATTTTAGACTTACAAATTATATTTTTTGTAGTTGAATCCTACTAAAGAAATTAAATTCTTGAAGTGTGATCTATATTAAAATTTTTAATTGTGAACAAAATAATTAATTAAATATTTTATTGCTAAATAAACTTTGGTCACAATATCACAATTTACTTCTTTTCTACTTATAGAATGATACAAAGTGTTTTTTTAGACTATAATATTCTTCACTACAATATATATCTATAGTGATGTTTTAAAAGATTTTGAGTATATTTTCTTTATTTTTTCCTTTACAAAGAAGCAATTTGAATAAATTTTGACAAATTTTTAAAAACTCTTTATTAGTAGAAGACATTTGTTTTCATTTGAAAAAACAAAATTAAAAATATTTCAAGAATAAGCTCTTACAAAATGGAAAAATATACAACAAAAGGATTTTGAGGTTCGTTTTTTATCACCATTGAGCACATTATTTCTATCTTTAAAAACTAATTAACTCACAAAATCAAACTATAAGTTTAATTATCCATGAATAACTATAACACTATCAAAGACTACTATTGATCATGTCTATTGGAAAGTAACACATGTGCCTAGTCGTAGAAAACAACATGCATGACTACACCAAGTCATATGTCATCAATTATAGTCATTTATTAGCATAACTACAAACAAAAATTATTCTATAGTCATTCCAATAGTCATAGTAATTATAATTGATAGTTTCATATAGTCAAATCTTATAAGGACAGGTAGGACATTTACTACTAGTAAAATGATTACGCACAATGAATTATATTTGCCAATGTGACAATATAGACAATAATACATGATAATATTGATTTTAGTCATTGCTTGCAAATTATAATCTCAAAATCTCAAAAATCTTAAAATGCTTGCTTTGTCATGCATTCTTGGGTTTTCTATAAGGCTTTTTGTAGTAAGGATTGTCATTTGATTTCAACAAGATGCTTTCTCCTTGTGCTACTTTTTGAACTTGTTGCTTAGCTTGAAGCTTCATGTTTTCTCTCAAATGTTTGAATGCTTATTATAAATTTATCCTTCACTTTGTCCTCTCTGCATTAATATTTTGGTTGATGCTATTAAAAACAATTGAAGGTGTTGAAACACGTCTCTAAGTTGTTACATATGGGTATGAATGATTAGAAATCATGTTTTGTAATTTTAATTGACAACATGGTAGGTTTGATATTTTGTTAATGGTAAGTGTATATTTGTAGTTTGAAGTTTTCATTGCCAATGAATGATCACCATAGTTTAGGCTTCAAGCTTCTCAATTGCAACTAATAATGTTTTTGTACTAGAGTTTGAATTTGGATTGATTTGGCACCAACTATAGAGGTTTCTTGTACACCATTGACTCAATTTAGCCCACAATGAGCTTGCTTCCATTTGGAAATTTTTTGTCTTAAAATCAAAAATGTTGTTTAATTTTAGTTGTGAGATTGCTACTACTACAAGTATTGTGGATATTTTGTGGAAGGAGTGTAGTTTAATTCATGAAAATGAATAAAAAAATTATTTAAAATGAATTCTAAAAATCATTAAAAATAAAATTTTAAAAATCAATATAAATTCATTTAAATTCATTAAAAATCAATAAAATAAAATGAATGCGTTGCTCTATACTACTATTATTGTGGACTTCTTCAAAGTCAAGGGGGCCAAAAATTGGTAGAAAATGGATACATGACCATTTTTCTATATCTTGACACGTTTGAATTGCACCAAATACTTTTGAAAAGAAATATTGTTTCCCATTCAAGTAAAAGAGATACTCACTTTGAGCTTATGTGCAAGCCATACATATCAAAATTTGCATAAAACCTCATCATCACAAAGTGCAATCTTAGTACAATATCTATTTTTCCAATTTTAGGCTTTGAATTTGCATTTTCAAGTAAAAAATAGGACTAATCTTCCCTCCAAATTGGCAAGAGTAGATATCCAATCAAGTATTTTTTGAAAATAGTAAACTAATTTTCAAAAAATGCACAAAATAACTCAATGTCTACAACTAGCATATGTACCTTCATTTCAAATTTTTGATATACATTGGACATAGACTGCAAAAGTTATAGCCCAAAAAGCATCTATCTAAAGTCAAGGGGAGTAAAAAAAGGACAAGTATTTCTTGCAAATATCATATTGTAGTGTCAAATTCAGTTTTTTAAGTTAAGTGCATTTATTAACATAATGTTCCATTCTTGGTTGAAATTGCAAATGTGATATCGTACTTTAGATGTGGATTTAGTCTTAGTATATACATTAAAGTTTCTTCTGACAATTCCAATTGTTTTTTAAAATTCAAAGGAATTTTATAGGTTTAGTAAGAATTTCTATAGATTCATAGTTTTAAAGATTTTTCATAGATTTAGGAATTCTTAGATTTCATTTTTTTTATAGGTTCTTAGATTTTGGAGATTTCTATAAAATATCATAGAAGCTAGTAATATATAGTATATGTTACAATCTAAGCATTTGACAAAATCTACTATAAATTAAGATTTGAAATTGCTTTTGTACATTTCTAATTTTTCTATTATTTTGCATTTCAAAATCCTTTAGTTGTGCATTTACTACAAACAATGTCACTAGCTAATAGTAGTAGTGATGCCATCACTATCCCTATCCCCTAAAAAGATGCAAACACTCTAACTTCAATTTATCCCCCCCCCCCTTCAAATCTAGAAGTGTTGATCTTGCATAAAAAAAATCCCTTCTTCCAAAAGCCTCCGTCCATCCTAAAAAAAATCCAGAGCCATTGATACTTATCGAATGGATGATCTTGGCCATCCAAAATAATAGAATATAGAATATAGAATACATGTACATAATACAACACAAAATACAAATATGAAAATAAATACAGTTACAAAATTCAACTGAAATATCCCATATCAAATGCATTAGAAACTGAGTTCCCAAAATACAAGTATGTTAGGGTGGAGGAGGGGTTTTAAAAATTATACATGTGAATTTAATTGAAAATTGGCATTCTCTCCTATCCACTTAAAAGATAGCATAAACTCACTATTAGTAGTTATGATTCTTGTAAGAAAAAAGAACATACATGACTACTTAGAGTGGTACATTCTCAAGTACATTTGGAGAATGACTACAAAGATGATTGTAAGTAATCATGGTGTGTTCCTTAGCCCATTGGTTTTGTAACTCATATTGATGATTGATGATAGTCAAGGTATGCTACAATGTTATTATGCAATCATAATTATGTGATTAATCTTAGCTATAATCTCTAAGGTGCCATTATGGTTGTCATACTGGACAAGTTACTATTCATTTCTTGTCATGTAGGACGAGTTACTATTCATCAAATGTACCTCTCAAGTACATTTGATGAATAGTAACTCGTCCTACAGGACAAAAAATGAATAGTAACTTGTCCAATATGACAACCATGGGTGCCATAGAGGTCCTCAAATTTCATCAAAATACACCATGAAGAATAAAAACTTAACCTTCAAATGATTGCATGGTCATATTTGTCCAAAGTAATTGGTTCCAAACAACTCGAAAAGCAATCTTCATACTCTAATCATAGTATGGCTATGTAAGAAGTTTAAGTATGTCTATTTTGTATAATTGAGGTACCAATGTGCATTCTTTGGATGTGAGAGTAACAATTTGGAGGGGACACATGCAAGTAATGACACAAGATTCACTTACAATAGTAGTCACAATAGGTTCATGTCCTTTGTTGGTGTAAAACCATTCAAGAATGGTGTCATAGTAAGGTTATTTTTAGGTGTGTAGTGTCTTTACAAGGTTAATATCCAAATAGGCAAGGATATTCAAACCCTAGGGACAATAAGGATAAACTATATGTTTTGTGTTTGACCATACCACCTCCTTGTTTCTAAAGTAAATTGACTAAAATACATGTGAAAGATTCCTTGATTTGTCATTCTTCTACAAAAAAGAATTGTCCAAAGAGTCTACAATAGAAGTAGTCACACCTCCTCCGAGAAGCAAATTTTCTTGAAGCATGTGAAATTTGTGAGGAGAAAAGAGGAGCCAATGGGGAGCCATTGTGCAAAAAGGTGTGACATCCCTTTTGAATGTGAGCAACATGAAAATTTCTGCCAGAGAACAAGATTCATTATCAAGTGGTATGGAATACATGTGGCGCAAGCAATGCTAAAGTTGGACAAAATTGGGAGTGAAAAACTCAAACATAACTTAGAGTGCATCAAGCAAGTGGTGAAAGCATTTCAAGAGAAATGAAAAATTATCAAAGAAAATATTCTCCAACCCATTTCTTCACCTCTGAAACCGAAGATTAGCACTTCAAAATCGTCGGAGAATGAGAATTCCTCAAGCCATAGTTGGCCACATGGAGAGTGCTATGTCTCAATTTTCGAAATATTCAACTCAAGGTGAAGAAAGTGTGATTGCTCATCCTACCATAAATCCAAGTAGGCCAATTTCAATGGTGCATAATAATGGGAATCATTCATCAAATTGTTGGCACTACTAGAAAATTTCGTTTTTTTGTTGTTTTGGTCGCGTTGATCTGTCAGATTTTGACCGGATCAACGCGACCAAAACAACAGAAAAATGAAATTTTCTAGTAGTGTGGAAGGCTTTTTTGTCATTGTACAAAAGTGGCTTCTTGCTAGGGTGTTGCCAAAAAAATAGAATAATTGGTAGTGATGGTATGATCAATAATGTGGTTGTTCAATTCAAGTTATGTTTTTGTAATACTCTCACAATGGAATAGAGATTCAATCACTTTTGTAAAAAGAAAAGAAAAAGGTAGACATGGTCCTAGTATGGGGGGCCTATACAATATACATAATTGATCCTTTACAAATATAAGACAGTAAAGTGGAGCCACCCATTACCAGCCACTATCCAATAGGCAATCAGTAGGGTGCTTCAAATCCAAGAGAAGGTGGAACTCATTTGTGTTAATTTTGAATTCAAATAAAATGAGTTATTTGTGTTAACCCCTAAAGTCCCAAGACCAATTTCCTATCAAAAACCATTGAAAACTCCCATGTTTGTTGCATTTGCCCATGAAAACAAAAAAAACATTTTTTTTCTAAAATTTAACTATAGGATCTTGTACCTAAATTATCTGAGATCATGTGGTTAAAATTTAAAGAAGTTTAACCATACAAATTGGAAGATATGAGCATTCAAAGTTGGAAAAAATAGATTTTTTAAAACTTTGGTCTGCAATTTCAAATGACTTTGACTGCCATTTGCGGAAAAATTTTGCACTACAAAATTTGAATAAAATTTTTTTTTGTGTAAAAGAATTGAGATGAGAGCCTAGAAAAAAGATTTCACTAAGAAAACACTTGATTTTCATTCTTTAAAAAATTGATAAGTAGGTGAAGGTCTAAGATTGAAAGAAAAATTAAATCATTAATATCTCTACGATGGATTTAAAAACACAATAATTCCAACGGTGAGATTGTTCTAGTAAGTAAACGTAACCTTGTCCAACAATTCTTTTTGAAAAATTGTGAAAATTGCATTAAAAAATGAATCCTATAAGTTATCTTTTTAAGAAGATGTTTAGATTCATTTGCTCAAAAAATAAGATTGTTCATAACTTTCTCATTACTAGTCCAAATGGAATGAATCAAAGCTTCATATGTAGAGTAAAAATTTAAGAATTTAAAAAAAAAAAATTAAATTTGACTTTTTGCAAAATTTTTTTTGTTGCCCGTTGAGTTTAGTTTTGGACATTTTGTGGTATAACTTTTGCTCCCACGTACCAATTGAAATAAAATTTATATTCCCACGAAGCTAATCAGTTTTTTTATCTTATAAGAAAGTTTCAAAAAGTTTCACCAAAAATTGTAGTCACAAAAACCTGCTCCAAATCCATTTTGTCCCTCAAGGGGACAATGGGACTTTAGGGGTTAATTTTGAATTCAAATAAAATGGATTACTTGTGTTTATTTTGAATTCAAATAAATTGGGTTATTTGTGTTTATTTTGAATTCACATAAATTGGGTTGTAATCCAATGTAGTTCCTACATTGCCATGCCACCTGCCCTTCCTTTTGTGTGCTAGAGTTACCTACAAATACTTTCGTGGTGATCAATTTTGTGAGACTCTAGACATGGGACATGGGTCGAGCTTTCATAATTCATAGCAATTTCAATTCAAGTTGTAAATTCACTAAATTTTTTACTATCCATGCCATTTCTATCTTTGCACTTCCTTAAATATTTGCTTTGCCAAATACTTCTATAGATCATGTCTACTAGGCCTTAAGTTATCGGTTATGGGTGGCTTCACCTTAACCCCTAAATGCCCAAGGTCTAATTTAAGCTCCTTGAAATTTGCTAAAAATTGAACAAAAAACCAACATTTAAATAATTTGTGTCAATTTTTTTAAAGATGTAACTATACAAATTCAAACTAGATGTGTTAGAGACCACATAGGGGAAAAAAAAATATATCATTTCAAGATTGAAAGATTATAATGTTTGATCATGAAGGTGTTAAAGCTATTTGTTTTTGCATGTCAAATCTAAAAAATTGGTCACCAAGAAAATATGAGGTTGAAGGGCCTAACATGCAAAACCCAATCAATTTATGGCTTTTCAAAATCTATTCTACAATTTTTAAAAATGAATTTCTAATATGATTTTTTCTCTAAGATTTAGTGTATTTGAGGCTCATTTTCAAGAGCCCTCAACACTATGGAAAGTCAAGATTGCAATGGACACCCTTACACAAAATCTTGAATAGAAAAATTATAATCATTCATTTTCAAAATCAAATTTTTGATGCTAAAACTAGACTTTGAAAAGAATTTGTTAAAAATATAAACTACTAAAAATAGCAACTTAGGTGGGTCTTATTTGACTTCAAAGTATTGTCGACACCAGAATTTGGTGCCTTGGGCATTTAGGGGTTAACCCCTAAATGCCCGAGGCACCAAAATATGGTGTTTGCAAAACTTTGAAGTTAAATAAAACCTAACCAATTTGTTATTTTTAGTAATTTATATTTTTAGAAAGTTTTTTACTAAGTCTAGTTTTAGCACCAAAAGTCTGATCTTGAAAATAAATGACAGTGATTTTTCTATAAGAGATCTTGTGCAAGGGTACCCTGTGCAATCTTGACTCTCCGTAGTGTTAAAAGCTCTTGGAAATGAGCCTCAAATACACTAGATCTTGGAGAAAAAATCACATTCTAAATTCATTTTAAAAAGTTGTAGAGTGAATTTTGAGAAGCTGTAAATTGATTGGGGTTATACAAGTTAGGCTTGTTAACCTCATATTTTTTTGGTCACCATAGTTTTAGATTTGATTTGCGAAAAAGACTTCAATTCTTTTTAGCAATTTTAACACCCTCATAGTCAAACATTATAATCTTTCACTCCATAAGTGATATTGTTGTGCTTTCTTTTCCTATGCAATCTCTAACATGTCTAGTTTGAATTTGTACGGTTACAATTTTAAAAAATTTGATACATCTTGTTAAATTGTTGGTATTTTGTTCAATTTGGAGCAAATTTCAGGAAGCTGGAAACAGGCCTTGGGCATTTAGGGGTTAAGTAACTAAAAACATATTAGTGAGACTTCAGCTTGCGCAAACAGGGAGAGACAGAGAATTAGGGTTCGAAAAAAGAGCTCCAGAAACCTGCAAACAAAAAAGGGAGCTCAAATTTTCCTGGACGTCTTGCATACTTCCAAGAAAATTTCCTAAGTCTGTTGGGCTGAGAATCGAGGGAGAGACCTCCTAGTAGCGGGTTCTCTCGTGTATGAATGGCGGGGGCTCCATACTAGGACCGTGCCAAAATAGGAGAAGGCAGCGATGGGGAAGTCGGAGGGAGATCTTTTCCAGGCGCCGGAGAGAGCAGTGGGCAAGGCGAAGGTCAGACTCGTCCCAGATTGGTACATTTTGCCGCGTCGATCCATTCCCAGGACAATCGCTTTGTATTCGTTTCTCACCGTGGCAGGCGTAGGTGCGGGCATGTTGGTGGAGGCTTGGATCAAGCAGCAAGTCGAGAGTGAGTAGCACGAAATCCGTATTTTCGTAGTTTGTAATGGTGTTTTTGATTGCATTGGACTGCTTTGTGCTCGATTCTTCTTCAAGATTCTGCTCTTGAGCTGTAAGGTCACATGCAACTTTAACAACCGTGAAAATTGGAGTTCTGCCATCGTACATTTCTTTTAAAAGGTCGTGTTAGTGACGAGGAGGATTTATGAACTGCAAATTGAATTGCAGATGACACGGCCATTTGGTGGCGTAAGGACGAGGGCGTTGGACGAAACTCAGATCCTAATCCGAGTGTTAAACCCTAAACCTTAAATCAATTTTGATTGGATTCAAGGGTTTAGGGTTGGAGGCGAATTTTGGAGTTGGATGAGGCAACTCCGCAGTTCTCCGCTTCGGATGTGCCTGAGGCAGAGCTCTTTTTTTTTATCGGCGTCGATCATTTTTACCTTGTAAGGACGCTAGCGATCAAAAAGGTCTGAGGGGGTGACTGTTAACTGTAGGAACAAAGAATGCCCCTATTGGTCCAACAATTGGAGTATTTTGTTGACTACCTTGATCATGGGGTCTGCGTTCTTTCAGGGTTAAGCATTGCATGCAGAGTTTTATGGGTTTCAATGTAAACCAGGGTTGCCAATTGGTGACTACATTGCACAGTGATTTATCCCATTAATGAAGCCGGGCTGAAAATTAGTATCACCTGCAAAGTTAGTGTCATTATAGAACTTTTTTGGGTGGGTGGGTGGGGGAGGAATTCGTGTGCACTATGTTAAGATAGTGTGGCTTCGGTAAATTAGTGTCACCTGCACTGTAATAGGACAAATCAGTTTAGTTCTTTCAGTCATGTTTGTCGTCACTTCTTGAAGCGAAGTCTGATATCTGCTTTGTAAGTAGGCATCGCCTAAAAGCTTTAATTAAATATCGCTGGATGCCTCTCATGTCGCCTTTTTCGCTCGTGTTTACGATGTCCTTTGGTTTGAGTGTAACCTATTTGGTTCGCAGAAGTCTGGATGCATAGGCAGTATCATTTTACTGGACAATAAAAATGCAAGTCCTACAACTTCACTATGGGCGATACTCTTCAACTATCGACAGTGTGACCTGAATGGATAAGTTTTGATAGTTAGAATGAGAAAGATATACACCGATTTTCTTTCATGTTCCTGAGTTCAGATTGTAACGCTTGCTGCGGATACGATGCGGACTGACGAGTCTACGGCCCCGCAGAGAATGCAAGGACCGACTTCGCTAAATATTCTGATGATCTTGTTCCCAGGAGTGTCAGAAATAAGACATTGGTGCCTATTCCTACGTATGCAACGCCGTTGAGTACAGAGACTCCGCCAGCCAAGGGACCATCAGTTTGGTACGTCCACAAGATGTCCCCTGTTTTCGCATCCAGCGCCACCAACTTCCCTGGCTCTAGTGTAACGGTATTTCCATTGGACCCTCCGAAGATCACCCCATTCGCATGGGTTAACTGCAAAAACGGGTATGTATGAAAACCAAGCCCATCGTGCAGAAAAAATTGCAATTGGCGTGGAAAGCAGCTGCATCATTTCTTACCGGGGAATTTGCGGTGAAATTGTCCGGGTTGGCAGTACTCCACAAGAAGTTGCCAGTGGCAGCATCCATGGCAACCCACCCCCCTCGTCGGACAACTTCTGTCGAAGGTAACAATTTAAAGTCCTCCCTACCGTCGTTGATAATGTTCGTGAACACTCTCTTGCCGTCTGTTGTCATTCCCCAGGAGCTTCCTCCTAGTGATCCTCCAGGTCCCGCAGCCTGCAATCGACCACAACACATTGAATGTCTGTCATGCTGATTCTCAAGCATAAGGTAGATGATACTATTTGTGTCACTTTTTATCAATAATTAGGAGCGCACTTTCATTGGGAGATCACCAGAGCTTTGAGTTCAAGAGCTGAATCTGTTGAGATCAAATTTTTATCTGTCTTTCATTCAAAGTAGGAGGTTGTAGACTGTCGTAGTGACTGTAGACAATCCCATTTCCAATCAATGATCAGTAACCATTAGACATTTCTAATTGAGAGCCAACCAAGTGTATGAATACACGAGTTGCTGTTGGTGACAAGGATCCGTAGAGAAGCCGGATCAGGTCCCTGTGAGAGTCTCGCTTCCCGCTGATGTCCAAAGTAAGACATTTGTCTAGATCCCTGCTTAAATGGAACTTTAACAAGTGGCAATTGTCTGAGTTAATTCGTGGGAAAATGTCTCACTTGCAGGGATTTGCGTACGGATTCCCCTCAATGAATCCACTATGAGACCCTGGTGTAGTATCTTCTGGCTGGCATGCTTAGTTAAATGGAGGAAAAGTGATTTAGTCTCGTACCGTGACCCAGATGAGTTCCCCGCTACCACGATCAAGAGCCCAAACGAATCCGCTCTTCTGCCCCACCACCAAAATGTCACGACTGGGAGCTTCTTCAGGGTGGATGGTGAGCAACATGGGCGACTCTCCGAAGTCGTAGTCTTCGCCCGGGCTATCAGGACAATTGCCGTTCGTGGGGTTGGTGATGCACGCGAAGACGAACACATCCGATCCACCGAGGTTCTTTGCCCAGGAGACTCTTCCCGTGTCTACATCAATGGCGACGATGGCGTTTGTGTAATCGTCTGTTGCCACGCACGGATCTTCCAGAGAAGGGTTGGTTCGGTTCACGGGGTGTTGTCGTCGGCACTCGGTCACGTTGGGGGGAGTAGAGTAGGCGTTTCCCGTGGCAATGTACACTTGTCTCCTTGTTGTGTCAATCGGTGGGCTGCTGGCCCAGATCGCATTGCCTGCGTACAATCCCGTGTTGCCGTTATTGTCAGGCTGCATGAGGACCTTCCAGAGAATCTTCCCTGTGATGAGCTCCAGCTTGAAGAATGCGCCTTGGAATGTGCAACAGCCCTCCTGACGGGTTTCTTCCATGGAGCTTGTGCCCACGAAGTAGGACCTGCAACCGATGGCACCCAATCGGTCAGCAAGTCTGTCGCTGCGATAACTTTCAATGGATTTTGGGAATGGCAATTCAGATGATCCAATTGCAACTACTTACCCTAAAATCTTGCACAACAAGTTCATGTTGATTTTGATAATGTACATCAGATCAGCATCAGAGCCTTGTGTCGGTTTGGAGCCATCTTTTAATACAACTTATAACGTTGCATATGGTATCCGAATTAATGCATTTTTGGAATTCTCTTGGATTTGCTAACAAGAATATCTATTAACCTTGACAATTCTAATAACAGTTATAATGTTCATTGCTTGAACGTTGCTTTTAGGTGTGGTTACCTTACCCTTCGAATGCGGTCCCGCTCATGGTGACGATGGCATAAGGATGTTTGTCCAGGAGGGTGCTCCAAACCAGAGCACCGGTGGATTTCTTTACTGCAATCACAGCTCCAGGGCTGTTCAACCCAAATATCAGGAGCTCCCCGACCACGACTGGCGTGGATCGTGACAGCAAGTTCAGTTCGAAGATCTGTGAGACGAAATCCATTCCCTCGATCTCCGAAATTCCTGCTGTGAGGAGGGTCAAATTCTGCTCCCACACCAGCTTCCCTGTCGCTGCCTGCACGGCGTAGAGGTTGCCGTTCCAGCTGGGGAAGTAAACCACCTCTCGGGACACGGCAGGCGTGGCCGTGACGTCTGCCCCAGTGATGTACTCCCACTTCTTCGCAAAGCCTTGCACAGACACTGGATCGATCTTCCGCTCTCGGAACGCTTCCCGCCTGTTGGTGAGGCCGGGGCCTCCATGGCCTGGCCACTGTCAAAATCACAAGCAATTACTTGTAAGCACCGCACATGATGATGGAGCACGAATGAAGCTCTGCTGCGGAATCAATCTGCAAGAAATCTGAGCAACATTATGAGGTTTGCCCGTATGGTAACATTTGTTAAAATGGAGCATTATTTAGAGCGTCGGAATTCAAAAGCTCAGAGCTAGCTCTAAAAACAAGGACAAATATTGATCTGAGGTTCTGGTTAAGCAAGGACGAGTCCTGATCTGAAATCCTAGTAAAGCAACTGAAACTGCTAGTTCAATACAGTATCATTTCAACACGCAGAGCTCTCGAAGAATGGAAGGATTGTTAAATACATCACGATTGCGTTGGCTGGCGTGCTTTAGATCGTTTGCTGCAACTACTATCTGGAGAGCAACACTCAAGACTAAAAGTATCCTCCATAATTTTGGATTCATCTCGACTCCTCTTCAACTGCGTTACGGTACGTATTCCACACTGTCTGCCTAAATTCCTGCAGAGTTTTGGTAGAATAACACAGGACCTTTGAGTTTTGTATTAACATAGATCATATGGGCGGCGACCACAGATAAAAATCGCAGCTTGTGAAAGCAATAGCGCTCTGCAACTGAAAAAAGTCACCTGTACCTGAAAAGAGATCTCGTCAACTTATCTGTCTGTCTCACTTTTAGTAGGAAAGGTACAGTGAGGGTTGCGTCCAAAGCTTCTCAGCAAGCATCATTGATTTCAATGTCACATGAGTCGCTGACACCTAGCTCGTTGGAAATATTATAAGGAGCTTATCGGCCCTGGGGAGTTCATTCTTCATAGACTACTGACCCAGTGGTCTCAAAATCCACGGATTTGGCTGATTTCTCGGATTCTGGTGCAGGACTGGGTACAATTTCGCACGAAGGCACAATTTCATTGAGTATCTTAGACGACTTCAAGGTCTTGGTGACTTCTTTAACCCTTAACCCCTGAGCGCCCCACAGGCCAAAATGTGGCCTCTTTGACTTGGAAGGTTGTCCTTGTTTGACTGTTATTATCTTTTAAACGGTACAGTCAAATCATTAGTTCATTTTCATGCACCTTTTAACCTCTCTCCACTACCAATTAGTATGGTCAATATTTTGTGGATCTCATTCTAAATGGTAGTTTAAGAGGAATGAGTTCCATAGGGTTTGGATTTTAGTGAATTTGAGCTAGGCGCTCAGGGGTTAACTTTGGAAATCATCAATTTTTATGACCGTGTGAAGCGTTGGCTTGAAAAATTATAAAAAACACTCATTGCAAGACAAACCTTGGTCTCGTTGACAAAAAGAGGTCTCGTCTTGTTGTCCTATCCTATGGTTGGATTTGGCATTACTATAGTACATATTTTCTAATGTGGAAGTGTATCAAGTAGTTGACCAAGCCAAAATTGCATTGACTCTAGTTCAAGATTGGATTTGTAAAAATGAGGTCATAGATTTAAAGAATAGAAAAATTTCAAAAAATCACCATATCAAAAGAACTTCATTTCAAATCCATTCGAACAAATTTTATTTAAAAAATGACATAATCTTTTTGCTCGTAATTGAATTTCAAAAATCTAAAATTCAAAGTCTACAACTTTCGTTTGTTCATCAATTCCAAAATATACTTTCAAAGAGTACTTTTTGATGATTTTTCTCAAATTGTCAATTCTAGAGAAGATTTTGGATGTTTATGGGTTAAATGATGCTTTTGGAACTTGGGTACTTTTAGTCCCTCCTACCTATGTGCAAAATTGATGTTGAAACAACCTACATTAATGTCATTTAGAAAATCATTTTTTTCTATCATTTTAGCAATGGTGCTCATATAATGTTTGGAGGAAGATGAATGCACAAAACACTTGTACTTGTTTGGACTTTAGTAAAATTATACAACCCCCACTTCAAATTTTGAATTTTTGTTATAAATTAGAATATTCAAAAAGTTGTGCAAAGTTTGAACATGTTACAGTGCGCATTACACACTTTATAGGTTTCTAAGTTTTGATATAATAAATAAACAAATTCATCAATTTTTTTTAATAAAAAATTATAATTTTCAAGATATTTTTTTAAAAAATTGATAGATTTTTTACAACAAATTATGCACCAAATTTTTTGTAAAAAAAATAGAACTTCTTTTTTTAAATTATGTCATTCTTTTATGAATTTATGAATTATATTGATAGAAATATTCATTTTTAAAATATTCACCTTCAAAAGTATAGAATGTTTTGTAGAATTTATAATTTTCCCCAAAAATATTTAATAAAGTTCCTCTAGTTTAAAGAGTGGCACCATTGGATTGACAATCTTTTTTAGAATATTTAATTTGGATGCCATTTTAACATCTAAACCTTATCATGCTCAAATACAACATCGTATGAGAAGAATACTTGACCATTTTTAATTTTTTGAGATATGTAAAAGATGCAATAATGATCAAAGTAATTTGAAAGTATCATGTGTCATTGAATCCAATTCAATATCAAGGTAAACTTTTGTTACTATAGTATACTTCAATTTATGCACCTTTGATGTCAAATACACAAAAATACTATCATTATAAGAAACCTATGTTTTATGTGACAAATTGATTATTTATAATTTTAGCAAACAGATTTTGCATGACATTGAATAGAACAACTTGTGTTTTTATATTAGTAATAATGTCCAATATAACATTTGAATGTTATATTGGACATTATTACTAACATAAAAACACAAGTTGTTCTATTCAATGTCATGCAAAATCTGTCTACTAAAATTATAAAATGCCACATAAAACATGGATTTCTTATAGTGTATGTTGTGATCAAAATATGCTCTTTAGGCCTTTAACCTTAGAAGGACACCAAGGACCCAAAAATGTCTTTTGTATGGTCAAATAAACTATGAATATATTGAAGAATGGATGATTTTCATCCAATATCTTTTGTACAACTTTATCTATGCTACATCCTTACCATTGTGTTAAATTCAAGATATTTTAGTTGTTTTTTGATTTTATATGGGGTAGTTTATCAAAAAAGTGATACAATATCATTTATAGTATCTTTCAATATTTTGAGCTATTTTTCTTTAAAACTTGATTTTAACATTCAAAATGATTTCTTTTTTTTTTTAGAAAAAATACAAAATGAAGCTTATGAAGTGTGTTTTCTATTTCATTTTGAAAATTTTAAAAATTCCTTAATCCTAAAAAGATGAAGTACTTAGTATTTTTTTGGCGACACGGCATTTTGGTCATCCAATTGTCCTCTAAAAAAAGACATCTCAATTATGAATGGAGTCTTCATTATTTTTCCTTTTGAAATGTTCATACACCATGTGGCCAAGAAGTAACTTCAAGGATAAAAATTTTCATAACTTTTGAGTACATGGTTTAAAAGTTCTTATATGATGATATGTAGTTTCTTTTGAAGCTAGTTAGTAAGGACAACCAAAAATATAAAAATTTGAAATTAGTTTTCTAGATTTTTTCATACATTTTAGTTTGATAAATGAAATGAAAGTTATAAAGAGTTTTAGTTTGTAGGGAGTTATGGAATCTTTGCTCTAAAATGAACTTTGAAGTCTTTTATTTAACTCAATTTTCTATATTTTTGAAAAATAAATCATTGGATGTAAATTGTTTATTATAATATTACAACCATTAGGATTAAAATTTTTTAATTCTATGACTAAATTCTTAGCAATTTAATATTTTAAAGCATTCTTTTTTTTTTCTATTTATTATTTTATTCACACATGAATATAAATTGTTCTTTTGTTGAAATTTTTAATATGTATTTCCCACTTATTTCTTCAATATATTATAGAGAGTTGCAAGTTGTAGGATCTTCACATTTTGGGGTAGGAAGATGAAAACTAACTATATAGAAAGAGTTGAAAACACTTTTAAAAAAAATCTAAACATCATGATCTTGCAATTGGTCAGGTTTCTAATTCTAAAATTCTAAAAGGATGTACTCTAATAATTGAACGAAAGGATGCTACGGTCAGATTTGTTAAAAAATAAATGTAGATGATTATTTTAGCCTTACTTTGAAGACCAATATGTTGAAGCAGTTTAGGCCTCTAAACATGAGAGAACTTCAGGGATTAAAATAAGCATTTCAATGAAGTTTGAAGTTAAAAATCTGTATCTACATTACTAAATATGGAGTGACATTAAAACATTCTTTATACCACAATGTTCTACACTACAATTTACTTCTATTCTAACAATTTCAGATTTTTTTTTAGCGTAATTTGTGAATGTGAATGCTTTTCATTTTTTATTCAACAACTCATGGTCATTTGAAACTTTCACAAAATTGTTACTCCACTCTGGGAACGCTTTCACGTACGTTCGAATAGAGTTCGACGCTCGCCAACTTGAAAGATTTCTTTTCGAAAAAGAAATCCTGGAAGTGCTTGCTCGCCCGATGCTTTGCCGTGCCCATCCACCGGAAGTCCAGAATACCAAACCCTAAATTCGCGTCCAAGTCATTCCTGCAAACGAAGACGAAATTTCATGACAGTGGTTTGCGGGTTATGAGTTTCGCGGATTAGGGTGTGAAAATGAGAGGAGCGACTGGGTTGCGGAGCCTGGCCGTTCGATTGCTGCAGTCGGGAAGGCATAGCGAGTTTCGGAGAGGGATTGCTTCTCGTGTAGATCCGAGTTTGTGCGCGTGCTCTTTGTATTCTAGGGTTTCAAGTAATTCTAGGTTTTTGAGTTCCTCTCTTGAGTTTTTCAGACCGTCGAGGTCGTTGTCCACTTCAGCAGCTGCGAAGCCGGAGCCGAATGCGGAGAAGATCACCGTGACATTCGTGAATAAAGACGGCGAGGAGACGGAAATTAAGGTACCTGTGGGGATGTCAATGTTGGAAGCCGCGCATGAGAACGACGTCGAACTCGAAGGGGCTTGTGAGGGATCCTTGGCATGTTCCACTTGCCACGTGATCATCACCGATGAGGAGCTTTACAACAAGCTTCCTGAGCCTTCAGACGAAGAGAATGACATGTTGGACCTGGCATTTGGCTTGACTGAAACATCCCGGCTGGGTTGCCAAGTGATTGCGAAGCCGGAGCTCGACGGATTGCGCCTTGCTCTTCCTGCTGCCACTCGCAATTTTGCTGTGGACGGTCATGTTCCCAAGCCTCACTAACAAAAAGGCTACTGCGATTTCCTGGTGCCATGACATAAAAGAGTTGCTTCGCAGCAAGGTACATGGTTAATGGAATCGCTTCATTTTCTTCTAATTTACTCAATAGTTGAAGATAGAGAAATTCTCATGAGTGTGCAGCCTTCGTTGAGTCTATGAAGTTGGAGCAACTTCATTGTCATTGCAATTTTCTTGTTTGCGATCGAGGCTGCTTATTAGAAATAGATCAGATGTTCTGGATTGATTCAGCCGAGGGTTGAAACTGAATGGCATAAGACCCTTTGTTCTACTGTATTCGGATGAAGGTGGTCATATCAGGAGGCGCTGGTGGTGGATAATAAAGTTACCTGATTCTACTTTAGCTCTTGGTCTGAGTATCGCATGCCTGAATTGCTGGTTCTTAAAAAAATTGGATGTTTCCATTTCTTTTCTGCTTTGCACTTATTCTTGTTTTTATTTGAAGTTAATCCCTTTGAGACGATGTTCTCTCTCCTTTTTCAGTGACTCAAGTATAATGTGTTTTAGTCTGGATAGCAACCGCTTCGTGGCTTAGAAAGACTGCGCTTTGCATGTTCTGTATCATCTGTTGTTAACTTTAAGAGTTACTTCAGTATTGCAGCTTCTCAGGTAGAATACTAAGTTATGAGTGTCATTTGGGGGAGATGCACAGAGCTGTGGAGAGATCATTGGGTGCAAGAGCCAAATGTTTGAAGATCAAATTTTTGTGAATCTTATGCAACTCCAAAATGAGGGTTTGTTGACCAATACTCCCTGTCCCCAAATAAATCCAGGATTTCCAAGAAATGGTCAGATTAGTGCATGAGGAGCTCCTATTTTCAAAAGATTGTGTAAGTAATGTAGCTTCTACTAAACTAGGTGTGAAAGAATGGGAGTGAATCGGTGCATGTTGCAAACATGCAATGAAATGATAAATTTTTGCCCTTTTTGGAATTGCTTCAATATTATTAATTTTGATCATTCTTTGAGCAACATTGGTGTAGTGATGTGTATTGATGTCCTCTATATTCAATTCCAACAATGTTTTGTGATTCAAGTCTGGGAGATTCTCAATAAGAGATTTATTAGTAGTTGTTTTTGTATAGTTGTGGGTTGAATTCTTCACCTTTGGTTGGTTAGAGGTTGTGTTTTGATTTCCTTTCCGAGGATCAAATTGCTATATAGTCTTTAGAGCATAGTATCTACAGATTCTTTTTACTTTAGGGTGTTTGAATTAGCTTCAGCTATTGTCCATCAAGTCATGGAGAGTCAATTTGGAATTTAATTTGAGACAAGTATATTTGGAAACCCCATATTTATTTTGGGATGGAGGAAGTGTAATTGAGCAATAGTGGACATTTAGTAAAAGACATTCCCATTTTCTATTCAATGATCACTAGCTAGAGACATTTAGGCATGGTTTGAGGTAGATATATCCATTGCCAACCTTGCATCCAATTCTACCCTCATGTTTCGAGGAAATACATTCTACAAAATAAATGTTTATCATTGGTACATACAAAAGGTATTCTTAAGTGGGTGCGAATGTGGTATGGGAATGGGTATTATACCAAAAGCAAAGGGGCCAAAAAATTGAGAAGTCATAACAAATGAAGGGACCAAAAAATGGAAAAAAATATTTAAAAATAAAGAGTAAGAATAAACTTTTTACTAGATATTTTTAGTTGTGTACATAAAGAGTTTGTTCATTCTATATTTTTAAATGTTTTATAATAGCCTTTTTTTAGCAATGATTTCCAAAATTTTAATTAGACCACAATTTCGTGGTTCAAAATTTAAGGAATTTTGTTGCTATAGAGGAAAAAATGTGTTCATCATTTGGCCTCTTTAGAGACTCATCATCTTTCATTTCATTAGACATCTCAATTAAAATCTTCAAAAATTTGCCCCCTTCACCTTTAGATTTGGTAAGAACCGAGCCTTAGCCAAATCATTTTTGAACCACTTGCTACTAAGTGCAAGTGTTTGATTAGCTAAATTGCTATTAGAACTAGCCAAGGTCATTAGATGAATTGTGGTTACCCCCCAAAGTTCCCAGGCTTTTTTCCATTAAAAAATACTCAAATTTGCCATTTCTATTGCAAAGAGCAAAAAACTATGAAAATTATTATTTTTGCACATTTAATCATAGGATCTTGTCTTAAACTAGTATAAGAATGTGTAGAAGGAATTTCAAAAACTTGACTTTATATATTGCAAGATATTTGCACTAAAAGCAAAAAAAACAAGTTTTTTTTGCACCTTGTTCAACTCAATTTATTGGCTTTGAATCTTCTTAACATTAAATTTTAGCACTATCACTAGTGGTTGGCTCTTGCTATGCTACGCATTCATCATTAGAATTTTATAAGAATTTTTATATATTAGATAGAATGAAAAACAAAAATTTCAATAGAATTTCAAATAAAAATGACTAAAATCTTTGTATAATTTTTTTTATAAGTAAGCATGTATTGAAATGTATAATAGAAATTTATTGAATGATGAATGAAACATATGCAATGGTAAATACTATAAAAGATACACATACATTAGAATGCATTAGAAATTTGACTCCATTGTTACAAAAAATGGCAACCCAAATTGAAGAATTGAAAAGAAAAACTTATAAATCTCAAAAACTTTGTGAACGACTTAATTGTTGTGAAATCCAAAATCACTTCAATTGAATAAATTTCTCAAAATCATTTGGTAGTAGCAATAGAAAATTGAAATCATGAAAGCTCAAAGCTCACAAAAGCACAAAATCATAAAAGTGCAAAGAAGTGTAAAGTCAAGAGAAGCAATGGATTTGCTACCTCTATAATATCATCCTATGAATCCTCTTTAATATCACCTTAATTGCAACAACTACATTATTTCTTTAATATCACCCTTTATAAAAAGTGATATTACAAAAGTGATTGCAAACTGCTACTCTATTTCTGTAATATCACATTGTGTGAAAATACGATTTCTATGTATGCATGATTGAAAATATTTTTACAAAATATTTAAAATGATTACTTTAAAGACTTATTAAAATCATTATCATGTATTCTATTCGAATATATCAAAATTTTACTAATATGTGATACAATGAATGCGTAGCATAGCAAGCACGAGCCCCTAATATTAATGGTAGCATTTGTGATATTACAAAGGGAGTTATGATTTTAGTAGTATGATATAAATCAAGGTTAAAATTTTTTATATAAAAGAATTGAATTGAGGATTGGAGATTTAAAATTTTTTTTTTTTAAAACACTTGATTTTCATTCTTAAAAATATTGACATATTATAGATACAACTTAGAAAAAAAATTAATTGTTAATTGTTCTAAGATGAAATTAAAATACACTAATCCCAATTGTAAGCTTGTTCTAGTAAGCAAACTAAACTATAGAGACCTTTTTTTTCTAAAAATTGTAAAAATTAAGTTCAATAATGAATCCTATAAATTATTTTTTGACAAAGATACTACAATTGCCTACATGAAAAAAACCTTGATGACTTTCACATCACTAAGCCAAATAAAATTAATCAAAGATTTCTATATACAAAAAATAATAATCTATGAGGAAAATAAATTATATACATGATTTTAATTTTTTAATTTTTAATATTTTTTGTTTGTATGGACGCATTGCTTTTGGAGATTCAGATGGCACAATTTTTTTTCTTGGGGCATCAATTGAAATAAAAGTTATATTGCTATAAAGGTAATGTGTTTTTCTATCTTCAATAAAAGTTCTAGAAAATCATGTCAAAAACTAAGGTCACACGAGTTGCTCCAAATCCCAAGGGTCTCCTAAGGGGACTTTGGGACTTTAGGGATTAAATCAATACTCCCTCCATTCCAAAATGATCTTGATGTACTTTGAAACTATTGAAGGGATTAATCAACACTATTCATTACAAAATGACATCTCACAATCAACAATTAAGTATCCATTGGTGCTCTCTATCTACAAAATGACATTTCACAATCAACAATTAAGTGTCCATTGGTGCTCTTTGAAAATGTTTAGATATTTTCACTTTCATAATTGCATCAGTTGAAAAAGATTCTAGAACTTGAAGTTTCTAGAATAGGACCAAACTCTACTTAGAATTGGAAACCAATTTTTTAAATATTATTTTTATCCTTAATCCATAACATTTTGTTCAATAGGAAGATCTTTATTTGCACCTTCATACCAAAGATTAGTTTAAAAAGAATTTAAAATATAACCTATGTGAAGACAAATGTTATCCTCATAGTAAAGGATTTGTTTATATACAAGAGAAAAGATAACGTATAACCATGAAATGTTCCAAAGGGCAAAAAGTGTCGAATGAATGACTATAGAAAGAGAGGAGTTTCTGTAAATAATATATATTTATAAATATACTAGCGATTGGCGCTTTCTCTTCTACGCATTCATCATTCGAATTTTATAAGAATTTTTATGTATTAGATAGAATGCAGAACAAATTTTTATTAAATCTTCAAATAAAAATGACTAAAATCTTTGTATAATTTTTTTAATAAATAAGCATATATTGAAATGTACAATAGAAATTTATTGAATGATGAATGAAACATATGCAATGGTAAATACTATAAAAGATACACATACATTAGAATGCATTAGAAATTTGACTCCATTGTTACAAAAATGGCAACCCAAATTGAAGAATTGAAAAGAAAAACTTATAAATCTCAAAAACTTAGTAAACAACTTAATTGTTGTGGAATCCAAAATCACTTCAATTGAATAAATTTCTCAAAATCATTTGGTAGTAGCAATAAAAAATTGAAATCATGAAAGCTCAAAGCTCACAAAAGCACAAAATCATAAAAGTGCAAAGAAGTGTAAAGTCAAGAGAAGCAATGGATTTGCTACCTCTATAATATCATCCTATGAATCCACTTTAATATCACCTCAATTGCAATGACTATATTATTTCTATAATATCACCCTTTGTAAAAAATGATATTATAGAGGTGATTGTGAACTGCTACTCTATTTTACTAATATCACATTGTGTGAAAATACGATTTCTATATATGAATGATTGAAAATATTTTTACAAAATATTTAAAATGATTATTTAAAGACTTATTAAAATCATTATCATATATTCTATTCAAATATATCAAAATTTTACTAATATGTGATACAATGAATGCATAACATAGCAAACACAAGCCCCTAGTATTAATGGTAGCATTTGTGATATTACAGAGGGACTTATGATTTTAGTAGTATGTGAAATAAGCCAAAATAGCATTTGTGATATTACAGAAGGACTTATGATTTTAGTAGTATGATAAGCCAAAATATGCAAATATTCAAGAAAGGACGGGTAAGCTCATTCCAAGAGGAAGGTACAATTTCAACATTTCGACTACAGAAAGTGCGTTACTTGGCATTCAGTGCTTTTACTGAAATGAAGTGCTAAGTTATGTACAATCAATATGAAACGTAATAACTGTGACCTTTTTATCAACGAGAGTCATCAAACATCACAACTCAAATACCAAAAAAATAAAGTATTTTTCGATTACAATTTGGTATTTACAGTTTTCATAAAAGGTCTTCTTACAAATTCTAACTGTACAGCTGAAACATAATTTGTCCACAGTGTATTTGATAGAGCATCATATCGGCATAAGCTTCAAATCCGTCTGAAGAGATGCATCTGCTCTCGGGAGGATCAGTTCTACCGTATTTATTTGTTTACGTAAAATACGCAGGAATCAAGCTACCATAAGACACTCAGTTCTGAGATATCCTTCGAAAGAATTCAACGGCACTCTGCTGTAATGCGTGGACATCCTTCGGCAAAACATTGCAGTATTACATGATACTACTGTGCACGAGCACACCGTTGCACCCAAAGCTTCCACTTTCATTAAGGGACTGAATTCCCCTCCAATCACACTTCCAATAGTGTTAGGTTAGACCATCTGTACGTATTTACACAGTGACAGTTTCCTCCTCCCCTCCATCATGCTTCAAAAAACGCTCATACTCAGTCTGCACCATTTCTCCACCATGGGTTCCATCAAAGGAGCACCTGTAATAACTGGACAATGCCAGAGTAATGCTGTCAGAATGAACTCCAAATACGACTGATTTTGCAAGGAAAACTAACGGGTTAGACACTCAACCTGAGCCCAAATAAAAAATACAGCTTAGCAAATACACAGCAAAGAATGATTGTCAAGTCCAACTTTCTAAAGCATCCTAGCCAGAATCGTGTCAAGGGTACAGCTTTAAAACTTGAATCTGAATCACATATGATCTTACAAACCTGCCATTTGTGCAAACAATGACAATAGTATTCTTCTGTGGGCCGAATGCAACAATTGTCCTCGTCTCTTCAGGAACACGAAATTGTGCAAAAGACCACTCTGAACTGAAGTACTTGGGCAGGACACCTGCAATCAATAGCCAAAGTTAGAGTATGAGTATGTAGATGAGTTTAATCCAACAGATAATAGAGACTTCAACAAGCCACCACAGGAAACAACTCTAGTCCTGTATTTTGGTCTCTATATTTTCATAAATTGCATGCAGTCTCAAGAGCCCTAAGGTACAAATTGATAGTTAGCGAGAAAGGAATAGATGCAAGATAAATAAATTGGTCACCTTTCATGAAGGCTAATGATGATCCCGCATTTGCCGTTGCAAACGACAATAATGATGCCGGGGCACCAAGGAGATAACCCCCGCCTCCACCAGATGAGACTGCCGTTCCATTGGAAGATGGTGACGCAGCCGTCGAAATGATCTCGGAGCGAGTTTCTTCAGTTGTGGATTTCAAACCAAATACATGCACGGTGCCCTTGTCGCTAGAAACAGCAAGCCAGTGTGCATTTGCAGAGAAGGAGATACTATAAATCTCTGCTCGCTCGGCTCCTCGTCGAAGCTGCGAAGGACATGAAAACAATCAATAAGAGATCATCCGCAGTACTCAACGATGATTCTTAGTGAACCAAAACATGTTGCGAGTGACTATCCTTGCGATATCTTCAAAAATACTCATATAAAAAGAATATCAGAGCGAAAGCAAGATTGTTCAATCATGTTCAGCAACAAATGACATAAAATAAAATTTTGATACCTCTTGCAATTTCGAACCATCCACAGTACTGAAGATGCGAATAAGGGTACCCTTGTTACTAGCTGTGGCCAGGAAAGCGCCATTTTGGCTGAGTGCCAAGCATGCAAGAGAAGAGTCGTGCGCCTGCACAAACCTAGTCTTCTTCACACTGTACAACTCGATCCGGATCTCCCCTCGCCGCTGCCCAGGGCATGCAAGGACACATGACGTTGGCCCAGGAGAGAGTGCACAAATGCCCCTAGTATTCGACAACGTCTCAATTTGGTGAAGCAGCTTTAGATCAGCGAAATTGTACACATAGATCTTAAATTCGAGCACGACAACAATTTTGTCCCTCCGCAAACGAACAGCTCGAACTTCACTCCTGAATGAGAGCTCACCAATACACCGGCTCTGCTGATCGTCCCAAATCATGACCTTATTAGGAGAGTACCGAGGTGCCTTGCCACCACCGACAAGAGCCAAGATGTTGCACCGGAACAGCATCTCCACTAGAGCAATGCCGGCACCATCAAATTCACGACGAAATGTCTCTTTGAAAGGATCGCAGTTGTAGATGCGGAAACCTGTCTGTGTGCCACACGAGAAGCATCCATAATCCTGGTTGAAACCGACGGAGAGAAGGGCTTCCTCCACAGGTGTTGCTTGGGGTATCTCTCGCCCGGGTGAAGTCTGAGGTGAAACCGTGAGCGAGGTGGAAGAGACTGGCGAAGGTGACATGGAATCAGAACTAATTTTATTATGATGCCCCTGCTGAGAGGGCGGCACTTGCAAAGGCGCTGCTAGGGCCATAATGAGAAACCACCGTGTTCAGGAAATAACACCTTCATGCAACTGCCACAATTTTTCTGCCTGATTCCTTTATTATAGAGCACTGCAAAAAAAACGATAGTTTTAGTAAGATAGAAACTCCAAACTATAAACCCTATCCATCTTATCCTTCTTCTCCATACACAAATACTATTCTAAACAAGACATACAAACTTAGATTCCCGAAACCCCTGTGCAAACCCTTTGGAAGTGAATTATGTAACAGAAACAGAGGCCTAGAGAAAAATATAGCAATGAGTCAATTCTATCAACTTGACACGAAAAAGTCACGAAATAGAGTAAGATGTACTGCTTGAACTTCATATCAGCTTTCAGGGTCATTGTTCCCCCGTAAATTTCAGCACTCATTACCATGAAGTAAGCGCTCAGAGGAGCCAAAAAGACATCTGAAAAGAAAATTTTGTACAGACCTTTTCAGCTTGCCAAATTTCAAACATGACTCGAAACTAAAGGCGCTAAACAGCTTCAGCATGTAGCAGTCGCAATCGTGAAAGGAAAACCTGCTAATCGAACGTGACTCCGAAACGCTACATGAAAGCGTAACAATTACTTCGCTTCAAGACAAATTCACTGCGCCGTCTAATCAAACGCTGGTCATTCAGAACCCATCGACAGTTTCACAGCGAAGCGGGAAAATAAAACTCAAAGGAAATGCAGAGATCCTCCCTCCTCCCAAAACCAACCACCCAACCGTGAGCACCAAAACCCAGAAAACGCAGCCCCTTACAAATTCAGCAATTCAATTCAAGGTGCAAAATGCGAGACGTATACCCCCTGATATCTTCCACAACCTAACGATCCTCAAGAGTGCCCGAAACGCAATCAGAGTCCCCAAAGCAAGTGCCCTCCAAAACCCTAAAAATTAGCCACGCGACAAACAGACCCGATTGCACCCAAAAAAGAAAATGAAAATAGAAAAAGAGAGATTGAAAACCTCCAGGGAGGCGCAGTCCGAAGCTCTACGGCCATCTAGCCAAGTGAATTATGCGTTTGAGAGGTACCTGAAAAGGAAGCCGCGGAAACCTAGAAACACCACCAAATTTCACCGCGTTTCTTTCGATGAGCTATTCATTTGGATTAGGTCACACTGTGAATGCTCATTGCCAGGGACAGATTGGTGGCAGCCTGACGCAGCTCGCACTTGTCACGGAGCTTACAGAGGAGCGAGGAACAATAACAACAAGAACCACGGCGACGTCGCTGCACACACCCAACTTCGGTAGAGTGGCAAAGGAAGACGACGAACTTTCCACTTGAGCTTTCCAAGGACTCTGTCCAACCACACGATGACACGTGTCGAGAACCAGAAGGTATGCTTTTCACCTGAAAGGCACTTGGCCGGCATAAATATTAGTAACTCCCAAACCCAAAAGGTCAAGGGATTTGATGATTTTCAAAGTTTCATTTCAAAATAGTACTTGAAAGATAAATTTAGTATCAACATTTGAATGAAAATTGTAGATTATTAGCCATAGATTACACCTGAGAATATTGTTAGATTTGTATTTATTATCACCAATAATTTTATATAATACAAATAATTTTATAATGATCTTTATTTAATTTTTTATTATAGAAAAAAATTTGTCATTTTCTTTATTAATTTTTAGCAACAAGCATGAAATGCAAAATTTTAATTACAATAATTTTTTTGAATTTAACTTCACTTAGATTATATATTTTATTCTTATAATACTCTTTGAGCCATGAGTCATACAATACCAATATTATTTTTCTAAATTTTATAAAATATTTTTACAAAAGAATTTTCAAAATTTGTATAGAAAAATGGTTGAAACAATTAGCACTCAAACTTCGTAAAATGGAAAAAATGCCAGCCATTGAATAGAAGAAATACAAACTTTACTATAAGTGGCTAAAATCATTTTTTCCGCCCATCTTTTCTTTGGACATTCAAATTATAAGGGAGTTAAAGACAAGAGGGGGGAATAAACTTATAGTTGTCTACTATTAAACCAATGGCTCCAAAACATCCTTTACAATATACATAATATGCTAGTGTAATGAATACACTAACATATTTAAGGACTTAATTTGAAAACTTGGTACTAAAATATTGTTGTTTTTATTGAAATAATAAGATGATCTAAGATTACCTCTTCTAATCAATTGCATAACATGACTTGGTCTTTTAACATTTGTATATTTCTAAATACAAAATCCAATTGATATGGAAAATTTAGGTCTTTTCTATTATCCCCATTGTTAAGGTTGATTTTAGTTACAAAATTGATTGTCTTTATACACCTCATAAATTTATTTTTTTCTAAATAAATACAATCCATCATTTTTGTTCCAAATTTTTATTACTCCTACGTGCACACTAGAGTGAGGGTAAAAGTTTTAAAATATTATTATTAAAATGTACAAAAAGAATATGGAATTTTTTCTTCCACATCGCCTAATTTAGGAAATATTTTAAAACTACAATAAAAATTATAGAGAGTGACTTTTTCAAGAATAAAACTCTAAAATATTTATTTAATGATAATTAAGTTAAAAAGACAAAAACAACCAAAAAAAGATGTAGTAATTAAAAAAACATCGATTACGAAAAGACAAAATAAATAAAGGCAATCTAGAAATGAAAAGTTGAAAGTTGGTATTATGTGAACCTACAATTATGAGCACATGAACCTAAAGTCTATATACATATACTATAGGTGTTTATATTATAAAAGACTTCCTTAATTACAAAGTACCTATATTATAAATAGCTATATTATAAAGGTTTATTAGAAGAATTCTAGCATTAAGAAATCTCATTCTCATTTTGATTTTAATGTTGTTTCAATTCTAAAATTATATAGTATATTTTGTAAACTAAAATGATGTTACTACAATATTGATTTTAGCATTATTCTAATATTAGTATAATGAATTTTCATACATATGCCTAAGAATTTAAAGTTTGGGAATTGATTTTTGGGAATTTCAGAAATGATCCCTATGATATGATATGAAATGAAATAATAGTATTTCATTTGCTGCCTAAAAGAAAAAAAAATTATGCCTTCTTAAGTACAAAATGTTCAAGTCCATGCAATAAAAAATAGAGCAAAAACTCAAAAACTCAAAATATAAGTATAAATAAATTGTATATATGTATGTACATGCGTACATATGCATGTCTACATGGAAATACTTTTTTCATTTCATTTAGATTAGTGATGTGAAAATTTGAAGAGTCTTATTTTGAACAATGAAGTCATTTTGAAAAAATAACATATAGAAATTTTTTGTGAACTCAATTTTCACAATTTTTTGGAACAAAAATGTCTAGAGGACATGTTTCAATTCTATATTAGAACTAGTAATGATTTAATTTTAATTACTTTTATTTACTTCAATTAATAAAAAATCAATTGAAAGATTAATTTTTTAAGTAAAAAATGCAGATTCAAAGTCTGAAAATCTAGGTTTAATAAAAAAAAATCCCCTCTTATTTTGAACACTAATATCTTACAATCTATTTGATCAAAGTTTTTGAATTTTTTTCTACACATTTTCATGCAAGACTAATGTGTCATTTTCACTAATTAGAAAATAGTAGATTAAAGATTGAAGGAAAAACTAAATCATTATAGTTTTAAGATGGAATTGACATACAAGAATCCCAACAGTGAGATTGTTCTAAAAAAACAACCTAACCTTGTTTCAATTTTTTTTTTAAATTGTAAAAATTGCATTCACAAATGAATCCTATATGTTATTTTTTCAAGAAGATGCTTACATTGCCCAAAAAACTAAGATTGTCCATAACTTTCTCATAACTAGTCCAAATGAAATGAAATCAAAGCTTCAAATGTAGACAAAAATATAAGATTTTAGAAGAAAAAAAAGTTAATTTTTTTCTTTTTTCTTTTTTGGATTTTTTTGTGATGCCCGTTGACTTTTGTTTTTGGCTTATTGTGCCAAAACTTTTTTTCCCAAGCACCAATTGAAATCAAAATTATACATTCACAAAGCTCTTGGCAAACTCTACAACCTCAAAAAATCTCAAAAACATTCACTACAAATTAAGACAATAGGAACCTACCCGAATCCAAATTGTCCCCTACGGTGTTACGGACGGCAAAGAGAACAAGACAAGATAAGTTTCTAGGAACAAGATTGCTATTAGAGTCAAGAAGAATACAAGGCTGGAACTCGAATTACAAGAATAACACTCAAGAGATGTGTTGTCGAGACTGAGGACTACCTCAATCTCAACTCTTTATATACTACTACCTAAGAGGTTCTTCTGGATTTCTATGGAAGCTTCTAGAACTCTATTGGAAACTTCCAGGGCAATATACCATCTTCTAGAATACTATGGAAGCTCCTGGAACATTATAGAAGCTTTCGGAACACTATGGAAGCTTCTGGAACACTATAGAAGCTTCTAGAATACTATGGAAGCTTCCGGAACACTATAGAAGCTTCTAGAATACTATGGAAGCTTCCGGAACATAATGGAAGCTTTTGGAAGACTC
This sequence comes from Climacium dendroides, assembly GCA_950106755.1. NCBI lineage: Eukaryota > Viridiplantae > Streptophyta > Bryopsida > Hypnales > Climaciaceae > Climacium > Climacium dendroides. The sequence goes on along the minus strand of OX467089.1, from coordinate 27,294,924 downwards.
TAGAAGCTTCTGGAAGCTCCTGGAAGATTTTGGAAGTGTTTAGAAGGTACTAGAAGACCATGAAAAAGCCTAGAAGGTCCTAGAGTGTCCGTGACATACAGGGACAAATTATCCTTTACGATTTAAAAGAAAAATTAAAAAAATTTCATTGTTTTAGAATTTCAAAATCATGATCAAATTGCAACTTCAAACAAAGATACAGATGCTGAGATGTGACCGAGGAGGAGAATTTTTAACTTACAAATTTTCATAATTTCATGTGAATACCGGTATCACTATTAGAAAATGGTGTCCAAGTGAACAAAAATTTAATAATTTTTTGTTGACTGGAATATTGTATTGACCATTTTAACAATTTTTTATTTATTTGGTACAAGTAAATAAAATGATCATTGAATTTTTGTTAATTCAAATAGTACAACATCTAAATCATCAAAAAAGTTGACACTTTTTTGTTAAGAAGACATACTTCTCACTTATTGGTGATAAAACAGAGGTCACTTTAGTGACATAAGAAAGGAGAAGACAAGCTCTTTATACAAATGGGGTGATAAAAGGTTAAACAAACTATATGGGATATGTGAATCACTCATAATCTTCATTCACATATCCCATATGGTTTGTTTTACCTTCTACCACCCCATTTGTATAAAAATCTTGTCTTGTCTTCTTTTCTATTACTAAAGTCACCTCTCTTCTATCATTGATTTTGAAGTTATGAGAAATTGGTCTCCTTAATAAATTATAAAGTTTAATTTTTTAAAATTAAATTATAAGTCTAATTTATAGTTTTATCTATATGTCATTTTTTGCCTATGTGACGATTTGTATTGGGTTGGTTTTCGGCTTGCTAGGTGGTGGCCATTGATTGAACAAATTTATAAATGAATTAATATTATTATTTTTTTAACTTGACCACCATAACAAAATGAACAACAATTTTTTGTTAAGTACTGTCTAAAACAACGCAACCAAGGATACAAATGACATCAACATTTTTTTGTTAATTCTTTGTTATAGTGGTCACTATTTTTCTACCCAATTGGGTGAAATCACCCCATCCAATTCTCGGCATTGATGACCTCCCAAGTTCATTTGACAACTTCTCGTACGCATGCTCTAGGGCTATATACAATCTAATTTATATAATTGTGTGGAAATGGTCAATTCCATCAAGTTCCTTTATTAGACCATGAATCATTTTTTTGAAGGCACGACCCTCCTTCAGGGCATGAATCTCCTTCTTAAAGGCATCAATTACTTCATCCTTCACTTCTTCCACAGCTAAATGGCCCAAGTTATATTCTAGCTCAGCCACCTATAGTTTTCCTTGAAAACCCTTCTTCTTGTCCTTCTCCTAGAGGTAGACAAAAAACTCCCTTGGATAATCTCCTATCTTGGTCTTTTCTTTAAAGTCAATACTTCTGATGCCCTCAAACTCGCCTTTACCTCAGTTTAAGTTCAGTACTCTATGGGCATTTGATACACCATGGTCCATGATGGTGTGCCTATGTGTATCTACAAAATGATTGGAAGCCACCTTCATAGAGGTTGTCATGGAAGTCTTAATGTATAAGATTTTGAGGTTTGTCATACCTTCCTCCATCTCTATACAACACAATAGGCAAGGTAAGTCCCTTATAGAGGTGTGGTACAATACAAAAAGCACAATAATTGATTCTAGCTTAAATAACTTTAAAGAATATAGAGCGCGATAAGGGTTGGCCAACAATTGATTCTAGCTTGAACAACCCTAAAATACACAAACTCCCTCTACAAGATTTAAAATCTTTCCAAACCCTTATAATTTCAACAATTCAACAGAAATAAAAACATTTACAATTCCAATCTTGCCACAAACTCTAGTCCAAACCTCCTTAATTCCAAAGTCCTTTCCATTAAGAACTTCACTATCTTCTGCCCCACCTCACCTCACTTATTTGAATGACTTCTGAATGACCCTATAATATTGACTCTCCACTTCCTTTTCCTCTCTTTCACCTCCCCTTCCTTCTTGTAGTATAGTGGTTTACCTTGAAACCTTTCAAGAGCAGATGATCATAGTCTCCTTCTCCTTCTCCCATTCCCTCCAAGGATAGCAGTTGTCCTTGCCCAATATTAAATTCCTTCCAATAAAGCCCAAGCCCCTCGGAAGATCATTCTTTATAATTTAAGGTATACACTTGAGTTAAGAGGGCATTTGATGTGGGGCTATTTACCTTAATTATTGCATTTATGATGACCGTATTTTTACATAAAAAGCTACAAGGGGCATATTTCTAATACCCTATATGGCTATAGTTTTTATAAATTCATTCATATAGTTTTGTAAGTGGGACTATCTTACATATAAAATTTTATTTTATTTATATCCTAGATGACTTGTCCATCAACTTGGATGGACATGCCAACCAAAATAAAATTTAAAAATAAATAAAATAATAAGTAATGAATATATATAGAGATACACACACACAAATATAGATATATATGATCTTGACGGACATTGAGGTTGAGATTGACGGATGTTGTTGGTTTTATGAACATCCAAATGTGATGCAACATTTAAAAATTGTGGTCCGCATCTATAATCATTGTACTATGTAAATTTCACATGGCCTCTATTTGTCAAGTCCCACTTATTAATAAAAAATTCCTACTACATAATATTTTTACATAGCCTAATTTATATATATTAGAGTATGTAGAATTTCATAGACCCTATGAACATATTTATTGACCCCCAAAGGACAATTGTCTTTTGAATAGATAATTGAAATTTTAGATAGGTTCCTATGTAGTTAATTTTGGTTGGATGTTCACGAAATTTTGCCACAAGGAGAACTAAATGTACCCTCTTACTAGAAATATAATTTTTTTTGCAATTGAATGCTTGGATCAAAAGTTATACTACCCTAAACCTTTTTTTTTCCTAATTGGACAACTTTTGCAAAACCCCTCTTTTACTTTTGAAACTTGATAGGTAGAAATTTCCATAGTAGTCTAGTACAAATTTGTATGGTTGAATTTTTTTTTTTAAATCTTTATTTTTATTTTTTTCTCAATGCTCTAAAATGTGGCAATTTTTCACAATTTCTATCCAAAATATGCCTTGGTCCTTTAGGAGTTAACCCCTTAATGGTGCAGTGTCCATATTTGGAACGATGGATAAAGTAGAACTTTTGTAACTTGGAAGGGAAGTGAGCTTTTCATCCATCATTTTTGGTGGTAGGGGGTTCAAATGTTTTGTAGCAAACAAAGACTACTGAACGCTGAAAATGAATGTGCACATTTTTAGAGAAATTGCAAGAGCAAGAAGTCTATAATTCCTAAAATTTTTTATTGCCTACACATAGCAATGGTGTTACTTGTGAAAATTTCATACAATTGCCCTCTCATTTGGGCATGGAAAAAATGTACTATTTGAATACGTCATCATTTTGTACTAAGCATTTATTATTCACTGACCATGGCATTTGAAGACAAATACAAGTGTCTGTACTGGAATGCTTGTAGGTCTAATTCTATAGTATGAGATTCAAAACGCTCATTTTCTAGTGGCAAAACATACACAACGAATTGTGGAGTAATTAGCTTGCCAGTTGAATATTGAATGCTAACACCTACAAGAGCTACAACATCCTCAATACTATAGCTCACAATACACTACCAAACTATAAAAAATCTCACAAGCGTAGCTTTCTAGAGTAGAGTTCAATGACAAATGTACTTCGCCACATTACCCCTTCAATGCTATGTACGCTTTAAGATAGGACATGGTAGTACACAATAAAAATTCCTCGTGAGGTCTGCGGTTCCTATTTAGACATCATTGTGCTCGCATTCTAGGCTGGAAAGAGAGATTACCTGAGGGTCACCGATATGGCTTCAACAACAATGTCAATCATGCCCTTTGTGTATTGTTGTGGCCCGATGCATCTTCACCACCTTACATATGCCGATTCTGCATCTCCACTACTTCGTCGTAGTTGACATTCTACTATAATTGTGTACCTCAACAAATTCTGATCCATTCGCATGGACCTTTGCATCATGGAAACACCAACTCCTACAAAGGCTACGATAGCACATCTTGTACTATTGTTAGAGCAGGTGCACCGCTCTCCATCTGTAGTGAACGATGAAACATATACATCCTCAAGAGACACATGATGTCTCAATCAGAAGAGGAAAGCGAGTTCGGCAGACAATGACAACGTCATTGTACATGTATAACAAGGAAAGCAATCTCTGATGTCTTCTCCCTCACATCTTTTGTGCTCTCATGCACAACCTTGAAATGATAATGTTCATGTGTTTGGGAGTACGGCTGCCATGCTCACATCGTAGAGGAAGTGCATCATGTCGTGGCAAGAAGAGTCTTGGCTCGTACAAATGTGACCAATCAATGAAACCCTTGCTCTAGTGACTAGTCCAATGCCCATGCGTTTTCCAGCTTCACTTTTGATGGTTGGAAGTGTAATAAAGGTTGCTTCACATGATTGTCACTAGCTACTAGGACTTGTCATTCACTTGTATGTTATGAGTGATTGGCTAGAACTCATATATGTCATTTTATTGGACGACGACAAAGAGTTTCATTTGGCTTGTGGGCAAGTGGAGTATATTACTATTCTAAGGCAATGTCACACGCCAGAAGGCTCTGCTCCGCTCAATAATGACTCCGTCTCCATTTACTAGGAGGACATCCGTCATCTTTGGAAAGAAAAGAAGAGAGCTTGATGTCGATGAGCAGTTTCTATTCCAGTCTACTCCGATCATATAGCATTGCTAGCGACAGTGTGCACAACAACAAGGACCACTGTGGTGAAGTTCCATACAAATCTCACGCTAATTCAGTTGGCTATGAAACTACAGAGGAGCAACGAACTTCTGTGTTGCGAACACTATCAATACCACAGACGACAAGCTTCCACTAGTTGTTTTATGAAGTCGTTCTGAACGCAATGCCTGTCCCTGTAGTAGTGCCTAGTCGACGTACTCACGTCAAAGTTAGGCGAGGTAGATTGGACCCACTACTCAGTCACATAGAGAATGTGTATCATATGACCAGTCCCACAATTGTAGATGTAGCAGAGGAAGTAGACATCCTTCCATTAGGTGAGGCAGGACGAAGAACCAATGATGATGAATATGGACTACGAGCTGCTAAAGTGACTACAACACCGTTGTTGGCATGTTGTGGAGAAAGACGACAATTACAGTCTGCGAAGTCCAAAATGAAAGAAGCTGTCAACAAAGCTAGTTGTTTCAATCGTCCATCACAGTCTGATGTCAATTCTAGTGGAGTACGACGCAATAAGAACACGGTAGTCAATGCTGTAACGACGCCAATGGCCACATTCAATATAGGCAATGATGAACCTACTCCACCATCGCGGCCAATCACTCCATGTAATGAACGTCTATCAATGGCTGCAAAGTGACAAGCTTTTCTGCATGCATATAGAAACAAAACGTGGACTATGAATGAGACAGCGTTTTGTATTCTACATCCATCATTTTCGGGTCCTACTAGAGGTCTTAATTTTTCCATTTTCCGAATGCCCACAAAGGCTAGTCTATTTAGTTGTTTCTAGAATGATCGAACGCTTGAACACATCTATGTAGACAACAATCGCTATGCTAGTGAGACGGAGGAAGGGGAGATCGTGCTAGTTGGTGGAACGAATTGGTGGCTTTTGTAGAAAATAGAACTAAAAGCATATTTTGCAGTAAATCTTTTGATGGGAATAAAATGTTTGTCCAACCACTGAAGTTATTGGAATAGAGGGAATCATTTCCTTTATTGTTCTAGTGTATTTAGTATCATGATTAGTAGACGGTATGAGAATATAACTCGTTGCTTTCATGTAGCAGATGACACAGTGCCTGTAGTGGTTGGGGATGAACATAAATTTGACTGTTTGCGCAAAATGAGGTGGATACTGATCAAACTGCAGCACAAGTTCAGATCCAATTAGCACTTGTACCAGGAGGTTATAGTTGATGAAACAATGATTCTATATAAAGGCAATACATGCATCGCAAACCAATAAAGTGGGAAGTGAAGGTATGGTGTCTCGCTGACACCCATCATAAATACCTTTATGATTTTCAAATTTATATGGTGTCGTGTTGTGAATTTGTATATAATATAAATTTATACCAATACATTATTATAATGAGGTTTTATGATTCAAGGAGAAGAAACTTATTGATGACGCTTTCAGTAGCTTCAAAATGACGCTTGTAACTGACAGTGAATGATATAAAAAGTTCAACCTTGGATTAACTTTATTAATTCTAGTTAGTCTTCTTGAATCTATAAAGTTTATGATTCATTGTGAAGTTTAATTTTCAAATGTCGAACTGGAGGATTTTTATAAAGTCACAAAATCCCAAGTCTCAACTAGAAGTGGAGTTAGAGCTTTCTTTGTCTCAACTGCCGAATCAGCTAGCCCAACCAATGTCAACAATACCGTAGCAAATCCGTTCACAAGAGGAAGGTAGACCTTCTTGGCCACTGAAATAACCTCGTGTAGAGCAGCGTTGGTACAACAATCTTCAAAGAGATATCCGTGCTTTGGTGATTTTGCTTCAAGTCGGTTGTATTAAACCAGACATTCAAGATGTGATTTTTGAGAGCAGTTTTGAGGGCCTTAATGAAGAGTAGTACTATTGCATGGTTAGGCCAATTAGAATAAATTTTGGCCATCAACGTTGGTTGAAAGGGCCAGTGAATTCTTTAACAAAAGCCAAATGTGTAAACTATGTAGCTGCTACCATCCGGCGCATTTTGAAGTTTTTACAAATGAAGTAGTATTCTTCTTTGACTTCAATTTTTACCTTTGTTTGATTTTTATTTTAGTATAATGATCATTTCAGATTTTATAGCTCATTCATATGTTTAGGATCGAAGGTTAAAGGTTTAAACAAAATTTACCTACTAAAATTTAACTGTGATAGTAGTTTGGGCCTTTGAAGGTAAGATAAACCTTCTAAAAGGTTTTTCTTATAACTAATGAAGGTTTGAAATCCATGGTGATTGTACATGGGTTGCCTCCCCAATCTAGGGTTTATTTGATAAGTAAGTTCGATTTTTCCTATGTCTAGTTGGATTTGTGTGTGGGAAAAGGAAATAAGAGACCTGTGACTTTGAGGAGTCATAACTTTTGATGTATTTTAAGTTTTGCAATGAAATTTGAAGAGTTTGCTTCTGAAGTTCGTGTGCTTCCAAAAAAACATTATTGCTTGATTTGAAGTTGTGAGTGAAAAGTTTTAAGCGAGTGAATGGAAGAAGGTCTGCTGCCACCCAATTGAAGAGGGCAAAGATTCAAGCGACCACAATGACTTGTAGTTTTCACTTTTCTTTTTGAGATTTGGAAGTATTAGAGTAGTTTTCTTTAGCTTTCTAAAAACTTATATCTCAAAGCATTTGAAGTATTTTAGAAAAAGTTATGAGAGTTTGAATGAAAGAAGGTTTAGTACTTTTCTATTTAAAGAGTTTAGGTGAAGTTTACTACTTGACCGACGTAGATAGTACATCGACAACATAAGAAAATAGAACAAGTGGATAGTACATTGACAGCATAAAAAAAGTTTTCCTATCCACAAAAACCATAGTTGGTATTTGACTTGTTGCATGTATTCTCCAAAGTAAAGTTCCCTGCGGCTCCTTCAGTAGCTCCTTCAAGCCTAGTTGCGACTTCGGTAGGCCCATGTGATTGCATCGAATTGTTTCAACAGTATATGTGCCATGCAAGCGTAGCTCCAGTAGAAGCTTGATCGACGTGAAGTAATTGTCAGTGCAAACTACATGACCCATTCTATGGAGGTTTTCTATCAAGTGCATGACTACATCATATGCAGTTTTAGCTTCTCCTGTCGAACCTCCTACCAACGACTCTTTGAAAAGAAAGTTTGTTGTCGGGGTGAGAGGGGTCTACTTTGGAAATACACAAGGTATCTTACTGCAATTGAGAATAATGAGATTAGAAGAAGGAGAAAGGAAGTAAGGTTCCCTAAACCCAATCTTGATCTCTAAATTCGTACATTCTGAACAAGGTGGTTCTAGAGCAGCTCGAGAAGGACCCAGTGTCGCACTTGCATTTCCAATTGCAACTAGCAGATGAACTTAGCTGACCTTGGAGTTTGCAAATGGGAGCTCTTTCGCAGTTTCGTCTATCTATTCTAGGGGTGCACAGATTAGTGCACTTGTCAAAATGCAGGAAGTGTCACTTCTGTAGAGGCAGTGTTCGAATTAACATGGTTTGCCCGCAATGTGGAGGCGTGTACTTGCACGCTGGTGAATATTTTCAATGAAGCCACTACATGTTGAGGAGGTGAATGGCTTCAATGCAGTACGAAGTCAAGCATCATGGGAATCAATCAAATACACTGATATATAGTTATCCAGTTTCACAATTGTCCAATCGGAAATGTATACGTGTACATCTTCTAATGTCAGCTTTATAGAAGGATTTTATGCGAGACATGGTACATGGTTCACTGATCAACATCATCGACGAAGATGAACTGCAGTATGTACTTTGTATACGTAGTACATTCTTTTTTTCAGGTAGGTATTAGTGCTATACACTAGTGATTTCTCCATAGGTAAAATATAAATACAGGTGAACTACTCTAGCGTAAGGAAGTACTGTACATACAAGAAGCGCGTTCATTTTATGAGTAGCAAAATAATTTTTATGATATAAGGTGTTATTTGTTGCATACTTTAGTACATGCAGGCTGCCTCCTTCATAGAGTGGGCTGCACACTCCGTTGAGGTGTTCTCTATACAAAACTTATTGTGAATATGAGATGTAAGAAAAGTATTGTAAAATCACAAGTGCAAAGTGTATACAATTCATATCTGTACATCCCACAAGCAAAATCGACGTAGAAACGCGGAAACTGTTGCTATAGAAATGAAATTCTAGAGTTCGTCTATGGCAAATCTAGTACTGTATCTGGTACTTTGAACATTCTTAGGATCACATTCCAACTGCTCTGGAATTCCATCCACTTGACATGTGACATCTAAAGTACATGTTAGAAGTGTCAACTATTTTAATTCATTAGTAGAGGGCAACATGAAATTTCATAACTAGGCAATAGATCAATATAGTCATAATGATGTGTTACTGTACTAGAAAGATGTACAGAAACCACAAAATATTTTCCAAACTACCCCTTTCTAGTTTGCTTGTGGCATACCACGCATTGCAATCTCTATATAGCGAATCACTATATATTTCTCTACTCTAAAAATTTGCAATATTGGTATACTTCACAAGCTTCATGGAGAAGATTTTTTGTGATTTTTGCTAAACTCCACTAACCTTCAAAATTGCAGTCCTGCGCTTTGGAACAACACTGCCCGTGGAAGTAAACACCAAACTTCTACTGGTCAAATCTTATATTCTCTCAATCCACACATCGTATCACTGTAATTTTTATTGGCATCGATAGCAGTCGTGGAGGCATAGAAGATCCTACGGTTATTCAAGTTCCCCTCTCAAGTCATTGTACAAAAGAGCACTTGTTCAATTCTCTTCTTCCCACGACCTTTACATTCACCTCCAACAGCTAAACCACTAAAGGATTAAAGACTTAATTTGAAAACATGGTATCAAAGTGTTTTTGTTTTTACTGAAATATAAAATGATTTAGGATTACTTTTCCTAATTAATTTGTATATTTCTAAATACAAAGTCTAGTTCATATGGAAAATTTAGGTCTTTTCTATTATACCCACTATTAGGATTGATTTTAGCATTAGAATTAATTGGGTGCTTTCTTGGAACATTGCACACAAACATGAACACACAATCAAAGGACTAGAGAGTGCCATTCATCTCAAAGTTCTAGCCCAACGAATTGTTAGCAATTACCATGTAGTTACTATTATTTCATGGGTGCGTACATTAATTTGTAAGTTATTGCATTGTTACAATGCACACGATTACTGCAAAGAAGTGGCACTATTTTTTCATCTGTATTAACTATGTAACCTCTATACAATAATCGCAGGTGTGCTAATGACACAAATTATGCACAAAAAAATATTATCTTTGTTGTGTATTTTATCTACGTTGAAGTACACGAAAAATTCATGACAATAACGTCATTGCTATTTGTATTGGAGTGACTCTTATTAAATGTTATCGCTGTTTGAAAAATATTGTCAATGTGTAATTGTTGATCACCTTTCTAACTAGCAATAATTTTTTTCTAAATAAAATTTATTTCATTTTGTTTATTAACTAATTAGTATAATCTAATAAATAACTTACATCTATATAATTGCACCAAATGTTGAACTAAATTCATGACTAGAGAAACAAGAAACTTGATGATGTAGTGATAGAAATGTACAATTGCACCAAATGTTTGAATTAAATCCATGACCAAGCTGACAAGAAACTTGACAACATGATGATAGATTCACTCCAATGGCACTTGGTGAAATCGGAGAGTGGAGAAGTTCTTTTTATATTGAAATTCATTATTTGTCAAGACCACTCAAAGTATATGGGATAACTTAAAGATGAGAGGCTTGGTTGACCACTCATTGTCAACTTGAAAATGCAGGAATTGTGTTAAAACCATAATTTTAGACCTCATTTAGGCATAGTAGAGTAACTTTTTTTGAAAAACTTTGAATTAAGAAAAGGTGTTAAATTAAGTCATGTTTCATCTCCAAAAATTCGTTTGAAATTTCAAGTATTCAATCAAAAGTTATGAATAAATTTCAGAGAAGCATTAGAAATTGTCAAAAAAAATTCCCTTCCAACGCCTCTCTGAAATTTGTCTATAACTTTTGATTAGAGACTTAAAATGTCAAACGGATTTTTGGAGATGAAGTATGGCTCAATTTCACAACTTTTCTTAGTTCAAAGTTTTTCAAGAAAAATTCTTCTACTATGCTTAAATGAGGTCTGAATTTTTACTTTGAATACAATTCCTGCTTTTCAATTGACTTAGTACTAAAATTGTAAAAGATAAAAAAATGCAATGTTAGTGCAATAACTATGCATGGACTTGATGTTGTGTGATTATTGCACTAACTTCATATGTCTTAAATAAGTACAAATGTTGCACAAAGTTAGTAGCCCATCACTAAACCATTGAAATCATGCATATTTTGTCAAGTATAGTTATCGTGCAACTTTAACACTTCAAACTCAAATATGAATGATATGCCTAAACTGCACTCTAATCATGAAAGGCAATTTCGTATTGTAACAATATTTCCAAATGAATAAATGTAACATGAAAACAATGCCCGACGATAATCGTATGATTAATATTGACAAATCGTGACAGGGGAACTTTGTGATGTTACTCCATAGAGTGCTAGAAACAAGTATTTGAAACATCAAAAGGTCAATTTAAATAGGTAACCACTAATTTTTTGATCTTCAAAAGTAGAACAAGCAAATTTTCTAAGATGACTATACATCTAACAAACTGCTAGTACATATTGTAATATTTAAACAATGGCAAATGCAACTATTCTTATACCATTTAATGCAATGCAAAATTTCTAACATTTCTTCAAGTAGCATAAAATTTCAAATCTTAGCATATTTCATGTTATTCAAAATTTTATACTTACAAAGACAACTTCTACAATCTCAAGGGTTGAAAATACTTGGAAATTGAAGAATTAGTAAGGTGGTCAAAAACACTCTTTCTACTTGTCAAATTTTGATTCTCACATTTATATACAATTTCTGGCAAGACAAAATAGTACAAGAGTGAACGTTTCAAGTGTATAAATCCAATCCCAAGGGTTCAGTGAGAGAACTTGGAATGTATCAAAGGGGAAAGTGATATGAAGACTGAAGAGGTCTAGCCCCATCAAAGCACTCATCCCCATCAACCTTTCCATACTCTCAACACCCCTAGAGTCCTACATCAAGAGAGAGCAATGCAACAAAACGAACTATGATAGAATTATATTACTTCATGATAATTCAATCTACCCTGAATCTATGCTTTAAGGCATTTCATCCTTCATTCACAACAAAATCCTCCCAACACTCTTCACCACAGCATATATAAAAAAGAGATGAACATCAATAAAGAAGCCAGGTAGACAGAAGAATGACTCTATAATCTTATCAAAAATGGGTTTACAATTACAAAAGGGTCTCAAACTGCACCTACTTGTAACTCGGGTTCACTAAGTTATCCAAGCCATTTACCACACGAACGCTTTCAATAACGTCTCCGACCTTGAGATCAGCAAGCAAGTCTTGGTTCTCGGTCACATAACCAAACACTGTGTAGCGGCCATCTAAGATGTTAGCGCTGCTGGGAGTCAATTCACTCTCCTTTAGCAGCCAAAACACTTGGCTGGATCCTGAATCATTGTCAAATTCCTGCAAACAGAGAACCAAACAATTGCATCACAAGTAATCTTCAGGAAAATATTTTACTTCATTGTAATTTAGATAACCTAAATTTTGTGGACTGTAAGATAGCTAGGGCAGCATTAGACTAGAGTTAGCAGAACACCAAAGGCAGAGGACTAATGATCGCTAGAGCAGCCTCGGACTATAGTACAATGAGTTTAAGGCCTCAAAATTCATGTACGGGCTCAAATCATTTCAATATTTCACCCATCTACAGACGAAGGGGCATGTGTATCTTACCTCTCGTGCCATAGCCATGGTTCCGAATGCATTGAATGGCAACGTAGTTGTTGCCTTGTACATACCAAGCTCCTGGAACATCAAAGATGAACCCGTCAACAAGAGGAAATCGCTTGCAATCAAAAAAGAAAAATAAATAAAATCAATGTTCCTTGGACCAGCAAGACTTAGTTCCCATTATTCACCGTTGCACAACACTTGGAGAACTTGGTTTTGCACAGTGACAAATGTATTTTCATGAAAACTTAGTCACAAGTCGCATACCTCAAGAGTGGCACCGTAGATGGGAGCCTTCTCACCGTCCACCATGATCTCTAGTGGAACTTTCCGGAGTTCGCCTGTGGAAGGATCCACGAAACCTTCAGCAGGTCCCTCAGGGTCTCCAGTTTGTACCACGAAGCCATCCGCTGAAACAGAAACAGAGAGGAAGAGCAACAACTGCATTTAATCAATTGCAATAGTCAAGCTGCCATATTAATGAACATACCAAAAGGACCAAGGATTCGGGGTTTGAAAATGACCAACATATAGTGAGAAATATTGTTCAAATGAGGCCACATTTTACATCACAAGAATCAGGAAGAACATTGCACGAATAGGTCCAAAAACTTGGCAAAAGAAAGTCTCCATATGAACTACCTAAAACTACTTAAAAAAACATGAAGCGCAGTTTAGGGTTCAAGAGAACCAATCTCACATCTTTGAATTTCCATGCCGTCGTAAAACTTGCGTTGGACGAGGTCTACGAAGTTACCAGCAGTGACTGGGGCGTTGTATCCATCCACAACGATTTGGAGAACCGCTTCTTGGACATTAGGGTTGTCTTTCACGTTGACTTTCATCTCGAGAGAGGCTCGGCCCTTGAGAAGTGGTCTGCTAGCAAACTCCTGCGGGATTTCGTATGGGAATTTGGCGACCATGGCCTCCTCAACACTGCGCAAGTAGAAACAATGAGCTGAAAAACAGTGCTTCACATCAACATTGCACCATCAGTCTCAGAATTTTCTTGAAAAAAACGACCCGAGCGTGATAGTGTTCACTGTTTCAGGGCTCCATCTCCAAGTGCAGCCTATTCAACATCTAGTGGACCAAGGGTTCAAGGTTTTGAAAAAGACCAATTCAGTTGATCCAATTGTAAGAAATATGATTAAGACGGGGCAAATGATAGAATCAGCGAAGAACAACATCTATAGGGGCTAAGCGTTCAAGGTTTTGAAAATGATCAATTTAGTTGATCATGTTGGGGAAAACATAATTTCGATGGGGTCAATTTCGATATCGCTAGAATCAATGAAGAACATTGCATGTGTTGGTTAAAACCTAAACAAAATTGGATGAAAGAAAATCTTCATATGACTTAGTCAAAAGTGCTACAAATGATTTGGGACTCTTGGTCATTTAGGGTTGTTTGAAATCCAGGAACAACACTTACTCGCCTACCAGACGAAGAAGCTCCTTCTGCTTAGGAAAAACAAGCGACCGGTCCTTGACCTCCAGCTGCTTCTGGTAGTCTATCAGTCCCTCATTCAAAGCATTGAGCGCCTTCTCCGCCTCCTGCTTCTTGTTGTCCGCAACGTCGGCAAGGATTTGGGCCTTGTTCTGGTTGAAAACCCGTGCAGCCTGTCGCACACTCTGCACAATCCCTTACAACTGTTTCTTCGTCAGTGGGGAAGCAGCGCCAATTGAAGACCATCACAAGCGAATTTGAGCCAACTCCAGATAAAAAGATCCATTCAGATTTCAAATATACAGGAGAAATTGCAGAGCAACAATACCCGTTCTACTCCGGCAATCGCCTTCTCGCCAGGCACTTTCATCTCCTCCGTAATCTCTTCGAGCGATTTCTGGACCTCCTTGATAGCGTTGTTGTGGATGGGGAGGGCATATCGGAGTAAAGCCTGCGCGTCCTTGATGGGCGGACCTGAAATCAAAACGCTTAATTCGGAGATAGCAGGGCCTCGTTGGAAGGCGGCATCAGCGGCTGGTGCAGACAAGGGCACGAGCAATGCAGCTGTAACGGCGACGCAGGTGGCGCAGTTCTGGAGCATTTTCGTGAATGCATTGGAAGTCAAACCTTCGTCATCCTGAAAACAAAGAGAGAGAAAACAAGGGAACCCTGTAAGCGCATGTTCGAGCCCTATAAGTGAACAGCCAGCAATTCACCTCACGTTTTCATATTAGGTCACACCTCGACCACACCGAAATCCTAGAATTCACATTCAACATTATTTGCTAATCATTAAACACACCCAATACGATACGAATGCTTCAGAATGATATCCAATCTTCCTTTTGCTCAACTGAAGAATTACACCAAATATTTCGAATTCGCCGCAGAACTGACAAACATGGCGCCGCGTGAGGTACAAACTAAAACAAACGGCGTCAAGTACCAAAGACGAAGATAAGAACCCCTAATGCAGATGAAAGCGGCAGCCACGAAACAAAGGAAAATGCTCCCATTGCGCTATTAATTGAAAATAAGGTTTGAGAACAGAGTGTAGGACGGTAGCATACCTTGGAATCCCCATTTGGAACCGAAGCGCGGATGGAGCACGTCCGGCGAGCGTTCCCCACACAGACGTGCTGTTGCCTACACCCGAATCCTTCCTTGCGACCCCCACCAACAGCAGCAGCTCCTCCTTGCCGACTCGTCGTAGCGGTCGCCAGCGACGCTTGAAGCACTCCGGCGACCACCATCTCTGCAGCTTCTATCCAACGCAACCACGAAGACGAAATGCAGCTTATCCACTTCCCAAACACACCCACACCGCGAATTTCACACCAATCTCCACCGACACTTCCCCTTCCAGAACTCTCGATCAGTTTCCAGAACTGTTACTCTCTCTGGGAATCTAATCGTCTACGCTTGCCGCGGGGAACCCAAATGGCAGAGTAGGAGTCAAAGCTCCATCTCTGAAGTGCACAGATTGAGCAGCATTGCCGTGGCTGCCCAATCTAGCCAAGTGAGGGAGCGTTCTGCGTGCGTGCTGGGGGCGACCGGACGAGCCCGTCTGCAGGTCAACGTTTTAATGGGGTCGCGCGAGCGGATAAGGAGTTTGGGAAGGGGGCCACTTGGGAAACTCCGCGTGGAGGAGACTCCAAGTGGACGGTTGAGAGACTGGAATTGGGGACCGGCTTACCGGCGCATTGTCGTCTCAAGATTGGGTGCTTACGGATATGCATGCATGCAGGAGGAGATGCGAGTCCAGCACTGTACTAATGAAGATTGAGGACTGATCGCAAACATGATGAGGCGGGGCGGTGGCGCAGTTGGCTAGCGCGTAGGTCTCATAGCTAAGAGTAATCCTGAGGTCGAGAGTTCGAGCCTCTCTCGCCCCACATTTTTGCAGTTTCGAACGACACCCCGCATTTTACGAAGAGTTCCGTACTGCTCCAACTGTCTATGAAAGGTTAGTTGCACATGTTTGCTGATCCCTTTTGTACCGGTTTTGCAGTTCAGAGAACAAGCATTCCATGTTTAATAAGATCCTTGTATATTATTTCCATACCACTTCTTGTCTTTTGTTTTATCACCCACTCTTAGAGAATGGACATATCCAGTCCAGAAACTCACTTCGTAAGTCTTGAATGTCTTTTGACATGCGACACTGTTCGATTGTCGCAATGCTATAGCATTCTAGTAGCGTCATGCTCATTTTGGGCGTTCTGGATGTGACATAGAAAAAGTCTACGTCTGCGCAAATGCGGGCATCGTCATCAGAGTTGATTTCAAGTTATCAAACCTCGATGATGTCGTTACTGCGACTGCGACTTCTATCATTGTAGCAATAGAAGAGAACAAAGGTTGTGGTTGCTCATTGCCATATCTTCACTACCCTGCTTGCACAGTAGAGCACGTTGCCAAATGGTTGCACGGTGTTATTGTAATCTAATTTCAAAATACTGGTAGTCTATGACATTAGCAAAGAGGGGGGTAAAAATGAAGCGAGGAAAACCTAAGCAATCGTTCACTAATCTTAGATTATTTTATCAACCTTAGTATGTGTCCAAGGAGTATGTGTCCAAGGAGGTTCGATGACCTTTTTACCCCTCCATGCTTCAAATCCCATAGGTTGCTCCAGTAAACTCAGCATCTTAAATCTTAAATTGGTTAGAGCATGGCCACTACTCTTGCAAAACACACCTGCATTGTTAC
This sequence comes from Climacium dendroides, assembly GCA_950106755.1. Taxonomy (NCBI): domain Eukaryota; kingdom Viridiplantae; phylum Streptophyta; class Bryopsida; order Hypnales; family Climaciaceae; genus Climacium; species Climacium dendroides. The sequence goes on along the minus strand of OX467089.1, from coordinate 27,278,097 downwards.
AAACTGCCATATTAGGGTCGATTTAGTGCTCACAAAAGAAAGAAAGGCATACAGAGGGTGTGCATTCCAGCACTCGTCACTCTGCTCTTACATCGAAAGTGGTTGGCAATTCTGCATATTATGTGTACTCTATTAGTCCTCATAATCCATAACGTGCATCCCAGGACCAGTGACTATGCTCTTACTTTACAAGATACAGACAATTCTGTGGATCATGTGCATCCTTTCTACCCCTAATCCAGGCGATCCATTTCGCGCAGTATTCCATTTTAGGGTTTTCTTACCTTGCTGTCACACTTGCGCATCCAGCGAGGGCAGAAACGGAAACACCGCGACATCCATCCCCTCCGCCGCCTTCCCGACCGCGAGCGGACACTCCGGCAACCTCCCCCACGTCCCCGTCTCCAAATCCAACACCGCCATGTCCCCACTCTGACTCGTCAAGCAGATCAAGCTCCCATACACCACCACTCCATCACACCTCAACCCTTGCTTGAAGCTCTCGAACTCCCCCCCTGCCTCCTGCGGCAGCGAGGAGACTTCCAGCCAGGTGATATTCATGAGCTGCAGCTCAAATATAAAAACAAGGGTCACCCCGAGCTGCATCTTCTCCGCCACCAGCATGACGTGGCCCCGGCACTCGACGAGTGAAGCCGCCAAGCTGCCGGGCTGCAGAGAGTTGGAAGAGCGAGCCTCCCCGAAGCCGGAGGGGAGAGTGATGAGCATGGAACTCCAGACCGCGAGGTGGAGGTCGTAAGCGATGACGCCGCTGAGCTTGGAGGCGACGCCTTCGTCGATGATGCAGTAGAGGAAGCCGTGGCAAAACGCAGCCGTGCGGCCGCGGATGCAGGTGACGCCGGGAGGGAGGCTGGGGGAGGTGATGGTCCACGCGGAGGACGAGCTGTCGTAAACCTCGGTTTTGGACGTGCCTGCGGAGATGGTGATGATTTTGTAGAAGGGCCGGTGGGTAGGGTTGGATGAAATCATGTTGGATGAAACCATGTGGATGAGGCTCTGGCCCACGCAGAGCTGCCCGGAGGAGCGGGGGAGGTGCTTCCATTGACGGGTGATGGGGTTGCACACCTGCACAACATCAGTGGGATTCGTAAGGATCAATTATAGAATTTCTCTTGAAGGGCCACAATAAAATCCTTGGGGGAGCCACTAGGGGATAGGATAGAATTCGTGTTTTCATTTTTCATGTATGCCTAAATGCCTAAATGTTATGCCAATAAGGGTTTGGAAATAAGGGTTTGATAATGGTTCCTAGTGAGATGTAGTTATTAGTCAAATGTAAACTAATCGTAATTGAACTTAAAATGATGTCTGAGAATGACATTTGAAACACACTAGTATCATTGTATTCAAATTTACTTGTCTTCACCCTCTAAGTTACATTGTGGCTACTATAGAGTGACTTCCCTTGAATGTTACTTTAATAGTGGAGGTTTAACAAAAAGAGATGAGATTGCGTACCACAAGCAGTTCGAAGCAATTGCGGAGACACAAGAGCCCTCCCGCGCCAGCAACATACGCGACTTTGTAAGGAACGAAGTCTAGAGGTGCAAGGCGTTGCCACCTATAATTGGCAAAATCAAAAGCACAACACTTGCGGCCATAGCTTTGGGAGAACACCATAGGGAAGTAGGGCATGTGTACCACAGTAGGAATTTGAGCTCGCGTAGTCAAGAACCGTGGGGAGGCAATGAGGGTGCGCCATCTCTTGCAAACACACCGAGCGCGGATGAGCGCCGGGAGGGGCAAGTGCACCAGCACTCGCTCCACGGCTTCTATGGGCAACTTTTCTTTCTTCAAGGAAGAAGGGTTTACCAAAATTTTGGTGGTTTGTTGTTTCTTGGCTTCGTAGTTCCGTTTGGCCATCCACCGGTTCATCATCCCAGCACTATTGCGTCGGTCATTGCTCCCTTTCCAAAAGCGCTTCCAGAAACTCCGAGAGGACTCCATCATAGATTTTACTACACTAATTTGTCCAAATTGTGCATATGATGCTAGTTTACCAAAGTCACATTATTTTGAATCAGTGTAGGTTAAAATATTACTGTATTGTACCAATTTTCACGTATGTATTGATAATTGTTTATGTGATGCTAAACCCACTCAGTATTGAATGGGACGAATCAGTGTACCTCGTGCCTTCGCTTGGTCACATTGTTTCAGGCTATCTTTCAAGGATTATTTGAGGTCTGTCTCCCACTTGGCAGAGGAGGCTTGAACCTTGTTCTGTGAACTGGATCATCGCTTCTTCACTAACTTGAATCAGGTTTTTTGGTAGGCTTTTCAACCAATTTTCCTCCATGTTGTTTGATTTCTACACATTCTGTATCAACTATTCTTGACTGATCATTGCTGTGAAGCCCACACTTATCTTCGTTCCTTTCGGAATCGAAAACTGCTGGACGAGGATCATCTGAATTGCTCATTCAGTTGGTGCATCGTAAACCCCTTCAATCCTGACTTGCCATTTTTGTGTGTCAAGGTTTAGGAGGTGAGGGTTTTGTCTTTAAATATATATGCATTTTGTGCATGATTGACTCTGCAAGTGGCGAGCTTGGGTTTCAGAATTAGAACATGTATTTCTAGGTTTGGCGCTAAAAGACCAAGGTTTTGAGATGCACAAATCAAATCGATCATATTTTGGAAATTAGAATTCGAATGGGACCAAATTGCATGTGCTGGTCAGTAAATACTGAATTTGGACAAATCAAAAAGCAACATATGATGTACGTAGTGCTGGAACATCTTAAAAGTATTTGAGGCTCAATTTGGGTTTCTCAAAGTATTTGAATTCTGAACGCAACATGATCCCTAGCATGTGAAGATAGTAGTTGAACATTCTTGAACATAATTGTACCTTGGAGGTCATTCGTTGCGAAGGCGGCAAGGGCGGCAAAATCTTGGAGCCAGGAATTGTTTGTAGAGAAAGCACACCAAAGCGACGAGGAGGATCCCTCCCACCACGTAGAGTGCCTCAGGTGGGATGTTCATCTTGTTCATTCATGCTGGCCTTGAACTCCAATTGGATCTGTACCGATTGTGACATGCCTCACCCTGAGCTTTCGGTGAATGGGTGCGGCTGCACAAGCGAGAGCTGCCACTCTCACCGGCACCTAGCCATGCAACAGAGCTTTTGCACTATGACACAGGAAACGGAACCCTACAATCATCACTGAGCCCACCATGAATCCAATTGGTGATAAGTTTCGGACAAACTTGCTAATTGGAATTGCAATTGTGAACTGGCAACTGTGAAGAACTCATCAAGAAGGTGGCGTCTCTTCACATCTCTTCACATCTCAAGGAACCCTTCATGCTGAACGATTGTGGTGCAACATGAACTGAATATTTTTATTATTAATAATAAAAAAAAACAAGCTCCAGCTGTAATGCAAAAACTAATTCGGTGGCCATGTTAGAGCTTTGCCGTAGGTTATTTTCATCTCTCTTATGCTTCGTTGCTTGAGGTGGGCATTACAGTATTAACCCTTGAGCGTCCCAGCGTCTCAAATATGGCCTGTTTTGGTTGTCTTGTTTGACTATTATAATATTTTCGATGGTACATTCAAAACATTTGTCCATTTCCCTGTAACTTTGAGCCTATCTCCACCATGGGGATCACTTTTTAGGTGTCAATTTGATTGGAATGAGTTCAGAAGGGTCCTGATTTTGGTAAACATGTGTTGTACGCTCAAGGGTTAAGTTCTAGAGTTTAGGGTTTAAAAGAAATTGGCGATGGTTTTTCATCGACACTAGAAATTTGCCAACTGAGCAATCGCCTGAGCCTCACTTGTCTCCTTCTTCGAGCATTTAAGCAGCCTTTGCGGGATCGGGACTTTCACAGAAGGCAAAATTTGGAGTGCACCAAGCTAAGCTACACATCATCATTGCCTTTGAAACATCTCAATTTATCATAATCTTTGGACTCTTGATATTGCTCAAGCTACTCATCTTTCGTTACCTCTTGACCCTTGCTGCAGCTTCTCATGAGACTACTGGGAATTGCATGCGGTCGGTACTCGTAAGTAAAGAATGATTTTGCGGGCTTCTGAATTTGCCAGTTTCTTTCAAGCTTTAGGGTGGTTGGAAAGGTCTCGAAGCTACAAATGTCGATTGTTTCTTTTAGGCATCACACAGCTGTATATATTGAAGAAGAGATTCTTGGCAGCCCAAAATGGTTTCTTCGCTGGAGTCGATCAAACAATTAATCCCACTCATATTGACCGTATGTGCGCTTGCCACATTCTCTAGTGCAAGCAGATTAATTTCCCGACGTTCCAATAGTTCCGTTTACCAACATAAAAATTCTGATCAGCCGAAGAGGTTCGCGTTGTGAAGAAATTGGCTAATCTACATATTCAAAGCTGCTGAGATCGATATATTTCAGCTTCGGTCCAGCATTTGTTGAAGTGGCGTGAGATCGATAGATCGTGAACCTCTGGACATCCAGATTTTAGGACAGCAAGGATTGTAGCACAAGTTTACTGAAGAATTGAACTTACAGTAGGAAATGCCAAGCCTCTGGTTTCAGTTTTTTCAGGCACTATTCCGTTTCCTACTGCAGCAGGTCAAGAAGAAAAGTAAGTCCTATTTGCCCATGTCTTGTATCTCCCCATCGTCACCTACATTTCATGTTTTCATTAGTGCCAAATGCTTTTAGCATTCCAATGCATGATGGTTGTAAACTGCTTCGCATGCAGATTGTAGGATGTGTGTTAAGATATTTTCGATAGGCTTTATGCAGGAGGCTGGCTTTTATATAACTGATCCTGAAGATGTTTCGATCTTGTCATCTAAGCTGTGCCCATGCTGTCCTTGAACCAAGAAAAAGTATGGAGCCAGAATACTGTTCATCTTTTCAAGTTAGACTGGGTGCTAATGATGCTTCTAGCTGGAAACTTTGCAAAGGAGACAAAACAAGTACTAGGTCTAATCTGTAGCTTTCTTTGATGACAGTGGTCGTGGCAACCCAGCTTAATTAACCCTTTAACCCTTCAAAAAAAAATGACGTTGCAGACTATTTGGTTCAGATGGTCAATGAAAGTCTTTTTTTTTCATATCAAAGAATGGATGATTTTCATGTAATTTTCGTGTTTGCAACTTTATTAGTGTAAGTTGTATTCACATCATTGAGTTAAGTTGAAGTCGTGTTATTTGGTTTGTGTTTTTATACAACATAGTTTTTCAAAAAATATGGTAAAACTATACCATGTATTTCAATTATGGTATAGCTTTTTTTGTCCTTATAACTTGATTTTCACATTCAAAATGATTTCTTTTAGCTGTTGAGAAAAAATAAAATAAACGAAGCTTCTAAAGTGTAGTACTTTGCTTGAAAATTTTGAAAAAATACTTTAAAATAGTGTTATATTGAAATTTGAAGTTGAAGATCTATAACCATGTTTCTAAATATGTCGTGTCAAAAAAACATGTATTTATAATATAATTTTTTATAATATGAACGTATTTCTATTATGAAACTTTCAAATTTTTGAAGCATGTTTTGTATTGGATATGAATTTTTTTCACTTTTTCTTCAAAACTTCATGATAATTTCAGAATTTTACAAGAAAGTCTGAAATTTTGTGACATATACTAGACATGTGATTTCATCTTTGAAAAGTAAAAATAAAATATTTCACTCATATAAATAAAAACAAAATGGAGGATACAAAGTGGAGGGTTTTGAGGATTGACTACATAGATATGGGCTCCGTCCTTTAAATTTAGAGTTAGAGACCAAGAAGCCATAATTTCATAATTTGGTCTCGTATTTTTTAGAGAAATTTAAAAGGTACATAGAAAATTTTTACTTATTTTCAAAAACTTATTCTTTTCGAGCAACACAAGCAATGTTCTTCACTCACTCTCGTAGTATAAATTTTTTTTTAAATTAACATTATATTTTCCATAGTATTATTAACCAAAATGGTTGTCTTAAAAACTATGAATCCATGGTCTTTGAGGGATTAACTTGCCATCAAGGGGTGCACTATAATGAAGCTTCTACATATAAAACAACATTTGGGAATATCTTGTACACTCGAGTGTCACACAACCATTGATTGTGGTATATTTAGTCATACATTCAAGCAATGCCAATCATTTTTTGGGACTCCAAACATTTAGATATTTAGATTAACACATTCAAATTAAGAGGTCATGGTGTACCTATATTTTATTGCAAGTTCAATTAGGTGAGATTGGTATATTAATTCCTAAAGGAAATTGGGAACCATGGGTGTTCTCAAATGTGTAAAAATGTAAAAATGGCAAAAGAAAGGTTTGCACAAGATTTTGAACTTTACTAAACCAATCTTGTATTAGCATTGTGGGTCAAATATAGTACAATGGAATCAAGCATGTGAAAGTAGGGTGTTGTATTTTCTAAGACTATGTAATGACTAGATACACAAGTCATGGCAATTATTAGATGTTGACATCATAGGTTTTCCTTAAGCCCTCTTGGGAGAACATAAGACAAAAATCATAATGATGCATACTTAACATTAAAAATTTTGATACATTAGGTTACCGCACAACAATTAATGGCCTAGTGCATGCAATGAAAGCTTGTTCAATATAAGTTCATCTTAAAGCAATCTTTAGGTGAAGGAGTTCCAAACACCTTAGTGCTTCCAAGTTTGTCCTCAATTTCAACATTGAAATGGAAATGTCTTATAGAATTTAGTCTTTACATTACATTGCCAACCAATGGTTGACAATGGAATTTGTACATTCACAAAGCCATTGGTGGCATGGGATCATGTGAACAAGGGTCGTGATTTGATTTCATGTTAGGTCCTTTCAAAATTTACATTATATGCATTGTATCATAAAAGTTTATAGATTATCACTACTTATATATTGATTGTGGCCATTTTTTTACACAAATTTGTAAATAATAATCATGGTACATGGTATTGAAGCTTGATTGGAGAACCCCACAATGAATTGGCCATTCATGATACATGTCTATGGAAGTGTCAAAGAAGCAACAATTACCCTGTAGATCATGACCAACGACAATGAGTTGAGGATGTAAACCACTACAAAGGACTAATTTGATGTCTAATGTAGAAATTTTCAATGTTGGCTCCACTGTTTGTTGTAGGCAACATAATGTGCAAGAACCTGCACATGTTGATGCCATTTAGAAGTCATTAGGTGTAGATAGAGTGATAGGGGTTGCTCTCATCATTCTAGGCATTCTACCCATTGGAGGAGTCTTGCATTTTCTACATGCTCTTAGCTATAGATGTTGACCTAGTCATTGTTGTTGAAGAGGGCATTGCTACAAATAAAGTGTCACATGATGTTGTAGGCATCGTACCTATGGCATGATTGCTATTAGTAGAATTTGAAAGGCCAATTGGTCATGTCAAATCAACTTAGAGTACACAATATAGTGAGGTGGAGAATATATGTTCCAATGATACTTTTGAATTTACTATAAGAAACTAGAGTTTTTTTATATCTAAGTTGATAAATTTTAGGTAATATCAAATGTAACAACCTATATTTTTATGTCAACAATAATGTCCAATATAACATCAAGATGTTACATCAGGCATCATTGTTGGTATAAAATATAGATTGTTACATTTGACGTCACTTAAAATTCATCACCTAAAACACAGGTTTCTTAGAGTGATTTTTGTGTCTATCCTCTTAGAAGGGAACCACCTACAGGATCCTTCAATTGGCATATGAAAAAAAGAAAGGGGGGCCATGACTAAAAAACTACGGTAGAAATTGTGCTATAGGCCAAGGCCAAGTATCAAATGAATGTGGATGTGGAACAAAAGAAATGCATGCTTTGACACTTCTTCCTCATTTTTTTTTCTATATTTGGCACTTTTGTTCCCAAAGAGCTCAACAAATTCATCTTAAATTTCCTCCATTTCAACACCTCCAAGATTTGGGAGAATAATGTATTCCTTTTCATTGAACAACATATGATGATTCACTTCTCTCGAACTTGTCCTATTCAACCAACCTATTTTTTCCACCTTCCCAAATTTGACAATGGATTTCCATGAACCTCATTCCAATGTCTTGGCATTTTGATCCAACAATATATTCTTCATTGTTGGATGAGGTTTAAGTACTATAGCACATGTAGGTTGTTTTTGTATGTATTTTTTTTCCACCATCAAATCCTCATTTTATTGTTAGGCATATAAGTGTAAGTGTATTATTTAGTGGCAAAAGTAATCTATAGTGATTCTTTTTTATACAAGGAAGGTACATATAATGTTAGGGATGGAAATAGAGATTCCCCACATGGATTATCATTTTTGCAAAGTTGTTGACTACTACAAACCAAATATTATTGTAACACAATTTTGATTATAAAATATTATAAATGTTTTAAGTCCTCAAGACATGTACCATTAGATTGAAAAATTCAACAACTAACATCTTTTATTTGGAGATCATTTTAGTATCTAATCTTTAAAACATGTTCAGATATGAAACCATACGTATAGAATACAAAGCCATTTGGCAACTTCTCCAACATATAGGAAGGTGCAATAATGGTCTAACGGGCACTTTACACAATGGCCCAAAGTCAAGAGGCCGTCCATTTCCACCAATTAGATTGTTGAATATTTAGTTTCTAGCGATCTAACAGATGGAAATTGACGGCCTCTCAACCTTTGGCCATCGTGTGAAGTGCCCTAAATTAAAAAAACTCATGTCGTTGAATCCTACTCAACATGAATACATATTTTTTCAAACCCTTAAAAGACGAGCCTGTGACCGTGGAAATCATCCCTTTTGGCATTGTGTGAATAGTTAGTTTTAAATAATCCGAAAGCACTCATTGGAAGTCAAACTACTATACAAGGCCTCCCCTTTCCATGCAAATTCCGAGGATGGATTCTATCCTATATACAAGGATTCTCTGTCGTTCATCCACCAGAAAATGGCCGTTGCATCGTTTGTAGGTTAACCACCACACCCGTCAATTCATGCACAAGTCTTCTATGTCCACTACACAAAAACAATACCATGTTGCAACCCAAATTGGGCTTCTCAGATCTTTTAAGGGTCAAAGGTCTTATTATCCGAAACCCAAGGACAGTTTGGAAGCGTAACTCAGAGCATGTGCTTCATCTAATATTCTTCCTTTCTGATCCGGTCTGTAATTTAAGCCCTTGCTTTCCCCCCTTTTGGCAAAGTGGTGTTAGTCGACCAAATGATGCCGGATTTCATGGTTAGGTCTTCCAAATCTTTTTGCACTGCTTTGACAATGCGCTTTTTTTCTTTTTCTTTTTTTTCCCCCTCCCCTTTCTTCCTTTCTTCCTTTCCTTGAGGGTCCTACACCATTCCTTCCAAGTTAGCCCTCCCTGAGATCAGTACAAAGTGCGATTGGAATCCTGTTTTATATCCATTGACATTCTCTTACGTGCCCCTGTGGTGGATGTGGAATGTCTTTCAACGCAAGAAGTAGTTTCTCATGTCGCTCTCCTTGTCGCGGGCTTTTCCTGTAGGACCTTGGACAAACGGAGTCTTTGATTCCAAAGACAAAACCCCTCGCTCTTTCACACACTTTTTCTCTCCCCTTCTCTCTTTTTCTTCCTCTTTCCCAGCGCCACCCAAGGCACCTCCAAATTCAATTCAATACACATCCATGAGTGGTCAATGAGCTGACTCTAAACTACGTCTAAAACTTGTTTGGAGATAGTGACTCAAAGTTAGGCTGTTGAGTCTACTTGAGGGGATAAAATGAATTTTTTTTTAAATGGAATGCACCATGGCCACCATCCTGTTACCCTGACCCATAATGCACGCACCAAGCACATGATGGTGAGCTCTGGACATGGAGACACTTAACTGAAGAACCTCCAACTCCCCCCCCCAACTGCCACAGTGACCTACTCACTCCATGAATTGATTTGAATCTCCCCTCCTCGTCATCACAAGATCAATAGTTGCACCACTCACTCCAGCTTTATTACCCACTTTGATGTCAGAGAATATTGAGCCCATTTTTCCAAATCCAAGCCCTTGATGCTATGCATACCTCCCTGTGAGTTACCCTACCCTTTGCGACTTCCAATGCGCGGTCCCATCGGATATGGGAGCCATGAGGGCCGCACATGAGGCCTTAAGGCGAAGGTACCCATAACCAATCCAATAGGCAATTCTGGACATGGTCTGGAAATGGTGCAAGGCAAAGCTAATTCTTATTTTTCAGAGGTGCATTGATAGAAAGGATGGGGATCACCCCACCCCACCCCACCCCACCCCCCAAAAAATTGATGATTTTATCGTATGAACTATAAAATTTTGAGAGGCAGAAAGTACTTTGGACCCATAGGCAACCGCTAGATGCTTCTAATTTTGACCTTGGCCAAATGACTTTCCTGCTCCACTGCTTCCTGCTTCCATGCTCACCACTTTGTGGCATGTATAGTGGTCTTACTAGTTGGAACGCATTCCAAGGCTTGGTTGGAAAGTAAACCCAGCCTTGGTGGGAAATAGAGCACCCTACAGGTTTGCACATGGGTACGTGATCGGAAATGGATACCTCCACCTTGATACCCTATCGATCACCCCCCCTCGATCAGAAGTAGTAAAGTAATAGGCTGCCCAGGAGCGTGGGGAGTTACCCATTTTGATCCACAGTGAGGAGCCGAATAGGATACACTCCAGACCTGGCCAGGCCACAAGTGAGTGTAGGAGTCCAAAGAGTACTGTAGTGCTTCCACCTGACCCAACCTTTGGTTTTGTAAAATTTTCCATCGTGTATTTCTAGGCCCTTTCTTTGAGGAGCCTCTTGTTAGTAGATGAGCAATAAAAATGCTACAACATGGAAGTGCTGCCAAAACGGTCCTTCTATGCTGCACAGAGGGACGGGCAGAAGGAGGGAGGGAGTTAGGGAGGGACGCACAGACCCTTCCGCCGGCCAGGCGAAAAAGGGGCCAATCCCCATCCTTGTACCAGGCCGAATATGCGGCTTCTTCACATGCAACCCAGAGGGGAGACCTTTCCTCGTCCCGGCGCAGGGTTCCACGCTCCCCGCTCCTCACCCACGATCCTCTTCTACGAGTCCGTTTCCATTGGGAGGTGGGGGCTAGGCCGGGGCCTCCAGCCTCCAGCTCTGGAAAAGTTGAAAACATTCTTGTGCCTTCGGGACCCCCAAACCGTAAGCAGCTGGCTTTCAAAAGTGTACGTCACCTTAAGATTTTAGAGTTTTTTCCCTCCTCTTTGCCCCGGGTCAACATAGATGGGCCTCAAGATCCAGTTACCAATGGAAACAGGCTCTAACGTATGATCCTCCTCTAGCCTATGATCCGGCCCTAACCCATGATCCTCGTTTTAAGGGCTTCCTTATATGCTCACCCAATGGACAAGTATACAACTAATTCAAACAAGAAGACAAAAGCGGCTCCACCAATTGTCTTACCAAGGTGGGCAAGTAGGAAAGGAGGAGCTAAAGTTTCATCGATACCAGTAGACAACCTCATTGGTGAAAACTAGTGAATCTAATACGTGTGAATTTATTTTTGTTTCCCTCCCCGACCTACCAAGTCCACATGAAAGTGCAATGCTTATTTTTCCCTATAGCACTTGCTGTACTACAAATCCCCCTAATGACCAATACATGTAAGGAGGCCCTAACCCATGATCGATTGGGTAATACCTAATAACATGCCCCCCCGTTTGCTTGGGCCCATTGGAACTCCAATGATCCTGCCAATGATATCTGCGCATGTGGTTCCACCTTCTTCTTTAAATTTTGGCAGAAGCATCACTAACGGAGCCACCACTTGTTCTGCGGCGGGTATGGAAGGGAAGACATGTGACCCCAAATGGACCCAAGCGAGCCCACAATTCAGGCCACTGGCAACTTGGGGGATCCCATTTGAATCAGTTCATTCAGTGTTGCGGCTTGGTAACGGAACGGAAGTTCTCCTTGCATGGAGTCTGGAGTTGGGGCTCAAAGTGTTGGAATTTGGGATGAAAAAAATGTTGGAATTGGGGTGGAAAGGGTCCGTCGTAACGAACCCAAGCCCAATGGAAAGCCTCTCTTCCGGATCCAATTTGAATCAGTTATGTTGGTGCTTTCAAACGTAGATTTGATTGCATTGAGTGTGGAGTTGGGGCTCAAAGTGTTGGAATTTGGGATGAAAAATGTTGGAGTTGGGTTGGAAAAGGACCGTTGTAACAAACCCGAGCCCTTGAAAGCCTCTCCTTGGGATCCAATTTGAACTAGTTTTGTTGGTACTTTTGAATGTAGATTTTTTTTGCATTGAGTGTGGAGTCGGGGCTCAAAGTGTTGGAATTTGGGATGAAAAATGTTGGAGTTGGGATGAAAAGTGACCATCTAATGAACCCAAAGCCCAATTCAAAGCTCAACCTTGGGATTCAAAATTTGAGTCAGTTTTGTTGGTGCTTTTGAAATGTAAATTGCTTGTGTTGAGTGTACAATTTGGGGCTCAAAGTATTGGAATTTGGGATGGAAAACATTGGAATTGGGTTGGAAAGTGACCGTCTAATGAAGTACAATGAACTAGCCCATGCAAGCTCATGCACATGGCAAAAGATTCATTCATTGTTTCCTTGACAAAGGGGTGCTTTTAAATTTGCATTGGCACCATGTAGGGAAGGAAGAGAGTCACATTAGTATCCAAAAGGACAAGAATAGTCCCCATCTATGAACTATAATGAAAAGTTAAATATATATTTTTTGCTTTAATGACCTTTTTATACTTTTCAATATGAATTGACTCAAATACTAATGAAACAATACTCTTTGATTCGCCATTCTACTATAGAAAAAAAAACAAGAGCATTTTGACCACAAAGCTTTGTTCACTCCAACCAAACCTCACCATGCTGTGCAATGTGAATATAGGTTGTAGATTGGATTTGGAAATGATGATTTGGAAACCAAAGAGTCAATGCTATAGTCTTTGTCCAAAGGACAAAAACAATGAAAATTCAATCCCACTAGTCAAAATATGTGCAACTACTAAACAATTCACAAATGGTCTTCCTACCTTGAGTTATGTTATGTTAGGATGTTCTAAAAGTGACCTTGCTCCAAAAGCGACCACTAGCACAGAATGATACATTTTGCTTTCTTTAATATACCAATAGTATACATCTTAGGAGGAGGTCACTTTTAGTGACCACTGCATTTCAACTTCAAAAATTCATAACTAATTCCACAAACTCAAGCTCCAAAGAATATGAAATGACCAGGTTCAATGCCAATTCCATTTTTCTTCCTACTACAAAAATTTACTGAAAGTGGTTTCAAGGAGTTTATCCTCCCTGCCCAAACACAATCAGATCTTAGAAGGGCACTATCCCTTCAAAAAGATGTGAACACCTTATTCAACTTCAACTTCTCCCCCTCCCCCTCCTGGGAATCCAAAGTCATTGATCTTGCATCAAAAAAAAATTCGCCACTCTTGCAAATGTCGTTGATCCACTGGGAAGTCCAGAATTGTTGATGTTTGTCAAGTGGATGATCTTGGCCATTCAAAAACAGATGTAGAATATGGGTACAGAATATGGGCACAATGCATAGATACAAAATATGGTACATAGTGTGGGTATAGAATATGGGTACAGAATACGAGCACAATAATGTGGGTACAAAATATGGATATAAAATACGATGTAGACTTCGACAAATATAATTATAGAATTCAATTAAAATATCTCATATTGAATGCATTAAGAATTGAGTTTCAAAAATAAAGTGTGCGGGGGTGGAGAAGGGATTATCTATACCTTAAATCAGGCTGTTTGTTTTGTTTTGTTTGTTTGTCACCTTGAGATCTCCCGGACCGTGCGTCCCCCGGTTGCGTGCTTGGTACTGTCGGAAAGCCCTCGGCGAGGAGGGGTGCACTGGCTTAGTTTCGTGGTGTTCGGATGTACAGTGTGATAGTTGTTAAATTTTGAAGCTTTTTATGAACTAAACAATTAGAAAACTACTTTTACTTTTGTTTGGACTGTGGCCATGGCAGAGGGCACACTAGTATATAGAGAGAGATATGGATATACGAATTGAATTGAAAAGTGGCATTTTCTCACTACGTATGTACCCTATATAGGAAGGTCGCTTCAAAGAGTAGACTACCGGCTACGTTCAACACGGTAGGCCCATTCATTTTTCACAAACTTTGAACGACATTTGCTACGATACGGTAGTACTTAAACCAAGGGGGGCTTGGACCGGGTCCTTGGGGGCCTTGTTGTTGTACGTCCAGAGTTGTTGGGTAGGGGTAGGGGTAGGGTGGTGGGCCTCGGGGGGTCCTATTGAATTAAAGTCTCACCTAGTTGACATTCCACGACTGTGCGGTGCGGTGCTGTGCGGAAGGAAGGAAATCATTACCCCCCCTCGGCCTTGCCCCGTTGGTTTTTGGTTTTTGGTGTTTTCCCCTTGGGTTTGCTTGCCTTGCCGTTGGCAGATCGTGGCCGGGGGCCAGTTCCGAGCATGTTGTCCAAGCCGTGGTAATGCAGTAGGACCAGTTTGATTGCCCACGGGACTGGAAAAAGCTTGAGTCATAGGCCCTCACTCATGGCCCAAAACCTGCGCACCTTGTCGGGCCTTGGCTGCACATGTTCAGCCCCTTCAGTGGGGGCCCCTAGCCCGTAACACACAATAAATTAAAAAAAAATTGAGAGTTTCAATAAAGGAAAAAAAAAAGAAGAAAAAAAAGAAGGAAAAAAAAAAGGTTCACTTGCTATGGAAAAATGAAACCACAACTGGTTAATTCAATGTGAGTATTTCTAATTGCATAAGTTTTGTATGTCTAATACTAGAAAATTCAAGTTTTTATGTTGATTTGGTCACTTTGATTTGGTTCACTTTTTTTGGTGAACTTTTGTTGATTTCTGTCCAAATCAACAAATTGCTATCCAAATCGGCTTAAAAGTGAACCAAATCAATGAAGAAAATTGGATTTTTTAGTAGATGTTTTTGTCATTTGATCTTAGCGATGGATTATAAAGTTTTAAGCCTTTGTTGCAAAATATCCCAATCCTCATTGGATTGATCATTATATTAAGGACCATTATGAATTCAAGTTAAAAACAAGATTGGTAGATCCAATTATTGATTGGGAAAAAACTCTCAAAGAGTTTATGTGCACTTAACCTCTAAAGCCCCGAGGGTGTTTCCTATCAAAAACCACTTAGAACTACCACTTCTATTGCATTCACCTAAGAAAACCAAATTGTAGGATCTTATACTTAACTTATTTGAAAACATGTGGAAAATATTTCATCAAATTTGACCACATAGATTGCAAGACATTTGCATCCAAAGTGAAGAAAACAAGTTTTTTTGCAACTTGCTTGACTAGATTTTTTGACTTTGAACCTTTTTAACTAAAAAATTTTGCACTAATAATTTTGATTTTCTATTGAATAGTTGAGTTGAGAATCTAAGGAAAAAAATTCAACAAAAAACATTTAAATTTCACTCATTAGAAAATTATTAAGTAGAAGTAGGTTAAAGATTGAAGGAAAACTTAAATCTGAGTAATAGCTTTAAGATGGAATTAACATATGATAATCCCAACAATGAGATTGTTGTAGAAAGCAAATTTAACCTTGCCTAAATTTTTTTTTGGATAAATTTGTAAAAATTGCATTCACAAATGAATCATATGAGTTATTTTTTCAAGAAGATGCTTAGATTGCCTAAAAAACTAAGATTGTCCATAACTTTCTCATGACTAGTCCAAATAGAATGAATCCAAGCTTCAAATGTATACAAAAATATATGATTTTAGGAGAATTTTTTTAAAAATATTTTGCCTTTTTCTGATTTTTTTTGTGCTGCTCGTTGACTTTTGATTTTGGCTTATTGTGCCATAACTTTTTCTCCCAAGCACCGATTGAAACAAAAATTATTTATTCACAAAGCTCTTAACAAACTCCACAACCTCAAAAATCTCAAAAACATTCACTACAAATTGAGACAATAGGAACCTACCAGAACCCAAATTGTCCCCCGTAAGAGGACAAACAATCCTTTAGGGGTTAAATTGCACTCAAAGTGACGATTTTTACCCCTAAGTTAGATCAATTTTCCAATCTATCAATGATGTTATTCATGTTGTTGTTTTGTATTTTTTCCAAATCTATAGATACATAAATATACTAGTTTCTCAGCCACAACTTTATAGTTAAAAATTTTCATATCTTTGCAAAATCTCTCTCTATATACATTATGATTAAAAACATAGTTGATATTAAAAATTATTCTACATTCAATTTCAAAAATCCAATTGGTTTCATTTACAAAATGTAAATCTTTTTTTTAAAGTAAACATCACCTAATTTTTGAATATTTTTTTAGAATTCTCAATGATTCAAATTAGGAATTAAACACAAATAGGTGTTGGCAAGATGGTGGAGGGAGAAAATCACAAATGTAAATTATAATTTAACACTAATCCTATTATGTTCTATATTATTGATTTATAGATGATAAACTAAGTATTTTAGGTCAACGTCTCATCTTAATATCTTTTCATCTACACAAGTAATAATTGAATCTTTAAAAGTTATAATTTTTATAATCAATTTGATGAAATTGAAGAAATTTATAGATTTATTCAAACATAATAAATAAAATGTGAAAAAATTCCAAATAAGGATTCAAAGCATTGATCAAATTATTTTGGGTACTATAATGCCTTTTTAGATTTGGCCTTGAAGGTGCTCATTATACATAATACTTGATATTTTACATTTGTTCTCGAGTCTATATTGTGGTTACAATATAGTATAGAATTGGAGATGAAAAGGTTGAAATCGGGTTGAGAAGTGACAATTTTATGAATTCAAATAATACATCCATGTGATTTGTACCTTTGGCAAAAGATTTGGTCATTATTTTCCTCGATCTTTAAGGACACTTTGGGATAATCTTTGCAACCGCATAGGGCATTAACAAAGTCACTCAACATAAAAACAAACAATAATAGATGGCAACAAAAGGAAGTTTTATGTTTTTGCTCTGATATACTTAAAACAAATAAATAAAATTAATCAAAAATTAAATATTATATTTTTGATTCACAATTCTAAAGCAAAACAAAGATGAAAAAATTAAAATCCAATAAACGTAAATATGTGCAATTCCAAAGGAACAACAATGGATCATCCCACCTTAGTTATAGAGTTTGTAACATTACCTTCATCACTACACAATCGAACTTCAATTTGTGCACATCAAAAACCTAGTTGGTTATTAAAGTTACTACACCTAAAAACAATCAAATAAGCAATTCAGCATAGTTTGCATTATTATATTGAATTTAGGTGGGAGGTGCTTATTGGTGGTCAAAAGAGAGTTCTAATTATTTCAAAATGCATTTTGGGGACACCATATGAATAAACTATGAATTTTTGAATTACTTAAAATAGGTATTTTAAAAACCAACCCTGCACTCTCATGAATAGTATTGAGAAGATATTTTAAATAGGAATCCATAGTATTCAATATTAGAAAGTTTTTTGTTTCAAGTGTGTAGGATGTTAAATGCCTTGTACAAACTCTATGGTCAAGGTTTATCTCCCCCTAACTAAGGGTAAATATTAAAAAAAGTACCTCTATCTTGTAGTTAGTTAGTGTATTAAGTTCTTCACCTCTTCTACACCAAATAGTAAAATTGGATTGCTTTGACAATTAGATTACCTTATCTTAATCAAGTTACCTCATGACTCATTGCATATCCACATAGAGGCAATGTGACTCTCTAAACTTGGGCCATGAACCAATGTACCAACCCATGCAACACACATGATTCCTACATTAGTGCATCCTTCTACAATAATCGTACATATTTATATAGTGTAGAATGTCAAGAAATTAAGAAAAAGCAACCTATTTCACTATTTAGTGTTGCTAAGTTAGAGCCTCCAATTCCAAATTTGAATCCCGAATATCCAAATTTTATCATGAGTGGCAAATAAAAAAACTTCTAATATATAAAGACTTTGTAGGATACCATTTAATAGCCTGCTTTTGCTTCAAGTGTATTGTAGAACCACCCATAGTTGACCATCTAATTGATTCTACACATATTCTGGAATAGTACAAGGCAATGTAAATTTACTATCATGTCAAAAATTAGAAATGATGAGCATTGCCAATTTTTTGTGATTTTTTTTCACTAAATTCAAATTACTATAAACTTTTGAAGCCAAAAATTGGCCTCAATCCATACCCAATACACAAATTCTTCCAATTTCAATCAATCTAAAGATAATTTTTTACTCACTACTTCCTACTTTCTTACTCACTACTAACATTGAGACATGTGTCACAATCTTATTAGTCCCAACCTTGAAAAGAAGAAAAAATAACATTCCAAACTTGGATTGGAAATCTATTCCAGATTTGGTTGGGAATAAAGGAATTGACCCATTTCCAATCGTCAACCCATTTTCACAACTTAGACT
Organism: Climacium dendroides; assembly: GCA_950106755.1. NCBI lineage: Eukaryota > Viridiplantae > Streptophyta > Bryopsida > Hypnales > Climaciaceae > Climacium > Climacium dendroides. The sequence continues at coordinate 27,259,635 of OX467089.1, read as the reverse complement.
CTTCCATTTTTTATCAGCTCTATTATAGGTGCCAGCTCACGTATAGCATGGCCAACATGAGCAGCAAAAATGTCCATGAGGTGTATATGGAAAGCATAAAATGATCACAACGTGTACATTTGAAAGCCACAATGATCACCTACAATGATTTTGTAAGCAAACTACGGGTGGAAATTGATTTGCTTACAAATTGAGAATGGGACAAACAAAATCTTCGACACAAGAAAATCAATAAAAAATTTATTTTGGAGGGAAAAAAGTCAAAAAAATATAAATCTTTCTTAAATCTATTTCTCTACACGGGAAAAAAACTCTTCAAGCTTCCCTATACCACACATAGGCTGAATTGCTTAAGTGGTTGGAAATAGGTTGTTGTCCTGATAGTTGCACCCCATAAGGTAGGGTATGGATCCTTGGTTGGGAATGGGTGGTGTATTCTACCATAGTTACCTTAATTCTTTCCAATATTTAACCCTTAACCCCTAAAGTCCCATTGTCCCTATAGGGGACAAAATGGATTTCGGACAGGTTTTTATGATCTTAATTCTTATTGAATTTTTTTGAAACTTTCTCATAAGATAGAAAAAATTAAGAGCTTTTTGGGAATATAATTTTTATTTCAATTGGTGCCCAGGAACAAAAGTTATGCTACAATAATCTCAAAATGGGGGAGATCGGACAGAAAAAAGAACCCACAAAAAATTGAAATAAAATTTTTAATATTTTTTTTCTTGTAGATTATATTTTTTTTGTAAATGGGAAGCTTTGATTCATTCCATTTGGATTAGAGATGTGAAAGTTATGGAGCTTCTTGTTTTGTGGGCAATCATAGCAACTTCTTGAAAGAATTTTTTTTCTTTCACTTTGAATGCTAATATCTTTCAATCTATACAATCAAAAATTACAAAAAAAATTATCACATGATTTAAGACAAGTGTAGAACAAGATCCTATGGTTAGATTCTTAAAAAAAAATTTAATTTATTTTGTAGGTGATTGTAGTAGAAGTGATAGTTTTGAGTGGTTTTGGCAAAAAAATGGCCATTAGAACTTTAGGGGTTAAATGACATTTTCCAGCCAATGAATGAGAAAGAATCTCTCCATCCAGGATAGAAGTGCAGCTATTCATCCTCCAAATTTTGTGGGAAGTGCAACTATTCAACCTCCAAATTTTGTGGGAAGTGCAACTATTCAACCTCCAAATTTTGTGGGAAAAGGGAACGTTCTCTACAATAGCTTGTCACCCAATAAGTGCTTTTTTCATTTTTTTTTAAAGCCAACAATTCACACAGTATCCAAACAAATGATTTCCACGGTGACCGGCTCGTCGTTTGAGGGTTAAACTATATTTTTCGAATAGTTTGGTAACCCGAAATCAGTCAACAATTTGGAGTTCCCGAGTCAAAACCTCGATAGTAAGCAACCCTGCCTGCAGAGCGAGTGCGCGTAAGCTGCCCCAAATTGTGCCCAGCCATTGGGAACTCAGCTCGTCTGCCTGTGGAGCTGTTCCCAAGCTGTCATGAGGAGTATTGTAAGATACTACTGCTCTACAGAAGCCGAGGTTTTCTCAGCTGGCTGGGCTGGGCTGGGCTTCCTCCTCGTACTGCGCCCCATCCAAGGCAAATCTTCTTCTTCCGTTCTTCTCCTTATACTAATTCTGTTCCCTACCTTACCTCACCCAAGAGAGGCCGTGGCTGGACACACACACACACCTTTTTATTTTTATTTTTATAGTGGACACCAACCAAATGGGGCGCACATGAGATTGGGTTTTTTTTATTATAAACTACATTTGGGAAATGCACCAACCAGAATGTTCTGATGATTGAGGAATAGCACGCCCATCATAACCTAATCCCAACTTTGCTTTTGTCCACTTGGAAGAAAAGGGAAGGGAAAGAGAAGGTGTACCCATTCCTTTCATTCATAAACTAAAGGACATCCATTGTCATCGTCCCTTTGGTTGTTGCGTGTACTTTTAGAGGGATCGGGTGTGGAAGGTTTTTTTATTTCTTGAATGGAATGGCAAATCGAACGGTACGATTTTTCACATGTACTTGGGTCCATTCGATTTCCATTTTAAGGAAAAAGAAATGGTCACGGTATAGGTAATGGTCAAACTACGTGATTGCTTTGTATTTGTTGTTCGTAGGGAGGAATGTCTATTTGATCTTGTCTATTTGGATTATAATGTGTTTAGGGGGATTGACTTCCTGTGCACACAATTGCGATATTAATTTTAAAAAGAAAAAAAAAGATAGAAACACTTCAAATTGTGGAATAAGGAATGCACCTTTTGTCGTGTGTCTAAATAGTAGTAGGGCGGTGTTCCTTGAAGTTGTAAAACAGTGACTTGTCAACCCACTTCCACATTGAAAGAGTCGTAATGCAATGAATGTGTTGTAGTTTTCACTACATTATAATGCTTCCAAAAGGGGGGACATTAGATCCATTTAGGAGTAGGGTTTGCAACTGGTTTGGAGACAATTGGGGATATTTATACCTTAGTGTGGTGTTATGTTGCGTGATTCGTCATTGACCTCATCCATTTTAGAAAGGAGAGGATACCTTGCATTGAATAAAGTTATAATAGTGAAAGCATAGTTTATATAGACTAAGAAAATGACCCACAAAAGACCTACAACTAATCATGTGGGTCATCTCATAGGTCATGTTCTTGGTATAGTTATACCATGTCTTCACACTAGTGTAGCCACATCTACAATGAATGTGAGGAAGGTTTAGTATGTTGTTGCCTAAAATAGAAGCTAATATTATCATCTCTGGATTGAATCAATTTTTTTTAAAATTTCTATTTGTAATTTGCTAATAGAGAATACAACTCAATAGACCAAGCTTGAAGACAAATGTTATGGTGAGTTAGACCATGAGTGGGTCTTATCCTTGAAAAAGGCAAGACCTAGCACCAAGGTACTTTACCAAAAATGATTCAATTTATGAACTAATACTCAAGTGCATTCTTCATTTCTACAACAATAATGTTGAAAGTCATCCATATTCAACTGCTTCTTGACCTCAGAGTTAACATTAGGAAAATTTCAGGCCTCAAAGAGGCCATGAGTTTTGCAAACTTGGAGTGCGATTATTGAAGAAAAAAAAAGTATAAATAATATTTTTATTAAGAAATTAAAAAATCTGATGTGTCACTATTGGTGCCATGTCAGTGAGTGTCGTGTCAAATTGACATTTTTTTAAATATTTTTTTAATATGATATTTTTTAAATTTAAAAGATATTTTAAAAAAAAATTCCTGTAAAGTACTATTTGGAAGAATATTTTGGAATTGTTTTATGAATGGAAGTTGTAGATTTTGAGTTTGAGATTCCATCCATATGGTTAGATTCACCAATGCTATCACTAATATTTTTTTAATAAATTTTGAAATTTCTCTTAAATTTGATTGCAAGAAAAATATTATGTTTTTTTAGCACAATTTTTTGGAATGGATTTCAAATGAGGTTCGCTTGACATGGTGATTTTTTGAGATTTTTGTGTTCTTTAAATCTATGACCTCATTTTTGCAAATTTTGGCTTGGTCAACCACTTGACAAACTTTCACATTTGTAACTTTGGAAAAATATGTACTATACTAACTTTAAATCCAACCATTAGATAGGACAAGAACTTGATAAAGTATCTCCACAAATTAGGATGATTTTCATCCAAAGAAAAATGAGAAAGAATTCAGGAATATGGATTTGTTCATCATCCGGAAATTGGACGTAGGAGCACCCCAACTGAAGGGTTAACATTTATTTAGGCTTGGCATTACCAATATTTGTTATACTAAATTTTTTGTCTAGTTTGTCTTTTGTTTAGGCACTGTATCTCCAATGCTTCTTATAATCCAAGTAGAATTGTATACCAATCACTTGAATGTCGAATGTCATTTTCAATTACAACTAGTGTGCTCCATGCCGTTGCCACAACCATACCAAAAAAAGTAATTTTATATAATTTAAGATCCAAAAATAACTTTTAAAAAATCCATAACTTTCACACCATAGGTCGAAATGTCATGAAACAAAGTCCATGCACCCCTCCTCATTGAGGACTATTCAACAATACCAAACCTATGATTGGGAGACGCATAATCCAAGAGATCTCAACATTATAAACAAACAAACAAACAACCTAACTTAATGGATGGATCACTACTAGAAAATTTAGTTTTAAAAAAATTGATTTGGTCATGTTGATTTGTTTCATTTCCTTTGTTGATTATAGTTGAAATCAACAAATTACAATTCAAATCAATAGAAAAGTGAACCAAATCAACGCAACCAAATCAACCCAAAAAACTAAATTTTCTACTAGTGCATCATAGGCGGGATTTTGCACTTGCTAATACCGGAAATTTTCCAATAATCAACTATGATCTCCCATAAGGTAGGGGGCTCGAAATATGAGTGGGCATTAAGAACTGCCCATATAGTAGGTGGTTGTGAATGGATATGAAGTAGTTCTTAAATGAACCTTTGTAGTCCTTGAATGAATGGAAAGAAAAAAAGCATTGTTAATGACAAGAGCCAATCATACTCTTTGCTTTCCCATTTATCTTTAGTTCATGCAAGCCCTAGGGACATAAATAGGGACCTATACCACATCTCGTTTGAAAATTCAGAACTAATTCAGAAATGATCCAAAAAACATGAAACAACTTGGGTTAGATGCCACTTCCTCTTCTCTTTCAAGGAAAATTGACTGAAAAATATTTTTGAGAAGTTTCACCTGCCCCAAATTCAGTTTCAGTCCTTCGATGCTCGCTTTAACCTTAATTCTCCAACGGTCCAACTTTTGAAGTGTAGAGATGGTGAGTTGTTTTAGAATCCCCCTGTGGATCTCCCCTCTGACATTCAAGTGCGTGCAGGTCATATAGCTGAGCGTCCCCTGCTTCCCTTCCCGTCCCGCTCCGCTCCCTCCTTGTCCCTGTGGGCTACTCGACAAAGAATGATAATTGAAGGAGTCCAGTGAGGGCCTCCAGGAGGGGCTATGTCTGGTCTGGCCCTGGCCCTGTTAGTTAGTTAGTTAGGCAGGAGAAAAAAATGGGTGGACGGAGCGACCCAATTGATTCAACAATAACCGAGGTCGGTCTTTGCCGTTGAAGGCAATATTCTTCTCGCTGGGCGGGCGGACAGGCAGGCAGGCGGGCGGGCGGGCGGATTCATTTGTTGCAAGCCCCAATTATCTGTGTGAACAGGACACTGGCCAGTATCCTCGGCAGATTGAAGCACAGGCTCGGTTTACTATATAAAAAACGGAAAGCGATTATTATACGAACTGAACCATCCATGCAAGTACTGGAAAAAAAGATTAAAAAAACAGGGGGGGGGGGTAGGGGTGTAAGTTACTTCGATTTTTGGGGCTAAGTGAGAGGGCTGCCAATGGAGCAATGATCCATTCCCAGCTGGCTTGCGCCCTGGGGGGATGTTTTCTGTACATCACTGTCCATGGCTGGGCCTGACAAGACGCGGGGACGGGGCTTGACTCGCTCCCAATGGGGGGCGAAAATTCGGGTGAACAATCATTTTGGGGATCCAGGCAGGCAGGTAAGCCCCAGTTCAGTTGGGGGGCTCTCTCAGTCTCGGTCTCAGTCTGTCTGTCCAACAATGGGCCTCGTGACCCCGGGCCAAACCCCCAGCATGATTTTCGAACCCGTCGCTGGTCAATGAAAGGAACGTGGGCACTCTTTCAATTCAATTCACACCAAGAGAATGGCGGAAAGACACCTTGCGAGCATGTCGCGTTCAGGTAGAGGAGGGACACAAACAAAGTCCCCCATGTGAAGAGCTGGGGGAAAATCATTAGGGCAGGGGAAGTCAAACTCTGGAAAACAAATTTATTTTTTTCCAAGTCAATTTTCCTTGAAAGAAAAATGGAATGGAGCGTCGAACCCAAGTCATTTCATGTTTTTCGGAGCTTCGTGGAATTAGTTGTGAAATTTCGAAGTTGGAAATGTTGTGGTCACAAAAAGCGTCCACTGCCTGAAAATGTACACCATTGATATATTGTTGGTGCAATGAAAAGGTGCATTGTACAAACAACATACATTTCAAAGAGGTGGACGCTTTTAGAGCTTGAGTGTTGAGTTGACCAACCTCCGAACCTTGTCAAGGAAAGAAATGAAACCAAAAGTGAGGAGAGGAACCATGTTAGGTCACTAAGAAAGGAACCATAAGGGCTTTCTTCCATGTGGAGTTTGGGGTCGGGTGAAACTCACCAATCTTTGGTGGAATGAGGATTCTACATTGAATGGGGATTTGAAGGGGACCCATACTAATTAATCGACATTACACACTATACAAATATCTTCCTTTGTTGTACATCAATAGTTATTGAAGTATCCGAGGGATTGTACATCAAAATTCAAAACATCTAAAGTTTTTCACAATAAGTCCCTTTACTTTTTTTCTGGTCCCCATAATCCCCCCTATTCTGTGTAGAAAAAACGGACATCCATTCCGGTGGGCTTCCCCGGACTCCACATGGAAGCTTGCCCTAAGTTGTGAGGCCGGCGGAGCTGCAATGTGAGCTTATTAAGCTTCCTATGTAAGTTGTGGAAGAGGGAGTGGGGCAGGTCCCAATGAATCAGTTTAATAAGCTTCGGTCGCAGATCATGAGAAATGATGGCATGCCCATTTTCTGCTGGGGGTGGGGGCGCGCTCTGGGGCCTGGCAGATCATACATGATCACTGACTGTGGCCTACTGCTGTGGCCTTCTGTTAGAGGTAGGGTGTTGATGAAGCGTCCTTCTAATCACTGATGCAGATGATCCGCATTTTCAGAAGGATTGCACAGCTCAGAATATTTGGCAGTCAATTTTCCTTGAAAGACGAGAAGAAAGAGCATCCAAACCACTTCGTTTCGTATTTTTCGGACTCTTATTGAGTTAGTTATGAATTATTGAAGTTGGAATTGGCCCTCCCAATTTGTCATGTGTTGTTGTGGGTACATTGAAACATCCAATTGGTACCCACGTGTGGTAATCCTCGAAGGACATTGCAAGCCTGATGGGGGCATTTGAGAAAGTCAAACTTGAATTTTCTACATAGTTCTTGATTTGAAATGTTTTTAATCCTTAAAGAACCAAGGAGTTCACTTCAGGCTTTTTGAGAATTTGGGTAAGCTCCATTGACTTTGTAGTTTGCATGAAATTTTTTAGGATGGATTCTCCTCCTCATAGTCAACATGTAGAGCTTTGTTTCATGTCATTCCAATAAATATTGCAAAAGTTAGAAGTATTTTTTTAAATTTAATTTAATGTCAAACCAAGTAGCAAAAAATATATTCTAAAAAATATAATTTTCTTTTTTTGAGATTTTATAGATTGATGACTACTCAAAAAATTTGAACTGTTCAGTTCCAAATAACGAGGTAAAAATTATAAGGTAGAAAAAACATATGAAGTGTTTGGGGGCACAATCTTAAAATTTTATAATTTTAAATGAAATAATTAAACAATAATCTTTTCATAGAACATTTTCAAATTTTTTATAGACAAATATGAAAGTTTTGTGGATTAAATTTTTTTTACATGTTTTCAATCCATTTTACAACATATTGACAAATGCACAAGTTATAGGACATTTTTATTTTAAACATTGAAAGACAAACATCACCTTTTTGAAAGGCTAGAAAAGCCTACATTTTGAAGTTTAGGCACATTGAACTTATAATTGGTGGGGATATTTCCTCGAAAAAATTTAGATAATGTAATGTAACTTCAATAAGTCAACTAAAAGATCCCACTCTTGGATTTTTTAAAGTAATCATTGATGAAGATGTTGACAATGTATTTTGAAGCAATTTTGGGCCTCTAAATATGATGGTCCTTTGGGGGTAGAGTAAACAAGCCATTCACCGCATACATTCAAGAACCACACAACAATTGTTGCCAATTTCCGCACAATAATTGCACAATTCAACTACCCATTCAATTGTGACTAAATAAAATTTTGTATCATCTTCCAATGACTGTGTACCATACACTGAAGGGGCGTAAGGAATTTTTGACTAGATTTCAAGTGCATTGCCTTTAACCTTTGAACAGCCCTTGGGCTCTTCCGATACGGGCCCGTATGCAGCGAATACGGTAGGTGATGATTTTCAAGAACTTCTTCGACATCAATCCCGGATTGTAGCCGTTTCGATTGCAGCTAGGTCTGCTTCTTATTACATACAAAATTTAATGATGTCCAATGTTGCTTGAAGGCAATGAATTCAGACAAGATTTGTGAACAACGTTGGCGCCTTGTTTGTAGAATTGCGTTCTGACATTTTTGTAAATTCCACAATCCACCTTTGAAGAATCGCTCTAGTGATTAGTCTAAGAATGATGCAATGAATGCTCGTAAAAATTGTCGACAAGAAATTCAATGGCTTGGGTTAACTACCAACAAATCCCCTCCGTATGCAAACGGCTCTAGGGCGCCTAGACATGCGGCAGTCCAATTCTGTCTATGGTCTCCATCAATGTCTTCATTGGTCACAACCTGGTGCGTGAAGGCTCCTCACCGTCCGCACTAGATTAGTCATGACACCAATGTGCAAGCGAAACAAAATTTCAAACACACAAATGAGACTATCAAATTTCGTACACATACAAGAGTGTTGTTCAAAATTCCTTATTCCAAATCAATATATCACGTTGAAAGTGGCAGTGAACTGAATACAACATTTAATTGAGCTTGCATCTATATCATGAGGATAACTTGTACCTCTTCAATTTTGTGCTACACTGCACCTTCAAGCATGGTACCCTATCTAAGTCCTAGACAAAGGAAATCTCTACATCCACGACACATGTTGAATGTAAACAACTTTGTGCGGACAACAAAACTACCTTACACGTAGAAAACAGGAAATACTCTAAGGACAAAAACAACAAGGAAAACCTTCAAATTCAGCAGCTCTGAACTACATCATCCCTTCCTAAAAGACACGAACAGATGCCTTCAACTAAAGATTGGAAGTGACCTTCTCCACATTTTAGCGAAGAACTCGCATCCTGCTACAATAGCAAATGATTGGCATACCAAAAAAATTGACACAAACGCCTACCTTCACTATATTGCAGCATGATAACCAATTTGGGTATACATTGCATGGTAGTATGCGCCTTTACATTGGAACATGCCGTTGCAGCCAGGGCACATCCTCCAGGTCCTACAAAAATAAACCACACAACATCTGTGCAGGAAGGCATAACCGGTGCTGAAATGAAATTCTCCACGCACCAAGTTCTGTATTGGCCTCTGAATGTGACCACTGTTCACCCAGGTGCTAATGAGTTCCGCAACAACTATATAGTGCCACAAACTATGTGAATGCACTAGCACTCTAAGAACACGATGGTCAACTACATACAAGATGTAAGAATTCAACAGTTGTAAATCTAAAATAAGCATAAAAATTCAGTGCCATCGCTCATGGAAGTGCAGTTGGATGGTGTATTCTTGGCGTTCTTGATCCACTAGATCTACACCACGTATGCTTGCTTGATACTACAAGAGGATAAGAGAAGTGGGAAACTCGACACGCTTCCACTTCACCCATTGTCTTGTATAAGAGTCTTCTCCAATGGAATCGCATGCAGTGGACAACAAAAACATGGGCTTGGCATCCATCCAACAAATGGTTGCAATGTGACGGCTATGATGCATCTTGACGACCAAATGACCTAGCTCAGGCAGCTGCGTGTTTAGGAAACCAGCAAGACTTGGAAGTAATCCTTTTCTACTCTTCCGACATGTCCCTATTGTCCAAAAGCCACGCTTCATCATCTCCATGAACAACCTTGGGAAGGTGAAGAAGTTATCAGTGACGATTACATGTCCACGCCCTTCCAAACCAGCTACAGCCATGAGGACTACATCTTTGCCAACTGAGTCACCTTCCGCTTGAGTGTCATTGGCTCCCAAATAAACTAGTATGTTTAAAATGTACCTGTGATACAAAATATGTGAAGAGGCATGAGTGAATAACTTGATAATGATACAAAGTGAAGAAAAAGGAATGGAAAGGCACAAAGTACTTCACAAGTTTAGGGAGATGGTTACCTGCTCTTAGAGTTAGCAAGCGCCCAAACTTTCACACCAAACTTGACTGGTTTTGACTTCATATACTAGCGAATGTTACAATATCGCCCTTTGTAGGTGATCATAATCTCGTCCACTATCAAGATGTGTTTATTGTTATAAAGGCTCTAAGACATGCTAGTAAAAGACTTACACAACCAATGAACCTTTGCTAGATTGTTGTGAGCTGGATGTCCGAGATCAATGACTACTGCTTCGTTGTTGACCAAATGCATGCATCGGATGATGGCTTCAAATCTCTTTCTTGGCATTGCTTTGGAGATGAGTGGGCAGTTATAAAATGCCTTCTGATCCCATTAACACCAGATATGTAGGAACTCCTTCAGACCCATGAGCATCAAAATACTGAACTACACAAGAAGCTCCTCCAAGTCCAATGGTGTCCAGCCACTACGTCCGTTTGTCACTCCTAGATTCCTCTGATATGGTTGGGTTGCGTATCTACACTTGATAGAGCGGTAAACATAAATGTCACAACCTAGCACCAATATGAATACGGGGACATACAAATACACACACCTTGATGAATAGGAAGAACAATTCCAAACACAAACACAAACATGAAAAAATGAGACACAAACGAAGCTAAGATTGAAATTGGTACAAATAATAAGTGCAAAAATTGGCATATGTAACAAATTGGTACAGGCAACAAGTGAAGTAACATATGCACCTAAGGTTGAAATTGGCATATGCGCCTGAAAAAGGCCTTACTTGGTTGTTTCATCCACAATGTATTGAAGAACATGAGGAAGCCAGTAATGGAGAAAGTAATCTATCAGGTGACTTGCAACTGCTATCGTGGGTCTAGGAATAGGTCCTGAATTTTTTTTTGTATTGTGCGCCAATATGATCCCTTGGTCCTGCCACTAATCATCAGCAAAAGCCTCTCAAATGTCCAAGTTGATACATCTTCATTGTAGTCATACAATTCCAACTCCTTGAGGGGATCTTCTATATACAAAGGATCGCGAGAATCGAAGCCACTATCACCAACACCTTGGTCTGAGATTAAATCTTTGTAATCTCCTATCCAATCAAGATCATCTTGTGAATCCTCATGTACTAGCACCTTGGATGGCCCAGCAATGTCCCGTGGAGGGTCCCATGGGAAAAATGTGCGTTGCGTGGCTGCAAATGCAGAACTAACATCCATGGTACTATCACTCACACAGACGCTTATGAAGCCAATGGCACCATCGAAATCGTTTTGGAACATGGGTGTCCCTGTCACGTGGTCGTAAAATCTAAAGACAACCATGCCACTCACTCCAGACTGGTTGCCTACAAGGCTAGGGTCAAGGTTCAAAGTCTTGCAGTGCACCGTGACTTGCAACATCTCTAGGAATATACCATTGTTAAGAATCTGGTGGTTACTTGGAGAATACACTGGATCTTTAATGAGGTTTGGTGGTGGATTGGCTCCTAGAATGAAGAAGCGAACATGGTTGGCATCATCCTCAATTATGTCCATCGAATCCGCCTCCATTGTTTGCAAATGCCCTAAGGAGAATTGAATGGGCTCGGGAAGAAGAACTGTTCTACTATCCCCTCGATTTGGTGGCTTCAATGTGATAGGGCTCCATTGTCAAGTTTGAATTTCATATGGTTTCCACCCTAAAGGAGCCACGACAATTGCATCTTTGATTCTAGCTCATCTAGATTCATTTGGACCCTAGGTCCTTCATGGCGGCTACTTCTACCTCCGTCACCTTCCAAGTTTCGTACGTGCCGCATCATTGAAAGGATCTTCAAGGTACTTCTTCACCCCACCTTGCTCTCTTCGTCCATGGCTGAACTTTTTTTGGAGAGCCTCCTTCAATTGTTGATGATTGACAACTACATTGTGCGGATCCCGTGACATTAAAGAAGATTGTAGTGTCGGGTTAATGTAGAGAACAAAGAATCTAAATGCTCTCCCATTCATTGAACTGGTGCGCTCCCAAATGTAGGGAGGTGTCCTAGAACACCGTGTCGGCAACGTCAAGCACTCTTGGCTATCTAGGGGAGGATCCATCTCCATAGTAGGCACCAAATTCTAAGTTGGATTGAGTTCTTCGTGGACACTCTCGTGAATTGGCGGCATCGGTGCTTCACAGATTGGCGGTAGTGTAGAGATGTCTCTACTCCGGTGAAGTTCCGAAGTATCCAGCTATGGTCGCTTTGACATTGCTGATGTTGCATCCACGCCCTTCTGCAATCAACGTTGGATTGCACGCTTCCTCGAATCTGAGCGTAGTCGTGCCATCGTGGTGAAGTGTAGGGTCAAAAAATAACTTGTTCCGAATTAGATTGTTAACCGCACTCTCAAAAACCATCAGATTGCTCTTCTCTCGCCGCGTTCAATATGTGCTCGATGTGTCTCCGAAACAAATAACAAAGCCATAGATGGTCTTGAGTGTCGGATTTTCAATAAATATGTGGAGGGAGGAGAAGAGTGTACATGAACTGAACGTTGAAGACAACTACAATTTGGTGAGCTTATCTTGCACTTGCACCTCTTGAATTTGCCCAATTCAGCAAAACTTGTGCCCCTTCTTGTACCTGTGAATTTGGGCCTGCCTCTCGCATTGTAAAACTCTGTTGGGTACCTACAACTATTGCACTACGTCGCGCTGTCGTGTTGTTTATACGTACATTATGTATAAATAAATATTTCTTGTTTAAATAGAGGGTTTTTTGGGGAGCCTAATCCATCCATACGGATTGGACTCAACCTTTTTTACCTCTATTAAACAATTATTTGGATTTATAATGTTTTTTTTTACACTTGAAGTCATTTGGTATTTTTTAGTTTGTATTTAAAGTTGTTTAAATGGAAAGGTGAAGCTTGTTTGACCTTTCTATTGACTTTTAGAAGATTAGAAGGCCACGTAGGAGATAAAGATAGGATTATGGGAGAAAAGAAGTGACTAACAAACAAATTGTGGTCCATATGGCACTTGTAGGGGTTTAATCCATTAGCTTAGGTGGAAAGTATGGAGGGTGAGGTGGAGGATAAGGTGGAAGGTCTTCTTTCTCCTCCTCAAGGCTTGCTTGAGGGAAACCGTGATTTTAGAGGGTCATTGTGTTTTGTACAAGAGGATTTTGGCTATGAAATTTTTGGAGGTTGTTCTTCATACTTTTGTCTTTTCAAAACCCTATCACTCGTTCTATTTGAAGTTTTTGTGCAAAAGTTATGCTTGAGGAAGGGAGGGAGGGATGTTTGCCATGGAGAATGGAGGCTGAACTTTCAAGAGCTCATAACTATGTGGTGTGGAAGTATTTTCTCATGATACTTGATGAAATTGTTTATTGAGATGTTAACTTCCCATAGAAATATTATTTGCTCAATTTGAAATTAGCATGAGGAAGTTATGAACTTGGAAGCAAAGTAGTGAGGAGCTGCCTTTGAATTGTGAATAGTGAACTTTGAATGACTATAGAATTCGGATAGTATTTTAGTTTTACTTGAAATTTTCAGGGTTTGTAGATATTCTTGTTAGCTTTTCAAAGAGACCTCTCACATTCAATTTGGATTTAGCATGCAAAAGTTATAGGCATGGAAGTAGAATAGTGGTGAGTTGTCTTTGAGTTGTGAATAGTGAACTTTGAACAACTATAGAATTCGGACAGTATCTTAGTTTTACTTGAGATTTTTAGGGTTTGTAGATATTTTTATTATCTTTCCAGAGAAATATTACACTCTTGATTTGAAGTTGTGAAGCTTTTGTGGCATTCATTTTAGTGTCTAGTACTCTTTTAAGAGATGTTATAGAAGTTTTGGTGTATCTTCTACCATTTTCTACAAACATGTGATACTTTCTTACACTCTATAGCATATTATGGGAGTTATATGAGAATAGGCTACTCTACTTGGCCTATATGTCATTATATAGGGCATTTGTGAGTATATATATATGATGGAAGTATTTGATTGGGGTTCTTTCATTATTCCGGGCCAAAACTAGTTGCAGCTAGAATCCCCGCGATTTCCTAAGGCAAGGCCTCTCTACCCGACAGCGCACACCAATAAAACTGACCGCCACAATAGAAATTGAGCAATGGCACCATCTTTGTGCTACTCCTCCATGAAGTACTTCGAACAATCATCACTACATCTTGCGTCATGGCTGAAAGAGAAACATCTGAAGCCCTAATCCGTGCCACAATCTCAAAATGAATACTAATACTTTCTGCAATGATCAAATTTGCACCGTGCAAGCCTACTCTTTCTTGAACTTAGTTCATAAATTTGTTCTATGTTGCTCTTCATTGCCAAAGAATCTAAAGGCTCCACTTTCCACCACAATAGAGTCCTTCCGCCTTCAACTCCCAACAGCAAGTGCTACGTTCGCACAAGCAGACCCACAGCTATATTGGGTATGTCCCTTGTGTATAGTCGTCGTTCTTTCATATACCTAATCACATATTCTTTTTTGATGACAACCCTAGACTTCATCTTCTTCAAATCAAAGAGCAGCAATTGAAGCGCAAATGCATAAACTGTAACTTCGTTGTTGACATCAAACCCTAATACGCGGAAAATGGGTTCCTACAACCACAGAGGCCCCTAGGCCGTTCAGGGATTAAGTTGCCATAAAATTTGTTGGAAGAATTTTTTTTGGCATTTTGTATTTTAAAATTGAATCTTAACATGACATTTAATAATCATGCCAAATTTCAGAACATGCAAGTCTCTATATTTTTGTGGAGAAAGATTTAAACTTTGTCTATGGGGTGATTGGTAAGTTTACTATAAGCTTAACCCTAAAAGACAATATGAGAATGTGTGAAAAAAAATTCAAAAGTTTTGACCACACAGATTGTAAGATATTTACATTCAAAAAGAAAAAAAAAATTTCAATACATTGCGGGACTAGATTATTTGACTTTCAACCTTCTTAAATTAAAATCTTTGCACTATAGAGTTTTAAGCTTTAAATCTTTATTGTGGAAAATGGAGTTGAGAGTCTAGAAAAAAAAAATTAACTTAATTTTTATTCTTTAGAAAATTATTAAGTAGAAGTAGGTAAGAAATAGAAGGAAAATCTAAATCATTAATAACCTCTAAAATGGAATTAAAATGCACCAATTCCAATGGTGAGGTTGTTCTAGGAAGCAAACTCAACCTTGTGGAACTTTTTTTAAATTGTGAAAATTGCATTCACAAATGAATCCTACGAGTTATTTTTTCAAGAATATGCTCTAATTGCCTGCGAAACAAGATTGTCCATAAATTTCTCATAAAAAATTGAAATAGAATGAATCAAAGCTTTTCATGTAGACAAAAAAATAATCTATGAAATTTATAAAAAAAAAATCAAATTCTGAATTTTTTTTACTGCTCCTTCTGTTTTGAACTTATTTGGGCATAAATTTTGTTTCCAGACATTGATTGCATAAAAATTATATTTCCATGAAGCTAATCTGTTTTTCTATCTTGAAAACAAGTTTTTAAAATCATACAAAAAATTCACCTCGTAGGTACCTGTTCAAAATCCCATTTGTCCTTTGAAGGGACAATGGTCCTTTGGAGGGTAACTAAGTAATGTAGCTCCAATAAACTATTTTTTATTCTATTTTAATTTTTCAAAAATTTAAATTTTAAATATTTGCAACCTTTGAATTTATTTTATCAAATTTTTCTTGGCGTAAGCTCAAGAAATGAATCAATTACACCAGTATGTTTTCCACTATTATTTTCATTTTTCACAAAAATTTCATATTCTATATTATTTAACATATTTATGTAATTACTATGATTTTTACAAAGAAATTGCATTAAAATATCATTAAAACCAACAAGAAGTGAAACATAATGGTGACTTTACTCACCTACAATGACCATATATTTTGTAATAAATTTTCTTTCCACAAAGTGCATAAAACTCTTGATGTTGCTAAATAGTCATTTGCACACCCTAACAAAGCTACTTTTATATTCCAACAAAGTCCATTACTTTTCTTTTCTTTTTGAAACAAATAGAATTCCATTGTGGAAGCAACGCAAATAGAGAGATGAGCCAAATGGTTGGATACACAAGAAAAACTCAAAAAAGAGACCTTAGTGAAATGGCAATGAATAGGCCCTTGCAGGTTTAAAACCACAATCAAAGTCCATTACTTCATTCATTCAAAATAGATACATTTAGAATTCTTGCATTCCTAAAGTTGCATAATTAGTGGATACAAGAGTTTGCCTTACTTCAATGCTTAATTTTTCTACTTAGTTAATTTAATTTGTATAATAGATACTATAAATATTATATATCATATTTTCTTTTAGAACAAAATTAATTCCCTAAATTTTAAAAACTTTGAGACCAAGGAGTCACTCTATCCTTCTCTCAATAGACACCAAAAAATAAAAATAAAAAAGTTTCTAGGAGAAAAGTGCATGATAAAAATCACTATATCTTAAAGTAATTGAATGTTGTAGTTGTAAATCTTATGCAATGACCAATATTCTTTTAACCAATGATATTTTTCTACTTTTCACCTCAAAACATTGCTCTTTCCCTTTCTTTAGAGGATACTATGTATCTAGAAGATGCAAGCAAAAGTTTAGGTTGCAATTACCTTTCTTCGTAAAAATTGAGAGCTAATGATTTTCTAAACAACCCCACCCCATTTACTTAAAAAACAGATAATACAAATATGAATACTCTAGGATATGACTACAAATATGAATATATAAGACAGATATGGAAAACAAAATATATACATTATATATGTGAAATACGCATGGAATACACACACATATATATACGGCCATATTGATACAACCATACATTGTTCCATATTGTTTGCAAATCAAGCACATATCACATAAATACAAGTATGGGGGTGGGGGGTATATCATAAGTATCTATGTCAATTTTTTTAACTAATGGCAAAGTGACACGTGTATCCCCTTTTAGACTTTTTGAAAAAGTTTAATGGCCGATGATTGAATGTCACTTTTACCCTTTGAAAATGATTTGTATCCCTTTCAATGTTTTTCTATGAAATTCACGTTCTTTCACTATAACTATGACTATGAACCCCAAAGATGCAAATACTTTCTAGATATCAATAGTATACTTATATACCAACAATGTGAAAGATGAATTTCTTTTTGCATTTGTTTTATGAACAAATTTGGATTTTATATGATAAGCTACCTACATTTTGCCAAATTATTCTATTGGTCTATGAACGTCATTTTTATGTTAGGCTAGAAATAACATTTGAATATGCATAAATTATTCATTGTTGTCCTTGTTTAAAAGAGTATATAGGTAGAATAGAAACTAGGTTCTTAGAATATGGTAGGAAGTATAAGAGATTAAGGAGTTAACCCTTAAATGCCTAAATCGCATTATTTGGCAACATAGCAATTTAGGGCAACTCACTACAAATGGGATTTTTATTTTTTTTCTTCAAAATTTTCACACACTATGCACCAAAGAGTAGCTTTAAGGTCCAACAATTTTAATAACTCTTGACTACAAGGTTAAAAATTTATTGTATGATATGTAGTTTTCATTGCTTAGCAAGCATCTCAAGTAGCAAAAAAACTTCTTTTAAAATCAAAAGTATAAATTTAAAATTGGTTCATTAGATATATTTATTTGTAAAAAACTTTGAATCATTCCATTTTGATCAATGAGATGACAATTATGAGGTATTTTAGTTTAAGGTAGTTTATAGATACTCATGGAATTTCTATTCTAAGACAAACCATAAAGTCCTTTATTTAACTCAATTTTCAATATTTAATAATAATAAGTGTAGATTGTTTGTTACAACATTATAACCATTGGAATTGGCCTTTTTTTTAGTTCTATAACTAAATTGTTAACAATTTAGTATTTTGAATCATTTTCTACTTTGTTCCACTTACTATTTTTTTCCTATATGTTGTACAATTCCAAATGATTTGAAAATTTTCAAACATGTAGTCAACTTGCCTTGAAAAGTGAATCCAAAAAAGCTCCACCATTTGGACATTTCATCATACAAATGTGACCATGTGAAATGCAACTGCTTGGTTTTTTGCAGGCCCCTAAAAGGATTTTGTCACTTCAAACACTAATATCTTGCAATCTACATTGTGAAAATATTTGAATTTTTTTCATCTTTTCAGTCCAATTTTCTACAAGATCCTACAATTACAAATATCTAAAAATGATTTTTTTTTCTAAAATTTGGTATTTATCCTAGAACTAGTAGTTTTGGAGTGTTTTTGCTAAAAAAACATAATCTACATCATTTAGTTGAATAAATTGATTGAATGATGTCAATGTATCCAAAAGTTATGTAATATTGAAAGAATATTTTATCTTTGATAGTACAAAATGAAATCTTTTCAAAATTAAATCAAATAAAATGAAAGTAAACAATTTGTACTTTGGGGGATTCTCTTACTAGTAAAATTCATATTTGCAATATTTATTTTTATATATGACTCAATTTTTCAAAATAAGTAAATAAATGAGGCTCAAAATATATAATCATTTTTTTTAACAAGTAGCAAATTCATCTCTTCAATAACCAAAGATAAGGAAATAAGACAAACTTTGAGTTGTGCCAAAAATTTGACTTCATGAAGTTTTTTGAAGATAGCAACAAGAATGAATCTAACATTGGTGATGTAAAAACATCCATGCAACCAAACTTCAAATAATAGTGAAATTGAATTAGAAACATTCAAATTTGAATATTCAACAAAAAAATATATTTCTATTTAGAAACTAATCCTAAATCTTAAAACCCTAATAATAACTTAAATTTACATTTTACATTGTTTGAGGCTTCTTGTTTTTGTTTTTGTTTTTAAAAAAGAAGGCAAAATGAAATAAAAAAGCAAGGGAGAACAACTACCGTAGTCCAGTTCAACAAACAACACAACCGCATGGGCAATAAGTGCCATTTTGATTTGTGGAAGGTTCTAGAGCAAAAGACCTTGTTCTTAAATTCTTGGCTAATAAATCTTTGAACGCCTTCGCTACACTGATTGAAGGAGGAGAGGATGTGGTTTTTGTGAGCCATCTTGGCCAAGATGGCATCCTTTCATGCCAAGGGGCTGATCTCCATGACACTAATAGTTTCTTGTTTGAATACAAGCCTGTTATAGGCACACTTGATCTTCCATAGGATGGTTGAACATAAAATATCGCCTACAATGTTGAATAGCATGTTGTTGAGGGTATAACTTTCCTCATAATCATAAAAGTCCAAAGGGACTTCTATGATGGTTTTCTTCCATGAAGGAAGTTCTTGAAGTCCTAAGGCTCTCTTGATGTGCTTGAATTGATTCTAGATTCTCTGCACCATCCTACAGAATTAAATAAGATGTTTGATCATCTTGTTGGATTCATAAGTGTAGCAACGACCAATAGAGGAGAACCCTAATATAATTGAGTTATAGTTTGTAGTGGAAAAAATTTCCAAATTTGTGAGCCATAAAAAGCCCTATAGCTTCGCCGGTCTCCATCTAACCACATGGCTAATTTTGTTTGTGTGACCTCCTCCTTAGTAAGGTGCAATTGGCTCCTTTTATACTATAATCTACAAAATGACATCTTCATCTACAAATCCATATTATATTCAATATAAGTGGAATAATTGAAAAATTCCTTAGGCATGCTGGTTTTGGTTTTCCAATACCACTCTCAAGGATCAAAATCCAAATCTTAAATTGGGCACATTAGCCAAATGGTGTTGTTGTAGGCATAGTTAGAGCTGATTGCAATTTTGTTAAGTTCACTTCCATTTATGAGAACTTTCACTCGTCTAAGAACCTTGTCCGTTAGGTCATAGGTTTTTTCTCTTCCTAGCATGTGTAGAATTTCAGGTGTGTATGATAGAATTGCTTATTTGAGGCCGGGCTCTACAATTGATAAAGGGGCATGCTTGGTTGAACATGAGATTTGATGGCCTATTCAAAAGAATTGAGAGGCTAGGGCTGGACTAGGGACCAAGAGTTGGGGAGGACTCCAATAATGTTCATCTTTTTATTGAGTGTGAAATTGTGGCCAAGAATGGAATGTAAAGCTTCATTACTCTTTTAGTTGTGATTATTTGTGTCCCACATGCCTTGTAGTTTTTTCCTCGACCATGTATTGCCATATATATAAGAGGCATCTCCCAACACATTGTTATTGGAGCTTCACAACTACTTATTCCAAAATATGGGTTGTTTGCCAATTGCCTCCAAATTTGCAGGTAGTTGAAGTACTAGGCCTTGTCTAACTTCCATATAGCCCACAAAATGTTAGAACCATTATTGTTGATCCTTACGACATTGCTACTATGTGGCCTTTTGCAACTTTTTTTTTGAGCAAATTGATTTCATGTGATATTGTAATAATATTCTTTAAGGAGCATTACTTGGCATTAAGCCTTTTATCATTAGCTTAGTAAGAAGGGCTTGGGTTTGAAGAATGGGGTCAATGAGTTTAATGCTTCCTTGGCTTTGAAGTTGAATGAGAGAGTTCCATTCAGCCTTAGCTCTAAAATATTTTTCTCCGTTTTTCTCTAACCAAATATAGTTTTTTTATAAGGTTCTTTATTTTTGTTAGTGTATTAAGGTGTGGAACCTAACACAAGGCCAAGTATCAAATAGATGCTAGTAGTATTTGGTGGCAACAAGGATTCTCCTGGCTAGAGAAAATTCAGTAATACATCAATATGATAGTTTTTGTTTAAGGCTTTTAATAGTTGTTTGAAACCTTTGTTCTGTTGAGACTTTGAGGCCTATAGCAAAACCTAGGTATCTAGTGTGTTCACCTTATTCTAGCTAATGAAGTTGAGCCTCTGCTCTCCATTCAAAGGTTTGGGGGTTATTACTTATCTATATGGCTTTTGATTTGTGCCAATTAATTTTTGCTTTTGATGCCAATGCAAAGAAGTCGAGGGCTGATTTGGCTCTATGGAGGTTATCTATGTTCATTGCCAAATAGAGGTTGGTATTTGAGTTGGACCAATGGTCCCGTCCATTTGGAGGGTGACTTCTAGATGACATAAGAAATTAATATATTTTGGGTGGTTTACATCAAGCTTTACTAATTAGAGAACATTAACTTAGTAAGGTGGCGAAAGACTTAACTTGATTCTACTTTTGTAGTGGTTTGTTAACTACTCCATTTGATATGATACGTCGATTAGTATACTACAAGAACTTGACAATGTCCAAGCACATAAGTTAAGCACAGTCAATAAAACGGAGCTATTAGGGTTCGTTTTTACAATCAATTGTCCGATCCTTGTTGTGTACGGATGTGGAATTCGTGTGCTTGTTGCCTACCACTCCTTAATCTAATGTGACATCAAGGAGAGCATGTGTTAGGCCCCCCAAGGCATCATCTTTGCAATGCATCCTTACAACCCTAATCTACCATTGTAGCTTCCCCTCTCCTTAGTTTGCTAGTCTCCCTTCCTTTCCCATATTGTTTCAAGGCTTTTTGTTTTAAATCATTGAAAACTAGGACATTGCTACTTTGTATTTGTAATAATATTAATTTTTTTTATTATAGAGCATTTATGACCCTTACTTGTCTCTTGTACTCTTGGTAAACCCCTTGTGGTCTATAAAAAGACATTACACGTTCTACTTTCCCTCACAAATTAAGTATACTACTTTGAAATTAAAGTTAGATATTTTTCTTTTCACCTCTAAAGTCTCAAGGTCCCCTTTTCATCAAAAAAAACACTCACAATTGCCATTTCTATTGTAAAGAGCAAAAAACTTTACAAATTGTTCTTTTACATATCTTAGATGAAATCTTGCACAAGACTAGTATAAAATGTGTGGAAGAAATTTTAGAAACACTCACCACATACATTGCAAGATATTTGTGTTTGAAATGAAGAAAACAATTTTTTGAGCCCTTTTTGTGACTAGATTATTTGACTTTGAATGTTTTTAAATTCAAATTTTTGTGCTATTAATTTTGAATTAAATTTTTTTATGTTGGACATTTTAGTTGAAGTCTAGGAAAAGAAATTAAAATAACACAAAACATGATTTTCATTCTTTAAAAGATTGTTAAGTAGAAGTAAATACAAGATTGAAGGAAAAACTAAATTGTCAATAGCTTTAAAATGAAACCAAACTACACTACCTCCAATAGTGAAATTGTTCTAGCAGGTATTCTTGTGGATTTTTTTTTCAACAGTGCTAGTATGTGAGCATGAATATGCAAGCATGTGAGTTTATATATGTGTGTGTATATATATAATAACCATTGAAAGGTACTTATAATGTAAACACCTATAATATAGGTGTATAGTCTTCTAAGCTCATAGGTTCATGCTTTTAGGTTCACATGATAGCAACGTTTCTTTTTTACTGTAGAACTTGTGTTCCTAGCAACATGCCATTGCATTATATTTGGAGGGACGTCAGGGTATTCGTTTCTTTATGTCAGAACTGGTGTTTAAACGCCAGAAAAAAAAAATC
Source organism: Climacium dendroides (assembly GCA_950106755.1). Lineage (NCBI taxonomy): Eukaryota > Viridiplantae > Streptophyta > Bryopsida > Hypnales > Climaciaceae > Climacium > Climacium dendroides. The sequence continues at coordinate 27,237,091 of OX467089.1, read as the reverse complement.
CTACATGATAGTGACCCTCGCCCTCAAAACAAGAAGCTCTATAAGTTTCACATCACTAATCCAAATGGATCACATCAAAGTTTTTTGTGTAGACAAAAATTGAAAAATACAATCTTTAAGATAAATAAAGAAAATTTAAATCTTTAAAGAAAATTTGCTACCCGGTTTTCCCTTTTTTTCTCCAAAGAAACGGTGACCATGCATTAAAAAACATTAAAAAAAACATTAAAATTAAAAATCCCAATCAATCTAGCTCCTGTGGACGTGGTAACCAAAGAGGAAGTTTAAGAGATAAGTACCACTTGGGCCTTTGGAAACCCAGTTTTCCTGTTTAAAAGTTTTTGTGGCATGATTTTTTCTCATAGGCATTGATTGAGCTAAAATTCATATTCCTTGGCAGCTAATGTGTTTTTCTATCTTAAGAAAGTTTCAAAACTTCCTGTCAAAAACTGAGGTTACATGAACCTACACAAAATTCATTTTTTCCCCAAAGGGAATGCTGAGACTTTAGGGGTTCCCTGTATCAAACATCATTTTATTTATTTATTTATTTATTTAAATTAATGTGCTTTGTGTCCCGTCGGTCCCCAGCCAGGCCACCTGTGACTGGCCGATTTGTATTCTTCTTTCTTGGCAATGAAATTCCAATTCATTTGTTTAAAAAACAAAACAAAACACCATTTGTATAGTTACATAATTGATTAAAACCATGAGTACTTCAATTCCCAAATGTCACATGAGCATGTTGCCAACTGAAGGGTAGACTCTTAGTAAGGTAGGTGGCTCTTAAACCGACCCTTTAAGAGCTGATTGCATTTTGGGGACAGCTAAACATCTCAAAACAATTTTCAGTGAATTTCGGTAGGAAGAAAAAAGGAATAGGCATCTAATCCAAATTGTTTCATATTTTTTGGACCTTTGTGGATTTAGTTACAAGTTTTTGAAGTTGAAATGCAGTGGTTTCTAAAACCGACCCCCTTCTGAAATGTACGCAGTTACTACATTTCAGAAGTAAAATGTACCAGATCGGTTTTAGAACCAGGTCGGTTTAAGAGCCACCTACCTTATGTCACATACTTGGCATCTTGCAAAATAATGATTTGCCACCTCATAATCTGAAACTACTGTAACAGGACAGTATGGTACCACTAATTATCACAACACTAATTATCACAACCCCACAATGGAAGCAACTGAACTGAAGAACCTCATGAGACCCAAAAAAAAAATATGATTTGAGTATAATTCTGATCCCAACTTCCACCCCCTGCACGGAAACAGACCTGGGACCAAACCCCACCTCATTAAAATGCTTACTCATTAAGGTCGGTTGGAATCCATGCTTGGGCTCAATTCAAAGTGCCCACCTCTCCTGAAATGTTCCTTATTTCCACATTAATTTTGCTTTTTCATTGCACCAGCATTGTACACACTGTGTACACCACAGCGCAGGAGGTGGAATAATTAATATGCTTTGAATGGCCACGGCATGTCAACTCCAAAAACTCACATCTAATTCCATGAAGCCTCAGAAAACATGAAACGGTTTGGGTTCGATGCCAACTCCATTTTCCCTTTTACGGAAAATTAAATTTACTTTACTGAAAAATGAATATAAAAAAAAAAAAGTTTAACCTCCCCAACCTCCAATGAATTTCCCCCCCGCTCTTCCATAGGTGCTTTCGGTGGATGTCCTCCTTTACCACCAAATGAACTAATAATCCAATCCAATTCATTTCCATCCCCAGACTGTCCAGTGAGTACTCCTAAGGTAGGTGGCTCTTAAACCGACCCTTTAAGAGCTGATTGCATTTTGGGGACAGCTAAACATCTCAAAACAATTTTCAGTGAATTTTGGTAGGAAGAAAACAGGAATAGGCATCTAATCCACGTCGTTTCATATTTTTTGGACCTTTGTGGAATTAGTTACAAATTTTTGACGTTGAAACGCAGTGGTTTTTAAAACCGACCCCCTTCTGAAATGTACGCACTTAGTACATTTCAGAAGTAAAATGCAGCAGATCGGTTTTAGAACCAGGTTGGTTCTAAAACCGACCTACCTTATGCTTCCTGCACCTCTTCCCTTCCATCATTTAAAAAAAAATGAAGTTGTAAGCATCGAAACGAATGGCCTTACTTAGAAAGGACAATTAGAAAACTCATCACCAATAGTTGTCAATACTTCCTTCCTTCGAGTACATTCAATTATCATTCATGATCATGAACTTCCTGACTGCAGTACGTTTCTGATCAAACACGTTCAAAATATCACGAGTGGAGAGTGCTTGAACTTAAAAACTTGGATTGGAGGGGTTTGAAACCCTACTTGATGGATGGAGGGTTTGGGATGGGCATATGGGACCTCCACGGGTAAGGGGCATCCAACCTTTTTTTTGTCCGAGTCTTTTTGGAATACTTTCCTCAGAGAATCAAGTTTATTTTTCAATGTTCAGAGAGAAGAGAAAAAAACTCCATGTGAGAAATAACTCTTGTTAACCCTTGAAGGATTGAGGTACATTTGGGGCAAAAATTGTGAAGAGAAACTGAAAATTTTCAGGGAAATGAGAAAAAAAACATGAATAAAAAGGTTTTGTGAAAATCGCCCTTGTGAAATTGTACTAGGCTATTGGTACTATGGGAATGTGTGGAAAAAAATTCAGAATTGTTGACCGCATGGATTGAAAGATTATAATGTCTGAAGGATTTTCTTGACCTTGTCCAATAAGTGTAGCAAACTTTAATTCCTCTTAGAATGAGATTTTTACACTACATATGGTTGTTTTTTTGGACATTTGCATCTTGTATCATGTAGGTGGCACATATTGCCCAAAGTTGCCTAAGCTACTTGAAAAGCTCAAGGCAAGATAGCTTTTGATCCAAGCATTCAATTAGAGAAAAAATTATATTCCCAGTAACCTCTTAACCATAAAATTCTTTATTTGTTTCGAGTCAAAGATTGTTTTCATACATGTGATTCCAAAAAACACTTGTAAAAATTGTTTTGGCGTTGCACTAATCACATTTGTCATGTTTTCTACCATAACTTTTGGAATGGAGGGTTGATGGATTTGAAATTTCAAACTAAGATGCATGGCACCTATTATGTGTACTTGTTAGTTAATGAATGTTTTAAAATTCTAGACCCTATTATAGTTTAATTTTTCTAATTTTTCAAACTTTAAAGTTTTATAATTTTTGAACTTTAAAGCATCTGTTATCAATGATGATCCAAGAATTAGCTTCAAGGACTTTATTTTCCACTAAAGATATAAAGTGATAGTACAATACAAGGGACATTTGAAAATGGTAAATATTATTCACATCAGCTACATGTACAAATGATTCCCTTTTGCACATACTTGTAGGCATAGTTTGTGTCCATTTCATCACTAGATGACTCCCTTTTGCATGTACTTCTAGACATAGTTTGTATACATTTCATCACTGGATTTCATCTCTAGTATATTCATAAGATCAACCAATTTACAAATTTGTTTATTTTTATTTTTTCTCTTTATTAATGATCTTAATGTCACTCTATTATGTTTTGGAAGTTATTAAATGGTTTTGATCTTTCTAAGCTATAATCATTTAAGGGATCTAAACAGAGTTTCCATTATTTATTTATTTTTAAATTTTATTTTTAAATTTAAACTATTCTCAAAAATCACTTGTATTAAATTAAAATGAAAAAATAATATAGGATTTTTTTGAATTGTCTAAATGTCTCATTCTAAAAAAATGCTAAATTCTTAAATTTTATTTTTTATTTTTGCAAAAATAACAATAGGATCTTTTAGTTTACATGTTGAAGTGTATTCACCAAAATTTTAGAATAAGAAAATTCATTGATTGCAAAATCACGACACTTAGATTTCAAAAATGATTTTTTTGAACCCATCCTAGTGAGTCAAGTTATATATACCAAATGCTTTTTTGAAACATTTCTACAACCTACAACTTGGAAAGAAAAACTCTCATGTATGTTGAAGAAATAAGTTGAGAATATATGGGTTTTCTTTTAACAATTTATACTTTGATTTTCATTTTATTTTTCGTAAATTGGAATGTTGTCCCTATGGACATGAATCACACAATTGCCAATAATTCAAGACAACAATTGAAAGTTGTTGATCCTAATGGTGTAATTGTTATTGAAAGATATTTACATCAAACGTTTTTGTTCTTTTCCTATGACCATGAAAACCAACTTAGAAGAAGATCTTCAAATGTCATTTTTGTAAAGCAATGATATGATTTCCCACGAAGTGAAACTTGTCAACACTTTTATAGAATTTGTTGTTTACTAGTGATTGTTTACTTGAGATAGTTTGTTGAGATAGTGATTTTGTTTTCAAAAGAATTCCTAAAGTTGAGACTTTTATATTTTTTTAGCATTCTAATGTTGCTAAAAATATGGTATATATATTCATATTCATTCTCTCTTTAATCAATATTGACTAGTGTTCAATGTTTTTATAACCCCTAAATGATAAATTTGAGCATCTAAAATGAAGTATCACTTTTTTTCTCATTTTTTTTGTTGTCACAAGATTTAAAAACTTTTAGGAAATCTAATTTTTATGATGATCCAACAATTGAAAAAAAAAATCAATGCTTTTCTTTTCTTTTGCATCTTCACTTAGGCAAGGAGAATGGACCATCTTTTTACTTTGAATTTTTTCATACTTCTTCCGAACTCAAGAGACTCTACTCAAATTTAAAGCCCCTAGGTCTTCCATAACCAGCCTTTGCATTCTTGAAAAACATATTGATTCACTTTGTAAGAATAAGATTCTACTATTATAATTATAATTATTAAAATTATTAAAATATGACTTATTGTTTTTTTTGGTAGTTTTGACAATATTTGCCAATTTTTCACACACAAATTTTTGAGGGTTAAGAGCTCTTAGTAGCAAAAATCCACATGAAGTTGTTGTTCAAATACACCATTTTTTTTTAAATAAACAAAAAATTTAACATGAACCCCACCCATTTGCTCTTCATCACTATTAGTGGTGCTACAAAATAAAATTCTCCAAAGAAAAAAAATATCTTTGTTTTTCCAAAATATTGGCATTACTAAAATTTGTTTCTATCAAAATTGGTGTTGATCTCCTTTACACTATAATTTTATGCTTTTTTTTGGAAGATACACTATGTGAAGGTCCAATTTGACAAAATTGGCACATTACACACGTCATCTCGTGATGTGATCTTCCATAGTGATATGAACCTTTTAAAATACAATAGAAATCGAGGTGAAAGGAGAATTGGTAGCCAATTACAATAAGTTGATCAAATCCTATTCTCTAATCATTACATGTTTTTTCAATTTTCTAAGAGACTGTTTTGGAATTGTTCCTTTTGGTGTGAACCATGATGATGAGGTCAGATTATTCAATAGTTATAAAAAAATGAAAATTTTAAATATTATTTAAATATTGCCTCCATCCCAAAACACTCTTCTTGTTGGACCAAATGTTTCGTATCAAGGCTAAAAATAACATTTCAATACTTGTTTTGCAGTGAAAGTAGAATTTGGTGCACTTTTAGCATCCAAGAAAGTAACTTTGAACTTCATAGACCTTTTCAGTTTTCAAAGTGTAGTTTGAAAGTGTTGAAAAGCGAAATTTTGGAGGCATTTTCAAAAAACACTAGTGGACATTTGATTGTTGAGTGTGAGGTTTTCATTTTATGGGCATTTAGTATGTGTCCAAGACTATGTTTGGACTTCTATTTTGCCTCCTAGAGTGTCATCTCCTTCAATTGGAAAATATTCAAAGAGATGCAAAAATAATAACAAACAATGTTGATTGATTCCTTCAATCGTTTCATTTGTTTTTCAATTGATGATTTCATGGATGGAGGGGGAGGTACTACTTAAAGTCATTTTGCTAGTCTCCAAAAGCAGTTGAAAGCCAAATTTGACCTATTCCAATGTCACAAAGTACAACAAGAAAATCATTTTGGGACAAAAAATTAAGGCCAACAGGAAGATCATTATGGGACTAAGGGAGTATTATTGTCGGACGTGATAGTCTCTTGACCATGTTAGACTACTAAGATGGTTGTGTTTCCATGTTCTCTACAGCTAGGGAACTCGCTGTCTTCCAAAGGCCTAAAAAATCATCTAACGGATTGGTTCCAAATGACAACCTTAAGCAAATTACCAATCTACACTTCAAAGAAATCCGCAGCTTCAAATAGAAGTGCGAGATATTATCTACACATGTTGGTAGTACGAGAATGAAGTATCCGTATCAAAGAAATTTCATTTAGATTTTGTCTTGCTTGGCTTACTTTTCTCCCCAGACAAAGAACATGGATTGAAACCCAATGCTCAATTTCCACACCAATTTCTTCCCCTCCTGTCCCTTTGCCGAGGCTGACCCTCCCTCACGTACTCCCCATAGAAGGTATATTCTTCCCCACTGTTCAGAACGAAGTTTTCCTTCCCAGCAGGCCGGCCATGTTTCGTAATCCGAGGTCTGGAAGCCCAACGCTGTAGCCCCCAGCTGAGCATGTACCAGATCGCCCGCCGCGGTGGCAGGCCGGCCAGCAGGGAGGCACAGGCAGAGGAAGAGCCTCCCTTCCAGACCTGCCAGGGCCGCCGGCGCTTGATCACAGCCCACTGCTCGAGCTGCCCGCGCGCGCGCCCGCCCGCCCGTCCGTCATCCCACTCCCACTGCAAACAGGCATTCATAACTTACCCACCCCCACCCCACCCCACCCCACAGATCGATGGAATAGCTACTGTAGGATTCAGTTACTTACGGATCCCAGCTCGCCAACACCATAAAATATTAAGGAACTGCCTCCCAGTAAGCTAGGCAGCTTACTCATACGTAGTCCCGTCCCATCGCATTCCCGAAACATTTTCAATTAATTAGCTAGTATTCTTCAATGAACCACTGCAGCTAGCTCCAGTAGCTAGCTCGCTCGTCTGCTACGGTAGTGTAGCTCAAGCTGGTATCTAAGTATCTTGAGTAAGTTCACTCAGCTCGACGTCCGGCCTTGTGTAACGTAAGTTACTAGCCAGGCACCCAATCGATCGAAGTCCTTTCGATTCCACTTCCTTGTTCGATTGATCGATCCCTATCAGTTAAGTTAACTTAATCCTTGAGGATGTTGTTGTTTTCTCTACGCTCTTGCCTGTTGTATACAGAAGGGGAAATTGAGTAGCACATGAATCCCATTCACGCTGAAAATTTTAGACCAAGTCAGGGACATACTATTGGTCAACTAATTATTTTTTGAGAATTTTTTGAGTGTTCGGAGAGGATCAAATAAATTCAATATACAGACGCTATACGCCAGCTCTTTTGGAGGGCAACATCGTTAAGGGGTTAAGCTGGATAAGCCCTAACTTCCTGCGCCACGCATTAAATCTCCCAGTCCGGGCAGGAAGGGTCGTCTACCCAATGAGTGAGCGAGTGAGTGAGCCCACCCTAGCTAGCGAGCGAGCCAGCCAGCCTGAGATACTGTAGATATCCACCTCCTCCTTCTCGGTCCCAATGCTATCTCTGTGGTCTGTACTGTACTGTAAATTCGCTGCCGTAGTCGGCCTCCCGTACCGCTGATCCAACCCATGCCAGGTCGACAGTCCATTTGCTTTCATCAGTATGCGCAATAAGTTACCAATTACTCAAATACTCGAGTACCAAGATTGCAAGGGCTATTACGGAGCACGCTCCACGGCATTAAAAAATGAGAGGAAAGCTCGAGCGGCATTCAAAGTCTCTGTCAGAGCTGGGGCACTGATCGATCCAGTGGCAGGACTGAAGTAAGTTAGCTAGGACTGATCGAAGGGAAGGTACGAGGATTCATCCCCTCCAGCCACGGCAGGGAGAGAACTCAAGAAAGAAAAATAATAACAGCAGCAGCAACAACAATAATAATAAGTTAAGGGAGGCTACTCTAGTCTAGTCTAGTCTAGTTCCATCCCCGCCCGGCGGGAAGCTCCCAAGTGGGATACCAGATCATAGGTTTACGTTAGAACCGGCCTGGCTTGGTCACATGTGTGGCTAAATTTAGCAAAAAATGGACGCCTGACCGACCTGCGTACCCGCCAGGGGATTCCAAGATTTTCAAATAGTGAAGATGTGTTATAAAATGCAACTTACAATGATAATTTAATCATGAATGGCCTTCAAACAATAGTTGAAAAATAGCATCCACAGAATGATCACAATCATCCATATGGTTGGATCATCGAAGGTAGTCTGCTCTTAAAGCAACCATGGAAGAGATGATTGCCTTTTGGAGGAAGCCAAAGTCCTTTGAAACAATTTTCAGTAAATTTGGGTGGGGTGGGGAGAAAAATGGAATTCATTGGCATCGAACCCAAGTTGTTTCACGTTTTGGGGACCTTTGTGGAATTGGTTACAAATTTTTGAAGTTGAAATGCAGGGGTCACTAAAAGTGACCATTTCTTGAAGTGTACACTCTTGGTACATTGAAGAAAGCAAAATGTACCTTGTGTCATGATCGCTTTTAGAGCATGGGCACTTTTAAAGCAAACTACCTTGGTACGCATATCAATAGTAAGTTCTAAATAATATTTGAAGCCAAAAACTAAAAAGTCCTTCTAAAATCAATTGTAGAGTGAATATTTGTGATTTTCTTAAGATTTTTTTCCTTTGAGTTTGAAATGTTATGTTTAGTTATTGTGATTTTTAAAGATTTTTTTATTTCACACTTTTATTCTAATCATTTTTTAAAGGTCTTTGGAGGAATTGGAAATGTTATTTTTTTAGGCTAGACCTACCAATACCCTTCGAATTATAGAATATTTGCAAACTAAAGTCTTCAAAATCTTTATTGTATAAACATTATGAAACTAACGCAAGAATCTTCAAAAATATTGATAGACGAAAATAAAATGCAAGAATCTTCAAAAATCTTCAAAAATCTTGATAGACGAAAATAAAATGCAAGAATCTTCAAAAATCTTCAAAAATATTGATAGACGAAAATAAAATGCAGGAAGCTTCAAAAATCTTCAAAAGTATTGATAGACAAAAATAAAATGCATTTTGGTGTGTTTAAAATGTGTAAGTGCATTTATGAGGCTTTTGTACATTGTTCAAAATTTGAACACTATAATCCATTAGGAATTAACCTAAGCCACAATAAGAACTATAAGACACTAATGTATGTAATTCATTGAACCACAATAGAAACTGTAAGACACTATTGTATGTAATTCATCAAATATCAATTATGGACAAAAATATGCTAAGACATACTTCAACAATTTATTAGCGTTTTTTTTAATTAGGAAGCCATTTGAAACTTGTCATTGTTAAATAAAATCTTATATTTGTTGAAATTTATAAACACATTGTAGCTTCTCAAACATGAAGGAGGTATAATAATGATTCAAAATTTGGAATGTTGATCATGTGTCAGTGGATCAAATTTACTATAAACCCAAAGGTTTGGGACTATTTTATCTTTGGTTCATCTAGCTTTGATGCCATTTTTTAAAATACCATGTTGTGACCACAATTAGTCTTCATATAGTTAATCTTTAACATTGAAAAGACAAGGCCTATTACCAACATATTCCACCCCAAATGATCTAATTTATAGATGACTAGGTGCATTATTAGTTCCCATAGTTTCTCTTAAAGGCATTTTCTATACACTTTTGTCTATTTAGGTATTTTAAGGTTAAAAGAAGGTTGTGTAGAAACACATACATAGTATAATATTTGGTACCTAGAATATGAATTATACACTGAAATATGTCAAGACAAACACCTTTGAAATAATAATTCTACAACTAGCATTATGGAAGTATAACACTCTTAATTAGCATAATTTATTTGAATGTCATTTTAACATCTAAACCTTATAATGTTCAAAACCATATGCATTACACATAGAATACACAACACACTTTAATTGAAGATTTTTAGTCATTTAGGATAGATAGGAGGTGCAACAATAATCTAAATTGGGAGTGTCATGTATGATGCACTTGCTTTGCCAAAACATTACCACATATCAAGTGCAATTGTTTTCCCCAAACATTTAAAGGTTAAAGCTACAAAAAAGGTGTTAAGTCCTAGAGGGATTTGAATACCTTTTACCTCAAGGTGTTTTGGGATACAAAGTTGTATCTAAATGGACGAGTTCTAAATGTTTGAATTTTTTGTGAACTCCCAAAGCAAGGGTGTTTTTATTATATACAATTCAATTTTTTTTAGTGATAATAGGAAACATTATTTAAAATAGATTGTATGTTAAAACCACGATAGTTTTCTTGTATACAATAACTTCAATAGGGCATGGACAATATAAAAATAGCCTATAATCCAATGCCAGTTTTTAATAAACATTGACATACTAGCCAAGAATATTTCACTCAATAGTACAAATTTTTGTACCAATGATTTTGTAGAATTTTTGAAAAAGGTTTATACAAAAGAGGTTGGAAAACAAATCAATTTTCAATTATGTGTATTGGTAGAAACAATTGTGCATATACACAAGAAGTGGTCATGATTGTGTGAGAACATTGCCCTTTATTATTTACATGTAAAGTACAATATGTTTTTGAAGTGTGCCATTCATTTATTTTGAAGTGACATTTATTCCCTTTGAAAAGATATTCATTCTTCCCCCAAATATCAGAATTGGATTTGGGACATGAGTACAATGAATAGATTAAGCAATTGTATTGGTTTGTACATTAGTGTTTTCAAAATTTCAATTGTATAGTTAGTTGGTATCATACATGCATGTTTTGGGTCGGCTATACAATGGGCTATAAAATACTTATAAATGCTCTTTGATTTTTCAAAAAATTGGACTATTTGCATCATCACTTTACATAGATATTTCTAGTTTGAACAAAATTCTAATACTGTCCTTTTACTTAAGCGTGATTTTTTATGTTTCTAAAGTTTTTGAGGACTCCATTGGTCTTCCAAATCCTTTAGAGATTAAATTTGAGATTGGTAAGGATCCACTTATCAAAAATAAATCATATGTAATATTTGTAAGCTATAAAATCTACACTAGCAATTTGTTGATCTATCATATGTACTGTTATCAATCTATTTCGCTTTATATTTATATTGTATTTTGTATATTCCCTCCATTCCATAATAATACCAATCCCTTTTGTTTTTTTGTTTTTTTGTTTTTTTGTTTGGTCCCAAATTACTTGTCACTTTTATTTAATTTTGACCTAATTTATTGGTTGAAGGTGATTTTTTTGTTTTTGATGATAACTAATGAAATGAAGCATACAAAGCCTTATTAGTTCATTATCCATCTTATAGATTAAAAAAAAATCTAAAGTTTGAACATTTTATATTATTTGCAATTGATTCTAGGATCAAAGACCAAAAAACATTGACCTTTTCATTGAATTCAAAAGTTGTTTTTACACATATTCAAACATTCAAAGAAGGCAAGCTAGATAGTTGCGTACTAGGAAGTTTTCCTCTTGTATGAAAGCCTATCCTTATTTATATGTAGTACTTTGTATTTGTTACAATCTTCTACTTTCTAACCTTTCCTTGATTTCAATTCAAGGCATGAAACTATCAAAAATTACAATTCCCATGATTTCTATCTTTCTATAGGGCCAAAAATTTACATTGTCTTATACTATTGCTTCAAAACATGGATAGAATCACTTCAATGATTGGCTATGGGTGGTTTTACCAAACAAACAAAATCATTTCATTGTACTACCATGCATTACAAAGTCGATGCCCAATTCTTAATCCATTCATTACCACAAAATCATTTCATTGTACTAGCATGCATTACAAAGTTGTTGCAAAATCCTCAATCCATTCATTACCACAAAAGAAAGGACTTGTGTTGTGCGACGGAGGGAGCCACTCTATCAGTGTTTTTGCCCTCCTCCCAAGTTAGTCCTTCCCTTCCCTTCCCTTCCCTTCCCACCTCCCCCATGTTGAATCCAACATCCACCCCATGTGGTACCCAATCATCCATGGCGAGCTTGCTCTGCTTCCTGATGAGGAGTCCTCCACGCCTCTCATCTCGTAAGGGTGGCGGGATGGGTGTCAGAGTCCGCTGTTGGCTATTTGAACAATTGGTTGATTATTGACTGACTGCATGCCGGGGGGGGAGTACTCTGGCCCAGGCAGCGCAGGCCCAGAGTACAAGTGGGGCAGGCCGACTTGAAGGGATCAAGGCAAGGCAAGGCAAGGGGAAGGCCGGGAAGCCAAGGAAAGGGAAGTGCTGTGCTGTGCAGTGAAGTCCGGCCTTGGAGGGAAGGAATTAAGTTACTTACCTTGCGAGCTGGAGTGATGAAGGCGATATAGAGAACCTGGCAACGCAAAGGACAACCGCCGCTCCTTACACGACAGAGCAACCTCCCAGTCTCACCTCCAATAAAACGCACTGTAGGACCTAGCTAGAGGACGTCAGTAGTGTAGCGAGAGAGCGACAGTGCAGTGGGAATGAGATAAGTGATATCGAGGAGTGTGTCTGAATTGCATTTCATTCCGTGGGCGGGGGTAGGCAGCAGTAAAATCGTAATGCTGATCATGGTGTCAGAGCTCTTGTAGAGAGGGAGGCAGCAGCAGAGCCTACTTTGGAGCTGGAGTAGTTGTGGGCCGTCCTGCCTGTCCCAAGCGCGTTCCAAAGGGTTGGGGCCGGTAGTGCAGTGTTGTGGTGGGGTGCATGCATCCCGGCCTTGGGTTGGGCAACCTGAGCTCAAGGTTAGTTCTGCTTTGGATGATGATATGATAAGCTTAAGCTTGGAGCTTTAAGCTTGTGACTAGCCGGGTCTTCTATCTTGTTCTCTTCCTCCGCCCACTGCCCACTCCGCCTGTACACTCCTGGAGTAGGTTTAAGTTGGGCTGTTTGCGCCGATCGAGATATTCATCCAGCTGGTGCACAGTGGTAGTGGAGGAGCTTCCTCTCTTAGCTTCACATTGCGTGCTCTTTTATCCCTGGAGAGAGAGCTAGTCTTTCCTGGCCTTTCGTTGCATTGCTGGCCAGAGTCGCGCGTCTCTTCCGGCCATCCATGGCGGACGTATCCCGGAGCTCCAATTGGAACTGACAGTTATGGCTTCTTTTTGACGCTCGGAAGGGGGTTTCTCGATCTCTCCCAGTTGAAGATCGATTCGTGGTGTCGTTCGAAGTGTCTGTTTGTTCTGTTCTGTTGTGGATTTGGTGAGATCGAAGGGGAGCTTCATTGATAGGAAGATCGATTTTCCTTAGTTACCTGCAGCGGAAGAGGCGGCATGGGGACGGCAGTGGAAGGAGGGCAAGGGCAGCTGGTGGGCAGCTATGGGGAGATGGAGGAGCAGAACCAGAAGCTGGAGTCTTTGCAGGAAGGGCCTCACGATGCCACGTTGGGAGGACAGATGAAGAGCTTGTTGTGGCACGGGGGATCAACGTGGGACGCCTGGTTCAGTGCAGCATCCAACCAGGTCGACCATACACCTTGCAATGAATTCATCTCTCACAAGAATTCTTTTCGCTGCTTTCGAGAATCCATGCTAAATTTTCACGGCCGGACAATCGATCTCCCATTCTCCAATACCATCTGAACTTCGTTTCTTCCTACCCTGTTTCCATTTCTCGATCGAGAGTATTTTGAGATTCTCTGGTTCACACATGTGAATTTGTGCTCGTCAAAGATCGGCACTTCTTTGGACACTTCCTTGCTCTCTGAATTTGAAGGATTTCAATTAGCCAAGATAAACAATTTCTTGGTTACTTTTCAGAGAACGTGTATGAGCAAGGGGATTCAATTAAGGTTCTCTGCTTCGCATGCATTGTTGGAACAAGATGAGGGTTTGGGCAGAGGTCTAGTTGATTCGTGAGTGGACGTATGTAGATGCCGGCCTGAGAGCAGTTGGTACCAGTGAAATGGAATTGAACCAGCGTTTTTTTACTTTTCTCAGTGATAAAATTAATTAAACTATCTTCTAAGTAGTGGTAGCTGGATGATGCATGTTTAGCTTTTTCCAAGTAATGGATTTTTGTGTAATTTTCCTTGAACTGTGCTTGTGGCCGGTGTGGGTGGTCTTGCAGGTGGCGCAAGTGCTGTTGACGCTGCCCTATTCGTTTGCTCAACTGGGATTTGCGTCAGGAATTGTGTTCCAGGTCTTCTACGGTGTTATCGGTTGTTGGTCGTGTTACATGATCACTTGGCTGTATGTTGAATACCGGACGAGGAAAGAGCGAGAGGGCGTCATCTTTAAGAATCATGTCATTCAGGCATGTAATTTGCTGGAGATTCACAAACCAGTCTTACTGAATTGGGTCAAGTTGAGTACAATTTTGCTGATATTGCTTAACTTCCAAATTTTCAATTACAAATGAAGTGATCAATTTGCTGGTTCATTGTTCTACTGACAGTGGTTCGAGGTTCTGGATGGTTTACTGGGACGTTACTGGAAGATGATTGGGCTTGCGTTTAATTGCACCTTCCTTCTCTTTGGGGCAGTCATTCAGCTAATTGCTTGTGCCAGGTAATTAATTAATTTTCACGTCGAATGGAAATTGCTCATTTTTATGCAATGGTAGCATTGACTTCAAAATACTTGGATTAATTCTGCTTTAATTTTCAGCAGAAAACCACCCTCTTAACTCTTCAGTAATTCGTTCATTCAGTCTATCTTCTGTGTTCATCGATTTGCAAAGTATAGCTAAAATTAACGAACAGGCTTTAACAGAAGTTTGAACTGATCTGAATGAAGCTGTTAATAAATACACGTTGAGGATATTAATGTTGGAAAGGGATCGGACGTCCGTACATGAGTGTGAAAGTTCCCTGCTTTTGAGGGATATGTCGTTGACACGTTATCCTAGAATAAGATTTCATTCCTTTTAATATGGCGTTACGTTGATTTGTTCTCCCTCTTGCTGAACATTCTCCTTCGAAACAAAAAAAACAATAGATCGAGTATTCAATTGTAAACGTACGCCGAGGAGATCTTTTTCGAGTGACTGCTCATTGGCAAATGAATGAAGTTCATTGACAGAATCTTCTGTCAATCATTCTTTACTGTAAATTAAACTTCAGATGAGTTTTATTTTCCGATTTAATAGTGCAGAAATGCGATTTTCCCGGATGAAGTCCTTTTTCGAAGGAACACTAATTTCTTTTTGGTTTACTGTGTGTGAATTGTTATCATCTCACAGCAATATCTTCTTGATCAACGACCACTTGAACAAGAGGGAGTGGACCTACATCTTCGGCGCTTGTTGCATGCTCACAGTGTTGGTGCCTTCTTTCCGGAACTACCGACTGTGGTCGTTCTTTGGTCTCATTATGATTTCCTATACAGCGTGGTACATGACCATCGCCGCTCTTGCTCATGGTCAGGTACGATATTATTAATTGTGTTACTACACTCTGATCCTCAGCTCCCCAATTACTCTGCAATTACAGAACCCACATTCTTTTTGAGTACAATTGAACTCTTTCCGATCAATACCTTTTAGGCAATATCATAGAGATTATTTGAGTCTCAGTGATGGGTTCTCACTCATTATAGATTCATGGCAAGCTTCAAGTAAAGCGAAGACGAACTAATCAATACATTCGAATTCACGTAATGAGGGTGTGTTGGCTTTGATATAATCCAGATTGCTGATGTGGTTCACTCAGCACCAACAACAAAGGTGTTGTACTTCACAGGAGCAACCAATATTCTGTACACGTTCGGGGGTCATGCTGTTACTGTGTAAGAAATTGCTATGAAAACTTTGGCTATGTTTCTCTTATCAATGTCGATCTAATTAGGAAGCTACAGATCTATCTTTGATTTTGTAATAAATTCTGTGAACTGAGCTGAAGTCTTCAATCCGGATTATTTATGGATTGCAGAGAGATTATGCACGCCATGTACAAGCCGGTGAAGTTCAAGTACGTGTATGTCTTTGCAACGCTGTATGTGTTCACGTTGACCATCCCCTCGGCTGTGGCTGTGTACTGGGCTTTCGGTGACAGCCTCCTCAAGCACTCCAATGCATTGTCCTTGCTCCCCAGGACTATGGCACGTGATGTTGCAGTTGTTCTCATGCTCATTCACCAGGTAACAAAATTTCAAGTTCTCTTACAAAATAAAGTAGCTTTTTCAAAATTTGTTCTCGAACAAATAGGGGAAACTCACTGCATCAGGTAAATTATTAATGAATTTTTATTCAAACACTTTCCTGCATGCTGACATCTCTGTGTT
Source organism: Climacium dendroides (assembly GCA_950106755.1). NCBI lineage: Eukaryota > Viridiplantae > Streptophyta > Bryopsida > Hypnales > Climaciaceae > Climacium > Climacium dendroides. The sequence goes on along the minus strand of OX467089.1, from coordinate 27,220,898 downwards.
TCCTGTGAAATAACTCTCCAAGTAATGCATTACTGGTTGCTAAATGTTTGCTTTCAGTGACATGCATGTGACGTGGAGAACCTAAATTTGTTTTTTTTTGGTTTGTTGCAGTTTATTACTGTGGGCTTTGCTGTTACTCCACTCTACTTCGTGTGGGAGAAGCTGATTGGGATTCACAACACCAAGAGCCTTCTGTTAAGGGCCGTAGCCAGGATGCCCGTGATCTTGCCGGTGTGGTTCTTCGCCATTGCGTTTCCGTTCTTTGGGCCCATCAACTCCACTGTGGGCGCTCTGTTGGTCACGTTCACGGTGTACATCATCCCTTGCGTCGCTCACATGGCGGTCTACCGTGGTGCCACCGCCCGCCAGGTAACTACCTCAATTTTGCCTTCAAGAAATTCTTCCAAAACATGTTGCTTCGGAACTCCATTTGTTTGACCCTAAACTATAGTTGAAATTCTAAATAGATAAAAAACGATCATGTAAAGAATTAACTCTATATCATTTCTTGGAAGGAGTTCCTAACACCTTGTGCCCATCTCAATGAAGACTGAAGGTACCTAAGATACTTACTCTGACTCTTTCATTGACACACATCCACTTCCTTCTTGAGTAAGTTCAAGAATTTTGGAAATGGAAGACTTGACTTCAATCAGTTCAACTGCTCGTGAATTAACAACAGTTTCTGAATTTGACACCTTCAATTCGAAGCAGCATGCTACTGAACACAATTCTCAACCGTGTGTATGGGAACCGAATCATGTCTTAGTTTAGATGTTTCTATGTTCTCAGATGAACAGTAAGATAGCTGCAGTCACAGAGAAGCTTCAGAATGTCATGTTCAGATGTTCAAATTGATATTTAAATGAGACCCTTGCAGTCACATTGATTGATTCCAAATCATATTGTCACACAAACGGTACGATAATGACACTCATAGGACAACTGATGATTGTAATGTTAATGCATATGTGCGACGTTCCGAAAGGGATAAATTTGTCAATTAAATTTCGTTAAATTGGGTCGATTCTGAGTGCGATTTTTTTGGCATTCATCTGCAAAAGCTCATAGAACTAGGAGTCTATGGATTTGCGTTTCAGGCTTCATTGCTCTGGAAACGGCAAACTCAGTCGTGAAATTTCACCAGTTTAATGAAATTGACGTTTTAAATTCTGTCAGTGAATTCCATAAATATCTGTGATGAACTGAGCAGCATCAATTGATTTCTGACATATTTAAATAATCAATCTGTTTCTGTACCTGCAGAACGCAGTGGAGAAGCCGCCCTTCTTCCTGCCCAGCTGGACCGGGGTGTACCTCGTCAACATCTTCATCGTGATCTGGATAGTTGTCATTGGCGTTGGATGGGGAGGCTGGGCCAGTGTCACCAACTTTGTGCAGCAGATTGACACGTTTGGAGTGTTTGCACCGTGTTACCAATGCCCTCCTCCAGCCACGACCACTGCCTCCAAACCACATGCCTAGTTCAATGCAATCAAAGCAAGATGAATGAAGCCAATTATCACTTGAATTGATCAACTATTCAATTATCAAGCAATTGATGATGGATTCCTGACTGGTGGGGGGTGCCGTATATACATATGTGCATTGAAGTGGGTGGCATCATCAACTGTGGCAATAACGCCGTTTGTACAAAGAGACTGGGTTTCGATGATTACTCCTTTTGATTGGAAGCCGAGGCTGGACCAAGGAATCAGGAGACTGAGGGATGAAGGAAACGGAAGAATTAATGTGGACATTTTGATCATAGTAGTCGGTACCCTCAAATGTTGGTTCGGTGGATCCTTTGCAAGCTTCTTTTATTTATACCACTTACAATAGGCATAGTTACAGCGTTGATAGATGGAGAGGGATCTATCGGTGCGGTGTTTTTTTGGTTCCATTTTTGGTTTTGTTTATATGGAGTGACAGATTTTCGTGCAGTCCGTGGTGGTGGTTTTACTGTGATTGTTCCGATTACTGGGAACGAAATAGGTTGGCAACATCATTTGCCCATGTATGTAGCTACGACACAGTTTCTGGAAGTAAAGTGATGATGGGGATTATTTTACAGATTCAGCTGCTTGTGGACAGTATGTTGAACAGTTTTGTTTTTTTCATTTGGGGGTGGGTGCTTGGTTCCCTATGGACACGAAGTATGAATAGGCATTCTGGCTTTTTAAATATTTAATGTGGCATTTCTTCCCAAAAGATGCTGGCTCCAAATCAAATTTTTGCTTTGGAATTTGATGTTAGTGGGCTACTTTTGAGAGTTTGTTGTTGCAAGAAGTGGCGACTTGGGATTGAAGTTTGGTGGAGTTTGGGCTACTGAAGTTGCTCAATTAAATTACTTTAGGCTACACTTCATCTATTATTGCAGAGATTTCATCCAACACAAAAATGGCAATTTCATTGAAACAAAAGATGAAACATATTTGGTGGAAACGCAAATGTCCAATAAAAATTGCAGCTTCAAGAAAATGTTCCTACTTCTCCTAGCTTTGCAACTACCAAAACCAAACCTACAAAACAAACACAAGTACTCCGATGATTGATTTAGTACAACACTAAAAACATGTTTGAAAACTTAATACAATGTAAGCAACTATGCAATGCAAGATAGTAATGTAAGACATGTTACTACAATTCTATTTCGCAATTAGAATCTCTCACAACCCCCTAGACTATCAATCTCAAAGAAGCTGCTTGTCTTGCAACTAAATCAATGTCGTGATGTCACCTGCAACCAACACAATGGCACACTCCAATGCCTAAGTTAGAAGGGGAATTGAATGCATACCACATTACAAACAATGTAGTATTGAGACAACATTTGCCTAGCAATATTACAAGTGAATGTTATCACAATGATATGAGATCTAAGTGCTTCCAAAGCATTTGAATGATACCTTAAGTACATGTTGGAATTTTTATGAATGACATCACACTATGAGAATGAGAAGGCTATTTCACCTGAGGTCTTGATTGAATCTTGCACGGCAGAAAAAATGTGCTTCCTACACAACAATCCATTTGCAAGTAGCCACGAAAATCTCCTAAGCACCATGAAATTGACAAGAAGAAAAAAATGAAACCCATGTTGGCACAAAAGTAATACAATATAACAAGGACACTCCCTAACCTCAAAACCAGAACTTAGTTGTAAAAAAAGCTCTATCACTTGCTTGCTACATCACTTATCTGCCATAGCTAGGCACTACGTCTTCTAGAACTTCATGCGATCATACCATAATGCTGATATTCAATGGCAATGTGCCACTCCCTAAAACAATCATCATATGGGAAGTTTGTCAAACTATACACATTTTGGCAATGCATACCAACAACCACCCCAAGGTGCTGATCTAGTCTAATCCAAAGCCTATCCTTTAGAAAAGACAACGCAAAGAAGGTGCATTCATCCTCAACGTTGCCTAGAACATGGACCATGGTAATTTCGGCCAATTTGATGTATTTTACGAAGTTCTTGTGAAGCGATGAATTTGCATCCAAAGTTCTCCACAACTTAGTCAATGGATTCATGAACCAATGTGTAGGAGCATCTAGTGGAGGCAATTCTATGGCCTTGTGTGCATTGGCTATTATGGCAATTTTGAAAAGGGGTTGCTCTGACTCCAAGAAGATCTTATCCAACACAGCAAGGACAAAACGTTTGTTTTCATCCTCCCCAATCCATTTCAGCTCTCCATAGAAAGTTTTGATCCATATGCTTTTGGAAGCTATCGGTGCAATCCCCTTAGAGCCCATATTGGGGGTAAACAACTCCCAAAGTGTCCATCAAGCCATGATCAGGGAATTTGCTAGAAATTTTGTTCATGAGCTTGTGTGCGGCCTTTGTTTCAAAAACAATGCAATGGTTGTCTCAGCTTAGCAATAAGGCAACAAAATTGACAGCCAAGCTAAATGGAGATTAATTGGACAAATTGAAATATGAAAGCAATCTTTATCCTAAACCTATCACCTCATGTGAGCACTTTTTACCCACCCATGGTAAATCACTTCACAACGGATTCTTTAATTCTTTTTAATTCTTGCTAGTGGGTGTTTAAATGTTTGTTCAATGAGCCTTCTAAGCAATGGACTCTTTTACCAATTCTACTTTTGCATAAACTTAAAACTAAACGAAAAAATCTAACTACAAAGAAAGAATTCTCTTTTCCTAATCCCTAGTTGCCAAGCCGTTGTAATTTTTAGTGATCGGAGAGATAGTCTAAGTTTAGACACATAAAGAAAATGAACAACTCACACCATTTCTAAAAACATAAAATACACCTCTATCCGACCTTCCTATCCAAAGTTATGGACGGATGAAGTTTAAGCCATTAAGGGGCCAATAAAACTTCATTCACGACTTTAAGTTTGTTCCTTAATTCAATTTCTTTTGAAAATTGCCCCCTGAATCTACCTATGTGACTTCTACCTATTGTCCAAGTTTAGACTTGGATGGATGCTTTTGTCCTACTTCATCCAATTTCCATCCTAAACTTCATCCAGCTCTATTTTCTTTGTATTTTAATCTTTTCCTAAATGTAAGGTACTTGTGGACTCCTCTTGTTTAACTCTAAGTGTTCAAAATCCTAAGTTCTTTGTCTAAACTATCCTCTAAGTCTTTAATTGAAGTTCATTCAACTTCTAAGTCTCGGACCAACTTCTGTTAGTTTATTATTTTTAGAGTTTTAATATTTTTTCCTTGTAGACACTAATTCTAAATTTCTAAATTGCTAAGAAACTTGTGAATTGGACCTTCCTACTAGAAGTTGTTGATGGATGAAGTTTGACTGCTAATCGGTTCTTCAAACTTCATCCATTAATTTCTCATAATCTACGATTCCAAATTGAATTTTGCTTTCAGTTATGAGTTCTAAATATTTATCTTCCTAAGTCTAAACTCTTGCTCCAAGATTATAATTTATGTTAATCTTCATCCAACGTAAGTTCTAAACTTCATTTGCTCATATCTCGCTCTTTTTGACTCTGATTTCTAATTTTGATATGTTTTTGAAAACCTCTAAGTATTCTCTACCAAGTTTTAAATTCACTCTTCTCCTGTCTTTCCATCTTCTTCTACCTAGTTCTTGGCCTAGTTAACAATGCCTAATTTAAAGACTTAAAAACACAAAAGAAGGAGTTAGAATTCAAACCTTGGGTTCGACATCTTCCTGGTAGTTTGCCATGGCCTCATGGTACTCCCCTTCTTGTGCCATAGCTCTTTTTCCCACCTCATTAATGCTCACTGCTTAAGTATAAGTTGTAATTTTAATACAATTTCAAAGAGTCCCTAACTCCCTTGCAATCCTTTCTTTTTCTTTTCGCTCTTCTCTTTTTCTTCCCTCATCCTTTTTTTCTTCCACACTATTCCTCTCAATTATTTTAGTGCCAAGGGTTGACTTTGAACTACTCTAATAATTGCACCAACTTCTAAATAATAATTGACCTTTTAAATTCTCCTATCTAACTTGATTATTATATCCTACACATTGACTTGTAAGGTTTTCTACAATAATTGATTAAATAATTGAAGTGGATGAAATTTTTCCTATCGTTTAAGTCAATTATTATTCTATCTTCTTCTTCATGGTTCTAATTGACTCTTTAAGATTTCCTCATAATTGCTATTTTCTTCTAAATTTTCCTTCAAATTCTAATTGGACTCCTCATTTTCTTCTTTTGCATTCTATTCTATTGAGTTTGAAGAGATTTGAGATTTCTATAAGAAATTCTATTCTATTCCATTTTTCTTCTCTTCCTATGGAGTTGAAGGGCTTCCCTTTTTTTTTTTGTTTAGTTAAATTTCTATACTTTTCTAATTTCTTTTCTTCTACACTGATGGCTAGTTTGAAAGGACGAATTTATATCTAATTTGTAGTGACAAGAAGAAAAGAATGTTTTTGTCCTTGATATTCCGATTAGTCTTATGCTTGGTCAACTCTAATAAAGTGGCAACTGAATTCTAGGCATAGATAGACCAAATAGTTCGATCACAGATAGGTAGAGAGTAGATAGTCGCTCACAGACTCACAGTCAACTACAGAGTAGATAGTCACTCACACATCAACATATGCACATAACAGACAATCTAGTTTAGTACAAACAAGTACATCCCAAGGCCTCTTTCACTTTGGTTGGTCCTTCTATAGCCTGGTTTGGTCCCTCAAGCTTCTTCTGTTCTTGGCTTGATTTGTGTTTGTTTTCTTTTATTTAGGGGGTGTTTTCTAGAATTTTAAAAGAGAAATTTTGCCATTGACAACTATACTACAAAGGTTCAAAGCTTTGCCGTCATACACTAAATTTTAAGACAATTTTTAACACATGGGTTCAAAGCTCCTCCATGATTTTGAAAATGCCAAATATTCTAATTTCTAAAAGCCAAAGCTTTGTTGTGATTTTGTAAATGCCAAAAACTTTAATTTCTAAAAGCTAAGGCTTCACTGTGTTGAAAGAAAAGAGCCACAAGTATACAAGACACTTTTAATAAAGCTAGTTTTTCAACACCACATAAATATACTAGAGCAAGGAAGTTAGTACAACCACTTGTTAGTTCAAAACCTCTCTACCTTTCATTCCTTCTGTTCATGTCTAACACATGCTTATTTGTAAGACTATACAACATCGACGCCATGATTTGCAAGTTCCTTCATATCCTAGCCATTTCTTTTCCCTTCAACACAACATTAATAAAATTCATTCTAATCAAGCCCGAACTCTCAGCCCCTCATAGTCTTCATCCCTACCTGAAGCCAGAATGTCTATCTCTGGCCTTGTTGCCATAGTGTCTGCACGGCGGCCTCGAACTTCCGTGCTACAGACAACCTTCCAATCCCCTCCAAAACTCAATCTTCTTTCCAAATCGTCCGAGAAGAACACTTGCTGACATTGCGTGGGAAATGCAAATGAGTAAGGTCCCAAAGGAAGGCAATTGGAAAAATTGGCCAGAGTGAAGCCATACTTGTCTCTCACAACAGATGCATTGCATGCTTGCTCTGAACTTCGCTGGAACCCATGAACACACGAGTACAACACAACAATGACTGCGGTAATTCAGTTCCAATATCTCTTGAATCCAGCCCACATATTCTTCAGTTTCCCACTGATGAGCCTCATTCCATGACCTCCCCCTATTCGGACACAACACTGACGCTGCTATTCTACTGTCACAAGTAACTTTATCTTCCTCTGCACTCTGAACACGCAAGTGTATTCCATAAGCATACATTGCTCTATAAGAAGTAGCTTTCTTTTCGGGGAGTTGTGCGGCTTCCATTACATCTCTAGATGGCTTGTTTGGGCCTTCTCTAGCTTGCTGAACTTGCAAAGGCAACCACTCAGCAAATTTGGGTAGAGGCCTATACTCTTCTGGATACTTCATTTTGGCTTTCCGTCCATAGTGAAAAACAAATTCATGAGCAAAAGCCTGCCTGGCTTCAGCCCTTTCTTCACTTGCCCTTGTGTATTCTCTGCTTATAACACAACTAGTTAGTCACTTGCTCCCATGTGTGCTTCCTGTACTCCACTTGCATAACTAACAATTGTGATTCACAAGAATATGAACATCCAACATTTCGGTACTTGGGCTTCATTATATAGTACAACACATTGTAGTGTTTTGATTACCAACACTTTCATTTAGTAAGAATCAAACACTATCCTCTTACGTGTAACATGATTGTCAATACAATATTAATAGCAGAATATGCAGTTGCCTTCTACGTTCTCTCTTGCATAACATTGCTTATGCAAAATACTTCTAACTAGACTGTAGAGGAAACTTTCACTCACCGTCTCCAGACTTCCAAGTTTGCTGAATTCGATAGAACAAAATCATGTGCCCACCCCACAAACTGCTCAGACATTTCACGTGACCAACCACTTCCTTGTAGCATTTCATCGTTCATTCTCTGCTCCTCCTTATCATCCCATACACGACGACATGTTCCTTCAAAACATTGCAGATACTTTGTACAGTAACCTAATGTCTCAGACATAGCATAGCCCTCTGCCATGCTTGCTTCAGGTCTTGCATATGTTCTCACATACTCTTTCAAAGTTTTCATGTACCTCTCAATGGGATACATCCATCGACAATGAACTGGTCCACAGAGATAGAGTTCCTGTACTAAATGAATCATCAAGTGAGACATAATGTCCATGAACGTAGGCGGAAACTCTTTCTCGATCATACAAAGTGCATCAGCTGCATCCTTCATGTTAGCATCTCTATCGGCGATTTTGATTTCTCTGGCACATAAACATTGGAATACTCGACTTACTTTCATGACTGCTTGTCAAACTTCTTCACTAAGGACATTTCGCAATGCAAGTGGTAGTACCTGATCATATGTGCATACACAATTCAGCTGCTCATATTCTTATTCCTTTCGCTCACTTTTTTTTCGTATTTCAGCCCTCCAATACAAAAACTTCTGCACTATTGTAGCTGTACATATTTGGAGTTCGGGTTGAACTACTTTAATTTTACTATACCTGTATGGAACATCATATCGTCGTTGAATGAATGTGAATTTGAAATTTCTGTTCCACTAAGTACTACTACTTGAACTCCTCAAGCGTTTTACTTGCAAACCAAACTTGTACAACAAATGACAACATTCTATACCATAGGAAGACCGGAACTTATTTGATGCATTAGAACATGGAAGTCATGTGACTTCAAATATCGTAGTTTCCCTTCTTCCAAACACTTGTGGATTGCACCCACGTAGTTGCCTGGGGTCTTCAGGTTCTTAATAATTTGCATCACTGTCACCTTCTCACTGCCATTCAAAATATATGGAGTGGCAGGCATGTAGAAATTGTCTTTATTGTTTTGTGGAGGTGCCAGCCATAAGCCTTGTCGAACTTTCATAGTCTCTATATCTTGCCTACTACCAATAGAATCCTTTCCTCCCCATACAGTCTTCAAAAAGTTTTCGCATAAGTTTTTCTCACAATGCATGGGGTCTAACAAATGTCGACACAAGAGTTTCTGTACTCATACAACCCACAATTTCCAGTGATTAGAAACTTCTGTGTTCCCCAGTACACATTCAGCATAGTGTCCACCAATTGTCCACCAAAACGACCTCAACTACTGAATTCCCTTCTCCTACTAATACTTTGTAGCTGCAGCTTCTGTAATACATTGAAATTCTTGTGTTCATTATTCATGTTCTCCTGCAATACCTTCATTCATTCCAACAATGTTGTTTTCTCATTCTGTATCGTACATTACAGCAATTCTCAAAATAGAACATCTTCGAATCCTCCTAACAGGAATCCAATTATGGAAATACTTCTCAATACATGATCACGTACATGTCCATAATTGAATTCCATGAACATGAATTCTTTCATCCAATTGACCCAACACAATTGATTGACATTCTTCAACAGAACTTTCCTTCTGCACAACGCATTGCCTGCTGAAATTCTTACATTTCACTGATATCACATTCCAAGCCTTCCATATTGTATGTACATCTAGCAAACACAATCGAACATATGTTTCCATGTTGCCGCTACTTTGACTTCCGTTGCATCATATGTCATGTACTGTTTTCTCAAAAATTGCTTCGGTACCTATGTACGTCTGTTGGTGCCTCCTTTTCTTATGAAAGAAAGCTACATGACAATGAAGACATGGAAAAGAATAAAAATTCGTGTACACATACTCAGAAACAAATCTTTCGAATACTTTTGATCTCAAGCCAGTACTTACTGTCCAATATGAAAGTTCGTTCAGTGCACTTGAATGCTTCACTCCATGTTTATGAACGGGATCATCATCAGTACCCTTCTTTCCTCCATTCGCTAAATATAATCCACGTTTCTCACCACACCTTCTTGTCTGCTCTGCAGTCAGTCTCGTTGGAGTAGACCTCAACTCTACCTTGCCATCAAATTGTAGGTTCCTCCAATATGGATGGCTTCTGTGGGTCCACCTTCGGCTTCCTGCATATACAATTTTCCTACCCTTCACGCGATTGTGAGCATCCACTTTGTTGCCAGATGTTGCTACTCTCGCATTTGTTTCTAGCCCACAAACTGTACAAGCTTTATACCCATGTGTACATAAGCCTGAAATTAAGCCATATCCTGGATAATCAGATGTGATCCACATTAAAATGCCTCGCAAGGTGAAATGACGTGTCCCTGCAGGTTTAGAGAAGTCCTGCATGGTCACTCCTACCCAAATTTGTTGCAGCTCTTCTATTAAAGGACGTATGAAAACATCAATGTTCTCATTTGTTGGTGACAACTTTCCGGACACTCGAATGCTCAATTGCATAAAAAACCTTTTTGTCACCAAATACGGAGGCAAGTTGTAAATGAGCACCAACACTGGCCACGTAGAGTGATTGGTACTATTGTGTGCAAAAGGATTCACACCATCCAGTGACATTCCAAACCGCAAATTCCTTACTTCCTGTCCAAAGGAAGGAGGCATCCACATGCTTCCATGCAGGAGAGTCAGCAACCGACTTCATAACACCGTCGTCTGTGTTCGGATGCTCATGATGAAACCATAACAATTCAGCTATTGCTGGGGACTTGAACATTCGTTGCAGCCTAGGGATTAGGGGAAAATGTCGTATCACTCTTGCTGGAATCACTTGTGATCCTTTTATAAATCTGGATTTCCCACAGCCCGGATTTGGACACTCCTTCAAATTTGTATAACCTCCTTGGTATAGGACACACCCATTCGGACAAGTGTGTATGATGTTGTAGTTCAATCCTAGCTTCTTTATGATTCTTCTGGCCTCATAGTGAGAATGAGGAAGTTTGTTGCTTTTCGGCAACAATATTGTCGATAAGTACTTGAACAACTCATCTATATAAGCATTACTCACACCATGTATCACTGCCATATTCATAAGCACAATTGTTGCAGATATAACGCTTATAGCGCTTCCTTCAAATATAGGACGGGTCGCTTCCTCATACAATTCATCCACTACCTCTGCCCCCTCCGACACAACTTCTGGATCACTATCATGTTCTTCTGCACGTTGTGTGTCTTCACGAAGTCGGTCCCCTTCATCAAAAGCATCAAATAGTTGTTGCTGGATGTCATGATAAGGATCCATGTGCTCTGCATACTCTGAACATACCTGTACATCATCAAAGACATTTTCCATTGGCAATGTCTCCCCTTCCTCATTTATCCATATTCCTTCTTTAGGATACTCCTCCTCTGGGTCACCACCTACCATGGAGTGCAGGAGAAAAGGATCCCACTTATTCACACGAAGATGCTCCCGTATGACTGTTATATTATAACAACGACCTCCATGGCATTTCGTGCAAGGACAACGAAATGAATTGCATCCTGCCTCTCTTGCAATCCGTTGCTCCATTTCAAAGATCAAATCCTGTAGTGGAATATGTATACCTGTACGTCCTACTATTCTAAGAATGTCTACACCATTGAAGTGAACCTCTTCGTGTCAGTCTTCTTCGCTGCAATTTCGGATTCCTTGTAGAAGAGCAGCGATAATTGTTGCTTCTCTGCCTCTAGAGCCAGAAAAATAGCACATAAAAATAGTACTACTTCTCTTTGAACAAAACCCCTATAACATTAGAAGAATCCAATTTTCTTAAGTAACCATTATTGATTCCCAATGTTGTAGACAACGCACCAGTAGCAACTCCTTCTCACGTTCCTGTATGTTCCAAACTTGCATGTTAGTATGTTCTAAGCATAAGATGACTACATTACAAGGCTGCCATGTCTTCTATACACTAAAATAGCTTGTACGTTCTGCACGTCTTTCTTTCCACAAATGAAAGTCAACAATCAAGTTTCTACATTTCTATTCACATATGTCTGCAATTTGTTTTGCCTTTGTTATTCTTTGCATTGCTTAGTCCAACCGACGTCACTGCCTCATTGGCACGTACAATTCCATACAATGCAAAAATTTTCTATATATCTATCACACTAGGCTATCTTTCTTGTAGAGGAGAAACATATATTGCTAGCTATAAGGAAAACATAGTTCAAGGAATTGAAGGACATACTCCTGTCCAGCAGTTTCTCCATTTCCAGAGAACTAGCAAGTACTATTTGTTTCCTTAGTTTGAAAAGTATTCTATGAAATCAAAGTACAATGCTTTATTGCCCTTGTATTGCACCTTCCAGCACTTATCAAATTAGTATGTCTTCAATTCTGTTGCAAATGCATCAGTACCTTCACATGCCACTATTGCTTCACAACTAATTCCATCATCAACAACTCTTATTCAATATGAGCTTCTACCTATACGTGCATAAAATTAACATAAAGAAGTAGACATTGTTATTTCCCTCTAATTTTAGTGAAAGTCATTCTATTGAAATAGCATATACAGTTATTATCTAATGGAATTTCTTCATTTCATGTTCCCAGTCCACATATGCTACACTCACAAATGTTTCATGCGCTAAGTATGAGACACTTACTGAATCATACATGTTGTCTACGTGGCACATTCACACAATAGCATAGTCACGTGTACTACGCACTCGCGGTACCACCTTCTTCTGCAAAATCCCCATTCCACTTAGTTAACAATGATTTCATTTGAATAGTAAAATGTAACAGAATGCAATATAAGCTCGTGCTACCTACAACTCTGACATTGGCTATGTTCAATATTATGTACATGAAAGAAAGGCATGCTTCAATACAACTATACAGTGTCATTTGCATGAATTCTGAATTATTACGTGAAGTACGTATTGCGAAAATGACCAGGTTGTTTGCGTACATTCATTTATGCAATGTACCATTTCCTTGTCATGTTGTCGTAAACATGACTGATGCTTGAATTCCTGACCAGTCGACAAGCTGTTCTATTATGTAGGCAATTTCTAGAATTACAAATGAGTACCAAGAAACCAGGGAAAGGGGGTGCCATACCTTCTGCACCCTCTTCTCTGTGGTATACTTCAAGAAATGCATCTGGAAAAAATCCCCTACTCTGTGCATGAATACCTCACCAAACTACTAAGCACTTACAGAACTCCGTGGATCACTTCTCTGTTCAATGTTAAGTAACTGTCTTCTACATGGATTACCATTCACTGGAGGAAAAAGGAACATGGACACACTGAAGATCCAAATTGCCTTCACGTATAATCCTTGACATTGTGGACCACGATTGCCTTCACACTTTGGAGTTCGGACCATCAGAACTTGCTATTCACCTGAAATTATTGCCAACTGTATATATAGAACCCGAACATCAAGGTCCGCCTCTGCGCACCCTCACAGTTACCGTTCTAACACGTGGCTCACTACAGTGACCAGACAACGATTGCACTTTAGAAAAGTAGATCTGTATTTTCGCCATTAATGCACTTGTGTGCAGTAGTCGATCCCTTCATCTGCCAATGATGGAGTGTGCATTAACACCGGAGGAGACGGCAGACAATCTCACAGCATACGAGATCGAAAGAAACATCAGGAAGAAGACTCTACACAATGCAGTGCAACGAGACTTACTCGCTGCGGAATTTGCACAAGTAGCATCGCTGCGCCCTTTATTCTCCGCAGAAGATCGTCGTGCGCAACATGATTGCTAGAGGAAAAAGAGTCCAAAGCGGCCTGTGAAGAAGGTGGCACCTGCTGCACGGATTTACAGTCTCCGTCGAACAACAAGGTCGAGGAAATCAGATTGTGAGCAATCCAGTTCCTCAATCGTTGGCAAGACGTCTTCTGCGAAGGTGAGGAAGTCATCCATGTTCTGTCGGAGCTTTCTTTTTTCTGGAAAACTGCTCGGTAGAGTAGGCCGTTCACTTCCGACTGCGCTCTCTAAGAGTGGCCTACGTGTGCAGTGTCACCCCGAAGTAGGTTCAATTTCGCGCTCTGCCTACCGTCTTGTAGATGCCGCATGAAGGAGCCTGGCACCGTCTGTAGGGTTTGCAATTGGACGTTCGGCACTTCAAATGTGAAGGTGCTCCTGCCCATGAACCGGCCATAGTCCGTCGTCTTCCTTGTGCAACCGCATGAGCTTCAGCAATTTGCATCTTAGTACTTTTTCAAATTAGTTCTAAAGATCGTCCTCCCCACTAACTTCCGATGCTCACGCCAGGTAAGCAGACCATATTTCACTCTCTAGGGTTTCACAATTTAGGTCGACACATTTGTTTACTTATATCGCAGCGGGCTATTGTTCCTGCACCGTCTTCCATACAGTTTGTGAACCCTAGGTTTTCAAGGCACATACTCGCTGTTTCCCACGAAGTGTTTCTGTACTTCAACAGCGGGATCCATGACATTGTTCAATGGTGACGATGTGAAGGTTTTCTTGCGATTCTTTTTCTTTAGAGGTCAAGGAGCTCCAACATGGTAGGTGGTAGGAAATCTATTTCTGAACCATTGGATGAATTTTGTAAGGAAAAGATGTGGACAGCTTCATGTGGTAGTGTAGGATTGTATTTCATACCCCTTGCAGGGCAGGGCAGAGGTCTTCGAAGAAATTTGGAACTCCATAGGTGAAGCTCGCGTTACGTGAAGGCTGTTCTGGAATTGCGCCTTCATGTACAACTGTCTCTAGTCAATTAGGCCTTACAAGATTAGAAATGATCCATAGTAGTTTGAAATGAAAGAATAACACAACTGCATAGGCACTGAAGGCAGGCTTTCTAGTTCAGAAAATTATCCTCGACTACAGAGATTGGAAGGACCGAAATATTATACAGTTGAGTGAAATTCGTGTGGGACAACATGAAACTCCGTAGTCACCTCAGAATCCACTGGATTTGCAATGGGAGGGGCTAAGTACTAATGGGGAGGATTCATGTTTTCAGCCGCAGATGTGACCGTCGCAGTACATGTTGTCGAATTAGGTACCTGCATGCTCCATGTCCATGCATACCGCACTTTCCTGTATTTGCAGGTACTGCGGCACTAGTTTTGGTCTCCAATTCTGACCTGTGGGTTGCAGGGGATATCATTTCTGTTTTGCAATGATAAAGGACAATTCGAATGACGGTGGAAGTAGCCACAATATAGTGTTTTTTTATAAAGCTCAAACACGGAGATTTGTTGTAATAGCGAACTCCTACTTGGAACGGGAAGCTGATGTCTTCCTTAGGTTCTCCGGTGACTTTACTACATTTTGCAATTCTGGATTGCTATTGGGAATGTACCAAGTTGCTCTAGTCCTTCCGAAGCGTTCAATTTCACGTTGTCTTCATAGTTTTTTACAAAGAGAATGTACTATACTTCGATGACGATGTACTCTTTTTGTGATAATGCATTCATTGACTTGCATGTTCAGTGGAACTCTTGCCCACAAGGTTTGCATAGACTAACCAGACTACACTCTTATGTGCAGCTTCAAGAGAGTTTCAGGTCTTGGCTGGGAAGAGTAGGGAATAGCAAAATGAAGAACAAGCCAGCCTCGTCGAAATTGAAGAAACCACAGTCGTCAGATTCGGAAGTGGAGGTTGATGAAGAGATGGAAGATGCGCTCTCTCCAAGCGCACATTTTTGTGAGAAAAATCGTACGTCCTGTGAGCAATGGCCTGATATTTCAGAAGACGAGGGAAGAGACCTACCAAGATCAATTCGACCTCCAATTCGTGAAGGGGCACCGAGGCCAATGGAAGGTGGATACTGTCTTCCTCAGCCGGATAGTCGTCGTCGTTCAGAGTGGGTGGATGATTACCATTACCCATATGGACAATCATCTGGTGGAATGTACTCCACTTCATTCAGACAGCCGTGGCCTCTTGTTCCACATGGCGGCCCAAGTAATTACGATGGACGTGGTCTACTGTATGGCAGTGGAAGTAGGCAATATGATGCAGCACCCGAATTCCACGGCCCAAGAGGTATTGTGTTTTTCCCATAGATGTTGTGCCTGTAGGATGTTCAGCAGCTTCATTACGTCCATTGATTTGAGAAGTAGACGTTGTGGAGGTAATGCACTGTCGCTGAAACTTCCTTATCTACTTCACCGTTATTGTTCTGACGGTAGTTCTGGGTGGTCCATTCCTATCAAATATGGCTTCCGTGAATTGAGGGCAAATAGAACTTGTTTGTGCTGCTATGTGCCTACTACACTTCGCGACTGAGCTCTATACAATCCTATTCATAATGTGTTCTTTCCATAGAAAACACAACTCCTCTGCAAACTGAAGAGAAGTGAGTAGAGGGACCCTCTGTGGAAGAATCCCTTTTGTTTGAATATGTATGACAAAATGTAACTTGTTTCATTTCCTCCAATTTCGTAGGACGACGCTTTGCGTACAGTGTCGCAGGTAACGTGTGAAATTCTGAACTTTTTGGTCAATCTGTAGCTTCCAGCGATCCCTCATTCAATTTTTTTGAATTTTGTTTTCTAGAACAGCAACAGTATTACAATAATATAGTGCAGCTTCAAATGTAACAATGCGTAGTCCTTTGTCAACCATCCATCAATCAGCAGGAGCTCATTCTGTTGGCTGTGCAGAATTTTTTTATGATAGCCGCAGAGGGGATTTTCAAAGACCGAGTTGAGAATATGAAGACCGACGTCAATATGATGAAGGTCGATATGAACGACGACCAGAGTTGCACTTGCTTGGTTTAGAGGGCACTACAGGGAAGCCACATCCCTACAGTAGCATACAAGGCAGCAGCCCCCCTCCATCGTCCTCAGCCATAGATAGTCGTGAATGAAGGTCGCGATGAAGGTAAGAGCAGTGTGTATCACTAGAAGAAAAAGCAGGGTTTTGCGACTACGGTTTGCGACTGGTTTGTAGTCGTATCGGACGTTTGCGACTTGGTGATATTCTGGAGTCCGCAGTTGCAGTGGACAAGTCGCATGAGTTGCACTACAGTTGCGAGGTTGTTTGTCATTCGATAGGCAATGGAAAACTTCGTCGATGAATTGCTGGGACGTGGTTGATGATGTGGAAGTTATTTCACTTATTTGTGTGCAACTGGTTTGCGACTAATGTGCAACTGGTTTGCGATTGACATACAACTAGTGTGCAACTAGT
Source organism: Climacium dendroides (assembly GCA_950106755.1). Lineage (NCBI taxonomy): Eukaryota > Viridiplantae > Streptophyta > Bryopsida > Hypnales > Climaciaceae > Climacium > Climacium dendroides. The sequence goes on along the minus strand of OX467089.1, from coordinate 27,203,902 downwards.
TTGCGATTGATGTGCAACTCCTTTGCGACTAGAGTACAACTTGTGGGAATCCGGAATCCGGAAACGGATCAATAATGCAAGAAGTAGGTACGAAAAATAGAAAAAAATGAAAAAAAATTATAGTTAGAGTGTGATTTTTGGACCAGATAACTTGAATTAGGAAATAAGCGTTCCGGCCCCACCCGTAACCGGAACTTATCCGGATCTGGAATCCGGACTCATCCGGAACACAGGAACCTATTGTATAGGACCCGTAGCTACGGAAGTAGGATACCGTTGGGGCAACGGACCTGTAGCCGTTGTCCTTAAGACCGTAGAGAGACAGTTTAGTACTTAAGCCGTCTTCCTAGGGTTTCCTCTTCCCTTTTCAATTCTATGTACCCGAGACTGTTTGTGTGAGTAGTTGAGAGAAAGAGTGGTGAGTTAGCGACTGAGGTAGAACTACTTTCTTTTCGTTCTCACTTAGATCTTATGGCATCCGGACCAGTACGGAAGACAACGGTATCTGCCCGGGTTATCTCTCCGGCCATTTCGGATAGCCCGGAACTACACAAACAGTTAGAGGAGGACCTAACTAGGTTAGGATGTGTCGGTTTACTACACCGACCGTGGAATCTCAAGAGTGAGGAGATGATCCAAGAGCTACTTCACGGTGTTCCGAATCAGTATGAGCTTACTTTGAGAGGACGACCAGTCGCATGGACCGAGGACATCTGGGCGGACGTCTATCAGTTCCGGAAGAGTGGGAACGGTTTAGCCTCGCGGACGGATCGTTTTGTAGCCGGGAAGTTCACCGGGACTGCAAACCCTAAGGACGGCTTTGCTATCAACGAGTGTAAGGACGAGAGACATAGGCGGATCTTAGAGTTTCTGATTCCGATCTTATATCCGGAAAAGCCAACGCGGGTTACCATTACGGTGGCCAACACTATCTTCGGGGCTATGGAGAACCGGATAGTACACTGGAGTAGGATCATAGCCGGGATAGTGGCTAAATTAGCGGATCACGTGACACGAGCTAAGGCAAGTCCGGTTAGCACGTATTTATTTCATCTGTACCATCAACAGGAACTTTTGAGTGCAGCGGAAATAATTCAGTATGACACCGGAAAGACACTCTTGTCTTATGGACTTTCCGGGGAGGAAGCGGAGGATCCGGTCGAGTCTGAACCGGAGGAACTTCCCGAGGAACGTCTGACGGACCCAAGGACCAAAAAGAGGAAGTCAACCGATCCGGGGTCGAGAATCAAGCCACCAACAATAGAAAGGGGGGAGTCCAACAAGGGACCTGAGATGGAAACGGAATCCGCATTTTTCAATGCGGGGCTCGATTGGATACGTGAAGCCAAGGTACTTCACGACGGATTGTCGGATCTGGTGATAGATACCGTGGAAGTACTGAAGGTGGATCCGGATCAGATCGTGGAAGCTGTCAAGCGACTGCCCAAGCCGGAGGATCTGAAGAAGAGGGATGAGCGGATCCAGGAATTGGAGGCGGAACGGAATATACTCTAGGCTCGGGTGAATTGGGCGGAAGGAGAAATGGTAGCTGCGAAGGAGAAAGAGAAGGAGGCCCTCGCGTTGGTCAAGAATCTAACCGGGGCAGTCAACATCAAAGCCGACATCATCACGAAGGCTGCCTTGTTTGACTCTAAGATGATATCCGAAGGCCACATTACCGGAACCAAGATAGTTACCATCCTCGTAGACTTCACCGCGAGAATAGAGCGAATTTTCAAGGAGATCCAGAAGTTGCTAGCGGCCATCGACCCAAACCATGCGATGGATTTCTCCACCTTTCCGGAACTTCCTTTTGTCGCAGGTACCCCAGGAAAGCCAGTGGCGGATCAGGCAACCCGGATGGAGGGTCTAAGGGGGATACTCACACCAGCCGAGCCTTCCGCTAGTAAGATACGGATGACGGAGTTGAATTTGAGGCCAGCCTCGGAACCGGAACCGGAGTCTAGCGCGAAATCGGTTCCGGTGCCAACTAAGTTCTCAACTCCGGAAGTTCCCAAGGCACAAACAATGCCAAATTTGATGACCGGAACATTCAAGGTTCCGGGACAGCAGGTTAGGGGAGATCTCATCAACCGGATCGGTGGAATGACAAATCCGGCTCGGACCAATCCGAAAGGATTTGTGCACATGCAAGAGACCACGTCGGAGAAAGGAAGCGAACCCGCGACGTTGGAGGATATAACACCAGAGAAGGAGAAGGAAGTCCAAGTTATTGAAGATTCGGATGAGGAGAGTGCCCACTCTACTTCCGGAACCGAAGACGACAACGATCCGTCTCCAGCCACACGCCATATCCAGACTCGGGCCACAACAAAAACTACGCCAGCCAAGAACACGAAGGGGACGCCTACCAGCCAAGCGGGGAGTCGTTCAAAGAAAGGACAGAAGCCAAGACATTAGGATTGGTAGGAGAAAAGGTATAGGATCCGGAATGGGGTTCAGAGCTTGGACCCGGTTTCCGGAAAATTAGGCGGATAGTGAGGAAATCCGGTTATCTCGGACGGCTGTTAGCTATCTGTCCGGATATCCCGAGAGGTTCAGGGATTGGTGGCCTGGATTTCCGGGTTTTTCTTTTCAGGCTTTTAGGAGTTGACTTTGGGTTTTTGTGTTAGTATTTTAAGGGCAAGCAAGTTAGTTGTCTGCCATTCCATTCCATCCTACTCCATTGGATTTTTGTGCTTTCACGTTTGTATTACAATTTTTTTTTCTTAATCTAAGTCAGCCAGGATATTTTTAGCTGCACTTTTTGCTTAGACAGGGTCTTTTTGAGCAGGGTGTATGCATGGGTGTATGATCTGGTATTGGAGAAAGAGAAGGGAGGGAGAGAAGGAATCCGGATCTTGAGCTACGGATCGTCTGGGAGTGGAGCTAGTGAGAAGGAATGCAAAGCTGAGTAAGGGAGTGCAAGTGCAACGTGCTTTTAAATTGCTGGAACAGCAATCCGGAATAGAGGGTAGAGGTCCGTGCGAGTCCGGAACCAGGAGGGTTCTGTGCGGAGTTAAGCAACCGCCAAAGGAAAGGATCTCCCGCTACTTCGGAAAGTCTGCCAACCTCCCCTTTGGTAAATTGTCTTCTCCTTGAGATTCTATTCTTTTGGGTCTATAGGTTCTGATCCGTCGTTGTAGTAAGAGAGGTGGGAAAAGTGCTCTGTGTAACCTGATTCCGGATCGGCCAATCCGGAAACTGTGAGAGAATACTCCTCCCTCCTACTACAACTGTGTTGTCTTGGATGTGTTGTTTAGTAGATTCAGAGTACAGAGAGAATAATTGTACAAGTGGTGAGTCCCCACCCCTTTCTAGATCAAGGGCGGACCCTCTGAGGGTAAAACAGAGGCAACAAAAACTAGTGACGGAAGAGAGACGGAACTCAGATCCGGGTGTGTCCGGATCCGGAACGGAATCTGGAATGTACTAAGTTTCCGGAATGAAATAGGATAAGTGAAATAAGGGAGATTAAGTGAGTAGTCACAATCCGGATACTTCTCATTCAATCGATATCATACTAGAAGTTCCCTGGACCGATAATTCGTGTCATCTTGCAACCATTAGCGTTGTAAGGATACTTACGGCTAACTACGCGTACGACACAACTGGTTTGCGATTGACATACAACTGGTTTGCAATTGGTGTGCAACTCGTTTGCGACTAGTGTGCAACTAGTTTGCGATTGACATACAACTGGTTTGCAACTAGTGTGCAACTAGTTTGCGATTGATATGCAACTCGTTTGCGATTAGTGTACAACTGATTTGCGATTGACATACAACTAGTTTGCAACTAGTTTGTGACTTGGTTATAATTTATAGAGTTGTAGATTATAGAAATCTACAAATTCTAGAAATCTACAAAGTGTAAAAATCTACAAAATATATAAATATTAGAATTTCACTATCAAAATTCATTACACAAGAATGCTATAACTTACCATTCTTATCTGTTCAAGCTGGTGGTATTCTTGACAATCGATATGGGACAATTGAATCGATTTTCAGTCATGTTCTAGTTGCATTGCACTTGTTCTCTAGTTGCATTTGAATCGTTTTTTAGTTGCACTGTAGTCGGGCTCTAGTTGCATTATAGTTGATTCCTAGTTGCATTTGAGTCATTTCTAAGTTGCAATCTTCTAGTTTTTAGTTGTAGCTTGTAATCAGAGCGATTGCATTTTTCCACGGTGGACTCTACTTCGCGGATAGCTGTCCACATGGACAACTGCGATGAATACTGGATGTAGAATACCTCATGTCAGTTCTTCTGTTACAATATCGTAACCCTATTCTTCATTTTCCAACTACTTTGCGACTACAACTATATACACATGAAATTTGGTGCAAATACAGAGGGCTACAGTCGCATCTCAGTTGTATAGGACACATAGTCGCATCTCAGTGGGTTGCAACGGACACGTTTTTCTTCTAGTGTATGGAGAAGAACATAAGAGGACTACATGTCGACCACTGTTCTTGAATAAGGAAGGATTTCCCGAAGGGAAAATGGCAGGCCTTCTCCATTCAGATATAGTATCTTTTGTGAAGGATATGAATCCAGCTGAGGGGTGGGAGAAACAAACGAACGATGCCAAGCAGAGATTGATAGACCGCGTTCATGTTGAGTATGAATTTTATGGCGATTCAAATATGTTGAGTGACAAGTATTTGCGGAAAACTGTGGGACAAGGCCTAGCTAACTAGCTTCAGGTACTACTTGAATCAACTAATTGACAAAGCAGCGAAGAAACCAGCAGACTTGAAGGAATCGTACTGGAAGGCATTGAAAGCGAAAAGAGAGAGTAAAGAGGCCCAACAGAAATCTGAGTACATGGCATCCATTGCGAGAGGGAGAGGGTCAAAGAACACTACGAAAAAAGCAGTGCAGGAAGTTGTGCTTGTGTAGTTGGTGAGGACAAGCAATGGTCTTCTTTTTCCATTTCTTCAACATTTCCTTCTTAGTTTTTGATGTCTCTTATACCGTATATGTCACGCAGGCAAAGGAAAAGCAACGAGAGCCCTATATTGAAGAAATTGAAGCCGCAGTGGAGAAAGAGTGGGCAGTGGTACAACAAGAAGCTGTGGAAAAAAGGAGACAAAGAACATCAGCGAAAGCAAACAACGCAGCAATGCAGTCGACAAAGGAGTTGACGAAGCGAATAGCTGTGTTGGAGGCGTTTATGACCGAGTGCGAGCCCGTTTTGAAATCTTAGAAGCGCATGAAATTCGAAGTGCAGGAGGAGGACCTGCCAAACAAGAGCCCAGCACACGTTGTCGATGCTGACGAGGAACCACTCCTACTCACTAAGGAGGCACACAAGTCAACAGAAGTTGTTGAAGAGGAAGTGGTGGTTGAGGTGGAAGGAACCCACGAAGATAGTGAGGACGCAGACGACAGCGACGAATGCAAGTCATCAGCTAACGAAGAGAGCAGTTCGGAGCAGGAGGACGATTCTGATGACAAGAAAACAGTTCCAGAGCCCATAGCAACTACCGTGGTGGAGCCGGACGTGGAATTGGTTGCAGCTCCAACAGCTGTTGTAGTTGCTGACTCACATGTGGCATGCAAGTCTGTTATGCAGGAAGTGAAGTCGGTTGGACATCGTCAGTGTAAATTGCAGAAAGGGGTTACCTGACAAAGTGGACAACTCATAGGAAAAGCGAAGCAGGTACGCTTCCTATGTAAAGTGCTCGGAAGTAGTGATGCAATAATTTGATGTAGAATACTGAAGAATGGGTCCACATTGATGAAGTTCATGCTGATGCATACTCTGCAAGTATACAATCTCTTGATTTTGTGGACTTAGGTTGTTGTACAGGGAAGGACCTCTGCTCGCTCTGCAGAGAAGCTTACGCAAGCTGCAAAGGATATTGAAGTAAGCATAACCAACCATGTCGTACTCTGTGCAACTGGAATATGTACTTTTAGGATATGTGTCTTCTTTGGATTTTCTGTTTCTCTGAATGCATTGGTTGTGTATGAAAGAAAACACGCTTTGTTGCAGAGGGCGGTAGTTTTGGAGAAGAAAGATCCACCTGCCAGAGCTCCGAAGAGGCAGAAGATTGACGATGAAGGAGATGACGACGTTGTATTATTGGACAACGACAAGGCGCTTGACAAAGGAAAGAATGCAGAAGGCGAAGGGAAGACCGGTAGAAGCAGTTGGAAGACTGTGAAGCAAGTTGAGGTCAAAGGCCAAGGCAAAGGAGGAAAGGTATGTAGCCCACAATGTCTACCGTAATGTGGACATGTGTGGAAGTGAGTACTTGCGATTTCCATGATCTAGTGAATGACAATCTTGAGATTGAAGTCCATGGTAATTCTCTTCCATTCTGTTTCATGTCTGCTTGCAAGACTGTCGATTAGGTCGTTGGGAAAAATTCTTGAAAACCCATTTCTCCAAATTCCACATTAATATTTTCATTACGGAAATGCATAAACAAGTAGGACATAGGGATAGGACTTATGACTTTGTTCATGTTTTGAGCAGTCTTTCATGTATGAGTTTCTATGTTCTTCAAAATTACTGTAGCATGAGGTTCAACAATTAGGAACACCAAATAATACGCAGTGGATGTTCAGCACATCCTCTGACAATATGTTTGGTATGTTACAGAAAGCTAAGTGAGCTTGAAGCGTGATGGGGCGTTGGAAAGTGCCCAATGTAAGTTGTCACACTCTTAGTGGGCCTTACCAAATGGAAGTCATTGTTGGTTTACGAGTTTCGAGAATTTGAAGTTCAATTCTGTATTCACAGGAGAGACGGGAATTTCTAGGCTCGATAACCTTGAGAGGTTTCGGTGCCACATGCATCTAAAGAGAAATTAGGAACTGAAGTAATTGATTGATGATGGCAAGTGATGACCGATGTGGTTGGAGAGGTTATGTTGTTGGAAAATTCGGAACTAAAAAAATTATTGGGGACAAGTAATGTAGTTCACTCCGACTTTGACAAAGATGTAGTCCCCATGCCAGGTCGGTTACAACAAAATTTGATACGCCTTTCTTTAAAGACAGTACATGCTTTGGATGCACCCCTTCCTTTTGTGGAATTGGACAGCAACGGAAAAGTGCTGTGCAGCACGTTGGGGCAAGCTTTCAGGAGGCGCTGCGATATATGGTGGCCGGCTCCACCTGGGTTGTAGAGATGCTGAGAGGTAGGCTTCATGGACAGGGAGGGCGAATTTTTCGTAGTTCTATTTAAAAGTATTTCAACGAATTCTAATGGATTACAAACTTCAAACTGTTCTGTATGTATGTCGTCAGGGACTCTGGTACATGCAATGTTTTCTTGGCTGTACAAAAGTTGTGTACAAATGAGGTCCGTTGGATACATCATTTGCAATGGAGCAGAACATGAAGGACTACAATTGTGGAAAGTATGTTAACAGGCTGCTTTGTTGTTCATTTAGGCCTAGATATTGTTTGCTAAGAAATTCATGTCTGTATCACTGATTCAAGGCAGGACTGGCTCATCTTCAGCGGTAGAGGCATCCTATTCGAAAGCTAGTGTTGTAAATGATAGAGAACATGACTAATGATTAAAACTGTTTTGTGCCAGGTTCTGCAATACTAATCAGGTTAGGATGTTATGACGCGGTGGTACTGTCATGAATTCAGAGATTAGTTAGTAATCAAACGGAAAGGTTGGTTGGTCTTTGTTATGTTTGTGTGTGCTGATGAATTAAGCGTATGAAGGTAGGAAAATCCCCTACTCTACGGACATTCAGTTAGCCTTTGTGGATGTTATGTACAATGTTGGAATGTTGACGGTATACGATGCTATAGATAAGGCAAGACATTCATGCTTTGTGTGTAGGTAATAGCAATGCTTTGTTTTCTCAACAGACCAACTTCGAGAAGGAAGACAGACTAACATGTGAAGACTATTTACCTTCCCTTAGGTTTAATGTTGTACTCTTTGTATTTAGCACTACAACAATGGCAATGTTTTATGACTGCAAAATATGACTGCAATGAGTCGTAAAATCAAAAAATATGACTCACGCAGAAATCATTGTAGATGACTCGGGATATGATTGACTCTAGTAGTTTAGAAGCAGTCGCTTCAGACATCAATCATATTGGCAGTCATATGGGTTGAGGGGTATAAATATCCATTTTTAGTCATAGTATGCCAACTAGGCGTATACTTTGACTATCTTAGGGGGGGTTTGACTTTTTCTTGGGTTGCCCGGACAAATAAAAAAATCCTATGTGGAATACGACTGTGTCGAGTCATATTTTTTGATGACGTGGAATATGACTACGGTGAGTCATATTTTGCAGTGATGTGGAATATGACTACAGTGAGTCATATTTTGCAGTAATGTGGAATATGTCTGCGGTGAGTCATATTTTGCAGTAATGTGGAATATAACTGCAGTGAGTCATATTTTGCAGTAATGTGATATATGACTGTGGTAAGTCATTTTTTGTAGTGATATGGAATATGACTGCGGTCAGTCATATTTTTTGGTTACATGGAATATAACTAGTGTGAGTCATATTTTGCAGTAATGTAGAATATGACTACGGTGAGTCATATTCTTATTAATGTGAAAAATGATTCTCATGAGTCATATTTTTGAATGATGTAGAATACGACTCTTGTCAGTCATATTACTAACTACAATCACATTTTTAATGCATTTTAAGTAGACATGATATATAACTATCATACATCAAGATGATTTGACAATTGAATAAAAAGCCTCATGCAATTAAAAATGAATATATAATATATGATTTTAGAGATGTATGAGAGATAATCATATTAAAGAAGGAGAATGTAAGAACAAATGCAATTATCTTCATTGACATTTATTAGTCACTAATACAAAATCTATATATCACAATGAATCATTCACACAATCCAATAAGGCCTACAATCCTTACAATAATGTAAAGATGACTTCATTGGATTGTAAGTAGCCTCCAATGTCTTTGTTTCAACTTTTGGTGCTTGCATATACAATTAAAGAAATGAGACGTTAATTTTTAGTGATTGAACAACAAAGCTCAACCTTCAAAGGCTTATAACAACACAAAATATGTACCTCAAGTTTAGGATAGGAAGAATAAGATTGATAATGGAGGAAACAAGAAAAAAAATATAAGTATTAAGAAATAACAAGAAGTAAAAGTTAAGATGCAACAAGAAATAAGAAGCAACAACTAAGCAACAACTAAGACACAACAAGAAACAAGAAGCAACAACTAAGACACAACAAGAAACAACTAAACAACAACTAAGATACAACAAAAAACAAGAAGCAACAACTAAGACACAATAAGAAACAAGAAGCAACAACTAAGACACAATAAGAAACAAGAAACAACAACTAAAACGTAAGAAGAAACACAAAATAAGAAACAACAACTAAAACGTAAAAAGAAACACAAAATAAGAAACAACAACTAAAACGTAAGAAGAAACACAAAATAAGAAACAACAACTAAGACACAATAAGAAACAAGAAGCAACAATTAAGACACAACAAGAAACAACTAAGCAACAACTAAGACACAACAAAAAACAAGAAACAACAACTAAAACGTAAAAAGAAACAACAACTAAGACACAACATGAAGTAACAATTAAGACACAAGAAGAAATAAGAAGCAACAACTAAGACACAAGAAGAAACAAAAAGCACTAAGACACAACAAGAAACAACAAGAAATGAGAGTGTAGATGCAACAAAAAGAAATAAGAAGCAAGAACTACAAAACAAGAACTAAAAAGAAGAAAGATTTCAAATGCAAGAAAAAAAAAATTTAGATGCAACAATAAGAAGCAAGAAACATGAAGTAAAGAGCAACAAGAAACAAGAGTTGAGATGCAACAAAAAACAACAACAAATGAGAGCTAAGAGACAATAGAAGGTAAGGAAGAAGAACCACAAGAAGTGACGGCTAGGGTTTCAAAACCCTAAAAAACGGCGGCTAGGGTTTTTAAACTCTAAAAAGCGGCGACTAGGATTTCAAAACCCTAAAAAGCGGCGGCTAGGGTTTCAAAACCCTAAAAAGTGGCGGCTAGGGTTTAGGAACCTTAAAAAAATAATGGTTAGGGTCTCAAAACACTAAAAAAGTAGTGACTAGGATTCAAAATCCGAAAAAGTAGGTGACTATGATTTCAAAAATTTAAATGATGGCTTATTTATATTTTTGTTAGAATTGCCCGTATTCTTTTTGAATTGCCCAAAACCAAAAAAAATTCACTACTATGAAAATATAATTGATAATATGACTCAATGTTCCCAAACATGTTCCCTACGTTCCCTATGAAGTACTTTGCCGTATAGTATACACTTGTGAAGTACAAGGCGTAAAAATGACTAGTAGTCATATTTTGCAGTCATATTTCTCCCCAAAGTATTGGCCTTCAAGAATATGACTACAAGCAGTCGCCAGTCATCCTCAGTCATAATTCTACAATCATAAAACACTGTCATTGTTGTAGTGTAGTCAGCTACAGATCTTGGTCGGTGTGCCCAGACACGCACGACTGGAAGTCACCATGTTTACAAATGATTAGGTAATTTGAATTAGGTTGTGTTGTCAGGAATGGGCCGCAGAAGATGTGCCTGTCATTTTATTCCTCTTATGTTTGCTGCTTTGAATAGAACGTTTTTGAGGTTGTTCAGAAGTTCTACTGTAAACCTTCAATTTCTTTGGGGGGGTGCCAATTGTGCTTGATTAGTACATTGGTCACACCATCTCTTGCCCCTTCGTCTCTTGCTCGACCAATCTCTGAATACATCAAGTCAAATTCTGAGCTTCAGTATGATACGCAGTGGTGACAATGATTGAATTTGTGTTAATGCAGTACCTCATTGTCGAAATAGAGTGGCCGTCCTATAGAACCTTACCTGAAGCTTGTACATTAGATTTGTACTGTAGCTGAGATGTACGTGCAGTAGGAGACAATAGCCGAAGAGGGCGAGGCCACATTTATTTGGGAACAATCTTCTATGTTCTGAGGTCTTGTTGAGACCGAGCTTTTCCAATGAAGCGGTTGTTGAGGTTGAGAGCACGCATTTTTGGTACACGAGGAGCTTCGGAAACGACATAGTCTTCAATTTGAATGGACAACAAGTCTAGTGGAATGGGCAAAGAATATAGCGGACTTGTCGGTGGCCTTGTATACCATGTTCAATGGTCATTTTGCAGGAGCTCTAATATCTCGGAATAGGTTATCCGGAAATGGCATGTCATTGACAGGTATGAGGGTTGTAGACCACTTCAGTAAAACAGGCCGACTAACACAACTTTCAACAAAGATGCTTTTGGAAATAGTATCTTCCGCACACTTGTTTAGCTGCGGGACAATGAAGGATGCTTTTCACCCAAAATGTAGCTACCTTGGTCCAAAGTAGGCATGACGTACTAACATTTGTGGAATATGTGTTACAGAAAGGTACAGGAGTTTCAACACGAGTTTGCTTGTAGGTGTACTTCCTCGAGCTTGCCAACTCTCTGAAAATTAAACCTTCGATAATTTGTAAGTATTCATTCTACTTCCAAAGTGCAGGAACGACTTGCAAGTGATGGTCTTCTTTTGTTTGCGTTGTACACCTTCTTAAGCTGAATTAGTGTTGAGGAGAGCATGTGTTGTAATCATAATGTTGATTTATTGTAGGGGCAAAGACGTTGCAGGTATGTGAAAGGCCGAAATCTTTGCCATTCCACCAGCGAGTTTTCGTTTTGTTTGCTAGGAAAGAATATAATTGAGCTCTGGGATAATTCGAGGCTGTTGTGGAGCAAGGACATGTTTACTCATGGAGTGTAGTAGTAAGGATTATAGCTCTGAAGGGTCAATAGGCAGCTGCATATGAAAAAATTACAGTTGTTGTTGCCAATTACAAACCCAAAGGGTGGATGATTCAGGGAACACCATTATATAGTGAGGAAAATGAAAAGATAGCAAGTCTAATCAAAGCTTCTGAGGTGGACCCAGCCCTAACATATTCGTACAATTTTTGTGTTGCCGCTCCTCTGGATGAACTAAACGTGGAAGCTGTAATTATAGAGATGAAGAGGATCTTGGGATTCCACGGGACCTTTGAATACTTTGAAGTGAGAGCTTCTTTCTGTGTAGGTCTTGAAGAATACGAAGAGGCAGTGCGGGATGTTCGGTCATTATTAGCACTGGACCCGTCGTACATGATGTATGCTGCCCATCTGCGTACGACTGCGTTCCGTAAATTGTGGAGTCAACATGTGGAGCAGTGGTCGAAGGCTAATTACTAAATGCACTTGTACTACAGGTGGTCTTCGATGGATGATACTGGCTCTATAGGTGTGTTTCATAAAATGCTGGAATAGTATTCCACAATGGGCTTCCTTTGTTTCCAGTAGCCCCTTCTTTTCTTGTAGTATGTTTTTGCGTACTTTTCCCTTAGACTAAGTTCCGTTGCCTACATCTTTTTTTAGATACAGGTATCGTTTTCTTGAATTTCCCTTCATTACAATGTGATGACCGTTCTTCTGCCATTTTGTTGCAAGAATCGCAGGGACCGTAACATCGTCATGCCTCGATACACTGTAGGAGCGCTTTACATTAGAGTTATGCTTCTCATATGTTGTCATGATTCCTCGTTAGGAAGGGGCACAGAAGCAATTACATTTTTTCCTTTTTTTGGCAAAAGATGTAGTCCTTCTCCATGTCGGATGCCAATGGAGTGTTCACCTCTGAATTGGTTTCTGCAGCTTCTTTGTTAATGACTTTACAATTTGATTGAATTGATTGTGGACTGCTGTTTACGTAGAATTGCCCTAAAGCACGTATGCACAATCTCGGACTGGCACGGCATAATGCAGGTACTGACCACGAACGCCTCATTTGTGAAGGTTGGATCTTCTATGGTGCAGGTAATCGTGAAGATGCTTTACAAGAGGTACAAGAATCTATGGGTCATTAGTGATCATTTCAGGCTTTTCTCTTGCAAGCGTATGCTTTAGCAACTATAGCTAGCTTGAAGAAAGTGTCATTCCTCCTGTACACATTGTGATATCATGTATATCATATTATTTGTTTTGTTTTTGCCGGCCTTCTCAACAGTGCAAGATGAAATTCAGGAGGTTTCGGTGAGGTTTTGTAATTCATGTGTAGGGAATGTACATGTAATTTTGAAATATGGAAAGGTTGGGAACTTACAAAGGAATTACGAAGTGCTTGTCCATGATTTCTTCATGGCTGCTGAAATGCGATGAAGTTGCTGTACGAGGACATGAATGGAACTGAACGTAGTATTCTTATGTACGAGGACATGAATGCAATTTTGCTGAGTTTGTACGTAACCTAATTGTATGAAATGCAGGAACTTAACGAGTGCACTTTCTTGATTCTTTTCTTGCAGACCTCGTATGGATTGTACGGAAGAAGGCAATGCTGCTGATGAAGGGTCCATTGATGACCAGGAGAAAACAAGAATGGAAAAATGGATGGATTACTGAATTCAAAAGTGCATCTAAATGGATTCTTTAATTGAAGCTGGAGATGCAGCATTGTAGTTTTGCATTTCCTTGTCATGCTCTTGTCATGTTCCAATTCGGGTGTAGGAGGTGCATAGTATAGGATCCTAGTTCAAAAGATAGAGCCCCTTGTGCTTCAAAAGATAGAATGACAAGATGAAGTAGTGCTTGCAATGGCATGCACTGCATGCTGAATATGTAGGGTTACAGGAAATATTTAGGGTAGCAGGAAATCATTTAGGGTTACAGGACATTTCTAGGGTTACAAGCGTTGGGGATCATGTTCCCACTAACAGGGAAGTGCCAAGCACTCTGTTCAAGCAAATATACTTTTATGAAATGAAACAGTTCTTTATATTAATTTCTGTTAACATTCTCTCATGTATATCAATGTTTTCTTGTTTGTGAACAAGATTAAACGGGAGGCAATCGAAGTTGTCGTGTTCATCAAAACACATTTGCATTAAATCATACTGTTCGAAATTATAGGTGCTGTTGAGCATGACGTTGGAGAACGTGAAATTTTTAGGTACAAATAATTATAACGTCTTCTGAATGCGAAATTACGTTTTCTGAAACAGGAAATTGTGTTTCCGGGAACATGGTAGCGTTCGTAAGAGCATAACTACATCGTTTGAAATATAGTCGTTAATGTTGACCGACGCGTTAGGAAAGAATCCCATCTTGACATGTAGCAAGCGGGATCATAGGAGTCCACGTGTACAAGCATACTGCGCAACAGATGTCTGCCATCTAGTGCAAATTGTTCCACGTAGGCTACCTTATTATATCCAACCTCTTCGAAACACTAAAAGAAATTACACGTAGATAATGACAGCGTGGACAAACTTCGTTTCTCTGAACAATATAAACATTCACATGAACGCAAAAATAGGGACACAACGCTGGAATTCGGGCTCATTCGGAACGCATTTCTCAACAGAATCCATATGATACTTCCCTGTTCGCCAAAATCATTTACAGAAATGCGTTTTTCGCGTTTGGAACCTATTTTTTCCAGCACATTTTTCTTCTAGTGTATAGAGCAAAAAAAATTGTGGCATAGTTAAATGATTTAAAAAAGATGCAAGAAAATGCTTCAAAAAGATTCTTGAACACATAAATGGATTCTTCAAGGAAGGTTTAACCTTGTAACATTATGGAGGGTACAAAAGTGTTTGATGAGTCACTTTCAAAAAAATAAGGAAAACAAAAATGCACTAGTCACATAGCATTTAAAAACAGTGAAACATGGGTCTTATAACATTGTTGAAGCACCTAAGAATATATGCTCAAAGAAAGAGTCATCTGTATTGTAAGTTAAAGAAGTGTGGTGACTACCCTTTTGAAGGTGCATTTTTTAACCCCTAAAGGTTTTTGACTATGTTTTCACCAAAAATGCTTTAAAACTGCCATTTCTAGTACAAGTACCAAATTTTAGAAAAAAATTATTTTTGGATACATATAACCATAGGATCTTGTAGTACAGTGGTTTGTGAAAAAATGTTAAAAATTTCAGAAATTTCTGCCACGTAGATTGCAAGATATTAGCGTTTGAAGTGACAAAAACCTTTCTTTTGTCCCTGCAAAACCCCAAGTAGCTGCACTTTACAAGGTCACATTTTTAATAAAAAATGTCCAAAATGGTGGTTACTCTTTGGATTCATTCTTCAAGGCAAGTTGGCTACATGCTTGAAAAATTTCAGATTATTTGGAGTTGTACAACATATAGGAAAAAAATAGTAAGTAGAAAGAAATAGAGAATGATTCAAAACACTAAATTCATAAGAATTTATTTATGGAATTGAAAAATGTCAATCCCAATGGTTGTAATGTTGTAATAAAAAATCTACACCTAATGTTTTTTTTTTCTTTCAAAAATATTTTAAAATTGAGTAAAATAAAGGACTTCAAAATTTATTTGAGAGTAGAAAATCTATAACTACCCACAACTACCACAAACTAAAACTCCTCATAACTTTCATCTCATTAATCATAATGGAATGATTTAAAGATTTTCAAGTATATATAAATCTAGAGAACCAATTTCAAAAAAGAAATTCTTAAAAAAGTGATTTTTAAAGAAGTTTTTTTTGCTGCTTGGATTGCTTGCTTGAACATAAAAATGACATATCATACAATAACTTTTAGAGCATGTAGTCAAAAATTATGAAAATTGATGGGCCTTAAAGCTACTCCTCAGACACATGTTTTGTGAAAATTTGAAAGAAAAAAAATAAAAACTCCATTTGTAGAGAGCTGCCCAAAATCACTATGTTTATAAAAGCCACTATTTGGTCCTTTAGGGATTAAACATCATGCCTAGATTTCTTTAAGGTTAAATAGGAGGCTTGTTGAAGAATGTTGTCCATCTAGGAATCTATGAAGTTTTGGACCTCATTCCTCTAAAGATAAGGAATAAGTGAATTCAATTATACAAAGATCTTTTTGTCTATTGTAAGGTGACCGCACCTCATTTTAACCTCTTTATAAAATTGGAGCATACACATTCTTGTTGAAGTATACTACCTCTATTCATGAGAGGTAGGATTATTTTGAAATACACTTCTTTCTATCACTTTCAAAATTTAAATTTTACTCATATAATGTCCAAGAAATACATGAGAAGGGGCTCTAGGCTACTCTTTCTATTTAAACAAGATCCACCAAAAAAATAGGCAATTTACTTGTAAGAACAATGTTGAATTGTTTATTCAGCAGCACTTAGTTACCTTGGTCATCAATGAATAAATTAGAATAAGAGTAAATGTTGCTGACAGGTACACACTTAGAATCTACTGAACACGACAATCTACACGAAGTGGAGAGCGTTACGTTATGAACAAAAGGGCGTGGTGGGTTCGCGACGTTATCTTCTCAAACTGGAAACAGGATAAACTTTTTCACACTCGGAATGCTTGCCACGACAGCCATCACGCTTCACAGTAACAAGAATCAACAACGACGATGTGTTTGAGTTCCTTGGCGATTCTCCTCACACTCCACATTTCATTTCCTCTTTGGTTGTTTGCCGCAGCATTTATTACGCCATAGCCATGATGCTTCACGCAATCCTCACTCCTGCGGCAACAACCAGGCCCAGCAGCAGCAATGCTGCGGTCTCGCTGCTCTCTTCCTTCAAGGGCTTGTCCCTCAAGGCTGTCTCTGTCTCCGCCCCTGCGCTCAAGCTGCCATGTCGGAGGCTCGTGGCGCAGCCCGTCGCTGCCGCGGGGTACAAGCTCAAGTCTCACAAGGTGGGGACTGCGTGGTATTTGAGATTCGAGCCATTCTTGGCTAGGGTGTCGTGTTGTTATTCGGAAGTTCGAATGTAATTGGTGGGTTGGTGGGTTTCATTGGTGAACCTTCGTGAGTGGTTGTTCTTGGGATTTGAGTAGTTGATTGATGAATTGGCAGGCTTCCGCCAAGAGGTTTAGTGTGACTGGGAGTGGTAAGATCACGAGGAGGTCTGCTGGAAGGGCACATCTTCTGCAGAAGAAGACCACCAAGCGGAAGAATCGGCTGTCTGGCAAGGTATGCCATGGTATTGTGAATTTTGGGATGGTTTGTACCATTGGTATTATAGTAACCCCTTGTTCAAGTAGTGATGAGTTTTTTTTTATAAATACACTAGGGTCTTCTTTATAACTAATATGATGTTGTCACCTTTAGAATGTTGGGGTGTATATAGTGGGTCTTTTACACTATTATTGTTCTAATTTCTATTTCTTTGTCTTGTGCTTGTGAGCCAAATGAATTTTGTTGCATGAACCAAAGGATTCTTCTAATTAGGGTTTTGAAAATGCATGTAGGGAGTACATTTGTGGTTGCTATCTCTGAATGGATGGCTTTGTTTTGTGGACTACCTTTGCAGGCTGATGTGAAGCATTGTGATTGGCAAAACGTCATTGGTGCGTTGCCATACTTGAGGACCAAGAAATAGAAGTATGTTGATTAGGAAGTCTATTTACGAAATGGCATTATGGCAATCAATTTTTTTCTTTCAACCCAATTCTTTTGTGCTTTCATTTGTGGAGGGTGCATTGCTTCTCTTTTATTAGATTTTTTTTTCTTGATGTCATTGGTTCATAATATTGAGGTTCATAATATCGACAACTCTAGCGCAGGATGAGGATTTCAAGCCTCTATTTTTGTCCTTATCTTTTAGTCCCCATGAAAGAATTGAGCAATAGGATGTGAGAGTTTTGTAAGCAATAAGAAAAATGCTTCGCAGTTTTGGTTCCTGACCATCCATGTGTCAAAAAGTCGCACTTGTCTAGATTCAGAGCTTTGTCACATAGTGCAATGCGTCATCATGCTTAAACCGAAAATCTGAAGGGGTTGTGTAATAGTGTATATGTGGAAATACGAAGTAAAAATCTTGGGATCCAAATCACTAAGAAATTTCTTACTGATTTGGATCCCAAGATTTCTACTCCGCATTCTTGCCGCTCCAATTGAAAAAGTGTAGTAGTAGAAGTTAACATCCCATTAACGGGTCTTCTGGAAGGCAACGTGGTATAGAATGGAACTCTGGATTATGGCAATTATAATACAAAAATTCATAGTTACAGAAATTCCATAACCTCAGCTACGACTCAATGCTCCTACAGATTTAGGGTTACGGGGTGAAGCTCATATCCGTTACCTGTGCACAATGAAACCGGACGGTATAGACTAACCGCCCGGTTCTCGTCGCCTCATGTTTGTTCTACAAGGTCAGGAGCCTAGAGAATAATGATGGTACTAAAATGGGTGGGGAACACCAGTAAAGTATTTTCCATCAACACTCTGTTAGAAGCGGAGACCACCAACCCATCAGGCCCTGAATATGAAACACAATGGATACAAAGAAACCTTGCGAGATCCCCACCTAAACTAACAGAGCAAGACCCAGTCTGGGCTTCGTGATTTCGCAATTTCCATCAAAGCCGACCAAATCCACACTCCACAAGCGAATCAATGATTCCAACTTTGTCACCGGATATCTGCGTTGTGAGCTTCCCAGCAGGAAATTGAAATGAAGCTCAAGATTAGCTTTGCAGAGATCGTTGCACGGTTTCCTCCTTCCGCATCATGGCCTCAACGAGAACATCAGTAGCCCAGTCCTTGATATCCTCCTGGTTTGCGCAGCACATGCAAACATCGTCCAATAAACCTCATCAGAAACTCTAAAGCCATCCGCTTCCGAATTTTAGCATCTCAGATCTTAACCCTAAACCACAAAGAGGCCCTTGTTGGAGCTCACGTGTTTTTTTTGGCAGTCTTGAATAGGTCATACAAGGACTATTTTGAGTTCATTTCTGACCAACACATGAAACGTGCTTCACTTATTCTGGTAATATAAAATAAGGTCCCGTCTGCATCATGTTTTACACAATAAGATCAAATCGAATTGGCCATTTTGAAACCCTGAATCCTTGGTGGTTGAGCCTGAACACATAAACTTCTAGTCTATGACTTCCAAAACGGAAGAGATTTCAGGAGACGAGAATCGAACAAACGTACAAGGCTTAATGCTTCGCCAGTCCGAATGCGCGCATGAGAGCGTCCAATTTTGGACTCAAACGGCGTCCGTGGCCGAAGCTCCTGAATCTCATCCCATTGATCTTCAGTCAAGGGCTTCAAGCTGGCCTGCACCTCAGCGAACTCCTTCGCTTGCCGCTCAATTCTCGCCGGTTCTAGCGACTCGTCGTACTGAAGAAGAAGCAGCAAACCAGAACTCAGAACACAGACATGCCACATGAAGGAGAAACCCTAATCGGAAACCATAAGGATTGCGTACCATCATGGTCAGCTTCGCTAGCACAACAGCCAACGCCATACCCACGGCCATTTTGATGTTCGGAGTGTCCCAAATCTCTTGCCCTTGAGGCGCTCGCACCGGCAACGCGGGATCCCTCTCGGCCCGCGACTTCTTGCGCACAGGGCGGATCAAGCGCACGGGTCGTCCAGTGGCCGTCATCTGCTTCCCTGCCGCTCGAAGTGCGCTGGTGATCGCCATCGCCTCAACCTTCAGAACCCTAACCCTCCAAGCTCACACATTTGACAAGTTCACATTCCACAACCGACATGAATCTACATGAGCACCGACCACATGAATCTGCGCGCTGACAGGAAGATTGTTGCAAAGAACATGCGGTCCTGCTCGTCATAGATACGCTGTTTTCTGTGGATGGTGCACTTCTCAGTCTCTGTTTTTGCAAATGGTATCAAAGTGACGGGACCAACTTTACGTTTTTGTTTCAAAAAGGCGTAATGAATGTTCCTAGAAGCGCGTTCTTGTTATGACATTGCTTTTGAATTTGGTTTCAAATGATCAGTTGCTTCTTGTTGTAATTTAAATTGAAGCAAACTATGTGATTTTAGTGATTGCTTTTAGTGATTGCTTTTAGTGATTTTTGTCTGCATTATTTTTGGTGTTTTTGTGAGGCTCTCCTTGTGATTGTTGTTGTTGAGTATGTGTTTAGAAATTTTGAACCCTAAAGGATTGCTCTACAATTTTAGAATACCAAATTTTTTCATGTCATACATAGCAATTGAGTAAAATGATGAGTACAAGCTCAATATATAGTTGATAAAAACATGATGCTCTTCTTTCAATCTTTTAGTTTGTCATTCTTTCTTCCCTTATTAGTTTTAGGCACAAGGAAATTTATAATCATCTCCAAAAAACTCCTTAATTCTTTAGGCTTAAGTTCTATAACAATGTTGTAAAGGAAGGTGTTGATCGATGTTATGTGCTTGCATTGTTCTGGAGGAGTGTACTGTTTTTGTCTAGATTGATGAAGTGATTAGTTAATTGACCAACTCTTTACATTATATAGGTGTCTTCTTTTACCAACAACAATTCAAATCTTTTTTTTTGCATTTGACACATCTTGTACATAATGATTTCAAGACTCTATTCTTTGAAGACTTCCTCATCACAACAAAGAATTAAGTGCTTGGACATTTCATGGCATTGTATGATTTGAAACCTCTCTATAATAGAAGTGAAATGGCAAAGCCATGCATACTTGCATCTCTCCCTCCCAGAGATGACCCTTGGACCCATGGTAAAGATGGATCCTAAGTTATGGGGCAATCTACAATATCATATTGGTTTAGAGAGGGGTTTTGCCAAGTTGCCATTTCAAGAATTTTTCTAGTTGCACTTTATGTGCAAGGATTTCAATGCAATGGCTTTTGGAGAGAAATTCTTGGAGGCCAATGCAAATCCTCTCAACAAGAACCAACTTGACAATACCTTTTGATTGGTTACTGCAAAAATGGAATCAACAAAACCATGAATACTACAAACTTTTGTTTACAATTCTATTACTAAAACTTGGGATCAAAAAGTCCAACCCGTGTATTGGATTAGAACTTTGTTCATCTCACCCACATGGCAATGTGTGTCACAATGGCAATCTCTATATATATCTATGCATATGATTCTATGCATCATGTCTTATGATTTGGCAACATGTGTATAGAGCAATTTCCAATGTCTCTGCAAGGATTCTTTAGCTATTGACTTAGGTTGTTGGAATAGACACTTGTATACTATATCATCTATACATGATAAAAAAAACACTCGAATTACTGCATTATATGTCCATCAACTCTTTGAAGGTACCAACAAACAACAGGATGAAGTGTGCTCTATTCCCCTAGACTTGTTTGATGAATTATTTGAAATAAATTGTCTAGATCCACCATTAAATAGACACAATGTTTTATTGGAAAGATACGTTGAGGCCTCATTTTTTAATGAGTATGTGTTCATCAACGTTTTTAAACATGATTTCTTCAAGGTTGATGTGGGTCACAAGTATGAAGATGGATTTCTGAAACCCTGGATACCAAGAAGGTTTGCTTTGCTCAACTTCAAGACCAAAAAAATGGAAGTGTCTAGATTTCTATATTAGCAACTAGCAAGGATGGTTGGAGAATGGAAATAAGAAAAACAAATTGGAAGAAATGTGGAAGATCGTCAACAAATGGAGATGAATAGTTAGAAGAAGAGAAGGTTGAAGTTGAACAATGTGACAAGAAGATTGAAGTGAATGGAAGAAAAGACATCAACCAATGCTATTAGAAACAAATGAATGATTGGTATATATATGATGAAATCACATTTGTAATAGATCACTTGTACAACACAAGGTTTTTTAAGATGCAATTTGTTTTGTAAGTAAGGTCATATTATAACATTAGGGTCAAGTTATTGTAGAAGTCATTTTTATTGTGCAACCCATGATTAGTACAAATGGAGTTTTGTTGGAAAGGTTAAATTAGAGTGTGCAAAGCAAAACAAACAAAATCTATTTGTTGCCACAGGTCCCAACTTGAAGTAGTTGTAGTGCCTATTATGAGGGCTTGATAATCTCAAGGTTGAAATTGCTACCACAAGATTATTACTTGTATGCATATGTCATGAATTTTTTGCATTAGTGTTGTATTCAAATAGTTTGTATTTCTTATACTTGATGTTTTTCACTCAAATTTGGAAAACAATTCACATATCTTTGTGTTATTTTCATTAGTCTCAATCTCCTCTATTGACACTCTATATAGTTGTATACATCTAATTGCTAGACAATGTTTGATCTAAGTAATGAAGAGTTGTTCAAGGAGCCCATACATCTTTCAAGGCAATGTCAATTATAGAGACATTATTGTATCTATTTTGATGTTGGCATTAGAGAAAACATGAGCCCTTAGCTGGGTTGCCATAGAATGACAATCTAGTCTATTCTTCGAGGTCTAAAAAGCCTATAGAATACATCTCGTGTGTGCAGTCAAAGTGTGAATTTCAACAAATGCAATTGGGATTTTCATTTTGACAAATTCTGAACAATATTTAAAATACATTGGAGCAAAAGAATACAAGTTAATTAGAAGGTTATCTTGTCAAATTAAGTGGCTTTTGAAACTAGTTGTCAAAGTCAAAGTCAATTTGCTTCAAAAGCCACTTACTTAATTTTGAATGTTTAAATAGGAGATGAGCCGCTCTTTATACAAGTGGGGTAGTGATGGGTGCAACTATCCATATGGGATATGTAAATTAGAAGAAATAAGAATTCAACCACTCATACTTATTCCTCCTAATTTACATATCTCACATGAATAGTTGCACCTACCACTACCCCACTTGTATAAAGAGTGCTTCATTTCTTCTACCAACATACAAAATTGAGTGAGTGCATCTTAACCTTGATTTTTAAACCCTGATTTTAGAACATTTTGTTCTTGGCTAATGCATCTTAATCCTTATTTTAAAACCCTAAACCTTGATTTTAGAACACTTTGTTCTTGGCTTTTGAACCATTGATAGCCATCTGACATCGTGATTCAAGGTGAGTAGCAATAGGGGAAAAAAATTCAGTAACCAAAATAAGATGCTTACTGCGGGGTCCTTCAAGGGTTGTGGAGCAACCCAACCAAAGGCTCATATTTTTTCTAATAGAGTTCCATGTTCAAGTGCCTTTAATAAATATAGTTAGACAAGTTTAATACATTGATAAATAATTGAATCACCTCCAAAACAACTAGTGGTGTTTTACTACTTGATGTCAAGCATTCCTTCATCTTTCCGTTGTGAAACAATTTTTTTTGAAACCTTCCTCAATGAACCTTAATAGGATGAAGTGTATTTTTCAAAATATTCATCATCCACCTACTTGAGTACTTTGGGGGTTAAATAAATGCCAAAAGTATTATGTTTTCATCATATAGACTAGTAGAAGTGGTGTTATCGGCTTCAATTGTAATATCATAAGGTAGTCATCCAAGCGTGCTAGGTGCCTAAAAGCACCACTTGATGAGATGCTCACAATATATACATCTCCTATAAGAGATCTACCAAAATAACTTTGATTCTTTACAAGTTTTGCATCTAAAATCTAAATGATACATTCTATGGCGCATTAAAATATACTATAACTTGCCGCTAAAAGAATATAAGAATTTTACTACTCTAGATTTAGAAATGGTCCACACTAAAAGAAGTGGTAGTTTTGGGTGTCCCTATTTTAATGCCCTAAAAGAACTAAAGAGATGAGATGATGTGTTGTACAACCAATCATTGGAAGAAAGACAAGTAGAAGGTAGGCATATTTGTCATTTTATTATTATTATTATCATGACAAAGCAATATATAACTTAACATTCTTATGATGTTGTCTCTTGAAAATCTCTCAAAAAAAATTCATATTTTTTTTTACATCCCTAGTCTCATCCTAAGCACAAGGTAATAAAAGCTATAGGAAGAAGAAATGCATTAGCCACAATACAAGTTGTGTAACATGTCTTCTGTATTGAGCATTATGCTTTGAGATTTTATTTTTGGAAAAAAATGTATTCCTACAAAATGAATAGAGAATGTTTTCAAATTGGCCAAAGTATACTTGCTATTCATTTTTTGGTACTCAAGTCATAATTTAGGTGTAAGTGAAAGTATGTTTTGAAATTATCCATATGGAAGATTTTGTAATTTTGGTTGTAATTCACAACTATATACCCTAGCATATCAACAACCCTATGTACCATTATCTATAATATCTCTTTTGGCTTTATAACTTCATGGAGGGAAGCTTCTATAACTAGAATTAATTCCATCATTCTACAAAGCTACAAGACATCCTAACTTGGGCAACCTAAGAAAGATCAACAAAATCTTCCTAGCAAGTGTGAGGTGCAAAAATGGCACTTTGAATGAGGTAGCTATCCAAATTTGCCCAAAAGAACCTCATCAATCAATGATTTCTTTTCCATTTGGATACAAACACAAACAAAATTAAGAAGCTTTATTTCATAGTATAAATGAGCTTACTTAACTAAAATCATTAAATCTTCATTAATCAATCAATACTTGTTTAAGGCCTAATATGTGCATTCCTCAGTTCTACAATTTCAATGAAGGTCATTCATTGAACTTTTTAAAGCCTCCACAAAATTTTAGGATTAAGTTTTGTTGTCTTGTGTTTTTGATACTATTTGCAACTTTAGAGTAATGGTGAAGCAAGTGTTTTTTCCTAATTACAACACTTTCGATTTTCTAACACCTAAAAGATACCTTGAATGAACCCTTCCATGACTTAATAGCACCACAACTAATCAAAAGCAACTAATGAAAGTTGAAACATTTTGTTGGTTTCAAGGGTGTCCATTCAAGGTGAATTTGGTATTATGTATAGATTATCCTAAGGCACTTGTAGCCTTGGTACACTAATGAGGTAGTAATGAGTTCAAATCCAAACTTTGGCAAGATGCTACCGCCATAGTCCATCCATTTGTGATTGGAAGTCAAAGGACCTTGTTATCATATGGGGTCTATCTTGTAACAGAGAACCAAAGATGGAAGTCACCATTCAAATCCATGAAGAATACCTACATTCTCAACTTTGAAAACCTGTAAAATATTACTAGAGTGTCATAAACTTACAACTTGTATTTGCATTTCTCTATAGTTTTTAGTTCACTTGCTTCACTAGTAATCTCATAAACAAAAATTTGGTTATTCTACCTTAGAGATAGTGGGACTAGAAAAAATGTTCCTTTTAGGTGCTATTACCTTATTGCCTACAAAAATATTCTATTTATGCAAACTTAACCCCTCATCGCCGAAGGAGACAAAAAGTGTCCTCACACATTGTAATAGTCCAGTTCAAAATGCTCTAACTTTTGCATCTAATGTCCAAATTTAATAAAACTTGTTGTAAAAGTTGCACATACTAGTCTAGTTTATGTGGTAAAATTTTCAGATCAATCCAAGACGAATTGAGTTTATGAAAGCTATTTGAAGAGTCACAGGTTCAATTTGAATTCAGCACACTACATTCTCATGGCTACAACTTTGGGGGTTGTATCTTTTTCATCAAATGTTTATTTTCAATGAAATTTGTTGTGTTTTGTTTCCCTTGAGGTCATTGGTATTGTAGTAAAAATTTCATGTCAATCCAATTTGAATGTTTGAGAGCAATTCGAAGTTTAAAATCCAAACATTTTTGCATTATAGTAAACTTCGGCAGCTCATAACTTCTTCATACATGGTCCGTTTTCAATAATTTTTGTTGTAAAAGTTCTGCATACTAGTCATCATTTTGATCTAAGAAGTTATGAGTGACTGAGAAACATTTGAGGAGGTTCAGCTATAGATTTTTTTCATTGTTTTTTAACACTCCAAATCCATTTTGCAAACACAATGAGTCATTTGAATGATATTTTTTTTCCACCACAGTGTTTACATTCTGGTTTGAATCACTTGGTAGTCTGAAGTTTTTTCATTTAAGTAGGTTTTGAAATCAAATTTCACCTCCAAATGTGTTTTTAAGAAAATTTCAGCACCTTTGTCCAACACTAAAACATTACAATCTTTCAATCTCTATGGTCAAATGACCCCAAATTTGTTCCACACCATCTACAACATGCACACAACAAGATTGTACAGTTGAGATTTTCATACCTTACTGAAATTTAGACTTTTAACACTTGCAAAAGCAGGATGCTTTTAAGCATGTTTGGACCTTAAGCGATGAAGGGTTGAGGAGACTAAACCGGCAGACATGGTGATACTTCCCCCAATTACAATGTAACGTAGTAATGCCCTTGAAGAACTGAATGTCAAGAGGAAATTAGCACCAAAACCAGAAAAAGAAAAGAAAACTCTGCAAGCCACCCAGTAGAGGCAAAAACCTGGGAAGAGAAGGCCCGACGGGTTGCATCTCATTTTTGTGCGTAACATCTCCACTGCGTTAGAGCTATGTGAATCAGGAGATGTCAATATATATCGCTGGCAGTGAGCTTGATTGCCATTGGCTTGATTGTAGAGGAAGAAAAGTCCTCCCTGATGATTGACCAAAACTGCTGACAAGTACGAGCTTACAGTCCCTAGCTTTTGTAGACAATACAATAGAAGAACTTCCACGTTTATCATGGAATTATCAAGAAGCAAATGCTCCTTCACTTCCAATGACTAGTTTCTAACAAACACCTATCTACACTGCAAGTATCTAACCCTCCCTAAGAAAAAATTGTTTACTGGCCAGCCCTGAATCTAACAGGTCACAACAGCTCCTGCGTAAATGTCTTAGGCAGCTGTTTTGTAAGACCAACAAGGTCCTTGCAACATAGAACTTAAATAACTACAAACCTGAAGGGAAGTTGTTAACTTGCCCTTGCTCCAACACGTTTTGTCCATTTGCCTTGTAGCTCACTCTCAACTTCATCACCAAAGCTTTCTGCAAAAATATTCAGCGTAAGAACACTGAAACAAGCCTTTTCCTGCAGAGATCCTAAGATTTCGAAAGGTGAACGTCCCACATCAATTATTTCAGTTTCAAGGGATAGAGAACGACAGGCACCTGTCCATGCGCATTGTTGGTGACTTTGATCACTTGAGAAACGGAGTTGCTTGAATTTGGAGGGAGCGTTGCACTTGTAGCAGGCTCCAACTGCAAATGGATAAACTGCAAAGAGAATAACGTTGACGATGTTAGATTGCAGAAAAAGGTACCAATTTCAACAGAAGAAACCGCCAATAAGATGATTCGTTCACAGCATTAGACCTACATGCAACTAGCACAAAAAAAGAGGATCATATTCACAACTTTCAGGTCGTTCAATATTCAGGAAAGGCAACCACACAAATTAGAAATAGTAAACTTAAGAAACAAAACTAAGAGTAATAAGTGGTTAGTAGATCACAACATAACGAAATAACGAAACTGTAAACAAAGTACCTTTGGAACTGCTGCTTGAAAAACAAAATCTTTGTAAGGATTGGATGACAGGTTACTGTAGGAGGCCTTGATGACAGTGGTTTTCGGTGACTCGAGGGATTTCGTGAAGTCGAATGAAATCTTTAACCCACTTGTTTGCATGGCAATAACGGATGGGACACCTGACAAGGAACCACATTGATATAAATAAAAGACACAAGGAAAAAATCACAATATAATGCTACTGCACAATATAACAGTTTGGAAATCACCATCAGCACAATAATGAGCGGTACGCACGAGGCGCGAAGCAATAGAAGATGATTAGGTATTAAACTTACCTGGAGCAGATGTAGGTGAAGGCGCAGATGCAGACATTGCTGAGGATGTAAGATCAGCGAAGGGATCCACAACTGCAGGGGGACCTTTGGGTGTGCCACCATCAAGAGAAAGGTTGCCCAACGGAGACTTTGCAACGGGATCATCTAGTAGCCCTGCCAGTGAGGAATTGGTGGCTGTAGATGTCGGTGGAGCTGGTCCATCTAATGACAAAAGGTCCAACAACATACCTGCCCCTCCTGCCGAGTGTTTTACTGCGACACAATATAGAAACATACTCAGAAAGAGTGAAATTGGAAGGAATCCTAAAAGACGATTTTGGACTGATTTACCTATGGTATGTTCTGGCTTCTCAATTATGATGCTGGTAGAGGGTAGACGCACCGAAAACCAAGAAAGTCGAGACTTAACTTTCAGTCTACACTCAAAATCTTGTATGAAATCGAACTGCAATTTGATCATGCAATAACTGGGTAGCAACAAGTACCTGGAGAAATAACAGAGTTACTACCACCCATAGGCCCGGCACCAAGAAGATCTAACAAGGTATCCCCTGCAGATTTGGATGGAGAGGATGGCTGCTCATCAGTGAAGCTAAGCAGATCCATAAGGTTACTCGTGGCAGTAGATTGTTTTCCGTTTGCTTGTTTGGGATGACCATTCCCGTTGGCCTCTGATACTACAGCAGCAGTAGTATGGTGCCCATCAACGCCCATTTCATGTTTCGCGGAATATGTAGCTTCATCTAAAACTGGCATCCTCTCCACAAGCGCTGCCCTGATAACGAAATCAAAGACAAGTGAAAGTGAGCGGACTTGCTAAGAGCAAAGGTAAAACGAGTAAGCACAACCGTTGGAATAGTAACTGTAAAGGAATACTAGATTGCCAGCATCCTGCTTGGAAGCGTGGCAAGTTTTGTGCCACCAAATGGGTTCTGAAACAAAAATAAGTATCGAAATAACTATATGTGGGATACAGCTTATTACAAACTCCAACCTTAAAGATAACATAACAGCAAAAGCAGGTTAGAATACTAACTTGATATCATTGTGCTTGGTAAGGATTGACCCAAACTCAATAGCTCGTTGCTGCAACTCCAGTACTACACTCCCCTTGTACTCTAAGATCAACGCCTTGATGCGCCTGCAAGAAGGCACACATAAACCTCGGCAACGATTAGACAACAATAAACCTCGGCAAAAAAAGACGCACGTCTAACCAGATGTATCAAGAAACAGAAACGACAGGATAAATACAACACAATCATGGAGTATCCTAAAGAATCACGCACTATAGCATAAACACTATGAATGGTATTTCAGTGCACTAACATATGGCACCAACATGAATTAGTCTCCAACTTACTCAGCACAGTCAGGAAAACGAGAAGATAGTTTCAGGAGTGCTGTAAGTGCAAATGCTACTGTAGTGGATGTGATTCTCGAGTCTTTCAAGACACTTTCAACAACGTCCACGACATCTGACTCGGTTACCTGTTGCAACACCAAACGACCATTCAATTTAATCCATGAACTACCTTCCAATTAATCAAGTCAAGTTTAACCCATTTAAGGATTAACCATGCACCCTTGAAATAAGACAATGAAATCATTTCCTAACTCGCCTTATATATGTTAAAAGGACCACCAAAAGCTGCCACGAGAACAGGACTGCAAACACAAACCTGAGCTCTTTAAAGCAATACTGAGTGCACAAGCAATCCAAGCAAAAAACATACAGTTAACGGATCTTCGCCGTCCAACTCAATTGCATTGTTAACAAGCATCTCTCCATACTCGCCAATGCACCAAACAGTGACTTGTCCAAGACTTTCCTGCACTTACACAACAAGAGCTTAGTGGATGTGCTTCTGAGTAACACTTGCTTGGTGAGTATACTAGCACTTCCATCACGTCCATTAAATGTTAGTCTTCAGAAAAAATATTGACCCACTAGATGAACTGCATTAAAAATGACAGCAAATATGTTAAATATTTTCAGCCTACTCCTAGTGCGTTAAGCATGTTAAAAGCGACAGCTGGTTCCAGTATTCCATGTCCGGAATCTGTGAACTTAGAATAACTTGTATATGCAGTAAGTTGCCCCCTGACAGTATCTCCCTCATACGAAAGCCCCATCATCACTACTCACATGCCGTCAATATCTCATACCTGTCCGTCCCATGCTTGAAACACACGATACAGGGTTCGAACTGTGTAACCTTGAAGATCATTTGCATTGCTTATAACGACAACCAAAGATCTTGTCACATCACTAGTAACATATTTCCCGGCCTGCACATCACATCAGGACACCATTATTCGCACCATGGGCACAGTCAAGTATATTCACAAAGCAAAACCGCTCGGCTCGTATCTTGAATATCAAGATACCAGGATAATTACCAAACTTCTGAGGAGTTCAAACTCAAGACCAGACACTCTCGGTCCTACAACCGAGAAGTGCAAGATCATTTCATCTAATCAACATCTCTAACCGCAATCCCATCCTAAAATTCTTCCCAACACAATGCAAATACAGTTCAGGTGTAAGTTGAGCTGAAAGAGCTATGCATTGGTGACGCACCACTCAACAGCCAGCATATAAAATTGCAAGAGAGAATATACGCAGACACAGGCCTCTCAAGCTCAATGATGTGGAATTTAATGCAAAGGCGCCAAAAATACCTCCACCATGAGCAGTACCATCTGATCGATATACCACTGCTTGTTTGGTGCAAATCTGCAAGATTTGAATACGTTCAGAACTCTTCCACAGATTCCACAGGATCTTCTGAATTTACAGTTCTAAATAGTAAACCACAAAGATGAGGGCAATTTAAAGAAAAACTAAACTCCATTTTAAAAACAAAATAAAACAGTGAGCCTACTTTGGCGAAAAAAAGGCAAAGAATCAATGCAAGACAACAAAATACCAAAGGACGTCATAGATGACCTACTTTTGGACAAGTCCAGAAATCTTTCCAGTAAGATCTCCCTTGAACTCAGGATCACTGACTTTGAGATATTCAACCAATTCCTTTGTCAAAACCTTGACATTAGTTTCATTGACCAACGCACAAACAAGCTCGAGAGCTCGTCTCCGTATGGAGACATCAGAATCCTGTACAGAACATATTGCGGTCACTTTAATATATTATAATTCATAAAAAGTGCTAAGAATGAATCTTAGATTCGTGAAATCTATATACAAAGGCAGAGGTGTATCGTAATGTTAAAGCACACAAAATCTGACCCCATAATAACATGAAAACCTATTAGGAGTGCCTTCATAATTGACTTCAACGGTGTAGCAATAGAAAATTTGCCGGCTTAAGCTGACTGACACAAGTCAGCGCGCTGTGTCGTCCATTGCACAAGTTAAGGGTTTAGACTTGTAGACTAAACCAAATCACTCAATTAAGAAGTTAGATTTCATGCCTTGACACATTCAACTATCGTTGTACGGTGCCGCTGAACAGCTTGAGTATCCACTGATACAACCTTGACAAGGGTGTTAAGAGCAACATATCTGCAACAATAATCACACACAAGTCACACTATTGGTTCACGTTCAAGTTGGAGATATGTAACACAGGTATGGGCACTGAAGATGAAGACAGCGGTGTAATATGTAAATGGTCCACAATATAAATGCACGGTCCCTACATCTTGATCTATTCCCTCCTGTCTACGTTGAGAAAGGACGTTGAGAAAAGGATGGTCCACGTTGAGAAAAGGAGGTAAGGATTGAAAATTCTATTTAACAAGGTTCATATTCTTGCAAATGCCCAGACCTCGAAGCATCGAAAAGTCTAGGATACCAACAATCCATAGCAGTCCATCGCTCTAAAACCAAGGAATGTCCAAGCGTGCCGAGAAAAGAGTGCACCTTATGTTATTGTCGCGGTTCGCCAAAAAGCGACCCAAAATGTTAATAGCCAGTACTCGAAGACCTCCAATGGCCTCTATAGCAAAGATTGTCTGCACACATTCGTACAAAATTGCATTGCCTGCATTGTGGCTGCCCTCGGTATTTGTTGCAACCTGTAAAAAGAGTTTCAAAACAGTTATTTATGAACGCAATAAAAGGAAACCACAAAACTACTTGCTGGAGAGAGAAACGCATTAAAGCTGGAGTGAAAGCTGACCTGAGCAAGTATGTCACTCATGACGTCGCTGACGTCAGCATCACCCTTCCCGAGCAAACGCAGCAACCTAAGAAGCCTGATTTGTAGAAAGGGGTCCGTAATCCCATTGACATCATACTCAGGCGCATAGCCACTGACCAACAGGTTTTTCAACACCCGGACCATAGACGACACATGCTGCACAGACAGGTACATTGAAAGGCAAATCAATAATCATCATCACATATTCCGAGTATGCAAGAAGGCCCGTGGTATATCCAACAAAAATGTCTTCCGAAAAGCAACGCAGTTCTTCGAGGATGAACAACCACTATCTGCATATATGGCAAAATCGCACGGTGGCAAAATCGCACGGTCATCCAAGTGAGCATGTACACACACCTTCCTAAAATGTTCGAGGGCTAACTCATTGGATTGACAAAGCTCTGTGCAAAGCTTCACTCCTGCTACCAGAACACCATGATGTTTGTCTGTGAGAAGTCCTGTAGCTGGAACTGTCAAATACTCGACAAGGTCCGGCACCTTTCGAACGATCCTCACAGAGCATAACGCAGCCTACAAGACAACAAAATCACCACTAAAGAGATGAGGACATCCTGTTCCCACACGACTGGAAAGAAGAAAACCGCCTCCTATGCACATACGGGTTGCAAACAGATAGTTGCAGGGGAGCTTGGGACATGAAGAATTTTGTACATTGTGAGTTTGAAAATAAATAATCCGCATCAAAGCATACATATTGTTTCATGTCATCAACTAAAAGCTCCCTTCTGAAAATCAAAAGAAATCGTCATATATCTTTACATAGTTTGCCTAACCTTCTTTCGAATATAGGAGTTGTTGCTATGTAGAAGCTTTTCCACTTCTGGAGCAAGATCTTTAGCCATTTCAGCGGTACAAATGTTGCCGAGAGCACACAGCGCCAACCCAACAATAAACTGATTGGTGTGGTCCAAGTCACTGCAGCGCAATCAATGAACAGATGTGAAATTGTCAGTACACATTCATATACTAACCAAGTGGAAGCTGCATTGCATGGGCACATGACTCACACGAGTGGTCTCTACAAAGTGGAATTCAAAACCTTGAGGAAGCACTATAGTTCTTCACGCAAACCACGGATAGGCAGTTCTGGGTGGATATGGAATAGCTGCCATATAACCTAGAGACATCTAGAGACACAACAACCACAATCGAAGGTCGTGATGGATTACTTTTTCAGAGAATTGGTCACCAACATCAGCACCTCCTGGCGCTCATCAAGTAGCAACATGAGACCCAAGTAACCAATTCTTTTCTCAGGAAAACTGCCAGCAGCGATCAACTTGATGCATTCCATCTGACCAAAGTGAGTGGGATAGCCCAACATATGGATGAACATGAGCTTCGCAACATTGCGGTGTCGGTAATCCTGATCATTGTCTTTAAAGGCATTTCGGAGGACTGCACACTCTTTTGCCACAACGCTTCTCTCCTCTGCAGCGGTTTTACAAGTCCGAATGGACCGGATCATGTCCCTGTCACAAAGAAACCAGTGATCACAAAGGGCAACCTAAGACAACTGCTATGGCCTTCAAATA
Organism: Climacium dendroides; assembly: GCA_950106755.1. Lineage (NCBI taxonomy): Eukaryota > Viridiplantae > Streptophyta > Bryopsida > Hypnales > Climaciaceae > Climacium > Climacium dendroides. The sequence continues at coordinate 27,170,645 of OX467089.1, read as the reverse complement.
ATCAGACAAAATTTACATGCCATCAAAAATTGTGCAAAGCCAAAGCTGACGGTGAATCCGCGCAGACATCCGACCACTTCGGCGCACGATTAACTACATTCACCTTCGACTCGTCGAAATGACGAAGGAGAAAAAGAATAAAAGAGAAAATGGCCATCAGCATACTCCGCTAACATCAGGAGATATTTCCAAACGTCCAGAGTAGCGAACCGGTCCACCACATTCAAATCTTAGGGTTTATACGTCCCACGTACGTCGAAGATTAGGCAGGAAATCGCTTGAGGAGACAACATCCCTAATTTCGCCATATAATGGCGTGCTACTGTTGCTACTCAGAAGAAAGAATTCGTGTAAAAAAAACTAAGGAAATGAGCAGCGAGACTCCCAAAGTGTACTGATTACCTCCCAACCAATTGCAAAATCTTGGTCCTCAACGATTCAAGTTGTGAGGCATTCAAGCTTTGGAATAGTTACAAACATGCTGTTCAGCTGATTGCAATCCCCTTTCCCAGATTATGAATGGCATTTACAAACTACAAGATCGAAATGTAAGGGAGAAAAAATCTACAAGAGTGAAGCTACGTTACACTACTGTAACGCCGAAACATCCAAACTGAAAATGAGACGAAACGATCAGGGTTCGGCAGCTGACAAGATCATAAACAACCTCGCAGAACTCGATGAAAATTACTAGATAGAGAAACGTTTGCGAAGCATTTCCTCGGGTCGTGACAGGCAACCCAAGCAAACGTACCTCAATCTGGTCCCCATTGTGAAAGGAAATCGCTCCTTCCAAAGAGAGCCAACGATTCAAGATTCAAATCTCCTCTTCTAGAATGTCGCGCCTTAACCACAGCACTATCAAGCCTCCATAGACCTAAAAATCACAAGCTCACACTGAGCTTCCGTCCATCATCATTGCCCACCCATAACGCCTCCTCGCCCAGTCAAACTCATCGTCTCCTCGCCCGATCTGCACCTAACAGGCTCCAAACCTTTAGGCCCTGACTCTACAACCTCTGTAGCGCCTAATTTTCCCTACACCAAAGGATTCACAACATTTCACGGTGCCTTCCACGAATCAAACCCTAAAGGAGCTCCCAATGCCACGACAATGACCCAAACGGACGCAGCAAGAGAGCAAATCGAAGAGCTCCTCGAAACGATCCCGGTTGAGCTGAAAAAGAAGCAGATGGAGGACGCGTCACAGGGGTTGCAGGGAAGGCAATATCTGCACGAGAACACTGCAAGCGAGCTCCAGCTATGGCGATGGTTGAGGATCCCTGCTTTTCTCCGAGACCTCAAAGCAATTCAGTGCACAGTGACGAAGTAATCTTCGCGAAATGTAGATTCTAAGTTCATCGTAGTTGTGGAGACCGTGGAATCTAGGGATCGTAAACATTTGGGGTTGGGAACATTATTGACCCGGTGCACTTGGTAGATTGGACGGGCCGGGGCTGTCGACCCGTAAGCCAGTTGTTGTTTTTGAAGTGGCGATATTAAATGTAATATTGGTGCTCCAAATTTCAATATTCATCCACATAATGAATAGAAAACGTCACATTAGCACATATCATATATCCATAATTCTATTTTCACCACAATTTGGCGATTTCATTAAAGATTTTTTTAATTAAAAATTTCTAGCGATTTATAGGGTTTTTTCATGTTTTTTGTTTCTATAGGTGTGGTAACGCCAAAAAATTTGGTGCAATTTTGCACCAAATTGCTAGGAAAAAAACCCTTGTTGTAAGCCTCTCTGAACGTTACCCCTTTAATGCAATGTCCAAGGCCTTTTTTAGCTTTCTAGAATTTGCTCTAATTGAACAAGAAGACAACATTTTAATAAGTTTTATCAATTTTTTAAAAATTATAACTGTATAAACTTAAACTAGACATGTTAAAGATCACATGGAAAAAGAAATATAACAATATCAATTACAGATTAAAACATTACAATGTTTGATTATAAAGGTTATTGTTATATATGTGATATTGTTATAAATATTTCTTTTTCCATGTGATCTTCAAACATTACAATGTTTGATATTTCTTTTTTAAGTATGTATGTTATAAATACCTTCAATAATTGTAGAGTACTTACTTACACCTAGGCTCAAGGTTGGTAGGTTCACATTTCTAAACTCACATTTTTAAGCTTACATGCTAGCATCGTTGAGACTTCAAATCATTATCACATTATATCATATATAAAGTGATATTGTGATATAATGTGATATAATAATGTCCTATAACTATAGAAGGTACCTATAATATAGACACATGTGATATACTTAAGCACCTATAATATAAATATTATGTAACCATAGAAGGTGCTTATAACAAAGGTACCTACAACATAGACACTTATAATATAGGCACCTATAATATAAATATCCTATAACTATGAAAGATGCCTATAATATAGGTACCTATAACATAGGAGCCTAGGCTCCTAAATGCATGTGCTCAAGATCCTAGGCTCACATACTAGCAACCGTGTTTGAAGTCTTTCAGTCTTCTTTTCACATGTTAAATCTAAAAAATAGTTTGCCAAAAAAATTTGAGTTTAAAAGACATAACATGCATAACCCAATCAACATATGGCTTATCAAAATCTACTCTATGATTTTTTAAATGGATTTCTAATGTGAATTTTTCCTCCAAAATTTAGTATATTTGAAGCTCATTTCCAAGAATCTTCAACACTAAAAAATCAAGATTTGCAACGGTCACCCTTGCACATCTTGAATTGAAAATCATAATCATTCATGTTCAAAATTGGATTTTTGATACTAAAACTAGACTTTTAAAAGAATTTTTTAAAATATAAACTATTGAAAATAATAAATTGGTTAGGTTTTATTTTAACTTCAAAGTACTATTGACACCAAAATTTGGTGCATCAAGCATTTAGAGGTTAACAAAAAACTTATAGACCAATATGACAAAATGTCGCAACATTCATACATAGTCTTTTGAAAAAGTGCATATTTTGACATAAGATCATGAAATTTTTATCTATATATAGTAGCTTGATTTTTTGGACGAGTGATTTGAGTTCATAGATATATATAGGTGTAATACTAGAATGGTTTGAACCGGGATTTGAACCCTTAGTTAAATTCATATTCATTATATGACTATGTAATAAGGCAACTTTTGTTATTTTTGTTTGATCTATAGGATTGTAGGTTGAAAAGGGAGTTTTAATTTCATTAAGAAATTTGGCATCCATTGATTGAATTATGAATGTATTCTAGAGTTCACTACATGAGCTATATAAAATAGATGAAATTCATTTCAAATATATTGAAAAAAAAAAATTACTATCTATTCTCAAGATATGTAACCAATTTAATCATTCAATGTTTCATGATTTTTGTGCATGGTTATGAATTAGTCCATATTGAAATGGAAAAATGAGAATAACTTGCCAAAATGAAGAACTTATGTCTATATTCTTCTCAAGCTTTAATTTATATTACTTCAAAAGTGCATTTCTCTTCCTATACAATTTTTTTCAAGATAAAACAAAATTCAAAGAAAGCATAAGCACATGAAAAATGTTGCACACAAATTCATTGTGTGAATTGGTAAGAATGTGTAATAAATGATCACAATGATGCAATAGTGAGTATTTGTCCCTATTAAATAGATAGTCACTCAAAGAAAACACCAAAGCCCAACTCCCCTAATTAAAAAGAATTATTATTATTAAATTTTCACTACTCCAACTATAAAATTATAATTATAATTTTATAATCATTTTTCATTGTCCGAAATCATACTACTAGAAAATTTAGTTTTTCTGATGTTTTGGTCGCGTTGATCTGGTCAAAATCTGACCAAAACAACAGAAAAACTAAATTTTCTAGTAGTATCAAATATCTTTTCTAAACACATGTGTGATAACAATTGATATTGGATATATATAGTATGCATACATCAAATCCATGTTCAAATGCCATTATCTATATATAATACCAATATTTGTATTTGCACACCAAGCCTTTATATGTATCATATATAGGATAAATTGTAAAAAAATATTTGATGAAAAGATATATTTTTTAATATCAGAGGGCAAAAGGATTGTCTCTTTTCAAAAGATAGTGACTTTGTAAAGGCCTAAATAGTATGGAATATTATTTTTACTAATAGAAAAATAATATGACAAAGCTCATTTCAAATATTGTGATAAAGTAGGACTATACCTCCTATGAGACTCTACTAAGTGGTTTAAAATCAAATAAAAAAAAACAAGTAGAAATCAAGTCTTGTATACTTTGAATACATGTATTCATATACCATACAAAAATTCCACAACAACACAACCATTGCAAAATTACTTACCATGCTTTAGGCATAACAAAAGGTTCACGTATAATTTGAATTTATAAGGGTTAAAATATTAAATTTTAACATATTTTTATATTCAAAGATTAGACAAAAAATAAATAAAGATAATTTCAATGATTTTGGTTCAATTGTATAAGAGACATTTACAACTATTGAATTAATAAAAAGCAATGAACACATGAAAATTTTAATGAATTTAGACATAAAGGGTAAGTAATAGAAAATTTGAAGTATTTGCTCTCATATTTTATTGAAAAGTTAGATTTTATATCAAAATATATTATAAATCTACTATAGATTGAACTGTTGTAGTTGTTGGAACAATATAACAATTTTGAAAAGTGTAGAATTTGCACCCTTCTATTGCAACGTTAAAGACAAGTATATAATTATAATGTAATAACTACGAATGTAAAAAGTTATGTGATTCCAACTAATATAACTATTAAATTATGTAGAATATCAAAATATTTAGAGACACATGAGATGTATTCAAAAATTATAACTATAATTGTAAAAAAATTGAGGCCTTTTTTTTGGTAAAAAAATACTCAAAATTTCCAATTTTATTGCAAAATAAATGTTTTTAAATTTTTTTTATTGATTTTGCACATTTAAACATTGGATATTATACTAGACTACTATTAAGTTGTATGGAAGAAAATTTTGAAAATGTTTACCATGTAGATTGCAACATATGTTTATTTTAAAGTGAAAAAAAAATTTATATCTTCCTAACTAGATTTTTAGGGTTTAGATCTTTATAACTAAATTTTTTTGAATTCTTATAAATTAAACTTGAGTTTAAAATAATAATATTCAAAAATTGAATTGAAATTTTGAAAACAAACAAACAAACTCGATTTTATTCTTTGAAAATTATTAAATAGAAGTACATATAAGATAAGAAAAAATAAATAAATAATTCTAAGATAAAATTGGAACTCAATAATATCAATGGTGAGATTGTTCAAGAAAATAAAATAAATCAAGTGAAACTTATTTTTTGAGAAATTATAAAAATTGAATTCAAAATTGAATCCTATAAGATGTTTATTTGAAGAAAATGCTCTACTTGCACAAAAAATAAGATTTTCTATAATTTTCTCATCACTAGTCTAAATGAAATGAATCAAAATTTTTATATAGTAAAAAAGATTTCTATGAATACCAAAATTTTAGTTTATTTATTTTGGATTTGTGATTGTTTTTATAATGCTCGCATGGTGTGTTCTATTTTGAACTTAGGTTAGCATAACTTTTTTTGTTGGGTACCAATTAATATAGCAATTATATTTCCTAAAAGCTAATATGTTTTCCTATCTTCAAAAAAAGTTTCAAAAAATTATGTCAAAAATTGAGATCCTAGGAATGTATCCAAACTTTCATTTATCTTTAGTGGAATATGAGGGTTTTTTACCGGAATGGCACAAAAAAACCTAGAATAGTCTAGTGGAGATTCTATACTACCTAGCTTTCCAAGCAATGAAATTTTTTTCTAGCACTATAGTTTAGAATTTTTTATATTGTTTTAAGAGCACTAGTTCAACATGTATTTCCACCACAAGTTACACTTTATCATGCATCCATAGACTAATCCTCACTAATTTATTCACTAAACTATCTAAATAATCTAAATTGAACGACAAACATTGGAGAACTTAGAAGCATACACCATGTAGCATTATGGATTTTTCACCTTTATCTTGCTTCATACAAAATTCATCTTCACCACATGGTTCCTATTTCATACAAAATTGACTCTAAGTAAATGAAAAGGAATTTTTGGCCTTCAAGATTCTTTGTAGTGATTCACTCACTTAGCAATGGTTTCTTTGTTATGCAAGTCTAAGGTAATTCAACTACAATAATATGAATGTGTTCATTCATCCAATTGAGGACCCTTGTTATGACCCAATCCAAGAAACAATTTTATCCTAAAGGACCAAACAATGTTTTTTTGGCAACATGGCAATTTTGGGCAACTCACTACAAATGGAATATTTTTTTTTTCATTGAAATTTTCATGCAACATGTGCCCGAGGAGTAGCTTAAGGCCCAATAATTTTCATAACTTTTGACTACATGGTTAAAAAGTTATTGTATGATATGTAGTTTTCTTTGTTTGTCGGGCAGTCCGAGTAGAAAAAAAAGCTTCTTTAAAATCACTTTTTTTAAAAATAAAAATTTGAAATTGGTTTTCTAGATTTATTTATACATGGACATCTTTGAATCATTTCATTTTGATTAATGAGATGAAAGTTATGAGGAGTTTTAGTTGTGGGTAGTTTGAAGGTAGTTGTGGAATTTCTATTGTAAAATAAACTTTGAAGTCCTTTATTTAACTCAATTTTCAATATTTTTGGTAAAAAATTGGATGTATATTGTTTATTAAAACATTACAACCATTGGGATTGGAGTTTTTCAATTTCATAAATAAATTGTTAACAATTTTGTATTTTGAATCATTTTCTACTTCTTTCTACTTTCTATTTTTTTCCTATATGTTGTACAATTCCAAATGATTTGAAAATTTTCAAGAATGTAGCCAACTTGACTTGAAGAATGAATCTAAAGAGTAATCACCATTTTGGACATTTTTGCATAATGATTTGACCTTAAATAGTGCAGCTACCTGGTTTTTTGCAGGGACACAATTTTTGTTACTTCAAATGCTAATATCTTGCAATCTACATAGTGGAAATTTTTAAAAAAATTTCTACATATTTTCAAACCAAAGTAACATAAGATACTATGGTTAGATGTTTCAAAAATTTGGTACTTATACTAGAGATGGAAATTTTGGAGCATTTTTGGTGAAAACATAGTCAAAATCCTTCAGGGGTTAATGCATTCTTATAATGATAGTTGGCCTCACCTTTACTTTACTTGGTTCTAGTTCTTGGTGCTCTTCTCCTTATTTTGTTGTGGTTGTCTTCTCACCATGGTTACATTGTTACAAAACTTGCAAAACTTGAGTAGTCTAAATGAGAAAAAAGCTCAAATGGAGTTGGGTTGTATTAATAAAAGAAAGTACAATACAATTCCTTGAAGTAGGAACATATACACAAGTGGTAAATAAGGATGAATGAACAATTCTACATAATAGTATCAACCCCAAAAGCCATGGAACAAATTAATGAATTTTACAACACCCTCACTCACTTACAAATTTTTTTTCAATTTGTGCACGTAATGTATTTGGATGAGAATTATGGAGAGATAATGAGGTACAATTGGTTGTTGGAAGAGACACTAGCAAGAGTTTGGAAACACACTAATTTATTGTCATTGGTGAATTTCTTTGTTGAAGATTTGTTGTGGCTATGTACATTTTGGTTGAATTGTTGTTGAATGGACTTAAATGAGGTTGTATTGCATAAAGGGCACGTTGCATTGGTGATGTTGGTTTTCTAATTGTGTATCCTAGTTGTCTAACAATGTAGCAACTGGGTGATGGAGAAGGCTTTTTTTATCTTGACTACGTTGGTGCAAAGTTGACTTGTATCTCTTGTAAAGCTAATTTCTAGCAAAGGTGCTAAACATGACAAGAGTGGTCCTTTAAGTATCTTGCTTCAAAAAAAATTTGCTCAGTAGAGAATGAAGATAAGGAAGACTTTTTATAAATTTTAGTATGTGGTGAGACAATTGGAAAAATAAGAGAAATTCTAGGGTTTTGATTTTAAATATAAATTGACTATAAGAATGTTGTGGATTGAAAATTGGTATATCATTGTATAGGTAAAGGTTAGATTTTCCAAAGGCAAGTGAATCGATAGGACCTATCTATGGTGAAAACAACTTTGTTCCATAAGAAAATGAAAAGTTTGCTTTCCTTAGTCATACTTCTAGCGCACTTGATAATGGTATAATTTCACCACTCTACAATGTTGTTTTGCTCCAATATATGAGCTTGAGTAACATCTTTCTTAATTCCATGGCAAATACAAAAAGTTTAAATTTAAAATTAGTAAAAATACATTTGCAAACGCAATCACTACATAGTATGAGTATTTTTTTTCCCAATTTTAACTACTATCATGGCTTTGCATATTTGTAAAGAAGAAGGTTTGATCTTTATTGCATAGAAAATACACCTAACTTTTGCATGAATAATCATTGGTAAATACTAGTATGTACAATGTGACTCTATCAAGGAAGGAGACTGTATGGTCTTCATGAAATTTGCATGGATATTTCTAAAGACTTGGATGCTTTAGGCTCTAATCTTTGAGGATATATTGCTTGATATTGTTGTCCTACCAAGCAATGATTGCAAATATATGTCTAAGATGCAAGAAGCAGTAGTCCTATAACTCTTGCAAACCTTTTAGATAAAAGGTAAAGTCTATAATAATTGGGATGTCCATAATGTTTGTGCCGTAGTGTTGTTGAATCTTGAGAGTACACAATGTTGGCTTGATGATGGTATCCAAATGAATATCTAGTCCATTTGATAAGTCTCAATAACTAACTACAACAATATTGTGAGTGAACTTAATGAGAATCTAGTAATGTGACTTAGAGAAAATGATAATATTCCCATCATCAATACAAGAATCTATGGAAATCAATTTTTTTGGTCATGGTTGATACGTTCTTCACATTTGTCAACTTTATTTCTCTAGAACTTATTGAAGCGGTTGAAGTGTTGGTTCTTTTTACAACATGGGATTCACCCCATCCATTTTCCATTGCATGTATGATGTATCTTATACTAACCAAAAAAATTAGACTCTAAGTTGTCTAGGTTTGGGCAATTGGCAATTATGTGCCTTCAAGCACCGTTGTCAATGTACCACAGACTATAGCCCCCCTAGTTTTCTGTTAATGTTGCATCAAAGAATTCTATAGAGTTGGTCCTTGAGCATGGAAAGAGTTAGAATTTGATCTACAATCACAAACAAAGTGACCTATCTTACCACAGTTGTAGCACACAAGTGGTGGTCGCCATCCCAAATAATTTATGCATCTTAGAAATGTTGGAAAGTCAACTTGTGGATAGTTGGCACTATAAAAAAACTTGTGCTTTATGTAACATCTGGATGTTATATTGGACTTTATTATTGATATAAAAACAAAAGTTGCTCTATTGAACAACACCTAAAATTCATCACCTAAAATTATAAAACAACACATAAAACATAGGTTTCTTATAGTGTGAATCTTTGCTGCGATTTGCCTCAAAAATATTGGTCACCTTATAAGGATGTTTTTTTTATTAAAGCTCATTGCAATACTTGATGGTCCCTATGATGTGACTATGTAAACAAGCTAATCGCAACTTTGTTAAACGTCATACTATGTTCAAGTGTATTAATGTTTACATTGTGCTTTTTTAGCTTTAGAGTAGTCCATTCAATACAAGTTGAATCATGGTCTTGTCGGGAATTGCTTCACCCATACTCACAAAGTTTTTGAGTTCCCATGTTTTCTTGACACTAAAAGAAACCCGTGTTTTATGTGATATTTTATAATTTTTGCAAATGGATTTTAAGTGATGTCAAATAAAACATGTGTTTCTATGTCAACAATAACATCCAATGTCAAATTTAGATGTTACATTGGATGTTATTGTTGGCATAGAAACACAAGTTGTTTTATTTGACATCACCCAAAATCCGTTTGCAAAAATTATAAAACACCACATAAAATACAGGTCTTTTATAGCATAGGTAGTCCTCTACAAAGCCACCTTCAAAGAATCCACTACAAGAGAAACGCGTCCTAATTGACAAAAATCAGCCCGTCCTAATCTACAGAAAATTGACAGATTTTTGTCAATTTGGACAATTTTCTGTCAATTCGGACAGCTTTTTGTCCTAATTGACAAAAATCTATCAATTTTCTGTAGATTAGGACGGGCTGATTTTTGTCAATTAGGACGCGTTTCTGTCATTTTGGACAGGTTTTCTTGTAGTGATCAAATTGATTGTAGTTGATTCATTAAAGTTAGGATTTATAATTGGCTTGTAGTCTCATATACTATTTTTAAAGCAACCCAAGCCTATATTTGGCCAATATGAGAAGCAAAAATATCAACTAAATCATTGTAAATTGAGATTATCATAGTAAATAGAGCACTAGCCTTTGCTAACTGAAGCTGCGCAGTCGTGAATGTTTTCCACTAAGATTGGCTGGAAAACTTTAGGATTGAAGCTTTCCTCTGTAATCATCCACTACACTAATGATGATAAATAGTGTTGGCAACACTAATCACGAAGCATAACACTAATTGTCAACAATCCGGTTAATGTTACCAACAGTAAATGTCAACATAGACACTATTTGTCAACTATTGGGTATAAATTTTTTACAAATTTACATTTAGTGTTATCTAAATATTTCATCAAAATGCAAAGAAAAACATATAAACCCAAGAACCCTATTACGTGCTCAAAAAAATTACTGCTCAAAAAAGTGAATACAACACTAAATGCCAACTAATTGAAGATTAGAGTGATTGAGGTAAAAGTCCAGGTAACACTAATCACAACATAACACTATTTATCATCATTATTCATTGGTGTAGTTCTTTCTCCTCAATAGTATTTTCAGACTCCAGATGCAATAGTTCCATTTTCTAGTAAGTTTATTAATATATTATGCAAAGACATTTTTGCTTTCACTCATTTTGTTGTCCTTCTTGCCTTTTGTTTGACTATTAGTAGTAAACTATATCTAATAACAGATATCTAATATCTATTGATTCATGTAGTACATCTTGTGATAGTCAATTATAGACCCTTACTTTTCTCAGGTTAATACATTTCAAGACTCTAATGCTTCAAGACTTTATTGCTTTGGTACCATTTTACAAAACTTAGGTAGTAAGAAAAGCTCAAATGGAGCTATCTTGTATTAATCCAAAAAGTACAATACAAGTCCTTGAAGTGGGAATATATACATACAAGTGGTAAATAAAGATGAATGAATTATTCTACAAAATAGTATCAACTCCAAAGGCTACAAAATAGTGAGTGAATCCTACAACATACATCACTTAGCCCAATTGATCTTCTCATCCTTTATAGTACAATTTGTCACTTGGTGCCATGATCAAATTTTCTTCCTTTATTTTTTGATGTAGACTCTTCCGATCTCTTTGAAATTTTATTGTACTGATTTATATTGCCTTCTTCATGCCTTCTTTAGCCAATCTTTTATCCATGTTTGGGTCTATTGCCACAAACCTAAACCTTGGTGGCCTTAATTTTTTTACCCTCATTGAGATTTTTTTTGTGTTTTGTTTGCCTTGTCCTGTGATGTACTTGTTCTTGGGGGGCATTCTGTTATAAAATTTGTATGCACTTGCAATAATATCCTATTTAATGGAAGGCTATTTATCTTGTAGAATGGATTATAAGGCATGCTATTTTTTAAAATTAAGATAAATTTTAGCATTTTGGGACACCCTATTGAATTTATAATTTATTGGAGGGAGATTTAAAGGTATCCTATTTTACTTATAAATAAAAAAATTTACCACATTAAGTCCATTTATAGACTTTGAACAGTAGAACTTTAGCAAATCCTTTTAAAACATTCTATACCAAAAAATTGAGGGTTATACATTCTACAAGATTGAATGACAAAGAATTAGAATAAGATAAACTAAAAGGTATTTTGCAATCACATGATAGTAGAGGAAAAGAAGAAAATAAATGCAAACACAATGGCAACAAGGGCAAACAAAGGCAAACAACTAAAACAAAAGCAAATAGGAGTTCTTCGCATACAAGTTGGAAACAAAAGAAAAACTATAGTAATAGCACTCTTGTGTTCAAAAACACAAAGGGGGATTTATCACAACCCTCAAATTCTAAAACCACTTGGTTATGGATCTTATATAAATGTAGACATCAAAATAACAAACTTCACCTAAATTGTTATGCTACCTCTATTGTTGTACAATAGAGTCAACTACAAATTTTCCATGCATCTAAAACATGCTTAGAACTATAACAAGGAATAGATAGAATGGACAAAAAGAAAAAAAGCATCTCAAAATCACAAGTTCCTCCATGAATTTACATAAACAAATTTAAGGGTCAATGTAATGAAAACTAAAGCTACGCTAGTGAACATAAACACATACCCAAACTTCTATTTGAATGCAAATGTTGTACATTTGAACTTGGTCCTTATCAGAAAGGAATTGCTTCTAAAAGCACGCTACAAACATGAATAAGGTGACAAAAAAATAGTCTATGAATCAAAATGACAAAGACTGAGCCATTTGAAGAACTCACCAGTGCATTCTCCTAAAAATTTGGCAAAACCCAAATTGACAATGACTGTGATATTATTACTTCAACATGTACATCAATTTTCTTGTTTCCAAAGGGGTTGAGGATGTCATACAACTCTCCAACTATGCCTTTGACATTTGATCTAATGGCATCCAACAAAGATGTTGGTCACCTAATGGGATCAACAACACCCAAGAATTCGCAAAAACTTTGTAGTTTTGTAGGAAGAAGGGCTTTGTCATCTCCTTCAACAAACTCTAGTATAGCTTTGGTGCCATTGACACCTTCTAGAGGATAAAGCAGTGTGCTGTACCTTTTATTATCTACTCTACCTCATACTTCTAGGTCTCGCAAATTTGATAGGCAATATCAAAATTGGTGAAGATGGTTGAGAGCAAAACATTGGGGATTACGTGAGACAAGTTGTCTTATGCCAACCTCTAAATGTGCACACTGTCAACAAAAAATGATAGTAACAAATCCCTTAAAACGACCACCAAAACCTCAAACCCTCAACAATAGACTTTTCATTAAAAAACATTATGCACGAATGTAAACTATGCCCTAGAATTGTAGGGCATAATGTACTTTAGGGTTTTGGCATAATCGGAAACCAATATGTGCGTAGTAGAAGCAAACCTTCATAATGCCTCTATATTTGGATGCCTAGCAAGATTCATAGAAGAACAAAACAACGAGGCAAGTAAGAATTTGAAAAAAGCGTAGTGATTGGTTTTTTTTTCCATGCCTAAAGTCTAAACTATACATTGAAAACCCTAAAATCACTCAAAATGAACTAGCACTTTACATACCTAATATGCAATTTGCAACTTATTACAACATATCCTTCATCTCCACATTTTGGACAGAAAAGCACCACTTTTCATCCAAGTCCCATAATTGAGATCTAGTAACACCTTAGCATCCTATATTTACTCATTACTAAGACTTTTTCGCCATGCTAATTTAGATGTACCAATTACATAATTTCATGTTTTTCTAGCTACGGTATATTACTTACGATCGTGTTTTCTACTCTTGAAGCATCTTATATGTAATTTTTTTACAAATTTTATTTAGAATTAATATAATAGACCCTATTTTTTTTTATTGCAAGTGGTTTTTACATTTTCTGATAGTGCTCTCCCCTAAGACTTGTTCACCTCTCCAAGTTGTTGTGGTTGTTTTGAGTCCTAAATTACTATTGTTGCTTCTTGCCTTCACTATTTGATGGTCTAATCTAAAGCTTGCCTTGCCTCCATACAACACTAATCTTTTCCATTCACGCTATCTTGTCATTGTTGCTAAATTTTTCTTATAGTACAATCATGAATTTTTCCCTGTCCGCTTTATTTGCTCACCCTCATTGCTTTTAGAATCTACCTTGTTATGATTTTATTACCTTGATTTTCATGATGTGATTCTTTTTCTTTGCCATCTTCTTGCTTTCATGGTGATTCTTAAGTTTGTCTTCAGTGTTATGACTTAGCATCTCGTGAATTGGTTGTCTTGTCATCCTCTTGTCACCATGCTTTTGCTAATCTTTGGACTTAGATTCATTATAATCTCCTCCAATCCACTCCTTTGTCATCTTTCTACTCATTGTGTGGTTTGGATTTAGGTGCCTTCTGCTTAGATTGTTGTTATTTGTTTTTTTATGCAATTACGCCCTACAATGTTATTTTGACATTGGCTTTGCGATGCTCTTCCTCTTCTATTGTTTCATGCTTTTACTAGTTCAATGCCCTTGCTTTCCCTTAGTTGTCTCATTATTGCCTTCCTCATGAATTTATTGCCATTGTTACTTTGAACATCCCCTTCTCAACTTATGAGTTGACTTTGTCGTTGTTGATTCCATTGGTCTAGTTCCTTTTCAAATCATTGGTTGCTGATGTTTTGGTCTTAATCATTGTATATTTGCTATACTATTCACTTTCCATCAATATATTACATGCCCCAAAATTCATAAAATTGTAGTCAAAAATTGAGAAAGAAGTAAATTCTGTGTAATGGGCAAATCAAAAATTGTAAATAAAAAACCACAATTGATTTTGACTCTAGTTTTTTCTTTCAAACTTTTTGTATAGTGATTGCCAACTTTATTTCTTTACTACTCTTGATCTTGTCCCTAATTGTAGTTTGTGGCAGTTTTGTTTTATTCCGTAGCTACAATTTATTGGAAGCTAATCTTATCATTAGAAAAAATTTCATGCCTTGAAAGGGCCATGAAGAAAAGGTTCCCCAAATTGTGAACAAACATGGTGTTGTTCAAATTATTTAATATTAAAAATTAAAAATTAAAAATTAAAAATTAAAAATAATTAAAAATAATTAAAAATAATTAAAAATAATTAAAAATAATTAAAAATAATTAAAAATAATTAAAAATAATTAAAAATAATTAAAAATAATTAAAAATAATTAAAAATAATTAAAAATAATTAAAAATAATTAAAAATAATTAAAAATAATTAAAAATAATTAAAAATAATTAAAAATAATTAAAAATAATTAAATAATAAAATAAATAATAATAAAACAACCACAATCTAATGTGGCCAAAATTGTCCACATCAAATTGTCAAAGTTTTGTAATTTTGGATTTTATTTTTAAATTATATTTTTTAAAACATTTTTGATGTTTTTTAAAAAATATTTGTTAAAATTGTCCTGCACCATCCAAACCTTGTTGTTTGCTAAAGGGAAAAAAATTGGATTTTTTTTTGTCATTATTTTGGCCAATGTTCCCCACTATTGGGGAATTGATGACCCTTTTCAAGGCTCAAACTTCTAAAGCACACATGTCCTTAAACTAATCTTTAACCTTCACTCATAACCCAATCAACCATTCTAATACTTACAATCAACTCCTTTTAACACCTACCTACAATCAACCCCTTCACTTATAATCCAATCCAAAACTCAATTCAAGATTCCTCCTAATCACTTGAATCAAATTTCTTCTAGGATTTTTCTACACAATCATTGTAGAAGACCCACTTGACAAATTTACTAATCCATTTTTCACCTAATCCCTCCATCAAAACTCTGAATATTTCCAAGATTCTTCTTCATCCAAACTACAAGAAGTATACAAAATACGCAAACATATAGAAGAGAGAGTATCAAAACCTAATTTTCTACACTAAATCTCCTTAGTTTCCTAGTTTCATCCATTAAAACTTCCTTCCACTCAAAATAATTGTAAAACATACTAATTTAATGCAAATTGTACTAATTTATTGTTTTTTCATTATATTAGAGTGCCTACCACTATGTTAGTATCCTAATAATTGTTCTAACTCTACTGATTAGTTTTGTATTTTTTGTATTTGCATTTTTTAATTCCAATTTATTTCTAATGCAATTTCCTACTTGTAGTACTTTGTTTCCAATTTCTTCCCATTTAACCATTTGCTTAATTTCATTCATTTTCTATTTCTTACTTGATCTTTTTCTAATTTAAAAGTTCTAACTTTTTTGTAAAATTTCTTCATCATTTTCATATAATTGCATATCCTAAAATTTACACCATTGTTATAGATTTTCCATTTCTACCTATCAGAAAATCACTACTTTAGGATTAAAGATTAAATTTTCCAACTAATAATTTCTAACTTGCAATTTCACCCAAATTGTCTTAATTTTCCAATTCTAAATTGTGAGCCAATGTAGTATCTCACAAGGGAACATGTGGTTCTATACAGATGTTCTTCACTTGAAAGGCAAGTACCGTCAATTGAAGCATTTTTGCACTTTAAATGAAGCACTATAAGTAAAGCAAATATCTAGTAATCTACATGGTCAAAGTTTCTAAAATTTCTTCCACATGATTTCATACTAAACTATTGCAAGATCCTATGGTTAGAGATGCAAAAAGATAAATTCTTAAAAGTTTTGCTCTTTGCAAAAGAAATGGTAATTTTGAATGCTTTTTGACAAAAGCATTCATGGTCTTAGTCCTTTAGGAGTTAAAGTTTAGATGCTTAGTTTAAGAGCATGTAAGCCAAAGGTGTAAAGAGATAACTTTAACAATGTTATGAATACATGAAACACTTATTAATTATTTGGTCTTCAATGTCATTTAATGAAATGAAAGCTAGATATAAATAAGGATTAAAGTGATAACTAGTCCCTTAGATAGAATAAATGTTATCAAATGAATAATAGCTTTGAGATATTAGAATTATTTTATAAGTCATTAAATCTTTCTTCATTCTATAAGTTATAGAATTCTCTGCTTGTTGAGCCTTTCCATAAAATTTTATATATTCAAATACTTTAGAATAAAAATTTAGAATTTTTAGAATTTTTGGTCATTCTCCATTTAACCTTAGATAGGCATGCTACCTATTACTAAAGTAGTTAGCTAAAAATTATCACATTTCAAATGATAAGGTCCATTTTCTATTTTACAATTTTTGTAGAAGTCAACTTCGAAGTACTCTTAATTCTAAAAATTCCTTAATTAGAAGTCATTCATGAGACACTTTTAGTCCTCAATGTACTTATTGAATAAAATCATTTTACAAAAGTATTATGCACTTGGGATATTCATACAACAATTGTCCTTATTGGGTAATATCATTTTACAAAAGTATTATGCACTTGGGGTATTCCTACAACAATTGTAACATTTGCAACAATGGTGTTGTTGTAAATTATTTCAATTGTTAAGACTAGATTTGAAATTCAAGAGTGCTTCTAAATCTTTGATGAAAATGAGTAAGAATGAATACATGACCATTCAAATGAATGAAATCATGACAACAACTTGTGACAATATGATTTAATATAATAGAATGCCAAGTCAACTTCCAAAAATCTTTGATTAAAGGTTTGAATCAATCCATCATATTGTAAACAATATATTCTAAAGGAGGCTATACTTGATATCACTAGAATCAATGCAAAATGTGAGAAATTTAAAACAATTTTTCAATGACCTACCAAATTTGCTAAACAACCATGAGACCCAATTTGGTAGTCTTGGTCCTTGAAGGGTTAAAATATCCCTTCAACCCATCACTAAAACACTAAGAATGGTATCCTAATTCAAAAAGTCTCCCTTCTCCTAAATTAAGGTAACTACACCTAATTCTAACTGCTTTCTAAAACCACAGTCTACATGCTTACCTAAAATGTACTTCCTCTTTCATGAGTGTCTACAATTGATTACCCTAAACCCTATTTGCAATACTTTGAAAATTTGTCATAGTGTCCAAAAAATGCATTTAAAGAGAATCTAGAATCCCCTTTTGACTACACAAAAAGTTTTTCAATATAATAATAGGAACCATGCTGAATGGCTTATTTGTGTGATTTTAGGTGTACTTACCTTGCACAGATTGGCAACTGAACCATGCTCATAAGCCCTCTGCCATCTATTTCACTACTCTATCAACAAATGATTGCGCTGAAAACAAAGCCACAAATCAAGTATACCTCCAAAATGTCCAGACACACAATAAAGAAGCCCTTCTTCACCTCATCCAATCTAAGAACATTTCACATGACATCCCCCCAACCTCATACTGAACGAGCTGCTGCTGTCCTGGACAGATCAATGCATTCCAAAGTTCACTATCTACATGTAAATTAACGGCGGTGAAGATCACCTGAATTGCGAGGTCCATGAATATACAGTGCCCGGTCTTGGAATGAGTGACCACTCGAAATCCAGCTTCAAATCATGAAATCACTGCCCAGCGACACTGTCGGAGTCCTTGTAGTCTGGATGCTCACGTTGTTGCCAGAACAAGCACATGCAACTCAAATAGTTCTGCACACAATGTGCAGATGCCCACGTATCCTTTCATGGAGATAGTTGGGATGCTGTGGCAGGGAACACAGGAGGTGCAAGAGAACTCGACAGCCCATTTTTTGGAATCATCCACGAACATAAGCCCTATGTAGATAGCGAGCTTTTGTTGTGGATGTTCTCATCCACAGACCCAGTGGGCTGTGCCGAAAAATAGCAGTCTCTGTGGGGAGATGAACTCACTGAATGCGCCACATGTTGAAGGGAGCTATCTGAGTTGCAATGTTCAGGAGTCGAGGGAGAAGTCTGGCTCAGCTGGTTTAGGGATGTTTGAGATTCGTGTGAGTTCCGCGGCTTGCATGCTGCGCAGCCGTTGCACTCCACGCATAGCATTCTTGGCGAACTTGCCCGCTAGAATGGTGGCCCCCAGGCCGTGTCTGTCTGTTGGCATGGCGCCCGTTTGCAAGGACTCGTGCAGGTACTGGCCTTCCTGGCTGCGACGAAGATCAACCAAGCGGCGGCGTTGGTACCTGCGCCAAGCCGCTTGGATGAAAGACCCGGCCCATGTTCGCCAATGGTGGGAGTAGTACCTGAACGTGTGCTGCAGTTGTTTGCTGTGAAGGCGACGGAACTGGCTGGCAACGAACTTGAGATCCTCGGAGGAGAGAGAGAAAGCTTCCACCTCCATCACCGCTTTCACGGTATGTGTGGAAATGGGCAAATGGTTTTGCGGTTTGGGATCCAGAGCCCACGTCAGTAACTCCTCCCCACAGAAGTCACCTGCTTTCAGGACTCCGTAGTTGAAGAACCCCGACCGACCGCCGTTGGTTGTCATGCTCTCTAGAGTACCACGAATGATGAAAAGCATTTCGTTGACAGGGTCGCCTTCACGGAGGATGATGGTGCCCTCCGTGCACAGTGCGGTCTTCAGGCGTTCGCACATGGCATCCAACAAACTTTCGTCCATTTGGTCAAAGAACGGCACCTGAGGGTAAGCAGCAGCAAAACATTTATGCTTCAGCCAATGCAATGCAATGCAAATCAGAGCGTACATAACATTCTATGTATGTACACAGCATGCACCCTTTCTGCAGTACCAACAAAGGAATCAAGAGAACTAAAAAATATTGG
This sequence comes from Climacium dendroides, assembly GCA_950106755.1. Lineage (NCBI taxonomy): Eukaryota > Viridiplantae > Streptophyta > Bryopsida > Hypnales > Climaciaceae > Climacium > Climacium dendroides. The sequence continues at coordinate 27,151,139 of OX467089.1, read as the reverse complement.
AGAACTAGTCCATTACTGAAGCAATGTATTGCATTATCAGGCATGCGGTTACTGTCTCAAGTCCCACTTGTGAACATGCTAACCGAGGACAGGGTGCAAGGTAATAAGTAATCATAACGTGATCCACACCTGCCTAATGCAATATAACGTGAACCTGAAAAAGATGGATTCCTTTTCTTGGCTCACCGTTCACTGATTCCAAAGATTCTCAGGCAGTTCCTCAAGAATGCTAATGGTAAAACCAATGTTTGAGAAATTATGAAATCATGATTTGCGAGGGATGTGCGAGGTGAGGCTCACATTTCGAACAAGGTTGAGACAGAGATGGCGTTTGATGTCCCTACGAAGATCCGAAGGCAGACTTTGCACAAGCGACTCCTCGTTTACTCCGCGAGTTGCCACCCATTCGTATTGGTCATAACGGCGAACTCGCTGTACTATGTCATGGGGTAAGTTGCGGTGCCGCATCCATTGCTCTGAATCTCGACGCTTCACTCTCATCTCCTCCAACCTCAACGTAAGAGACTGCAGGTAGGTCTAGTAAACCCACGCCACGCGTTCAATCAGACACTATTCCAACCCCGATTCTCCAAAACCCTGCACTAGCTAGAATGCACAATTTGAGGAACCCACTCCTCAGAGCAATGTTCTAGGAAGCGTTACAATTGACAGGATGTACGTTAGAAACTGCTTAAATGCTGATTCAATTGGCAAGATTTAAGGCGACTAGATTTTCTGGGAGGGGGATTTCTAGTAGTTGAAATTCAGCTACAAGCGATTAACAGAGTGTGTATAAAGAAAGTGAAGAGTCTCTTACTTGCATGTTGCCAATGAGGAAGGCAAAGAGCAGCAAGCCGGCAATGATGATGAGAATGTCGAAGATGATCTCCCACCCATAGGTGCTCACATTTAGGGTTTGAGTTAACGAGCTGCAACACAACAATGTGGTATGCTTAGACCTTCGCTTCAAAAGGTCCCATTCAAATGCCAAACGATGGAATTCAATGGCAGACATGATGAATTACAAGAAACAACCATAGCTCATTTAGGGTTTGGGAAACAGAAGCATGTACCTGAGAGCCAATAAGCCAAGCCACAAGCTGTAGAAGTAGCGCGTCAGGAAGCTGGCCCCCGTGATGTTGTTCGAGATGGCGTTTTCGTAGATTCCGTACTTGAAATTGTCGACAGTGCAACTGGAAGTTTCATTCGTAGCGTTCAACCAGTTAGCTCGAGTAGGGTTGGCTCTCAACAACGAGTTGCAATCCAGAAACACTCCGCTGCACAAGGGCTCCGCGTCGCATACTTGCGACCAACACTTTTGCTGACGTTCCACGGATAGCATGTACCAGCAAGCGCCCACCACCTGCATGGGAGCAATATCAAACCGTATTCCAAATAAAAAATGCGTAATTTTTTATAAGTCTCTTTCCATGTAATCCTTGGTACGAATACTCTCAAACCACTTTCTTATCACATTCTCTAAATGATAATCTAATAAGGCTGCTATAAAACCAACCAACTGTGTCCCCATTACGTCAAAATTTAGGAACGCATGCCATTGAAGAATGCCAATCTAAGACCATTCAACATACCTATGACACTCCAACAATGAGATATCTTCGACAGTCCGAGGTTGGATTCCTCTAATGAATGCAGTCTCCAAATTTTGATAGGATTGGGTCACGGTTGGTTTTACAGCAACCTACATTGATATTTTCCGTACTTGACACTTATCATTGGCAAGTACTTGTCACACATCCGAACTACATCACAATGAAAAACGTTTGCCACACTATTTTAGGTTGAAGCACACTTCTCACACATTCAAATAATGTCATAGTGCTAACGTTGGGACCGTGGTGGTAAGAGGTTTGAGTGTGCTTCTTTAGCAAATCATAATGTTAGCAATCTTAGAACGCCACTACTATAACCACATGACCTAGTTCTACTAGACATAAGAAATTGATTCCGTAAAACGATGGACTCAAAATGCTAATACATCTTGAATTTTCATTGGAACCCAAAACTCTCTAAATTTTCAAACCATCGCCTGGGTTAGCGACAACAAGCAGCTCATCGTGAGTGTCTCTACCCCAAATCAAAACGTGTAATTCTCATGTCTCTTTCGTATAATCATAAGTACCAGCCTACGTATAACCCTCGTCGATTGAAAATGTCAAAACCCGTAATCAACAATCTGAGTGCACTATTCTTGTAACCAAATGTCATAAAGTCTACTAGACCTAACGAAATTCAGTCTTGGAAATGAAACCATTGCCGAACCATTGTTGAGTCTCGAGCAATGCAACCCTAAATCCTGAAAGGTGGTGAGGACCAGTGACTTACATGGCTGGCCAGCATGTACAGAAGCAGGTTGAAAGCGGCGCCCGCCCACGCGGTTTCCATGAGCACGCCCGTGTTGTTGATGATCTTGGATGTCAAAGGAAACAGGCGGAACAGCCTAGGAATGTACTGGAAGAAGATGATGAAGCGAAGCGCTTTCTTCGTGTCCAACGCCGGGGTGTCGGTGGTCAGGCTGGGAATCACCACCCAGATCAAGATCTGCACCCATCGCCAGGTCCATCAGTCACAAAAGCCCATCACCCTGATCAATAGGTTTTGTAACAAACTATTTCACTCTATCAAGAAACGACAACAAAATACGCAAATAGTTCACAATCAACTCCCAAAACAGCAAAAACTCTCGGAAAGAAATAGAATATCTGATGGACAACACACAAAGGCAAAATATCCTTAGTAGTTTGTAATCAACTTCAGAAGTAACTAATAAGGAAACTGCATCTAATTGTAAAACCTACCTGACTTAAATGCAACACACCATAATCTTGTGTAAATTACAATGAGCAGTTGGGAACATGTTAATTTTGCGAATGCACATATCGTCAACATCGAAACTATCGGATTTAGGTCATCTACCAATCAAACTTCGAAGCCTTGCGATACCTTACATACGGTATCCAAATACTGCATTACTTGGCGCGTTGGTAACCTCATGGACATGCCAACAACAATACTTAAAATCTCGCCATTTAAATGATAGAAACTATTTCAGCGCTTAGAATCTCACAATTAGTTTGGGGTTTAGCTTGCTCAACTTCCTGAGAATCGAAACCCTAATTGATTTCGTATAAGGCTGGTGACATCCCGTACCTGTGGAATCGGGAACACGGCCATGAGGTCCACCCAGAAATCTTTCCGCAGATACCTTGCGGCGATCTTCGTCGGATCAGTAACAAGATCCCCCCTTCCAAACACGCGAGAGGACGGCGCAATGAACGCCGTCTTGAACTGCAGAAACATGTGAATCATGTACAGCGTGTCCGTCATAGTCCTGAACGCCGTCACCGATTTCTTCAAGTCGTCCGAGATCGCGACGCAGTTGTTCTCGTTGTCGACGAAGAAGAGGTAGTAGAACAGCGGGTCCACGAACACGGCCACCAAGCTCGTGGCCACGAAGAACGTGTTCCATCGGTACAGGAGCTTGCCTGCGGGGTCTAAGTATTTGGTGGAGTTTTTGTTCTTCTTGATTGTGGAGAGATTGGGGTCGCTTTCGTCGCTGGTGCTTTGGAGCTCGAAGGATTGGCCTTTGCTGGAACGAAAAAAACCAAGGGAGCCTTTCTCTAAGCCTCGACGCACAGCCGAACCGCGGGAGTTCACGGCGAAGAGCTGGTTGTTGCCGTGCAAGGGTGCGGATAATGAGTTCGAGTTGTAGCCGTCTTCTGAGTCGAGGTCGGAGCGAAACCTGGCAATTAGGGTTGGAAATGTTACAACATTGTTAGTATGAGGGGTCTGAGTTCACGATTTCAGCCACGAGATTCTACAGTTTCGTTTCGAATGTGCCACGGATCCTGATTTCTGAATGCTGATCTTTTCAAATGTGGCATGAATTCTGATTCCCAATCTTTTCAAATGTGGCGCGGATTCTGAATCCCAACCGCAGCGTTTCTTGTAGAAACTTGAAATTGCACTGCCCTCATTGCGTAATTTTCCAGAGCGCACTGTGACATCTGGGTTCCATTCTCATCGTCGGAGAAACTAGCTATGTGGCAGCCCCAGTCACATTCTTCAATGAGTCTTCCAACGTTAGCCATCTTGAGAAAGTGGTTAACGATTCTTAACGTTTAAAACTAACTAATCTTCCTGTTGTGATTAGAGATTCATCTTCGTACTGCCGATGGTGGAGACTTATCTCCCTTAACATTTGACAGAAAAATGACCCACCTACTGGTCCACCCAGCACTCAAATTTGAACATATTTCGCCTCCCAAACGACTCTAAAACCCACCCACTATTGACAGAGATAACAATGCGATAGTGAGGATTGGATTCGAGTCTCAAGGAGGGAGGGAGGGGGTAAGTAAGTACTCACCTGACGAATCTCTTCGGCAGGTCACCCATTGATAGGACCTTAACGTCACCGCTGATTTAGAGTCGCTGGAGAATCGCAAAATCTCAGTTGCAAGCTAGCGCAATGGTCACCACACGGGAGGATCCCTAGCTCTGCAAGAAAACAGAGAACTGAGCTCAATCGTGGGAGTTGGAGGAGGAACGATTCCATTGAACATTCAAGCACAGCTTGCTAATAGCTTTCACCCTTTCGTCCACTTCCATGGGATGCAACCCCTGTGCAACAGAATTACGTTCAGATAGTTACACACCAGTTCCATGGGTCCCGATAGTTACACACCAGTTTCATGGCGACTTGATCGCTAGCTGAAGCCCCAAAGCAGAGGACAACACCACTAGTAATACGGCATTGCGAGGACTTCATGGACGCGCGAATCCAGACAAGCCCCAGGATCCGCCATCTGTGGCGATTCCGTCGGAGCTTCCACTCACCAGCGCGAAATGGAAAGCTGACGACAAATTGTAAACTTGGAGGCGGGGGCGTACAGTGGAATAACTTCACCCGTTCGTTCGAAACCTGCACTCGTCTCCAATGTCTTCATACTAGGATCGTTTCCGTCGTTAGTCAGTGAGAATTGGAGAAGATCATCGTCGGGAGTTGCGTGACATGCAGTAGTAATTTAGTTTCCACATTCCAGCGCTTCCAACCATCATGCAGTTACGGTTACGGTTACTGTAGAACTCGACGCCACGATTGACTTTGCGGGACAACCGGAGTCTTTCTTTCTGGGCGCAAATAAAAGGATATCTTGTTTGCAAAAAGGAGAGTACAACCCAAGCCAGGCCAGGAGTGTGCGTCAAGAATTTTGGGCAGTGCGGCGTGTCGCGCAAACCGCAGTTGCAGGCGTCGTCACGCGTCGTGCGCATCCTTGGTCCCTGGCAGCGCTTCAAATCAGTACCAGGGTAAAGTTTTTGGGCGATGCAGTATACAGGTTCAGAAAAAGATATTTGTAAGAATAGATATCATAATTTGGGGGGAATTTTTTTACAATTTTTTTGGTGTGGGAAAAGGAATCTTTCTATTTTCTAGCATCCATTGAATCGCATGTCGCAAGTATAATTAATTATTCAGCAACGCCGCATACAATACCGTCCAACCTTGACCTGTTTTCAATATCAGCACAAGAATTAGGAATTTTCAAGATTTTTTGGAAAGCATTTTGTCAATCCCATCTTATTAATGTTTAACCAAATCTTTCCTAACACATGATACTATGTAACCTAAATAGACCAATACAGTTAGAGATGGTATTAATACGCTTCTTCATCTTGTATTTGATCACCACATGAGTGATATGTCAAAATTCAATTCATTATATTGGTACTTATTCATTGACATCATTGAATTGCTTTGTTGTGCTTTGCAACAATCTAGGATTCTACTTTCAATTTTTCATGATAGATTGATCTATCTTATTAATGCATGTGCCACTAATTTATCAAAACTATACTATTTTAATTTAGAATTTAGAATAGGTTGAAATATTATTGTATTGCACCAATTATTACAAATTTGTTTTTTTGTAATGACTCAACTTTTGCAAGTAGTGCTAATTTTGTGACCTCAATGATAGCATAAATCAATGTATTATTAGGGTGCATAACCAACGCACAAAGCTCCCTTGAACAAAAATGAGGCACTAGTACAAATCTACCATGGGTTAGGTACTAGTACAAATTTACCATGGATTAAAATGGTTTTGTGTTAATTATGTACTGGTTTCAACACAATTATGTAGTAGCACAAATTTAGCACAAAAGCATTTCAATTCATGGGCAATTTATACTAGTAAGGAAACAATACATTCAAACTTTTGCTACAAGTTGAATTTTCAACTTTAGATGAAGAAGGAATTGGGAACAAAGATTGCACATATAAAGCAAGTCTTTACAATAAAGAAACATTGACACTCGTATGTTCAAGGATAGTGATTTCTTCAATACCTTGATTGTTTCCATATTTATTAATGGAATAAATTTCTATTATTTTATTTATTTGCATGAAGCCCAAGCCCCCCCTACTTCTACTATTTAATGATGTTATAAATGTGCAATCTAAACTTGAACAAATAGCTCTTTATATTCATGAAATCAACATATACAATACAAATGAAACTATTTACATCTATAAATATATAGAATACAAAATATACATTCTTTGGTGATACCAATGTTGTAATTGCATTTGCATTGAATCTATGATGATATTGTCTTGCTTTGAAAAAATATGGGGTGGTTTTTGTTGATTATATTCATTTAAAATTGAAAAAATATTTCACAAAATTTCAATAATTTATTGCAAAATTGGCACTTTTTGAGATATTGCTGCAAACAAACTCTCTTCAGAGTCAAGTTTGAGTTTATTTCTACTTTTCTAAAGTAGCATAATTTGTGTTTACTAGAATGTTGGTTACATTCACATTTGTATATATATAATGGATTAAACACCATTTATTCATTCATCAATTAAAAATATATATTTTGCACCAAATGCATGTAGCATATTATTCTACTTTGAAACATTATTAAGTGATTTTCAGAGATACCAAATATTCAAAATAGAGACCATTTATTGCAAAGAATATTTTTTTGAGAATTCCAAATTTTTTTTCTAAATTTTTCATTATAGCATTGATATTGTTGACCACAAAATAATTATCTCTTTAGAATTGTTCACTAATTAAAGACTTGAATTAAAAAAAAATGGAGGTAATATAGGAAACTCAATTTTAAATTTCTACAAGGAGACTAGTATTTTGAGACAAGATCTTTGAGTCCATGAATGTGTAAAGGTAGTCTTAGAACTAAACTATAACATTTGTACAACTAAAATCAAAATTTTCCGTAGTCTACATCGCCTTAGATGTAACTAGCTTTTTTTAATGGCTCATAGACTATCTTTTAAAGGAATTTATTTGCTCATAAAAACATTTATTTTGTGCATAAAGATATATTTTGTTTGTATATGTTCTTCAATTTCTCCCAACCAATTGATTGTTTCATCACCTTCTTCAGTAGTTTTTCCACTAATGTTATGGCTTTAGAAATGTCTAAATATGATTTAATCGCATAAGAATGTTTTTTCAATCAATCCAACAATTTCATGGAGTCTCTGCAAAATACCCTAAATACATATTAATATGTTTCATGTCAAAGAATCTACATTTGGAAAGAAATATCAAGGAAAACATAAATGACAATGTGGGACTTTGAATAAAAAAAGAGGATTAGAATACATATTGTTAATTCTTTTTTAATGCACTTGCATCCTACTGAAGCATCTTATTTAGTAGATATGTAACTAATGAATTTCAAAATATGCTTTCAAACTTACCTTCAAGGTTGACAAGTAGTGATGAATTTTGAAACTTAGAAAATTTAATTTTCATCATCCTATAGCATATATATAGAATCAACAATTGACAATTTGAAGATAGCATAAACACAAGATGCTCTTTAAGATTGTACAATTAGATATACTTAAACAATTTTCAATAAATAAGATTTGATGCATTTATTAAAAATGCCATTTACATAGGCATTATGTATGCTAATGACAATCAAAGGCATGATTTAGATTTTGAGGTGATTGACGCATGACATAGTCATTTATGGGCTCAAAACACCATCCCACCATCCCATGTGTCATCTAGACATAGTCACATAGCTCTAAAATGTTAGGATAGTCATTGTGGAAATCATTCTTTTTCAATGTCACATCACAAAGTTTAGACCCTATGGTTTGGCAACAGTTATTGTGTAGTTATCGTTGTTTCATAGGTTCGCACATTAATCACATTGTTATTGTATCATTATCATGGTGCATTGCTTTGCATCATTACCACATCGTTACAATGCATTACTTGTAACTACATTGTAATAATGCGAAGCAATGCACCGTAATGATGCAATAATAATGTGATTAACGTGTAAACCTATGAAACAATGATAACCGCACGATAACTATTGTCAAACCGTAGCTAGGGTCTAAAGTTTGTGATGCATGCAAATCATTTGCCTAAAAACACCCAAAAGCATTTATTTATCCCCAAGTGCCCAAGCTTTTACAAGTGTATTTTTCCTATGAAAAAAGAGCGTAGGATTATAGTTATCTCTAATGAAGCAAATTGTGTTTTTTTTCAAATTTTAACTATATGGATGTTTAAAGAGCTTGTTTATTAGTATTCATGTGCATTTTGAGTGTAAAATTGATTAGGAGTTGAAATACTATAACAAGAGAAATGTATGCATATTATTTTTAGTATATTGACCCTTCCCAAAATGTTTGAAAAATTTGCATATAAGAATATTTTGGGATTAGAGTAGATATGAACAAAATCACAAAATAGTGAAATTAGGATGCCTCTTACTAATTTCTCAACATTTGACACCATGTACATATTTTAGTTATTGTACAAGATTGCACTACTTTTGAACTAGGTCTTGCTGTAATTTGGACTCATGAACCTCCATGAGTACAAATGGAAATATTTGTTGAAATATTTGTTGACTTTGATGGCTTCCACGACAACATTTTTAATGTAAGGCAACCTTATTATTAACACAATCTAATTTCACTATTTTGTGTAGAAATTGTGTTAACATACTAAAATGCACTAATGAAGAGCTATCAAACTCATCATACAATCCACCTTGCAATTGCTAAAATGCAATTTTTTTGAATAAATAGAAAATTATAAATAACTCCAAATCAACACTTGCATGTTTAAATTTTTCAATGATGAAAATCATGAAATTGCTTTGCACTTTCTATTGGGACCATTTGCCTTGTAAATGGACAAATAAAAAAAATTTAAATCTCAAATCAAGTAAAATTGACAAGTTTTGCTCAAAGTCAAGAAATCAAGTAAAATTGGCAAGCTTTACTCTTGCACTAATGGTACCTTATATATACCTTTGAGGACCTTTCAAAAAAAATCAAACATTTATTTTTTTCAGTGAAAAATAAAAGCTTCCAATAGTTAACCTTCAATATTGCCCATAAAAAACTTTAAAACAATAAAAGGAATTAAACTATCCACATACAAATGCATTGAAATTTTAGAGTGACCATATATGGTCACTCAGACATGGATTGGCTGACAGCTGATTTTCACAGAGTCTGGGTTTGGGTGCACCTATGGGACAGTTCCAGTGGTCTAAAGAGCCAGCACTTTGAAAAATCATAGAAATTACATACAACATCCAAAAGATCTAAATTTTTTTTTGAATATTCATGATTTTCACTTACTGATACTACAAAAATATAATTTTCAGGAAAAGATGCCTCCAACTATGCTGATTTCCTTATTTCGACGGTTTTGGGTGCTCCCACTTTATACTGGTACTACGGATTATTTTTAATAATCACTTTTTTAACCACCATTCCACAGATGCCATCTGGCACTTCATCACCTGGACATGTGTCCTACTCCAGAAATCCTTGGCTTAAGAAGTCCCCATTCAGAGCCCCCCCGGTTGACTGGCTGGAACCTCATCAATCCAATGAAAAATATCACAATGATGCCAAAATTGAATTTCCACGTCAAAGTTTCAGGGGTCCTTGTCACCTCAAACCATTCACAAGATGACATGTGGCACTTTTTTACAAAAATATGATTGAACTTCTATCCAATATGACCTTTATGTAGGGTATGTTGTATCAAATTTATTGTGCGTACAATATAACAAAGAGTGTTTTGATCATTTATTGCAAAAGATTTGCCACTTTTGTAGCACTTCATATTTTATCACCTAAAATTCTTTTGGCATTTGGGGCTCAAAAAATGCAGAAAAATGGTCATTTTTGTATCAAAGATTTTTCTAAGATTTTTTTTAAGCTATGGCAATTCTAACTATAAGGTCATACACCCTCCACTAAAGGACCAAGGCCTTTCTTTTGTCAAAAGACACTCAAAATCGCCGCAGTTTAATTGCAAATTGCAAAACTTTTTCAACTTTGTTTTTCTTGCGTATTTAACCATGGGATCTTGTACTTAACTAGCATAAGGTTGTGTAGAAGAAATTTTAGAAATTTTCACCACATAGATTGCAAGATATATGCATATAAAGTGAGGAAAATGTTTTTTCTTAAACCTTGTCTAATTAGATTTTTTAAGACTTAGTTTGAATCTTCTTCACCTTAAAATTTTGATATAGATTTTGAATTAAAAAATCTATATGTTGAAGAATCAAGTTAAGATTGTGAAAAAATTCACAAGAAAATAATTTTATTTTCATTCTTAAAAAAATTGTTAAGTAGAAGTGTTATGAGGCAAAATGAAAAAACTAAATTGTTAATAGCTCTAAGATGGGATTGAAACACACTAATCCCAATGGTGAAATTGTTCTAACCAAAAAAATCAGGTAGATCTTTTTTTTTGAAAAGTTGTGGAAATTGAGTTAATCTCTAAAGGACCAAGGCCTTTTTCTACCAAAAAACACTAAAAAATCTATAGCAAAGAGTAAGAAAATTTGAAATTTTTTTTTTGCACATCTAACTATAGGATCTTATACCTAACTAGCATGAGAATGTGTAGAAAAAAATTTCAGAAAATTAAACTACATAGATTGCAAGATATCTATATTTAGAGTGAAAAACTTGCAAGATATGCAAGTTTTTCAGCATATTGAGGGACTAGATTATTGACTTTGAACAATATTTAGCACTTCAAAGTTTTGAGCTTTAAATCTTTCTAGTGGGTAATTGAGTTGAGAGTCTAGGGGAAAAAAAAATTTAAAAATTAAATCTTTATTTTTTTTAAATTGAATTTTTATTCTTTAAAAAAATGTTAAATAGAAGTAGATATGAGATAGAAGGAAAATCTAAATTATTAATATCTCAAGATGGAATTAAAATGCACTAAACAAATCCGAATTGAATGAATCAAAGCTTTCAATGTAGACAAAAACATAATCTATGAAAAAAAACATAAAAATTTGAAAATTTGAATTTTTTTTGTTGTCCCCTCTCCCTTGCTTTGAGCTTATCTAGACATAACTTTTATTCCTAGGCACTAATAGAAAAAAATATATATTCCCACAAAGCTAATCTATTTTTCTATCTTCAAAAAAAGTTTCAAAAAATCAAGAGAAACATTGAGATCGTAGGTATGTGTTTGAAATCCCATTTGTTCTTCAAAGGAACTATAGTCCTTTAGGGATTAAAATAGATTCTATAAGTTATAATGTTTTGAAGAAGTTATAATTGCCTAAAAAACAAAATTCTCCAATAACTTTCTCATCATTAGAAAAAGTTTCGAGTTTGAAAAGGCTGCTAGCTATTGATTTTTGGCCCTGGCAATGCAAGTATAGAAAAAGTTTTAAAATATATATTTTTAAACATTTAAAAAATAGTCAATCTAGTGTGGCACTAACAAGGCACCAATCGTGCCATGTCAAATTCAGAAAAAAAAAATTTAATTTTTAAATATATATATATAATCGTACCGTAGGGGTGCAAATCTTGTGGCCTTTTTGAAGCTCTAATAATAGACCAAATTATTTTCTATAACAAACAAAATTTTAAAATTTTAATTTTTGATTTCTGTGATTTTTTATATAATGTCCAACAACCTTTATTTTAAACTTCAGGTAGCATAGCTTTTGCTCTCCAACATCAATTGAAATAATAATTATATATTGCCAAGTAATTAATGATTTATCTATCTTTTTAAAAAATTTCAAAAAATTATACCAAAAATTGAGATCATAGGAACTTGACTAAACCTTCAAGAGTCCCCACAATAGGACTTTTGGTTTTGTAGGGGGTTAATCTCAACTTCATGTAGAATACATATAAAAAATTTGAAATTCAAATTCCTTACCATTTGTGAGATCAACAACCTCAAAGTAGAAAGTATTATTTTTAATTGAGTGCTTATGGGGGTACCTCAACTTCAAAGTTCAATGAAAATTAGACAATGTTGAATTTAGCTTGCATCTTTTAGTATTATCATGTAAATACTATACCAGATATTGAGAACTGAAATCCACTTTGTGAAAAATTCATCAACCTTGCATTACTATGATCTCAATTTAAGTGACCTAAAAGATGATTTTTCATGCCATTGCCTCAAAGAAGAACCAACCTCATTTCTATGAATAACACAGCTCAATTTCCTCTCCCCAAGTTCTGGTTCACACCTGTCAGAACTTGTCCTTCTGTGCGTGACTGCTGCTGCTGAGATTTTCGCGACTAACTGCTTTCTGGATGAAAATATGACCATGTGCATTCCATAGTACAGATACCTGCAGAACTTCTCTTATTACCAGTCCAGTCACAGCAAGAAGCATGCAGTCGTGATTCCGATGAGAATGTGTATGAATATAAACTTCAGCATGGTTACCTCAGGAATTCAAAACACAAGTATCCGTATACAACAGTGGTGAGGCCATCGCATACTGTATCCTTCACAACACTTCCTGACTGGATTTACAGGGACGGTACAACTATCTATATCTTGGATGCGAAGCCTAAGCCAGCAGCAACCAAGTCATCCTTGGAATCCACGGTAGGCTGCTCTCGTGCAACCTTGGCAATCAACTTGTTCTCATCAGGAGAGCCCCCTTCCAGAAATGTGCCCACGACCTTGTTGTCCTTCACCCAATAAGCTCCAAACTTTGAGCCAGGGGCTCCAGCTCCCTGACGACCCCAAATGACACTCTCGCCCACATTGTCGCCATAAAACTGCCACGACAAGTCGAAGGAGCGGGAGTAGAAGAATGGTAGGTAATCATATTCGTCCACAACTTCTCCCTTTTCAGCGGCTTTGATTGCCTGCAAAGGGGGATCACCAAACGATTTTCCTCAGACTCTTGAACCTCGTTGTTATGACCTTTTCTAAAGTGAGATTCTAGAATATCCTGTACACTTGCCACACTATCATTTACTGTAGCACGCTTTCGCATATTCAAACTATGTCAAAGGGAAAAAGTTGGGACCCCATCTGGTAAGATTTAGAGGTTTGAGAAAAGAGCATTCCAGACGGGACAAAATTATAGGCACGTTGACGTGTTACAAAAGGTGTGTCTTGGGACGAGGCTCCGGTTCAAATGCGAAAGAAGACAGACCTGCGGTCCTGCAAGATATTGCTAGGACCTTACAGATCAATGCATTACATACCTGAACAGCCTGCATGGCAGACTTCCTTGCATGGTCAACATGCTCCACTCGCCGAGTGTCACCGTACATCTTCATTGGAAATGTCGCAAGATCACCAATGGCGTATACATTCGGGGCACTTGTCTTGAATGAAGAATCAACCTACAAAGCAAGCAGTAGCAAGTAAGTAGGCTCTCCATGAACATCGTATCTAAGGGATTGAGTGCAATCTCTGCGTTCTAGGCAGGAGAGACCATTAAGGGCTCAGTTGTCATCATAGTAAGGTATCCTTCCCATTCCAGAAATTCTCATGATACTTCCACTTAATTGCAATTCCACAAGATATAGCGACTACGCATGTTTGTCCTGGTCCTGCATTCGAGACGTACCAACAAGCCAGCAATTTTGTTTTCAGGTGCAAACTAGCACATAGAAAGAGAGTTCCAGCAGAATAGAATGTATTGACTGGAGCACAAACCTTGAACCCGCCTTTCTCCTCCTCCAACAAACCCTTGAAAGGTGCCAGTCGTGGCTTCGCACCAACTCCTACCACTACAAGGCTGCTATCCAACGATCTGCCATCTTTCAATACAACTTTCGACACCTGCATCAACCGTCCTCAGGTGTTCAAATTTAGAAAACTAAAGAGGGAGAAGGAAACATCAAGTTGATCCTCAAAGTGAGACATGCCAATTAGACCATTGTGATAGTCTCACATTCGCCAAAGATTGAATAATGTCCACAGCTACCTCCTGACCAAAAACGACAAAAATAACACGAAATACAGCAATCCATACATCATGTTAGTGGGAAAGCTTCTCAGAATCTCACGTGGCCATCGTCATCTTTCTCAAAAGCGGACACAACTGTTCCCTTGATGATTTTGACGCCTTTACTCTCATAATAACCCTCGTAAAAGGAGGCGAGTTCAGGTGTGAACAAACGAGGCACTGTGAACAAAAAGAAACATTTATTAGAGTATACAAATTGTCTCAATTTACTAGTAATGAACTCTTCACCTTCCAAGACATTAACTTCTTCAAAGCAAGTGCTTTAAATGCTACTCAAAGGACGTATTCAAACTACCCAACACTTCGTTAAGATTCTTACTGACGAAAGGCTCGGGGAACACCATGGTGACTTTAATCTTGTTCATCGTTAGACATGCAGCTAATTCCAATCCAATGTAGCCTCCTCCAACAACCACAGCTTCACCTCCCTTGAAAGCTTTGATAGCTTCAACAAGTTTATCGGCATCATGCACTTCTCTCAGGTAAAATAGTCCTTTGGCATCAGCTCCAGCAGTTTTGAAATCCGCAAGGTTGAGAAACTACAAGCATTCAGACGAGTTAAACCATGTAAATGCTGAATTACTTTCTTATCTCTTCTTCTAACTCTCAAGATTAACTACGCTCAGATACAGAAAATTTAAACCACACCATCTCTTGGGAGGGAGAAACTTCAAGCAAGCAAGGACAGCACACCCACCGTAGAACCAGTTGCAATAAGTAGACTCTCATACTTGTAAACATCCCCTTTGTCAGTCGTCACGGTCTTGTTCTCAACATCGGCCTTCACAATCTCAGTCTCCAGTTTTAGTTCGATTCCTGAGCGAGTAAGATTACAAGTTCTTGGTGTTAGGCGCGGTCAATAATCTTCAATGATTTCCCTGTCCACTGGTAGATAACAATTATTCCTAAACTCTAGTGCAGTGGACGAACTGGTACACTTGCCTTTTTCAGCATACCACGTGGGCAGTTGTTTCTCTCCTCCACTCCCTACACAGACATGGAAGCCTGGAAGCCTAGCAGGTGCTGTTACAGAACAAACCCCATTCCCAGTTAGAAGATCGACAAATCGCTAGTAGTACCGTTACCACTCAAACCACCCATAACTGGGCACAGTTCAAACACAATGACACCCCTAACTACAACACAATCGTTTGGAATTGCACTAGGAAACGAACACATAACGTACAGACAAATCAGGCTCTTGATACGAGACAGCGAAGAGCCAACAACACAGCATGATGGTAATCTGTAAGATGATGCCTAATAGACTAACATGTGAACTCAGATGCTTTCACCGATTTCAGAACATGAAGTCGAAGAGATAATGAACCCAATTCTTACCTTCAGGAAACATGTAAGCTTTGCTCAGGGCAGGCCGCTCGTAAGGTGCTGCCTGTCATATGAAGCAAATTCAAATTAGCTGCAGAACAACCTAAAAAACACACATAACCATATGGCATACCCAGGATCGAACTTCTCACAAGAAAATCAGAAAATATTTTATCTGCCATATGTATAGGCTAAACAGTCATGTATCCACTAATTCAAAATACGAAATCACTAATAATGATGTGCACGCTAATCAGTAACGTCTTCCGTATGACCCAACCTTTAATTACAAGCTCATATAATGCATAAGCGGATAGGTCTCTGCAATCAACCAGGACAAGATATGACTAAAGTAGCATGAAACCGACTAATCTAGCCGTTTACCGCTTCTTTAGAGAAAACTACAATCTCTCCAAGTTACTAGACTAGCCATTTACCGCTTCTTTGGAGAAAATTGTCAGCTCTCCAGGTTGCAATCCTAGTTTCACAAACTCCCGAGCAGCATAGCCCTGTAGGGATAAAACACCATCACAGGTTTAAAACCCCACGGCTTGTAAGTTTCACCTCCTTCTAGATTTCCAGTCAGAGTAAATGGAGAAACAGCACTGTAAATGCAGAAACTGTGGCAAACGTGTAATGACTGTAATCTCATGAAGTCATATAACGCAGTAGACCTTCCTTCCTAATTGACCTCACTCATGCACCCACCTAGTACTTAACCTACAGTACCGACCGTGCTACAACTCGCAAATACAAAATCTAGAATAATGACATAATAGACGTCAAAAACACTACAAAACACTCACCCCTGAAACACCTCCTCCCACCACGATATACTTGCGCGATACAGCTGCCATGATGGCACTTTTCAGAGCTCTGCACAATAACCCACTCGAAGAAAAATGGTCAGCTCAAGAAAACGGCAAATAAAGAACCAGTGTTATCTATCAAAGCAATATTATCATACTGTGCATAGAACGATTCTAGTTCTAGTCCTAATCCTTCAGTGTCTAGGAAATAAAAACAGAAATGCTAAATCAATCATACTTCACACGCTAGAACTCAGCTCAGGAAAAATAGCATACAGAGAATAAATATTTTTCAGCAACCGTCAACCATCACAGACCGAATTTCGACGGGCAATGGAGAGAACAGTTCTAGATGCAGCAGATAATCCAGTACAAATTCAAACATTCAGAGCTCTTCACATGAAGATCGAGAAATTAAAGGAGCAAAATCTCCGTCAAATGAAAACAATAAAATGTGTGAAGTTCTGAAAATGACACTTATATTGTGTCACGCAAAATCACCCTACACATGTTACACGGATAACCAAAAGCTTAATGATCCTCGAACAGCAATTGCTCAAAACAGAAAATGAACACGGGGCTCCACGAACCCTAAAACTCTCGCGTCCATAGCTTGAGGACAAAGAACAGTAGTATGTAGCATATGCCAAATGCAGGGCATGCCGGTAAGGCTAGAAATTACATAAAATCTAGAAACTAACATCAAATTACATCAGAATGAGCTAAGTCTTATGCGTTCACGATAGCTGCTCAGAAAGAACACAGTTTCTAAATCGAGACAGAAAATGGTCAATGAATCCCAAAGGAAAACAAATGACGTTGAGACGGAATTTCAATGACAGAACAGACAGATCGAAACAATTGAGATTACACGAAGCCTCTCCGGAGCCAAACCGAAACCTCCGGTCAAATTTTTGAAGTCAAATCAAAATGGCCATGGCTACCATAACCTGGGCAGAATCTCGCAACATTATTTGAAGACCTACAAAACCCGCGACTTCACAAACAAAACATGCAAACTCCGCTCGAAATCTACCAAACAAAGTGGCATTCGGGAAATTCAACACGACCAGCGAACCAACCATGAACTCCACACCAAGGCTTCAAAAACGCACCAAATTGAATACCGAAAATTTCAGCTTCAAAAGAAAATCTGTACGATTGTGTGCTCACCTAGCCAGATCTCAATCGAAAACTGAAAAAAAAGTGAAAATTGCGATATGCGATCGATCCTCAGGACGTCACGGAGTTGCCGGTGATGTGTGAATGTACAGCCCGAAACGTGGTGTACTGAGGTTGCTTGCATAGGGAACGCGGGGAGCTGAAGAACTTTGGGAGCTTGATTTGAGAACGTGATCTTTGGTGGGAACGTTTCAATTATATCATGTGACATGCCGCATGCCACCTAGGTCAATTGCCGACGTGGAATGAAGATCAGTTCAGAACCAGCAACAACAAAACCCTACTGGATCTCCGACTCTGTCTCACTCAGTTTGATTGTTTTGCTTGCTCGCTGTTCCTGCATGTGGGTTATTGCTTTGGTCATCTAAACCTAATTTATAAGCTGCTTGTGGGTCGTAGCTGTTGTAATAACTTAGTGTTACTCAGACTGACTTTAATTGTGCAAGGAAACCCAAAGACCAAGGAACTGGACTTCTTCACACCAGTCCTCTTCAAAGCTCAATGGTAGTGACGTGCAGCATACTTTTCTTGAAACATTCACAGGATAGCTTGATGTCAAAATTTCAGCCAGTTTGTCGATATATTATTGTCAACTGATTCAATTTTCACTACCAAAGCTATTCCGTAGGTGGAAGCTTGGGTGTTGCATGAAAATCGTTATGGGTTGTAGCAGTTACAGAAACCTGAAGAGCAGTTCAGAGACTACTTGTGAAATTGAGGTACACGAAACTCCAAGCATGAAAATCAGGAGGTTGACATTGATATACAACACAAAGATGATATCAATTTTCTTTACCAGAGATGGCAAGAAGTCAAGAAGTTGATAGGTGTTATATTGATTTTATGGTGGAGCCTGCATTTGGGGAACTGAAGGTGAAGAAAGACGCTTGACGAGATTGAGATACTTTAAGCGCAAGTTCAACTGCCTGTCGACATAAACTGCAGACTGAGAATATTTTCTTCCAGTACCATCTGAAGCATAAGGCAATTGAGCTCTAACTTCTTCCATTGAGAAGCAGCGTGCTTGTTCAAATAGTAAAGGAGGGGAATGGGGCAGAGGTGGAGCATGATCAAGAATGGATTTCTGGAGGAGTCAGAATCTGGTACGGAACTACTGCTCAGTCACGGTGACTTCCAAGTAATGTGCTTAACGCACTTTCATCTCAAATCATTTCGTGTTGAGCTCCAGTGATGTATATGAGCTCAGCAGAACTGCAGTCGATTCATTGCTCATCTAACTCTCCAAAATTAAATTTGCAGAAGAAGACTCCGAGAGCCTAACCCAACTTCAACAAAGCCAAGCTACGACGGAGGCTTCCAGCAGTGTGGCTGCGTTGGACGACCGAGGCTTGTGCTCCACATGCCTTAATGATATTGAGGTCTGTCCATTTAGACGCCATGGCCACTCATGCCTCTTACTTTTCTAGCATGATCAGCCAATATCGTAAATTCTTTTAGGTGACGCGAATCGGCCTCCAAAAATCCTGACATACGCCTACCCAAGGAAGGATGCTTGATCACCGAATTCTTTGTTTTTGTTTGTTTGTTTGTTTCGTTTTTAACAGTCAAGTGAATATTCAGCTTGTGCCTGTAACATATCCAGCCAAATTACTAGTGCACAAGCTAATAATCTTTTCCAAGTCTTGATGTCGAGCAAAGCCCTGATATATACTTGAAGTGATTTTTGTCAGATAGATGATGCAATGTTGGTTGCCTTTCTGGACAGACTACTGAAGTTCAAAATTATATTGAATAAAAACGTAAGTTTCATTTCTGGTAAATAATCAAGTAAGAGTCCCTTTGCGTAGCTTGCTAGAATCCAACAGCAGTTAGTCATCTCAACTTCAAAGTACGGAATTAGCTCCAGCAGTCAACTTATATGAATTTGTTGTTTCACATACACGCAGCTATCAAATCTACAACCCGACGAGGCGACCGTTGACACGAGGGGAGGGACAACACCTACTCTGTCAACGTCCCGGCATTTCTCTTCAGTGAAAGGTTCCCTGAAAGATTTCGAAGCTCCAGGCTGCATATTACGGCCCCGGAAATTAGCGTTGGACTACAAGGTGGAGGCATACAGAGAAGCTTTGCATGGACAATTTGCCATAAGAAAACTGGGAGCTAATGCAGGATCTGCAAAATCGATGGATGTGACCAAAAATGCTGCTGGCGAAGATGAAACGCTGCTGTATTCTCCCCCCAAGCTGGAAGAAGGTCATGTGATGATCGGAAAGAAGAGAAAGCTCCTGCAGTCCACAGTGCCATTCTCGCCAGCACAGACGTTGTTGATGTTTCAGTTGGATCCCAAACGGAGAAGGTCGGTGGGGTTACCGAGCTTGGCTTTGGATTTCGCGGGCTGTCTTGCCACTGACACGAAACAAAAAGCTCGAACACCGCTGGAGAGACCGAGGTCTGTTTCTCTTCGCCAGACTCAAATTACTTGAAATATTTTGAATTGACCATCATAACATTCTTGAATGGGAAGGCTGCTATGTCTTCGACATAATTCCTTTGCATGCTTTCTGTTCAATATAAATAATATTGGACACAAGAAAGTTCCTTTGTGAGCAACTCATAAAGTGTTCAAATCCAAAAAACCCATTCAGCTAGGCTCCATACACTACACTAATGATGGTATTTAGTGTTATGTTACTAATAGTGTTACTTGAGCTTTTACCCTACCCACTCTAAATGTCAATTAATTGACATTTGGAGTTGACCCACTCCCCCTTTCA
The DNA here is from genome assembly GCA_950106755.1 of Climacium dendroides. Lineage (NCBI taxonomy): Eukaryota > Viridiplantae > Streptophyta > Bryopsida > Hypnales > Climaciaceae > Climacium > Climacium dendroides. The sequence continues at coordinate 27,130,759 of OX467089.1, read as the reverse complement.
TGCTCCTTTCCTCCTTCCAGTTGTAGTTCTTGGTGGGGTAAACCCCTTCAATGACACAGTGAATCTGAGGAGCATTTAAAATGTCAAATAGTTCATTTTCACATAAGTAGTTCTTTATTTTAAATATATACATTTTTAGCTCAATTAAAGAAAATAGAACTCCAATAATCTACTTTACATTCCTCCCATTGAAATCCACAATGGGAAGATATTTTTATTTTATTTAAGAGAAACAATGGAAACATTCTACCTTACATTTCTCATGCGCAATCATTGCAAGTATTGTTTGTATTGTGTTTTTAATAAGAAAGATTTCTTAAACTCAAGTAGGTGAATCAACAAGATAAGTGAAAAATTACATTCTTGAAGAGTTTTGAAAATTAGGGCCTAGCACTTTGGAATTAGAAATCACCATTTGACAACCAACATATGTGATTGTATTTTGGTACAAGATTTAGTAAAAAAATTTGAAAAGTAGAATGGCCTCATACATGAAAACAAGAAATATAGAATTGGTAAATAACCAATGAGACAACTCAAGAGTCATTATTCATAAAGCATCAAGTAATCTACAAGTCATCTCGCAAGTTATGTAACATTGCCCTCATAGCAGAGGCTGACAGTTGTGTGGGTAGGACCAAAACCTCAATATGAAGAAGAGACAATTCAATGAGACTAGAGTGCACACATGCATGCCTTGTCATTCCAAAATAATTAGTTGAATAAAAAAATTCAAATACAATGTAGAAGAAAAAGAATTGAATGAGAGTCCTAATCAAAAACAACATTTCATGACTTCAAAAAGATTATTCTAATGGACTTCTCAAAAATTCTCCAATTTTGTTCAACATGATGCTTTCCATTCCTTCCATTCTTTGTGCCTACTACTAAAAGTGAACATTATGTAATGTGTTGAAAGTTAATGGACTAGGTAATTGCAAAGCTAGTTAAATTATCAAGAATAATTGCTAATTAGGACCTATCGAGTTGTATATGGTGAGGCTAGTAGTGACTTACAATTATTTTTGATGGCTTGGCCTACTTTGTAATTATTGGACATAATGTCAATGTAGGAGGGTTGAGCCATTTGACTTCTTTGATTGCTTAACCAATCAAAACATGCCACAATGGTAAAAGTCTTTTACATTTAGATTATATTAGGTGGATCCCCACTTACTAATTTAATACTAATTAGTAATAGTAGAGATTTCTCTAGGATTCTTCTCACTACCAACCCAATAAAATTTTTACTTCATACCCACCCTAATAAAAAATTGCACAAGGCAAATAATGATCATTATTTGTCTTAATTTGCCTCTCTTTAACCAATCAAAGCATGCCATGACGGCAAAACTCTCCTACACTCACATTGTGGGCTTTATGTGTTGGAGGTTTGGTAATGTGGTTCTTTAATTACTTTGAGGGCTTTGCAGCAAAGAGTTTGTAGTTGGAGAAGCAGTATTGGATTTGGGAACAGGTGATGCAATGGTAGGGAGGTCTGTGAAGAAAATGATCAAAGACCAATGTGAGTGTTGCATAGGCCATGTCATCTACTACAACGCTGCACAACGACTCTATCAGGTGGCTCTTGTTTCAAAATCAAAATGACATTTAAAACGTCTATAAAGTAAACTATTCCATTTCAAACCAAATGGGAGCAAGTCCATCATAGGCTAAATTATATTGGTGGTGTACTTGAAATGTACACCACCAATATAATTTAGCCTACAATGGACTTGCTCTTATTTGGTTTGAAATAGAGTAGTTTACCTTATAGGTGGCAAGTAATAGTCATTCAAAATGACAAGTTGCATTTCATCCAAAACCTAACCACTTGCCTTTTTTGAGTTTCTATTTTATTGCCCAATCTCCCATTCTTCACCATGTAATCTCCACAATTGTCATGTCCACATTCATATTACACCAAATAACTCAAATCTAGAGCTTAGTCGTTAAAAACTATAATCTTTACTTCTTACACTGCAAAATGGGTGCTTGTTCCTACAACCAAATTCCAAATTTTAGCTATTTAGCACATTTTACCAATAAGCATACCCAACTCATAAACATTTTTCGTTCAAAGCATTTGTCAATAGAATGTTATTCTACACATGCCAATGACATATGATGACTTAGTACTAGTTTCTTCATTTGTAGATACTATTGAAATCTTACTATTTTTGAAATGCCAAATACTATGGAGTTGGCTCCCAAGTACAATAAGAAAATAAGATTTTTTGGAAAAAATAATGACCTTTCTCAATTTGAGCTCACATAGGTTTGTAGCTATTATAAGAGAACACTTTTGCTCTTCATGTGACACTTCAATGTGCTTCTTATTTTTTGTAATCATTGGGCATTTTTTCTTATTCACCATACAATTCAATATATTTGATGAATTGTTTGGTTTTTGAAGTATTTGTTTATTAGTATAAGTACAATACAATGTATTAACTTGGTAACTATGCCACTATACTTAACAACGATTTCACCAAAACTTTTTGTACAAGGATAATTTTATTAATATAGCAATTATTGTGCAACTTTAACACTTTTACAATTTAGATCGTGCGGTCTAAAATCTATACCTACTCTAGATAGTGTAGACTACGTGGTTTGAAAATGATGTATAGAATATCGCCATTTTAACGAAATTTCCTATGTAAATCTTTAGCCTAGATTGATAACAAGAATTCCAATATGTAGAATGTTGCAGATCAAGTATGATGATGGAGAAGAAGAGGAGCTAGAGTGGCTCGATCTTGAACCACATTTGCTTGCTAGAGGAACAACAGGAACAAGACCCCGATACAAAAACATGGATGCGCTTGTTTACACAAATCCAAAGAAACTTAGGAGACAAAGGAGGAGAAGAAGATGACCCAAGCAGTGTGGATTTTATATTGCAAAAAAACACAATTCAATATAGTTTCCAATATTATATTGAAAAACTTTTTGTATGGACTTGTTAGTAGTCAAAAGGGGATTATAGGTTTTTCCTAGATCGAATGCATATTTTAGACACCATTTGAATAAACTACAAATTTTCAAAATGCTAAAAACATGATTTCAAGCAACCAACCATAGGCTCTCAAGAATAGTGGAAGTATAGAGTACATTTTAGGAAATAATCTAGAATGTGCGATTTTAGAAAATGGTTGAAATTAGATGTAGTTACCTTAGCAGTGTATTCAATATATTATCTCATTAGTAGGAGTAGGTATTGGGAAAAGTCGTTAAACAAGTATTGGTTTATGAATACATCATTTAGGTATTTAGGTGTTTAGTGAATATGTATCGTTTTATAAATATATCATTTTGAATTTTAGTAAAATCTATTAATATGATGTGTTTGATTCTTAGATGACTCTATTATCAAATATATTGACACTCTATTCAATTCAAATTTGTAAATGATTATCTCCCTAGTTTTGAGGCAAATTAAATCTAATTCCACATCAACAATACTTCTTTTCTACTTGCAAAAAAGGAGACATTAACCCTTAAAGGACCGAGCTTGTGACCACATAATCTTCATGAGTATTCTTTGCTTTGTTTGCTATACATTGCAATTAAGTTTGAGTGATAATTCTTTTCATTTCTATTTCAAAGATGAAACCATGTATCTTCTAAAAGTAAAAAAAATTCCACATTTATTGGTGATGATTTCAAATCACTATGATTTTTTGACAAAAAGTGAAGAAAATTCATATCTAATTTGGAATGAGCCCAAAAAATCTGAAAGTTTCTACATATGAATAAATTAAAGTAAAAAATGTTATAGATTCAACAAAAACTTCCATGTCATTTCATAAATTGAAAATCAATAGACCATGGTAGTAAGCCTACTATTTGAATTGCAACCAAATGTTCAGTTTAAGGAATTTTTGAAAGTTTAACTACAATAGAATCTAAACTAAGTAAGCTTCATTTCATTAGTTGGAATCAAATTCTAAAGACCTCATTTACATATCTCAAATTCAAATCAAGATCAAGGAGGTAGGATTTGCCAAAATGTATTAAAAGGGTATCTTTTGTGATCCATGGTGTATACTTCCTCATTTTAAGTAAATCTTTGGTGGCCCAATGAGGCCATTTTTTTGGTGTGTTTTGAAAAGTAGAATCTCAAGTACCAACCATAGAAAATATGGATGAAAATTTGTTGTATTCTATCCTCCAAGTTTGGTTTGTCATCCAAAAGCCACATTTATGCTCGTCATGCATTCCAAGTTAACCCTAAAAAAACAAATATATGGCCATTTTTTCATACTACAAAGTCCATCCCTCTACATCCTCCCATTCTACAACTTATATATAAAAAATTTAGAAATGTAATCACATGTCTTTTTTATGTTTTTATGAAATTTTGAAATGACTGTGAATTTTTGGATAAAAAGTGAAAAGAAATATGAAATACAAAATATCAGCTCAAAAAATGTGAAATTTTCTTTGAAGGTTTATGTTATAGTCTTGAATACCATGGTACAATCCAATTATTGTTAATATCATTCTAAAATTAGAAAATTAACATTCCATAGTTGTACGACCAAAATTCAAATTGCAATAAATTTTTGAATTTTTGAATTTTTTTAAATCAAAGTATGAATTAGATTTGATAAGCTTCATTTCATTAGTTATGTTCAAATTCAATAAAGATCATCATGCCCAATAAAAGATTAGAGGGTGATTTAAAGACTTGTCATTTTTTAATGAAAAAAAATCAAAAAATATTACAAGGGAAAATCCAATACCTTTCATTGAAATTGGTTGCAAGCAATGCCCTTCTCTCCCCAAAATTGAATCCATTCTCAAGGCCTTCCAAAAATCATCCAAAGGACACAACATTCAGTTAACACTAGTAGAAAAACAGTGATCACTATAACAAAAAATTAACAAAAAAGTGTTGATGTCGTTTGTATCTTCAATCGCATTGTCTTGGACAATACCTAACCAAAAAAACTCTTGTCCATTTTGTTATGGCGGTCAAGTCAAAAAAATAATAATATTAATTCATTTATAAATTTGCTCAATGAATAGCCACCACCTGGCAAGTCGAAAACGACCCAATACAAATTGCCACGTAGGCAAAAAACAACACAGAGATAGGAATATAAATCAAACTTTATAATTTAATTAGAAAAAAGTTAAATTTTATAATTTATTAAGAAGACCAATTTTTCATAATTTAGAGATTGGTGATAGAAGAAAGGTGACTATGGTGATAATAGAAAGGAGAAGACAAACTCTTTATACAAATAGGGTGATAAAAGGTAGAACAAACCATATGGGATATGTGAATTAAGACTATGAGTGATTCACATATCCCATATGGTTTGTTTAACCTTTTATCACCCCATTTGTATAAAGAGATTGTCTTCTCTTTTATATCAATGAAATCAATCCTCTTCTATCATCAATAAGTGAGAGGCATGTCTTCTTAATAAAAAAGTGTTAATTTTTTTAAAATTTGAACATTGTACTATGTGAATTAATAAAAATTTATTGACCATTTTATTAATTTGTACCAAATCATCAAAAAATTCTTAAAATGGTCAATGTAGTATCCCAGTCAACAAAAAATTGTTAAATTTTTGTTGACTTGGACAACATTTTCTAGTAGTGTAAATTGTTAAATTGTACAACTTGAGTTACAACATTCAAGTAAAAGATAAATAAAGTGTTTAAAATATATAGCAATCGAACATGATGTCAAAGATCTACTTTATGAACAAAAATATATATAAAGCAAGTAGAGAAGTGTTTACTAATGATATAAGAGACAGTTGCCCTTGTTATTTCTCATTGTGTTACAAACTTGAACCTTTTAAGATAAGGTGTCATACATATTATGAACACTTATTAAAGTAACCCTCTATTATTTAACCTATATGGAGGTGCATTAGTTAGTTGGTAAGTGCTAGTAAATTGAATTCTAAAATTCAATTTCAACAACCCTATGGATTTTAAAGGTTGTTTTTGACTTCAAAATGGGAGTTCAACAAAGTAAGTCAACTTTTGGACTATAATCACAAATTTAGAACCCAAGATGAACTATATGTGGACAAGAGAAGGCCTACTTCAAAACAAATGCAACTTTTAATTCATCTTCCACTTAGGTGTTATGGATCACCCACTTGTAAATCAAACAACCTGAACAAATGAAAATTAACATAAAGTGTCATTGATAATTCCAATGAGCAATTACACACTTCCAAATTGCTTCTTAATCCAAATGTTATTTTCACCTTTCTTAGTTTGATGTGTGTTCTACCCACTATTGTGAGCTCTCTATTCCAATTTCATAGACAAGGTTCTTTGTGTCCATCTTGGGTTCCATCTGCCTAGTCTATGGCGGCTATTCAGAACTATTGTGAACACTTCAAGAGCTCAAGGAGACAATGGTGCTTGGAATCCAAGAAGGCGTTCATCCTTTTTATGAAGACATTTTTGAGATTATACATGAATTCCATATGAGCTTCAGCCCAGCATCATGTACACATCCATTTTCATTATCTATACCTTTCTTTTTCCTTCATTATTGTAGAATCTGTTTGGCAAGTTTTTCTTTCTTTCTTCATGAGTCTAGACTTTGAAGTCTCCAATTTTTCTAATAAAACCTTAGATTCTAGTGATTTGTCTATCTTTTTATTCCATTTTTAGCTACTGTCCAACCATAGAACTTGCTATATCCACGTGCTACTACAATATTTCCAAGCTTTGCTTTTTCAAATCCCTTGACCAACTTTTGAATTCCTCACAACCATGCCAAATTCAATTTTGTCCCATATTGGAAGTCCACTACTCTACCTACCTTTATCTCCATGTTGAAGTTCATAGCTTAGAGCACCACGTATAGTAGTTTTCCCTTTATCTCTATGTTGAAGTTCATGGCTTAGAGCACCACGTATAGTAGTTTTCGACAATTTTCAATGCCATCCTTGCTTCCTTGTGCAATCTATTCAAGCATCAGCCTAGCATGAGCTCTTCTCAAGTTGTTACAGGGTTAATCTACATGTTTCTCATACCTTCACTTTTCTTCACATTTCTAGTTTGATGCATACTACATCCACCATTACAAGCTCTCTATTCTATTTTCATGAACAAGTTCATTGTACTTATAGTATTTCAAACCTTCATGTCCATCTTAGGTTTCCACTTGGAGTGCATGTGCACAAGTGTAAGGGTATCACTACACGACACGTTTCCTCTAATTCTAGTGATTGAAACTAGTTGCGCGCATCCCTCTATCTGGTACAATTTCTTAATAAGTGTTGATAAGCTTAGGGCCTACTCAGAATTATTTCCTAAACTAATAGTATAAAATTTGTTACTAGGGAGGACAATTAAATAGGGATACTTCCACGTAAATTTCCTAATTCGTCATTGCAATTATAGAAAGATAAAATTTTTGTTTTTTAACCACAAGCATAATGTTTTTCTTCTCACGCAATAAAACTAATTACTAAATTCAATCACTCCACTCTTAAAGGCCATAAGGGTTAAGAATATGCTCCCAATTATTTATTCTTCATTCTTTTATTCTTTTTACTTTATCCTTCTTCTTTTTATATATTTTTTTCTTTTATCAGATCTTTATTCTTTTATCTCCAAATCGGGATTCTTTCTGCTCAATTGGCCAGCATAGCTATTGGCCGGCACAACTACAATCCCAAATCGGTCTTGATTAGATACAGCCTATTTAATCTCCTAATCTTCCGACTTGGGTTATATCTTCTCAATATGCTTTTTGTTTTCCTTCAAGGGAACCATCAGATCTTTCTTCACCAACTTGGAACTCACCAACTTAACATCACAATTTGATTTCATGTAATCATTGCTTTAACATTTTTATACTCCAAATTAGTAAAGATAAGTATTTGACAACGAATCTATAATCTATGATCACTCTCAAATTGAACAACTCAATAGCATACTACAATGACACATATATATCCAAGTAGGCTTCATGCACACTTCATCTCACATACATAATTAAAATTTCACATACAACACATGTCAATAGCACTTTAGCTGAAAGTACTTTTTATATTAATTCTAACTTGGTGAATAAATCACCGTTACAAATTGTTTCCTTAACTTCCTCAACTAGGCTATCACTGAATAATATTTCAATATGTTCATATTGCCTATTTTCACCAATCCAAACTAGCCTGTAACTTAAATTCCAACTTGGGTCTACAATTGATTCCTATCAATCTGCACTAATCCATGACTTTAGCTCTCATCATATTTCAACTTTGACTACACTATTTCATTGATATATCGATTAGGATTCACAGTTTCTTCTCATTGAATCATCTCGATTTGGCTTGCTAACAATCTCCCACTAAATTCGCTCACTCCATTCATCCTTCAACTTTCCAACTTGGACATCATCACAACTTACAGACTGACATAAATCAGCCCAATTTCACACATACACACCCAACTCATACACAATTTCCATTTGAAATCAATAGCACATTAACTGACTAGGAACAGATGAACACTCAAACTCAAACTACACACATAGATGAACACTCCCACTTGGACTCAAAATTCCAAACACGAACATACACTCATACAAAATGACACACACAAAGAAAACACAAGCAAGAAAATACACAACACTACTTGGTTGGGACACGCACTAGACTTTCACTCACAGCCAATGAAAACAAAATGAAATCCAACTCGGACTAATAGAACTTACAACAACGATTGCCAAATCGGAGAAGAAGACCAATTGACTCAACTAACACCCACTAGGAACTTCAACAGACTCAAAATCACAACCCAACTCAACATTAAATTCCAACTCGGCTCAAGATCCAACAAATCTAGCTAGAAATCCCAAATTCCATTAACACAAACAACTTCTCCAATTAGGACTTGACTTACAGCCAACCTTCATACCATACCCACTTAGAATTTACTTCAAATCTACCAACCTAACTCCAACCCGACTACCAACTTGAGAATTTTGCCAGAACCCAATCCGACTGGGTAACAAAAAGACTCCAACTAGTACCCAAAACATTCAGCCAAAATCACCCATTTGGACCACAAAAAGGACAAACTCTTACCAAAAAGCTTCAAAATGCTCTCAAAAAGGTTCAAAATTTCACAAAATTAAATCCTATTAGGTTATCTACAATAAGCAATATTCCCTTTTTCGTGATGAGATGATACATGCTATTGAGCTTAGTTGGATCCTGCAAATGATCCATTGTTTCTAAGTGGAATGGAAAGAATGTATAACTAGAGAATTTGCTAAGTGCATGCTCTTTGTAATATTATTGCTTTATGAAATTGTTATCTATATTAATTGTTATTCATTGTATTTGATGTCCTAGATCTTTTATCAATGCTACCTTAAACCTTGAGTGGTGATTTCATACCATTATAAGAAACCTATGTCTAACCAATGTCTTACATGATGAATTTTAGGTGATGTCTACTATGACAACCTATGTTCTTATGTCAATTATAATAAAAACATAGGTTGTTACAATAGACATCACTTAAAATCCGTCACCTAAAATGTAGTTTTTTTTATAGTATGTGGTTCATTTCCAACTTGTTGGATTAAGAAACTTCAAGGGATTTTAAGAGCTTGAAGTTGTTGGATCTCTTTATTTCTATTAATTTTTCTAATTTGGGATGCAATTGGGTTTGTGTGGAATTTAGGTTTTGTAGCAGAATGCTTACTTTTGACAACTATTAAACTTTGATTGTTGATAATGTATTCTTAGATTGAGGTCAATTAGTTAGGTGGTATTTTGGACTGGAATAGTCTTAATTTTGTAAGGATTTTTTATTACATAGTGTTTGAAAGAATGAAAGGAAATGGAAACTCTACATTTTTGTTGTGTTTTTTTCTTACATTGCTGTGAGGTTTGTAATTTGTAATTTGTGGCTAGTATTTGACTTGAAAGCATAGTAAATATTCCAAATCATTGTTGTTGACACTATCAAAATCTAGAGTTTTTCAATGTCTAAGTTGACAGATTTTATGTGACATCAAATCTAACAACCCTTGTTTTTATATCAACAATGACATCCAATGTAACATCTTGATGGTATATTGGATATCATTGTTGATATAAAACATCACCTAAATTTGTCAACCCTAAACCCTAAACCCTAAATTCATCAACTTAGACATTGATTGTTATATTAAGTATCACCTAAAATATGGTTTTCTTGTAATGTGAGGTTGGTTTTAATTATTTTTTTATTGTAATTTGAACCTTGTGTATGGGAGTCTACCTAGTGGGAGCTTCTTACAGCATTGTCATTTCCTATCTTTTTATAATTTCAGGATTTGTGAGGCTTTGTCCTATCATTACTATTGTTGAGGTTTTTATTAGAAAATTTGAATTGTAAAGGATTGCTCTACAATCGTAAACTCATATTTCTTCATGGTATACATGGCAATTCAATAAAATGATGAGTACAAGCTCAATATAAAGTTGATCAAACATGATGCTCTTCTGTCAAACTAAATTTTGTCACTCTTTCTTACCTCATTAGTTTCAAGTACAAGGAAATTTATATAGTCATCCAGAAAGGACTCCTTAGTTCTTTAGGCTTAAGTTCTATAAGTTTGTTGTGGAGGACGGTATTCATCAACATTATGTGTTGCATTATTCTAGAGCATTGTAATTTTTTTTGTCTAGATTGATGTAGTGATTAGTAGATGAACCAATAGTCTTTAAATTATGTAGGTGTTTTCTTTTAATACCAACTATAATTTAAATCATTTGTTTTTATATTTAACACATCTTGTATGTAATGATTTCAAATTCTATTCTTTGAGGACTTCTTCATCACAATGCAAAGCTATTTTATGGCATCGCATGAATTGAATCATCTCTATTATAAAATTGCACGTAGTCTTCAAAGCTATTTGCATTTGGCTCAAGTTACTAGGCCATGCATACTTGCACCTCCCCTTTTTAAGATGAAACTTGGCTTCATGGAAGAGATGGATCCCAAATTGTGGGGCAATCTACAACATCATATTGGTTTAAAGAGGGGTTTTACCAAGTTGCCATTTTGAGAGTTTTTCCAGTTTCGTCTCATGTGCAAGGATTTCAATGCAAGGGCTTTTGATGAAAAGTTTTTGGAGGCTAATACAAATCCTCTTATCAAGAATCCTTTCTTTTGTTTAGTCCATCTAGTTAGTATTTGGAAACTCTTCATGGAGTATGACTGGGTCTCATATGAATGACACCAATTGTCAATTCCTATGCCACATGGAACTAGTGATGACTACCATCTTACGTGGAGTATTGGTGGTTATTTAATCTTTGTTGAAGGTAAATGATTTGATTATTGGATTTTCATTGTTTTTGATCTCCATCCAAGGATGCACTTTAAGCTACCTCCATTGTTCAAGGATTAAAAATCATATTCAAAGGATTGGAATTTACAAGGTTTGGTAGGGAACCAAGTTGAAAACATCTTTTGATTGGTCACTGCAAAAATGGAAACCATAGAAATACTAACAATATTCACTTTTGTATACAATTTTGTCACTAGATCTTGGAATCAGAAAGTCCAACCTTTTCTGTTTGAGCTGACCAAATTAGAAGTCTTTTTATCACCTCCATATGGTAGCACTTTCCAGTTTTCCATTTGGAATCCTTCAGCTATTGACTTAATCCATCAACTCTTTGAAGGTACTAACAATCAGTGGGATGAAGTTTGTTCTATACCCTTGGCTTTGTTTGACATGTTGTTTGAAACCAATGATCCAAGCCCAACTCGGAATGAATGCAATCTTATTATGGAAATATGAGTGTAGGCCTTATTTTGTAACATGTGTTGATTAGTATTTTTCTCCAAGATTACTTCGTGGTTGATTTGGACTATGACAGATACAAAATATGGTGTTGGAGCACCTTGGTGCCAAAAAGGTTTGCATTGTTGTACCTAGAGATTCTAAATTAGGAGTGTCTAAATTTCCTTATTAATAGGGAGCATCGGAGAATAGAATTGGAAGTGGAGGATTGTAGCTTTGCTTATCGTGAGAGGAAGGTAGGAAAGATGATAAAGGAGAAGTTAAAAGAAAGGAAGTACAAGAGATGAGGAGGAAGCAAAATTCAGAGCTAGAAGAAGAAACGGTTGAAGTTGACCAATGTGATGGTAGATTGGACGTTCTTGCATACCTTATCTCTACTAGTGATTGATGCAAACTTACATATATTTTGGACTTTTTGTGCCTAGGATTTCTATAACAAAGACACACTACTAGAAAATTGGTCGCGTTGATCCGGTCAAAATCTAACAGAAATCTGTCAGATTTTGACCAGATCAACGCGACCAAAACAACAGAAAAACTAAATTTTCTAGTAGTGACACCCGGTTTCATACAACAATCTGACTTGTGTGTATGTTCTTGTAGTGCATAAATTCTAACTAAGTAACTAGGAACGTGCAATTTTTTAGTTGGAATGGTTTGAAGTTTAGATGCTTAAAGCTTTTATCTAGCCAATTATTGAGTGTCCAAGTCTTTCTAGAATTATAAATTGATGCGACTCCAACCTCCATATGTGAAGTTTAGCTATATATTATATATATAATATATATAAAGATGAAGATAAAGAATTCTCAAATTTATCAACTTAGATGCTAACTGTTTTGAATAGTTCATTTCACAATATGAATACAAATTTCAATTGGTTTGGAAATGGAAGAATATAGTAAATTGTTTTGTTATGCATTCATTGCAAGAAAGCAATAGTGTAATTTATGGCATTGAACTTGAAATCTTTCCCTCATCAATTCTAGAAGTTGCAAAGAAATTGATAAACCAATCCCTAAATATGTTATATTGATTACATGTCACAACTGCCATTGCACCATGCACGAGCTACATTTATTTCTTCTTCTTGAAAATGGACTAGCCGATAATGCAATAGTAGACCTTGATAATGAGAAATAACATGTCAAAACACAAGAGTGGTGAAGGATGTTTTTTCTCATATGAGGCTTTGCTTTTGTATTTCTAAAATTTAACCTCAATGTTTGATGATTGAATCTTGATCAAACATGTTCAATCAAGGGTCTAGAAAGTAGTGTCTCATAATACTACAACAACTGCATCTTATGAAAGAAAATATTTCTTTCTTCATCCAATGAGGGAGTGTCATCTATCCTGAAATTGCTTTAGGATTGAGGTTATGAAACCAAGCATATTGAGAGAGGAGTTTTCTTTCTAAAATCAATTTGTGCTTTCCTAGATAGCTGCATTGAATTTGATAATTTGTCTATCCATTCATTGAGTTTGGCTATTTGTTTGTTTGTTATGGTGAGATCTCCCGAATTGTGCGTCTCTTGGTGCCGTACTTGATACCGTCAAAAAGCCCTCAACAAAGAGGGGTGCGTAGGCTTAGTTTTATGGAGTTTGGACCTATGGTGTGAAAGTTATTGAGTTTCAAAGTTTTTATGGGTAAAAAAATTAGAAAATTATTTTTACTTTGGCAACTACTATAGCAATGGCTCAAGGCATACTAGTATCTAAATTAGCTAATTGAGGGTGACATGAATAACTACGATAACGTTTTGTAGTTGCAAATTTAAAAGACCATGGAAAAAGGTGATCGATAGCTTGAATGAGTATGACATGGACCTTCAAACATATTAGAGGAATTCAACTATAAGTTATACCAAGTGAACCATTGGACATGAAACATCATGATAAAAAAGAAAAGAAAAATTAAGCATTAGATAACCTTATATAGGTCAAACCTCGCCAATGCAAGTTCAAATTTTTTTAGTTTTGTACACCAATTGGTTTGGCTCATATATAAGCTTAGAAAAAACATTCTCACGTGTAGGAACTACCAACTGCATAGTCACAGAAGACAAGTGGGGAATCAAGAATTTCACGTTTTGCAATCATCTTAAATTTTTTTTTCAAGTTTTCTACACTAAGATCATCTTTGAGCCTAGTCCCTAGAATAAAAAAACGCTAACATTGCCATGCCTAGCACATGCTAGCTACAATAACAAACTACTGTTGAATCTTCCCAAAGTTCATTATTTAGAAGATTGCACTATTAACAAAGTGCAATTTAAGTCTTCAATAAGCTTTTAAGTCTTCACTGTCATTTAAGTCATTATATAGTGCAAAGATGAAATTCTGCATTCTCCTCCAAAGCTTCTTGAAGGTCATGTGATGGTTGGAAGGAAAAGAAAGCTCCTACAATCCAGAGTGTCATTCTTGCTAGCACACATGTTGCTAATAGTTTAGTTGGATTTCAAAAGGCCAATGGGATTACCAAGCTTAGACTTAGATTACGTGGGTTGCACTGCTATTCACATGAAACAAAAAGCTCAAACACCACTAGAGAGATTAAGGTTTGTCTCTCATCTTAGGTCTCAAATTATTTGAAATGTTTCGAAATGGCCAACATTGATAACATTCTTCAACATGAAGGCTATGGTGTCTTAGATATAATTACAAAAACATGAGAAACTACAAGAACCAAGATTTATAGGCAAACTTGAATTCAAGAGTTTTAATTTTCAAAGGAGAAGGAAGAGACCCTTAGCTAGTTGTGAAATTCAAGACTTACAAATTTGATTGGTCATATATTGAGAAACATAATTTAGATAAGATTGAACTTCACATTGTTCACCAAACTCAATCAATGAATATTATAGATATTGGACACAAGAAAGTTCCTTTGTGAACAACTCATAAAATGTTGAAATCCAAAAAAACCCATTCAACTAGGCTTCGTATACTAGTTCTTGGTGGGATAAACTCCTTCAATGATACCGTGAACCTAAAGAGCATTTAAAATGTCAAATAATTCATTTTTACATAAGTAGTTCTTTATTTTAAATATATACATTTTTAGCTCAATTAAAGAAAATAGAACTCCAATAATCTACTTTACATTCCTCCCATTGAAATCCATAATGGGAAGATATTTTTATTTTATTTAAGAGAAACAATGGAAACATTGTACCCAATGAACAGGAAGTACCGGCATTTAGTTACAAGCTAGCCAAATTTTTTTGAAGATTTCCGAATGACATTGAAATGATTAGGATGAGGTTCCGACCAAAAAAATAAGGTTTTAGAAAATGGGCCGGTTAAGAAAAAAAAATCCCGGCAATTTGGCCGTTTGTCCTTGGAGTATGTAGGAAAGTAACCGATTGAAACTTTTCTTTTCCGGCAACTAGCCGACCGAGCATATATTTTTTAGGAAATTTTTTTAACATGTACATACTACATAGTATACCACTATACCTATAAGTCTTATTAGTGACACAATTATGCCTCCCTGTGAATCACCAACATGCAGCCATGCACTCAGCCACTCATACAGTTCTGCACAAACAGACTTTTACCGTTGGTTAATTGATAATCTGACACTCTGGCATTACTGAACGTCTTGGCAATCTACTGTCGATGAGGGCCATCTTGATCACACAATCGCAGCCGTTGATGAGAGCTAGGGTTGTAATCTCAAGGTTTAGGGTTTGGTGCTTCGATTGACGCAGTTTCCTCTCTCTCTCGCAGTGTCGTGGACTCGCAGTGTCGTGGACTCGCAGTGACGCAGTCATGCTCAGTCGTTGTCCCGATTTTTGAATCCCTGATTTCTTGCAGTTTCTTACAATCACGCGGCCCCACCCCTCCACGAAGCCACGCCTTGAAATCTTTTCTTTACACCAAGACTTGTACGCTACTACGCTCTTCTATCGACATCTCTAAGTTTTGTGATTTGCCACACTGGGTGGGATCGGAGTGAGTTCTAAGCGCCTCGGGAAGGGGAAGACGACATTTGGCCGCTTTTGTAGGAGCAGCACCAACGATGGACGTTGATGAAGACTTTGTTTTGAAGTATTTGGCATTTGTGCTTCCTGCACTCGGGCTGCAAACGTTTGACGATTTTCGGAGTCAATCCTCAGGTTTCTAATGTCTCCGAAGCCCCAGAGCCCCACCCTCTCTTTTCTCGGCCTTAGAGAGTAAATGCTGCAACCTGATCAACGTAGACGCCATCGAATTCTCTGCTAGCGGCACCGACGAAGTTTGACCCACGCAGGAAGGCAAGAAACGCATCCTCCATCGAGGATTCGGCCTTCAGCAAGGGCTCTACTAATTTGGTAGTTTTGGTAGAGAGGTTGTGAGTCCCTGCGTTCATCACTAGATTGGTGACAAATTTGAATTTGTAGATCTGTCTTATTGGGTCTCTTTCTAAGTTGTTGGAATTGTGTGGTTCCGTTTGAAGTTGGATTTCTGAAGCGAAGCTGAGCTAAGTGGAACTGAACTCAGTGCAGCGCAGTGGAACGGAGCGGAAACGGAACTGAGCGTAGTAGAGCGAAGCAGAGCTAAGCGAAGTGGAGCAGAGCGTTGAGTTCAGCAAAGTGGAGCAGAGCACGGAGTTCAACGAATCTAAGTGGAGCTAAGCCTGTAACTAAGGTGGGAATTGATTCCAACCTTATTTTATCTCAAACTCTCTATTAATCCATCTCTCATGCTGGTTTGCCTTCTGAGTTCTGAAATTGTGTGTATGTGTATTACATTCAGCAGTCTAGCTTCGGTGAGGCACTGAGGCGCTAATTCAGTGGTCCAGCTTCGGTGAGGTATTGAGGTTCTTCTGGTGATCAATACTAAATAGACTTCACTGCAATTCAGCGTTGCAATCGGCTTCAAATTAGGTATTTCTGATTAAACCTTGCACCTTTTTTTTTCATTAGCTGAAATGTAATTGTCTTTGTTGTCTTTGAGGTTTAGGGTGCTGTCTTTGAAGTTTAGGGTGTTGTCTTTGAGGTTTAGGGTGCTGTCTTTGAGGTTTAGGGTGCTATCTTTGAGGTTTAAGGGTGATGTCTTTGAGGTTTAAGGGTGCTGTTTCTGAGGTTCAGGGCGCTGTCTTGTGCTGTCTTTGTTTAAGGTGTAAGTTTTAGAAAATTCCTTCCATTTTTTTTTCAACATAGCAGTTTCTTGTAGTCATTGATTTTGGCCTTATTTTTTGTTGTTGGCTGTTGATGCAGTATCCATGGCCAAGAGGTAGAGATCCCTTACTGCCCATTACTTTGCTAAATCGCGGGAGATGGACATTGCTGACTTGCCGTCTTCTATATGCGATAGCACTGGATCGGGAGACACTTTCTCTTCAGGTGCACATGAATTCCCCCCCTCTCAAGCAGAACTTGCACGAGGTTTGTGGAAAGACCAGTGGTGCTCACAATTTGAGTGGCTGCAATTTTCTGCCAATGTTGGCAAAGTTTTTTGCAAAATCTGTGTGGGGAAGGGGGGTCGCTCTATTTATGCAAAAGAGGGATCGAAAAATTTGAAAGTGTCAGCCTTTTTGGACCACTCTCAATCAAATGAGCATAGATGGCTTGCTTGGGCTTCTAATAATGGTGTGAAAATTATGGAGAAAGCCATTGTCAACAGCCAACGTGCTTGTGATCAAGCACTTTTAACTTTATTCAAGGCAACTTATTTTACAGGGAAGCAATCTCTTCCTTATAGTAAATTCCCTGCTTTGTGTATGTTATTAAAATCAGTAGCAGCCCCAATCACTGCCACTATATATCAAGATGAAAAGGCTTGTGTAGACCTAGTTTCTTGTATTTCAGTGGTATTGCAAAAAAAAATCCTATGCAGAGTTTGTAACTCCCCTTTCTTTGGCATTATGGTAGATGAGTCCACAGACATTAGTGTTACTGGTCATCTTGTTGTTTTTGCAACCATTGTTGAGGAAGGGTTGCCCATTACACTTTTTTTAGGCTTGTTGTAGATAAAAGATGGCAAGAAAGATGCTACAGTAATTTTTGATACTCTACTTTCTCATCTTCGAGTTTGGGAGTTGGATTTGTGCAAATTTGTGGCTTTTGGCAGCGATGGGGCAAGCACGATGGTTGGCAGCCAGGGTGGTGTGGCAACGAAAATCAAACTATAGGTTAACCCATTCCTCCTCTCATGTCATTGTGTTGCTCACCGCACGAATCTAGCAGCTTTAGATGCTGCTAAAGCCCCAGATTGCAAGACCCTATCTGCTGAAATTGATTATTTGTTGAATTCAGTTTCATCTTTTTTCAACAAATCTAGCAAGCGCAAGCATGCGCTTATATCTTTACAGGAAGAATTTCAGATGCCAAGAAGGCCATGAAACGGTATCATAAGATCCGTTGGCTTAGCCGATGGCAGGCTGTTACTGCCTTGTATGATTCTCTAGAATCAGTTTTGTTTTTTTTGCAAACTGAGGATGAAAAGGATTCAGTTCTGGCCAAGGCAGTGTTGCAAAAATTGGGTCAGTTCAAGTATATATATATTTTGTACTTCCTAGCTGACATCTTGCATTCTTTAGCTATGCTTTCTAAAATTTTCCAAAACAAGTTTGTTGATGTTACCACTATTGGCAGCATAATTCGTAGTGAGATTGCTCAATTGCGCATGTTGTTCATTGTTGAATCTTGTGACTTGAATGCTGCTACATTCAATGAGGATATAGGTTTTTATGTGTTGCCGGAGTATGGCCCTCACGGGGGTTACTTAAGGAGGCTGCAATCTGAAATTCGTGGCAAGATGTTCCATGGTTTTGAAATGCAGAGGTGCAGGTTGGGAATAGACCTAGGAGAGGCGCTGGATTTTCAAAGGTCTTTTGCTGAAGCTGTTTGTGCAGGTTTAGATGCTCGATTCAAGGATAATGACCTCATTTCTTGTTTTAAAGTTTTAAATCCTACTAACATGCCTTCAAGGCAAGTGGGCTTGCAAAATTGGTTTGTTGCAAAGCTGGAGACTTTGTTGGCCCATTTTGGTGTAGATCGCTCGCATGCAGGTTTCACTCTCCCTGCCCTTGTTGATGTTGCAGCGTGCAAGCGAGAGTTTCTTTCTTTTAAACTACAGTGCACTAGCGAATGGGGGGACAAAAATTTTAGGGACTTATGGGGTATGATCACATGGAACTATTCATTGCAAATCCACTACCCTAATCTTCTTGTTCTTACTAAGTTGGCTACTGTGCAATGTGTTTCTACAGCGACTTGTGAGCGTGCTTTCAGTGTACAGAATCTCATCAAAACTAGAGTGAGGAATAGATTGGGTAGTAAAAATTTGAAAGCAATGCTACGAATTGCATTGGAAGGCTCAGATGATGAGATAGATGATGTTCTTTGTGATGCTATCCAACTGTGGAAAAACGATAGCAAATATCGATTTTTATATTCTAACCCTTCTTTGCATTTGAGTGGTGCAGGTGGAAATAGTGTGAGTCATGCATCTTGTTCATCCGGGGCACTTGAGACTAATGGTAGTGGTTTTTGACTTGTAATAATAATTGTACTAACCAGCCTCTAGAAAATACTTGGACCCTCTTTTGGATCCTTGTATTTTTTGAAGGCTACATCCTTGGCCCTAGATTGGTAGGGGCTTGGCCAGGTTCAACTTCTGCCAAGGATACTAGAAAAAAAAATGGGGAGGGAAAGAAAAAACCCCAATGATCCAAAAAAATGGGGAGGGAAAAAAAACCCAACGATCCAAAAAAAATGGAGAGCTAAAAAAAACCCCTTTATAAAAACAAAAAACCGGGTCCATTTTGCACAATAAGGAAAATGGCCAAATGAAAATATAGAAATCCGGCAATTTACCAAATGAAATTTCAAAATGAAGGATTCTAACCGGAAAAAAAACATTTCTTAGGTTAACATCCGACTAAAAATGTAAAAAACCGAGGTAGCCTTAGGAAGCACGGAAATCGTCCGTTTTAAATTCAGAAACTTCCCGGACAGTGATTGTACCTTACATTTCTCATGCACAATCATTGCAAGTATTTATTGTGTTTGTGTATTTAATAAAAAATATTTCTTAAACTCAAGTAGGTGAATCAACAAGATAAGTGAAAAAGTACATTCTTGAAGAGTTTTGAAAATTAGGGCCTAGCACTTTGGAATTAGAAATCACCATTTGACAACCAACATATGTGATTGTATTTTGGTACAAGATTTAGTAAAAATATTATTGTGCATTGTGCCATTTCCATAGTTAAAACAAAAGTAAAAATAATTTTCTAATTTTTTTAATTCATAAAAGTTTCAAAATTCAATAACTTTCTCATTGTAGGTTCAAACACTATGAAACATAGCCCATGCACCCCTCTTTGTCAAGAACTTTCTAAAAGTACAAAGAATGCGAGTGGAGGACACATGGTCCAGGAAATCTCCATCACAAACTTTAGACCCTATGATTTGTCAACAATTATCATATGGTTATCATTGTTTCATGGATTCACACGTTAATTGTAATCTATTGCATCATTACAAAGCATTACTTCGCATCATTATTGCATCGCTATAATGCATTACTTGCAACTGCATTGTAACGATACGAATTAATGCATCATAATGATGCGATAAATTATAATTAATGTGTGAACTCATGAAACAACAATAACCACATGATAACTGTTGACAAACTGTAGGGTCTAAATTTTGTGATGTCAATATAACAAATAATACAAAACAAATAGCCAAATTTAAGGTATTTGTATTTGTTATTAGTACTAGTGTGTTTTGTGCCATTGCCATAGTCAAAACAAAAATAAAAGTAATTATCTAATTTTTTAGTTCATAAAAACTTCAAAATGCAATAACTTTTCACTGTAGGTTCAAACACCATGAAACAAAGCCCGTGCACCCCTCCTTCCTGAGAGCTTTCCAATGGTACTAAGAACATAAGCGGAGGACGCATGGTCTGGGAGATCTCAACGTAACAAACAAAACAAACAACCAAATTTAAGGTATGGATTTGAAAAATAGAATGGCCTCACACATAAAAACAAGAAATATAGAATTGGTAAATAACCAATGAGACAACTCAGGAGTCATTATTCATAAAGCATCAAGTAATCTACAAGTCATCTCGCAAGTTATGAAACATTGCCCTCATAGTAGAGGCTGACAGTTGTGTGGGTGGGACCAAAACCTTAATATGAAGAAGAGACAATTCAATGAGACTAGAGTGCATACATGCATGCCTTGTCATTCCAAAATAATAAGTTGAATAAAAACTTCAAATACAATGTAGAAGAAAAAGAATTGAATGAGAGTCCTAATCAAAAACAACATTTCATGACTTCAAAAAGATTATTCTAATGGACTTCTCAAAAATTCTCTAATTTTGTTCAACAATGCTTTCCATTCCTTCCATTCTTGCTGCCTATGACTAAAGAGTGAACATTATGGAATATATTGAAGGTTAAATAATGTGGATATAATTAATGTGTTGAAGGTTAAATAATATGGTTGTCAATTTACTTTGAGGGCTCTGTAGTGAAGGGATTGTAATTGAGGAAACAATATTGGATTTACAAACACATAGGAAAACTGGTAGGGTATCACCCCTTAAGATATTATTGTCACATCCCTATCTCCTTAAGGTACCTAAAGTGCCTTAGTGAGTAAGGGGGACCTTGGGAGTGACTTCTCAAACCTTACAAGAATCTAAGAAGGGAAAAATGAGTAACCCCCAAGAAAATAGGGAGAAATAGTACTCTAGATTAGAAGTTCATAGTAAACTATCTTATATTTTTGGAAATCCCTTGAGAAGACGCTTCTAATTTCTAAAGAACGCTTGATTTAAACTAGTTAGCTAGAAGTTATAGCCATTCAAAGTTAAGGTTGTCTCAATCGCACTAAGATATTAAGGGCTAGGAGTGAGAGGTTCCCAATGAATATTTTAGACAAATATAACATGTAGCATATCATTGAAAGCTAAAAACACAAGAAAGCTAGAATAATAAGCATTACAAGGTTCTAAGCTACGAACTCAAAGCTATAGCCAAGAAAACAACTATGATGAATGCGTGACATCACTCTTGGTGAATCCGAATCTTTAGATGGCCCTAACTTTATGAGAACTTGGCCAAATGAGACAAGTGAACAATCTATCAACACTAATCTTTGTTTAAATTCCAAAATAGACTTGTATGTGGAATAAAGAGCTCTAACCACAAAGTTATGTTGTTTGGAAGTTTAAACGGGGTTGTAACTTGGTGATTTTGGTTAAAAAATGGGTGGTCTTCCCAAACCAAAAGTGGGGTTTTAAAGTCCTTTCAATCCACAAAGAGGGTTTGCCAAATTCCATAGAAAGTACTATAGGAGGGGTTGGTCTCTCTTTTCACTCCCTCTTAAAGCTTTAGTGAGTCTTGGTAACTCGAGGTTAGTATTACAACTTTACTAACGGATCCAAAGCACTATGAAACATTTGTGTGTGTATCCCGTGATACCAGTTGGATGGAGTTCTACTCATTATTAGGCCATTTTCAATTAGTTATGATGTGAAAGTAGCAAATATACAATGGGTCTAGTATGGAGTGGATGGCATTTCAAAGATGACTATCATCAATGGGGAGTAGTGTCTCCACTGAGTACTTGGACATCAATGGAAGTTCTGCCCCATGTCACCAAGCAACATACCCGGTGTCATATGCAGAGTATGTGTTAGTAGTTTTAAGGATTGGGACTTAGCAACATGAGTTGAAAATGATAACTAACACTTTGGATATGTGACATGTGTAGTGTTAGTAAATTGAGATGCAAGTGCACTAGAAGAAAAAAGGGGGTTCTGCGACTACGCTACGCAACTGGTTTTTCAGTTGCATTGGACATTTGCGACTGGATTGCAACTAGTGATAATTTGGAATTTTGTAGTCGCAGTGGACACTCTAGAATCTAGGAAACGTTTGTAGCAATACACCTTGTCTGTGACTCATTTGCAACTTGTTTGCAACTTGTAAATTTGTAGATTATTAAAACACTAGTCTTGATGATTTGTAGATTTCAAAATTCCAAATCTACCTTTTTCTAGATTTTAGGATTTTAAATCTACTTTTTTTTTCTAGATTTCTAAATTTCAGATCTACTTTTTTCAAGATTTTAGAATTTCAAATCTACCTTTTTCTAGATTTCAGAACTTTTGAACTACCTTCTTCCTAGATTTCAAAAATTCAAAAATTGGTATTTAATAGATTTCATTGGTTTAGGAAACTTTACAATTTTATAGATTTTAAAATTTCTTAATTTTCAATTTTTTAAAAATTTCTATTGGTTGTAGAATTTTGTATTCTATAGAATTCTAAATATTGTAGAAATCTACAAACTGTAGAAATCTTAGAATTCTACCAACACAATTCATTGCATAAGACAACAATAGCTTACAAGTCTTATATGTCCAACTTTAAGGTACTCTTGACAATAGATATGGGACAACTGAGATACTAAAAAATGACTAAGAAGCAACTAAGATATTGAAAAACAACTAAGAAACAACTAATGTATGACTTAACAATGACTAGGAAGCAACTAAGACAACTAATGTATGACTTAAAAGTGACTAGGAAACAACTAGTTTTACTACTACAAAACTCAATTTTTAGTAGATAAGTGAAACAAATCTATACAGTCAAATCAACAAAATAGCTAAATTTTCTAAGAGTGTAAAATGACTAAAAACCAAATGGGCAATTTCATTAAAATGGAGACATTCCATTATTTGGCACTTTTAACAGTTTAGACTGTGCAATCTGAAATCTATATCCATCCTAGATTTCTAAAATCTATAAAATTCCTAGATATCTAAAATCTAGATTTTTACTAATTTTTTAAAATCCCGTAGTCTAAAATCTCTATGAATCCTAGATTTTTGAAATCTATAAATGTTCTAGATGTATATAATCTATATTAGTCTTAGATGTCATTTTGCAATTGAAACCCCGCAGATTGAAAAATTGCACAG
The DNA here is from genome assembly GCA_950106755.1 of Climacium dendroides. Lineage (NCBI taxonomy): Eukaryota > Viridiplantae > Streptophyta > Bryopsida > Hypnales > Climaciaceae > Climacium > Climacium dendroides. Next base: position 27,106,998 of record OX467089.1, on the reverse strand, counting down.
AGAAATATAGAATGCTACCATTTTAATGAAATTTGCCATACAACTAAAGTACAACTAGAAAGCAACTAGGAAACAACTAGAAAGCAACTAGGAAACAACTAGAAAATGACTAAGAAATAACTTTGGTCATTTTATAGTTGCAATTTTTCTCTAGTTGTTTCCTAGTCATTTTTACAACTATAGATTGACTGCTTTGCGATAAAAACAATAATATAAAACAATTAAATTAAATTTGGTGCAAATAGAGAGGATTTCAGTCGCAGGATAGTTGCATAGGACACTAGTCGCAAAACGGCCGGTTGTGGCGGACACGTTTTTCTTCTAGTGGTGATACTAGAAGTGAAGCATGGTGAGTCCATTAAGTTGTGAAGGTCCTCTAAAGGCTATTTGAAATTGTAAAGTGTTATTTAAGTCGTGACAATTATACTCTAACATGAAGCTTTACCCCCCTTCAAAAAAAACTTTCTCAAAACAAAAATTTGGGGAGATATAAAGCTTCATGTTGGAATATAATACCCTAAAAGTTGACACCCTGCCATTCATCTTGTGATAGGTGATGCAATAGTATGTAGGTCTATAAAGAAAGTTACGAAAGACCAACATGAGTGTCGCAAAAGCCATGTCTAATTACAATGTTGTGTAGCGACTCTATTATCAAGTGGCTCTCATTTCATAATCAAAATGACACTTCATATGCATAGGTAACAAGTAGCGGCCATTCAAGACGACAAGTTGCATTGTAACCACTATTCTTTTTTATTTCCTATTCTACTATTCAATCTCCCATTCGTGACCGTTGAATTTCTACAATTGTCATGTTCACATTTACACCAAGTAACTCAAATTTGGAATCTTGTTGTTAAAATTACATGCTTCAGCTATATATGTCGCGAAACATATGCTAGTTTCCACTACCAAACTCTAAATTTTAGCTACATAGCACATTTTGCCAAAAACTATACAACTTTTCTCTCTAGCTCATAAATATCCTATGTTCAAAGCATTTGTGAAAGAATGCTATTGTACACAATTATACATGTCAATGGCCGGTCACATATAGTGACTTAGCATTAGTTTTTTCATTTGTGGATACTACTAAAATCTTAATATTTTTTAAATGCTAAAAACTACCATAATGGAATTGCCTCTTAGATACAACAAGAAAATACTTTTGACCTTTCTCAATTTGAATTCACATTGGATTGTAGCTATTATGAGAGAACACCTTTGTCCTTCAACAAACATTTCAATGTGCCTTTTATTTTCTATATTCACCAAAAAAAATCTTATTCGTTGTGCAATTCAATATCCCTAGTGAGATGTTTGATTATTGGAAGGGTTTGTTCATTGGCATTTGTACAATACTACAACATACTAACTTAGATGGTAACAATGCTACTATAAGTAGTAATTTTGCTACAACTTTATGTAAGTCAATCGATCTTTAATCCAACTAGGTTGATAACAAGAAGTCCAATGTGTAGAATATTGCAAATCAAATATGATGATGGAAAAAAGGAGTTGGAGTGGCTCGATCTTGAACCACACTTGCTTGCCAAAAGAACGGCATGAACAAAATACAAATACAAAAACATGGACACACTTGTCTATGTAAAACCAAAAATATCTAATAGGCAAAGGAGGAAAAGAAGATAACCTAGGTAGTGCTAAGATTAGCAAGCCCGACAATGTTGGGGTAGACCAGTTTCCAATGTAGATTTTATAAAGGTAAATCATCGAGGCAAAGGAATTTTTGGAAAAAAACCCTAATGAAGAGGGTGAAGCCCAACAAGGAATGTTTTTTTGTTTTTTTTCTAGAATTTCCAACAACAAGGAGATTGCCCAAAGTAAGCGCCCTTCTAGAAATGGATGAAATATGTGATCGATGAATAAAACTTTGTAATGACCAATTATGTGGATTTCATGCATCAAGAAGAGATTGTAGGAAATAATCTACCCACCTTTTGAACAAGACATTTCTTGGCAAAGATTTCCACAAAGCATCACAATAGACTTTACAAAACATTGACATATCTTACATTTCAATGTTGTTTCCACCTAATATTTGGTAGATTTTACAAGATGCAATTGTCTCATATTGATTGTCAAAGGTACCATGAAGTTGGACACATAAGACGTACTTGCAATTGTAAGTTGTCAATTTTAGAGGTAGTGAATTCAATTCACAAAAATCTAACATTTCTAGAGTTTGTATATTTTAGAAACCTAAGAAATTTTATAATATATACTATCAATTATTGGCACTCTTTTCAATTGAACTTTGAAAATGAGTATCTCTCTAGTTTTGAGTGATTATTCTAAATTAATGATTATCTCTCTAGAATGATCACTCAAAACTCCATCCTTCAAGGATTAATGTCTAATTCTTTGCAAGTAGAAAAGAAGTCTTGTTGATGTAGAACTAGAACGAGTATCTCTCTAGGATAATTTTGAGTGACTAAATTTGAGTGATTATTATTTTATTTTATTTTTCAGAGATGAAATCACATGTCTTTTAGAAGTCATAAAAGTTTCAGATTTATTAGTATTGATTTCAAATTACCATGATTTTTTGAAAAAAAAGTGAAGAAAATTCATATCTAATTCAAAATGAGGCCCAAAAATCTAAAAGTTTGTCCATATGAAAAAATTATAGTAAAGAATGTTATAGATTCAACCAAAATTGTTTAGTCATTCTATAAATTAAAAATCAATGGACCATAGTAGTAAGTGATTATTTGAATTGCAATCAAATGTTCAATTTAAGGAATTTTTGAAAGTTTTAAAATTGGAATAGAAACTAGACTTGGTGAGCTTAACTTCATTAGCTTGTATCAAATTGTAAATAGCTCATTTATATAGTTCAAATTCAAATCAAGAGCAAGGAGGTAGGATTCAAGAAAAAATATACAAGAAGGGCATATTTTGTGATCTAAGGCATGTACTTCCTCATTTTTAGTAAATCCTTGGACACGACCACAAGGCCATTTTTTAATGCTATAAAAAAGAGAATCCTCAATACCAACCAAAAAAATGTGGATGAAAATTGTTGTATTTCATCCTCTAAGTTTGGATTATCATCCAAAAGCCTCATTCAGGCTTGTCATGTATTTCAAATCAACCCTAAAAGAACAAACCTATGGCCATTTTTTCAAACTTCAAAGACCCTCCTTCTATATAGGCTCATTCTACAACCATATATAAATGAAATTAAATATGCATGCATACATACATGTATATCATTTTTAGAAGTGCAATCATATGTCTTTAATAAGTTGAAAAAATTTCTTTTTTTCTTTTGAAATTTTGAGATTATTGTGAGTTTTCGAATAAAAAGTGAAAAAATTCATATCGAGTACAAAATATCAACTTAAATAATGTGAAATTTTTTCTATAGGTTTATATTATAGTGTAGAGTACTCCATGTGGTACGAATCCAATTACTATCAATCATACTACTAAAATCATAACTTTCTCTATAATATCACAAATGCTACCATTAATACTAGGGGCTCGTGTTTACTGTGCTACACATTCATTGTATCACATATTAGTAAAATTTTGATATATTTGAATATAATGCATGATAATGATTTCAATAAGTCTTTAAAATAATTATTTTAAATTTTTGTAAAAATATTTTCAATCGTGCATACATAGAAATTGTATTTTCACACAATGTGATATTACAGAAATAGAGTAGCAATTTGCAATCACTTTTTACAAAGGGTGATATTATAGAAATGAATGTAGTTGTTGCAATTGAGGTGATATTAAAGAGGATCCATAGGGTGATATTATAGAGGTAGAAAATCCATTGCTTCTCTTGACTTTACACTTCTTTGCACTTCTATGATTTTGTGCTTTTGTGAGCTTTGAGCTTTCATGATTTCAAAATTCTATTGCTACTACCAAATGATTTTGAGAAATTTATTCAATTGAAGCGGTTTTGGATCTTACAACAATTAAGTTGTTCACAAAGTTTTTGAGATTTATAAGTTTTTCTTTTCAATTCTTCAATTTGAGTTGCCATTTTTTGTAACAATGGAGTCAAATTTCTAATGCATTTTAATGTATGTGTATCTTTTATAGTATTTACCATTGCATATGTTTCATTCATCATTCAATATATTTCTATTGTACATTTCAATATATGCTTACTTATAAAAAAAATTATACAAAGATTTTAGTCATTTTTATTTGAAGATTTATTGAATTTTTTGTTTTGCATTCTATCTAATACATAAAAATTCTTATAAAATTCTAATGATGAATGCGTAGCATAGCGAGTGCCAACCACTAGTCATACTACTAAAATTATAAGTCCCTTTGTTAAGATTTTCATAGTGGGCGGACGTCCGGTTCGCCCGTCCGTCCAATTTGCCCATACGTCCGATTCGCCCGATAGGGCGTGGACGTTGTAGTCGGGGCGCGGATGGGATCATCAAGGCATGGACGGGATCGTCAGGGCGTAGACGTCAGGGCGCGGACGGGATCGTCAAGGCACGGACGGGATCGTCAAGGTGCAAAACTGTCAAAATTAAAGCCGTTCAGACCGTCCGTCCGTCCGTCCGGTCCGATTCGTCTATTATGACAACCCTGCCCTTTGTAATATCACAAATACTACCATTAATACTAGGGGCTCGTGCTTGCTATGCTACACATTCGTTGTATCACATATTAGTAAAAATTTGATATATTTGAATAGAATGCATGATAATGATTTTGATAAGTCTTTAAAATAATTATTTTAATTATTCTATAAAAATATTTCCAATCATGCATACATAGAAATCATATTTTCACACAATGTGATATTACAGAAATAGAGTAGCAATTCACAATCACCTCTATAATATCACTTTTTACAAAGGGGGATATTATAGAAATAATATAGTTATTGCAATTGAGGTGATATTAAAGAGGATCCATAGGGTGATATTATAGAGGTAACAATTCCATTGCTTCTCTTGGCTTTACACTTCTTTGCACTTCTATGATTTTGTGCTTTTGTGAGCTTTGAGCTTCTGATTTCAATTTTCTATTGCTACTACCAAATGATTTGAGACTAGATTGAATTGATTTTGGATTTCACAACAATTAAATTGTTCACAAAGCTTTTGAGATTTACAAATTTTTCTTTTAAATTCTTCTATTTGGGTTGTCATTGTTTGTTAACAATTGAGTCAAATTTCTAATGCATTCTAATGTATGTGTATTTTTTACCGTATTCATCATTGTATGTATTTCATTCATCATTCATTAAATTTTTATTGTTTATTTAAGTATATGTTTATTTATTAAAAAATTATATGAAGATTTTAGTAATTTTTATCTGAAGATTTATTGAAATTCTTACTCTGCATTTTATCTAATACATAAAAATTATAATGAAATTCTAATGGTGAATGTGTAGCATAGCAAGCGCCAACCGCTAGTATCATTCTAAAATTAGAAAATTAAGACTTCATAGTTCTAAGTCCAAAGTTTAAATTGCAATAAATTATTGAATTTTAGAAGATTTTCAAATTGAAGAACTAGATTTGATAAGCTTCATTTCATTAGTCATGCTCAAACAGAATTGTCTTGTTGAACACATTTTAGGGTCCAAGTGTCGTGTTGTCGGTTTGACATCGTATGTCGTACGACAATTTGTTGATCTAAACATGTCTAATAAGGCCTTTTCAAAGCTGAATACTCATAGAAATTTCATTTCAACTATGACTCAAAATTTAGAATATAACAAGTATGAATATCAATTGAGACACTTCAATAAAATGAAACTTTAATATGTTAAGAACGGAAAGAAAGAGTGTTTTATTTATTATTTGAAAGTCAAATTTAAAGTTGACTTTATGAGACTTCATTAGACAAATGGAGGGGCTATTGGACGTATTGGATGTCATGTTTGTCTAATTGTCGCCACGTCGGGGAAGACAACTATGTGCTTAAATTCAACAAAGATCATCATGTAAAAACATTAGATGAGGATTTGAGGATTTCCCATTTTTTTATGTAGAAAAGTAAAAAAATATTACAAGGAAAGAATATCCAATACCTTTTATTGAAACTAGTTGCAAGCAATGCCTTCCTTCCAAAAAAATTGGATCCATCCTTGAGGCCTCTCTAAAATCATCCAAAGGACACAAAACATTTTACTAAATGGTTAAAACTATACAAATTTGAGCTATAAATTTAAAATAAAAAATAATACAGTATTTGAAGTAATTAGCAAAAAAGATCATGCCAAAGATTCACTTCAAAAACAAAACATATAAAGCAAGTAGAGAAGTGTTTGCCAATGACATAAGAGACACACTATAAGAAATCTATGTTTTATGTGAAGAGCCCAAATTTTTTTAAATGGATTTTAGGTGACATCCAATGGAACAACCATGTTTTTATATCAACATTGATGTTACATTGAACATTTTTGTTGACATAAAAACATGGATTGTTGCATTGGATGCCACCTAAAAATTTGTTTAAAAAAATTTGGACTTGTCACTTAAAACATAAATTTTTTATAGTGACAGTTGCCCTTGTTGTTTCTTGTGGAATTACAAACTTAATACTCTTAAGACAAGGTATTGTCTATAGCATGAACACTTTGTAAAGTAAACCTCTGCTATTTAAACTACATGAAGGTGCATTAGTTGGTTGATGACTGCTAGTTAATTGGGTTTTTAAATTCAATTTCAATAATCCTATGGATTTTAGAGGTTGGTTTTGACTTTGAAGTGGGAGTTCAACAAACTTAAGTAAGTCAACTTTTGGATTGTAGTCATAAATTTAGAATCCAAGATGAACTACATGTGGACAAGAGAAGACCCACTTCAAAACAAATGCAACTTTTAATTCATCTTCTACTTGAATATTATGGATCATCTACTTGCAAATCATGCAACATGCACAAATGAAAGTAAACTCAACATGTCAATTGATAATCCAATGAGCATCTAAATTTCTTTTTAATCCACATATTGCTCCCTCCTTTTACTTTTTGTCTTTCAGTAATTGGAACTAATTGCATCCTTCTATTTGGTACGATTCCTAGACAAACAATATTCTCTTTTTTGTGACAAAGTAATGCATATTATTGAGCTTGGTTGGATTCTACAAATGATCCATTTTTCTAGAGTGGAATGGAAAAAGTGTGTGACAAGAGAATTTGTTAAATGTGTGTTCTTTATAACACTATTGTTTTATTTAATTGTTATCTATTTTGATTGGTTTACATTGTATCTAATGTCTTGGATGTTTGTAGATGCTAGCTTGAACCTTGAGTAGATTTCATGCAGTTCACTTCTAAGTTTCAGCTTGTTGAACTAAGAGACTTTGGGGATTTAGGAGTTTCTAAGGTTTATAGATACATCTCAAGAGCTTATTTTGTTTAGCTTGATTGTTGTAGAGTTCTAGATTGCTCTTCTTGAAGCTCTTAGATCTCTCTATTTTTGTTGTTTTTCTAGTTTGGGATGTCCAATTAGGTTTTGTGGCAAAATGATTATTTTTTGAAGACTATTGAATTCTGATTGTGGATATTGCACTCTTTGGTTTAAGATGATTAGCCATGTAGTGTTTTGGATGTGGAATAATCTTAGTTCTTTATGGATTTCTTATGAGATATAGGATTCAAAATGAGACAGAACTCTGCATTTTTGTTGCGTTTTTTCCTTGCATTGCTGTAAGATTAGCGATTGGTACTTTGTGGCTAACACTTTGACTTCAAAGCACAATAAATATTCCAAGTCATTACTGTTGAGGTTGGTTTCAAATGTTTTTTTCAATTGTAATTTCAACTGAAGGAAATCTTGTCTATGGTAGTCTACTTAGTGGATACTTCCTATAACATTGTCATTTCTTGTTTTTTGTGATTTTCCATGTGCGTCGTTTTTGGTGTGTGTGAAGCTCTATCTTATCATTGCTATTGTTGAGTTTTTATCATTGCTAGCGGTTGGCACTCGCTATGCTACGCATTCATCATTAAAATTTTATAAGAATTTTTATGTATTAGATAGAATGCAAAACAAAAAATTCAATAAATCTTCAAATAAAAATGACTAAAATCTTTGTATAATTTTTTTTATAAGTAAGCATATATTGAAATGTACAATAGAAATATATTGAATGATGAATGAAACATATGCAATGGTAAATACTATAAAAGATACACATACATTAAAATGCATTAGAAATTTGACTCCATTGTTACAAAAAATGGCAACTCAAATTGAAGAATTGAAAAGAAAAACTTATAAATCTCAAAAACTTTGTGAACAACTTAATTGTTGTAAGATCCAAAACCGCTTCAATTGAATAAATTTCTCAAAATCATTTGGTAGTAGCAATAGAATTTTGAAATCATGAAAGCTCAAAGCTCACAAAAGCACAAAATCATAGAAGTGCAAAGAAGTATAAAGTCAAGAGAAGCAATGGATTTTCTACCTCTATAATATCACCCTATGGATCCTCTTTAATATCACCTCAATTGCAACAACTACATTCATTTCTATAATATCACCCTTTGTAAAAAGTGATTGCAAATTGCTACTCTATTTCTGTAATATCACATTGTGTGAAAATACAATTTCTATGTATGCACGATTGAAAATATTTTTACAAAAATTTAAAATAATTATTTTAAAGACTTATTGAAATCATTATCATGCATTATATTCAAATATATCAAAATTTTACTAATATGTGATACAATGAATGTGTAGCACAGCAAACACGAGCCCCTAGTATTAATGGTAGCATTTGTGATATTATAGAGAAAGTTATGATTTTAGTAGTATGATATATATATATATATATATATATAATAAAATTGATTTTATAATAGATCACTTATACAAGCAAAGGTTTTCTGGGTGCAATCAATTTGTAAGTGAAGTTATATTATGAAATATGATTGAAGTTACTATTGGAGTTTTTTTTATTTTGTAACCTATGTTTTGCAAAAATGTAGGTTTATTGGAAAGGACTAAACTAGAGTGTGCAAAGCAAAACAATCACAAACCATTTGTTCTTACAAGTCCTAACTTGAGGTAGTTGTAGTGCTAGTTATGAGAGCTTAACAATAAGTTTGAAATTGCTACCATGGTGTCATTGCATGTGTATCAAGTAGCATTTCCAGATTAATGAAACTACAATACACCCATTTGTAACGTGTTTCTAAAACCATTCCAGACTAGAAAGTTTTAGCTTTGAATGTACAACCTTTATATATGAGAGTTTAGGGTCAATTTGGTGCAGCCCTATTTTCATCACTTTGAAAACTTACAAGAGTTATTAAACTCATAAAATGTCCAAAAAATACATACTAAAACAATTTGGAATCCCCATTAGTCTACCAATAAGACCCAACCAAAACTTTAACAATGCAATAATAGAAACTATGCTCCAACCTTCATCTAGAGGACTTTAGATGGTGTTTTCTTATTCCTTTACCCAAATTTCAAGCAACTTTTTGGAAATTGCAGTAACTAAGGTAGAAGCACCAATTATCAACCACACCTAGTACCCAACCTATCTTGTAGGGTGCACTATTTCTAATCTAAGGCTAGAACTTAAGCTTGAAATGTGTTTTTTTTTTTGTCCTTTACAAGGTTGGGACTAATATGGTTATGACAGATGTTTAAAAGCAATGAACGAGAAAGTAGGAAGTACTAAACAGGAAAGTAGTTTTTCAATGATCAAAATTACACTACTCTAAACATTGACTATGGATCGACCATACTTTTTGGCTCCCAAAATGCAGTGTAACTTCAAATTTGGGAATAAAATTCTGAAAAATTAAGGATCCTCATGTTTCCTATCTTCCTACACGAGAAAATTTTCCACCACCTCATATTCGTCATATTCGTCATATTCGTCAGCATCTGCTTGGAATTCGCTTAAGTGATCCACTACTGGTGCTTCTACCTTAAGTGGCAAATTGGGTGCTCCTGCTTACCTTCTCTCTACTGGTGATGCAAGCTTACATACTGTAAATCCTGGACTCTCTGATACCTACAATAGAGACACCCGGTTTCATACAACAATCCTGTCATTCCTGAGTGTGTGTTCCTGCCTTCAGTTGGAACGGTTTGAAGTTTAGATTTGATCGGCCCAATCACCGAGTGTCCAAATCTTCATGTCATTAAAAATTAATGTGACTCCAGCCTCCAGGTGTGAGCGAGGCCTGGCTATTTGTTATTTATATAAAGAGGAAGAAAAAGGATTCTCGAATTTATCAGTGTGGATCACGCTAACTGTTTAATTTGAGTGATTCATTTCACAGTAAGAACACAGATTTCAACTGGCTTGGAGATGGAAGAATATCGTAAATTGTTTTGTCAAGCATTCAGTGCAGGGAAGAGAGTGTAATTCATGGCAATGAACTCGAAATCTTTCCCTCGTCAATTCTAGACGTAGCAAGGGAATTGATAGACCAACGCTCCTCTAGATCGAAGACTGCCATTGCACCATGCAGGAGCTACGTTTTTTATTCTTCTTCTTTTGAAAATGGACTAGGTAATGCAATAGCAGAGCCTGATTATGAGAAATAATTTGTCAAGAGACGGGTTTAAGTGGTGAGGAATGTTATTTCTCACGAGGCTTTTCTTAAGCTTTGCATTACCGGATACAACCCCAATGTTGAATGATTGAATCTTGATCATTTGAGGTTACGAAACCAAGTGCATTGAGAGAGGAAATTTAAAAATTAAATAAAAATCAGTTCGTGTTTTCCTAGGCCGGTAATTTGATGGTCTGTCTGTATTAGGTGAATGAGGGAGACGGGAGTAACCTCGAGAACTTACTGCAGTTGCAAATTCAGGATACCATATAATCAAAGGGTGGTCGATAGCTTAAATGAGTCCGACATGGACCTTCGAACATATTAGAGAAGTTCAATTATAAATTATATTAGGCACTGGGCATGCAGCCGCATGATAAATAAAATAAAATAAAAATTAAGCAATACGGTGAGAACACCCATTCCCGTCCCTGTACCCGATTCCGCCATGATGTACCAAAGGAGTACATTCTTACTAAGAAAATGTGCATCCTTGCTACATCATGACGGAATTGGGTACAGCGGACGGGAATGGGAGTCTTCACCTCAAACCTTGCCAATGCAAGTTCAAACTCTCGGTTCTGTACACCAATTGGTCTGGTCTGGCTCATATGCAGAAAAAAACATTCTCATGCGTGGAGACTGCCGACCACTCACAGTCCCAGAAGACAAGTAGGGAGTCAGGATTTCCACGTTCTGCAATCGTCTTTATTTTCATGTTTCCTACACTAAAGTCATCTTGGAGCCCAGTCCCCGGAACAAACACTCGCTGCCTTGCCTAAACTTAGCACGAGCTAGCTAAGACAACACTGCTACGATCTTCCAAGAGTTCATTTGAGGACTAGCTGCATTATCAACAAAGTGCAATGTCAGTCTTCATGCAACAAGGTTCAGAGTCTCCACCGTCATTCAAGTCTTGGGATCCTCCGAAACACGTACTTTCCGGCCTGAAAGGGATGCCTAGCGGAAATCCTTTATTTTGCGCGTAACATTTTAGAACTCAGGAGCATAATTTTGGCAGTTCAGCTTACGATCAAGTGATGATGCTAACGATTCTAACTAAGGTAAGTACACGCAGGTGCAACCTCCACCTACTTGGCCCCCTATGTGGGTACACCTCTATTTGAACACCTAAAGGAAGGTATTTTTGCACTTGGTGTTAAAAGAGTGTTGTTACTGAGGGTCTTAGGAACGAATTTAGACCTCCTTCTGTTCTGGACCAAATTCACATTGCAAACATTACCTTGAACACCAAGTGCAAACGTACCTTAAATCTAATTAGTCATTCTTATTTTATGAGATTTGCGCCACATAAGTTAAAGAGAAGAATGAAGTATTGATATATTAAGTTACGTTACGCATTGTGATGCAATAAGCGGGGGTCGCAATTATATTAATATGATTCTTTTTTTTTTAATCTATCCGTCGTATGGAAGAAGTCGAGGAGAACTTCACTCCGAAATGTAGTTCCTGTGCACGTACTGGAGCTCAGTCAGTAACAGATTGTTCCAGTTGTAAGTTTATTTAATTGTGGCTGTAGCAACATGCTTCACGTTGTGGGTCGTCCTTGTGGCCACCAAGCAATGCAAGAGTACGTTTGACTGCCTGTCTAGGGTCACTGGAGACTCACTGAGAGTCAGACAGACAGACACTACACTTGAACAGTGAAGTAAGTTATCATAGCCTTGTGCTGCAACAGGCAGCAGTGGGGTAACGTAACGTACGTTACGCCATGCTCTTTCTTCATAGCAGGTCAGTCCCGGTGCACGTGGAGAGGCGGAAGGCATCGGATCCTAATAATTAAAAAATTTCTAGCATACGCCGAGTCCAAAATTAAAGTTGTAAGTGATACGGAGCAGTAGACAATACCTTAACTTATATACAGGCTGCAGTCTAGACTTGGAACTCAGAGCTGGCTAGAGCTTCTCGATGTGGACTAGCTAGAGTCATTTACATGTGACGCATGCAGTGAAGTACAAGCACCCAAAAGCCCCACGTTTTCTGGTTCTAGTGGGCATCCTTGAATGCAAAGAGAACTATACCTAAAATCAACACTTTTCCTACAACCGACAAAGATCGAGAGATTCTTGCCTAAAATGTACTCTCGCTTCTGGCTATTCATGAGAGTACAGTATCAGCTTTAGAAACACCGATTTGGAAATTCATAGTTTATGGTTGTGACTATGGCATTGACTTCAAGTTTCAAAATCCTATCTACAACTGCATTTACAATAGTGCTGTTAGGATTTGGTTGGAGAGGAGAGGGCCTCACAGTCATATTGTTCTTATTAATATAGTGTTAAGAAAATGAGAATCTAAAATCTCCTTTCGGCTACCAACAGGACCCCACTACAACCTTGAAATAATGGATTAGTGTACATTGACATTGAAGTAGGTTGGGATCCATAATGGGCTCCTTACTTTTCCTTATTATTCCCACCTTCCAACGTTCCCCTTATCAAGGCACACCTCGACATCTATAATATCACCTTCTTCAGTGTCCTTCTCTCACCTGCATTTTGAGTGCCAAGGGTGTGACTTTAGAGAGGTCTGTCTGTCTGCCTCTTATGCAGTTTCCGGACAGATCAGGTCGGAGTTCGAGCTCTGGAGAGCAGCGTTCACAGAACTGGCTAATTAAAATTCGCTCCATTGTCTACTGTATCAGGGTTTCTTCATTGCATCCTGTTTGTATGCTCTTCGTATGTCAAGTTTAACCTGCATCAGAGAACATCCTTGAAAAAATTAGATTTTAGTCAAGACCACAACAAACAATCAAGAATTGAGTACTATAACACAAAACTGTCTAAGTAGATGCTTATTCCAATGTGGAGGAAGTTGCAGATGGGCTATCAAATTGCAGATGGGCTCCTTTCTTCTCTATTTCTTTTTTAATCCTACTCCCTCTCGAGGTAGTCAAAGTTGATGCTTGTTTGTCTTGGAGGTAGCATATTGCACTACAGTTCATAAACAAGTTCCGGGATCACTGCTGGAGAGAGCAATAACTTCTTTCATTCCTGCTCTTGTAGCGAGCATGCGTCTCGCTGTTGACCCCCCTTGGCAGCTTCTGAAGCACTTCAATGCTGCGTTCATGACTCACGGTGGGTACCTTACGTTGTAATAAGATTGTCCTGAATTCCTCAGAAAGGAGAATGTGGCATACTATTTTGCTTCAGAAAAAAAAATGGCAGCAGAAAGTGCACTTCAGTGAGGAACAACTACCCGCAACTGACAAACCAATTGATGGCGTGAGTCCCAGGTTCATAAGGTAGACCAGCCCAATTCCGTCCTTTGCCCAATTCTGTTCCTTATTTTTGGCCCCTGAATCATACAGAAAAAACATCCAAATATGTAAAAAAAAAATATCCAAATCTGTTCCAGATTCTGGCATTCATGTTAACAAGAGTAACATGTTGATCTTTTATCGGTGGGATACTTAAGCACTATCTAATAGATACATGGAAAGATGGTTAGTTATGGGCCCAAGGCCTTTATGAGCTTCTTTGAACTTGTTCTAAATTGAACAAAATGGCAACGTTTTGAAAAGTTTTATCAATTTTTCTTGAATTGTAACCATACAAATTCAAACTAGCCATGCTAGAGATCCCATGGAAAAAGAAAACAAAATAATATCAATTATGGATTGAAAGATTGTAAGGTTTGATCATGTGGATGCATGTTAAAACTCTAAAAGTGATTTGAAGTCTTCAATCCTCTTTTCACATGGCAAATCTAAAATTGAGGTCACCAAAAAATATGAGATTAAAGGGCATAATATGCATAATCCCAAACGATTTATAGCTTTTCAAAACCTATCGTACAAATTTTTAAGTAGATTTCTAATGTGCTTTTTCCTCCAAGATCTAGTGTATTTGAGGCTCATTTCCAAAAGCCCTCAACACTAAAAAATAAATATTTGCAATGAAGATCCTTGTACAAAATCTTGAGTAAAAAAATCATAATTAGTCAATTACAAAATCAGATTTTAGATGCTAAAATTAGACTTCAAAAAGAACTTTTCAAAACTACAAATTATTGAAAACAATAACTTAATGAGGTTTTATTTAACTTCAAAGTTTTGTCAACATCAAAATTTGGTGCCTTAGGCATTTAGGGGTTAATAGCACATTTATGACTTCACTCTATAGAGAGTTTTGTAGTTTTAGTGCAAACTACTTCAAAAAATTTAATAAATTACAATTTTAATTAGAAATAATAATTTCAATAGGTTTTGATCTATGAAATAAGCACACACCATTGAAAAATATGTGCCCCTTTTAAAATTGGCCCGAAGGTATTCAAATTCCAAACTAGGATGGTTATAGGCTTGTCTACTTTTAATATGTTGAGAACAAAACTACACTAACTTACTATAATGAAAGAGGTCCAAAAAGCGTCCATTTAAGAACTAATAATTCATTTGGGGAGAGTAGATTTCCATGTCCTATATTCTATCTATATTTTGTGAGACTTTTTTTCAAAAAACAAATTGGGAGAATTTGGATATTTATCAAAAGCAGTCATAAAAAGGACTCTGTTTGGTAAGTTTCCTTCACGGTTGTCATATCGGAAAGAATCTTGTTGTTCACAGACAGAATTGGACCGATTAGGGTTGATTGGCTACGAACTTCAGAGGCTTATAACTTTTGTAAAAATACTTCAAATCAGGACCGAAGATGAGATGATTTTAGGCATTTAGAAATATACCCATTATCAATTGAATTAACTATTTAAAAAATTGACCCTAATAGAGGGCCCTTTGACTATACATCAGAGGGTGCCTGCATCAAGAAAGTATCCCCCATTGCAACAATAGTATTGTTTTAATGCTTGAACAATAAAGTACTAAAAACATACTGTTGCAATATTGCAATAGTATAGTTTCAATAGATAGAATATCCCCTCCATTGAAATTGTATTGTTGCAGTACTAATAACAATATATTTTTAGTACTCTATTATTCAAGCATTGAAACAGTATTGCAACAATGGGCTTTTTCCCCGATGTGCTCAAAAGCAGTCTATTTATTAGTACAATTTTCATCCCTTGGATGAAAGGATATTATACCCTAGTCTTCTTAACCCATAAATGACGACGAGACCATTTTGTGGCTTTTGGATGAATGTTTCTTGAACTATAGAGAGTTGGAAAGCAATTTTTCATCCCCTTCTTTCTTGTTGACCTTCCATGTTGGGTAATGAAGATAATGTAGTTGAGTTTGGATTTATGCTATTGTTTGTCTTCACATACATGAGAAGTTACTAAAAAAACGGATCACAAAATATGCTATTTTAGTGTATTTTAGAAAGTTGTTGCTCCTTGCTTTAAATCTGAAATTTCTTTACAAAAATGATATTTTTTGAATTTAAGACCAACTAACAAAATAAAGTTCATTCACTCTAGTTTCTACTCCAATTTGAATTTTGAAAAAATTCCTGATCATCAATTTTTTTTATTGCAATTTGAACTTTGAATGTATTTTCAATGTCTACTACGTTCTAATTATAGAATGTCACGGAAAATGAGTTTACACCATGTTGTTCATCACTATAATATGCACACGTGGTGAAATTTTCAGATTTCTTGAAATATTTTTCTATTTGATATGATTTTTCTTCAATATATCTACAAAAATTCCCCAAAAAATCAATTATTTACAAAAAAAAAAAAAAAGTCTAAAATTTTGGTGCAACCAAGAAGACATTTTGTTTCATCTCTGGAAAATAAATTAAATTTTTTT
Source organism: Climacium dendroides (assembly GCA_950106755.1). Taxonomy (NCBI): domain Eukaryota; kingdom Viridiplantae; phylum Streptophyta; class Bryopsida; order Hypnales; family Climaciaceae; genus Climacium; species Climacium dendroides. The sequence continues at coordinate 27,090,700 of OX467089.1, read as the reverse complement.
TCATACACATCTTGTTGCAAAATGGATGACAGTGAGGCTTGAAATCCGCGGTCATAGGTCCGTCATTTAGGGAGAGCAGACGGAGGCGACATTCTGTAGCTGCTGCCTGCCGGCTTACTTAGTATTAGTTCTGTATTTCCGTTGACCGCGACGACATGATGTTCTAGAATCGTAGATTCTGGCCGTCCAACCAGCAGGGGACACATGTCGGTTGCGTGTGCGGCGGGAGCATGCGAGGCGGGCTTTTAGTGCAGGACAGCTTGTCAGCGGGGGGGCGTGATCACGTGCACTGCCCGTGAATCCTGACCGGCTGACCGGCGCCCGCAGTCCCCCCTTCAGGCATTATTATTAATAACCTCCGAAATGCGGTCAGGGCTACGGTAGACCCCCTCCTCATCAGCTCACTCCGTTTTCTATCCGGAATTTTTTTTTTTTTTTTCATCTATCCCTTGGATTGTCGAAGAACACACTGCAAGGGTTTCCGTCAGGTAGAGAGGCTGATTTCATGCTAGAAAAAACACCTGTCACTGCCATGTATGGAACCTGCAACCACTCCATTCCGTTTGGGTACCTTACCACTGGGGCTTTTTTTTTTTTTTTTTGGCAAAATTTCACCAAACTGTCATAAATTTGACCTCTCTAGCTTCATCCCTCCCCAAATTGGCCTCTGTAGTGAGGACAACAAGGGGACACTACACTAAAATTGGTAAATAGTGTTGGGTGATAATTAGTGTTGTTCCCTGTTTTTTACCCCCAACACTATTTTTCAACTTATGTGTAAATAGTGTTGGGGCACTTAATTGCTGTCATAAAAATCTGTCCCTTCCCTGCAAAACTGAAATTTTTGCCCCCCGCCGTAAAAATCTATCTCTTCCCTACAAAATTGTAATTATTGCCTGTCACCGTGAAAATCTATCCCTTTCCAAGAAAAATGTAATTTTTGCTTCCCACTGCGAAAATCTGTCCCTTCCTTGCAAAACTGTAATTTTAACCTCCCGTCGTAAAAATTCGTCCTTTCTCTGCAAAATTGTAATTTTTGCCTTCCGCCATGAAAATTTGTCCCTTTCCTAGAAAACTGTAATTTACTATGGAGCTAAAATAGTGTTAGAATGGGGTAATTTTCATCTAACACTAACCTTGCAAATCACAATTAGTGTTAGTGTTGACAATTAGTGTTGCCAACACTATTTACCAATTTTAGTGTAGTCTAAAAAAAAATTGCTTACCACCATCAATCCAATAGTTTAGGGTCATCTCTGACCAAAATTTGGAAATTTGGAGATTCCTACTTTGAATCACAGATCCTGAATTGAATCCAAACCGACCAACGTCATGAAATACACAACTATGGTAGAGGTACCTATTTCTAATATTAACTTGAGCATTTCAATTGGTGTAGGATATGAGAAATTGAACTCAATGTGTGCAAACATAAGGATGAAGAAGAATGGAAAAAGAGGACTTTTTTTTTCTATAGAATGATTAATTTGTTTAATATATATGTAGATTTTTCATTTGAAAACATTTTGGTCTTATAGATTCACCTATTACTAGCTAGGTGAACTCCATAAATTTTTTTTGAAAAAGCCACAACTAGTCTTGTTTGTCACACATCTTCTTGTGTGTCTTTTTCTAGTCTATACACCCATAATTTCTACATGTTGGAAAGGTATCTCATGCAAACAAACTCTTTACCTTTAAGTTAAGTGCATACAACAATATCAACACATCTACTAAATTGGACTAAATCACATGAATAAGAAACCTAACATATACACAAATAAGGTAGAATACCCTACCAATGTTGTTAGTCACTTAATTCCAACATTTATTAGAACCTCCCATTTGCACCACTCACCTACCAATCTTAGCAACCCTTTAGTATCATGACAATGCAATAAAGTTAGAAAGGATACATGTTAGCATATAGTTTAGCATGGGTCTACCCATGCTTCACCAATTTAGTCCCAACAAACTTTGAAAAATCACATAAAATTCATTCCTTGTCGGAATCACTAGTAGAATCTTGTGTTTATTTAGACATGAGTTGTCTAACTTGACGCTATTTACCTAGACATTCAATGTAACAACCCCATATTTTTATGCCAATATTATGTCAACATTTACATCTACTAACGTTCATTGTAACATCTTCAATGACATAAAAACATAGAATGTTACATTAAATGTTTAAGTAAACAACGTCAAGTTAGACAACTCATGTCTAGATAAACACAAGATTCTACTAGTGAATGTCTTGATTCTACTTGCAAATGGCTTCTTTTAACTTTTTTATCTTTGAAAAATATGTGAATTTACATATGGCTTCTCCAAATTAACTAGATAATAAATCTGCTTGGTAATAGGCACCATACCTTATATAGATAAGAAATCATGTAATATTCTTGCAAAAGACATTTGATGATTGTGATCCATGGCATAAAACTTTGTTTACAAGATCTACCCACTGAAATTGAATCATTTTTTCCAAGTAACAAGTTTGATTTTTTCTCTATATTTTACTCCAAATATAAATCTTGTAGAATTTTTCACCACTTTTTTTCAATGTTCTTGAGTTGTAGACTAATAATGAACTAACCATTGGTTCTCCATGAACATTGATTTGACATGTATTTTAAATCTTATTATAAGGAGAAATATGTGATTATTTAGCCAAGTTATAAGGTATTTCTATTTGAAAATCATACCAAAGGCCAAATAGTTGTAGAGACTTAGAACTAGCAATAGTCACTTGAACTCATGGTTTTTGTAAGAGGTTGTAAATGTACCATTCATCACTTTTGCATGTGTAAAAAAAACAATGCAATATAAAGGCAAGACCAATAACTTATTGTAACAATGTCTCTTCAAATACTCTTAAAAAAACAATTTACACTATTAAAAAAGCTGTGACCAAATCAACAAAAAATCAATTAAAAAGTGATCATTTGGTATGTCAATTTTGTGTTGATTTGGATGCATTGACTTGAACATTGTTCAAGAAAAACTTGTTAATTTTTTTATTGATTCACTCAAACAAAAATAAAAAATAAAAAATGATTGACATTTGCCAATAAGAGACAAACACGTAGCACTCCCACATCAATTTAAAATGCCACCTAGGCCCCCTCGCCATCCAAGTAGGCCACCTAGACAACCCCACCACACATGCAAGCCAATTAGGCAGCCTACGACACATGCAGATGAAGTCACAAGGGTTTGAGCCTTGCACCTTATGTTTGAGGTGCAAAGCTTTTGGCCATTAAACCACACATCAAACAAAGTAATTGACAAGTGTATTAGATTTTATTTCTTTTGGTTTTGTTTCTCACTAATTTGTAAAATCAGTAAATTTGGAAGGCCATTTTTGCATAGTAAAACAATTTTTTTCAAAAAACTTTCAACCAAAAAAAGTTGGAAAATGAAGCTATCTTTCATTTCCAAAAATCTGTTTCAGATTTCTATCCTCCAATAAAAATTTATAGACAAACTTCAGAGGGGGGCTTTGAAAATGTCCTTCAAGGTCTATTGATGTAACAAAAGACCAAATTGTGAATGATTATTTTATTTTGTTTAATTCATTGTGCAAAGAATTCTAACCATGGTAATTTAAGCATAGCCCAAATAACAAACTTATTTGAACCCTTATAAGTCAAATGGAACAAAAATGTGCTAAATTTTTTTTGTTGATTTGGACATTGTGCTATCCAAATCAACAAAAATTATGTGACCATGTTGATAACTTGTGCCAAATCAACAAAAAATTGTAAGAACAGTCAGTATAATACCCAATTCAACAAAAATTTGAATTTTTTTTGTTGATTTGAACATCATTTTTTAGTAGTGCTATGATCCTATAAATGTAGAGATGTTTTATTAATCGGCCCAACCTTGCAAAAAAAGCAAGTTGTTATTCAGAACTCTATACGAAAGTGTGCAATATTTACAAGGAGAGAATTTGAATAGTTTGCTAGTAAGATTATAGGGAGAGGCCCACAAAAAAGAGGGAGGAGGGGAGTAAGTTTATGACTTCCAGGAAACTAATTTTTAACATTGGACTTGAATTTATGGGTTGCTTGTAGTTTGACAACAAGATAGAGCTACTTCTAAAATATAGTTTTTCCTAGCCAAGTGAAAGTGTAATCATCATGGAAGTTGGCGAAAGCAATTCCCATTCTTGGAAACTTAAAAACTTGTTTTCTGATTTCGACTCAACATAGAAGTATAACACACATGAATGGTCCCAATTGAGGATTTTTGAGTTTATTTTGGTTCCTTGCTAATGACCATGCTGATGAATTGTGTCTTTAGTTTGTGCTTCACGCATAATTTCTATTTTGTGATACAAAGCTATTCCTATGACTATTGTTTGACTTTAGATTTTGGAGGGACAATTAGGCAATGACTACAGTTAAGGTAGGACCACCTATTCCCGATTAGGGACCCATACCCAACATGTAGGGGTGTAGTTATTTCCAACCAATACTAAAACAAATTTTCAACTAAAGTTTGAAATTTGTTTTTGTTTTTTCCTTTTTAAGGTTGGGGCTAGTAAGATCATGATACATTTCCCAAAGTAGTGAGCAAGAAAGTAGTTTTTGAATGATTGGAATTGGAAGAGTCTTCACTTCAGCTATGGGTCCTCGACACTTTTTGGCTTCAGAGTAATTTCAATTCAAGGAATAAAATTACCAAATAAAAATTTGCAATCCCCATAATTTCTATCTTTCTACACGGTACACGATTTTCATTCCCTTATACATACTAATCTAGAACATGCACAAAATTGTTTAAGTAATTGGCTATGGGTGCCTCCATCGTAAATTAACATTGTGCATTGCACAAAAGAAATGTTGCTCCTTAGATTACAAGTTCAAAAATCGCCCACCTAAGAGTTGAAACTGAGTTCGGGAGAGGCAAAGCTTCTTGAAATAAAGTGAATTTTTAGTAAATTTTCCTCGAAAGACAAGTGGAATTTGCATCTAATTGGCCCAAGTCGTTTCATGTTTTTTGGAGCTTTGTAGAATTAGTCATAACATTTTGAAGTTGAAATGGCATAGGGCTCTAAAATCTCCCACCTCCTAAAATGTACATTATTTATACATTATTGAAGGCTATAAAAAAGCAACATGTACACATAGTGTACAATTGAGGATGTGGGACAGTGTTTGGAAAAAACCAACAACGACTAGTTCAAAGTTAATCGGAGGAATTGGGGGAAAAAAAATGGTTGCAATTTGAAAACATCAGTAAAAGAAATGGTGAAAAAATCTATAAAATTTCTATTTTAAGTAAAAAATTAGAAAAAAGAACTAGCCTTAGTTCTTCAAAAACCAGTTCAATATGAGAACTAAGGTAGTATGGCCTTAAAGCACCCCTTTTCTTTAGATTGTCCTGTAGGTAGCTGTAGAATGAATGCTAGATGATCCTTGAATGGACCTCTCTGGCCTGTTAATGAATTCAAGAAAAACAAATTATTGTAAGAGCCAATCATTGTCTTTGGTTTCTGTACATTTCTTTATAAGTCACAAGGGGATAGATTTTGGGACACCTATGGTCACAAATAGGTGCATATGACCTGAATCTTTGAAAATTCATAAGTAATTCAAAAATGCTTGGAAAAATACGAAACTTCTTGTGTTGTGTTCTGCATCTACTTTTCTTTCTCTAAAAAATGAGCTAAAAAATCATTTTGTCCATAGAAACCTGTGAAAAGGGCGAATCAGCCCTTACAAGGTCACTTTAAGCCCATCCTACCTTAAAGGAAATGAACTGCTAAAACTCAAAAAGTTTCCCCCAACACTAATGTGGGCGGTTTTAGAGCCCTGTGCAATTTCAGAGCCTGTTAGAGCATCCCCACCCGTCTTGCAAAACGGATGGCTTGTCCAAGGCGGCTTGCAAAAGTGCCCCACCCGTCTTGCAAAATGGATGAACTTGCTAAGAGGCCGGAATAGAAATATGAGGTGGCTTGCAAAAGCAAGCTGTTTTGCCAGCCAGCCAATGCGCGGCCTGCAAACAAGCCCTCAGACCGCATGCAACAAGAGACATCCAAGAAGCACAGAGACCCCCGACAAACTGACTGGATGAACTTCCGATTTTTGAGCAGAAGTTAGCTGCAATGCAAGACGTTAAATCATGCCAACTAAAGTGGGCCCAGCAAGGTAAACTTTGTGTTCTAGGAATAAAAGTAAAAAAAATCCCCCTATTTTGAGCCATGTCTAGGATCTATTGTAGACTTGACCTAGCTAATTTGGGGTCTCTGATTGCAAATAAGAATTCAGAAGTTGCCAAAAAAATCATTTGTGGCAAATAAAAAAATTCCTGCATTTTTCCCGGGTTAAATCCACCTCAGTAGGGTCCACCTTCGTTGGCACGATTTAACGTCCTGCAGCTGCAATTATCTTTTTCTGCTTGTCGTTTCCAGAAAATAGTGGCCGGCTACCCATATGGGACTCCCTTGCCCAACGGATGGCCCCTGTTTTGCAAGCCCACAATTTTAGCAGGCGGGTGGGGATGCTCTTATCTTACTCCACTCTGCAGTGGCTGAAGTCCCCTCCCTTCAGAAAATCCAGTAATAAATCCAAAACCACTCCCTTCCAGCAGAGACCAAGGAAACCACTGAATGGCCCTCATCATCCAGTAATACTACTGCTCTACGTCATCAAGCCCCAGTGCGCCAGGTGCATGAATGCGGACGAGGTGGTCTGGCGGTCCGTCCCCAGCGCAGAGAAGAGAGGGAGAGAATCATTCGAAGGAGAGCCACACGTGAGGCATGGTGGTCCCCACTCCCCAGTCGCAGCAACGAGTGCCACATTGCGCCAATCGGAAGCGCCGCTTTCGGCCAATCCGAACTCGACACCTGGCGACGCAGCCGCGGCCCACAGCCCTGGTCCTACGCGACCACCTTTTATAGACTACTGGGCAGGACGCCCGTCCCACGCCGGAAGTGGGGCCCAGCAGGGTGGAAATTTACCCCGGGTGTGTGTGGAAAACGGAGGACTTTTTTTTTTCCTTTTTAAATAATTTATCACTCTTGAATTTTTTTTTGGAAAATTTTGAATTCACATTTGCAATCACAGACTCCAAACTTGGGTAGGAGAGGTCTTGAACATATGCTAGATACCGCACAAAATAGGGGGCAAGATTTAATTTTTACCTTGGAGAATTTGTGTTTTCACCTTGTTGATTCTACTTCGTGAGATGGATTTAGTGTCTTGCCTTTTATAGCAGCCTCTGGTAACATAACTTAATTCTTGCAAAGGACAAAAATTTGGAGTACAAATTTTTACCTTAGAAAAATGCAGAAAATAAATTATTTACCAAAGATGATAAAATTTGGGAATTTTGAGTTTGTCGTTGGGAGCAAAAGAAGGGGTTGCTCAAACAATATCTATAACCCATTTAAAATAGATTAATAGAGGCAAGTTTCAATTGCATCTAATCTCTTGGGGTGTGAAATGAGAAAAAGTTTCCACTATCCCTTGGGAAATTCGTAGAACTACTGTAATGTAATTTGGTTCTACCACTAGCACATGTACAATCCACATAAGAAGAAAATACAATTTTTTGAAAAATAAGATTTTGTTCAAACTATAAAGTCTCCAACATTGGTTTTGGAAGGTTGTATTATATAGGACATGTGCTTATAAGATTTTTCTTTTAAGATTGTCATTCACACTAGTTTTTCTATGCATACGTCACTAATCTTTTGTCAAAGTAAGGAAATTTTGCAACAAAGTTCTTAAAGGTCACGAAACATATATTTTTGGTGGACAATAGGAGATCCTATGGCAAGATGCCATGTCGCCTTGAAAACAATGTGTTTAATGTGTTGGCTGCTCTAGCATGCATCAATGCATGCATGTATGGTGTAGATTTCCTACTCATCGCACTCCTCAATCCTCAATAAACTTTTGTTATGACCACTCTTGTTCGTCTTTTCCAAATCATTTGTAGCATTTTGTTATAGGTGTGCCTTGTTGTCAAATCATATTATTATTGGACATTCTCCCATAGAGTATTGGTATCAAAGAATCGATAGAAGGAACTAGTGGACATCCGCTTTGTGAAGCTATTGTAACACCAAATAAGGTATTTTCACCTACAACAGATGCTTATTTAACATTTTAATTTCAAACAATTGATGAACACAAACATGTATTGAAAGCACATAATTTTTGTTTTTTCATCCATTTAGATGTTTATAAATCCTTATATTAGTTCTTTTATATACATTTAATATACAAAGTTTCAACAATTCTTTTTGTAAATTTACTATATTTCAAGGGATCTTTGTTTTTTCATTTGGTTTTGAAAAGATACTTTTCAAAACCACTTGAATAAGTAAGTAAAAATACAAATCTTAAGAAATCACCTTAGTTAATTAGAACTTAACAATTTCGATTCAAAATTTTTTTTTTTTTTTGTGAAAATTATAAACTTTCAATTAATTTTGGATAATCAATCAAAAAAAATATCAATTATTGATTTTAAATTTTATTAAAAAATATTGGTTAGAATAGCAGTGGATCTAATGGCATACATATTTTACAACTTTTGTTTGAAATTCATCAATAAATTTATCATCTTAATTGCATTTTGTAAAATATCTCAACAATTTTAGAAATATGGATTACCCCCTAGTCTTTAAGGGATTAAGATTCAATATTTTTGATGACAACTAGGAAAAATATCATATAAAGATATTAGAAAATGAAACAAGCAATGAATGCCATTGTTATAAAAATACTCATAGATTATATGAATAAATTACAAAATTTTCAAAGTTGAGGTCATAGGAACATCCACTATTGATACTAGACTACCCTTATTTAGACATCTTGGAAATACAAAATGCTTCAAATCTCATTGTTTGCTTCAAAGTACTCCTCAGCTTCAACTTTTAAGAGCTTGTATTGAGTTTAAGAAAACACTTTATGAATTCATTACTTTAAACTAATTTTTATTATGAATTTGTTGTATAAAATATTTGTTATTGATTCTTGATCATGTCTTGTTTTTATTCTTCATTAATCATTGTACCTTTAGAAATTTCATTTTTTTCATTTTTTTTGGATGATTTCATGATCACCATTTTTTTTATTGTTTTTAAGTTTACTTTTAACAATTTGATTATTATCTTCAATTTGTGCTCATTTGATTGAGTTTCAAAATTCAAATTATACAATGCATTATTTTTTCTTGAAATCTTTATTGACATAGACTGACACTTAAAAAGAATCAACTTGCATGTAATTAAAATATGCAAACCTCCACTTTGGATGAAAAAACCTTTTGTTGTAATGCCTTCAGATGATTCCCCTATGTCATCATATACTACCATAGTATTTTTGGTAAGACAACTAATATATCATTTTCTAACTTTCTGCATTTTTGATAAATTTGAAATTGAAGTTTAATTTGTGCCTTAAATAGAATATCAATATAATTTTCATCAAACACCACTTACTTGCTAAAGGTTGAATTCTTCATGGCATGTGGATTTTGTAGCCAACAATTTTGAGCGGGATATCAAGTTGTAGATCTTGACTTGTGCAAATAAAATTACCATTTGTCACATTATGATATGCTCTATTCATGACAATATTGTCTAGGTCTATTTGGGAGAATGTTACTGCATGAGTGTAGAATATAGAGCATGAAATTTAAACGAATACTTGAAAAGATTTCAAGTTTGTAGAAAACCTATTATTGTGTGCAAATGAAGACCTAAGGTTGTATAGAAAGTGGAGATTTGTAGTGTAAGGTTAATGTGAACAAAGCTAAATTTTAACATACAAATTGTACTTGTAGTTTTTTTTGTTAAAAAAGAACTACAAGTACAATTTGTATCATTTTTTTAACATTTAGTAGACATAATGATATCAACCTAAGGGTGTTCACTTTTTTGATAGTAGCCTATTTATGAATTGTTTGCATAATTGAATATAAATTTGCAATGATTATAATTTTAATTTGGTGATTATTTAAGAAACGGTTAAAGTATAATTATCAAACTATTTAAAGGAAATATTTTAAAAATTCTACACATGTAAATGAGAGCTTCAAAGTATATTTAGAGAATACAAATCCTCTTGGAGATCAAGAGTTCAAGGAGATGAAGCCTGTCTTTAAATATTTGTTTTCACAAATAATTGTAATACTTTGACAGTGAAGAAGAAGGGTTCTTCATTTAATTTTCAAAGATTTTTCAGAAGATGTGTTTTTTAATTTTTAGTAAATTGACTTTGAAAAATTGAAAACAACAATTTTATTTTTACAATTTTATTAGATTTGAGAGAGCATTTCATGCAACACAATAGTGGCATTCAAATTCTAATAATGGATAATATGTTCAACACATTATAAATATCCATAATTCAAAAATACAATTGCATTTATTCAATTGAACTGCATAAGGACCAATGAAAACAGAAAAATTGAAGGCCATTTATATCTCACTAGTGAAATCAAAATATAAAATGTATACACAAAAGCATCCAAATTAGGTGATAGAGATCACATTCTCTATACTACTCACAATCAACAATCAACATTAGAGTGAGAATTAACTATATCATTGTCACAATCATCTATGAACTTCAAAACTCTTGAATCTCCACGAAAATAACAAGACCTAGATTTAGTAGGACATGCCCTAATGAACTCTTCTACTAAAATCTTGAGCATCATCACAAAGTTCCCCTGTCACGAATTGTCAATAGTAATTGTACGATTATCGTCGGGCATTGTTTTCATGTTACATTCATTCATTTGGAAATATTGTTACAATACGAAATTGTCATTCATGATTATAGTGTAGTTTAGGCATATCATTTATATTTGAGTTTGAAGTGTTAAAGTTGCACAATAACTATGCTTGACAAAATATGCATGATTTCAGTGGTTTAGTGATGGGCTACTAACTTCATGCAACATTCATACTTATTTAAGAGATATGAAGTTAGTGCAATAATCACACAATATCAAGTCTATGCATAGTTATTGCACTAACATTGCATTTTTTTATCTTTTACAATTTTAATACTAAGTCAATTGAAAAGCAGGAATTGTATTCAAAATATAAATTCAGACCTCATTTAAGTATAGTAGAAGAATTTTTTTTTGAAAACTTTGTACTAAGAAAAGTTGGTAAATTAAGTCATATTTCATCTCCAAAAATCCGTTTGACATTTCAAGTCTCCAATCAAAAGTTATAGACAAATTTCAGATAGGTGTTGGAAGGGAATTATTTTTGACAATTTCTAATGCCTCTCTAAAATTTGTTCATAACTTTTGATTGGAGACTTTAAATGTCAAAAGGATTTTTTTAGATGAAATATGGATTAATTCACCATCTTTTTTTAATTCAAAATTACTCATAAAAAGTTATTCTATTATGCCTAAATGAGGTTTGAAATTATGGTTTTAACACAATTTCTGTGTTTTCAAGTTAACAATGAATGGTCAACCAAGCCTCTCATCCTTAAGTTATCCCATATCCTTTTAGTGGTCATGACAAACAATGAATTTCAGTATAAAAACCCCCTCTTCACTCTCCAATCTCACCAATTGCTAGTAGAGTGAATCTATCATTATGCCATCAAGTTTCTTGTTGGTCCAGTCATGGATTTAATTCAAACATTTGGTGCAATTATACATTTCTATCACTACATCATCAAGTTTCTTGTAGGTCCAATCATGGATTCATTTCAAACATTTGGTGGAATTATAATTTATTAGATTATACTAATCAATTGTTAACAAACAAAATAAAAGAAATTTAATTAAGAAAAAGATTACTACTAATTAGAAGGGTGATCAACAATTTAACATTGATAATACTTTTTCAAACATTGATAATATTTTTTCAAACATTGATAACATTTAATAAAGGTTGGCCAGTACAAATAGCAATGACGTTATTGTCATGAATTTTTTGTTTACTTCAACATAGATAAAATGCACGACAAAGATAATAGTTTTTTGTGCATAATTTGTGTCATTAGCGCACTTTTGATTAACGTATAGAGGTCACATAGTTAATACAAATGACAAAATAGTACTACTTCTTTGCAATAATCGTGTACATTGTAATGATGCGATAACTTACAAATTAACGTATGCACCCATGAAACAATAGTAATTGCATGGTAATTGCTAACAATTCATTGGGCCAGAACTTTGAGATGACGTCACTATAGGACTTGTAAGGTAAAAACATCCATTCTTGTACCTATATTCATTCATGTACTTTAGACTTCCATTGAAGTGTCCTAAAAAAATGTCATTAAACCATCTTCATACTTAACTGTAATTGGTTGACTAAATTTTTTTTGAAATTTTTGGTTTTAAGTCTACCTATATGATGATTTTAGATCTACCTATATGATGATTTTAAATCTACCTATATGATGATTTTAGATCTACCTATATGATGATTTTAGATCAACCTATACGATGGTTTTAGTGGTTTAGGGAGCTTCCACTTTGAAAATTCATAGAAATTACATGCCATATCTAAAAAATGTATTTTTTTTAATTTGTGTTTTTCATTTGATAGTACTATAAAATATTATTTTTGGAAAAAAGAACCTTCAATTATGTCAAATTGCTTATTTTCACAATAGTCAATGCTTCTATTGTATGCTAGTACCTGTAAAGCACCCTAATTTTTCTTCAGGTTAAAAAATCTAGATTACCTGTAATTAAACAATAATAAATTTAATTAGATGAATCCTAAAATATCCATCCATGTGAGATGGAGATATTGCAGATTATACTTTTAAGTGTCAAAGCTTATTTTTATACCTAAATTAATATTTACTATCCAAGTGCCAAAGTTGCTATTTGTGTATGTTAATAAATGATGTGATATTTATTTATTAAATTATATATATTCCAATTTTGATACTTATGAACTTCAAATACATTGCTACTTTTAAATTTTATATGTAAATATATTAAATATGAATCTTTTGACATGTAATACATTATATATTTAAATGCGTGAAGCATTAAATTTATGCAAAAGGTATAAAACTTATAATGATAAAAATATTAAGTTATGTCATTAAGACAAATATTAAATTTACAATCAATTTTAGAACAAATTTTGCAAGTCATCATTAAATAATAAATAATAAATTGCATATTATATATACATCAATATTTAATGATTGCTTTGAAGTTTTTATTCAATAGAAATAAAAAGTGTATAATTATTTTTTTATTAGCTCAAGTCTTCAATATAGAGGTCCATGTACTTGATATACATATTACACTATGGAATTAAATAAAATGATACTTAGAAAATTTTGAAAAATTATAAAATCTATAAAAATTGAGTTATAGATTGTTTATTTTCTATAATTGTAAATAATTGATTTGTACATTTTTGTAGTAATTGCTTACTAAGATCACTTTTAAGGATGGATGTTTGTGCCTCAATTTGTTAAACAACTTTAAACATCTTTTGGAATCACTTAAATATAATAAATTTCCAAACCACTCAGCTATTTAAATTTAGGTATATAGAGAATACATGGGGAATGTCTTCAAGTATTGCTTTTAGCCAATAGATTATTTGAACATAACATATCCACTATGTAGAACAAGATAATCAAATACATGAGTGCAAGTATTTTTATGTTGCAATGAACAACATACATATATATTACATACTAACCAATATAACAAGTTAAAGCTATATAAAAATATAAAAAAGCCATAGCTTCCAAATGTTGAGCTTTCAAAAACAAGCCATATATAGAACTTTAGAAATATTCTCTACTACTTCTCACATCTAACTTGAAGAGAGCCTCCATGAAAGTAGATAAGTCAATTTCAAAACTTTAATTTCTTTACATAATTTTAGTTCAATCTTTATTGTAAATAATAGGATAGTATTATGAAATTTGCTTCTCTCTTTTTGCAATGTACAACAAATGCACTTCAAATAATGGATCAAATAATTACATCTAAAAGTGTCAAAATAAACATATGATTAAAAGTATGCTTGTTAAATAATCCTAGCTTTTGTTGAATTTTGTTGGCAATTGCAAGAATATTTTAAAGAGTTTCAACACACATGTTCTTGGGACACCATATGAATGAATTATAGAATTTAAAAATCTCATTGTAGGTATATTCAAAATAGGATGTAGGTTTTCCATTTATACAAGTATAGGAATTCATTATATAGGGATTTTGTTTTACAAAGTAGTTACATTTAAACTTGAGCTATGCAGTTTTCTTATCTTAAGCATGGTTTGCAAAGGCCTTTATGATATCTTGTTTCTAATAAAATTTATTTCAACCTTACAATTTTTGAATCCAAATTTTGTTGGTCTATTTTGAGCCTTTACTTGATGCACTTTTAATATCAAGTTCTAAATCCTCATCAATAAAATATTAGTATATTATATTTGAAGGGTTGTTCTTTTGTATGAACTAAGGATGATCTAGGTAGAACTATTGCCAACATGTTCCATTTAGTTATGATCATCCATTAGTTTGTTGTTGTTCTTTATTTTCTTGTGTACAACGTAAAAAAAAATCATTACAAACCCTTTATAGGCATGGGAGAATTAGTTCATATACTAGCCTCTTTTTCACATTTGCATGTATAAATGTTAAAATGTATCTTCTTTTTGGTACTTGGTTGTTACCTTATAGTTTTGATCATTAGTAGTAAATAATAAGTTTAAATAATTTTTCAAAGTAAGAACTTCAAGCAAGTGAATTTGTAGATCCAATTCTAAATTCCTCCTATGGCAAAGAAACACAAACTTATTATTTGTTATAGATGATAACTAATAGTTTGAAAATTTTGCATTCATATTGGAATTAAAAACTTGAAATTAGTTAAAAAGGATAAGGAAATATAAAACTTATTAACCCCTAAAAGTGCTTAATAATAAAGAGGGACATGTTGACATGCAACATTGTAAGCAAAGTCATTAATTTCAAGTGGCTCTCATGAAAAGCTCCTGAAACCAATCCTAAAGCCTTCAAGATCAAATTTAAAATAAAGACAAGTTTTATAGATCATTGCATTAATAAACTTTGACAAGGAACTGAACCATTTGAAGGCATTGTTTGCAAGAGATTAGTTCAACTTGTTTTGGATTGTTACCCATCCCTCAATGCTTTAATTATATTCTTGTCTAATTGAATTGCCCCTTGGTTTGTTTCCAAATATACTAATATTGATATTTTGTGTAACCACACTAAGTGATTTAGAAACGCTATAAATTTTTAGTTTTGATGAAGATTTATACCAAGGGCACAAATATTTATACTATTCAAAGGAGGGAATGTTTATAAACATAGTTGATAAAAACAATCATCAAGAATAATAAATGCTATAAGTTTTTACATAATTGGTGTGGTTTACACTAAATATCATTATTAGCATAGCATTGTATACAAGTTCTTTTTTGCCACTGAAATACATAACAATGTATAACCAGACAATGGTCCTCCCCCTACTAGAAAGGTATTGTACTTTGCTAAATACATTTATGAGGACTTATTAGTTAAAGCAAAGATTGGAGTTGGCTAAGGAATCATACAAAGTAATTTTGTTTACTCATTAGGAAAAAATGACCCCCCAAAGAGGTCGCTTCATAATGCAAAAGCTTAGGTGGGAAGAGCCTTCTCAATTCACTAATTAGGCTATGAATTGCACAATGAATTAAAAAATTTGTTATCATTACCCAATCCATTTCCATGATCTTATAAATCTCATGATGGTTACATCATGAAGAATGAAGCACACGCCAAGTGGTGGTTCTAATGAGGATGTGGCCACTTTCATATAATCATATTTATTTAGTTAGTATAAAAATTAGTAAGAAAACTCAAGGCCTCTTTCTGGGTTCAATTTTTTCCTAATGATAGGGGTCTCTTTATTAAGGGTGCAAAAAAATCCTCCTAATTAATAAAAAATGTTATGCATATAAAAGTTATAAGGCAATTATTGTCTTTTTTGAGCTCATTGACATTGTGATAAACAATCACAATGACAATGAGCTGAAAATAATTTTTTGTTTAAATTGATGGGAACAATTTATAAACCTATGCTTGTTAAATTAATCCCGCCCTATTTGTATTTTTTAAGAAGCAATTGGAACTGCATTCAATATGGAATATATGGAATTGTTGTACATATTTTGTATCCACATAAATATGTATCCATATTTCACATAACTTTGTATGTATTCTATGTATATATACATATGATTTCCATATATTTTCGTATGCTTTTGTCTATATTTTGTATTTTATAATATGTATAGTTATATGTATAAAGATGGATAACATGGAAGAGGGTCCAAAATTTTCCACTTCAAGATTGATAGCTCAAGTTTTCCAAGAAGGAATTTTATCAATGGCTTGAGGTAGATTGGGTTTGGGGTTTGAATTTTTCCTTGCTTGATCTAACGGTTGTGGATTTTTGATGGAGGGCCAAGCATGTCTTAATCACAAGGTTGTGTTCACCTCTTTTGACCTCATTGCTCATTGTCATTGTAAAGAGTCAATGTGTATCCAAAAAATAAAGACAAATTTATACATTTATCCATGAGTGTCAAAAATCAAGACGCTAAATCCATCATTTGAAGTGGGCCCTTTGAGTTGAGTTTTGTGTTTTGTAGGATAATTATAAAAAACAGCCCCCCCTCTTTTGTGCTATATTAATGTTGTGTTCTTCACATTCTTAAGCTAATTTTGTGCTTCATTGATTGGAAATACGAATTCAAAATTTGCAAATTTTACCATGCGTGGCAAATAAAAATTTCATGTGTTTTCACCTTGCAAGGTCTACTTCAAATAAACAAGTTTAGGATCCTACTCAACAGTTTCTTTTTCCATTTGATAGCTATTTGCGCCAAAATATCGGACCTTACACCATGTCCTTGGAACACAATGAGTATTGAAAGGACAACAAATCACCAGAAAACTTCAAATTAAAAAAAATCTTGAATGAAATCACGAGATTAAGGATGAAAATAGAATTATGAATATGTGATATTTGCAAGTGTGATTTTCTATCCAATAAGGTAGAACCACCCATAGCCGACCAAATAAGCAATTGCGGACATATGTGTAGTATATAGTAAGGCAAAGGGAATATTTCCACAGGTACAAAGATAAAAATGAGGGACGTTGCTAAAATTTGGTAATTTTATCGCTTCAACTGAAATTACTATGAATTCTAAAAGGCAAAAGTTGATATGGACCCCAAGTCCACTGTTTAGACTATTTCAAAACCACTCATTAAAAAGTTCACTATGGCGCTCCAAACCAAGGAGATGTGTCATGAAAAGAATGGAGGAATTGATGGACGGAAATCGAAAACTCATGTTTTGAAATTAGTCTAGCCTCTCTAGACTTTCAGCCTCCTATTGGTTGGTGATGGGGCTATGGTTGGTAATGGGCGGTTCTTCCTTATGTGAATGAACGTTGAAATTCCGAGCACCACTATAACATTTAATACCGCCCCTTTCGCCTTCCTTTCAATTGATTGATTTATTTGAAATGGTCCTGCTGTGAAAAATGTGGAGTTTGACCCCCCTGTAAGACCCGACGCCGTGTGCTCCAACCCTGGCCCCTTCAATGCAGGTCAATTTTTTTTTAAATCACCTTAAAAAAATGGATTTGCCTCCGCTCGGTCGGTGCTGTGGTGGTGGGGGAGTCTCCCGTAGTAGGTGGCGCTTGTGATTTAAAGTAAGGTAGTGCGCTATTGCTTTTTCGTGAGAAAGGAAAAAGTATGATATCCCTGAAGCGGAGTGGGGAGCAGGCGTGCATGAGGCAGCACGGAGGGGGGATTGCACGGGCGTGGAACACCGGGGGCCCGGGACCCGGGGGCCGCTAGCGCACGACCCGGTCCAGGCCCCCCACCCCCACCCCCACGTGCCGGTCTGCCCCCGCCGCGTCCGCTTCTGCCACGTCGGCCCGTCTGTTCTGCTGCCTTGCCTGTTCTGCCGCCTTTGCCGCCTTTGCCGCCTTGCCGCCTCCGTCCGTCTGTCCGCCTTCCCGCTTCCCGTGTCAGTCGGCCGTGTCAGGAGTGTCTTCTCCCCGTTCTTCTTCATTATAGTGTGGCCCTGGATGTTGAGGTGCTCCCTGGGCTGGACATTCCGGGCTCTTGCCTGCCTCCTTCCTCCTCACCTCCCGACGGGCCTCCAGTATTGATGGCCCCCCGCAAGCCCGCAACCCCGCCCGCCCGCCCGCCGCTCCCCGTGATCGCTCCCGGCTGCCTGGTGGCCCACTTCCCGGAACAGCTCTGTCAGCTATTGTGAGCTTTTTTTCCCCCTTCTTACTCTCACACACTTTTACTGCTTGTTTTTTTTAATGGAAACCAAGGGAGGGAACGGGACTGATTTCGATGCGCATATGGAAATTGCACACCCATGCCGCTCGTGTGGTCTGCATTGGGCCATCGGCATAACGTTGTTGGAGGTATAACCCCACTCCATCCCTTGGGGGAATTTGGTTATGTTCCCTAAAAAAGCATTGGATTGGCGCATGGGGGAAGGTTGTAAGTGTTGGCCCATCCTCTAGCCCATCCTCTCCCCCATGTTGATTTATGCAGTAGATTAAGAAACTTTTAGTGTCCCCTTGTCTATTGAAGCAAAAAGGACCCCTTTATGCTTGATTAACAATGTTATGTGAGGTCTTAGTATTGGGGATGGGTTGGCCCCTCCAAGTGGATTTCTATTGCGTTGGTTGGTCTCTATTGCGCCTATAAGAGAATCTGGAGCTTTCTCGGAGGACGTGGATTAAGTGCCGTGAAAACCACCTCGAAACCACCAGGAATGCTTGATGAAGCATACTTTTGCCCTTTGAAGTGAAATTTGTTGTTGTTTCTTCTTTGGAATAGGGGCCTCTGATTGACCCTCTAGGTGCTCCAGGTCTATAATTCCCAATTACATGGACTAGAGGCTGGAAGACAAGCTAGTCGTACAACAACTAGTTTTTTTTTAATGGAGCCTGAGGGCTTGAAACTAGACCTCTAGGTGGCTAATGGGAATGCGTCCTAAGATAAAGCCACTAATTTATACGATTTTGAAATTGTGTTTTTATATTTGTATTCTATAACTTATTATAATAAAAAATGTTTGGAGAGTCCCAAGACCTAACTTTGATGGATTTGGCAAAATGTTGTTTATCCTCCCCAATTCCTATATATTTTGATGCACATGTTTGAAGGATGTCACAATGTTGTGATAGATGACCAAAAAAATGTACTATTATGTGGGAGAACTTAGGTTAGGACATCACCGATTTTTGAGTGGCATATTTTTTTATCAAAGTGATGTAGAATTAGTGTGTTGTAATATTGTTGTAGTGAAACAATTTCCACAAAAATGAAATTCCTCGTGTTGACAACTTATTTTCAGGTTGATGCTCATTTCCCCCTCACAATCAATGTCGTCTTGTTGTACCCAATGTGCAAAAGTTCCAATTCTTATACCAATTAATTATGCATTTATTTATTTTGGAGCAGTTAATTTGGTATTTGCTGAAGTATTTGAGAAAATTTAGGGTCCTTCATTCCAAGGATGGTCACAAAGTTTCCAAATTTTATAATCAGGGGCAAATAAGAAATATCTTCATTTTCCCCATGATAAGAATTGGTCACATTTGCCTCAATTTCTCGGCTGGAGTTTCCAATCTTTATGAATTGTGCAAGACTGATTTTGATTTGAAAAAGTGTACCAGAAACATACCCATTTTTTTCTTCTTCTTCAAATTAATGTCTGCATTATTGACTTACTTGAATGTGCCCATGCTATGAGTGCTGCCAAGCAGAGACTCTGTAACAGTGTCCAGGAAACTTTTCTACTTTTGTCTGCTATTTTCCTTCAATTCCCAAACTGAACTGTTTTTTCAAGCATGGAGCCCGTTTATTTCCTCTATTTTTTTTTACTTTAAAGTATAAATTTTATAGATTTTTTTGCACCATCTTTAGCCTGATGTTTTCCATTTGCAACCCATTCCCCCCCCCCCCAATTCCACTAGCGAACTTTGAACTCCCCGCCGTTATTTCCCCAAACATTGCCATCTGGAAAATGGTTTGTGGGCTCTTTTCTCTCACATGAAACACTCCGGTGACAGTAGTATAATTAACTTTTATGTTTGTGGACATATTGCAAGTTCCCAACCGCTGTTCTTGTGGATCAGGTTCGGCCGAAAAAAAAAAGTCGTAAATCCTTGGCCCCCCACTGGTGCCTTATTCAATCCCCAAGGGGGAGTTAAACTTATTTCGTGGGCTGTCCCAAGTAACCCCACAGAACCAACCACCTTGCAGTGCTTGGGCTTGCCATTGGTGGATTTTCCGCACGTTTTCGCCACAACCGGCCTCTGGACGTCCCAGACTCCCGGACTCCAGCAGGACTCTCGTCGTACAGCAGGTGGGGTAGGGGGTCCCTCCCCTTCCCTCGCATCCCACCGTACGACGGCACCCCTATGGCATGTGCAAGCGGGGGCATGTTTCATGTGAGATCCATAATTTTAATGGCTTTTGGTTGCAGGGGTCTGGACCCCCCTCTGGCCCAATTCTGTGCTTCTCAGTCCCAATAATAAATGTGGAATAGCCAGCCAGCCAGCCAGCCAGCACTTGAAAACCCAACCCCGGCCAAGCAACAGACTGATGATGTGGGGAAGAAGAAGAAAAAGAAAAATGCAGCCAACTGAAGACAGGGACTCACTGGAGTGTTGTTATTAAGTTAAGGTAGGTACACCCCTAACCGTCACTTTTTGCTACTATGGAGCCTATTTTCTAGTATTAGACTGGTCAAATTTTCATATGTTCTCGTTGGCGAGTGAAAGGAGGTTCCAATGCATCAGAGAACATGGCATTTGGATACTGTGTGCAAAAGTTATTAAGGAATAAAGTTCGGTTCTAAAAGCGTTGCTTCCACATAGGTTCAAAACGCTGATTTTGGAGATGTACGTATAGTATAGATGGCGGTTTAAGGTCCGTGGCACATTTGGGTGTACCTACCGTATTAACCTCTAAAGGACCATTGTCCCTTCAAGGGGACAAATTGGATTTCGGGCAGGTACCTATGAGCTAAAATTTTGTCATGATTTTTTGAATTTTTTTTGAAGATAGAAAAACTGATGAGCTTTATGGGAATATAATTTTTTTTCAATTGATGCCCGGGAATGAAAGTTATGCCCAAATAAGCTCAAAGCAAGGGAGAGGGGGCAACAAAAAAAATTCAAAAATTCAAAATTTTAAATGTTTTTCCCTCATATATTATATTTTTTGTCTACATGGGAAGCTTTGATTCATTTGATTTGGACTTATTATGAGAAAGTTATGAACAATCTTGTTTTTCGGGTAGTTCGAGCATCTTCCTGAAAATGATTGCATTCAGAAATTTTCGGGTAGTTCGAGCATCTTCTTGAATGCAATTTTTATAAATTTTTTGAAGAAAAAATTTTACATGATTTTTCTTGCTTGTTAGAACAATCTCACCATTGGGATTATTGCATTTTAATTCCATCTTAAAGATATTAATAATTTAAATTTTCTTTCTTTCTCATACCTACTTCTACTTAACAATTTTTTTAAACATGAAAATTATGGGTTTTTTTGAATTTTTTTCCCCTAAACCCTCAACTCAATTTCACACAATAAGGGTTTAAAGCTCAAAACTCTATAGTGCAAAAAATTTAAGTTAAAAAAATTCAAAGTCAAATAATCCAATCCCGCAAGGCGTTGAAAAAATTATTATTTTTCACTTTAAACGCATATATCTTTTTAATCAATGTGGTCAAAATTTCTGAATTTTTTTTCACACATTTTCATACTAGTAAGGTATAAGATCCTATGATTGGATGTGCAGAAAAAATAATTTTCAAATTTTTTTACTCTTTGCTACAAAACTGGTAGTTTTGAGTGTTTTTTTGGTAGAAATAAGGCCTTGGTCCTCTAGGGGTAACTTACGTGTCACTCTTGGCCTCCCACGGCCCTGCTAATGGGACTCCGCGCCCACATGGAAACAATGTTTGCATGACCTGGTCGCGCACATTTTCCATTAGATGGGGAGGTGACTGGTCTGGTCAGTCGCAAAAAAGAGGGGTTGGGGTGGTGGTGGTCCAGGTTCCTTGGTTGGTTCCTTGGTTGGTTGGTTCGATTGGCAGCTCTTGGATTTGTCATGTGCTGTAAAGTTGTGGATGAAGATGCTGTCCCTCCGCCAATGCCAAGGAGCCTGAACACCCCAAGAAAGAAGACGGAACTGAAAGCCAGAGGGAGGTTCTGTCTTGCAGTAAAGGCTACTTTCCTTGTGTAAAAAAGAAGAAGAAAAAAACAGCCCGAGGGAGGGAAAGGTGCTGAGAGGAAGGGAAGGTATTGGATTGGCGGATTGAAGCCCTCGTTTCGCCCCATTCAGTGTACCGGTCATCAAAATGACAAGACGACCTCATGGCAATGATGTAGAAAAGGCATACTGTAGTAGCCTTTTGCAAATTGACTTCAGGAGCCAGCCAGAAGAGCATCCAGATGGGAGACTTTCTCCATCATTTCAGTGGGGTTACTTCAGTCAAATTTACTGCAGTTTTGGACTGATTTCATGACGGGAGTTCGTCAACCTTCCCATGTTTTCCTTTCCAGGGTCAGAGATGGAGAAGCGCCATGTCCCGCCATGGATGAATCAATCGCTGGAATGGCTGGAATGGCTGGAACTGATGGATGCAGAATGAACTGGTGGTGACAACCCCCTGTTGATTCTGTGCTTCTGGGGTAACAGGTCCAGAAATTGCACACCTACGAGCTGAAACTGAATTTTGGGGTGTTGAAGCTTCGTGAAATGATTTTCAGTGGATTTTTCTTGAAAGGCAAGTGGAATTGGGATCTAACCCAAGTCGTTTCATGTTTTTTTGAGCTTTGTGGAATTAGATATAAAATTTTTGAAGTTGAAATGGCATAGGGCTTTGAAATCGTCCACCTCCTACAATGTAGATTGTTTGTACATTGCTGAAGGCTATGGAAAAGCAACATGTACATGTAGTGTACATTTGAAGATGTGGGCAGTTTTAGAGCTTGCACAATTTTGGAGCCTCTTACTTTGTCCAACGCTCTTCATGCAAATTCAGAATGTGTGTTTTCAAAAAGGCATTAGATGATTTTTGGGGGGGGTCTAGGAGGGCCGTTTCAAGCCTATTCCTGACTCTGGTCCCCCTCGTAGATTTTGGTGAACAATTGTTTCCAAATTTAAAAAAAAAATTACATTCTTGAAATGAAGAAAAAAGTTGAATTTTTCTTCCAACGTGGCAGTCTCTTGACCATGTCAGCGAGTTGTCATGACCCTCTATAGGGCAGTTCTCGTAGTTTGGGGAACTCACAACCCTCTAGAGAGCTGAAATCTCATCTAATGAATTCAAATCTTTCCGAAAAACTTGATTATTCATGTTGAGTAATAAATTCACAAAGGTGGAAAATTTGGGATGAGTGGGTGGGCATAAAAAATTGTTAGACTCTAAATAGGTAATGGTATCCTCTTCCTGGGTGGTAGATGGTGATGAGGACAACCTAGCAATGAGACACAGAGTCCTACGATCCTTCTTCACGGAGCAAAGAATTGGAGTTTTGCTCATGTTTTCCATCTTGAAAAAAATTGCAAGAAATATTATTTGGAATACTGAAATTCATATTTGATATGAGAGATCCTCAATTCAATTACTGTATGTACAAGTGATCATGGGATACAAAATTATCACTTCAAAATGGCGGACAAGTTTTTATACCTATCCCACGATTAATGTTTTTCCCCCTCCCCTCCCACCCCACGGTCTAACTTTACGTGATCCGAGTGACACCGGGCAGGTGCATGGACGGACGGCGCGACCGTGGCGGCCAAAGGGTTGCGCGGAGACCGAGCATCAAGGCGGAGCCCAAGGCGGCATCCCCCCGTCACGCCCCCATAAAAGAAACCCCATGGAACAACGAAAAAGAAAAGGAAAAGAACCTGGCCCCCTCTCGCCCTCTCCCGAGTCACGATTGGCAGCTCTCGCACACATGGCGAAGCCCCAGCACGCCCTGGCGCCGCCCTTCCCGGCCCCCGCGAGACCCGGCCGCACTGCCGCCGTGCTTTCCGAGCCGTGGCGACCGTCATGCCCGCTCCGCGGCCTCCTGCTCCTCCTGCTGCTGGAAGTGCTGGCAGCTGACGCACGCGGGGGGGAGGCAGTCTGGTTCCGCGATGTCATCAATTCGCATCACGGGCCTCGCCATGCCTGCCCTCTTGTCAGTCCAGCCGTCAGGGGAGCCAGGGAAGCCAAGTCCCCCCCGTCAGGAAGTCAAGCCCCCACCCGTCAGGGACCCAACCCACCCGTCAGGGACCCCAACCCACCCGTCAGGTAGCCACGCCCACTCGTCAGGTAACCGTCCGGAAGCCAACCCCACCCGTCACCCAATCAGGCCCCGTCCTCTTGCCAGCCCCCTTCCCTTTCGCCCATTTCTGTCGCAGCTCGTGACCAACGCTTCACCACGCTAGCGTGTTTTTTTTAAAAATTATGTTTCACTGGTTTCCGGGCATTCGTTTCCTCGGTCTTTGCGCCCCCCCCCCTTCCTGCGCTACAGTAGCTCATCATGCGTGGGTGGCGCTCGCTGGTTGAGTCTCAGGTTGAGTATCGTCAAGATCCTTGGTGATAGCAGGCGCAGTTGGCGTTCTAGTGATGGTGATGATGAGTACAATAGCGTTTTGTGAAGGCAAGGTAAGGTAAAGCGCGAGTGGAGGCGCTCGAGGCTTGGGAGCAGGAGTCCTGGAGCAGGTGCGTGAGTTCATTCCTGGCGTCCCCCCCCCCCCCCCAGCTGCCCCCCGCGTGATTCCCTGGGATTGCGCCTGGTTGTCCGTGCATGCGCATGTTGTGGACACGACGGACACGTGAATGCGTTCGGGGTCCCCACCAGGGGCACCACGCCTGCTGGGGCCACGCTGCTGGTGCAGCAGCACTCCAGGAGCTGGGGTGGCGCTCACAGGGGCTGGCAGCTATGATGAGGAGGAGGAGATGAGGACGACGACGACGAGGAGCAAGAGCAGCAGCAGGAACAGGACGCATGCTCGATGTTGACGTCTCCAACTGGGCGGGCGGGGCTCTTCTTCGTGCGCACGACGGTTGTGGTGGTCGGAGGAGGAGGACCAAGCTTGCTTACGCCAGAGGATATGATATAGAGCCAGCTTGTCCGTGGCGATTCAACCAGCTTTAGAGGATAATACTACGGATCAAGCCTTCGTTTCCAGGGGAGGAATTTCGAGTGGCGCTTGTAGATTTAGGATAGGAACAACTTGGAGTTTTGTTCAGGAGATAATCCGACGACATTCGCGTGCTTAGAGTAATCTCACAAGCGGGGAGCTGTGATTGTGGGTGTGGTCCCTAAACCTCGGCTACGAATTATTCGAGGTTTTGAGGCGGAGATTTGGTGCAAGCACTTGGGAATTGGTTGGTTACAAGCATCCGTGGAAACCAGTGTAGGTGTAGGTGTTGGTGTTGTGGTCGTGGTGTGAGTTAGATGGCGTTCGTGGCCACGGAGGGGCAGAAACAGCAGCAGGGGCCTGAGAGATCGTCCTCGTTCACTGCAAGCTTCGGAGATTCCACTGCACAGCAGCAGCAGCAGCAACGCGAGTTTCACGTGGTGCATAGATACAACGCGGCTATGGCGCAGCAGCAGCAACAACAGACTGAAAGGTCGCCCCACCATTTTGCTGTCAACGAAGGTCCGCATTTCCTTCCGTCTGGGTTGTTTTCAGGAGGCTCCTTATGTTCTTATTCAATGCTGGTGCTCAATTCTCCTCGTACTTAGAGGGACCCAGGATCCCTTCTGAAAAATGTTCCTGGTGCTTTGGCGGATGCCCTTCATAGCATTAGTGGATTTTAGTAATGCAAATTGACTGTGAGGCATTCCTCGTTTTGTTTACAGACACTAAACCTTCTACCCACGACTTTCTCTCGCTTTATGACAAACCATCCCAGCCAGCGGAAAACGGGTCCGGCGCAGGTAAGATACACGTTCTCGCATCCTTCCTTTTACCGTAATTGTGCCGAATTCTAGAATTGGGACGCTCGTAAGTAATCTTCGAAGTTTACGTTTCTAAACTAGATCCTCCGCGTCAGCCATGTTTGATACATGAGTAGCAAATTCGTTTCCTACGCATAGAGAACTCTAGAAATAGGATAGCTCTGACCTTGAAGGTTTTATTTCTGATATCCAGGCTTATCCTCTGCACTCACTACACATGATTTTCTGCAACCACTGGAACGGAATGGCGTGCGATCAACGTACAGAGACGGGCCCACGCCGCGAGAGAAACCTGCTAATACAATCCCAGCGCTACAATCTCGTCATTCCACTCCTGGTCCTGGTGAGCGGATGCACTCTGGAGTGTTGCCGAATTACGCCAGCATTCAAGTTCCTTATGCGGTGCCGCCAAACTCGATGATTCGGATGGTGGGCGAGGCGGAGGCCTTGCGTCAAAGTCGGGGGTACCCTGTGGCCACGCTTTCGTCGCGGGAGGATCACAGTGGGCCTCAGGAGTCTTTGAGAGGTGTGGAGGTCGCCGTGGATCCTGAAGCTGCTAATGGGCGAGGTTAGTGTCCCAGATATGCCCTTGTTTACTTTGTGATTTTGAGGTTATAGACCTGAAGATTTGAGCATCTTTGTATTGAAAATTCGATTATTGCTTGTATTCGACTGGCATAGTATTGCACTCAATCCTCTTCAATCTCACGACCTGGGAGCCCAAGTTTTTCAGTCCGACATGGTTTGAATGTGTGAGAAATGTGCTACTGTTCATATAGTGCAGCGAGTGTGCAGGATGTTCTAGAATGCCGTTGTAGAGAAGCTCATTATAACGAGGGTTGAGTGTACTTGTTCAGAGTCACAAGGACTCGCAAACTTTTGTTTTCTGACCTGTTTTCTGGTTCATGGCTGTGAGATTTCGTGTGTGTTTTATATTTCGTGTATGACTGAACTGATCGCCTTCTCTCTTTGTAATTGACAGAAAATCTCGCGTATTGGCCAGGAGTCCGGTTCAAATTTGGTATGCCATCAGATCTGACGTTTCCAGCAGGTATTCCAGCAGTCAAAACTACAGTTGAGAATGGACATCAGTCTATACCAGCTATGACCAAGTAAGCTTCAATTTCAAACTCTTCTATAAGTTTGTTTTCTCCACCCTTATAGTGGCGCTTCATGGTTGGTGTTCTAGATTCCTGTACATATGGAACCCATGTTGAATTTGGGATTGTGTTGGATTTGCAGGCAGTGGGCACAAGCGGCTCAAGGTATGCTGGAGGTTCCGAAACGCCCTGCGCGACCGCCATCGGAGGAGGACGATGATGAAGACGAAGACTCGTCTGAGCGAATGAAAGGAAGTCGGAAAGAGTCAATGTCACAAAAAGGTAGGTTTTGTGTCTTACAGAAGGCTTGGATGATGGGTGTCCCTTTTGTTTTCATTGAAGAAACCTATGCTCAACGTTTTGTTATTCCTGCCATTCTCAGGGGATGCTGCACAGAGAGTGGATTCTAAGAATGCCGATTTGAGGGCGTGTACGCCAAGGTCCAAGCATTCAGCCACGGAGCAGCGGAGGCGGAGTAAAATCAATGACAGGTTTCAAATGTTGCGAGATTTAGTTCCTCACAGTGATCAGAAGCGAGATAAAGCGTCCTTCTTACTTGAGGTAATTAATGAACTCACGAATGCAATGGATCATACTGTCTGTAGTTTCTAGTCCTTGTACGTGGGATTGTATGAGAGGTCTGTTTTCCTGTCGTCTATGTAATAGAATATCCAATTACAATATCCTAAATTTATATCAACACGATGCCGTCATTACTGAGTTTTCAGGCTCGTTCTGATTACAATGCCAGTTCACACATCCGCCAGAAGTCCAAAGATTCTCTCACCGTTTATGAAGTCTCCTTAACAAACTGTATCTGCTTGCAGGTTATTGAGTATATTCAAGTTCTTCAGGATAAGGTACGCAAGTTTGAAAATGTGGAGCAAGGACGGCATCAGGAAAGGCTGAAGTCCATGGTGTGGGATCTCTGCAAGGTGAGCGAATGTTCAAACCATCACTTTTTCTTAACCCAGAAAGGCCCAAATTAGGTCTCATTTTCTTCTTAGCAATTTCCAGTAAATCATGTGAGGACTCTGTGAATTTTTAAACCAGCACATGCCATGTATTTCACTGATATAAAATTATCATACCCCAATCGAATTCTATCATTTTCCGATCTATTCGGACCATTTTCAAATCCTCAGTTTAAGTGAAGCCCTAAGTTGTCCACTTCACTATTGTCAGTATCAATGTCTCATGTGTACGCATGATGTGCTCTATTTTGCAGCGAGGGGCGACAGGCTCAGGCGAAGAGATCTCACAGATCAATGCACTAGTATTTGCCAAGGACTTCGGTTCAGGAGTGAGTCCCGTAGACATTAAGCCTGCGACGGAAGTGAACGCAGCTCCCCGTTCCACCGAACAAGCGGGAGCACCGGTGTCGGAAGTTCGGTCGACTGTCGGCGTGAACACGCAGCAAGGCCCCAGCCGTCCTGCTTGCAGCATTCACAGTTGCGTTTCTTCATTAGAAGGGGAGAAAGAGAATGCGACTGCATTGACCGCACAACCGTTGCCAGTGGGAGTGCAGTCTCTGCAGCAGGCCATTCCGTTGCCTTATGCCTTGCCCATTGTGCCCTCGAAGGTACACGCCACAGCAGAAGACCTTACTCGTGTTGTTGAGTATTATTTTAAGTTAGTGTTGGTGTAACGCAAATGCTGTTAGCCTAACCCTTTGTGAGAAAGAATTCATGATTTTTAATTGACCACTTTGACTGATCGTACTGTGGAAAGTATAGTTTAAACGGGGAGAAGCTTTGTATCATTAGATTGAGTGAAGAACATTGCCTGTGTTGGTTCAAAAGAATAGTTATTTGAACAATCCAGAACATGAGGTGAAATATGGACTTCTTCGCTCTTAAAGGTTAATGTTAGTCTGATGTCGGTGTATTTAGCTTGATATTATAATAGCAGCTATTAAGTGGCCATCAAGTCAAGATCGATCTGATGTTCTACAAAATTGACATTAATTAGTTTTTTGATTCGAATGGGGTCTCTTTTGTTATACAGGATTACAGTCGAGGAGCACTTGCTTCCAACTCTCCAGCGAAAGAGAAGTTGAGTGATCCAGACACTGTGAGCTCCCTTGAAAACGGGTACAACCCGGGCTATGGTCGAGCTGCCACTCCAGATCACCAGTTTGAAGTGAGACCGCGATTTTCGCTTGCTAGCCAAGCTGACCAAATGACTACCCAGCAATCCAAGGCTGAGCCTCCGAGATCCGCCGCAACGTTTGCAGGTAGAATAGATGGAGCCCAAGCTCCAAGTGCCAGCACTCCTAGACAATCACCACTGTCGCAAGAGAAACAAGCGAGGCATCCGCAGTCGCAACAAAATGAGCATGGAACCCCCGGAGATGGATCTGCTGCTTCACCTGCGCAAGCTTTGCCTCGGATCCAAGGAGGGGTCATCAATGTCTCTTCTGTGTACTCCCAAGGGTAAGACTTAAATCCTAAACCTTAATCCCTTATCCCGTGTGCTTTAAACTGATTGCAAGTCCTGCAACGGTGTCTAGAATTGTACACCTTATCCTTTGATATCCTTGTGCTAAAGCACAACAGTATGTTGAACAGCTAAAGGACTGAGGAGTCATGGTTAAGAGTCTACCAATTTGGTTGATTATATTGTGAGTAACGTAATTCAGTGGGGTTCAAATTTTGTACCTTTAGAATCAATGCAGAACATTGTGTGTGCTGGTTCAAAGGATATGTAAATTTGGACAAAAGAAAGTTTTCATATGACACGCTGAAAATTGCTAAAAGGTTAACATGAGGCTCAATATAGGCTTCTTGGTCCTTTGGGGTTAAATGTCCTTGATTGTTTTTTGAGTGCTATATCTTTCAATGGCTTGGTAGCATTTTGTTGGTTGTTGGTTTTGGCCACCGAATTCAAAGACTAGAATTCTTTGCTTGTGCTGAGACTGTTAATTTTTCTTAAATTGGCAGGTTACTGGACACCTTGACACGAGCGTTACAGAGCTCTGGAGTGGACCTGAGTAAAGCAAATATTTCTGTCCAAATCGATCTTGGTCAGAATGCCACAGTCGCTGCTGCTGACACTTCAGTCAAGGTAAACAGTTATTCCTTTCTTTGCTCCAAATTCTAAAAGTCTTGTGGATTCAGTTGTGGCAGTTGACCTATGATTTTACCCGAATAGTCAAATGTGGCTGCTTCCATAGCTTCAGGAGTTGAAATAAATCAATTAGGAAGTTTTAAAAGTAACAAAACGTACCAATGGAAAGAAGAGATCACGCCCTGCATTTTGGAATAAGAGGAACTCTTTTTGAAGTTATTATAATTGGCAATTAGCTTTTAATGCATATTTCTATTTTCAGCTTGAGCAACTTCGGTGTGCCTGGCATATTGGTGAATTAAAAACTTGGTGCATACCCCGTTTTTTTAGCAGTATTCTGTGTCACTTTTCAAAGGAGCACATGTTTGGTGTCTAACGGTTGCCTTTTCTTTCTTTTTTAATCGATATCAGGTTGCTACAACACCCGAGTCTTCTGCCCAGAGTCATCAATCACAAGGAAGGACACGGCCATCACCTGCAGAGCCTGAACCGACTCTGAAAAGACCCAAGCTAGAGGCGCACTAGTCGCTAGCTCAGCTCGGGGTTTGAAAATTGAGGGTGGTGGTGTGTGTTTCAGAAAATTGTACCATACATGGTTTTGATTCACGTCTCTGGATTGTGATCAGTCTGATCCGAAGATTAGTTAGCATCTGGAGGCGTCTGGTAAATTTTCTGCGCAAAAAGAGTGGATTTTGCGTCTGGAGGATTGTAGATGAGGTTTTCATGGGGTATTATAGGATGTGTGTGTGTCGACACCCACCTGCAGGTCATTTACTAAAAACAGCATTGTAGCCATCTTCTTCAACAATCAGGAAGCATTTTCACTGATGGGAGTGGGTGTGGATGCATAGAAGAAGAAGAAAAAGTCGACGACGAAGAAGAAGACAGGAGTTGTAAGCTTTGTGCCATGGTGCTTGTGGCGTGCGCAGGTTAAGTTTCCCTGCTAATCTGTACAGTAGTTTTAGTTTCGCCAGACATGGGTTTTCCGAAGACGAGTAGCAGTTTCTGTGTATTGTTCTCACGAATGGTAGTGTTTTTTTTTTCACTTCGGGTGTTGATTATTCTTTGGTATTGGACTTTGTGTTTTTGGTGTAATGGTGGTCAACTTGTGTGCTCTTCAAACTGTCTTACGACTCTCTTTATTCTCAACATTTTGATGAAGGCACTGATAACTTGCAGTTATATGCTTTACGGAAATAATATGTGCTATTTGTAGTGTGCCTAAAGTTATTCAAGTAACTTTTAAAGGACAAGACTTGTCACCAAGGTACATTGTCAAAAATGATCTAATTTATGGACTAATAGGTGCATTCTTCATCTCTTTAGTATTGATAATTTGGAAAATTATTTATTCACTATGTTTTGGTTGTAGTATTACAAAGTTAAGGCTTAGTTTACACTTAATCTAAAGATGAGGGGCTGAAATTTTTGAAGCTATTGATCAGTTGAAAATGAGAATTCCTTGGAAAATGGATTGACACATGAAATGAGATATCATGGACAACATTATTTTTATTTGGATGACATCACTCTTGTCTAACCATTTTAGCCTATTAACCTAATTCCTTCAAAATATTCCCTAAAGTTGAAAGGACACAAGAGTTCTATTGTTCCAAATACTAGAAATGGTGGTCATGTGGGTCTGAGAAGGTCCAATTGCATGGAGCATATTTTTTCCCTATGTTGTAGAAAAAACTTCAAGTCTTGAACCTCAAAGAGGAGGTGAATCTAACTAAAATTTAGAGGGACCTCATTGAAATTTTTTAATTAATTTTTTTTAATATTTTAAATTTTAAATTATTTTTTGTCATTTCATGCCTTCTTGGACGTTTACACCAATCTACAAATCATGACCTTTATAGGACTAAGACATTTGAGCATGGTTCCCTTGGTTGGTGGGCCTATTTGAAAAGACATATCTATAACTACTTTCGGAAACTTCAAAGTACTTCTTTGTGCATTATGCGATTATATATGATTGAAATTATTTGCATTATTTGCATTATTTTTTAACTTCAAGGACTCAAAACATCCTCTTTGTTATAGTTTCAAAGTTAAATTGTCTTAGTTTATATTGGGTCTAGTTGGTAGGTGATTCAGCTCTTTTAGCATGTATTTTTTAGACTCATATGAACAAACTATGAATTTATAGGTGTACCTAAGATAAATCCTAGGCTCTCTAGTTTACAAACTATACATTGTAGGCAAGAAAGCATAGGAGTCAATTTTAGTATTAATATCAAAATTAAGTGTACTTCCCTTAGTTTGCAAGAAAGTGTGACTTTTGTTTTTTCCAATAAGCCAAAACATTTAATTTGGTGAATCTAATTTAATAAGTGCTTGAATCTTTAATTTTTAAATTTTTTGCATATTTTTTACTTGTATATTATTTATCTCAATTTCACCAAATTTAAAAAAAAAGGCAAGCATTGATTAGAAGTTGTGTGGTCAAAAAAGTGAAGCCCTTGTAACCTCTCTATTCATTGTCCATGTTTTGCACATTGGAGCATTGTTGGGGCTTTTAGTAAAAGTACCTATTCTTGATAAGTGAAGCATTTTAGCCTATGCAATATGAGAAATTTGTAAAGAAACTGAACTCAATGTGTGCAAACATAAGGATGAAGAATGCAAATTTTTCTCCAAAGAATGAGTATTTTATTCAATATAAATGTGGAATTTTCAGTTGAACCCATTCCGATCTCATACTCACCTATTTTGATTAGTTTTGGCACTTCTCCCTCTGCAAGGAGGGAAGAGAGAGGAGTGGATGAGGAGGTACAAACAAAGAATCTTTCTCAATGAATAGTGCATCCAACTATTGTCTACAATAGGTCAGCCTAAGAAATGATAGGAGGGTGTCTGAAATAGGTGTTTCTTCTATAAGTTGAGCAAACCATGTGATTTTGACCTACAACATTGTTCAACACGGTTTATGAAGTGCCAGTTTCTCTGTCGATGGAGCATCTGCTTTCTTCCCTGCCATGGAGGTCAGGTAGATTGTCCAGATGAACGAGCAGCAATTGTTGAAAAACACCTACACGTGACACAATTTCAATCCTGTCTTAGCAATGCTGCTGGTAAGTAGAGCATGACTTGCCCTCAAATCTGTGCTTCAAGCTCAGGCCGTGGATATTCTTTTATCATCATAAAGAAATCAAAGACAGTGAGGAACAACCTGAAGATGAACAGGAACGTAACGAAATGTGACAAAATCGAGAGGAGGCCAGTACATGGCTCCGCTTTTCCAAGTCGGCCACAAGTCACGCTTGATTTTTTCAATGGCTTGATCGACACTTTCCCCTGTAAGTAACCACCATTCCATGCCCAACTTATTCATCAAGATTGACGAGACTTTCACAATTTCAAATGGTTACATGCAAATTAAATCGAATTGTATATTCAATCTGTGACATCAAACTACACGGTAGTACACAGGAAACTCATATTCAGTTCCCGGTGTTAAAATTCCCAGTGAGTCCCACTTTTCCCTGTGTGTCGTACACTGGAAACACCGGGAAAACACCGGGGAAAGTGGGACTCACCAGGAAATTTACCACCGGGAACTGAATATGAGACCCCTGTGGTAAGATGTTTGGACGGGACCCATGATTGAGGCTCACTGCATATGGTTTGAGATCGAATTGCAAACCTTGAAGGAAAGAGTTGACAGCAAAGAAAGCGCTGTTGACAACCGGAGATGCAACAATTTGTCCAGCGAGGACTTTCTTGATGGAACTGGCAATATCGGTGTTGGGCAATATCCTCTGCATGAGGTTGAACCACATGTGAAGAATGGGTGCGCTGAAAAATGCGCCAATCCCCAGCATCCGCAGCGTCCGCATCTTGTCCCAATCTTGCTTCGACTCACCTTCTTTTAATGTCATGTTGGCAAGATACTGCAAGATCAAGTTTCGTATTGCGTCGGATTTAATTCCATCCAAAAATCAAAACTTAGGTATTTGCTAATGTGAAAAATCCAATTACATCAACAGTTGAATTTGTTTTTTGTGAACATGCAATTTCAATTGCATCAAAAGCCGAACTTAGATATCTGCAAATATGCAACTTCCGATGTATGAGAAATCGACTTCGGTATTCGCTAATATGCAACTTCAGTCTCATGAAATTGTTGCATGGGCTTTTCCTTATTCCAATGATACTAAAATTTGAGCAATT
Source organism: Climacium dendroides (assembly GCA_950106755.1). NCBI lineage: Eukaryota > Viridiplantae > Streptophyta > Bryopsida > Hypnales > Climaciaceae > Climacium > Climacium dendroides. The sequence continues at coordinate 27,056,326 of OX467089.1, read as the reverse complement.
CTTAACTTCACTCAAATTATTCAAAGCTAATTCAGAAAACCAAGGAGATAACCTGAATCCATGAACTAAAAATCACCTCAAGCTTGGAAGAGTTCTCTCAATAGAAGCTCAGAGGAACCTAGGAATTTAACCTCTACACTTCTATGGTAGCTTCCATATCTATAGGAGTTGCAGCAAATCATTTAGATAGCTTCAATGAAAGTAACAGAATGCACCAAGAGAAAGAAGAAATCATACCCTACATTTTATAGCAGTAGAATAATAAGTAGTGAACGGTACAAAAAATCTACTTATTTTGAATAGTAGTGCAGTTATAATAATTCGTTCAGGCCCGCAGGGGTTACCACCATCGCTAAGAGTAACGTACTTGGGCTGTCATGTCTGCAAACGCAAGAATATTGGCAGCCGTGACGCTCTTAGTGGGAAGAGGATATTTGTTGAGCATCCGCAAGTACCACGCTATGAATCCCGAGGGCGGTGTTCCTGAGGCAGCGGAAGTGGTACCAGTAGCCAAGCCTCGCAAACCTCCGAAAGAGAGCGTAGCCAATGGAACTTTCTCGAAATTCTTTCTGATAGAAGGCGTACTGGGTAGGGGAAACCGGACGTGTTGATGCCATAGTGGCAATGCAGGGATGTTATTGTTCTTGCCGTGGAAAACAATCTTTGCAGAATTATAATACTGGCCGAGATGAAGATGATGACCTCCACTGACTGATCTTCTTAGATTGACCACCAATCTGAGCATGCTGAGGGGCCGGTTTTCTGCAGCAAGCTCATCTCCAGCAGTGGTTGCAAATTATGGCACAATTTCACGCACACTTTCAAAAGGATGGGATGTCTGTCTGTGTATACACCGTTGCAGAATTTTGTGTGTTTGGGGGAAGACGAAGCAGGATGTTGATGACTGAGCTTCAATGGAGGTGCAGTGCATGCAAGCAATGTCAGTGGAAACAACAGAAACTGTTCTTTGTGCTATTTGTAATTAAAGCTTGGTCTTGCTAACTACCTGCCTTTCAGAGAAAACCTAACTTAACCACCTACCACATCACTAATCAGGGTTCAACAGAGTTACCGTACACTCAATTCAGCACACATGGTGATAGATAGGTCTAAGAAATATTTAGTGGCAAGCTCCACTCACATCTGTACATGTATCAGTGGCAGTTGTAGAAAGAGAAGTTGCTTGCAATTCTTGCAATATCACCACCAAGATTAGAGACAGTTTCCAAGTGGGGGTACATTGGTGTCCGAGAATGGAAACACAGTGCAATGAAGTATCCACAAGGAGACAGAAGTTCTATGCAGCAGAATTGTCTTGGTCCTGCATTATAGTCTTTAAAAACACGATAGCAAGTAGTTGCAAGGTCTAATTGCTTTGCTTGGCACATGTCACCTTCCTTGGTGCCACAGTGTGGATTGATCTAGAATGAGCATTGCATAAGATGTACTATGAATTATATTTGTCAAGTACAAAGCAAATGAGGTTGTGCAACTTACACTCGAAACAGTGGATATGCTTTATAACTAGAGTTTTGATTTGGGGCAGTAGTAACTGAGCAGTTCTACAAAGCCCTATCCAAAGCATAACTGACCGTAATTCATTTATAACTACGGGTCAGTGCCACTTTTTTTCAACATTATCTTAAACTCTACTCAAGCTGCTTCGTAGAAATCGTGATTTTATTAGGGTCTTTGAAGAGCATCCTGAAGTCAAACTTGAAAATCTTCTGTGAAGCTCTTCAAGCATCAAGCTTGACTTAAGAGTGCTGGAATGAGTGTCACAACAGAAGCCTCATTGCGGGAGATTATGGGACTCATATGAAATCGCATAAAGCTGAATTTTTGGGAGTGCAAATGACATCCCTCGGGTTTAGAGTTCCAGACCCTCGATCGTGCAAACCAACCAATCCATGTTGCAGTAAGAATCGATATTCAAATCCTGGTCTGAACGCAGATATGGACTCCAAGCTTCCTCGCCAGTAATTGCAAAGAGGCTCGTAAAGAGTAGACTATAAAGGATTGTTGTGCAGATTGCGGACTCCAAACAAACTGATGAAACTCTGCTTGCGATCGACAAACTGATCAAAACAGTTGTCAATTAGGGTAAAGGCTCACACATTTCACACGTCACCGTCGTCCACCATAGTCCAGTCGGCCTCCTGCGAGCTGGATTCCGAGTGCTCAACATCGGACCAGCTTTCCTCGCTAAGAACGGATCCCCACCTTCTAGCGAAATGAGTCTCCGAGAAGTCTGAACCTTCCACGGCATTCTCGTAGATCCCGAACTCTCTGTGGAATGCCTCTTCAATGCCAGGAATGACATCTGCGCCATCGCCAGTCACGATTGCGCCACTCGCAAGCTCGACTGCCATGGCCGTCGTCTCCTCCATCTCCCGATTCACCCTTACAACTCCGTGCATTCTCGAAAAGGCAGCGTCGATCACGCCATTCACAGTGGCAACGTAAATCCTCACGTCGTCATGACGAACTTGGTCATCCATTTCATGACCCATTAGGTCACGAAGTGAAGAAATGTGAAGTTTTTTCAGCGAGGGCTGGAGGTGGAATTCCGCGAGGGAAGGGTTGTTGAGCACGTCGACTGCGAGGCGCTTGTACCTGCCCATGCGCTTGGAGCGAGACTTCTCGACGGGGTGGTCGCGGCAGCTGCGGCATCGCGTCTTTCCCGACCAGCAACGGCCAGTGACGCGGCTGTTGCTGGTGGGCTTTCCTCGCACGCGACCCTCCCGCCTCATGGCGATGGCTTGCGCTTCTCTACTTGCTTTGCAGTTCTCAGAATTACCAAATGACGCAAGCTTACGACCACTTCAATCTCTGAACCCAAAAGCGAAATTGCGACCACTTCAATCTTCTAATTTTACAAGTGAGAATGTGAACACTTCGATCTTTCTAATCATCAAGTGAGGATGCGACCCCTTGAGCGACCACCTCAATCTTCGATTCAACAGGCGAGAATGCGAACACTTCAGCCTTCTAATTTACAAGTGAAAATGAACTCTGTATTGATCGAGCTAAGAAACTGCTTCATGTCTTGGGGCTATTTTTCTACGCTACTATACCGATTTCGATGGAAATTGAGGGTTGATTTATAGTGGCAAATGAAGTTGCTTGGGCAGCAAGCTTGGGGCTTCCTCAAGAGCGGCGTTGTCTGCATCCGAGTCATTTGAGCATAGTGTTTTTTCTATGCACGAGTTTTCGCTAGTTGGCTACAACCAAATGACGTTGGCTATATTTTGTGTAAGAAATTTTCATTTTTTTCAGTCAAATTACCCAGATGTCACATAAGTAATGAAGAAATAGCTGACTACGTCTCCAAAATGATTAAAAAAATCACTGTTTGAGAATTTGGAAGTATTACCGACAAACAGAGGCTTGAGGATTGTGGCCGTTTGAAGATTGGAAGCTGGTCTCCGTTTGGCAAACTTGGAAGGCAAGATTTGTGATTCAATTCAGAGTTGGAGTATCCAGATTATAGACAAAGTCAGCAGGCTGGGAACTGGCTACTTTAACCCCGGAAAGTTGTGACTGCTCAAGGTTGTTACCAAAATACTACGATTATTGGATCAATAGGTGCATTTTTCGTTTCTATAGTTAATAAGAATCCATCCATCTGACTTTTAACTTTTCAAGTTTGCAATGTTCTTACAAGGGTTAACCTTGAAACATTTCATAAGCTAAAAAGTGGTCAATGAATGATTTTCTAGATTATTGTAAAAATCAACAATGTACCTATTGGTCCAAAAATCAAATCATTTTTGACAAAGAACTTTGGTAATAGGTTTGTTCCTTTTAACCCCTAAAGTCCCAAGGCCTTTTTTCTTTCAAAAAACACTCAAAATGTCATTTCTATTGCAAGGTACAAAACTATTCAATTTTTTATTTTGGGAGCATATCTAACCGTAGGATTTTGTACTAGACTATTATAAGACTGTATAGTAGGAATTTCATAAACATTGACCGAGTAGATTTTAAGATATTTATGTTTAAAGTGAAGAAAACAAGTTTTTTTGCACATTTCGTGACTAGATTTTTTGGCTTTGAATCTCCTTATATCAAAAAATTTATACTATTGAGTTTGAGGTTAAAAAAATTTTATGCTGAAAAATTTGAGTTGAGAGTTGGGAAAAAAAATTCAAAAAGAAAAACACTTGATTTTCATTCATTAAAAAATTGCTAAGTAGAAGGTTCAAGATTCAACAAAAAACTAAATTATTAATAGCTCTAAGATGGAATTGAAACACCATAATCCCAATAGTGAGATTGTTCTTGCAAGCAAATTTAACCTTATCAAACAATTTTTTGGAAAAATTGTGAAACTTGCATTTAGAAATGAATCGCATAAGTTATTTTTTCAAGAAGATGCTTAGATTGCTTGAAAAATACAATTGTTCATAACTTTCACATCACTAATCCAAATAGAATGAATCAAAGCTTCAAGTATAGACAAAAATAAGATTTGTAAGGAAAAAATATTTAAAATTTTATTTTAGTTTTTTGTGAATTTGTTTTTCTATCCATTGAAGTGAAAATTCTATTTAACATAGCATAACTTTTGCTCGCAGGCACCAATTGAAATAAAAATCATATTTCCACAAAGATAATGATTTTTTCTATCTTTTGAGAAAGTTTTAAAGAAAATCACCAAAAATTGAGGTCATAGGAACCTGCCCAAACTCCTAAATGTCCTTCAAGGGGACACTTGGGACTTTAGGGGTTAAGGTTAAGATCAAGAAAAATGGGTGACAAACTAGATGAAATAGCCAAAATTTTCCCCTCAAAAATATTAGATTTGCCAACATTTGGATGAAATTATAAGTAACAAATAATTTTGTGGATGAACATACATATGTGAATGATCAAATCCATTTTTTCCTTATCTACATGCATATCAAGGTGCAAGTTGCTCTACCAATACATTATTTAACAAAAAAATTTATTGAGCTAAATTAGCTAGCTAATGTTGTGGTTCAAGACATGACAATTGTTAAACTAATAGCATTCAAAAAAACACTTTTTTGGACCCTACTAAGTGAGTGGTCCAAATGATGGATTTTTGTTAAAGAATTAAAGAAAGAATACCTTCCTTAAGAAGAAACCAACCCTAAATTTCTTGACACTCATATAATGCACTGAAAAAAAACAAGCAGCCTACCTGGCCCTTTGCCTCAAAAAAATCTATGACTATCGATGTGTTTTGCAGAAATTTAAGGCCCCCTTCCATGCCATTGATTATAAATTCACAAGAAAATTTGTAGTGCAAATTCCTACCGTTGATCTCCAAATCGACCCTTCCCAATGTTGTCAATCTAAAAAGAGAGCAAATTTTTTTTCACCGTCAATGGCCACAGGCAAAATATCTGAGTTGTTTGTAGTGTTAGGGTTCGGCTCCCTAAGAGTCGGCTTTGCCTTTGTGCGATGTACTTTGCGCGATGAGCTTAGTGTAATGTGTGTTTGATTTGATTTGCAGTTCTCTCATACATTGCATTTTAGGTTTTTCTTCTGCAATGGTTGAATTGCGGAGGACCACAACTCATGAAGCCACCATTCGACTCTCCGAATCAAGAACTTTGAGTCCTGCTACACTTTCATTTCTAAGATGGTTTGTAAGATGGAATTTAGGAGCAAATAGTGTGGGGAGACAAACGCGAAGGTGAATTGGATGTTTGTTGGGTTTTATTTGATTTTTGGGTGTTGGGAGGTTTAGAGATATGGGTTGGTTGGTTTTAGGGTGGGTTTTGATGTTTTTTTTGTACAATAGGAGTTGAGCATGAAGATTGAATGTTTGTAGATAATGCAAGCGTAGGTGAATTAGATGTTGGGTTTGGTTTGATTTTGGGGTTTCAAAGGTTCCAGGTTTGGGGGTTGTTGGTTTTAGTATAGTGTTCAATTGCTGGGATTTGATTTTTGAGATTAGATTGAATCTAACTCTTGATTTTGTAGGTAGGATTGCAGGTAGGAGGATTACTAGGTTTCACAAGTTTGGCAACACTTAGAAGTAGTTTAGCGGCACAGCATAGAGGTACTAGCATTAGTATAATTTGCCATTTGAGGCATTTGTGTCACTTGTGTGATGCAAGAAACAAATTTTCTTGGAGTATGTTTCTTCATTACCTTTCTCAATGGACTTCCTGTTTTTGCTTCTCAATGCTTGTGTAGAGTTTGATAGTTTCCTTTTTGTTTCGTTTGAGCAAGGTTTTAGTAAGCCATTCCTATCTCACATCTTGTGTCTCCTATGCCTCAAGTTCTTAAAGGGTCTGCATGTATAGGCAAAGGCAAAATGAAATTTGGAGACACTCACGGAACTCAACTGCCTGCACTTTCAGTGCAACCATGTCCTTCTCAAGAACTACTTATTCTACAACAGGCTTGTACTTCTGAGATGCCTACTCCTTCAAAAACTCAAAAACCCTCTACTTTAGCTTCAAAACTGAAGGCTGTGAGCAATCCTCTAATTAAAAAAATTATTTTTCCAAAGGCCACCCCTCCCAAAAAACCTTGTACTCAAGCTCCTATTCCACCCAAAGAAATCGATGTGAATGTCACAATTTTTGTGGGTAGTGATGATGTACCCATTGGACTTTTTGAAAAGGTTGATGAATTTCTTCAAAAAGAATGTATATCAGGCCTTTGTTCCATCGAACGTGGTAGTGACTTACTTAGACACCATTTGCAGATGGTGTATAGACTTCTCATATCTTCTGTTGCCATTGTCAGCAAAACTTTTAAACAGTACCTTGGATGGAATGATCCAAAGAAAGCTCTAGCAGGGCACCACATCCTAACTAAGGTTCTTCATAATATAGTCCGTGGAGATGCAAGATGTCACACAAATCTTTTTTGAGCATACCAACCCCAACTCTTGGCTAACTAACCTAGGTCGGCAGTTTCTTGTTGCAGAGCTTGATGAGGCATGTGAAGGTGCAATCCATGAGTATGATATTCTAGGTATTTTCCAAGCTCCTTTACCTTTTTCTTTTTTTCTTTCTCTACTACCTTGCCTTCATCTTTGTTTCATGTCCTCTTCGCTCATGTTTTTCTTTCTTTCTTGTGATTTTTTCTCGCAAGTGACATACTTGTACCACCGGTTCATGAACCAATCATTGTTCTTGACACATCTCAAGACGACTTGCTTCCCCACGAAGACATCGTGGGAACAAAATCACATCACACACTTACTACAAGCTATCCATTTATGTTTATTCCAATGGTGTACAGAGATCGCAATGTTACAAATGACCTCACAGTGTAGTTTTTGGCATAGAGATCTTTGTACAATTCATATGATTTTGACAAAACGCTTACTTTGGGAGCAGGATTTTGACAAAGCGCTTACTTTGGGAGCAGGATTTTGACAAAGTGGTTACTTTGGGAGCGATTTTGACAAAGCACTTACTTTGGGAGCACGCATATTGAATGTTTTTGTTTATAAGAAAACTCAAGATTTCAATATGTTGAATTCAAGATTTTTTTCTAAGTCTCAAGATAAAGAGCCTCAACGAGATCTTGAACTTGAGTTTTCTTTGTCACTGCTTTAAGGAGTTGTTGTGTGGCTAGTATGGCCTTAGCATGAGCCAATTCATTCTCCTAAATTGTTGATTTAAAATTGAACTTTAGGCTAATATTTAAATAATATTTTTGAAAAAAATTATTTCAAGTAAATGTACAAGGAATAGCATAAGCGTATCCATGAAAAACTAATTAATAGTAGAGAACTATGAATGTTGGTTGGTGTGGCTCAATTTTTTCTTTTGACATTGCTTTCAACAATTGATAAATAATGTAACTACACCTAAAGTCATTCAAACAAGCATCTGAGCATGTTTGGTTTTATTAAACTATCTAAATTTTTGTTGAATCTTATTTTGAATCGAGGAAATTTTAAGATCTCTTAAAATACATATTTTTGGAGATCCCATGAATTAACTATGAATTTTCAAAGTGCTAAAAATAAACATATCCAAATCTAATCCTAGGCTCTAATGAATTCATAGGCACCATACAATGTTGGCAAGAATTTGTAGGGGTTGATTTTGTAAACAAGGCAATTAGAATAGGCGCTAGTAATTTCCTTAGTAAATATCTGCATGCCATTGCTTGTTCTTCTTTAAAGCAGCTCGCTTCATCTCCCAATTTTTCCCCCGAGATTCCACGACTCTTTTGAACATGCTTTGGATACATGGCATCATTTCCTTGTGTCCACAAAAGTAGATGTGGGCACCGTTGTCCAACAAATCAAGTACACATTCACTATACTCTTCCATTTTGTCTTGCACATATAACTTTCCACCACTATAATTGATTTGCTCACGACTTAGAGCAATGTCATATCTAAATTTTGTTGGATACTCTTTCATGTATTTCAAAAATTCATCATGATAAAGAAGACTATCTGTGGTTGCAACCCTTGTTAAGAGCCAAGCAAGACCATTGAGTTTAAAACTAGTGTCTTCCATAAACACCGCAAATAAGCCTTGAATGGTGCAATGCCAGTCTCGATGGCAACCATGATGCAAGTAGGAGCAGGATTTTCTTTGGGTAAGATCAACGTCTTACCAAAAGGTCCAACAATTTGGATCTTGTCTCCAAGCATAGAGTCACACAAAAAATTGTTACAAATTCCTTTCTTTGCGAGATCTTCCCTTCCTGTCTTAGGATCCAAGTACACCACCCTTGTCACGCCCCTATCTACTTGGGGTGCCCAAATGAACCTTAGTGCGCAAGGGGGGGACCTTGGGGATGACTTCCCAAGCCTTGCAATAGACTAGGTAGGGAGAATGAAGAGACTCCCGATCAAACAGGGCGCAATAGCGCCCTGGTTTTGAAGTGGACATGAGAGTGTCACAAATTCTTGAAAAGATCTTGACAATACGCTTCTAATGGCGCAAAGAACGCACAATTTGGAGTTGTGAGCAAAAAGTTATGGTCGCTCAAAGTTGACCGGGTCCCGGTGGCATCGGGACACTTGAGGGTTAGGTGTGAAGGGTTCCCAATGAATCCCACAACAAAGTATGGCATGTGGCATATCATTGGAAAACTATGAACACAAGGAACCTAGAATGACAAGCATTACAAGGTTCTAAGACATGAGTCAAAAGTTATGGCCAAAAGAAGAGCCGTAGTGAAGGCGTGACGCCTCCCCCGGTGCTTCCGAATGTTTAGAGGGCCATAACTTTGCGAGTATTTGTCCAAATGGGTCGAGTGAGCAGTCCATCGGCATCTACTCGTCTCGTAGATGTCTAAAATGGGATCGTATATTGGATTTGGAGCTCTGAGCGCAAAGTTACGCCAGTTGGAAGTTTGGGAGTCTAAATGGTGACGTAACTTGGCGATTTGTGTTGGAAGTGGGTGGTCTTCCACAACCCAAGGTTATACAAGGACTTCCTTCGACCTAGGACGGGGGGTCTGCCGAATACTATAGAGAGTACTATAGGAGGGGTTGGTCTCCCTCCTCACTTCCTCTTGAAGCCTTGATGAGTCCCAATGACTCATGGTTGGTGGTGGTGACTTCACCACCACTTCAAGGCACCATGGGACACTTGTGTGTGTCCCGTGGCATTGGTTGGATGGAGTCCCGCTCCTTGCTAGGCCTCCTTGGATGTGTCCCGAGTTGTGAGCGCCGGTTACCTCTAGTGGATGAGTAGCAAATGCAAAAAGGGCTAGCATGGAGTGGGGTGACACTCAAGGGCGGTTAGGACCATGGTGAGTAGTGCCACCATGGGTCCTTGCACATTAAGGTGAAAGTGCCACCCCATGTTACTAAGTGACATGCCCGGTGTCACGATGGGAGTGTGTGCTAGTAGTCCCGGTGACTGGGACTTGGCAAACTGAGTTGGAAATGGGACTAACACTGTGGGTGCTTGGCATGTGCAGTATTAGGCAGTTGGTGACCAAGTGACGCTGTAAGTGGACTGGGGTGAACCTAGTGAGCTGCTGGGAGCTGTTAGGTGTCATTTGGGTCGCGACAACCCTTCCAACACATAAGCTTGCCAATTGACCATCAAAATTGTCTCCATACCTTGTTGACGCTAGGAAATAGAAGCGGATAGAATTCTGTTTGCTAGGCTTATTGGGATTTTCACTTGGTGGAATGATGCCATAGCTTTGACCCTCCCAATAAGGTACATTACCTCCATGATCAATGACAATGTGATATGTCTCTCTAGGAGCTTTAGGACCTGAAATTTGCTCTATTGACTTAATTGTGCTGATGTGGGGTTCTTTTCTTTTAAACAAATGTATTGGAGGTTCTAATGAGGCTTCAAGAGATGTTGGTGAGGTGGTAATTTTGGCATTGAAAGTGTTGGTTGACATCATATAGGTCTTCATGAAAAGATTCTTCAATAGACCCCCTACTTTGTTTTGTAATTTCATATTGTTATATAGCCTATTAGTCTCAAAGCCTACTCTGTCTTGAATTATTAATGATTTATCCTCCAAACCTTATAAATGATTGTTTTCAATTGTCATTGCCACTGCTTGTCTGCTTGTACATCTAGCTACCGATTTTTTTCAAATTTAGGAAAAAAAGAAATAGACCTTTGAAATGCAAAAAGACGAGTAGCACAAGAGTTTATTTTCATCTTGATAAGCTTTATAAGAGCCTTTATTCATGACTTTAGTTTATTCAAGTTTCTTTTAAAGAATAAAGTTATATATCTAAGTTTATATACTTGTAATCACTACAAGAGAAAGGGGTGTTTAGTAGTATAGTCTTTAAGTAATGACCTATAAGGAGTTTCTTAAGTAAAATTTTATTAAAAATAAATGTATTTTCAGTATAATTTTACTTAAGAGACTTCTTATAGGTCATTACTTAAAATACCATATTACTAAGACTATACTTAAAACACCTTTTCTCTTGTAGTGAATCTAAAAGAACTTAAAACAAAAGGAACTTGTACAAAAAGTAAAAGAAGATAATATTGCAAGTAAAATGTACTTATACATGATAAACAAAAGGTATTTAATCTAAAAGTAAAAGAGAATTTAGACCTTTCTTAATGTTTTCAAAATGGTTAGATTGCTAAGATAACTAACACCTCATTGAAACCCATTAAAATTTTTTTTTTATAGAGAATCATTCCAAATCAAATGTTATATATATATATAAAACCGATAATCAAAATGAATATAAAAACTAAAGCTTCAATGAAAGCAAATAGGCCTAATTCATTAAAACTCATGGCCCAAGGATAAAGAAAAACTATTTCTATATCGAAAATAACAAAAACTAGAGCGAACATATAATAGCGAATTTGAAACTAAATCCAAGCATCACCCATTGGTTTTATACCTGATTATATATATATATATATATATATATATATATATATATATATATATATATATATATATATATATATATATATATATAATAAATTCCCTCAATTACAAGCATTGTGATACTAGAGCACAATATTGTGTAGATTTCATGCCTTGGACTTGGATAATCAAATGTAAATTTGTGAAAAATATTTGTTTTTTTAATATAGAATAGCTATCTAATGAAGAATATCAAATGAAGAATGAAATATAGCTATTCACGAAAAGTGAGCTCTAGCATTGGTATTTAATGTTATGAAATTTATTGATAGTTACGTTATGTAAGTTTATTTAAATTTATTGATATCCATCAACATAGCTAGTTGTGAATAAGACTATTTGTTTTATTTTAGGGTAAAGAGTATCTATTGCATTTGCTTGTAGTTAATATGTTAAAAGTTTTGGTCAATTTGGTGCAAACATGATTGTATAGGATTGGATGGCATGTAGGTTGCAATTCTAAAGGTTTGAAAAACGCATGGAAAACAAACTTTAAAACTTAATTGAGTTGATGCATTTCAAACTTTTGAAGTTCTTTGCATGCTTTTCAATATTAAGTAGATAAAGGTTTTATACCCTTGGGTTGAGAGAATCAAATGCCACTTTTGGGTAATGTCATAAAGCATTTGATGAAAGGGCATATATTGTGAAGGTTTTGTTTGACTTGGTCCTATACTTAGGACATGAGATATTGGTTTTCAAAATATTATATTTTCACGTGTATTTTCATGAAAATGGAATAAACCTGAATAAATTTTATCTTATTTATTCTAAGACTAGAATTAAGTAAAAATAGATTTAATTTCACTAGTATATTTTTAAATTTAAAATAGAAAGTAGAACAAAAATCACTAATTTTACAAAGACTGTGACAAACCACAACAAGACGTGTGGGCCCCAAAGTATCTCCTCTAAAAATAATATTATATGTTTAATTTATAGCAAAAGCCAAAAATCAAGGAGACATCTTGGAATGAAGTCTAGGTAAAATAAAAAAATCAAGGAGATGCAAAATTAGGGTATAAGCAATGTGTTGGCACACACACTCAAAATAGCAAGAATCTTTAGAAAAAACAAACAAAATGCATCATGTCTCGGTGCTAGCAAGAAAAAAGCATGAAGTTGAATTCAATGAATATCATTAGGAAAAATTTCAGTCATCAAAGAGGCCGCGAGTTTTGCACCCTTGTGGTGCAATTATAGAAATAAATAAAAATAAGAATTTTATTTTATTTAAAAAAAATTGAAATCTGGTATGGCACTATTGGTCACCACATCAAATTGGCTATTTTTTTACTATTTTTTTTCAAGAATTTTCATTTTTTTTTCATTTGCACTGCAAGGGTATGAGTGAATTTCACCGTGAGGCAAAATCCATCCACAAAGTTGGGCTAGAAGGAGTGTATGGGACCCTAAATCTAAATGCCTCCAAGCAATGGACTCCTATCATTTTTTGGTAAATTTTTAATTAAATGACCCTAAGTGAAGGGAAGGCAATACTCCTAAATCACCTAATTGTGTGTCTAAAAAGCCATAAATTGCCCTAAGACATGCTCTAAGGAGTTAGGGCAACCTCCTAGACCAAAATCTCAACCAAACTCTCTAATTTGGACCCAAAATGGGCCAAATGGGGTCCAAAAAACTAAATACAGCACATACCATCCCCCAAATGCCCAACTTCTACCATGCATTGACCTTGTACTCTTTTTAAGGTTCCTAGATCCATACTAACCTTCACCCCCTCCTTTTAGGCAATTAATGGTTTACTTCTATTTCCTCATTCACATCCCAACCCTAATTTTACCCCAATTTGGGCAACACTTCCACACTTGCCCTAAAACCCTAAAAATCAAATTGAAACATTCATGCATTCATTTTTAGACCCCCAAAATCACATAGTTCAAAAGAAATCAACATGTTCATAGAAGATGCAATGAAAATTGCAAGTCAAACAAGTACAAGCTTAAGAAATGTAACCTCGAAGTCCATTGAAAACCAACTGCCACTACAATGGTCAACCCATCTTTGTCCTTGCTTTGATTGTAGCAAGCCTAGGCTTTTTGAAAGGTTGGCTTCATGATCTACCACCCCTCCAAATTTCAGCCTCATTACAACTACTTTCCATTGAATATCACCCCCTGAAGTTGGCAGTCTTGGTCGCCATTAGTAGCTAACACTCTCGAAGTAAAATCCCCGTCGTATCTTTGTCCTTGCTTTGATTGTAGTGAGCCTAGGCTTTTTGAAAAGATGGCTTCATGATCTACCACCCCTCCTAATTTCAACCTCATCGCAGCTACTGTTTGTAGAATATCACCCCCCAAAGTTGGCAATCTTGGCCGCTATTGACAGCTATTTAACACCCTCACACTCAAACTCTACTTTTCCACCCAATTGCTCTCACAATAAGTGAAAACCTACTCGACAAATTGCCTACAATCATACCCTAACTCATTTCAATCCTTTTCCTATCCTTTTTTGTTCATTCTTCTCTCACATTTTTCCCAAAACTCCCAACACACATGGACGCCCAAAAAACACAAGAGGGAGAGAGAGAGAGTAAGGAGAGTGAGTTCCTAACCCTAATTTCCCTATTATTCCAACTTCCTAACTAACTAACACTCCTAATCACTTTCATCCATTACTAATTTACTGAAAAATCATTTAATTACTATTCTTTGCCTAATTTAGTGCTTCTAATCTTCTATCCCTATGTTAATGTTTTCCTAGTAATCTAAGTTTACTAACATCCTTTGTGCTTTTCATGTTTATTCTTTTTTAGTAGTTTTAAATTCATATTTAGACTCATTTACAACTTCACATCTTTGTTTTTACTTCACTTTTGTTTTTTTAACCTTTTATATTTTCTTAGTTTGTATTTTTGATCTAGTTTTTTTTCCTATGCAATAAAAGCCTTCTAACTAATGGTTATAGTCATCATACTACTGAAATCATAACTCCCTCTGTAATATCTCAAATGCTACCATTAATACTAGGGTCTCGTGCTTGCTATGCTACGCATTCATTGTACCACATATTAGTAAAAATTTGATATATTTGAATAGAATGCATGATAATGATTTTAATAAGTCTTTTAAAATAATTATTTTAATTATTTTATAAAAATATTTCCAATCATGATACGTAGAAATCATATTTTCACACAATGTGATATTATTGAAATAGAGTAGCAATTCACAATCACCTTTGTAATATCACTTTTTACAAAAAATGATATTATAGAAATAATATAGTCATTGCAATTGAGGTGATTGTCACGTGAGGTGACATCGTAGCCACATGGCATCTAGATGTAGTGTTAGGTGGACTTTTTGGAGAGTTTACCTTAGTAGGGATGGATTTCATTCACTTGTTATAGTTCATCCACCTTAGGGTTTGAAGCTTAAGGTGGAGAGAGTTCCTTGACTTGGCATTCTTATCAAGTCAAGTTTTGTGAGTGGTTTTGAGAGGATTGTTGTGTTTTGAGAGGATTGTTGTGTTTTGGAAGCTTGCTTGGAGGTGGTGTTTATCACTTAGTAAAGATTCCTACTTCTTCTCTCACGCTTGCATTCTTGGATTCTCCCTTTGTGAAGTGAGAGCCGCTTGACTTGTGTGAGTAGATTAGTTTGTTTCTCACTTGACAAGAATGTCTCTTCTTCAAATTTGTGGTGGAGCAAAGCATTGGAGTGGAGATTAAACGAATTCTTTGAGTGTGGCTCGTACGTGGAGGTACTCTCTAGTGTTTGCAAGCAATTTGTGGTGTATATTGAGTGATTGGAAGAGGTGGAGAGAACTTGAAAGGTTGTGTGTTTGTTGCACATTCTAGCTTTGTTTTGCTATGGTATTTTAGATGTTGATTGTGGCACTCGATCTATTGTGTAGAACGATCTTTGTTTATACGACATGATATTAAAGAGGATCAATATGGTGATGTTATAAAGGTAGCAATTCCATTGCTTTTCTTGACTTTATACTTCTTTTGCATTTCACACAAAAAAAAATTTGAAAAATTAAATTTTTTTCCTCACAGATTGTAAATTTATCTATGATTGTGGGATGATTTGATTTTGTGGGAGGATCCATAGGATGATATTATAGAGGTAGCAAATCCATTGCTTCTCTTGGCTTTGCACTTCTATGATTTTGTGCTTTTGTGAGCTTTGAGCTTTCATGATTTCAATTTTCTATTGCTACTACCAAATGATTTTGAGAAATTTATTCAATTGAAGCGATTTTGGATCTCACAACAATTAAGATGTTCACAAAGTTTTTGAGATTTATAAGTTTTTCTTTTCAATTCTTCAATTTAGGTTTCCATTTTTTGTAATAATGGAGTCAAATTTCTAATGCATTCTAATGTATGTGTATCTTTTATAGTATTTACCATTGCATATGTTTCATTCATCATTCAATAAATTTCTATTGTACATTTCAATATATGTTTATTTATAAAAAAAATTATACAAAGATTTTAGTCATTTTTATTTGAAGGTTTATTGAAATTTTTGTTTTGCATTCTATCTAATACACAAAAATTCTTATAAAATTTTAATGATGAATGCGTAGCATAGCAAGTGCCAATTGTTAATTTAATCTAAATTACTAACACCTTTGAACGTAAAACCTCATACATATTTTTTATATTTTCAATTATCTTGAAGGTGAACCAATATGGTGGTTCACAAAGGGGGCCAAAAATGAAGTCTTAACAACCCTTTGTAGAGCTAAATTTTCTTGTAATGACATCAATGTTGTGACAATGAGTCTGTCCTTAATGATGATTTTAATATTGAGAGCATGGTGGTAGAAAGAAAACACCATCTCTTTAAATATTCTAAATAATACCTTTTGAACGTAAATATTCAAACTATAATTTATTCTTAATACAATCATTAGCATGCTCTAAAGGGACAAAATATTGTCACATTCAAAACTCGGTTCATTGATATAAACACTTTGCACTACTTTATTATAGGGTATTTTATTTTTGTCGTATTGATCATAGTTTTGAATGTTTAAATAGAAAGACAATCCAATCTACTTAGTTAGAAAAAAAAGTTCTTAAAAAAGAAATGAAATCACTACCCAAAATCAAGAAATGACCAAGGAAAATGGTTGGTTGGGCTACTAATTAGTGCAAAAAATATTATGAGTTGTGAGTATCTTCTCTCTATAGTTAGTAGTAAATACCACTTTTGGAATTTAGCACTAGTAATAGTGTAAGAAACTTTATATAGCTTAGTATGCCTTGTATTATTTCAACAAGTTTCAACTACTTTATGTACAAGTTGCATTCAATTTTCTTTTTGTTTTATCATATTGATATTGCCTCTATATTGAAAACAAATTGAAATAATATAGCTTTGTCTCTAATTTACAGACTATAAAATAATTTCAAAGCACTTGTCACTGAGGGTTTTTTTTCATTTATTATGAAGCGCAAAAGTAGTGGTATAAAATGTTATAGTGGTGCTCTAAATCTCCACATTCATCCACATATTGAATAGAAATAATACATTAGCACATATGACATATTTGTAATTTGATTTTCATCCACAATTTTCCAATTTCATCTAAATTCGTTTTTTAATTTGAAGTTTTTGGACAAAATAACTTTATGGTTTGTCATCATTTTCTAGTCAAATTTTTTTTGGGTGCAATCTAGCACTATTTTGACCCTCCAAAAGCCTTGTTTATTACCTATTTTGCTAATTTTTATAATATTTAATGACAAAATTCAATGATATGGTGAAGTTCACTAAAAACCTATCATGTATACATCATCTTCACAAGATAGAGTTAAGAAGTTCCTATGGTATTATTTTCTATTTTTCTATTTTATTTAATGTTCTATGACAAAAGTCAATCATGAAGTGAGGTTTCTTGGAAAAAAATCAAACATCCATCATCTTTTCAGCATAGGGTTGAAAAGTTTTCAACACATATTTTTAAATTTATTATTCTACTTTTAGTAATTTTTTATGATAAAAAAAATCATGCATTGAAATTAGTTGAAAACCTCTAAAACCTCTATCTTCTCTTTAAAATAGGGTTGGAAAGTTTTTAAGCATCCCCTTGTCTATAATACTCAATGAAAAAAATCTAACAATGTAATAAACTTTGTTAAAAACTCTTGAAAGAATAGGTACCAATTTAAGAAAAATTTGATGTCTTATAATTTAATTATAAATTAGAATGTAATCAACTTGCATTAGTATGCACAACTTCACACACTCTCACACTATTCAATGCTACCTAGAGACCACCATCTATTAGTGTACTTGTTCACAAAAAATTTAGCTTATTCAATTGTCCAAAAATACATTCAAAGATGTGTTCAAATTCTTTAATTTCAATTCTTGATAATATTTTAATAAAAAAGAACATGCTCAATGCTTATTTCAATTTTTTTTGCTAAATATACATGAACGAAAAAGCTTGGAATTTATGTCTCAAGATAGTATAGAATTCAACCTTTTTAATTAATTCATGGCTTATTGAGTTTGAACATTTTCTTGTTGTATTCTAAATTCTAGGAAGGGAGAGTATCCCAGTCCATGAAACACAGTCCGAGGAGTTTTGTAGAAAAATTGGAGAATTTCCTAGCTTCTAGAAGGTGGCTTGGATATTTCAAATTTTTACCCGGAAGTGGGCCTAGGGTGTGGAAATTTTATCGGTTGACATCTCCCATTTCCTAATGTAATTAGGCAATTAGTCGACATTTTTTCCCCATTTGTCCACTTTCCTAAATTTCAAAAATGAGTCCGGTTTTGGGTTTTGGTGGTGAATTTTCATTCACTCCCCATTTTTTTTCTTCCAAGTGTCCTTGGCATTCACTTCCTATTTTTTCTTCTTGTTTAAAATGTTTTATTTTCAAGTATTCACTCATTTCACTCCCTATTTTTTTTCTTTAAAGTATCCTAGTATCCTTGGCACTCACTCATTTCACTCCCTTTTTTTCCTTTAAAGTATCATTGGCAGGAATTGAACCTAGCAAAGCCCCTACCATCTTAGGGCCAAAGATGTAGCCTTTGAAAAATACAAGGATCCAAAAAGAATTTAACCTTAGCCGTGACACAGGAACACTCAAAATTGGATGTCAATGAGGACGTAGACAAGCAGTGGCAAACAATTGAATGAGCCGATCAACAAACTTTTGCTTGGGTGATTGGTAATGTGGTGATCGGGCAATGCACACTTGCACAATGCAGTGATCAAACGATGCGCAATATTACAAAATTATGAAATTGGAACAAAAACAAGTAATCCAATAGGAGAAGATCATTGAGACACAAAAATATGAAAACCTTCAACCCTAAAGTAAAAAAGGAGAGAGTAAGAGACCAAGAGCATGAATCAGTGAAAGATGCCACTCATGACAGAACTGAGAGAATGCGAGAAACATCATATGTAGTAAAAGTAGAGGAGCCAGGAGGTTTGGACTCTAGAAGGAGAGTGGGAAACTGAAAACGTAAAACTTGACAACAGCCAAGTTGAATGAATGAAGTTGTCTATTTTTTTAATAAGTTAGTATTCAAGGTAAGTTAATAAGTCAATTCAGCATTGAGCATTTCAAATAGTAAAGGTTAGTTGCCAACTTGCCAGTGAGTGACTAAGCCAATTTTGCCCGTAGATTAAGAGAATTTACTATTTTACTTGTTCCCAAATCCCAAGTATTAAAGGCAAATTAATTCAGATGCCTCTAAACAAAGGTTAGGTGCTATATTTCTAATTTACTATACCACACCTAGTATACTATGAAAAAAGTCTCTATATATATCCAAAAGAATTCCTAAAAAGTATGTGCTTGTTGGCTGCCCGCCGAAAAAAAGGCATGTAAATCGATAATTTTCCTATATACTTCAAGGGCAGACGACCTAATTGCCGAGGATTTTTTTTCCTACCTGGTCTCCTTTTTTCATTCGGAACCACTTCCTACACTTTTCTATCTCATTCGGAAACCTCAAAATCAACTGGCTAGCTCGTACCTAAATGTCGGTACTCCCCATACATTGCCATGAAACCACAACGCTTTGAAGGAAAAGAGCAGTAAATAAAGGATGAAATATTCCTCAATGTAGCATGTTGTTTTGAGTTTGGGATGTTGATTATGATTTTTGATGTAGAGTGTCTGAATGTGGGCTTTATTTGCAAATTGCTACAATGTATTAATATTGTACTTGAGTTCCTCAATTCCTACAAGTTTGGATGCATTCTATCATGTTTCACCTTTGTGATGAAGGCAATGACTTCTATTTGTGTTTTTTGGTGGCAAGAGTATTTCCCCCTACTGCAACAGTTTTAACGATTGTCACATATTAACTGCGATTCCGTTGAAACAATCTTGTACAATTTCAGTGCCAACACTGTGATGATTTCGATACGGAGTATGTAACTGCAAAATATAGTACAACTATCACTCTATGAAATTATGCAGTTCATTGTGCATTCACTTGGATGCCAAAAAATTGAGTGTCCACGATGGCCCGACAGAATGCATGGTGGTAGGATGGTGGTGTGATCGATCAGGATGCCCACTGGGCATGGCATTCAGGTTTTTAATGTCGTCTAGAAGATCGAGTGTGTCTTCGTTCGGGATGGTGTCAAAAGTCTCCAAGGTGTCAGCTGATGGAGGAGTTTTCCAACTCTCCGGAATAGGCCCCATGTGTATTATCTCACAACGGTGCGACTACTGGAGCTTTAGATCTTCGGGTGTTCCAATCCCTGCTCCCTCTGGGTTCTAGCTGGTCTAAACCTTTGTTGCAGAGAATACATCGGTAGTTAGTATTGTTAGAACTCAGGACCCCTTGATATCTTGAACCTTCTAAGGGCCAACTTTTCCAACCTTGTTATTAGGCGATCGCCAGCCTTGGAATGACCGAATGACCAACTCAACTACTGGACCTGCATGATCAAATACAGATACATTCAACGGCCATTGCCGCAGAAACCTAAACCCTAAAATGCCGTTATATTTCAATGACATGCGATTCTCAATGTGCCTTTCTACTATAGAATTGTAAAATTTGTAGTATGCAATTAGATGTAGAAATTTGAAATACCAATTATTCTTTTGAACAAGAGTCGTACGAGCTTGGATTCTACAAAAAGTTGTTAAGTTTTTAGTATTACTCAACACTTCCTGTACATGATTAAATGATCAATTAAGTCACAATTCACATTGATAATGCCAAGGCCAGAGCAACCGTTAGCAATAGTCACAAAAAGACAAAACAAATTACCTATAAGAAACGGGCACAACTGCGATAGTATAGTTTACATGAATGCGCTAAAAAGCCTCCAAAATGCTTGGAAGGTCTTCATTTTTGTACTATGTAAGTATCTGCAAATTACAATAATAATTAAAAAACAATCATTAGATAAAGCACTAGTTCATTGATAATGTTGTTGATCTAAGACCAATTTATGTAAAATTACCAACTTACTTGCAATGGACCCAAAAACTCGGTCGTGACAAGAGCAAAGTTTCCCTCATTGTAGGGAATTTCCTTCAATGGAATGAAGATTGCAGTCGGCTCCATAGTGCCATAGACCTCTGGAATGCAATGATCTTTCAAAGATTGTCCCCCAAACTCAAGATGTGCACCCGGGATTGCCAAAAGACTCTGTATGTGATCCACCATCCGCTTTGTCATCACCTGAAAGCATAAAAAACATTCAAGGACTCACATTTACCAAATGATCTATTTTCAGAAATTATATATCTCACAATTTGAAGTGAGAACAATGCTACAAGAAAAAAAATCATATGAAGAAGCCACGGGTGCACCATTAGAACAGGGCCAACGGTGAGGTCATCGAACTTCCTTCTTGTTGCCATAATCTTCAACTTCTCCGTGAAATTTTGCTTCACCCAGTTTTGCAATATAAGAATCAAACAGTCACATTAGTGAGAAATGGTGAATTCCAGAGCGCCAAAAATGTGACGGTCAAGTGCCTAAAGTTGCTTTGAGTTGAGATAGTGTCACATAACATGTAGTGTCACATATAAACATGCAAACCACATACATACAAATTAAACAAACCTCGTGCATGAACAATATTGATTGTACTTAATATCTCTGTCCGCTGCAAACATAAGCATCTTTGTTGCACACCCAAGAGACGTAGTCCTCCTGCAATCAACTCAGATGCATTATAATAGCGGTAAACATAATCACGAAACATGGTGAAAAAATAAAGAAGCTTAGATCATGTAAGATACAGAAGGAACGCCTACTGAAATTAAATCTAGCTTAGTAACTTACATTCTGCACGCCAGGGCCAAGTATTTTCAAACCAATGCCCACATCCTCTAGCTTGACGCGACCCTTCAAGTCCACCACTACCAACCTTTCAGCAAGTTCTGGGTTCCCTGTGAGAAGTGTCGCCTGGAGCTCTACCTGTATGTCATCCAATATTTATAAATGCAAGTGATACACTGCATGCAACTAATGAACCTATCCATCATACTTATGATAAGAAATAAGCTTCTAGGAGAAGGTGCAACAAACCTGTGCTATAACACGAACACTGAGAGACAAATATAATATTGATTGAATGTTCACGTTGAATCTAGTAAAATGTACGAAACGTGATACTCAAAACTTTTAGGCAAGATCAAATCACATGGGGACTGCTTTATGGCGGAACACTAAACCATTGAGAAAATTAACGAGAACATTCTAATATAGAAAAGGAAAGTCTACACCATTTCCCCTTAAATGTATACCCTACCTAGGTTGTCACATCGGGTGGATTGGGGTCATCGGACGTCCCGGACGGACGAACAAACCGGATGGGAGGGACGGACCGTCCGTCCACTGTGACAAGATTAGATTATTTCATGACGACGCTGACCTACACACATCTACTACTTTTACTTATGGACAGTCAAAGGCAGTGTTGACCTCATATTACGCCAAGAAGCAAATAACAATATTCTAGGCTAATTTGATAATATCGTAACGCTCTACTTACTAAGGAGCTCAATTTATCTTTTTTTAAGTCTACAAAATTTAAGAGATGAATAACAACCTTGCTGTCAACCTTCAATCTAGGTTGTTATATTGGACGAACGGACCGTTCGTCCGTCCGTCCGGGACATCCGATAGGAATGACGTCCGTCCAAAGTGTCCAAAGTGGTCAACGGGCAGCTGACTTTCTGTGAATGGAAAAAATTTGGATTACAAGAAAATTCAGCGACATTGGGATGTCAGCATGGAGGGTGGGGCGTAGACGGAAGAGAGTCGGGGCGGAAACAAGGTGTGGGCGGGGACGTAGATGACATGGGGCGCGGACTCTATCAGGGCGTAGACGGTTCGGGCGTAGGGGGAGTGGACGTAGTTCAGGGCACAAACGGGAAAGGGGGGGCGCGGACGTGAGGGTGCAGTTCAGGGTGTGGACGAAGGACAGGAAAAATGTTTGGGTGTTCTATCCCTTCAATTTAAACCCCTAACTACCCAAGGCACCAGATTCTGGTGTTTTGAAAAGTTTGAAGTTAAATAAAATCCAACCAAATTGCTATTTTTAGTAGATTATATTTTTGGATAATTCTTTCTGAAGTTTAGTTTTAGGTTCAAAAATCTGATCTGAAGAATGAATGACTATGATTTTTTTATTGAAGATTCTGTGCAAGGATACCCATTGCAATCTTGACTTCCCATAGTGTTGAGGGCTTTTGGAAATGAGCCTCAAATACACTAGATCTTGGAGAGAAATTCACATTAAAAGTTCATTTTAAGGAATTGTAGAATTTTCTTGGAAAATCTATAAATTGATTGGGGTTATGCATGCTAGGCCCTACAAACTCATATTTTTTTGGTGACCAACTTTTTAGAGTTGACATGCTAAAGAGAGTCAAAAAAATTTCATAGTTTTAACACCTTCATGATCAAATATTATAATCTTTCAATCTATAAGAGATATCGTTATGCTTTCTTTTCTTGTGTGATCCCTAACATCAATAGTTTGAGTTTGTATGGTTACCATTCAAAAGAAATTGGGACAACTTATCAAAATGTTGATTTTTTGTTCAATTTTGAGCAAATCCTAAATATCTCAAAACAGGCCTTGGGCACATAGGGGTTACAAAATTGGAATAAAATATTTTGGTGCCCCTTCCCTTTCAAAGTTTGAAACCACAAACGTTTTGTGAGGGAATATTTGGGCCCCTCCCTAGGTGTGAAACACTTGAGATTCGTGAGTGAATCTTTGGGTGCCCACAAAATTCAATGCAACAATTCCATTCACCAATGTCTTGAACACGTCAATTTCATATACAATCCTTTTTCTCACAAATGTCAAATACACTTATTTGTGTTTAAAAGAAATGGGAACCCATTCTATTAGGAGAATACAACAAAAAGGCCAAGCCAGAAGGTTGCACAACGCCTACTACACTTCTTTTTTTGTAACATCACACATTAATGATTTAACGGCATGCACTTTTTACATTGTTTATTACAACTGGCCTTTGGCTATTTTTAAGCCGGATTTTTGGACCTTTTTAAGCCATTCAAAAATGAATATGGATATATATATATAATATCATATATATAATTACATATACATATATGAATACATATACAAATATGGATATAGGTACTGGACACTAATATAGTATCGAACACAGATATGAAATACGGTAAATGAACTTGTCCCATATTGTTTGTCAATCAACTTAATTCCTCAAAATTACAAGAGGAGAAGGGTGGAGGGGAATAAAAAAATTAAATTTTTTTGGGTGCACAATGATTGTGCATCCAAAAAGAAAATTGATTTTAAAATTTAAAATTTTTGGACCTGTGAGGCCCAAAAATTAATTAACTAATGAGCTCACAATTAAATAATGAGCTCATACTCATAGTTTGTCACTATGTACCTAGAAGATGTAAACTTGCATCTTCTAGGTCTTAATCATGGCCTTTTTTTCATTTTGGAAGAAGTGCCATAGTGGCAATATAAAATGTTATAGTGGTGCTCCAAATTGCAACATTCATCCACTTATTGGATGTATAGTATGTTTTTCATCCACAATTAGGCGATTTCATCTAATATTTTTTTAGTTTCAAAGTTGTTTGGTGATTTCATCCAATTTTTTTGGCCCTTTTTTAACCTTTTTAAGCCAGATTTTTTTCTGGTGCAATCTGGCACCAGAAAGCCAAAAAAAGAGCCTTGGTTTTAATCACTGTGTTGAATATGCAACTACATAGAGCATGCCAACTTCACCATAATGTTCCTTATAATTTCTTCTATTTTCTATAAAAAAAATTCATGGTAAAGTGAGTTTTTTTGTAATTACTATGATTTTTTAAAGTTAGAAATTCTAGAAGATCTTATAAATTTCAATTTTTTCCCCAAAAAATAATTAAAAAATCAGATCAGATAGAAGATATTAATGGTTATTTGTGAAAAAGAATAATTTAAATTAAATTATATAATTTAAATATGCAAATTTGATTCCAAAAGAATTCGAGAGGTTGTTAGGGGCTCCATAGGCCCTAATTAAAGAGTTAAGCAATGTATGTCATAATTGATTGCCTCAATGAATTCTTGGAGAGGTAGTAATGAAAAATGCAAAAAAGAAAGATACTTGAATAAGCGATGAGCAGTAACTATCATACCACTCCATTGCATTTTCAGGGCTCATCTTGATTGATGTGAGGTGTTGCCACACAACTAAAGCCCTCATTAAGATGTAAGTCCCATTCATCAATTGCGCCTAAACCCTAAACCTTAATTTCACATTGATTAAGGTCAAGCCACCCATAGCCGACCAAATAAGGAATTCCGCCCATGATCTGGAGTAGTGAAGGCAAAACAAATATTTTTCAGAGATACATAGATAGAAATCATAGGGATTGCAAAAAAATTGGTAATTTTAATGCTTGATCTGGAATTACTATGAATTTTGGGAGGCAAAAAGTGTTGCGGACCCATGGCCAATATCTAGACTCTTTGTAGATTAACCCAGGACCTTATAGGATTTATCCGAGTGATAGTTAAGTTCGTTCCTAGGGAGGCTTTTCTAATAGGATTGTCACTAAATAAATCGAAATTAATTTCTAATGAGTCATTGCAACATGGTATTTTAAGAAAAATAAAGTTCCTTAAACCAACTATATCTATGTTTTCCTTATGTGGTAAACTAATTACACAATTTGTCACTCCACTCTTAATGGCCACAAGGGTAAGAAATGCTCCCAATAGGATCTTTATTCTTTTAATTAATTATTTTTTTCTTTTCTTTATCCTTCGCTATCTTTTACTTTCTTTGTCTTTGTCCAACATTCGTTTTATTCTTCCAACTTGTATGCACGACTTGAATTGGATACTCCTTTCAATAGGATGGCCTTCACCAACTTGGAACAACCACCACAGGTACAATGGAACTGACTCACTGCTCCATCAATTGATCTTGTCTGTCGATTGGGAAACCAACAACTTGCTGGCCTCTAGTACTGTCCTCTCATACACCTCCAAGTGCGATTCTATTCGGTTGATTATTATGCATTGTCACCCCATGAATCAACTTGGTTGGGCAATACAACACTCAGGCTTTACACAGCACACCGAATTGGATTCAAATATAAACTTCATTTAAGCCATCCATCACACATAGTCACACACAACACTATCCACTCAACTGACTTGCAATTTGGCTGCCTCAGATTACTACAATGACATTCCAACACACACATGAAGACAACTTGTAAACCAATTTCATTATATTCATCTTGCTGATTTGGCGATCAAAATCACCATTTACAATTTAACATTTACTGTTCATGTTTTTCAAATCTAATTCACAGTCATTCAAAATATATCTTCAATTCCTCTTTTTGTGATCAACCAGAAAGATAACTCCGATTAGGCTCATACATCTCAACAAAATATTACAATTTAGTACTGATCTAAACTTCACACTTTGCACTAACTGCCAAATTCAACATTATAATCCAATGCTCCGACTAGGATTTCCACCTTCTGCACACTACTAATCCAAGTTCACATCCAACTCCGAATCTTCTGCATTCACTGCATCTCAACTTCATACATCACGCACTCATAGATCTAGCATTCTCCACTTCCGTCTCAAACAACTCCTGAATTGGAAACACTTCAACTTCTCATCTGCACATCAAAACACCGCCATACACTGGCACACCAACATCCTGACTAGGACTCAAATTCAAACACACACACTCGGACCACTCGGACTAATACAGACACATCCCCAACTGACAAATCACACACACAACACAAGTACACACGAACACAAGAAAACGAAAATTACACAGCCTTCTCCGACTGGGACTCACACTGGGTTACGCTCAATAGTAGGTAAAAAAAATGAATAGAATTCCAACCCAAATAGGAGCCAGGAAAGACGAAGCTCAACCACCCCAACTAACTCGGCAACTTCAACTAAATCACCAGACATTCCTACTTGGCGACTCACACATATCTCGGCCTGCCAACTCGGACATCACAAAACAACATCCTAATTGGACAGCAACCTACCAACCAACTACAAACATTTACCAACCACGACTGAACTTCCGACTTGGACATCAGACCACACCTAATGACCATTTCTATCCAAATCGGACACACTTTAACACTACCAAATCAGCCAAATAGAACTCCAAATCAACCAATTGTTTGTCATTTACTACATATTTACACTCCGATTTGTACAAAAACAAACAAACAAAATTAACCCTACTAGCCTATCTACACTCTTCCAATTCTAATCAATCAATAACTTTTTTCCTATTCATTATTTCTTACTTTCTTTTCCACAACTTGGGACATGTGTCATGTATCTTTTTGTTCCAACCTTGAAAAGGAGAAAAAAAACATTCTAAGCTTGATCAGAAATAGGTGCATCTATAGGTCGAGAATTGGTCACTAGTTAGGAATGGATGACTCTACCTTACCATTGCTGATGAAAGGAGTTGATGTGATCATGCCACACAAGCTCTGTTAAGGAAGGAAGTTCCATTCCTAGCCATTCATGAACTGCCTCTTGTTCCACTCAAAAAAATCAATGTGAATGTCACAATTTCTGTGGGCAGTGATGACGTACCCATTGGGCTTTTTGAAAAGGTTGATGAATTTCTTCAAAAAGAATGTATATCAAGCCTTTGTTCCATTGAACGTGGTAGTGACTTACTCAGACACCATTTGTAGATGGTGTGTAGACTTCTCACATCTTCTGTTGCCATAGTCAACAAAATTTTTAAACAATACTTTGGATGGGATGATCCAAAGAAAGCCCTAGCAAGGCACCACATCTTAACTAAGGTTCTTCGTAATATAGTCCGTGGAGATGCAAGATGTCACGCAAATCTTCTTTGAACATACCAACCCCAACTCTCATCTAGCAGACCTAGGTCGGCAACTTCTTGTTGCAGAGCTTGATGAGGCATGTGAAGGTGCAATCCATGAGTATGATATTCTAGGTATTTTCCAAGCTCCTTTACCTTTTTTTATTTCTCTACTACTTTGCCTTCATCTTTGTTTCATATCCTCTTCGCTCATGTTTTTCTTTGTTTCTTGTGATTTTTTCTTGCAAGTGACATACTTGTACCACCGGTTCATGAACCAATCATTGTTCTTGACACATCTCAAGACGATTTGCTTCTCCACGAAGGCATCGTGGGAACAAACTCACATCACACACTTACTACAAGCTATCCATCTATGTTTATTCCAGTGGTGTACAGAGATCGCAATGTTACAAATGACCTCACAGTGTAGTTTTTGGCATCCATCTATGTTTATTGCACTTACTACAAGCTATCCATCTATGTTTATTCCACTTACTACAAGCTATCCATCTATGTTTATTCCAATGGTATACAAAAATCGCAATGTTACAAATGACCTCACAGTGTAGTTTTTGGCATAGAGATCTTTGTACAGTTCATATGATTTTGACAAAGCGCTTACTTTGGGAGCACGTTTTGTCAGAGATCGCAATGTTACAAATGACCTCACAATGTAGTTTTTGGCATAGAGATCTTTGTAGAGTTCATATGATTTTGACAAAGCGCTTACTTTGGGAGCATGCATACTGAATGTTTTTGTTTACAATTTTCTTTCTGATTCTCTCAATGTTGAAATTTTCAAGACTTTTGTGAAATTTGAATTTCTTAGGACTTTGTACAATCTAAAATTATTAGGGCTTTTTGAAATTTGAAATTTTCAAGACTTTGTTTCAAAACTTTTTTTGTCAAATCTGAATTTTTGGAAACTTTTTGAAATTTGAAATTTTCTAGAATTTATTTCATATATGAGCACAAAGTGTCACTATACACTCAAAAGAGGCGCCTACTCAATATTCTATGAATCAGTTTCAAAGTTGAATGCATAGAGGATTTGCGGGTTAGTGATAAATTAAGGGGTCTGATAACGCAGTACTTATGGACCGATAGAGAAGAGGGTAGGACTGCAGCAAGGGTGAGGTGGTTGACATGTATATTACTTGTACAAGAGGGAGGACTGGGGTTAATCAATCCATTCATTCAGTCACAAGCTCTGCTGACGAAATTAGTGGTTAGAAGTTTAGCGCCGGGAAGAGAACCCTGGAAAATCTTAATGAAATACAAGGTAGAGCAAGGTCGACCATTGAAGGATGCAAAATGGCATAAAGCACACTCCTGGATGTTCTTTAGCAAAGGTTTAAAGAGGGAGAATCATTCCCCATTGGTATCAACCTGCATAAAGGCCTTTATAACAATCCGGGGTAACCTTATACAAAAAGAACCGGAGATAATCAGTGAAATACTGAGACAACCATTGTTTGGCAACCCCATGATAATGGAAGCAGAGGACACCCCGCTTGGGAGGGGTCCAAACAGAGGATTACATCTCTGGGCCAAGGTAGGGATAAGCACGGTGCAAAACTTATGGGACGTAACAGTTGGAGATTAGAAGTCGGCTAGTGCTATACAGCAACTGCTGCCAAGGACGGGAGCGGTTATAGAAAAAAGAATTTCACGTAGGAGGATGGTGATCTCTCATATACCATGGGAGCCGAGAACTCATCCTGAGAAGAAAGCAACTGTTTGGATACAGGCGGAGAATGATGGCGGAATTTTTTATCTTAAAGAGGGAGAAGAGGGGACAAAGGTAGTTGCTGGATACAAGAAGATAGATGGGTCGGAGAGATTAATACAAATTCTAAATCAAGTCCAACTACCGGAGGACACATTCCAGCCAATCAGGGTGGTCAGATGGGATGCAGGGAGAAGATCGTTCTATGAGTGTGATCCTGAGGTCCCGCTGCTTGCACCAGACTTGGTATGGCACTTTCGAAACTCCTATATTAAGGACTTGCCCTGGGATCCTGGGGAATGGAAGTGGGGGAAGTTAAGCAACCTTAACACTGTTCCATTCTTTGGATATACAGTCAGAAGGGGTTATAGAGAAGGACAGAAAAGGGTGAAGGACTGTCCGGTTGGTATGCATAAATTGATCAAAGTGGGATTCTCGGAGGAGCACAGGAGAAAAGCATATAGACTTTTATGGCATACCTCGAGACCCAGGAAGTCTGCCATGCTGTTATGGCAAATCTAGAACAGAGGAGTAGTGACGGGGGAATGGCTATCTTGGTGAATCCCGGGAGCTAATTATGGCTGTCCGAGTTGTGGGCACAATATGGAGACAACTTCACACTTTTTTTGGGAGTGTAAATTCGCCAAAGATCTGTGGGATAAATTCAATAGGTTTTGCTGCAGCAACAATATTCCTAAAATCAATAGCTTCCAAGAGGCCATTGTGGATAGATCAGGATGGATTAGCAGTTGTAAGATGGGGAAGTATGTTTATGATTTTCAGCCTTGAGATATCTTCAGATCCTTCATCGTTTGGCACATTTGGATTGAACGTTGCAGGGTTAGATATGATAGGCAGGATTTTAGCTCTCTTAGAGTGATGAATTCGACTTGGATGTCTACTATGCATTCAAGGATGTCTATCAAGAAGGACTTCACTGTTAGAATTAAAAACAAGGAAAAACTCGATGCTATTTGGAGTCAGTTTGTTAGGTTTTAGTCTCCGGTCTTTTGTCACCCGGGACTTGGGGTGTGGCATTTTAATGCCCCGTGTCTTTATTGTAATTGTCTTTCGTTTTGTATGTGATGGGGCCCCGCGCCCCCTTCCAGCCGCATTGGCTTTCACAGCATAAAGGATTTGCTCATTATAGCCTTCGCAGATCACAAGAGCAAATAATTGCAGGCTCTAACTGTTTTGTTAGGCGCATGTCACCTCAATTGCTGCCAAATCGTATGTCCATGTAGAGTGGATTGATCTAGATTGGGTATTGAATACGAAATATATTTGTTAAGAACAAAGCAAATGAGGTTTTTGTAGCGAACAATCCTCGGACAGTGGAGGTGGATATGCTTTTTACAACTAACTCTTCGAGTTTTGATTTGAAGCAGGAGCAGTGTAAAGGTTCCTCATCAGCTCTACAAAGCCCTATCCAAAAGCATAGCGGACCCTAATTTATAGAAACTAAGCGTTAGTGACACCCTTGTCAACCTCAGAAAGAACGCCTTTCACCCTGCTCCGTAGGATTTGCGATTTGCGATTTGCGAGGATCCTTGACGAGCATCTTGAAGTCGAAATTGGCGGTCTTCATCTCTGAAGGTCTTAGGCTTGAAGTAAGAACCTTTGTAGCATGCTGGAGTTTACAGCACGTATGAAACCCTAATCTTTGTGTTCTGAGAAGGAAGGTGATCTGGGCAAGTTTCTATAAGGGGTTCTGTAATTTGAGGGAGATTCCGGGACTCATATGTAATCGCGCAAAGCTGAATTTTGGGAGTGCAAATCGGGTTTCGGGTTCCGGACCCTCGATTGTGCAAACCAACCAATCCATGTTGCAGCAAGAATCGACGATCCATACTGGTCTGAACGCAGATATGGACTCCAAGCTTCCTCGCCAGTAATTGCAAAGAGGCTCGTAAAGAGTAGACTATAAAGGATTGTTGTGCAGATTGCGGACTCCAAACAAACTGATGAAACTCTGCTTGCGATCGACAAACTGATCAAAACAGTTGTCAATTAGGGTAAAGGCTCACACAATTCACACGTCACCGTCGTCCACCATAGTCCAGTCGGCCTCCTGCGAGCTGGATTCCGAGAGCTCAACATCGGACCAGCTTTCCTCGCTAAGAACGGATCCCCACCTTCTAGCGAAATGAGTCTCCGAGAAGTCTGAACCTTCCACGGCATTCTCGTAGATCCCGAACTCTCTGTGGAATGCCTCTTCAATGCCAGGAATGACATCTGCGCCATCGCCAGTCA
The DNA here is from genome assembly GCA_950106755.1 of Climacium dendroides. Taxonomy (NCBI): domain Eukaryota; kingdom Viridiplantae; phylum Streptophyta; class Bryopsida; order Hypnales; family Climaciaceae; genus Climacium; species Climacium dendroides. Next base: position 27,024,670 of record OX467089.1, on the reverse strand, counting down.
CGATTGCGCCACTTGCAAGCTCGACTGCCATGGCCGTCGTCTCCTCCATCTCCCGATTCACCCTTACAACTCCGTGCATTCTCGAAAAGGCAGCGTTGATCACGCCATTCACAGTGGCAACGTAAATCCTCACGTCGTCATGACGAACTTGGTCATCCATTTCATGACCCATTAGGTCACGAAGTGAAGAAATGTGAAGTTTTTTCAGCAAGGGCTGGAGGTGGAATTCCGCGAGGGAAGGGTTGTTGAGCACGTCGACTGCGAGGCGCTTGTACCTGCCCATGCGCTTGGAGCGAGACTTCTCGACGGGGTGGTCGCGGCAGCTGCGGCATCGCGTCTTTCCCGACCAGCAACGGCCAGTGACGCGGCTGTTGCTGGTGGGCTTTCCTCGCACGCGACCCTCCCGCCTCATGGTGATGGCTTGCGCTTCTCTACTTGCTTTGCAGTTCTCAGAATTACCAAATGACGCAAGCTTACGACCACTTCAATCTTTCTAATCCACAAGCGAGAATGCGAACGCTGCACTCTTTCTAATCCACAAGTGAGAATGTGAACACTTCGATCTTTCTAATCAACAAGCGAGGATGCGAACACTTCAATCTTTAAATCAACAATCAAGAATTTGAACTAGGTATTGATGAAGTCACAAAGAGAATGCAGGCTTAGTATATGACCAAGTTAAGAGAATGCTTCAAGGCGATCTAGGGCGTACATTCCTACGGACTCTGATTTCCATGGAAATTGTGGGGTTTGATTTATAGTGAGTTGCAAATGATGTTTGCTTGGGCGGCAAGATTGCACCTTGTGAGTGACGTTGTGGCCGACTTTCTGTAGCCGAAATGGCCGATCACCGGGCTGGATTCCGGGAGTAAATGTCATTACAGTCTGCATCTGAGTCATTTGAGAATTTGGACACGTTATCGACAGACTACCACCTAAAACCTAAACCCTAAAAACCGTAAAGCCCTAAAAAAATGTATGAATCCATTGTTGTGACTCAAGTGGCATTATAATTGGTGGTAGATCTTTCTTTTAAGTTAGTCCAACACCTAGTCTAATGAAAAGTTATACATGTATATCAATGAGATTATTTTCAAACTAGAATTGTCATTGTTGGAAACTTCTAGAAGTTACAAAAGTTCCTTTGAATTGATTCATTTCAACACATTGATAGGATTCACAAAACAATCATGTTAGAAATATGAGAATATTTGAGCTTGATTTATAAACCAAACATTTACTTTAATTGCAAATTTACATGAAGCTTGAAATATTCTAAACTAAAATTGGAAATGTAGAAGCAAATGTAAAAAGTAAGATTATAATGATCAATTTGGTATATCTACCATTTCAAAAAAAACATGTCATAATAATATTCTATGAGAGCAATGATACATATTGATGCCACAATTAGATCAGACCACTTATATTCTAAGCTAGATACTCTCCCACCAAATTTTTTCTTCTTTATTACATATATTTATAAAATATATAGGTCACATGCATTATGAACTTGAAATTTTAATATTATTTTTTCCTTGTCTTTTCATTTCTAGTTGTTTTTTAGAAAACAAATTTCCATCAATTACAAAGACACAAGAGAACTTATTCTCCATTGCCTTCTTGATCATACCAACACAATTTCATTGTATTCTACCATTTCAAATGCCTTACAGTTCAAAATGTCCTTAGTTTCTTTTAAAAAAACGTTCCTCTTTATACAATGGTGCATTTAGACATACTAAACATCAATGCATTGACATCAACAACAATCTTCATTTGTTGTATTTCCAATAGAAGAACCTATTGTATTACAATTAACTAAAAATAATTGTTGGAACTCCAACACGTAATCATGATAGACGTATAATTGTCCTTTTTTATTAGTTTGTAAGACCAAAATATATTTATATCTAATATAAACAATAGTAACATAAATATATATATATATATTATAATAATGAGATGATCATATTTACAAAATGGCAAAACCAATAGCTAAAAGTCATTGGGGAGGATGAGAACAAAGAATGGGGATGTTGCAACAATAGAGGGGTGAAGCTTAGGAGCAAAGGAGCACAAGAGAATATACTTCTATGAAGGAAACTTCTTCATGCCTATGAGGAGAAGATTTTGCAGAAGAAGAATATTTTGCTAATGAAAAGTCAATGGGGAACTACCTCATCCTCATTCTCTGAAGAATGGGTGTGTAGTGAAGGTGTGACTATCCTTATTGTGTAAATTCAAACTCTTCAACAACTCAATTGCAGAAATAGGAACATGTTCGTATTGTAAATAAAAACTAAATTGTACATTTTGTACTAGAATTGAACTGTAACCATGAGAAAATCATTAGAGAATTAATTACCTCTTGTAGGGACAAATCATACTTGCTAAACCTTGACTATTGAAACCAAAATTCAAGCAACATGCCACTGGAGGCACTAAAGTAGCTGACCTATTTTCAACCACTTAAACAATTAGACATATTTGGAGCGTAGTTTTTTTAAGTGTGGAATTTTTCCTATGTATTGAAATAGAGTTTGGAAGGATTGTATATTTTTTCAAAATTTTATTATACAAAATATAATTATTATAAATTTCTTAGTGAAAGATTCTCTTTGACTTGTAATGGTGATATAGACCTTTCAATTTTTAACCATAGATTAATTGCAAAATTGACCAAGGACTTATTGCAATATTAATAGCCTTACAGCCAATCATAATGCACTACAGCTACTCCTTGAACTCCACCACAACTTTACAAAAAGAAAAGACAACTTCATGGAAAAAAACAATCTATAGATTGGAAATGGGTTGGCTACTATAACTGGTTTGGATCATTCTCCAAATTTTTTTTTCTTCATATTGCTTTAAGGTAGATAAGCCTATTACCACCTTGATTTAGAACCTAGATATCTTAGGGTCAATTCCAAGAGGTAACATATTTTTTTGAAGTGTGCACTTATTTCACAAATCAAACCCACGTGGAATTATATATATTTTTGATTAATATTGTAATTTCTTTGAATTTTTGAAGTGGTTAGCCTTGAATCACAAAATCACCTATAGAATAGTGTTATAAATATCTCAAAAACACCCCATAACCGCCTTTTCATGTATCTATTGGCATTTGATTTTCCACCAGTTTAGGATTGACACGAAACCCATTTTGGCATTAACCCCTAAAGTCACAACATCTTTTTATCATCAAAACCTACTCAAAATTGACACTCCTATTGCAAAGAGAAAAAAAAATTAATTAATTTTTTTACATATCTAATTGCAAAAACTTGTACTACACTAGTATAAAAATGTATGGAAATTTTTTTAGAAACTTTGACCATGTAGATTGCAAGATATTTGCATTGAAAGTAAAAAAAACAAGTTTATTTTACACCTTCATTGGCTAGACATTAGAAAAAAAATGAGGCCACGGGAGGGCTGCTAACTTGGGAGGGTTGGCATGATTTACAGTGCCAACCCATTAACTGCCCGTGCATGTCTAAGTTGGCACAACTTGTGCTAACACAACTTTGGAAAGTTCAAAAACCCATGGTTCTTTAATTCCCCACGTGCCAGGACTGTCAATGGCAATAGACATGTGGTTTACATTTTTTTTCCCTTCTAAATCTCAGACCAACCAACCAAATATTCAAAGAAACATTAAGATGACATGCCAAACACCATGAGAATCCTTTGAATCAAAATTCCAATGTCATTTAACCCATCCAAAAAATAATTTTGGTAGAACTATGAAGGAATTGAGTAGGAAACATTTGAGGGAATGAAGGTTGGAGATGTCATTTTTATATTGAAATTGAGTTTTCACCATGAATCCTCAAAGGATATGGGATAATTTGAAAATGAGTGCTAAACCACTTATTGTCAAAATGTCAAAATTATGTTTATGTAGAATTTCAAACCTCATTTAGTTATAATAGAAGAACTTTTTTCAAAAAACTTTGGCCTAAAAAAATTTGGAAAATCTATTTAAATTTCACACCCAAAAATCCGTTTCATATTTCAAACCTTAAATCAAAAGTTATAGACAAAATTTAAAGAGGATGTTTCAAGGTGTAAAATGTTCCTTCCAACCCCTCTTCGAAATGTCCATAACTTTTGGTTGGAGTCTGAAAATATAAAATGGATTTTTGGAGATGAAATTTAAATAGATTTTCCAACTTTTTTTAGACCAAAGTTTTTTGAAATTTCTATTTTACTATGACTAAATGAGGCCTGCAATTTTACTTTAAATAGAATTCTTGCTTTAATTTGACTTTCCTATTAGCAGTTGAACTCCTACGAACTTTAATTTATTAATCCCATATTGTTTACTTTGCCTTCTACCACCCAAAATGTATATAAAGATTTGTCTTCTCACTCTTGATTCACAAATCATGAAAGTTGTTCAAATCACAATGAGAAAACTAAAGCATTAGTTTCAATGAGTGTAGAATATTCTACATCATATCATCTTGAGATGAAATGGTGTGAAACAATCCACATCATTTTGTGTAAGGGAAGGTAGTTCTTATTGTTATTGAATGTGATATGTAGAAGTGAATCAATTGTTGTCAGTATGGTTTAGGAATTTCAGACTTGTGGGGCTAGTAGGATTTATGATTTCGTCTAGATGGTCCATTTTTGAGCCCGATCATGCACTGCCCGTCTTTCAAATTAAGCGGGTACAGGGGAATAGTGCACTTCTGAAAACCACTACACTAAAATTGGTAAATAGTGTTGGGTGATAATTAGTATTGTTCCCTGTTTTTTACCCCCAACACTATTTTTCAACTTATGTGTAAATAGTGTTGGGGTACTTAATTGTTGTCATAAAAATCTGTCCCTTCCCTGCAAAACTGTAATTTTAGCCTCCCGTCGTGAAAATTTGTCCCTTCTTTGCAAAATTGTAATTTTTGCCTTATGCCGTGAAAATTTGTCCCTTTCCTAGAAAATTGTAATTTACTATACAGCTAAAATAGTGTTAGAATGGATAAATAATCTTCTAATACTAACCTTGCTAATCACAATTAGTGTTATCTCAGTAAATTAGTGTTGCCAACACTATTTACCAATTTTAGTGTAATGACGGTCAACAAATGTTCTTAACAACCTTCTACAGGGCTCAAATTTTTGTAATGTTTTTGGCTTTGAATCTTCTTAACTTAAAGTTTTGCACTATTGATTTTGATTTTTTAATTTTTTATGTTGAAGAATTGAATTGAGAATATGGAAAAAAGATTCAACAAAAAGACTTAATTTTTACTCATTAAAAAATTGCTAAGTAGAAGTAAGTTCAAAACTGAAGGAATACTTAAATTGTTTATAGTTCTAGGATGGAATTGAAACACAATAATCCCAATGGTGAGATTGTTTTAGCAAGAAAATTTAACCTTTTTTAACAATTTTTTTTGAAAAATTGTAAAAATTGCATTAAAAAATGAAGTCTATAAGTTATTTTATGAAGAAGATGCTTAAATTGCCCAAAAAATTAGATTGTCTATAAATTTCTCATTACTAGTCCAAATAGAATGAATCAAAGCTTCAAATATAGACAAAAATGTAATCTTTGAGAAAAAAACTAAAAAATTATACTTTTTGTGATTTTGTTTATTGTTCCTCAAGTTGCTTTTTGGACTCATGGTGGGATACCTTTTGTCTTATGGCATTGATTGAAATAAAACTTGTATGTCCAAAAAGCTAATTTGATTTCTTATCTTCAAAAAAAGTTCAAAAAATCATGTCAAAAACTAAGACCATACAAGCCTACCCCAAATCCCAACAGTCCTTTGTAGGAACTTTGGGATTTTAGAGGTTAACTAGCAGTTGGCGCTTGCTATGCTATGCATTCATCATTAGAATTTTATAAGAATTTTTATGTATTAGATAGAATGCAAAACAAAAATTTCAATAAATCTTCAAATAAAAATGACTAAAATCTTTGTATAATTTTTTTTATAAGTAAGCATATATTGAAATGTACAATTGAATGATGAATGAAACATATACAATGGTAAATACTATAAAAGATACGTATACATTAGAATGCATTAAAAATTTGACTCCATTGTTACAAAAAATGGCAGCCCAAATTGAAGAATTGAAAAGAAAAATTTATAAATCTCAAAAACTTTGTGAATAACTTAATTGTTGTGGAATCCATAATTGCTTCAATTGAATAAATTTCTCAAAATCATTTGGTAGTAGCAATAGAAAATTGAAATCATGAAAGCTCAAAGCTCATAAAAGCACAAAGTCATAGAAGTGCAAAGAAGTGTAAAGCCAAGGGAAGAAATGGATTTGCTACCTCTATAATATCATCCTATGGATCCTCTTTAATATCACCTTAAATGCAACAACTATATTATTTCTATAATATCACCCTTTGTAAAAAGTGATATTACAAAAGTGATTGCAAACTGCTACTCTATTTTTGTAATATCACATTGTGTGAAAATATGATTTCTATGTATGCATGATTGAAAATATTTTTACATGATATTTAAAATAATTATTTTAAAGACTTATTGAAATCATTATCATGCATTTTATTCAAATATATCAAAATTTTACTAATATATGATACAATCAATGCGTAGCATAGCAAGCATGAGCCCCTAGTATTAATGGTAGCATTTGTGATATTACAGAGGGAGTTATGATTTTAGTAGTATGATTTAATCATTTTGCCAAAATCTTGAAGGAATTTTCATATTTTGGGGGGAGATTTGGATGAAGCAACATATAGAATTGGGGCCAAAACTAGCTCACGGAATTAAACAACAAATGGAATTAGGTTGACCTTGGAATAAGAATTCTAACCACACTCCATTTTTCCAAACACATTGTGCTATGTGGCAATGAAAGAGTTTGGAGAGAATAGCGGATCAAATTAACTTCTAAGGTATGTAAACCCTAATCATTACTACCCAAAATGTGAAACCAACATTTGGATCTAAAAACAACTTTAAAATTTGGATATTGATGATAGAGGATGTTCACAATTAGAATATGAAGGCCTTGTGTTGATTTTTAAAACATCACATTAGGAAAAAATTGAACCCACAAAAAGGCCTTGAGTTTTCTTACTAATTTTTATACTAATTGAATGAATATGAAGTTGGCCACATCCTCATTAGTACCACCACTTAGCATGTGCTCCATTCTTCATAATGGAACCATCATGAGATTTATAAGATCATGGAGATGGATTGGGTAATGATGACAAATTTTTGAATTCATTGTGCAATTCATAGCCCAATTAGTGAGTTGAGAAGGCTCTTTCCACCTAAATTTATGAGATCATGGAGATGGATTGGATAATGATGATGAATTTTTGAATTCATCATGTAATTCTCTCAATTAGTGAGTTGAAAAGGCTCTTCCCACTCAAGCTTTTGCATTACGAAGTGGCCTCTTTTGGGGTTCAATTTTTTCCTAATGACAAACAATACATTGAAATTTTAGAACTTATTCATCCAATGTCCAAATGATGCATGCTAAAGTGCATTAAAATTCTCTTTTAGTTGTAAATATTTAAGATCCAACAAAATGGTTTATATTTTTCAATCATTAAATATACTCAATTTGTATTAGTGAACATTAGGTGTTCTAACTGTATCTATAATGAAAATCCAAATCCAAAATTTACAATGAGCTACTCCTTCACCTCAACAACAATCCAATATTAGCCTTGACAAAAGGGATGAAAGGTGCTAAGATGGCCTTGGACCTATAACCAACTCTAATTTTGTGTATTTATTTGCTCAATAGTGTTTCATCCACAAGCACAATAGTTCATTCACAACCACATGACATTCATCCACGAAGGCAATAGTTACATGAGTTTTTATTTGGAGACAAAGCTAGTTACACCCTATAATCCACTTGCTAGCTTTTGGCAACTCAAAGGTTACCTAGATCGTATCTCCTAGAGGTCAAATCCTCTAGGATAGCCTCAAACCTAATCAATTACATTTCCACATGAGCAATACAACCAAGATGTGAATTTTGGGACATGATGTTGCATTCAATAAGGAGCTGAATGGTCTGAGCTTTTTGTCCACTTAGTATGACCTCTTTTTGAGGCATTGGAACTTTTCTGAAAGACATTAGGAAAGAATGGGGCCTAGAAAAGGCTTCTCTTTTTGGGAAACCGTGACTAGCAATGAACACTAGATTATTGGTTTAGATTTGGTGGCCCTATTGAGGTCCCATTCTTCTTTTAATGGTATGAAAGAACTTTAAACCCACAATATTAGATAACAAGACAAGACAAATAGAAATTGATAGCACATATCACATAATATGGCATCATATGAACATAAAAATGTGACGGACCTCTAGTTTTTTTAGTTTTTTTTGTGTGAGTTTCTACTTTTATCACAATATGCTTCTTCGTAGGAGATGTGAAGGAGAAAGTTTCTTGGTTGAGAAGCCAATGTTATTGTCTTTAATGCATATTATTTGTATCATCCTTATCTTATTCTCTCAAACGTTGTATCCTTAATTTCGACCATTTCCTACTTCAAGTTTACAAGAATGATGGTAGCACCCTTTCAAGATCTTTGCTTGCTAGTCTAGTACCAACTTCTCATTCTTCATACATTCTTTTGGCTTGGTGAAGAAGGTGTGACTAACCCTATTGCAATCTGTATCATTCTTTGATTTCCTACAATGAGTTCAGTATACAGTGAAGGTGTGACTAACCCTATTGCAATCTGTATCATTCTTTGATTTCCTACAATGAGTTCAGTATACAGTGAAGGGTAACGGTGACTCACCCTCAGTTAATCAAGTTATCCAACGAAATCTGCTGCGCAATTTACCGCATTCTACTCGGGACACTGGCCTTTGTGGTCACCAGAGCTGGTGGGTTTTGTTTGTCGTTTTTTTAATTTCCAAAAGTTTTCTTGCATTAATTATGGGTTATTCCTTCATATTTTCAGAGTGATGAAGCGACATTCGGTACCTGGACTTAGGATCAACTTACATGGACAACTCTCACTACGTCGCTACTCTGTACAGATCACCCTGGGAATCATACTGTAATTATTCTTGCAGTCTAGCTAGTTAATTTGCAGACTGTTTGGCAAATGCCACGTCTGTGTGTTTGAATGTGCTTGAAACCTCGTGAGACGGCCGCATGGAGTGGATTGCGTTGCTGACATTCAAGACTGGTTCTGAAAGCTTGATTATTGCTGGAAGTGATTCACGTCCAAAGATATGGCGCTGATTATTGAAGCTATTCTTTAACAAACTTTATGCCTTCGTTGGACTAGTCGCAAGAATCGAACGATTGTCCAGTCGAGGACTGATCGAGAAAGGGATGGCCTCCCCTCTGAATCTTTGGTTATTGCAAAGCTCGGTGAAATAGGACCGCGAGCGAATTCAAGTTGATCCGTTGTTGTGCAGATGACATTAGTCCAGGTTACTCGCTTTCAGGAGCTCCGTCGGTGGAAGAATGTTGACAACAATTTAAAGTTTCACTGCAAATGGGCGAGTGTTTTGATCTTGCGAGCCACCAATTCACACGTCGTCTTCTCCATCAATTACCACACACCAGTCGTCGTCCTCGGAGCTCTCGAGCTCTGATTCCACGAATTCAACATCCGACCAGCTTTCCTGGCTGAGAACGGATCCCCACCTTCTAGCGAAGTGGGTCTCAGAGAAGTTTGAACCTTCCACGGCATTCTCATAGATCCCGAACTCTCTGTGGAATGCCTCTTCAATGGCAGGAATCATATCTGCGCCATCGCCAATCAGAATTGCGCCACTCGCAAGCTCATATGCGGGGCAAGCCATGGCCGTCGTCTCCCCCATGTCCTCATCATCTCCATAGGCGTCGTCCACTCTCGCCATAGCCGCTTCAATCACGTTATTCACAGTCGCTTTCTTCACTTGCACAGCGTCCGCAGCCGCACGATCAACGCCGGCATTCCACCGCTCATCAAGTGCTTGATTCCCCAAATCACGGTGAGACATTTTCAGCGATGGCTGGAGGTATAATTCAGCGCAAGCAAGGTTAATGTGCACGTCGCCGGCGAATTGCTTCCACCTGTCGCGGCGCTTACACCCCGTCACTCTGCTCTTGTTGCTGCGCTTTCCTCGCACTCGACCCACCCGCCTCATGACGATGGCTTGCGCTTCCCTAATTGCTCTGCACATGTAAGACCTCAAATCACTCCAATACGCAAGCTTGCGAACACTTCGATCCTCTAACTTAATCAATTTGCGACAATGCGAACTGAGGTATTTGATCAAGGCAAAGAGATGGCTTCGAGCAGCTACTTTTCGACGCGTGGACGCTAATGTATGATTCCAAACGACATGGCGGCCGGTCAGTTTATACTGAAGGAGAGATGCTGCAAGTGGTACGTGTTGCTTGGGCAGAAATTCCTGGCCAGTCTGCAGCAGAAGAGATTGAGGAGAGCATTTAATATGCAAAGCTTGCGGGTCAAGTTTGGCGTCCGTCGTTGCAGACAAGTTTTGCCGAAGATAGCTCAGCTCGTGACCGGGACGCGGGGGTGGAGTTGGGTACAGTAGCACAACGTCACTGCAGTAAGTACGCGTCAGGCTGGGGGAGCACACTCACTGCGGATGGGGCGATTTGGTACTTGCATGCGAAGCAAAATCTGAGCTTACCCGTGACTCGATGTCCAGCTTGCAGCAACGTCTGGGAAACACGTGTGGTTCATACAAAGGGAGCTCGTGGAAATGGGAAAATAATTGGTTGGGTTTTGAAAGTGCATGGTAAAAAACCAGTCAAAATTTTAGGAGAATTTTTAACCCTTAAAGAATGGACCGGTGACCGTGGAAATCATCCATTTTAACCCATAAACACCGCAACAGACGTTTTTTGTCCAATGAATGACAAGGAATTCTCCTGTGTAGGACAGAAATGCAACTATTCATCCTTGGAATTAGGGGTAGAAAGAGGAGATCTTATGTAGTAGTTTGACTTCCTGCAATGAATATTTTTGGTTTTTTTAAACTAAATGATGTCACACAGTTCCAAAAGAGCTGATTTCCACAATCACTAGCCTAGCATTTAAGGGTTAATACTGTGGAAATCATTGATTTAAAAAAATTCAAAAGCACTCATTGAAAGTCAAAGTATTGTTGAAGATCTCCCCTTTTTACACAAAACTTTGAGGATGAATAGTTGCACTTCTATCCTACACTAAAAGGTTCTTTGTCATCCATCATATACTAAACATTTGCCTCAATGTTTCAAGGTTAATTATAGCATAAATAGAAGCAACAAGTGGTGTAGGAATTGGTAAAAAGGATTGATTGAGGGAATTGAAAAATACAACTTGAGAGTAAGTAGGTAAACTTTGAAAAATTCCAAGAATGCTAGAACATTATTAACCAACTTTGGGGTTTTCCTTTTGCTTCCACAAAAAGTGGAAGCTTTAGCATAGCAATTTCCTAGTGAGTCAATGACTCTCTTGTAACTTTCCACTTAGACAATGATATTAGTGTTGCAACTTCCTAACCAACCAATGAATTTCTACATATTAATATAACTAAAGTCATTTCTAGGCATGTAGGGAGGCATTATTCTTCCTTGAAGGGGGAATGGTTTAGGCTAATTAACAATGTTATGGTTGTTTGCACTTGTAGTTTTAGATAATTTTTTGGATGTAGTGTGTCTAGATGCACAAATAAGGACACAATTTGGACATTGTATAAATGAGGTGAGAATTCTTGGCATCTCATTATTTTAATTGATCTCTCTTAGAAGAGAGACTCTTGAGATGTGAAGTTTCAGTCTCATATCATAATATTCTTGAATCATATTTTACAATTCATTTTGTAGAAGAATGTTTTCAATGCACAAAGTTGCGTAAATTTGAATGTCAATACAAATATATTTTTACTCATTTATATTCCTAGCCATTCTTTTTTAGCAATTTAATTTTTGCAATGAGCACCTTTTTTGCTATTCTCTTCATTTCTCTAAGCACTTTAAAAAAGCAATATATTGATTTGTTCTAATAGTGAAGGTGCAAAATTAGTGTCACCTACAAAATGATTTTTTTTTTTGTGGAAATCGGTACTATACAATAATACTGTCTCACCCTAGATTAATTTAATTATTAATAAAAAAAATTACAACATTGATAAATTAATATCGTATGTATGAAGAATACAAAGTACAATTGAATTTAGCAATAGTGAAGGGAAAAGATGGATGTTTTTATTTACTTCTACATACTTTTATATTTTTGTGGTCATAAATCCTTGTTGAAAAATTTACAGTATATTTTCCGAATACATTCCGAAGCATAATTAATTAGGATTTTAATTTGCATTACGAAGTTTTTTCCATATGAAAAATTGGACATTATGCAATTTTCATCCAAATTTCATTTCCGTTCATCTTATTGTGGCTCGAGCATTTCATTGCACTGTCATAAAGACAATTTTTGAAAAAAAGAAAATTTCAATAAAGTTTTATGCCAAGGCATTCTTCCAGAAAAGGATTAAGTTACTTTGCTAAATAACCTCGTTGTCAGACTTTGCCCCCCTCATGGAGACCTTTTTTGGGGGCCATGGTGAATTGACCCCTCACTCGCCCCGAGAGAAAATGCTGAAAATTTTTATTTGCCGCACATGATAAATTTGCAAATTTTGAATTCATATTTGCAATTAGAGACTCTAGATTTGCTAGGAGAGGTGTAGTAGGTAAAGTAACCAAGCACAAAATAGGGAGGCTTTTTTTTTACATGCACCCTTGGAATGACTTTGGAGAAGGAGCGAGGGGAGTTAGTTTACCCCAACCCCTCATAGGCCATTCCCCTATACAATAGTCAATGCAAAACTTCTTTTTTATTATATTTTTTACTATTTTCTTTTATTATTTTTGGCTCTTTAAGAAAATTATACTAAAACCTACACATAAATTAAATTTTGGATTTTAAAATAAAAAATTAATAAAATTAATAAACAAATAAATAGATAATCCTACATATAAATTCTTCAAGAAAGATGGCCTTCCCTTCAATCAAATAAGGTAGGTACACCCAAAACCGCCACTTTTTGCTATTGAGCCTGTTTTCTATTATTAGAGTGGTCAAATTTTTATATGCTCTTGTTGGCAAGTGAAAGGAGGCTCCAACGTACCAGAGAACGTGGCATTTGGATACTGTATGCAAAAGTTATTAAGGGACAAAGTTTGGTTCTAAAAGCGTTTCTTCCACATATTAGGTACAGAACTGATTTTGGAGATGTACATACAATATAGATGGCGGTTTAAGGTCAGTGGCACATTTGGGTGTACCTACCTTAACTTATATTATGATTGCTCGACATTTTTTTTGGACCCGTGTTGAATTATCAAGTTGGCAGACACACGTGTCGATGAGCACCAATTTGAGAATTCAAATTCTTCATAGAAAACCACTCACCTCTTCCAAAATCCTGCTTTTTGACCTTTAGTTGGTCTTTTTAAGGTAGAAGCATCAGTTGTCAACCACGCCCAATGCCCAACCTGTAGTGTGTGCTATTTTCAACCTAAGGCTGCAACTCAAGCTTGAAATGTGTTTTTTTTGTCCTTTTCAAGGCTAGGACTAATATGGTTATGACACATGTCTAAAGGCAGTGAGCGGGAAAGTAGGGAGTAGTGAACAGGAAAGTAGTTCTTCAATGATGGGAATTACAGTACTCTAAACATTAACTATGGGTCAACAATACTTTTTGGCTCCTGAAATTCACTGTAACTTCAGATTCAGGAATAAAATTCTGGAAAAATTAATCCCTGTTTTTCCTATCTTCCTACATAGGAAAAATTTCCACCACCTCACCATCTGGTCCAAAGTGATCCACTACTAATGCTTCTACCGTAACTGCATTGAGACCTGCGACCTCTGCGTCAACGCTCGTGCTGTTCTCGGCGCCACTCCACCAAGCATGGCAGGACAGCCGGCGCTTGCTCGAGCTCCCTCCAAAGTACTGTACATCCACTTGGCACATTTCCATTTCTCTTCCAATTCATAACCATTTTCTCGAGAGGATTTTTTCCCCTGGCTTCCCCGGCATGCAGTCTTGCTGCATTGTAAGTTTGTAACCAGGCATGAATCTGAGGTTTGATGACACCAGCTTTAACTTGAAACGGGGCTTTGGATCCGGCTCACGCGCCGCTCTGTTGGGGAGCTTTTGATCTGTGTGTTAGGAAGCTTCGAAGTTCTTCGATTGCTTGCTAGATGGATAGTCAGACTAATTCTAGGTGATGCATGCGATCGCAAGCTAATCGGGAAGACCTTTAGGTTGTCCATCAATGGCGGTAATTCGCAGATACGTGTTGTTGCAGTTGTTGTGGACTCTAGCCACTGCAATTAATATTGTGTCTGCGAACTATACTAATTGGTATCGCGCCGATTCTTGTAAGTGTCAGTGAATTATGATGTGCGATTGTGACTTCGGTTGCCAACCTTTAGCTGTCTGTGTTGAGAGGATGATCGAAGAAGTGTAATTTTTCTTAAGCGGAATTTCTTGTATCCCAGTCGGACATGTTTGTAGCTTTTTGACCAGTCCTTTGCGAGGAAGTCGATTAGAATGTGCGTCATGAAATTGTGACTTAGCTTGGTTGCCAATCATAGCTTTCTGTGTTGAGAGTCGGATTGGAGAAGTACATTTTCGTTTAGGTAGAATTTCTGTTAATCTCTATCTGGATCACTTTAGAAACTCGTATAGAAATGCTATTGCGATGCTTCTTTGACATGTTTGATGGTATGATGGATGGTGGTAGTGAAAGCCTTGCATAGTCTTCAAGCAGCGTGGAACAACACTCCTAATCCGGGAGTGAATTTGAGATACTGGAATGCCTCCAACATGTATCCGTGCTGGACGGAAGGGTTGCCAACGTTTGCACCGTGGACAGGTGTGCAATGCCTTCGAACGGAGTTTACCAACACATCCGACAAATCCAATGACACAAATTACCAGATAGACATTGTTGGCTTGTAAGACCCTTCGATCTGAACTGGCAAGCTCGAGAAGTTGAAATTTTCATGAGGAGATCTGTAGACAATAGAAAGCAATTTGGTGAGGGGAACACCTGGGTAGCAAACGGAGTCTTTTCTAACTTGTTTCAATTAATGTGTATTGGCTGCAGGGACCTTCCTGAAGCATCGTTAACTGGTGGCTTACCCGCAGCAATAGGGGATCTTAAACCCCTCGCCACTCTGTATGCTTCTAACATCTCCGTCGCGATCTGATGAATAAATCTGCTTACGTAATAGATTGGGGGAGTGCTTTTCTGATGACGCTTGGGTCTGGTCTTGTGCAGGACCTTGACTGGAAACCCTAATTTGACGGGTCCTATTCCGAAGGAGCTTGCGAAGTTGAACAACTCCCTAAATATATTGTAAGCACTTTTGGCGAAGAATCACAACCAGTTCAATAATTTGGATACGTAGTAGTAGATCATGTTGGAAATACAAACTTGCCGTGGAAGTTGTTCAAACGTGCTGCCATTGACGTTGTTTTTGTGACACATGATAGGGACCTTTCCAACAATGCATTCAATGGAACGATTCCTGTGGACCTCACCGGAATTGATACTCTTCGGAACATGTGAGTAATGATTCTTATGATGGGTAGATCAATTCTAGGGCTTAGCATTTTGAATCTTGGTAAGTTAGAAGCTTCTCAGACGAATTGTTTAGGGTTTCTTGAACCTTTGCAGAGACTTAAGCGACAATCAGCTTACTGGAGAATTTCCGGATTGGACCAGCATGAGTATACTACAAACGATCAAATTCGCCCGCAATCATCTAACAGGAATCGTGTCCCATTTGAATTTTAGCCGATTGACTGAGCTACAAGAAATGTAAGGCCCAGTGTATCCATAAGCACTCTTTCTTTGCTGCTATTGATCATCAGGATGAATTTCAAGTTTATACCGTTTCCATATATTAGCATTAATTAGATTAGCCAGTCATTACTGGTGTTATTGGTGTTTACTGGAGTTGATGCGTTTGTAATTTATTGATTGCTCTATCGGCAGGGACTTGTCTGAGAACAATTTCAATGGACCATTTCCGGATTTGTCATCACTCCCGGCAATAAATCGTGTGTGAGTTCATGAGTTTATTAACTCTTGTTCTGTATTTTCTAATCTCTGAATTTGTGAAACAAGTCCAAACTGATATTGAGCATGTACTGTGTCGTTGTGAATTGATCTTTATGCTAACTATTTTATCTACTTTGATATCCTTGTCTCAGCAACTTGAGTTATAATAACTTTAATGCAACGGGGATAAAGTTCTCGTCAATCGTCAACTGCGCCTTCTCACATTCACTTCAATTTTTGGACCTGTCTGGAAATGGATTCACTGATCCTATTCCAAGCTTCAATCGCACGGTGCTCGACTCTCTGAACGAACTGTGAGTGTCCAATGTCAACAGAAAAGACTGCGTCCACACCTAGTTTGTTTTCGGCCAAATCTTCTTTTTCCATCTGAAATTGCTGAAAGACTTGGGATTGAGAATGAGTCTGAAATATACTTGAAATGCATTGATGATTCTTCCAATTGATCAATTGTGTTTGTTTTTGAACTTGTGCAGGTATCTTGACAACAACTCCTTCAGTGGAACTCTGAACATAACCGCTATCTCTCAGAACTTGACATCGGGTACAGACTCAACAAGCGTGAAAGTGGACACTGCCACAGGAGTGACAAATATGAAAGTCGTCAGTTTGAAGAATAATAACATTGGCGATGTTATCTACAGTCCTTCAGATATCGACTCTAATGCCATTCAATTCCGGTTAGCTTCTTTAGACCTACGCTCATTTGTAACTTATCTTACTCATCTCCAATTCATCCTTACAATCTACTTTCTAACTGATGGGCTTGTGGACTCATGGTCCACTGCAGACTGGAAGGAAATCCGTATTGCTCAAACGCTGAAGCAAACGATGCCACAAGATGCTTTTGTCTTCAAATGTGCTTCCTTATGCCAGGTGAGTGCGAATTCAACAATGTGCCAAAATAAACATCACTCAGTTGGGGAAACAGTTTCACCGTCTCACAGGTTTACTCAACTCGGTTTGTAATCTAAAACCAAAAAAATGATTGAAGAACAGCTTGTGAAGTCTCCGCCGATCATATTCTTTAGTCACTGTAATTGAGGATGTGTTTTTGACGGACGCAGATAAAACGGACGACATGCGGAGGCGAGTCCTTACCATAACTCTATCAGCAATTTTGCCTCCCGTATTTCTGGTGTTTCTTGTGGGAGCTCTGTTTCACCGCAGGAGCACTCGCAAACAACGATACCTCTTGAGTGAAGTGAGGCATAGTAAGTTTCATATTTCTTTCCATATATCATCAAATAATGAGATTTTCACTTCTAGTGCAATTGAAAGATCATTAGATTGAAAGAAATGGTGAATCAACGTTGTGCAGAATGTGACGAGTACGATGTAAAGCCCACCATATACAGCTACAGAGAGCTTCAAAATGCTACCGGAAATTTCGACCAAAGCATGAAGTTGGGTCAAGGAGGCTACGGAGCTGTGTATAAGGTGAGAACATTAATTTTAGTTAGTGATGGTATCAGATAGTAATGGCAAGGTGCTGAAGATCAAGAGAACTGTGGTGAATAATCCAAGTTTTCATAATAAATATGAGCATATCAACATGTGTGCCTATTTGCTTCCTGAAATGATAAGAGAACTATTCAATTGAAGGTTAGCATGAATTTGAAATGAAGCTTCGGGATTCTATTGCAAGTCATTGTCCAAGTTCAGATTAAAGGTATTCATAGATTTGATGAACTTAGCATTTCTATACTGATGGTTTGAATAATTTCTGCAGGGTGTTCTACCAAACAACACTCCTGTGGCTGTGAAACAGCTTTATATGAGCAAGAGCAACAAAGGCATGGATGAGTTCCTCAATGAAATGGTGCTGATAACTGGAATGAGGCATCGGAACCTCATTAAACTCAAAGGCTGCTGTGTGAAAGGGAAAGAGAGGTTTCTGGTTTACGACTATGCTGACAACCATGACCTTGACTGGGTTCTTCTTGGTCAGTTGATCCAAAATCTCCTCGCCCCATTTGGCCGTGGGGCTACAGTACATTCTCGTGATGATTTTTCTCTCGAAATTGCTCCTATTGCAAATCTTGTCTTTTTAATTTTCTAACTTGTTCGATAATTTCTGTACACTGAGCAGAAGGAAAAGGTGGTCATGTCAGTTGGCCGAAGCGAATGCACATCTGCTTAGGAGTTGCTCACGGCCTGCACTATCTTCACGCCTTGGCGGATCCAAACATCATCCACCGAGACATAAAAGCAAGCAACATTTTATTGGACAAAAATCTAGAGCCAAAAATCGCTGACTTCGGATTTGCCCTAATGTTTCCCGAAGAACAGAGTCATATCCTCACTGAGCATGTTGCTGGGACAAGGTAGGATTTTTCGAGCATCCATTACGTTTTTCATTTGACGTGAATGCGAATATGATGGATTTCAAATTTATAAGTGAAATATAAATTTGAAATCCATCATATTCGCATTCGACAAACTAGAAACATCTATGTTTACTTAGTTCCTGCCAATATTTAGTTCTAACATGTTGTTCTTAACGTAATTGGTGTGTAGCAGATTGAATTAAGGAGCCTTATGTTCTTGCTAACTAATTATCTTTACTTGCAGAGGTTACCTGGCACCTGAATATGCAACATTAGGTCAGCTGAGTGAAAAAGCTGATGTCTACAGCTTTGGGGTGCTGTGTCTCGAGATAGTCGCTGGAAGAAAAAACATAAATATTGGGGCACCACCTCCTGAAGAATATCTCACGAGTTGGGTAAGTTCTTTTGATATCCTTGGCTGCATTTGATTTTAGAGGATATTTCACTACTCCAGAATTCAATTTCCAACATGATCCTTCACACAACTACTTGCAAATTAAATTCTGTGTCATATTATTTCAAACAACTAAGTAGCTAAAGCAGTTGAAAGTCGTCCTGCTATAAGTAGTCTAGCTGAAGTTGTAGCTGAAAATCGTGTCTTAGGAAATAAATGCTTTGCTATAACGTTGATATTGGCTATAGCTATATTCGATCTACAAACCCTAGTTGGGATCATTTCCCTCACAATTGTAATTGTATAAACCAATCTTCAACGTGGATAGCATTGTCAACCAGAAATTCTGAGCAGAAATTGATGTGCTACAAATATTTTCTTGTGTAAACATGTGCAGGTTCACAACTTGAAGCAACAGGGCAAGCTCATGGATCTTGTGGATCCAAAACTCAAGCTACGTGGCAATGAAATTGCAGAAGCTCAGAGAGTGATACACACAGCTCTCCTTTGCTTGCAATATTCAGACGAGATGCGGCCCCTCATGTCCCGAGTTGTGAATCTTCTGCAAGGGGATGCCAGTTCAGAATCTGATATCAGTGCAGATCAACCTAACCCAACTGGTCGTGGAATTCATACTGGTATAATACCCGGTTTTGATGACGTACCAGAATCTGGATTGACAGATGGGTCCGGAGTTTCTCAACCCAGTAGTTCATGGTACAGGGGACTTCCATCAGATTCTGGGGGGAATCGAGTCACCAGTGCAAGTGATGTGAATCTAATTGGCATTGAAACGAGCACCTCTGCAAGGTAACTTAGTATGGTATCTGAAACCAAATGAATGTCATCAAGGCGGCAGGGTGTAGGGATTAGGGTGCTGTGTATTTACATTATTTGGATACTGGATGCATTAGCTACATGAGTTCTCTAGCATTTTCTAGTACATCACGAATAAACAACAATGAGGCTTTTAGTACATAATGTATGATAGTTGGACCAATTGAAACTACATTTTTTAATATAAATTTGTTATAATTTTTGAAGTCTTTTAGACTACTCCAAAACCAACAAAATGTATATCCATAATGCTCATCTTCCGATACTCATTTTGAAGTCTTTAGACTACTCCAAAACCAACAAAATGTATATGCATAATGCTCGTCGTACAATAATCATCTAAAGTAGTCACAATACTTTATAGCGTGGAAGGTCAATATTTTATAACATACAAGGCCTAAAAAAGTCACTTTCTACATTGAATTTAAACTAAAAAGTTGGAAGTTCTTAAAAAAGTCACTAATCACTCCATTATTGTCACTTAAAACATTGTTTGTGGCCCAAATCTCAATAATTGAAAACCCCCTATAATGGGGTCATTCCCTAAATGTATGTTATAAATCTTTTGATAATGATGGGTTGTTCTACCTTATTCTTTTAGAAAGGGAATTGGTCTTGACCCCTTGAAGGTCTACACATCCCAAATAACCAAGAAAATAAATCTTGATAAATTTAAATAAAAAATTAAAAGAATAATTGCAAGCTCAATGTGTTAAAATCCAAATTGTACAATTGCAAGTTCAATGTGTTTTTCAATTTTATTTTCTTCCATTTTGAAATTATTTTTAAATTTAAATTATAAAATTTGTTTACCATTGTAACCTTCAATTATGATAAAAATTCCAAATTATTCTAATATGTATTCTAATTTATGTAATTTTATTTTTATTTTTATTTTTTTAAATTCAACTTGTTTTAATCAATTTGAACACAAATATTTTGCAAACTTTCTAGTCAAAGTTTTTGAAATTTCTTAATTACATTCTTGTATTGGTTTAATTAGGTAAATAAATAACCAATAAATTTTCTATTATTTTGCTTTAAAAATGGTCCTAATGTAAAGTATAAAGTATTTTCATGATTTTCACTGTTGAAAATTCAAAACATGCAAGTGTTAATTTGGAGTTATTTACGATTTCTATTTATAAAAAAAACTTGCATTTCAACAATTGCAAAGTGGATTGTGTAATGAGTTTGATAACTCTTCATTTGAACTTAAGTTTTTTGAAAGTTTATTTAGTATGCTAACACAATTTCTAGTTGTTCATGTCACCTCTAATTCTAAAAACTCTTATGTGCAAATTTCTCAAACATTGTGGGGAGGGACAATATACTAAAAATAGGATACATTTTTTCTTTTTGTAATCTCACAACTCCTATGCAATTTTACACTCAAAACTAGTATGCATAATAATAAGTAATCTCTTTAAACATCTATACAATTAAAATTTGAAAAAATAACAATTTGCTTTATTGGGGATAACTATGAGCCCATGCTCTTTTTTCATAGAAAGACACACTTGGAAAGTCTTGGGCACCTAGGGATTAATAGCTTTGAGATAGGATTAAAACATACATATCCTAAAGGTGAAATTATTCTAGCAATTTTTTTTAAATTATAAAACTTGAGTTTGAAAATGAATTCAATACATTAATTTCTTAAAAAAATGCATTGATTGCTTACAAAACAAGGAGCTTCATAACTTTCACATCACTAATCTAATGGATTGAATAAACGCTTTTCATGCCCCCAAAAACAACCTAAGAAGGAAAAACATTTCATTCCTATTTCAAGTTTTTGTAGGTCTTTTTGCTTTTGGCAAATTGAAACTTGTACTTAGGATGGCATAATTTTTTTTCTTGGACACTAATTGAAATAAAATTTATTTTTCTAGAAAAATAGTGTGCTTTTCTATCTTCACAAAAAGTTTTAAAAAAAATTGCCAAAAACTAAGATCTTAAGAGCCTAAATGAACTTTCATTTGTCTCTTGAGGAGACAATGGGACTTTAGGAGTGGAACCTAGAATGATACTTTTGATGTTTTACAACCAATGGATGACTTTGGGGACGTATATTGGAAGGAAAAGTATACTTTGCTATCAATTTTTTAATGTGATTTGTTAGACCTAGTTGTAGTCTTTGGTGTTGGAAAATTTTTCATTGTGTTATCTTAAATTTTAGCTTAAAAATAATATTTTTTGAATTTGAGTTCAATCTACGTAATGATGCTTTTTCATATCTAGTTTGAGTAGTTTCTATTCTACTTAAAAATTTCTTAAAATTCAATGTTTTATATCATTCTTGTTTTGCATAAATAGCATGTGACTAGAGCAATGGTATTGGGTACAATTTTGAGCTTGCAACAACCTTACAATGATGCTTATTTCCACAAGGTAATACTAGAGGATTTTTAGTTGCTCTTAATAGTCGCGAGTCTAGTTTTCTAAATCAAAATGGCTATAGTCTGGACATTTGATCACTTTAGATAATCAATGTCACAATCTCTTTAAGTACCTCATATCAATCTATGTATAGTATTTGGTACAAAATATAAATGAACCCATATTAAAGATGTCATTGAATGTTATATTTGGCCTAAATTTTTTTTGTATATACAAAAATCAAGAGCTTTGATGCTTGTTATCAAAGGTCCTTGCTAATGGAATAACAAATATGATGAATTTTTTATTTCTATGTTAGTTTCACAAACATCATGTATCTAATGAATCAATTAGAGTTTATTAGTTTATTACTAGTAGTTTGGAAAGATGGCATTTAACACACTTGACAACCTTAAAGATTTATAGTGTTAAAGACAATAAGATATAATTAACAACATTAACTTGGAATGAAGACATTATGGTGGGGATATGTCGCAACCCAAATAACACTTCACAGCTTCTAATGGACTTACTACACTCTACCTATGGTGTCACTTGAATCTCAACTCATTAATATTGCACATGCCAAGCACCCACAATGTTAGTTTCTATTTTTCAAATCTTGTTACCAAGTCCTAGTCCCAATCCTTGAAACTACTAATACAAACCCCACTCATGTTACTAGGCATGTCACTTGGTGACATGAGCGGAACTTCCATTGATGTCCAAGCACTGGGTGGAGGCACTACTCCCCAACGGTGCTAATCACCTTTGAATGTCATCCAACTTCATCCTAGGTCCATAAATATTTGCTACTTGTTTTTTGTCACTAATTGGAATTCATACCTTGGGACATATGGGAAATGGCCTAGCAAAGAGTGAGACTCCATCCAACTAGTGCCATGGGACACTCACACTAGTGTCCCATGGTGCCTTGGACCTGGTGGTGAATTTGCATCACCCACCTTCACCATTGAGACTTACCAAGATTCCAAGAGAGAGTGAAGAGGAAGACTAATCTTTCCTATAGTACTCTTTGTAGTATTCGGCGGACCCCCCATCTTAGGTCAAAGGAGAACCCTAAACACACTTGAGTTGTAGAAGACCACCCAATTCTAATTGAAATCGTGACGTTACACCACCGTTTGAGCTCCCGAACCTCAAAACGGCGTAACTTTGTGATCCCAACTTTAAATCTACATGCAATCCCATTTTGGATATCTACACGATGAATAGATGCTAATGGATTGCTCACTCATCCCATTTGGACAAGTTCTTGCAAAATTATGGTCCTTCAAAGATTCGGATTCACTAGGGGAGGCAACACGACTTCATCACCACCCTTTTCTTGGCCATAACTTTTTGACTCATAGATTAGAACCTCGTAATTCTTGTTATTCTATCTTCTTTGTATTCTTAGCTTTTCAATGATATCCTACATGCCATATTTCCATAAAGGATTCATTAGGAACCTCTCACTCCTAGTCCTTAAGTGTCCTAGCGTCACTAGGACACCACCAACTTTGAACAGCCATAACTTTTTGCTCCCAAGTCCAAATCATGTGTTCTTTAGACAATTGGATGTGTATTCTCAAGGGCCTCTTAAGAATTTATGAAACACTATCATACATTTCAAATACAAGGTGCTATTCACTAGAAGAAAAACGTGTCCGTTGCAACCCACTGAGATGCGACTATGTGTCCTATACAACTGAGATGCGACTGTAGCCCTCTGTATTTGCACCAAATTTCACGTGTATGTAGTTGTAGTCGCAAAGTAGTCGGAAAATGAAGAATAGGGTTACGATATTGTAACAGAAGAACTGACATGAGGTATTCTACATCCAGTATTCATCGCAGTTGTCCATGTGGACAGCTATCTACAAAGTAGAGTCTACCGTGGAAAAATGCAATCGCTCTGATTACAGGCTGCAACTAAAAACTAGAAGATTGCAACTTAGAAATGACTCAAATGCAACTAGGAATCAACTATAATGCAACTAGAGCCCGACTACAGTGCAACTAAAAAACGATTCAAATGCAACTAGAGAACAAGTGCAATGCAACTAGAACATGACTGAAAATCGATTCAATTGTCCCATATCGATTGTCAAAAATACCATCAACTTGAACATATAAGAATAGTAAGTTATAGCATTCTTGTGTAATGAATTTTGATAGTGAAATTCTAATATTTATATATTTTGTAGATTTCTACAATTTGTAGATTTCTATAATCTACAACTCTATAAATTATAACCAAGTCGCAAACTAGTTGTATGTCAATCGCAAACCAGTTGCACACTAATCGCAAACGAGTTGCATATCAATCGCAAACTAGTTGTATGTCAATCGCAAACGAGTTGCACATCAATCGCAAACGAGTTGCACACTAGTTGTATGTCAATCGCAAACCAATTGCACACAAATAAGTGAAATAACTTCCACATTAGCAACCACGTCACAGCAGTTCATCGACGAAGTTCTCCATTACCTATCGAATGACAAACAACCTCGTGACTGCAGTGCAACTCATGCGACTTGTCCACTACGACTGCGGACTCCAGAATATCACCAAGTCGCAAACGTCCGATACGACTACAAACTAGTCGCAAACCGCAGTCGCAAAACCCTGCTTTTTCTTCTAGTGATTGCGCCTTGTTTGCTCGGGAGACACCTATTTCTCCCTTCTTAAACTCTTGCAAAGCTTGGAAAGTCACCCTCAAGGTCCCCCTTGCTCACTAAGGTACTTCAAGCACCCCAAGGAGATAGGGATGTGACAAGATGAGGATAAAAAGGGGACATATGGCTTATTCTCTAGACTTTCTTTAATTGCAATAAATGTATTGTTGAAACTCTTACCACTTGTATTGTTCCTTAAGCTATGTGATTTTAATCTTAGAAATACATGTTGATTTTATGAGATTCTAAAGTCCATCTTCAAATACACTCTCTTCTATTGCATAATTGTCAAGAAGAGCTTACAATTGAAAAAACTTAGGTATAGGATATATTTCTTCTATTCCCAATTCAAAAATTTGTAGGTTACTTCATGCATTTAAGAACTTATTATTGTTTTTAATTTTTTGACATTTATTTGTATTTTGTATTAGAAACTAAGTTGTAATTTAGGAAGTCTACAACAAATTTCTTTTTCCATACATTAAGGATTAAAATTTTCAATGTATCTAATATTGGCACAAATAAAAATTCAAATCTATCATGTCTACCAAAATAGTATAAAATGTCAAGAAAATAGCTTGAGATAGTCTAAAAGTATACTTGTTTATTAATTTAAGGTTTAGCCTCCTCATCAAGCATTTTCCAAAGTAAAAAGCCATACAAAGATTGTGATGACCAATAAGAAGGCCCCTTATTTTTGAGAATGACCTTCTTAGAAGGACATTTCCTTATGTAAACTTTTATTGTAGAAATTTTAAATATTGGATGAATGGACAATCTTAAAACACCCGATTGGAAGGGCAAATTGTAGAATGTGACAATTTTGCTACAAAATAAGGAAATGAATTGAAATTTTTTTAGTACACTAATAATGATATTTAGTGTTTACAATACTATTTACAAACTCTAATACTAAATATCAACACTACTATTAATGTTACAACATTGATACTAATGTTACCAACATTAAAAATCAACATGAATCAACTAAATGAAAATTTGAGTGAGCCAGATAATAGGATAAGTAACACTAAATATAACACTACTAAATATCATTTTTGATATAGTGGATTATGGTAAGGTGAGTACACCTAAATGGCACAAATTAGCTTTGTGGCAAACCAATATGCTATAGAAAATGAAATATATTTTTTGCACATTGGTAAAGGCCTTTGAATCAAAATACAAGTGGCCCCATAATTTTTGGATGCATTGTGAATTAGATATGAATTTTCAAAGATGCAAGGTATAGGATACTAAAAGTGTTAGGTAGGTGACGCCAAAATGCACTTGATGCACATGAAGAAATGACACTATAGTGGTGGCCTCTTGTTGTGACCTTCTCCTTCAAATAGTCCCTACAAGAAGTTGTGAAATGAATAGTAAGCGGTTTTGAAATGGATTGTGAGTAATGTGGGAGTATAATAAGATTTGTCAAATATTAATTCATACTTTGCCAATGGATGGAATAAGAGTTAGGGAGGGTCCATTTCAAAGCCAGAGTGTGTCCACTTACTTTTTCTAAATGAGATTGGTTGTCTAATTGCCTTTTTATAAATATTAAAAGAATTTAGGGTCCGTTTAAGTTTAGTAAGGGTTGTATTAAAAACCTTTAAGCCATATCTTTTTTCGAATTGCATGTGTGCGTTTTTTGCAAGGCCTATGATCAAGAATAGGTGCCTACCACAAAATTCTTTGGAAATTCAAAAGTAATTCAAAAATGTTCAGAAAAATATGAATCACATGTGTTAAATTCTGCATCAATTTTTCTTCAAGTGAAAAATAAGGAAAAAAACCTCAGACATCTGAAACCCATCAAAAAGGCAGAACAGCCCTTAAAAGGTTGCTTTATGAACATGCTACTTTAATAGTATGAAAACATGTCATAGAAAAAAAGTGAAAACAACAAAAGTGTACCTAAAATTATTCATTTGTAAGGTTGCCACCTACACAGTGCTATACATAGAGCTGCACACTATTCAAAATGGCCACCAACTCCACCTTACACTTGTCCTTACAATGCGCACCTGATTTTGGATATCCTCCGTATTCACTTTCCTTCCAAAAATAGGGGTCGATTTTGAGGAGTGGTCCATTTTAGGCGTAGTTTCTGTAGCGTAACAAAACGCTGTATCCCACGCTAGCCAGCGTATGTAACGTAACTCCACAGTGAACCCGGCACTGTTCATACGAGGGCTCATCCGAGCTTGCTTCAAGCAACTTCCTTCTCCCGCTTCGCAAGGTTTACGAACTTGGGAATGCTGGGGAGCCATGATCACCTTGTTTCTAGAGCTTCCATGTTTTCAGCATACCTGGGTTTAATAGGTTGTTGAGTGAAGCGTGAAGGCCTGCGGTTTTGAGTGTACTCGGCGTAGACATGGCAGGTCATGGCTGCTCTGTTTCAGTGCGAATGTTTCTGTCAATTTTAGGTTTGGCCCTCTGTTTGGCGACCTTTCCGGGGCGTGTTGGAGCTTGGGGAGCTGATGGGCACCATGCTACTTGCTTGCTTGCAGAGGTGAATGCTTAAAATTGTCTTTGATCTGGAAATTCACCTCGGACCTGCATTTGCTTTTGATGATCCATAGGTCGAACCACGTGTGTTTGAGCGAAGCATTTGGTGATGTGAATACGTGAAAATTGATTTAAATCCGAAGTAGAATCTGAGTACTTTGAATGGTGGGATTGGGGTTGGGGGTTTAGCCTCTAATTGGGCCAATTGGGGCTTGTGTTTTTTGGCAGTATGATTTACGTCACATGGGGTTTTGTTTTCGTCCAACTTTATGTAGTTTTTATCGACGGATGATTCAAATTCTGGCGATATTAAATTTGACTCCATGTGAAGCATGTTCTTCACCACATGATCAATTGAATGGGACTTTTTTAGACGATGAATCCTTGGTTAGGGGTTAGGGGTTGCTTTACTCAATTAGCGTTTTGATGCTGAACCCCTCCTGCAGCCTTTGCTGGCACCTGCAACGTGGAAAGCGGTGAGATCTTTGCTTCCAGAGCGTGCGAACGGGAGCCTGTCTAGCCTGTGCACATGGCCAGACGACATCAAGTGGATGCAAAAGTATCACTGGACAGCTCCTCTTCATTACATTGACACACCTGACTTTCTCTGCCGTTACAACTATGACCGTAAAGTTTCTAACCTTTATATCTCAGCGTTTCATAATTTTTTGTTCAGAGAATGCCCCCCCCCCCCTCCCCCCCCCTCTCTGGATCTCTGTGCTTATGGCTTGTCGTTCTTAATGGTGCAGGTGACTGTTATGACGAGCATGGTAACAAGGGCTATTGTGCATCGGGAGCTATTAATAATTTCACCTCTCAGCTGACGCAGTTTCATCTTCAGCAACAGAGTCGACCTCTATTGACAAAAGCCAGGGGAACAGAGTGTGAGTGCCAGTGTTTTCTTACATCTATATTTGGCTTGTTTACAACAGATAGAGACGATCAGCAAAAGCAATTACCGGACGCTGTTTCAGGGCTCATGAACAATCTCTGCAGACACTAGTTTTTCAGATTGTTAGCCTTGTATGTGAAGAGGATTCAAAGATACCTGGTCCTATTATTGGTGCCTCTGGTATGATCAAACTTTCCACATAAATTCTGACATGTTGGTTATGGGGTTGTCAGATAACTTGACGGAGGCTCTTCTCTTTCTAGCACACATTGTAGGTGACATCCATCAGGTATTGGCACCCCCATCTGCATTCCAATATCTTCGGCTGTCCACTGTCTTTAAGTACCATCTTGCTAACCTGTGTTCTGTTTCGTGGTTACAATTTTTTTTCTAACATTGTTGCAATCCTCCTGTCTCAGCCTTTGCATGTAGGTTTTACTTCAGATGCAGGCGGGAACACTATCCTAGTGCGGTGGTACCGACGCAAAGCAAATCTTCATCATGTACGTTTGCGTCCTTCTACTAAATCTGATCAATCACCTCTTCTCAGTTTGGTTCTTGGTGAAATAATACCTCCAAATTCTCATTGTCACTCCCGGAGGTATAATTTTTTGTATTCTTCAGGTGTTAGCACATCCCTCACACATGCTTCCAGTTTTGAAATGGTGCCAACCCTGCTCATATTCTTAGTTCAATGCTCTTTTGAGTGATAAAACAGGTTTGGGACAATGAAATACTCGACAGGGCTAAGGATTTGTACTACAACAAGAGTCTTCCCACCATGGTGGATGCGATCATGAAAAACATTACCGTATGTTCTATACCTTACAAGCACCTTTCTTCGCCTTGGTGTTCTGTACTAGATTCAAACTTCTATTGGTATCCATCCCCTTAGTCAATAGCTGTAACATGCAGTTGGTTCTATTACTGACTCGCGTCTATCACTGGATTTGCGCAGAATAACTGGGTTGGAGAAGCGCAACTTTGGAGTGAATGCTCAAATGGAGAAATCGCGTGCCCTGATATGTAAGTATAGTTGCAGCTGTCACATTGTATTGATCGTGCTTGAAAAGAAGAAAATGGATTAAAATTTTTTTTTTTATATCTTTGATCCGACTGTCCAAGCTGTCCGAGGTTTTGAGGCTTTCTGGTTCTGGTGTGCAGATACGCAACGGAGGGCATCAGTTTAGCTTGCCAGTATGCATACCGAAACGCCACTCCTGGATCGACACTAGCAGGTAACATGAATCCTGCTTGCCGAAGTATAGAGTACGAAGGGTACCTGTAAATGGATGTGCATCACAACCCTTACCATAACTGATATCTTGCCAAAATGTCCTTGCCATGCAGATGAGTATTTCCTCTCTCGGTTGCCGATTGTGGAGACAAGATTAGCTCAAGGAGGCGTCAGGCTTGCTGCCATTCTTAACCGCTTGTTTGATGCCAAAAGCTCCTCCCCAGCATCCTCGTGATTCCACCATGTAGATTACACTTCACTCGCGCCGTTGCTCATCCTTTTAAGGACATGAAGCCGTCCTATTGCTGTTCCTTTACTGTCTCTGGCATGACTATCTGCTCAGCCTGGCCATGATGTACTCCATTGGCCTCGGTGTCAGTGACATCGCCAAGAACCTGTGGGAGTGCAGGTCAGTGCTGAAATGGAATGGAAGAATTGTAAATTTGAAAATAAAGAAATATAATGCTGCAACTTTTCTCTACTGTAGTGCTCGGAATCGTCATCTTGTCCCTCATTGTCAGGCAGGTCCAGGAGAAAATAAGTAACTGTAGCATCAGGATCTAGAATCCTTAGCAAATTCCAATCTGCAATGAAAGGGTGATCTGCTTATCAGCTCTTAAAGTTATACCTGAAAAGCTCTAAAAATTAACAATCGCTTGCAAACTCAGCAGAGCATGGATTGCAGTCTCTTCATCCTAAACCCTAAACCCTTAAAAAAAAGAAAAAGTCTCTTTGGGTTATCCCGCTGTAGCAAACCACTGATTGGTGAAGGCACTCAGCTAATTCTGTAGTCCAAGAAACAAGTAGCCAGGTAAACGGGTCCGATTCACACCGATCGCAGTAGACGGAGATATTCTCACATTGCAATAGCTATCCAATCCGGCCATGATGGACGCAAAACAGTGATCTCGTCCGAGATCGCCACTGAAAGGACTAAGGAGACGACGAGGAGGGACGGAGAGAGAACGGACGTCGGAAGTCATAACAAAATCCAGGATGAGTCACTATTAAGCGACGCCGTTGGACATTAGGGTTTGCATCGCTCGAGAGCCACTTGTTGCTTTAACTTCATCTCTATCGGACCTAGTCTCTTGGTTCTCACTCGTCTCTGCCGCTCCTCTCTCCCGTTTAGAACAGTTAGAGTAGTGGAAATTCAGTGGAAGAGCAAGGGAAACGGGGAAACAGGGAGTGAGGGAGGAGATTTAAGCGATGACGGGGAAGGCGAAGCCGAAGAAACACACGGCCAAGGAGATTCAAGCGAAGATTGATGCGGCGACGACGAACCGAGGCGGCGGCAAGGCAGGAGTCGTGGACCGCAAGGGCTTGGACAAAGGAGGTCATGCGAAGCTCGCGTGCCCTGTGTGCAAGGCGACGGCCCCTGATGTCAAGAGCATGTTCATCCACCACGAGGCGAAGCATCCGAAGCTGCCGTGGGAGGAGGACAAGCTCATCAACTTGCACGGCTCGACGTCCTCCGCTACTGCGTCCGATGACAAGCCCAAACCTGGCGTGCGAGGGAGCTTGAAAAAGTGAGGGCGCGATCGACAGACGATACTGCGATGACTTGTTTTTGTTCAAATCCTAGCGCTGATGCTGTTTTTTACAACCATGTATAGCTAAACACCGGGAAACAGAGACAGATGAGAACGACGCTGGTGATGCACGGGGTTTGGTTGGGAAGGGACCTGGTGTAGACGAAACGCAAGCCCGCACTCATGCTTCTCATCAATTTCTTGATGCTGCGATTCTCATAGTTTTGCTGCTGCACTTGAGGTCTAGCAACGTCATCTTTAAGACTACATGGATTTGGTGTCTAGAAGTTTACACCGATGAGATTGACGAACAGTTGTTGAGCCGAGTTGTGGCGTCTCTTTATGAATGAAAGGCCACCGGATTGATCGCATCCATTATTATTCGTGTGTACTTGTCTAGAATGTCGGTTCTGCTATAGGATCATTTCGTCATTTGTGGAGATTGTTGGCATCCTTTGTTCAAGAGAGGAGTATTTCTTTCCTGCAATCGTGGACGCTTCATGCAGAGAAAGCATCTTTCTGTGTTCAGGGCAATCTTGACGCGTTGTTTGTCTCTTCGCGCAACCTTAACACTGCTGGCCGCTCTCGTTGAACTCTATGCCATACTCGTTCGTTCCTAGTGCTACACTGACGAGAAATGAAGTAACAGCACAGTGGCTTCGTCTTCAGTGAACAAATCTATCAGCTCCAGCAATTGACATTGTTGAATGGAAAGAAGCACTGCAATAATAATACCGATTCATTCTTCAGTTCTGGTGCGCTCTAGAAATGTGATTCTTGATGGTAATACACGCTTCACTTCAAGAGTTCTCTTTATGAGTGTGTAGAGGCAGACTTTTTCATCTTCCTGTGCATGAGTGGGAAGCTTAGAATCAGAGTCCAGTGACCAACCATGGTGTTGCAAACAATTGTGTACTACATGTCTACAAACAAGCTTAATCCAGACAGAATCGTGCACTGTGGAGTCGAACACGTTATCATATGATCCGCCTGAAGTAGTGACTGGAGCCTTCCTAAGTCCCAGGATGTGAGTTAGGTACCGCCACACATAAGCGATGGTTTTTGAAAATCCTACCAACGGCGGTGCTCTGAGGACTCACTGAACCTGAAATAGGACGAAATGCTACGACAAGCTGAGCTGTGGGGATTTGCAATATAAAATTTGTTTACAAGTTCCTCTCGAGGAAATTATGCACATCTTTCATGCTTTGTTTACAATACAAATGCATCAAGTTGCATAAACTGCTTCTCGCCCTGCAGCATGCTGATGCAAATCTATTCAGTGCCAGACCAACAATTGAAAATGCAAATTCAATAAATTTCAGCAGATTTTCTAGGTGAAATGGTTGCCTCTCTACTATACAATTCCTGCAAATCTGACATGCCAATCTTTGTCAATCCAATGTTTTGTACGCTACTTTACAAACGCAGAACCACTGTCACGCCATGAATCGGAACTTCAAGCCATCGGCCGCACGCCTCGTGCGAGCTGTGCAAGCTCCAGGAGCTGACTAGGAACCTGCACACCACATTGTGAGTGCGCGAACTCTAATTTTTTTGAACAGGACACAAGAAGTGGAGTGACTGGAATGAATTCGAGATAGAGTAGACGTTGAAGAAGACAAGACCTGCTGCAGGAGCACATCAACTTTGCTGCGAGCGAGCTTAAGCGATTTGAGCGACCCTTCCACATTGACTCTGGAGATCGACGAGTTTCCGATCAACCCGGATGACACCATGCTCTGAGCACACATATCCTCCTCCACCAACGCTAGCCCTTGCAGAAGCTGTCAATATCATACCGTGGTGTTGAGTGAGCGTTCATAAATGACAATTAAACAAAGAAGAATATCCTTAGCAATAAGATCATTTCCATCCGTCAACAGAAAGGAGAAGAATCTTGTCGCAGCAAGCACAAGCCCTTGAGCTTACCTGCTCCGAAAATTCTTCATTAATCTCGAACTCTTGGACCAGTCTTGGTAAATTGATCTTCAGACGATTGTACAAGAGCGTCAACGCCCTGAAAAGCACAGCAAGTTGTTAATCGAAGCTCTAAAAACTTGACACCAACGATTAAAACTACACTTGCAAGCTGCTTTTCCCGTCAAATCACAGGGGAGGGAGTATTGTAATTATACTTGTGCCGAGATTTGCATTCAATGGATGGCCCGAACTTCGACTTGGCTTGCAGAAAGAAGGTGGAGAGAGCAGGAATCATGTCGCGAGCATCCAGAACCGCCACCACGGCCATTTCAACGGGATCCTCCGTTACGTCGGCTTGTCCTCCCTACATACACAATCATCTTTCGCCGATTAGGGCCAAAGAAAAAGTAAAACATCATCACCTTCCGGTGCGATGAGGAAACCATTTTAGGTCAAACCATTCTCACAAAACATCCTATTGTGTATTTAAAAATCAACAGGGAAAAGCCGATTTGTACCAGAGCCACGGAATGCTTGATGAGCAAGGGCCACGCCATGACAGCCAGCACGCGCCTCCGCCCGCAGTTCACCTCTCTTCGCTTCAATCGAGCCTCCGCATCGTCTTCTGTACCAAACCTCCGTGGCCTCCACTTCTCGCAAACGGCTTCTTCTCCATCTTTCGGTGCTCGGGCTGAGCACCTTACCCTGAAAGTGAACTCGACGAATTTGTGTGAAGGTTTGGAGATCAAGGAAGTTGCGTGCCGCAACTGCAAGGTACTAGGACTAATCCTGTCCATTGTCTTCTATTTTCAAACCTCCACAACAAAATCAATACAGCAAGGCTTCCGACGTCTTTCAGGTTTATCTGCCATTACCACTCGGGCGCTACGATACGCTCATATCGAAGAAGCGAAACTAATACCCAAAAACAAGAAAATAATATTGAGCTCCAGAGACAAAATGAATCTGCGAAAATTGAGAAATATAAACCGAGCCTGCGGCTTCAAAAAAAGAAGACAATGGCTGTGAAATACTAAACGAGGAGCTCTGCAATACTAAACAAAGGAGCAAGACAAGCTGCTTGGAGAGCGCCGAATCTCGAATCTCGTCGAATCAGGGTGCCAAGGGTGAGATTCGGCAGTTGCATGACTCGCATCTTGCAGCAGCAGGGACAGATGGGCGGCTATGGCAGGACGAGAGAGCCAAGGAATTGCGAAAATCGCATGATTTGCAAGGAAATTGAGGTGGCTGGCACGCCGTTTTGGAACCTGGGCTTTTTTTCTGGCCACAGGCCAAGAGCCTTTTCTTGTTGCGTGGCGTGAAGGGATTAATTTCCGTCGACGATCACGATCACTTCCACATTGAAATCGAAGCATTGCGGAGCCCCGCCAAGCTACGGCGTAGATCTTCTTCACGTTCCTTGGTCGCCATCGCCCTCTGGACGTCGCAGATTCACAATTAATGTACGTGCTGAACGTTGGGGGTTTTCGATCTCCAAATTCACAGGGACGATTCCATTGTCATTGAAATGGACTACAGTAGGTAACCCAAATCTGGAGTATGGTTGTGTAACATTGTACGGTGTACATGATAAGCCTAGGAATTGGTAAAGGATTGCACAATTAGAGCGTAAATTCAATTAGGATGCTGTAATCTGGGTGATAGGATATCTTGGATGAAGAGAGTAGATTTGTGGGAAATTGGGAGTGGGAGTGAAGAACTAGAAAAAACTGTGGTGATTTTTCTACTGTTTACAACATGTATCTGCAAGTTTTACATATCATGGTGATGGGTGTTATTGGTAATCAATGAAGTTTTCAAATTTTTGATTTTATTGTATGGGTAAAATCGTGTTTCATCATACGAACCCAAAAGAAGGGAGGTGTAGTTCACTTAAAGCAATTTGCTCTTTTAGGAACTTCTTGCTACTTTGAAGTTACAAGGTCTCATTTGAGATTATGAGACTGCTCCCATAGACTAGGGAGCCCGCTGTCGTCATGCTGTTAGTGGAGGGACTTTAAAAGAAATTCCTTTCGGAAAATCTCCAAGTGGAATTTTCCATCTATGGGTGAACGGTTTGGATTAAAACTAGTTGATAATGTTTAACCGTGCTGGAGCTGGTAAATAATGTACAGTCCTTCAGATCTGTTTTTGCTACATGGATTCTGGGCTGGGATAGTTATTTCTATAGTGGTTGCTTTCACAACAAGGTTTTCGACTGCACGGTACATAAGCAAATGCTTTCGTGTGGGACTTTACAAGGTTCTCATTCTCTCCTACCCCTACTGAGCATGGACGTGACGTGACGTGATGTGACGTTGTATTCATACGACAAAGCAATTCCATGGCCAACAGGGATGTGAAATGTTCCTGTTTTTAAGGATCAAGAAAAATAGGCACAGCCAGAAAACTGTACCTCAAACTGAAGAATATTAATGCCAGTTGGAGCGTTAGCCATTTCAGAAGACGCAACCGCGTCAACGGAATGTCAATGCGCTTCGTTGACGAAGTGTCAAATGGCACATGAGACATCTACCACTAAGAGAGAAATTTCACTGACTAGCTGGACTAAGTACTATATTACAACAGAGGCCGAGCTCTGTATAATTCTATTTCACCTAAAAAGCGAAACTGAGTTCAGAAAGTGGAGGATACTTTCGCCATTAGGATCCGGTCCTGGAAAATATGTCGGCGGTCCGGAGAACTTCGGTATTAGTATGGAAAGTTGAAACGAGTCTGCTAGAGACTCGCTGGAAATGGACACACTGAGGAAGCTCCAGTTAAACTCAAGCCGTTCAATTCAAGTCGGACAACTCATTTCATGAGCAATCGCCTGGCAGCTGGCGGGGTCGGGACCACAATATCCTTGTTGTCTGGATGAACGAGCTGGAAAGTTAAAGGAACCACGAAGAAATTAGAATATCTAACTGGAGAGTTTACATCTGGCAACAAATTTAAAGCTAATATATGGGATTATGTAGTAATATAAGGGATTAAGTAGTACAACTGTATTCAATAAATGAAACACCATTTTCTGAATAGTGACTATACAGTCGGTCGTTAGAAAGCCCCTGACAGATTCTAATATCTGCGTACAAAAGTGTGCAATGTAACGTCTCTAAATCGAAGTGGGAAATTACCTTGACGACGATGAATGCGATGATACCCACAACGATGAGAAATAGAAAGAACAAAATGCATTTGTCTGTTGCAATCTGCAGTGCACATAAAATGGAAATCAGAGTGTCTCAAGTTAGAAAATTAGCTGAGTTGCTGAAGTCGAGGTTCTCTATTCTATCTATCAGCCAGATATTCAACTTGTCTCTTCGACTCCACACTTTCAATGCACGAAGATTAAGAATTTCGACGTAAATGTCATCTATTACAAAACATTCTGCTGAAAGGATTTGAATATTTGCCGAACCTGTCGAACAGTATGTTTGATGGTCTTTAACGCTTTCCTAAGTGAGAGCTGGCGAGTACTTGACCCGCCTGGTTGCTCTGCCTGCAGGATTCAAATAATCCTACTTAGAAATAGAATCCACAGAATACATTGACCTTGACGATAAGTAATGATCGATCTTGATTTCCCACCCACTACACTCCTGACACTTTTCACGGTCTGCAGAGAGATGCCCCACAGTAGTCTAAATACAAAGGACATTTTGGAATAGTGGATAAGGTTAGCAAAGGGTAGTCTGACATACCTGTCCTTTCAAGGTTGTAGCGGTTTCTGCCCCAAGACTGGTAGTATCTTCCACGGCCTGTTCCAATAAAATCGATCAGACGACGAATTTTAGATAATAAGATTTTTTTCACATCTAAACGGACCATGATCAGGTAACAAATTCACATAACTCATTATTCTCAGAAGAGCATACAACTTTGCTTAATGAGGTGGGGACGGCTCTAGACAATTTTCCGACCTTTTTAGGCATTTCAATTGATTCATGGTCTTTTTCACCCATCTGTTTGGTAGCAGTTTCAACGACTTCCGGATTCGATAGGGCTGGAGGTGGAAGACAAATCAACGGTCGTCAATGAAATTGCATCACTTCCTTGAAACAATGAAGCAACTGTAACGCTTAGAATATCAAAACGTGAAGCAACAGAATGACAAGAAATAGCTTCTTTAGACACAAATTTGAGTTTTCATGCATTTCCTGAGTGGGGGTCGACCATGAACTTCCCTGCAGGAGGCACAAGACCAGATCTTTTCCACACAGATCAAAGAAAGGAGAAATCTACTCTTGAACCTTCTTCTGAAAAGCGAGACACAAAGACCACGACTTCAAGGGAGAAAACTAACTTGAGGCAACGCGAACATCCATGTCACGCGCTGGATCGGCAAAAGAACTTCCATCGAGAAGTTCTTGCTTGTTCCCGAACGAGCTTGTATACGTCTTCCTCAGTGCAACGTAAGAGTTAAGCTCCTTGATCTGCGAATTTCTTTCCACAAGTCAGAAAATAATCCTATTACAAATTTTTAAAGATTCGCTCAATAGAATCGATACCATGGACTGAGCGCATAAGCCAAATGTGCAGGCATGGACTGACTGCAAGTGAGGTCAATAATTAGCTCTCTCACAAGAGTGCAATGCTTACTAGTGATTGCTTTTTCTCGTTCAGCAACTTGGTTGTTTCCGGAGGTGCTCTGCCTTCATCCTCCTTGATCTCTCTATCAAACTCTTTTATCATCCTGCGAGACATTTCATCACATTGTATAATTCAGATTACCATTCTGACGAGAGAACTGCGGCCATTCAAGACTGCGTTCAAAAGAGAAAATGGCTGCAAGCTCTCTAGGATAGAGAAATCTTAAGTCATTAATTGACGTGCTCATTACATCACAGTGATCAATTCTACAATCCAAATCCATAGCTAAATCTGAAACAGAAGTTCATTACACATCAAACTGCAAATGAGATTCTACAACACAGTTGAAAACACAAAAAATGATAGAACGGGTGAAGAGAAAGTAGGATAGCCAGTCTCTTAAACATGAAGGACTAAAAGACGCATTATAAAGAGATTACAATGGTGCCTGTGCACAGAATGTATATTTCGAGCAAACGAAGTAAGGCAAACCTCTTGGCCTCGCGCATCTTGGCAGTCAGCTCTTCCAGCTGCTTGCTTTGCCTTCCCGCATCTTTAGTTTTATCTAATCGTTGAAAACCAGTCCTGCCATACCACAAATCACCGACTTGAGGAAAAACATTCGAATATCCGTGTACGATGAACGATCCTCGCAGCACATAAATCCAATAAGCTAGTCCCTAAGCACCGTGTATTTCCTTTCTTACATTTATCGTTAACCCTTCAAATTTAAGAAGAATTTAAGCTCCATGTAAATTTTCTTTCAATGCTCAGAATGTCGATAACCAGACCTTCTTGATTTATGAAAATCTGAGCTGACGCAGGAAACAAGGCTACCACCTATTGTCAATTCTCAGACTCTATCTAATCCCGAGGTGTAGACAGTAACCCCATGGACCGCCATGAGAGAAGCTTCAATCAAGGAAATGCAAGCGACTATTGCATTCTCAGCTAATCCTACCAGACGGGAACCGATCGGTGGCGGTTGACACTATACAGACACGCAATCCTGTGAAAAAATATTAAGTTGTACACATTCAACGAGTTTAGAGGAGGACAGGCAGCAAGAACTTATGTCACATCTATACTACACCAGAGCAAAAGAAGATATGGCGACGCCAGAATACTCACGAGAGAAGCTTGAAGATATCCTGGACTTCTTTCTCAAGGCTTGCCAGCTGAGGCGGCACTGTCGACGAAGCCATAGCTGCGACCACCTCTGCAATTCAGTCGAAACACACACAGTCGACACACCCGGCCCTAAACCGTTCCCTGAAGTTCCACTGCGGCTCTCAGGTTCCAATTCTCATGGGCATTGCAGCCACCTTAAGCTCAAATTGAGTTCCTCCGCTCGGCAGTCCAAAGCAAAAGCTCAAGAGAATCTCCACAGCGAGCGATCGCTCCAACTCCGTCACACCTCTCGCTCCCTCGCCCACAATGTCAGTACTTCTCAATGTCACGGGAAGAAGCTAGCGGCAACGACCTAATGGGACCGAACCAAGTGTCACAATTCACGAGAAGACATCCGTTGGAAAGGGGAAGCTGCAAGGAGAGCGGCATTGATCATAGCGCCGTCCTGACATGGAGAAGGATGTGCCGAACGACATCGCCAAACACTCGGAGACGTCGACGAAAGACGGAGCAGAAAGGGTGGCCCCCAGTCTTCTGTCAGGCCTTTCCTCTGACGTCGGATGAACGTTGGGAATGGGATGAATATCATCCATGGGGAACGAATGGCGTTGGTCGAAGGTTGCATCGGACGGCGGGATTACCGAGGCAGAGGAGAAATTCAAACTTTCAAATTTGGGCTCCGAGACTCCCGCAGGCTGCTTGGACACCCCCTCAAGCGGAGCCTACCTTCAATCCTGCATCGGATTCATCAATAAGAAGTCTCGTGCTCTAGTTACGTTATGTTCGCAGCTTGCACAACAGCTATGGAAGGAATTTGTTTGCTGCAGACAGGAATTTGTTTGCTGTAGAAGAGGGTGTCCTTTGCAGGTCCTGTACTTGGGAGGTGCGTGCAAGTGTGCGGGGGGTTGTGATTGGCTCTATAATTCCAAGGCTTTAATGCCAATTATATGGACACCTTTTGCAATCCGCAACTATGCAATCCGCAAACCAAGGTAGAGCTACCTATTGCCACATAGATTTGTCATCTAGGTACTTTGGAGAAGCTATTTGTTAGCTCCCATATTTTTCAGAGATCAAAAAGTTTGAGAGAAGTCAATTGCAAAAAGAATGAAGACATTGCGACAAGAAGTGAATTTTCTGTGATTTTTCAAAGTGAAAATGTTAAACAATGAAGCATGAGCAAACCCTTGATAAAGCGTGGGCTGATATGTCCACTTCCCAAGGGCATTGCCATCACAATAATGGATTGTAAAGATAGCAATAATAGATGGGTCATTGACAAAATTGGAAAGATCTTATTGGGTAGATGGTAGTATTAGACAATTCTACCTTACATTATTTCCACTTTAGTAGTAAGCTCTCATTGCAAACCTCTTCTTCAAACAATCCTTATAAAAAGCTATGAATTGGACAATAAATGGTTCTAAAATGGACTGCGCATAATGTAAGAGTGTAATAAAAATTGTCAAATATTGGTTCATACTTCACCAGTGGATGGAATAAGAGCGAAGATGGGTCTATTTCGAAGCCATGGTGTGTCCACTTCATTTTTCTAAATGAAAAATTGGCTATCCAATTGCCTTTTTACAAATGCTAAAGAATGTAGGGTCCATTTAAGTTTAGCATGAAGATTAGTAATG
The DNA here is from genome assembly GCA_950106755.1 of Climacium dendroides. NCBI lineage: Eukaryota > Viridiplantae > Streptophyta > Bryopsida > Hypnales > Climaciaceae > Climacium > Climacium dendroides. The sequence goes on along the minus strand of OX467089.1, from coordinate 26,984,481 downwards.
TTGTATTTAGAAACCTTGTGTATTACTTTTTGTATAGTGCAATGATCTTCCAAAAGTACATATTATTTGTTCCATCCTATGGTATTGCTTTTGCACATGTCATTTATTTGAAGGAGGTTTGTATTCCTCTTTATATCAACAAAATATAAATAACAACCACTTTCTTCATCTAAAAACTTTTGTTCCTTTTATGTTTTTATTTTCTACCTTTGTATAGTACAATGACATGAAACAATACACCATTTTCTTACCAATTTCACTTGTACACCAATAGTAATTGTAATGACTTAAATATTCATTCACCATTTCAATATCATTGGAGATACATTTCTTACCTCTCCATTTTTTATCCAGTTTAATTAGTGGAAATAAGGATTAGGTAGACTAGGGAAACAACTATGAAAAGATCCATTGGTAGTCAAATTTGTCATACAGGTCTTCTTGTGGGTCATTTATTTAATCTATGTGACCTATGTTTCTACTAGTAAAAGGAGTGACATGTACTTGCTACAAGCTTGCATAAGGCTTGTTCTCTTTAATTAACCCCTATGTGATGATTGTGTACTAAATGAACAATTAAAAACTCAAATAGGTTACTATGAAGTCAATTTTTTGTGGATGAAAGAGGCACAAAGTTTAGTATAATTTTATGAGATTTATTTTTTGCACTTGATTAAGAGGAGGAAAACTTTGTAATGATAGTTGGAATTCCAGTTCTTCCAAAAAATGAGTTCTCTAAAAAAAATTGAAATCTTGCCTATGTAGTTGCTTTTGTTTGAACATCTTTTCACTACAAGATGTTTTAGGGTATGTTAAACACCCCTATTATCTTTGAAAATTACCATGCACATAACTAATATAACTACCTATCTAATGGTTCAAGTTTCCAAATTTGGATAGTGTATCTTTCTTCATAAAGTCAAGTCAAACTAGGCTGACCTTATTGGGCAAGCCCTAAAATTTCTTTTCTTCTAACCTCAAATGTTATAATCTTGCAATTTCTACAATCAAATGGTCAAAAATATTTCTCGAAATATTTTCATAAATTCCTATAGTAGTCTAGTAAAAAAATTTCCACTTGAAAAGTTTGAAAAATATTTTTATATTTTAATTACTCTCAATGTAATCAAAAGTGATAGATTTAGTATAATCTCAAAAAAGACAATATGGTGATCTTTGGTGATTTGGGTCATCCCCAAACAAATTCATTTTTATCTTCACTTCTAGAGAGGTGTGGGTTCTTTGGTCACAACATTGATGTCATACCTTTGATGAATCTAAGATTCAAAACAAAATTATATAGACTAACTATTCTAGAACTTTTGACTTGTTCAAAAATTCATATTTTCAAATTTGTTTTGCTAATTCTATGTAGTCCCCGATCAAATGTCTATTTTTGTTATTATTGGATTTATAAAACTATTTCAAACTTTAAATTGGATATTCAAATCTAAATTATGAATTAGATGTTCTTCTACTAGACTTGCACTTCTTTATACAATAATTTTTTAAAAATTATTAATTGTCCACATTGTAGACATTCAAAAAGCAGATATGTTTGGGTATGCAATTTTAGAAGTGGAAAAGTATTTGTGGTTGTTTTCTATGCATAAGCATTTCATTTTGTAGTTAAGAGTTGTAAAAAATGACAATTTTTAAAAAATTCATTTATATTATACCCCAATGATCCTCCGACTGAACAAAATGTTTGGGATTTTTTACTAAAATGAATGTTATTTCATTATGTTTTGAGTCAAGGTTGCTAGCATGTGAGCTTAGGATCTTGAGCCTATAAATTTAGACTCCTATATTATAGGTACTTTCAATGGTTGTAGGGTATTTATGTTATGAGCACCTTTTATGGTTGTAGGGTATTTATGTTATAAGCAACGACGCTACCAAGTGAGCGTTGAGCATTGAGCAATGAGCAATTAGATTTGAGCGCTCATAACAGGAATATATACTAAAAATAGACATGTCAAAATAATAAATAGCTTTGTCAGATCCCAAAATAGTAATGTCAAAAATCCAAAAAAGAAAAAATTTGGTAAGAAATTTGTAAATTTTATATTACAAATATACACTAAATTTTTTTCAACAAAGATTATTACATCTATAAACGTGTTGTATGAATGAACTTCACATATGTCATCCATCCATCCATCCATCATCCATTCAAACAAGACTTCATTTTAATTTTGCTATATATCCTCCAAAATTTAATTTTTTGGTTTTGGTTTATAGTTTATGAATGACATTAATTTATTGAGATTATTAGGGTTTGCATTGTTGGTTTGGAAGCTTTCTAATCTAATTTTGAAGTGCTTGAATGTTCCTTGGAACCCAAAAGCCACAACAAGGGTCATTTGTAGAAATCTAATAATTTATTCAACAACAATTTTTTTTGTCATTTAGAGCTATTTAGAATCCTAAAGGCCATTAATATTCACTACAAAACCATGGAATAATCACTTCAACAAATTTTTTTGGCAACGGTAATGTGTCTCTTGGAACCAAAGAGCATCTTTCCAAATTATTTGTACAATCGTAATACTTCACCCAAATCACCTTGCACTATTGTCTTGTTGAATTCATCATTTTTTAATGTATTTTTTTGATGTTTATAGTTTTACAAATGATTAAAATAGGTCCTAAGAGTCCTTCAAGAACAAACTATTCTTCTTTTCAAGTAATTAGCATTCAAAGTACATCAGAGCTAGGACAATGAACCATTATTTATCCACCTCTAAACAAAATTGGTGGTAACCTCATTATCTACTACTACTAGACGTCTACACCACATCTTATAGATTATTATGTTGAAGAAGTAGCTTCACTTCATTGCAACTTAGACTTGGAGCATGGATATACTTGCCATCTTTAGAATTTGCCTTACATACAAATCTGAAAACGTAATAAAGATGCTTGTAGTTCACCCATGATTTCCTGCTACTAAGTGCAACTGAACTCATAGTAATAAAATCTTCGCAAGTACAAACATGGAAGTCTGAAAGTGTGATTCAATACCTTTTAGAGGAGAAAGATAACTGACATTAAAATTATCACTCGACCGTATCTAGGGTATGACAACTATAGATTGAATGACAACTTTTAAATTCCGTGTTGTCTCCCACTTGTTACGGTAGTCAACTGTAGGTGCATTAGGATTACGCCTAATGCTCATCCCCAATTGCTTTGTAGGATGCACATCAGAATGAGATGGTTGCATATCCGTATCCGGCTGTGGTAAATGAAGAGAAGACACACCTTCTACTGTGCTCTCTTCGTTGAAAAGGTGGAATGCCACATTGCCAACCTCTTCAACTTGTAGTTGGAACCTTGCTTCCTCCAAAGAAAGAATTTCTAATTTGGTGAGATGTGTTCCTTTTGCTACAAGCCATACAATTGGAAGAGGGGGCCAATTGTGAATCCATTTCACCTTAGAAACTCCTACACAACGGAGAAGGTCATCTGCACAAAACCAAAAATCAAAGTTGATGATGGCCTTTGTTCCGTATTCAATCATTCGACCATTGTAGGTAGGTGCTGCCGTTCCATTCTTCTTTGATATGTTTATCTTGGCGCCGTATTTCTTCTTCATCCCAACTTGAACGGCATGGCAAGTCTTTCCTACCTTTTTACACCTAGCAATGTGCCACAAAGAAGGATTACAATCAGTTTCAAAAACCTTAGTAGCATGTGGACATGCTGCGCTTGGTTCGCCTTCATCTCTCACTATTGGCGTTGATGCGCTTGCTTCTTTCCTTGCTCTAATTGAGAAGTTTGAACCATTGGTGCAGAGAAGTTAACTATATTATGGCGGTGAGAATCGCCATCAGACCCTGGTAGAAGATCTAATTTGCATTTCGTAAAGCCAAAAAGTTCTTTGCCTTCCAAGTGCGGAATACGTGTAGTGAACAACTAAGCACCAAGAAGTTTGGCGAAGCTCTCAGCAAACTTTGCCGGATTCTTGCTTCATCTTGCAGCTCGAAGGTGAAGTTTGTCCAAGTTGGGGCCAGTGCCAGATGCATATCCTTGAAGGTATGTCCAATAGTTGGTAGATTGTTGAATAGCCCTCATCATGTCATTTGTAGTAGCAATGTATAAGCAAGTACCTCTCTATCCGGACATTTGCAACCACTTGTTGTGCACTATTTCAACTAGGTTGCAAGAAGGCATTTCTGCTAGTTCTTCCAAGCTCAGGTTCTGCAGCACAACAAACATTTTACATTTACGTGGTAAGCCTTTTGGGGTTTCAAATTGCCTATTTCTAGATTAAAAAATGAATGACAACATTTCTAATTTATACATTGCTAGAATTTTGTGAGAAAGTCATTAGATTTCAAAGACATGAATTTTTAAATGTTAAGACTTTTTTTCTTAAAAAGAATTTGAGTTGTTAGTCTAAAATGCTACATAACTCAAGAGGCATATGATTTACCAACTCCAAGAATCCACTCCACTATCAATAGCAAAAGTGCTAAAAGCCAAGTTAATCATCAAGAGCTCGGAAAGAATCTTCAGATGCAGCCCTTGAAAAATGCCACCAGCCTTTAATTCCAAGATATCCTTTTTCAGCTTCAACCATAGTTTTAGTATCTTTGTATTGTTTACAAAGCCTTTTGTGGGTTTCTTGGAATTGAAGTTGAATGTACTTTTTTGTGTGTCTATTCAAAGATGTCGTCCAATGAAATAAACACAAATGCTCTCGATCTTGCATAGGCTCTTGTTTGTTGCCACTTCCATATACAACACGAACAACATGCTAGTTGGCCATCGTGTTGTCAACCATGAAGCCCTTAAAATTTGGAGATGGAATATTGTTGACTGCCATAACGGAATTTTGGGATCTCCACATCTACTCTTGTAACAACGCATCTTCACTCATCATGTCACAAACACAAATAGTGAGAACTCGACAAAACTCTGCATCATAGACATGTGCAGCCATTGTCATCCATCCCTTCAACCTTTTTACATGGTCAAACATGCACCAAGATGATTGTAAATCTCCACCAGGTTGCATTCGCTTCATAAGATCCACTCCACTAGCTGGATCTTCTTCAGACATCTTGAAAAGGTAAATCTTTTCTTTACCTTGGTTTGGTATGTTGTTTATAAGTCTTCCACTTGCGCTATGACGGAAGTTGGAGATTGTATTTTGAATACTTGGTGAACTGAGTATTCGAAACTTTTCCATCTCAACTTCTAGTGCCTCACCTTTGAAAGGCTTTGGCTTGCCTTTCAGTTTGTCATTTTGAAACAACTCAAATGCAAGGAACTCTTTTCTAGCAGCAAGACTTATGGCGGAATTAGTGGCAGACGATGTTTTACAAACTTCCTGACTTATTAAAGATGTTGTCCACTCAACAGGTGCGAGACAAAGGCCCCTCCCAACAGGATGTTTGTGATGGCCAACATGAATACAAGCTCTTCCTAAACCAGTAGAATTGAAGACCCTATACATACGACAAGGACATATTGACTTGCAAGAAGGGGACACTTTGCAGATTCGATACACAATAGTGGATTTTGCAGGCGATTCAACTTAAGTATGGGAAACAACTTTTCAATTGCTTTAGTGACAAAAATATCATTGTCATTTGAAGAGCCACTAAGATCTATATGGCTAAGATTCAGAGGCTCTACTTTGACAAGACTTCCCCAAGGCATTTGCATTGTAGACATTACAGATTCAAGTGTGACAACATTAGGTGACACTGACCTTGCAATACTTGAAGTCCCAAATACATGGTACTTGTCAGAGGAAAGTCTCTATACATCTCCTTCCTCACTCTTAATTTTCAATTGCATAACAGTTGATACAAATTGTCCTCCCTTGAAATCAAAGAGTTTCTCTTCCACCCACAAAGACGACAAGTCGAGGTTGAATCTTACACTAAGAATCAATGCAGATATCCATGTTACACCATCATTGTTGCAAGAAAATGATATGGAAATGCTAGATCCATCACCGCGAACAAGTGTCATGTCCATATTGACATGTACATACAATCTACAAACTTGAAGTAGAATTTTTTTTCCATGGATAAATTTGGTTGTAGGAGACCGCCTCGTCAACAAGGTGCTAATTTCGGACTTCTTAGGGTTCTAATGAATTAGTCCAAGCTTGCTAAACATGGAGTAGACAATTTTTTTCCTATAGTTGACTTTGATTGTAGAAGATTGCTTCGTCAACGAAGTGCCAATTTCGGACTTCTTAAGGTTCTAGTGAACTAGTCTAAGCTTGCTAAACATGAAGTAGAATTTTTTTTCCATGGCTGAATTTGGTTGTAGGAGACCGCCTCGTCAATAAGGTGCTAATTTCAAACTTCTTAGGGTTCTAATGAACTAGTCCAAGCTTACTAAATACAGAGTAGACATTTTTTTTTCCATGGCTGAATTTGGTTGTAGGAGACCGCCTCGTTAACGAGGTGCCAATTTCAGACTTCTTAGGGTTCTAATGAACTAGTCCAAGCTTGCTATACATGTTTCACATTTTTCTTCAAGGATTGATTTTGCTTCTAAAATACCACCTCATTAACAAGGTGTCAATTTCAGACTTTCTAAGGTTGTAATGAACTAGTCAAAACTTTTTAAATATATTTCACATTTTCTTTCAACAACTGATTTTACTTCTAAAACACCACCTCATTAACAAGGCGTCAATTTTAGAAACTCTAATTCATGTCATTTTAAATGTTCAAAGTTTCTATAAATGCTATCATTTTTTTCATTGATTTCAACTATTGGTTGAGACTTCTAATGATCACCTCATTGACAAAATAGAGCTTCATGGATGTTGATGAAGGACTTATGCAAGTGGAGAGATTGGACCTCAACACCAATGATGATTCTTAGCTTACGATTACTACTACTTTGGTAAGATTTGTTTCAAATCGTCCATGCTTTTATGCATTTTTATTGATTGTTTTTGTTGCACAATTGTAATTCATTTTGCTTTTAAACAAGTTTTAATGTTTTGTTTCTATTCAATACAATGTTTTTATTATTAATTAAAACTTTCTTTTGAATGTACCATTCATTGTAGGTGGACCACATCGTTGAAAGTGAAGGTATTAATTCAGCTTTTCATGATCGAACTGCAGAGGAAGTAGAACAAGATGTGTGCAATGGTCAAAAACTTGACTCCAATACTGTCATCAACAATATGCTATTCAATGGTAGTGGATTAGGATTACACGTTGATTATTTCTTTGTGCAAGATGATAGGACTTCCATTAATCCGTCCCCTCCTTCAAAGTCAAGTGAAACAATTGGAGGCAGAGTTTGTTCATGGGTATTGACAAGATGATCGTGTATTTTATGTGTCTACTACAAATGACAAGGGACTATGCAAATTAGTAACCTTGGAAATTGTGGAGACATGGGATGATCATTGGATACAAGAGAATGACCAATTTGAAGGTTGGTTGAAGTCTCAACCAACCATCTCACATTTGTCAAACTATATGTTCGATATGACCACAAATGACATATGCCTGTTGATTGTATGCGTCTGGTATTGGAGGGTCATACATGCATTCTATTGGAGGCTATGAACGACATCAATTGGTGAGTTTCAATTTCTATTTCAAATTTATTTTTTAAACTTCATCACTTTTTTTGATGTGTTGTACTACTTCATGATTTGAAATTTTTTAATCTTACATTATATTTTTGTGGCTAATTGTAAGTCTATAGAGCATTCCCATATCAAGAACAATTTGGTTCAACAATTGCACAAGATGAGTTTCTATGGCAACATGAAACTAGAAGAATTTAAAGATCTTTTAAGCGATGAGGATTACCAAAAATGTGAGAATAGAAAACTACCAGGTGCTTGGTATCCACTGACGTCAAACATTTTCATACAATTCCTTCATCGGGTGAATGTTCCATATTTCTAAAACCTTTTCATTTATTTTCTGAATTTTCTTGAATTTGTTCTACATTGATCTAATATTCTAATTTTTCATGTGCAGCAAGAAATTGCTGTAGTTTCAGATGCAACAGTACGAACATACTATGAGAAAACCAAGGTTAAAGATCAAACTCTAAAAGGAGTACATGATGCTATGACCCTAACTACTACTGCAGCTATCAAAGGATTTCGAATAGAGTTTGATAAGCAATTAGCCATTACAAATCTCAAAAATGACGTTGGATTTCTAGAAGAAGTATGTAATTTTAATTGCTTGCAAATGAATGAATTGCATGATTATTTTCGGTGTTGGTTTTGACTACGTTTTTATTCTTTGAAATTTCAAATCTATTTGTATTACAGCGCCAACAAGAAGTCGAAGATGTCATTGGAAAAACTTCAAAGGGTATCTACATGTATAGTTCAGCCACACCACAAAGTTTGTTGGCTTCGTTGGTGGAACTCTAGTGAGACTTCCAAGGAGGGCTTCAGATTTCCTACCCTTGGTTTTAACACATTAACCTTAGAGACTTGGCTCTCTAAGGCTATTTTTTGGACTAAGGTATATTATAAGCCTTCTCTTTCATTCACATAATCAATATTTTCTATTATAAGCCTATAAATATTTACATTCTTCTCTCATTGTTGTACCATCATATGCTTTACTTGAACAATGCTATATTTACATTTATGGAGTTGTTTGTAGTTGGAAGAGGCAGCCAAAGCAGAATTCACAAGCATCATCAAATCCAAAAACATTGTGGTTCAATGGAATGCCAATGATGAATTGGATACAATTGGAGATTATGTGGAGACATAGTGTATTGTATTATGAGGTCATGTTTTTTTATGACTCTTCAAAAAAGATTCTTCATATTCAAGGTTCACTCCTTTCAAAGAACAAGAGGATACAGATATTGCAACCAAAAGGCTTCTATGCAGGTACACCTTTTACTTCGATTTTTTTCATTTCTATAAATTTGAATTGCTTTACAAATCTTTAGAATAATGATACTTGCATCTTTATCATTGCAATAATTTCATTTATTCTATAAATGCAGATATTTCAAGTGAGTTGGTTCAAAAAGGTGGAATTGAGAGGAGGTTTATGCCTAAGTTTTTTAAAAGATGGCTTGACACATCTTTGAAGGGTTGTATGTTCACCTTGACTCAACAACAGGAGTTTTCTATCCAAGAACTTCAAGCTTATCTTTGGTACTTGAAGTGTCCAAGGATTTTTGTCCTTGTTCTTGAGGGACCTGAGAAAGAAACTGCCAGAGACCATTCCAAATCAGCCACACAAGAGGAGTCTTTAGATGAAGAAGAGGATCTTGAAGAAGTTGCACTAGTAAAAAAGGGACGCAAGCCAAGGGAGAGGAAGATTACAAAGAAAACCAAGAATGACAGTGCCACCAAAGATGACACCCCCTCTTTATCTATACCTACATCTATTGTTGCGCCTCCTCCTCCTGTGACTTCCAATACTGTCAAGGTGATTGATACAACTCGTTCTCATTGCCCTCCAACATTTATGTCTATTGCAACAAACGTCTTTGCTTCATCTGAGTATATTACTAGATTGGCAATTCAACTTGATAGATATGGAATTGAGCCTCAGGCTCTAATTCTACCATCATCAATTTCTGCAATGCTCAACATCAAGGAGTAAACAGAGGATAATGTACTAGTATGGAATGAAATACTCAATTTTGCCAAAAAAGTAAGATCTATACTTCCTAATCTTATTTTAATTCTTTTATTTTATTTTACAAGTTATAAATGTAGCATTGCAATTCATTCATACAACTAAAATTTTTTATTCTTTATGTCAAGGTTGGAAGGGAACAAATACAAACTCTTGGAGGCAATGAGAAGCCTGCTCCATACTTCGATTTAATTGTTGCAGATATCCCAGATGGACTACAAATTTCCAACATCTCAGTTTCAACATCTCATATTTCTACGTAGAATATTCTAAATGAAGAAGAGATTATTGGACCCATCTTTGAATTCACTTTAGAGCACATTCATGATGATGGAGCAATTTTGTTGTTCCATCTAGAGAACAGTAAAAGAAAGAGATTTACACTTGAGCGTGCTGATACATATGGTTTTCGTCTATTTGATTCATAGATGGGCGTAAACGAGCTAAAGCTTTCTAGTTACAAAAGATCCAAACGTTAGGTAAGTTCCATTGAAATTACTCTAATGTATAGTTTTAAATGTTTAAACCTACTTCTTGCAACATTGTATTTGTCAAGTATTAATTGTCAGACCTGTTTATCTTTGGCAATCACAACTCTTTTGGATCCTTCTCTTTGTAGAGAGCAAATGGAAAGAAACATCAGTGGTGTCTAAGTTCTCTATCTATGTGAACCAACAACTTGGCTATACAAGCACAAATCTTGAAGAAATTGACCTTCTCTACAACTTCACCTCCTCACAGACTCAACTCATGAATGGTACAGTTCTAGAAAGAGATGCTCGTGAGAAGGATTCTTTATTTGTGCAGCTATTGATTGAGGCATTTTCAAAACCTAGGAATGTGGTGCTAGATTGTTTTGTATCTACAGGTATGTTCCATTAGCTATAATTTTCTAAACCATCTTTTAAAAAAATTGTGTATCATATATTTGTTGCAAATTATAACTAATGACAATCTATTGAATGAACAGGGGCCTCTATTCATGCATGCCGCAACATTGAACGTCATTTGGTAGCCTTGGAGAGTGATACTGAGATTTACAAAGCTCTCCTCCAATCTTTGAACATCCCTCCTACTTCCACTGCCAATGATAAAGTCAAGCGCCCTTTAAATGTAGTGGTGGATGAATGGATGATTCTAATGACGAGGACATTGTGAGGCCGTCTACAAGGCCTCAAAAGAGACGTTGTTCTAAGTAAGTTGGTTGTTGTTTTCATGCATGTCTTTATTTTTTTTATTGTTTGATAACTCAAAATTTTCTTGAACCTTCTAATTTTTTTTCCATTGCATCTTGTAGACACACACTTCTCCAACATCTTATGCTCTCACCTTCTCCTAGTACCAAGAGTTTGCCATGTTACATTGAAAGTCTAGCAACAGCTATGGTAGAGACTCCATCACCCATTCATATTTCCAAACATCCTTCATACAATGTTGCTGTCAAAAAGTTTTTAGACCTTAAAGCTGAGGTTGAGACACCAAGACTTATATGTAGTGATAGTAGTGAAGGCAATGATCATTCTTCTCCCATATGTGGTATTGGGTCAAATTGATCTTGTTCTAAATACTATTGTTGTTACTTAGTTTTCTAATATCATGTAGTAAGACTAAAAGGGCCACTATATTCTTGCACCTTATCATATTCTTGAGTTATTTTTCATTCTTGTGATCTTAAGTGTAGTAGTGAAGATCATCTTTGGTCTAAAAGACAGTCCCCCATTTCAAAAGTCATCTTCATTTTACATGTCAATTATTAAGAATACTGGTAGATAAAATCTATTTCTTGCAATCAGCAACATTCTACTTTTTTTTTAAGAATTTGGTTCTATTTAAAATAAAATTAGTAGTAAACAAATGTTGGTATTATATCATGTGATAAATGTTGGAATTAGCATAGAAATAAATTTGATGAATCACAATTAAAATGCTTAAAAAAAATTATAAATTTTGATTAGAAATGGTATCTTTCTTGAAATGGTTTTATAACACCATCTAAACATAGGGCCCTAATTTCCAAAAAGGCACCCAAAACTTTGGATCTTGAATACTTAATAATTGTCCTTTAGCCTAAAGAGCTATTTTTACAATTTCATCCATCAATCTTTTGAACCTTTTTTCATCCAATGCGATGAACAACACATAAATTTCATCTAGAAAATTCAAATACAAAAATTTCATCCATCTCCATTCATCCTTACTAGGCATTTCTATAACCCTATATTTTTATTCAAACCCACTGACATAGGCATCTTATGGTGAAAATTTTTAAAATTTTCACAAGTTTAAAAAAAAATTTCAATGCTCAACACTCAACGCTCGTTGCTCCCTCAAGGCTCATAGGCTTGCATTTCTAAGCTTACATGTTAACATCGTTTCATTTTAAGCTGTAAAAGTAGAATTTAGAGTAGTCCTATTACCTTGAAACTTTAAATTTTGGAGTCCTTTTCAAAGTGTAGTATTAAGCTTATTGCAATAAAATTAAGGGAAATCAGAAGGTCATTTTGGAATGGAAGGAGTACTAATTTGAAAACCTTAAAGTGTTATCATGAAAAAATTTGTGAGCTTTTTATTTGCATAACTTTTAGAGATAAAAATTTCTAGATTTCAATTGAAACACATTAATTTTAGTGTTTTACTATAAAAAATGATTTATTTTTTAAAAATTAGAAGATTTTAATAGTACTTCTAATATTATCTCCATTTAAAACAAGTACTTTTTACAACAACCTTTTCATTTATTGAAAAAACCTATAATGAATCGCTTCCTAGGTGTCTGAAATGGGTCTTTTGTCTATAATGGATTGTTTTACTTTAATGGCATGTTTCCATTGGACGCTTGGAGAAGAAGAAATTGGAAGGGGTTGGACAAAGTCCGGATGCACCACGTACTCTTGTTAGTTCCCATCACCACTACTATCTTTTGAAATTGGAATAATCTAAATAAAATAATGTGGTGACAAAGCAACTAACAAGAGGCAGAACATTCTACACCATTTGAGGGATTAATTTGACTTTGTTTAATGATTTGTTGTCTTTATGCCACAAATAACCCCCTCCAACTATAGTGTAGAACCTCTTAGTTTGCAAATCCACAAAATAAGGTTAGAAGTTAGAGGGGAGGCTAGAGCTCCAGCCTCTCTAGCTATGGCAACACTATGAGAATTTTTCACCATGATGGCAAAAAATTCCCTTAGGGCTGGCCAATGGAGAGTGTATGGGACCCTAATATAGATTGTCTTCCAAGCAATAGACTCCAACAATGATTTATTTTGGTAAATTTTTTATTAAATGGTTCAAAGTGAAGAAGGGGCAATGCCCCTCAATCCCCCAAATGTGTGTCTTAAAATCTCCAAATAACCATAATACATGTATTAAGAAGTTAGGACAACCTTTTAGGCCTAAACCTTTCTCAAATTGGTCATTCCAGCACAAAAAGGGTCCAAATTGAGTCCTAAAAGTGACAACACACTTATTAAAAATCCATGACTTATGCACACTTGATTCTTTTTATTTCTTAATCAATTACTCTTTTAGGCCAAAATTGCATTTAAATCCACAACTCAAGGATTCAAAATAAGTGAATTTGGTCTCTAAAAAGGAATTTCAGAACACCCCTTTCATCTAAAACCTGAAATTTCACCTTGGATTGACATCCAACTTAATACCATCTACATGCATCCAAACACACAAAATTCAAAGCTTCCTAGTCCATTATTTACTTTAGAACTTTAAATCATTCAATGAAATTTTAAAGTGTAATTTTGAAAGGAATTTTGTGTAGTGCTATAGCATTTGTTCCAAAATTGAAAAAAGTAAACTAACTAATTGTGTATTCTTTTTTGACATTTCTATTCAAAAAAATCTAACACATGTATAATAATCCATTCCTTTAAAACAAGACAAGAAGGTATTGTAATCAATCATTACAATTTTTAATTTAACATAGCAGAAAATGGTCATAAAACAACCAAAAATGAAAAAAATAGTCACTGCATCATGGCAACAGACATCTTTGCACTAATTCAATTGCCCTGCTTTTATCTTGGCTTTGAATTGAACAAGCTATAGTTTTTTGAAAAGCTAACTTTACCTTCAACATCTTTTCAAAAATTTAGGTCTTTTGGATTTTCTATTCTCTAACAATTGCTCGCCAAAGTTGACAATTTCTTTTAATGGTAGCAATTGATCCCCTCACACTAAATCAATCACCACCGCCTCCTTTGTACTTCAAATGGGTCAAGCCTAAACTTTTTGAACAACTTGCTTGAAGGCACATCTTCCCACCAATTTTTAGCTCTATCCAAGTTGCCAATCCAAATTAAACTCAAATTCTCCCCTTATTCTTAAGCACTTTTGACAGTAAAAATCTACTTGAAAAATTGTTCCTAATATTTCCCTTTCCTAATTTCTAATAATTCTTCTTTAAAACTGCTATAAACCATAGAATTGTTTTAAAAAATACACATCCATGAAAAAATTGGAGAAGTTGGGAGAGAAAGAGGGCTTCAAATCCTAATTTTGCTTATATCTACTTTCCTAATAGACTAATTTCTCTAACCATGTTCACGTAACACTAATTTGCTGTAAAATTGCTAATTTATTGAAAAATACATCAAATTAGTGAAAATTGCGTCCAATTAGTGTAGGCTATACTAATTTAGTGTAGATTGCACTAGTTTACTACAAAATCCTTTGAATTTTTGTTTTTCCCCTATATTAGTGTTTCTATTACTACTCTAGTGTTGTAGAAGTAGTTTAAAGTTTATTACTCCCTTTGTCTCAAAAAGAACCTTGTGTATTGACTTTATATTTGTCTCAAAAAAACCCCGGTGTTTGCCTCTCTCTCCCCCTATTGTTTAACCATTGATAGAATTTCAAAAAGAAACCTCATTTGCCTCTCTCTCACCCTACTACTTAAACATTGATAGAATCTCAAAAAGAAACATGTATTTGCCTCTTTATTGTATCCTACTCTATGCTCTTTGTGAGTTAGATTTGGTTTCTATTTACTAATTGTGCCAGAAACAACAATATCGTGAGCACTAGGATTTGTTTTTTTAATAGATGGAAGAACTTCCGTAGCTAGGTTTGCTTGTCCTTCATCTACATTTGCACTAAAAATGCTTCATATTGACCACTTTCTATGAATTGGCACTAATGAAAAAACACCTAAAAAGTCATATTTTTGACATTGCTTTTCTTTCCTTTCAAGGCAATTTTAAACATAAAAACTATGTACTTGGATTTAAAATAGTTAAAGACTAATCTTTGACACCTTCTAGTTGCAATTTATTGCTATGATTTCTTAATCTCAGAGAAAATTTGAAACATAGGTTTCTTTTTGAGACAGAGGGAGTAATTCTTTTGTGATTTTTCATACATTTTAATTCTAGTTTCATCTTTGTTTTTTAGTCTTTTGTTTTTAATTTCCTTTTATATAATCTTTTATATTTTCTATTTTTAATTTTGGTTCTTAAATTATCACTAATTTCATTTCCTAATTGTAATGTTTTTGGTCCCTATTTTCTCACCATTCTACCATTATGGCCTTATTCGTTAAAATGAGACAATCTGCGCATTTTGAGACTACAACCCTAAAATAGTTATAGTGATTTATCCTCGAGTCGAGGATAAGATGAGCTTGCAACCTTTGGGAAATCAAAGGTTTTTATATATATTAATACATTGAAATCTCAACTTACCAAATAGTCTTAAAATTGAACAATTATTATGATTTATCTTCGAGTCGAGGATAAAAATGAAACTACCAAAAGTCTCAATATAACGAATATGGCCTTCATTTGCCTAATTTGGTTACTTTACCAAATCTTGTTTAAAGTCTTTTTTGTTTATATTTCTCATTTTTTTCATTAGAATTTTATCCTAATTTCCATCTAATTGCAATTTCCTAATCTTGGTATTAGTTTTCTAAGGTTTTCATTACTATTTAATAGAAAACTCCCAAACTCCTAATTATATCTTAATTCAAAGTACTAATACTTTCAAATTCACAATTCCACTCTTTTTGTTTAGGTTTTTTCTACTTAAACATTTGTACGGTGTATGGGCTAGTTTCCATTGCTCCCCTAGAGGGCCAACAATTGAAGGGGGTTGGAAGGTGCTTCAGACCTCTAGCTTGGCCTTTACCTTTCCATTGCAACTCCAAACCTAAACTTCCATGAATTAACCCTGAAACGTTCCGATGTCCATATTTTAGATGATGAACAGAAGGCTTGTGGGCAGTGTTTCATCCATCCAACTTAGCAAAAATGTGCAAAAATTCAAAAAAGGATCAAGGTGTTTAAGGGTTAATGATACATCACACTTTACTAATTATCATCACACTCTTATTACTTGTCACTCTTGAAAATCCTGCACAAGCATGCAAGCACCATCCACTCTTGAAAACGTGCAGGAACTCTAGTTTAGAAATTTTTGTAATCATCCTAAAAATCATCTACTCCAATTGATGCTCCGGGCACTCCAAGTCTGTTTTGGTTTTTGTTTTTTTTCTTAAAACACAAGGCGAAGGCTAGAGGCACTACTACAGAATGTACAGTTTGCAACAATTTCTACAATATTTTGGCAATGCCCGCAATTTTGGTTTGAATAAGTTTGCAATGGTTTTGAAAATTCCATGAACTTGCAACAGTTTTGGAATACAATAGCATAGATTCTTTGTCCAAGATTTTTACAATTCATTGATTACAAGTTTGCAATGCTTTTGCAATGCATTATTTCTTTTTTAAGATCCAAACGAAGTTCCATTACACATCAATCCATTGCAGAACCATTGCTAATGTGTTGCAACGGTGTTGCAATCCCTGCTTTCTGTAGTAGTGAGGGGTCCCGTGAGGGGTGGCTCGAGGTCAGAGAGTTGCAATGGAAACACCACCACTAGCTCAAGATCAGAGCTCGAGTGCTTTAACGGAAACGCCTTCTGAAAGGAGAGCTTTAGGAACTAACTTTAGTGGGAGAATTTTGACAACCCTAAAGGAATGGATTGATATTGACTTATGACCCAGCTCCTCTTTCTTCGATGGTTGCCAGCCGCCTGTAATTAGTTTCTTCAATCAGTTTTGCAATTAGTATCGAGATTACATGCATTGACATCACGTAGAGCATTGCCAGCACATCCAATGCCAATGCCAGCTGATAAGACGAGAATTGGGCTACGTACCAAACTACCAATGATTGCATTGCTGATTTTCTCATTTAGAAATATCTGTCGATGATTCTCTAAAGAGCCGGCTCTGAATTGAAGTGGTCGATCAGCAGTGTCCGTCCTTGTCCAGAGTACGTTGTTACGGCAATTTTGTCTTGAAACCACACGCACAAATTGATTCGTCCGGAATGCTTGAGAAAGTAACGTACGGCACGCACATTCAAAGACCAGACCGCATCGTATCGAAACGACAGAAAGTGTCATAATTAATTGCATCAGAGTCATCGATCTACCAGTCGAGCTAGAAAGAGGCGAAGATCACAATTCATATAGAACTGAAATCTGCAACGTAAGGAGACTCGATCTCACTTCTCCCACTGAACTTTAAAATTTGACACCTGTAAGAACTTTACTGATTACAGTAATTTTGGACACATGTCGCAGGGAAATATGAGACTCACCGGGAATCAACACCGGGAACGCGATATGAGTTTCCTGTGGTCATTATGTTGAAAGACTTCAAAATGATATGCATATTGCATCTTCTACCCCATGGCTTTCGCTGTGACTCGGAGTGAACCCAATTCGAAGTAAGGTAACTTACTCCCCCAATATCCAACGAACTCTGGACAGAGCTCACCCAATTGCAACAATTAATCATAGCTTTCTCCTTCGCCTGGTTCAGCTCACCCTCCGAAGCGGCCAATTTTTGATTTTGAGACGACTAGCTCAAATTAAATCTCCTTCCAGTGGCGTTACTTATCGTTAGTCCATACTTCCGTTCCTTCAGAATTCAGCAATTTTCAGTGATCGCATTGTTACTAACACCTCCAAATGTCAGAGATTGAGCAATCTCGGTGTCGAAGTTGAAAGGAGTGAGATTGTTTCGACTGGTTGTCCTCTTGAGAATCTTGCAACAAAAGTGTTCTTTTCATCTACTGGAACACTACTGTACTGTAGTGTGCCCTGTGCCGTTGCGACTGACAGTCAAAATAAAAGTAAAAGTAATTTTGTAATTCATTAACTTTCACATCATAGGTATAAACGCCTTAAAACAATAAGTGGTTTCATGTTTTTCAGAGCAAGGACTTTGTCAAGGATCTCATACTCAATGTCTAAAGATGATGAACTAAACATGAAATTTTGGATGGAGAAAGATACGTCATAGAAAAAAAATCAAGCCAAGGAGTTAAACTTAGCAAACATTTTTAGGCATTCCAAAGGAACAAGAAAACTACAATTTCTTTCCACAAAGATTTTTCTCCGAGATGACCAGTAGCATCCAACTATTTTTGAATGGATAGTTAACCATTTACCAAAGCCTCAATTAACAAACTTGAAGCCACTTTTTTATTTTTATTTTCAAAATTCAAGAATTGAAATATTGGTATCAACTCAAGTTGTTACTAAAAAGATATGGGATAGTTTGCACATGTATCAACTATCATATTTGCATTTATATTTATATGTATGTACTTTAGATTTAATCTAGAAATAAGCGAAAACAAAACAAAACGCTTATGTATATATATTTGTATGTGCTACAAGAATATGAGAACAATTCCTTGTAGAAACGGTCATTTGTATGTTTGTATAATTGTATACTTATGTCTTTATAAGATAAATTATTAAGGATTAAGGGTTGTATTAATGATGGATGATTATTGGTTGATGGCAACATTTATTATTTATTATTATTAATTGATTATTAATTAATTAAATATTTGTCATTATAAAAAACAATAAAAAATTTAGGATTTTTTTATAATTATTCATTAATTATAAAATTATAACTTAATAATTTTGAAAATATACCTTTACAAATATAATAATATATATGTATAATAATATTATTATTTTAAAAAATAATATTGATATAACAATACAAAGATCAACAACAATACATTCTAAATCTAGGATTTTGATCTTGGCCATGTATAATTGGACAGATCCTTTATTTTTTTATTTCTCTTCCATTTTGAACAATTTATGGATAGTGTTGTCGAGTGAATAGTGGTCCTTGTCTATCAATGCATATAAATGAGGTTATATGACAAGTGTCATAATATGATCCTATAAAATTCTACCTTTGGTGAAAAAAAGACGTCAAATTAAATCACTTGATTTGCTTATGTCATATATGACATCATCTCCTCTTTTTTTGAATGGTGTTTACTATAAAACCCTAATTTCTACCTCATTCTTTTTTGACAATTTAGAATAGTAATTAAGTTATGTTTTTACATCCTATAAATTGCCACCACTTTTTGTATTATACCAAAAAAATTTATTCTATCGGCAAAAAAATTGTTACTTTTAATTGCCTTCTATAATAAAACATAGTTGATGAAAAAATTCTTGAATCATGCCAATGGATTTGACATTGTAATTTTCACCGAGTTGGTATGCATCTTCAAGGGAATAGTATTATAAGAGTTCATGACCATTATTCTTCTATCTTTTGGTGATTTGATCTTCATTTTACAAATAACAAACATCAAGAAAATAGTTTGTAAAAGTCAAGTGCTTGGAAATTATAAGTTTGGTTTAATAAAAGTTGTATCAATCCCTTGCAAAGTAACCAAAGTATAACAATTAATTTTAGGTTATTTTATGCACAATTGTGTTTTATCATTCACAAGAATTTTAGATATTAATACTTAATGAATGCTTCATCAATGTGAGCACATAGATTAGAGCTTTGTAAAATACTTTCTAAAAGGTTCTAAAAACTTCTCTTGTTAAGATTGGAAAATCAACAACCACTAGAATGTGTTTTTATAACTTATAGTCTCTAACAATTCCTAAATCATGTATAAAATTTTGAAAGTCATTCTTCAAAATATAAAGTAAAGATGCTTAAAGACATGAATTCTATAATTATTTGCTATAGATGTTTGGATATATTGCTAGGATTTGGTAAATTGTATTCAACAAGTAGAAATATTTTAAGTTGGCAAATTGATTTTCATTGATGATTTAATGAAATTGAAGGGCAAATATAATCCTCATTCATTCAATATTCAAACATTTCATGGTTTTATCACTTTTAAATATTTGAAGGTTGTTCATTACATATTATCTATTTGGAAAGGTATCAAATTTAGCTACTATACATTAAATTGTATATGCTTCTAATCACAATTTTATATATAATACAATGCACTTATTACTCTTGAAAAGAAACATGAAATGAAATCAAGTAGTATTGATGATAAATTATATATTTGTTGAGTTTGATATTATTTATTTCTTTTTTATTAACTTCTTAATAAAGCATATGGATTTAGTTTTAGATTTTTTTTTAAAAGAAGCTTTAAGACAAGCAACATGTAAATGTCTCTTGAAATTAATTACAAGAGATAATGTTGAAGTGGATTTTGATCATAGGATTTAGGGGTTATTGAAGTATTTATAGGAAGATATTATGGTGTTAACTGACCAAATTGTCCAACAAGGAGGTAGTACTTTTGCCCAGACAAAAAATAGCTTTCAAGGACAAGAATCTTCAATATCATCATTTTTAACATGGAATTTATTTCGACTTGCATTATTGTCTACTTGTATGCTCTTTGCCATTCTTATTTCAACAATTTATAGCATCAACCGAGCTAGTGGAGCACCATCTACAAGAGGAGGTTGGTTGGAGACCAAACAATCACCTTTGCACCATATCCTTCTTCGAGATCAAACTTTGTCAGATGAACTAAAGTACAATTTTACACCTCTTTGCTCAAGAAATAAATTTTCATCACTTCAATTTGAGGATGATTCAACTTTATAAATTATAAAGTATACAAATAAATTACAAACATTTGAAAACCTTAAAATTCATAATTGTATTTTTTGTATCTACATACAGAAATACAGATTGTGGATTGCTTCAAAAGATCAATGAGAAGGCAACCATGGAGCTTAAGACTTTGGTAATTGCAGAAACAGTGGTACCTTGTCAAGACAAAGTATTGCTTTCAAAGTATGTCAAAGAGCAATTGGATGCATCAAATGTTATATCAGATCAACAAAAGATAGTTGTAATGACAATGGTGGATATGTCCCCCATAGAAGGAAGTGTAAACAAAGAAGATAAAGGAATAGGAGGAAGTTTACAAAATACTGCTGTTATTGCATTATTAAAAATACATCAAAACAACATCCATTTTATGTTGATAGGGTAAGTTTTTATTATAATGAGAAGTAGAATATGAAAGTTTGTTTTTATTTGCATTATCTTTTCTTGTTTCATATAAATATTCTTGAAATTGAATGACAAACTCAAATTGGATTGTAGAGTTCGTGTTGAGCCACGGTTGGGATGGAGGAGGATATCACCAAAAGAGCGCAATGCTTGGAATGATGTTCTATCAAGAGTTCTTTACAACAAGGTTTTACTAACCATTTACTATATTTACAATTATACATTACTTTGTAATGTCATTTCTAAACCACTTGTCAATTGATTAATGCCATAGGAATGGTATTGTAGGTTCGTGGTGAAGCAAAGACCTTTTTGGCATATGGTACTCCTACTAGGCTTTCAACAGAATCCTTCAATTTTGAAGCCAATCACATCTTATCCAACAATTTTGATTGAATATCAATACCTAAATGTTGTTGTACAATGAAAGTTTTGGAATAGAATCTTATTTCATTGGTTGTAAATAATTTTGGTGTTTATAAGTCATTTGGTATGAAAAATTAATTTGTACGTTAAACCATTTTCCTTTGCCTTCTATAGTATAGGTGAGAGTGTAGGAAATGAATTATTTTTTTAATTAAAATCAAAAGGGGATCTATATTTGGAACAATCTTAATACATTATTAGTGTTAGATCAATTGAAGGAAAATTATGTAAGGTCTTCATATGGAACCCCTTGTGGTATTTTTTGTAAAAAATGTCCTTATTGTTTTGTTCTCAATTTAGGTATATAATGACTCAAATGAAAAACCATATTGAAAAAATAAAAAAATAATTTCAATAATACCAATATTTAAAATAATTAAGAATATATTTAAAGAATTAAGCAATTGAAGAAAAAATATACAATGTAAATGGATTTATTAATAAATATTAAATTAACAATTCATTGAATTATATTTAATAATAAATATTATTTATTATATTTGTATATTCATTTTTATTCATTGATAATTTAAAAATATAATAATGATGATTTTTAATTGAAAAATATAAAAATATAGAAGCAATCCATTAATAATTGTAAGAAAAGGACTTACCTATATAGAATGAATTATTAAAAATATACTAGAATATAATTATAGTTGTGATAGTGTTGTAATTTTATGGCATTTGGCATGAATAAAAAAATATTGAAATCAATATGAAATTGTTTAAAAGAAACTTGAAAATAATGCATAAAAACTTTCAAAATATAGATTAAAAAATGACAACGAAACATTTGTATATGAGGGCTACTTTTTAGACTAATTTTCATATGAATTTATGATAAATTTGTTACAGTATTCATGATGTTTTTGTCAAAAAATTTAATTTAAAATCACAATATTTTTTGATAAACTATTGTCTTGGTCTTGGTTTGAAAAATGTTATAAATCTATTACAAAAGGCATCTTGCAACTTGTATACACTTGCATTAGGATTCTTTTAAGGATTTTCATTCTTTGGGTTGAAGAATTTTCACAAAAGTTAGATGAACTAGAAAAAAAGTTGTTTTATCAAGAAATTTGACTAAATTAAATATACGTCAATCATTTTATACCCTCAATATAATGCATGTTGTTATAGCTTATCCAAAATTTTAAGATTTTCAATCAGTTGTAGAGTATAAGAGCAATTCCATTGCAACTTTAAATGAAATGCGACCACAACCGTGACCATGCTATAGCTGTATAATGGGACACTATGGTGAAAATGCTATAGTTTTCCAAATTTTATGGACAATGCTACAATTCTTTGCCCACGCTATTGTTGAAGCCTTTTGAGACCATGTTAGAACTTACACAATAATTCAAATGCTTTGACTATGGAAGAATCATTTTCTTTCATGACATCTTTGATAATGTAAAACAAGTCAAATAAGGTGTTACCAAAGAATGAGCTACAAAATACTGCTGCCCTAAGAATATGTTTGAGGACCATTGTAAATGAGAAACCATCACAAAGTCACCTCCGGTGTGAACGCGGTGTGAATGCTCCCTCCAAAAGGAGAAAGCCGGAGCCCTGCCTACTCCCCTTTCCATAATGGGCCGCACCAAATTATCCTCAGAAATCAATTGAAATTCGTAGATAACAGACCTCTGGTAGAAAGAAGTCGCCCGCAAAGGAAAAATCTACGACGTGTGTATCTTTCATGAAGGACTAAACAACAGATCTACGAAAACGTAGGATCCAAGCGCCGTCCGTGACGGAAAGGAGGGAGAGACAAGCTTTGAACCTTTTCTGTGCCGAAGTGTTTGTTGCTGTGCTTGGAATTTGCGAAGCGAGGAATGGCGCTGGAAAGAAAGCTCTAGAGCATCAGCGAAGCTTATTTCGTCTCACGATACTTTCGATGATGACAGGTGCGACGATGGTGTCTCGCAATCGCGCTTTGGTGTGGACCGTTTTGGTTTTGCTTCTGGCGGCCGATCCTTGCTTGGGGAGGGGCAACCGAGACATCATGCAAGACGACGCGGACACGCCGAAGCAGCCTGGTTGCGAAAACAGCTTTGTCTTGGTGAGTCTCGGATCTCGGTAGATTGTCGAGAGAATGAAGTGGAGTGGAGTTTGAACGACGTGGTGGAGGATTCAGGCTGAAGAAATGGAATGTTCGTGGGGTTAGGGTTCCATGAGGGAATCTCTGTGGCGAAGCGCGCGAGGCGTGACTCGAATTGGGAGAATTTTGATGTTTTGGATGGTTTATGACGTTGTGGTTTGTGGATTTCAGAGTTATTTTAAATAGCAAGCCCCGCTCAAACTAGGATGCACTATTTCTACTGGGATGTGCTGTTGTGGTAGCTGTTTCGAAGGTGGATTTTTGAGTAGAATTAGAAGAATTTGAGAGCTAAATTGCTGTTTGGGACGGAACAGGGGGAAACATTGATCGATGAACGTCTGTGCTAGTTACCTACTGGAGTTTTCTTTTGGTTAGGGTTTCGTGAAATGGTACTACGAAGATTTTGTGGTGAAGTGCGTGTATAGCCATTCGAATTAGGAGAATTTTGATATTTTGGATGCTTTGTGTCTTCGTAGTGTGTTGAGATTCAGGGGATTTGAGAGTGTAGCAATTTCGCATCATGTTAGCATGCGCTACTTTACGACGATGTGCTGCTGTGATAGCCGCTTTGTTATTGGACTATTGATTATAATTGGAAGAAGTTTTGAGGGATGAATTGCACTTGAGGTCGGAATCGTTGCTCGGTGAACATCTTTGCTGGTTATACACTGGATTAGGTCAACGTGAACTGCAATTAGAGTTAACACACTTTCGTGTATTTCAGTGCAGTTAGGTGTGGACAGGCCATTCACTGGTATCCACGAAGCACGAATGAATGGTTTTAAATTGGTCGGATCATCTAAATAGTGGTGCTCGTGGGAGTTTCTTTCGATTGGGAAATGATCTAATTGTTTAGTAGGAAAGATCAGCACCAGGAGGTGTGATACGTTTTTGCTTCGCAGGTGAAAGTACGGACGTGGATGGATGGCATTGAGGCGACTGAACTAGTGGGCGTAAGCGCTCGTTTTGGGGAAAGTATTCCACACAACGCTGTGGAAGTTAATGCCCTTCCTTTGGCAGAGCCAAGTCCTGCTAACTCGTGCAACACGTCCATTTTACCGGTTAGTCACTCAACTCCCTGGCATGCTGCACCTTGGCTCTGAGTAATTTGACGAGCCGAGGAGCATCAGAAGTGACAATATTAATCAATTTGTTATTTGAATTTCTCTTCGTTTATGCTGTTCTTGTTCGTATGTGTTTAATCTTACATCAGAGATACTGACTTTGTTGTTCGTGACAGCTGACGGGTCGTGCGGCTTTGGTGCGGCGTGGAGATTGCACCTTCACAACGAAGGCACGAATGGCACAAGCAGCGGGTGCTAAGGCCCTCATTGTTATTAACGATAAAGAAGGTACTTGGGGAAATTTCACTTGTTATCACTCGTAACATTTCAATTAGGTACATGGCTCTTCAGTATTCGATGAATTCGGAGCTTTGGACAGTCCACACGTATTTTCTGGTTTTGTTTGGTTGCAAGCAAAATTCAGGGGTGAATGAGGTCATCTTTAGACTGTTTCTAGTAATTTCCGCAAATGTTTTTCTTACTCATCAGAATATTAATTTTCGATTACTGACCTCGCTAGCAGAATTGACTAAAGTTTTATATTTGTGCTTATAATACTCTTTTTCAGTTTTGCAAATAGTTGTTTGATATTTTCGTCTGTCGTTAACAATTTAATTGTTCGAGTGTATACAAAAGACTTAGTTTCAACACGGCGTATATTCGCTAATGGTCGCATTTATTTTTTGGGTGATGAAGAACTATACAAGATGGTGTGCGAAGATAACGGTACCTTCCTAGATATCAATATCCCGTCAATCATGTTGCCCCAGTCAGCTGGAGATACCCTGGAGGCTGGTTTACTTCGCGATGAAACAGGTGCCTTGTTTGGATACTCTCTTATTTTGATTGTGGATAACTTCTGCTGAAGAATTATTGGTATCAAATGTGATCAATGTCTTTATTAGATTCAGACTTGATTTAGTGTGTGGTGGATAGACATTGTTGTAGAATCCTTATCATATTTTCTCGTTCTACTTTGAGGAAGTATTTAAACTGCTTTTTAAAGACTTCACTTCGATTTCAGTTTCTTCTTTCTTCTTTCTGATCGACTTTAAGGCATATCGAGGAAGCGGGAATGTCTGTATATGTTTGGTCTGTTCTTATATTAAAATATTCTTGTATATTATGCAGATTCTGCCTTTCTAGTTTTACTTTTCGAGCCACCACTATTTTCGAATTTTTCTTGAGTCTGGTGGAGATGCAATGACAGATTGCAAGGACACTTTTATCTTGTTCTTGATTGTTTTTCGTTATTACAGTGAAAATCCTGATGTACTCGCCAAAGCGGCCTGTTGTGGACATATCGGAAATATTCTTGTGGCTGATGGCCGTCGGGACGGTTCTTGGTGCCTCTTTCTGGTCAGCGTGGACCGCTAAAGAAGCGGCCCAAGAGCACTACAGAAGCATTAAGGTACGGGTTTTTCAGAAGATTACGCGCATTTTTATCAACTTCACAGACATGCCTGCACTTTTGGGGTGGCTTCTACCAGAGGTTATTAGGAAACGTGATAATATTGAAATCGAGGCTCTGTATATGGCTCGGCGAGTTTCACATGGTCAGTAAAGAGGGACCTGTTGCTGCTACCTCTACTTGAATTCTGGACGCTGGTGTATGTGGTTCACGACTGTTTAACCCTTCTACTCAGATATTAGGCGTATGCTTTCGAAGGTGTGACAAGTTTTATGTTTTTACCAAATGCAGGAAGGAGGAGATCCTTATCTCTCCGATGGTGAGCACGATACAAACAAGGATGTTGTGGACATCAATGTTGTATCTGCTTGCCTGTTCATGGTTCTTGCATCAGTATTTTTGCTGGTGCTGTATTACTTTATGTCGCAGTGGTTCCTGATTCTACTGGTCGTCCTTTTCTGTATTGGTGGTTTCGAGGTACTGTTCCTATTTCTCAACCAGAACCTTTGAATTTCTTTCCATATCTGATTTTTGTTAGACTGTGGCGTTGTCTCTTGGAATATAAAGTACAGTTTCATTTACATTTTTTAGTTTTCTCTCTGTTCTATGTTATTTGTGTTAATGGAATATAAGGGAAGAATGCGCACCCAAGAATTAATATTGAATTTTTTGTGCACATTTATTTGGAATCGAAGTTTGTGTATAATCGTTATAACAATGTGAGATATTGGTGGTGATGGTGGATTGCGCAGGGTCTGCAAACTTGTATGGTATCCCTTCTCTCCAGGTAAAGTTGACATATCTTCTATCATTGTGTGCTGTCAAGGCATTATTGTCCTTGGTCTTCTGAAGACGTGATTGGGATGCAGGGTGATAGTAATTTGGAAGTCTTACATAAGATTAATATGGTGACGGAGTGATTCTGATGTGAGTGGACTAGATTTGTCTTTTCGGGAAATTTCAGACTACACTTATATCATTATGTTTTTAACCGTTGGACCTTTCTCTAAGACGGTGTTCTTTCCTATGGGTTGCTTTAGGTGGTTTCCTCAAGCGGCAGGAACTTTCTTCAGTGTGCCAGTTTTGGGATCTATGTCGGTTCTATCACTCACAGTGGCTCCCTTTGCGCTCTTATTTGCGGTATTATGGGGGATCTATCGAAATCTTAGTTTTGCCTGGATCGGCCAAGACGTCCTTGTGCGTACTCTCTTTTATACCTGAAATCGCCTTTCTGGTGTCGAACTCCCAAATTGCATCCTGTATTTTGGTACATATGGTCATGTAGTCGTCTCCTAGTTCATATGTTATTACTTGTCGCTGAGGTAAATTGAAACCTCTAAATTGGCTCTGCACTCTTAATAGGTGACATTCATTTTTGCAGGGGATTTCGCTGATTCTGAGTGTTCTCCAAATCGTGCGCATACCTAATATCAAGGTTGTTTTCTCAGCATTTCTTTGAGCCGTGTCTTGGATTGGTGCATTGACCCTAATAGCAGAATGCTAACAACACATTAGTTTCAGGATTCCAGTTATTTACTGTTGCGTGTACTGTAATGGATGTAAACAGGTTTCTGCTGTACTACTGAGTGCTGCCTTTGTGTACGACATATTTTGGGTGTTCATATCCCCGCTTATCTTTGATGAAAGTGTCATGATTGTGGTACGTACACTAATCTGTCGTCCTGATCTGTTTTCTGCAACTCTCTAAATTTTGCCCATTTTTAAAGCACCTCGACATTAGTTATCTTGTTTATCACGTCAATGTATACACTTATTGCCCATATAGCATATGCAATCGTGGTGCAGTTCTTATAGTGTGGTTTTGCTTGACCAGGTTGCTCGGGGAGATAAAAGCAATGGAGAGGGTATCCCCATGCTCCTTAAAGTGCCACGCCTGTATGATCCGTGGGGTGGCTACAGTATCATTGGCTTTGGAGATATTTTGCTTCCAGGACTTTTAGTCTCCTTCTGCTTACGGTATTTCCCTGCATGCTGCGTCGTAGAGTTTTTATCTATCAGCGATAGGCTTAAAAGATGCTTTTATTAATGTGCGCATATTTGAACTCTGGAATTTATTCCTTTTATGATAATAACGTATGTTCATTGTTTTTTATGTTTCTTGGGAACTCATTAAATTCTGACTTATTGACATTAGACTTTTTTCCTCCTATATTTCTAACTTACAAGCTCGAATATTTTCCTGAAACAGTAAAGGACACGGTGAAGTGGAGCTAATTGTGCTGGTTGTGTTTTTCAGGTATGACTGGGTGGCAAAGAAAAGCCTCTTCAACGGGTACTTTTTGTGGGCGTCGGTGGGTTATGGCCTCGGTAAGCACTCATACATTCTTGAAATTGGGTTCTTTATTGCATTCTGTCGAGAACACCGGTTTATTTGTCATATCTTCTATAAACAGTGTGTAAACCCTACAACAGTATTCTCTGGACGTGTCTCATGGCTGTCACCTTGGGAAGTCATGAATAGAATCATATGCAAAAGTGAAACATCTTTACTTGTCAAGTGTTTGTTCAATTTGTGATTACAGAGGGTTTTCTGTTAATGTTCAAAATATTAACGTGCTTGAGCTATTGTGTACAGGGTTGTTTTGGACTTACGTAGCCCTCAATTTGATGGTGGGAAGTGGCCAGCCTGCGCTGCTGTATATTGTTCCATGTACTCTAGGTATTGTTCCACCTTTATTCAGATATGCCAGCATTGGTAAATTTGTTGAGTAGAGGATTCCGTTGCCAATGTCCTAAGTTATACACTATCTGCCTGGAGAGTACCCTGTTTGTGTTTGTGGTGCAGGTGATAACTCTTGTCAAGTATATTATATTGGACTTCTGATGAGAGTGCTCTATGGAGTAATAATTTAGTTGTAATGCATTTGGTGACGTTTTGTTCTCTTTGGACTGAACATTAAATGCACAACTTCTAGAGGAATTTCACGGTATTCTGACTATTGACTTGTCATGTGCTAGGAACTGTGCTTATTCTGGGGTGGTGGCGAGGGGAGTTGAAATCTTTGTGGACTAAAGGAGAACAAGTTTCTCCAGTCGAGAATTATATGGATTCAACTCGCATTCATGATCATCCAAACACGTAACTGGTGGGTCTAAGTTCAACTTACCGTAGACAGTGAATGAGAATCAGTTGAATTTTACCCTTTATACTTGCGATGTGTCTAATTTTTTCTTTAGGACTGACCTTTTCTAGTCTTCTTTCGAACGTACTCTAGCCAAGTGTTTTGTGATATGCGAATTCAACTTGAAAATCCTTGTTGAATCGCTCTGTACAACTGACATTTTTTAATGAACACTTTTTGTATGTAAGAAGTTGCATTACTTGGGACTGTTTATTCTTTCAACCAATTTCAATGACTTTCATTTCGTATGTTTTACGACCATATGACGTTTGTGTTTTCATGATTGTGACAACTACAAGTTATGTAAATTTTAAAATTGACTACCCTCCGTAATTGTAAGAATGTTTCAGGTTTTTTGGATGCCATTTTATTCAGTCGCTTGTGAACCTTCACGGCCCAAATTTGATGATGGTGAACAACGAACTATGTGGAGCGAAGAACTGCTTGATCTTCTCATAATGGGAGGTGGTTGTGAAGCAAATACAAACTAGTGTAGGTCATTTGGGATGTCATTGCATTTAGCCATATTTGAGTCTTTCAAGCCCGAAACTCAGGACCACGAGACAAAATTTGTGGAGTCAAGAAGTGCTTGATCTCTTCGCAATGGATAACCTTAAGTACTTGTGAAATTGGCTATCCCTCTGTACATTGATGTAGTGCTCATAGATGTAGTGCTCGTAGTTATTGGAGTTTTTGAATTCCATTCAGGTGCTTCTGGACATACTCGTCACTTAGATGTTCCACTCGGGGCTTCTACAGTAACTTTTACCAATCTTTTCGTCACCTACTTAGGTTGCAAGCATTAATAAAGTGAGATCTCCCCATGCATTGGAACATGCTTGTCTGGCATTTCTATTGCCAATGCTCTACAATGTTGTCTAAAAATACTTTGAAATAATTCAATTTTGTTAAAAATTACATTACGGTTGCAAGTTAATTCATTTGAAAGTGAAAATATCAAACAAGGATCTGAAATAATTGGACGAATTCTTGAGCGACCTCAAATATCAACCCTGAAAAGATCACTTTTTCAGACGTCAAAGTCCCTCCCTCTATGTGCTCCTATTTTACATTTGAAGATGAATGAAACCTTTTTCACTTATTTTTTAGAGAGGTAATTACATGTCTTCTATAAGTAAAAAATTTGAAACTTTTTTGTAAGAATTTGAAACTACCCTATGCTCAGGTTAGATTTGTTAGAAAATAATTCAAAATATAATTAAATATGGCATGTATTGAAATTTTCATAAATTATAACATGGCATAATTGAATAGTGTAGAAAATATTAATAAGAATAATTTGAATCCTAAAAAAAATCTGGTGAAAAATAAAAAATAATATATATACCAAGGTGACCGTTTTATAAATGTAAAAATCCATGGATTATATAAGCTTACTAAGCTTAGCCCTTTTTCCCCCTTGAAGAGAGACTATATTCATTGAAAGGGATTGAAACTTAACCAATCCTTTTGCTTAGTAATACTTACTTAGCTAGGAGGACCCTACTACTAAAGGCCATAAAAGATTTGGTAAAACCTTGAGTATTATAGTATGAAGATCTTGCTAAAGGTTGTGAAATATTCCAAATCTTATGAAATGAAATCCCAAGAATTCTAAATCAAGTTAATGAAAAGATATTCAATCCCAAAAGAAATGACTTTGTATGGGGTTTAATGAATCTAACCCCAATGTACGGGATTGTGAAGTTTATAATCAAAAGTGAAAAAATTCATATCAAATACAACATATGCTTAAAAAATTCAAAAATTTCTCTATAAGTTTATTTACAATGTAGAACATCAAGGTGCAAAAATTTTACACTAAGAAAAAACTAATATTGTGACTCACAATATATCAATTGTCTACCAACTTTAACATGGTTCAAAGTAGATCTTCTAGGCAGACATTCATTTTGAACTCATTGAAACTTGGAGTGTACTAAAGTGGTGGCTACACTATTCTAGAATTTTGCAAATAAGTCTACATGTGTTAAAGATCAATTTTAGACTTTATATATTTAAGCTCACCTCATTAGGCCAAGAGTCTTGTTTTCTTCTATTTGGCAGTATCAAACTTATGCTCACACAATTTTATTGTTCAAAAGTAAGAAAACTAAATTAAAAAGTAACAATTGTTAACATATAAAATTAGTAATTGATTCAATTTCTTTGGGGCTATAGTTGAGCCATTGAGGATGCACTTTGTGTGCTGAGAACATATAATGTCAATTTTGGCGATATTTCACAAAATTTGTGACATATGTCTTCAAAAAGGTCTAATTCCAAGCTACAAATTAGGATTGGTATAGGTTTTGGTTTTAGATCGCTTGTCCTAAACTAAGTCTCAAAGTCATGGAATATTGTCAATTAAATGAAATTGATGTTCTATACTACCCTCATGTATTGAAGTTGTATATGCCTGCCAAATTCCATGGTCAATCACAACTCTCGCACACCATAGCACACCTTCTCAAAGTGCACCCCCAAAAGACAACATCCAATTTCTCAAATGCACACCAGACAGTAACTCAGTGACAACAGCTTTCACCTAGAAACCCCATGAATGCGAGCTACACACATGAATGATGCAAAACTTGAACCTCTTGGATATTGGCTTCCAGTAGTCTTAGGAAGATCCAAAGATGGGAAACTGAGTTAAGGCAATTGTTTGCTCTAAAAGCAACCGTGCTCTAAATGCGACTCCTACTTGGGAATGATTGCCATGTTGCTTGAAATATCTATTACTGTCCATGGTCATTTGAAGAGCAGTCTACCTTATATTACATCGACCATTCAATTGCCTCTTTACAAATCAAGTCACAATTGAGCTGGGGATATCATTAATTACCAAATGCAAGATCAATGCAACTTGGATTTTGCCGGAGTGAGGATTCATAAATTAGACTGCATTATAAATCTACGGCTCGTTTCAGAGCTCGAGCGATGTCGTCACTGGTAACTGAGGGATCCAAAATTTCCCGGGGCTGGGATGTCATGAACGTCATCATGCACAAACAACGCAGAGATTAGATATCCATCAACCATGGAAATTAATGGAACCGAAAATTTAGCGACTCAGGATTTTATAGCAATCATTAACTGTAACTTTTTAGTCGTTTCAGTGGAAGATTTTTATTGAAATTGTTGCAGTTTCGGTAGACCTTCCAACTGATATCTCAGATCTAGACCTATGCCAAACGTCCGTTTCGTCCATTCGGCAGTATTCCACTAATTTGGCAATTTTCAGGCCGTGCAGCCTGAAATGTAAATCTATACAAGTCCTAGTTTTAGAGCTTTGTTGCAGATGTATAATGTGTGTTACGATTTGATGAAATCAATGTAATCAACCAAGTTGATCTGAGAATATTTTTCGGAGAAAACTAGGGTCGGTATAGATCTGAGGCGATTGAAACGGCGCCATCACAGACTGATATCCACAATATGTTGGTTAAAATGGAGTGTTTCAGAGTGCCAAAATTGTGTTGTTTCAAGTGCCCAGAGCTCTGAATTAAAACTAGGACCGGTATACTGTAGATCTGAGGTAGTTGACATTAACCGAGTGTGCCACATCGCAGACTGAATCCATCCACCATTTTAAGTAATATGAGGTTAATAACAACAAACGGATCTCATGTACTCCACCGTTATGAGAGTTAAGAAAAAGGGTAAAAACAAATCAAGGGAGTACCTGAAGCACAATGGAGCACAGGACGAGCCCACGGGCTCGAGAAACGCTGCACTGCACCACGTCCATCCTTAGTTGCTCCAAAGCTCCAAACACTTGGCTCTGAACGTGGGCGTGAGACCGACACGTCATCTCTACCATGATCTCCTGCGGCAAGTTTAAATGCACCTCCACTTTTTCAAAGAAGCTCCCTGTCGTCTTTGCGAGGTCATTGGTCTTGCAGATTTTCTTATCAATATCCAATGGCTGCATTGTGACCATCGTCTTCGGAGCTAAACGAGGACCGACTAAGGAAAGAACTCTCTTAGCCTTCGCCATCTCGGTGCGCTTCTGCTGTAAACCCTTCTTGCGATGATGCAGATTCTTCACGTGCTGGATGGAGTGCTCCACTATGGTAGCCCTGTCTCGCTTTGGAAACACACAGACCAACGAGAACGACGTACTTAGCTTAATTAATTGACCAATCCCAGGCTGTACATCTTCGTCTCTACTTCTGATAGAGAATTAGTGATAGGTCAGAACTTGATCGATCATTCTACAGTGACGTGTTCATATTGCACAGTTCTGAACCTCTGATCTGACTCTACCAAAACACATTCAATTAAGGAAGCGGATTCTACAAAACACAGGGAGCCCTAGACTTTAGAGCTTTGTGCAGATGAATCACAATTTTTGGCACCCGGAATCGTGTGCCAATTTAACGAAATTGTGCATTTTCACCCTTCCCCTTTTGATGGAATTAATACCGCCATTTGGAGGGCTATGATAATTGCGATGGATGTTCAAAAGCCCAGAGGTCAACTAAATCCGAGAAATCGAGATCTTTTGCAACCCAGGCTTCAGTTAACTATGCTACTGAAGCTGCGCCAAATGTTCTTTGAAATCCGCACTTTTAATTAGTGAACATGAGTTTGTGGCCTTACCTAGTTACGTTAACGTGAACTGAATGTACAGCCTTGACGATTGACACAAATATACTTTACATACGTGGACAGAATTCCACTAAATTGTGACCATAGTAGACTTAAAACTTTGTTAGAACGCATTAGGACTAGCAGTTTGGAGCAGCCTATCCGACACAGACCGGAGCACTTTCAGTTGTCAAACTAACAGTCCTGAACCTCGAACTGGCCAGATGAACCTCAAATCATTATTTCTCATAGATTTTAGAATCCTCGACACTTGAACTGCGCTCTGAATTTCAAAAATATGACCAGCACGCATGCACGGTCATTAAATCTAAACGGAAGGAATTGAAGCGAAAGTATAATCAATCAGTTACCTTGGGTCCTGGAGGTAACAACGACTCCAGCATCAGAAACTTGCTCGTCATGTCGTCTCTTCGTAACCGTTCTCTGATGATATGCCCAGCTTGATCAGGTACTCGTTTCGACTTCCCAGTATGACACTCTTGCCCAGACAACACGTCCTCCGCCTTCTGAAGTAGACGAGGCTGGGAGCTAATATTGCTGGCAGGAATATTAGTAGGGGAGCAAGATGAACTTGCACAGGTAGAAAAGTCCCTGTGTATAGTACTAGGGATGCAGGCTTGACTCTTTGGAGCTCCACTGTAAACGGAGCTCCGTTGAGATGCCTGGGCATCATGTTGCAATTGGAATGAAGCTCGCTTACACTGGTCAGTTTGCAACTGGTCCATACTCCATAGCTCTCGAGGTGGAGGAGCAGAGGCTCCCATTGATGCAGGTAGAGGTCTTTCTCCGACCGTGAACTGCTTTATTTGAACAGGGTTTCGAATGTGAGAGCCGTAATCTAGAATTTGGTGGAGACTATTTTCAGGGAACCGCCTAGGCTCGAACTCCACTGGACTGGTGTTGGTGTCTGGTTGAAGAGTCGTTTCACCAGGCAAGAAATGAAAGGGCTGGTAAGGAGCTGGAATTGAGAAGCAACCATCGTGAACAGTACTATGTTGCAGATTCTCGAGAACTCCAGCTTGTTCTCCATCAAATCTTTGAAGAAATTCACAGACCTGCTGATGCAAGGCGCCTTCTGCCGCTTCCAACTCCCCGTCGAAGTCCAGTGAAACACTACTGCAACGTGTGATCGCGTGCCCGTCGGATCCAAAGAGGTCATCCTCCATGATCGTTGTGTACGAAGGCATCACATGCACTAAGGATCGACTTCAAGCAATGAGACTAATTGGCACTCGATGTAAACTAATTTCAAGACCAGCTCGAATTCGCAATTAATCTTCCGACTCGATCAAATTCGCAGGCTAGTCTTCAGATATGTGTCAACTCAACAACTGCAGAATTATTTTAAGGGCAAATCAGCAGCAGAATCAGTTTCTAACCTGAACACGTACAAGTTGCGTCATCAGAATATTGAACATCAGAAGACTAGAAGCACGTGATTGCAGTGAAGAACAAAGTACTGCATAATAATATACAAATTCAAGGGGTCCACTTAACCCTAATAAACCAGAAATCTTTGAGAGTGAGTGTTTATCGAGGTTACAGTACCTACAACCATATATGTATCTGTCAATGGTGACTGAAGTTCGTACTTATAAGCAGAGCTGCGAGGACTGAACCTAAGGGAACGAAACTAAGCGTGCACAAACTCAGCATAGGAGCAATGAGATTTTAATTTCCAGTTT
Organism: Climacium dendroides; assembly: GCA_950106755.1. Lineage (NCBI taxonomy): Eukaryota > Viridiplantae > Streptophyta > Bryopsida > Hypnales > Climaciaceae > Climacium > Climacium dendroides. The sequence goes on along the minus strand of OX467089.1, from coordinate 26,949,033 downwards.
CGCATGCAAGGACCAGTTTGCGGAGATTGACGGACGCAAGAAGGCTTGAAGAACGAGTCCACTTGGCAGCAGCATGCACATATATTTATGAATTCACAAAAGTTGTAATTTGGTTCCGAGTGCGACAGCGCGCTGTGACATTGTGAGATACCAAAATAATCCAGAAAAAGGAAAAGAAAGGGTCAAGACAATCAAATCAATTCGGTTTGCAGATTGAACCAAATAATTTGAAGCGCTCACAAAAGTTGAACTGTAGCACTGGGAGGGACTGAATGCCTGACACATCGACAGCGCGCTGGGAGAGAGGGACCAAAATAGGGAAGGAAAGAATGTGGCTGGATAGCCGGTAATCAAAAGATCAATTCTTGCTGCAAGATTGGACCACCGAGGCAATGAGGCACCGACGAGCACAGTACGTTTGCCACAAAAATTAAGCAAATTTATAAATACGAACGAGATTTTTTGAAATAATTTGTATTTAGTGCAAATTAATGAAAGGAAAACTCATTGCCAAAAGGAGAGTACAACCCAGCCGAAGCCAGTAGTGTTTTACCCCATTCAAGGGTAAACGAGATTTATATGCAGTGCCGGTGGGTTACCCACTGTTCGCCGATTACCGGTTATAACACTATCTGATCAACTGATTACTACTGTAGAAGACTTGATTTAGCACAACATGATCCACGTTATGGAATCGGTTATGCTTCCGAGTTTCTCAAGGCAACTGGAATTAAGGTATGCTACTGGGGGGTCCCGAATTTGGTTACTGTTATATACAACACGGTCACTTTACTATGAAGTTACCAAAAAAACAGAAAAGTGCTCCAACAACAAAAACAAAAACCTGAGAAAACGTGAAAAAAACTGGTGATGCTAATTATGTGACCCTTTGCCTGAGTGAGAAAGGGCTTCAGATCCGGAGCTCCGATCTTGTGTGTGTGTGTGTGTGACTCAGCTGATCGATCGGTGAGATACTTGAGAAAAGAGATATTTAATTTAATTTTTTTAAATTTTGAGAAAAGAGATTCTAAAAAGATGGTCGGCATGCCTCTGTTCTGTGTGGTGAGCATCCCGCCAAGTCCAGAATTCCCGACGCTTGTGGAGGTTCGCCCCGACCTTGTCTCTGCTTTGTGGAAAATTCTGTTTATATTTAGAACTATGTAAGTTCTTGCTTGGTTTTTATCAAAAGCTTCAGTGTTGTTTACAAAAAAAATTAAAAAACTTTTAGTGCTGCAGACAAGGACTCGGTGGCAACACCCGCACCAATCTGCCAAAAGTGACTTGACATTTCCTTTGGATTCCGCTTGGATTCTCCGCGCTGATCACACGACATACCAAAACTGAAGTAATGTTAATTTAAAGGCTCTGGCGTGCAAGTTTCGAGGGCTCAACAATTAAGTAATAGTATTAGTGTGGACATGCTCTTCACGTACTTGTGAATGTTCACCAGTAGATTCAATTCACACTTCCAAACAGACAGACTCTAATCTTCTCCTGAATTGGTTGGATCGTTGGATAACCGAACTCCCCACTATATACATTTTATTTTTTTCGTTTCTTTTACTTTCCTTCTTGAATCCACTCAATATTTTCAGCGAACTCGCTCCGTGAACTCTGACTCCCCGATTTGCAACTGGGGTCTTGTTGAAAATCGATCTGTTCAAAGCACGTGGATCAATAAAAGGATAAAGTTGAATATGCCAGTCGATTCGAGCTACTTGCCTACCTTTGAGTAATATACATAATAGGTTATGTACGATAACCAATTCGCCGCTAGCGCAACTAATCGGTTGTGTAATACATATTTCCTTTCAAGCTTCCAACAAGATACAATCACTGGAGGTGAAGTTGCAAATCCAGGCTTGAAGAGCATGTGCATTGTTCCTTTACTTTATGCCATGAACATTTCAATTCTCATCGTATACGAATCATGCAATGATGGGGAGAAGGCTTTGCCGATTGACAGACTAGCTACATGGGAGAAAGTTTTGAGGAGGACTTTACACTATGCAACGAAGGGTCGCAAGGAATTTTTAACTAGATTTTAGCTTTGTTGCCTTTAAATTAGGATAAAATTTGTTTGAAAGAAATCTTTTTGCATTTTGTTTTTTGAAGGTGAATCTTAACAAGACATTTAATAACCACGCCAAATTTCAAAACATGCGTGTCTCTGTATTTATGTGGAGAAGGATTTGAATTTTGTTTACGTGGTCATGTGTACTCTAATAGTGGCGGGATAGAGCCTCTAGCAATGGCAAGTGCTTATTAAATTTAGGTGAACAATGAAGTTGTATTATAAAGTATTCTATATTTTTTTTGTATACACCTCTACAAGGATTGTGTCCTTAAAAAAAAATGATATCCAATGTCAATTTCATTAAAATGGTAAAATACTATTAGCCTTCTCTCCCATACAAGAGATTGACACTTTTCTAAATGTCCATCTAGAACTTCACATACATAGATAGATAGAGATGCATATAGTTCATAGTTTTTTGAGCTTTGTACGATTGAAATTCTACAATTTCAAAGGCACATCGAATCACGCAAATTTAAAGAATTTGATCGATCATGCCAATGAATCTATAAAAAATAAATTCAACTAAAGTCAATAAAGGCAACACCTTAAATATAAGAAGACATTGTCATCTCTACTTAATTTTCTAATTAAAATAAAAAAATCTAAAGATCTTATCTAGTATATTAAATTGGATTAGTTATTACCAAGCACAATTCCTTAAGAACCATAGTTCTATATGGGAACTTTTAAGTTAATTTTTGAGGGTTTTATTTTTTATAGTCATACATAGATATAGTATGGTTAAAATTAAGGTGACATCCAAAAATGGCATTATTATTTGATATTCAAATGTCACAAGAGGTCAAAGTTCTATCAATTGATTTTCCCAACTATTCCCTAATTTCAATCTACCACACTTCTAATATTAAAAATTGATTAAGCAATGAGTTAATTAGTATCTATTTGTATTCAAGATTTTTTAAGGCATTTGTTTAGATATATGCTCGGGGGTGCACTTAGTTCTACTACAACAAACCACGTGCAAACAAATAGTTTTTAATAAACTATAACATTTTATCTTCAAATTTTGAGCATTGTTTACTATAAGATTCTACTCCCCAAATTTCAAACTCAAATAAAATATGGAATGACTTCTACAAGAGGTTAAAAATGCACTAAAATGGCATGTTTTTTTAACTCAAATATTTTTAAAGAACACATTTAGATGACCATTACATCAATATTCAACTCAAAATGAGCTTTCAATAGAGAGTTATTTTTAAGAATTTTTTGCTCATTTTTTAAACAATTTTTTCTTATATAATATAGGGGTGTGAAAGTTTTTTTTTAGTTCTACAGTGTATCTTTTTACTTCAAAAATTTATAACTAATTATTATCAACAAATAAAAATATCAATAATTCAAAATATAAACTTTCAAAGTAGAAAAATCTATTCATATTTTTCCATTTAAGTTTATTTAAAATTCAAAAAGCATATAGGGGTCCAAAGTTTTATTTGCACGCTAACATCAAAAAAAGGGGGGAGTGCACTCCCCAGGGATATATATTCACTTCTTTATACTTTTGGAAGCAAATTTTCAGATACATTACGGGTAGTCACACCTTCTCTGACCCTTGGACAATTATTGGAAATTGAACATGTGACGCTATTTTTTTTTTTTTATAGCTTTCAATCTTCGAGGTTTGAGAGGTATTGTTTTTTTCTTCCGCAAATGAAGAAATTTTCTCACTCTTCCAAAGCTCACTTTCACCAAAACATAACGCTTTTCCCTTTTGTTACAACAAAGTTTTGTCTAAGGTCTGTGCTACCTAAGCCACCTACCTTCTACATTGCTTGCGAGACAATTGCAGCTTTTACAACAATGAATATTGCTCTCAAAGAAAATCTTCACATTCAGAAGGGGTGTCACACCTTTCTTCATGCCAAATGACTTGCCTTTGGCTCCTTTTTTTCTCACAAAGTTCACATTCTTTAAGAAAATTTGTTTTTTGGAGGTGTCACTACCCCTATTAGTAATAATGAACAATTCTACCGTAAGTAGTTTTGACTTAGAAATGTCATTGTCTATTTCCTCACTACACTGATAATTGTATTTAGTGTCATTGACATTAAGCAATTAAAAAATACTATAAAATTTAACTCATGATGAATATTTTTACCAAGTGAACTATATTTATAGAGATTCCCTCCTATAAATAGTCTTGTTATCTATGTTCTTGATAAAAATATTCATCAAGTATAAAAAATTATAGCCTTGAGTAAATAATTAGTTTTGATGACATTGGGTATATAAACATAGTTGGTGAGCTTAAGCTTTTTGTCTTGTTTTCATCAAACTCTAAAAACTTCATAATATCAATTAGTGAAATATCTTTATATTTGACCTACAAATCCCATCCTTTCTTTGAATAATGTATATTGCCTATTTTGAACAATGATAAGCATTTTAGTATATATCTAGTTGAGCAATGGACAGGGGATAATTTTCTCCAATCAAGGAATAGAAATAACAAAGATAGCAATATCTTTTGCTACTTTTTCATCAAGTTTGGAATTACTAAAAATGAAGGAAGTGTAGATTACAATCCAACTTGTTCTCAATGTACAGTCAAACCTATTTCAAGCACAAAACTATTAAAATTTGTTATCAAAAGGTGTCAATGTGCTTGCTAAACCAAGGTGTATTTTTTTAGTAAATTTTTCATTAAAAAGCAATACAATTTTTTTGTAGGAAATATTCGGTGATATATTTTTCCTTTTTAATGGATGGGATTGCTATCAAAATGCTATCAAATCTCGGGAAGATATCACTCTATTTTGAATTAATGAACAATTTGTCATCCATATATTGCAGATTTCATCCACATATTGTAGACGCAAATAGCTTCATCACTCCACTGATGATCACTTTGTGCATTGTCTAAAGTAAATGGGAAAAAAAAAATTGGTCCTGAACCACATCATATTTCCCTTCATTCAAGGAAAATAGGTCACCCTATAATGTACAAATGGGTTCATTGTCGGAAATAGGTGATATACCTTCCCTTAAAATAAAATCATCAGAATAGGCCGAATGGTCCAAATGTGGAAACCATATTCGTCCACTGAGGAGCACGTGAAGGAGCAGGATTTGAAACGGGTCCGAGGTGACAGCTCAGACTTCCAGCTGGCAGTCCAGCTGGCAGTCCTGGATAAAAACGCGGCGGGGGGGCTGCAAATGGCGGAGCCGAATTCCCCCAACATGCTGGATTTTTCGCTGGTTGGATACAACCAAATGTCACGTGGGCTATTATTTACTATACTATTATTACCATTGGGACTAATAATTCTCAAATTCTTCCAAAATTTATGAGCATCTTAGTTTTATCTTTCATTTAGTAATACCTTCCACTTTATATTTTTTTTTATTGTTATGGACTAAAATACACAAGTTATACAACACATTGGGGGGTTTTCTAAAAAATTTGAAAGATAAAACTTCACCTTTCGAAAGGACTAGAAAATCCTACATTTTGAAGTTTAGGCACAATGAACTTGCACTGAGTAGTAGGATATGCACTCTAAAATTTGGGGATAATGTACTTGAACAAATTAACCAAAAGATCCATTGGTTAGATTTGTTCAAAAATAAATAATCATGAAGGTTTTGACCTTACTTGAGGGATGAGTATTTTGAAGTAGTTTTGGACCTTTAAACATGAAATAATTTTAGGAGGTAAGTACTTTAGAGTGCATTATTTATTAACCTCTAGAAATCTCTAGTAGGATGGGTAATGCAAATTTGAGGCTTTGGGGCAAAATAAATTATGGACTTTAACAAATGTAGACATAAAATCTTCATTTTTGCAAATTTTTCTTTTCATCCATCAATATATCAACTAGTTCTAAACCTTGTATAAAAATCACAAAGCACCAAGTGACCATACTAATTCATCTTTAAAAGCCCAAGACCATTTTTCTTTCAAAAACCATCCAAAATCGCCAATTTTGTTGCATTCATCCTAGAGAGAGAGAGTATCTAACAATAGAATTTTGTACTTCACTTGTCTTGGATCATGTGATAAAAATTTCATAAATTTCAACCGTGCAGATATTAGCATTCAAAGTTGAACTTTTTTTTTAAAATTTTGACCTGCAATTTCAAATGACTCTAAGTCTTTGACCATCATTTGTGGAAACATTTTGCACTACAAACTTTGAGTTCAAAATCTTTTATGTCAAAGAATTGATTTGCAAGTCTAAGAAAAAATTTCAAGAAAAAAACATTTGATTTTCATTCTTGAACCTACTTCTATTTAACAATTATTTAAGATTGAACAAAAAAACTAAATTGTTAATAGTTCTAAAATGGAATTGAAACATGATCTTTGTATTTGTTTTTTTCACTTTACTTTTTTTTCTTATAACAAAGTAAAGGTGCTGAAAACTAGCCCCCCCCCCTTTAAAATTCTAAGTAATCATAGGGGGCATAAAGCATCATAAATTTAAAAATTAGGTAATAATAGGGACTATTTAATTTTTCAGGTTTATCAAAATACCTCCCAAATTAAAAACCCTAGACATATGTGATGTATAAACCCCTACATAGAATCCCCCCTTGAGCTCAAATTTCAAAACTTCAAAAATAAAATTTGATAAGGTTAAGTATGCTTACTTAACAATCTCAATGTTGAAATAATTGTGTTTCAATTCCATTTTTGAGCTATTAACAATTTAGTTTTTCCTTCAATCTCATACTTACTAACAAGTTTTATCTAACAAGTTATTGAAGAATGAAAATCAAGTGGTTTAATAAAAATTAATCCTAAACTTTCATTTCAATTCTTCAACTTAATAAAATTTAAATTCAATATTAGTCATTGAAAAAAATTTAAGACCCAAGTCCTATAATGTAGTTAGACACGAGGTATAAAAAAATATTTTCTTCTCTTTAAATACAATTATCTTGCAATCTATGAGGTCAAAACTCTTGAAATTTATCCCACACATTTTTATACTAGTATAGTGCAAGATTCTATAGTTGAATATGCAATGAATATACAAAAAAAACTTATTAAAGTTTCTTGCTCGTCACAATAAAAATGGTAGTTTTGAATCTATTTTGATGAAGAGAAGGCCTCAGAACTTTAGGGATTATTCCAAGAAGGACTAGTCCTATCACCAAGATATCCAATAAAAAATAATTATATTTGAATAGTTGTATTCTTAGCTTCTACAATTCCCATGAATGTCATTCATCAAACATTTTCAATCCTCGGTGTCCATACTATGTTAAGGTTTCTTCAAGTCTTGACTTTGAAAATTCAATAGAAATTTCAAAAAATCAAATTTTTATTTTTAATGTTTATGATTTTCATTTGCATACAAGGAATAAATAATCCCGGATTGTAGTTTTGATTTTGTCTAAACACATTAGTTCAATCTTGACAACCAAAAAAAAGATGATGGATAACATCTAGAAGAAGTCTAAAACAAAATAATGCTTCATTTCATCTAAGGTTTTGATGATTTTTGATACCTCGTTCTTGTAGGGTGAAATGAATAGTTTTAGGTTCTTATACCTATGGAGAATTTCATTAAAATGGAAATATTCTGCATGCCATTTGCAGAAGTCAAGAGCACATACGACATCGCTTCTTGGCATGTTAACCTCATAGACGTGTCAATTCTGTTTCCAACAAGTCCAAATTGCAACACAACTCTAATGTTTCTTCACCCCTGTGCCATCTTTCTATGAATTTTTTCCATTTTGCAATCCCCCTTTGTGCCATTTTCACGGAATAATCGCCATTTTAATGAAATTTTCCATACCTTAATTGTCATCCATTCATTACATGTTTCTTTATAATTAATTAATTAATTTAAAAAAAAATTAAAAATCTATTCTTATTAGGGACCCTAAGCCCTGTAATCTAATGTCTAAACTAACATCTTTGGTGGTTTGTGTCATCAATAAATGTTTCGTAAAATAGATGCTAGAATTTTTGAGATATTGTTTTTAAGGAAAAATTATATGGAAAAAATGAATCTTTTTATTTTAAGGCATTTCTCGATTCACATTTTAAAACTTGAGTTAAATATTAGGTAGGGAATATTGAACTCGACTAATAGGTCTAGTAATGAAAGAATTGTAAGTAAAAGCTTTTTCCATGCCTATCATACAAATAGATTCAAACAAGTGTTCATCCAACTACCCTTGATGGCAATAAAAGGTACATCAACCCAAACTAGACAAAAGAACCATCACAAACATTTGGAGAATGGCCAATTAAAGCTTTGCATCAACCCATGGTAAACTTTTTTCAATAAATGACATTAGTTGGGTTGAGTTAATGGTTACAATCAATGTCTTGAATGATGGTGATGAAGTGATTACTAAATGCAATAGGAACTTCCAACTTTTGAATGCAAATTCATTACATGATGTAAATTTTTTAGGCCTTTATGGTGTGTTCATGTTAGGAAATATTGTGAATTTTGACTACTTTAAATAAATAAGATGACCATTATGGATACATTTTTGTAGGTCTTGGGGTAGTTTAAAGACTCTTTTGGGTTAATTGGACAACACACTTCAAAAATTCATAACAAATTCAAACTTTGTCAAAATAAAAATAAAATTTCTATTGCTCTTCTTATTTCTCAAATTTGTCTTTATATGGGAAAAAAAATATTTTTCAACAATGCCTAGAAGGCAAAGTAATCATTTTACTTGTCATAGGTTGGTTTACCTTAAACAAGTATATTCTCAAAAACAACCATCAACAACAATTATTCCTCATCTCTAGAATACCTTCACACTTCAACAACATAATAAACTACACCTAGTTTGTTTCTATTTGAAACCTAATTATTTTCCTCTTATTTGCAACCTCTTTCAAAATACTTTGAGCTACAACTAAGGTAGGACATCCATTAAGCGCTTAGGCTCTAAAAACATCCACTTGGCCTTAAATGTACACTATTTGTGCGTTTTTCTTTTTCATTGCTTTGACAATGTATAAAAAGTGTATATTTTAGGAGGGGAAAACTTTAAGTGATCATTGGGTTTCAACTTCAAAAATTCATAACTAATTCCATAAAGTTTTAAAAAAACATGAAACAACTTGGGTTAGATGCCAATTTCATTTGGCTTTCAAGAAAATTTACTGAAATTTCATGAAGCTTACATGAAGCTTAACCTCCCCAAATCAATTTCCAGCTCCTACCTCCTACCTTTGACATCCTCCAAATGACTGCAGCCTTCTCAAAATCACCACAGCCGGCTATTCTTCCAATTCATAAAACCTCCTCCAGCAGGGCATTGGTTGTATTATTCTTTTTTGCAGTATAACGATTAAAATCTGAAACCTGCTAACTTTTTAGTCAGGATTATGAACAATGAACATTACTCTAATCTAAATCTCAGGATCTACGTGGATCATATAATCAGATTCACAATCCACTTTCAGCTCTCAAGGTGGGGTAGACATGAATTTGGGTCTATTATGCAAGACTTGAATTTTGAATTTTGATATACAATACAAGACATGGAACTTTGAAATGGTCATGTATAAATACTAGGAAGTACGGCAACTATATACAAGGTGAAATTCGTTAAATTGGCAGAATTCCATGGCTTTGGCACTTTTCAAGGTTCGTGGCCAGAATATTAGATCTATTCCAGTCCTAGTTGTCAGAGCTCTTTGTGCAGATGAATGTCACAATTTTTGGAGCCTGGAATTGCGCCAATTTAATGAAATTGACAATAAATAATACTCTCTGAGGTTTGATTTGTCCTTCTGAAAATGAACTTCATCTGCGCATTGGTTCATTGATGCTCATCAACAGCTCAAGGATGTTCAACTCCAGATCCTTCAACGCCATGCTCGTCCAACTGCACATCTGCAGTCTCGCAGACTGTCAAACTTCTTGTCCCACCTTAAATTTTGTAATACAAAAGACATGAGCATCAATTTTGTTAAATTAGCGTGATTCCAGCACCAAAAACTGTGAACCCAATCCACACGAAGCTATAAAAACTAGGGCTCACAAGCAAAGAATTACAATTTTGGCCGCCTCGAAAGTGCGGCCAAATTAACAAAATTGAAGTTTATAATCTAAACCCGTAAATGCCCTAATGACCAAAACTGACTGCTCCACATCTGTAGGAATTAACATCGATTTCATTGAACTGGCAGTCAATTCCAATACTTCAACTTGCATTCAGAAACAGAAATCCATACTCTTTTACTAAATTTTAGACCTTTGTGACAATCATACATATGTCACAATTTTTGGAGCCAGAATCTTGCCAATTTAACGAAATTAAAATAAATCATCAAAGGTAAGAAAATGGAAATGGGTCATTTATTTACTAACAATGGAGGAATCATGCCGAAACAATAGAGCAGCCAGTATATTATTACCTTGACAATGAAAACACAGATAGCAGTGGTGCTGCAGGACGCAGTTGCCGTGGAGAAGCTGGAACAAACAATATCTATCATATGGCCTTCAATGGCTCGACTGACTTGTAACAGCGAAATCTCATGCAGTTGGCAAGTTATGGTCAGCTTGTAAATCTCGTCCTCAACCTTCATAATTGCAACCTTAATCTGCACAGAGGAACAGGAAGCAAAATTCCGGTTTGTAAGTACCATGCGTGCTTAAAACAAAACAACAGCTTTAATTTTGGACGCTATCTGTAGACCCCTTTCTTTGACTTTAACGTGTTATATTTCTCATAAAAATATAGGAGAAAAATCCCCAATGGAAATTTGGCAGATGTCCTTTTGAATGTGTCCAGATTCCTGTCCTAGTGTTATCGTAGTATCGTAGTATTCTATCGTCAGTTCGTCACTGGACATTGACTATGGACTACTTCAAAATTCCATAGATGAATATTTTGGATCTCTGACTCCTGTGAAAGGCTCTGTTTTCACAATTGATGACAGTTCATTGTACGTGTAAAGATTTTATTTACTTACAGTTAAGAAGCAACGGTATGATCACAAAGTGCATTGCGTGTACTACAATAACAACAAAACCGCCGGCTGGTACACATGAGAACTGGTTTAAAGATGACTTCACTGAGTTTCTGCAACGTTCATCGTCTTCCTCTCCACTGGGATTTGACGACAACACAGAAACTTGGGAACGTTCAAGTCCATCTACTTGGTAACGTTGAGGTTCATCCGAGTCCTGTGAGCAGCTAGACTGTGGAACCTCCAATGTCTTCTCCAGCTCCTCAATTTCCCGTTCCAACTCCTTCAAGTGTGTAATAGTATCTCCAATTATCGACGCCTTGTCCATCTGTTGCAGCACACAGAAAAAATCCAGCTAAATTCCGCTCCTCTCCTTCACCCAGGTTTCATTTCTTACTTCAGTTCAGTCAAGAAATCGTTATTCATATGCAACGTTTGTTAAGCAGAACTACTTGAAGCAAGGTTTCTACCCAAAAAAAAAAGACTAAACACGCAACACGTTCATGAATGTGACGCAAACACAACTTAATTATGACTGTTAATATCTGAATTGGAAAGGGGGAATATCTTGCTCCTTAAAAAAGAACAAAGTAACCTCAAAATCAAGGAGTCAAAATAACTGCACTGCACTGTATTCTCCTCCAATCTCAATCTTCCATCGGGGTGAGGTTTATTTTCTCCCTCTCAGGGTTAGGATATTTCCTTGGTTTTGGATCTTCGGATTTTTTGCCAGCTTTGAGTGGGTCCTTCGGAGAGTTTCTTTTGTCCAATTCTATCCATTTTTTGACCTACACAGACTGTTCTTCACTGATTTGGGTTACAAAAATTTGGCCCCCGGTTTGGCCGCACCTAAAGTTTATTTTTTCACAATCAAATTAGTCATTTTCAACCACGAATCCTCGGTCTTTCGGAGTTCAGTCACCTCCAAATACCCTTCAGTGCTTCGAACAACCTAATTTGCAGTTGAACTAAGTTAGCTTGTCAAGTCCCTGCCATTCAGTGAAAAATCCCACAAGAAAGCACCAGCACACCTGGACTACAAACCTTGGTGATTTTCGGAACCAAGGACCGCAATTCCAGCAGGCTACTGTTGAGTTTCTTCCTTCGTTTTTGCTCGGAAGCATAGTTTTTCGATGGCACCCACGCATTCTTTGATGAAGCACGCTTGGAGTGAGCTGAGTGCCGCCTACCAGAAGTTTTCATCCCATGGCCATCAGAGCTTGGATCACGTCCTCCAGGTTGCAGTAATGTTGCAGGCTTCTCAAAATAACTAAATAGCGACTCGTTGTCCAAGTTGGCGAAAGCTTGTTCATCCTGAAGTGACTGCGCCACGACTGGACCCTGGACAAAAACCATGGTGCAGTCCGAGAGCTCAATCCATACCCCCTGATGCAGCTACTTGCTAGCCGACTTGCAATCCAACGTACGGAGTACTTGGTAACAAAGTCATAGGCGATCTTGTACCTTGCTGCAAGAGATCATAGAAATAATTAATGAAAGTCAATGAGAGTGTGCACTGGTAAAGCTCCAGGAAGACGTGATAAAGCAGCCAGGACTTAGCGTCGAGAAACACGAAATTAAAGAGGAACACGTAACAGAGTTAATTTGAGTCAAATTAGACTCTCTCAAGAGCGACATAAAAAGAATTCATAGTGCGCCTGGTCTCCTTGCTATCAAAGTGATGCGGTGACGTTCATAGATGTATCATTTTGAAACCTCCATATGATCCTTGTAACCTCCACAGTTCCCTAGTTATAACGTAACAGAGTTCAATTTGAGGTCTACCAATGAACAATGAAACGATTCTCTTAACGATGACGTCTAAAAAGCCCTAAAACAGTCTAGAAACATAATGCGTTCCAGGTCGACCGTTACATCAAAGAGCTGGCAATGGGATCAGTAAACAATTAGCAATCAAGGGATATTTGCGATTATGAAGCAACCAACCATTGTGCTTAAAAAACGAAACTGCACAATGTGGGCACATTCGCTTGTGCCTGAGCACTCAGTAAACATATGTATGTGACGTGCTATAAGATATTTCGAGGTTTTGAAAACCTACACTGACAGCACTTTATGTCTGGTGAAGGTTGCAATGAGGTTCAGTCTACGTTCCAACAAGGGTTGAACATACACTGGGTTCCACTTCTCACCACAACAGTGGTGGCTACTACTCTAGGGTTGGCCTCATCCTAACGAAATCAGCCTCAGCCTCAGCTAAACAGGGGAGAATTCGGTCGTTACAGTTACACGAGGTAAAATGGCACTCCTTAAAAGCTCCCAAAACACACTTAGTAAGATAGGCCAAAGACGTCTAGTGAAGGCCGAATTGCTACTTCTGTCACAACCCAGTCGCCTTTGAACCGGGCTGGCTTACACAGGCTTGCTCCAAGCCTATTTAAACGGATTGATAACACCATGACATCTTTAATCTCACTGCCTGGGATCTCATAAAAATGACAATGACAATGACAGAGTTTGTACGTGTGGACAAGTGTCTGACAATTAATGCCGATAGTCTGCAACATATTCTACAATGTCGTTTCAGGGAAGGACAGATAGTAAAGAGTTATGTACGAGTTGCAGTTATCACAGATTCTCTAGTGCCTGGTTTCGTACTTTCGTTTTGGCCAATTGAAAACAACATTTAGAGTACAAGGAGCTAGGAGTCCGCAACAACACTTAGATTCGACGAATACAAGCGCAAAGCTCGGAGTACATTACAACGCAGGAAGCAAGCAAGGGCATACAGTACGAGTCCCTTACCTACGTCGTCTGAGCCATAGTCACTGACGTCCTTGCTTGCAAGCTTGAGTCCAGAGCCTTGAAACCCAAGTGAGCCCGATCAGACACAACTGCGATACATCGTCTGCTTGTGAGGCCTGGAAACACAAGCTTTCGAGCAATTTTGCGGTTCGTTGTCCGGCAGTCCCGCAGTCCGGGTGCAGTGTTCCGTCTCGCGTTGACTGATGCAAACTACTGTACCGTACCGGTAAGAGCATCGGCACCCATTCCCCCAAACACGGCTGGGTGAATGGTGTCCCGCGCCCTGCTGCTCCCGGGTTCCATCCGGGCAGGGATGGCCGCGTTTCTCCTTGCTTCTCAACTGCAATGAGAAACGCGGCGGCTTAGTTCTTTGAGGGTTAACGTACACATTTTGCATTGTACATTTCGAACTTAAATTTCTCTATCATGAATAATTGGTTTGAAAATAAAGAAAAATCAAAATGCAAATAAATATGATTTTATAATTCCCTAAAAAAATTTAATTACATTTTTGAATTCTTGAATTTGAATCAAAAAATTAAAAACAATTGTATTGAAAAAGTATATTCAAATTTCTTTTTTGTAAAACAAAGTGTGTTGAGGTGTGCTGGAGGTGTGCTGGAAGCAGACATCAACCACACCTCAACACATTTTCATTTTTTTTTAAAATAAATTTTGAATACTATTTTTCAACACTATTTTTTAAAAATTCAAATTCAATGAGAAATGTAAAAGTGTTTGAGTACACCTCAACAAACTTTAAATTTAAAAAATAAATTTAATACACTTTTTCAATATAATTTTTTTTTTAAATTTTTGAATCAAATTCAATATCAAAACAACAAATGAATTGACTATACTTGATGTAGACCTCAAGCACACTTCAAGCACACTTTTACTTCTCACATTAAATTTAGTTTAAAGTAGAAAAAAAATCTATTGAAGTAGACTTGAGGTAGACGTCAACACACTTGTCTTTTTGATATTGAATTTGAATCAACAAAAATTGAGCTTATAGGAATCTATGAATTTTGATAAAATTTGATGAATTCATAGACAATGGTCCTTTTATCAAAATTCAATATGAAAACTAATAGTTGTCTATAGCAAAGTATAAATAAGGTTTTAAAAAATATGAGAACATACAAAAACCAACAAGAAGTAATACAGAAGAAGACAAACACTTGCTGCTAAATAGTCTTTACCTTATAGTTAACTATTTAGCTAAGATAGTATTTTGTTATTTGATTAGCCTCTATTTATTGCTCCTTGGATCCGTGGTAGATCAATTTTTCCTCACTAGCTACACCTAAGCCTAGACTGGGGAGCTTCGCAGTGAATCCCGACAATGTTCTAAAAGGTAGAAAGAAGTTTCTGGAGCTGTCTTGGTAATTTCCCTCTTCTTTGTAGCTTGATTTTTTTCCAAGTGCACTGGTTGCATCCTCTTTTTATTAACAATTTTCCTATTCATTTTCCTCTATATCAAATTCTCACAAGATACTTTCATTCAAATTCAAATTTGCAAAAGCTACAATCCTCCTCTTTTAAAAACATGCAGATTTTGAAACTAAACTCTAAATTTCATTACATCAAACAGACACAAACAACAAAGTAAGGGTTGGTAGCCACAACCATCTCTAATGCAATACCTGCCCCCACCTTGTCCAAGTACTCCAAGACCCTCAATAACCAATCCTAAAGCAATACCTACTTTATTCAAGAACAAACTCAGTTCAACAACCAAGGTATTAGTCTTCAATTCAAAATGACAAGCAACTAAAATCTGACAATTTTATGAAAGTGACAACTAGATAACCAACATTTTTTTGTATACACCGGTTGATTGCTAACCCTACCAATTTTTGTACGGTTTTAGATTCTCCATTTTCACACTCCAACTAGTTATTTTTTCAAAAACACTAGCTAAGAACATCGCCACCAAGGGCCTTTCCTAGCCCTATCTAGATGAAATTCACCCATATAGGGAAAAAAACTCCCCACTAATGTTCTTCATCCTTTTATATTTTGAAAATCCAAGGTCCAATTCCCTGAAAGGAAGAGATGCAAAAAACTCATTTTTCTTGATATGTTTGGGGAAGAGCATTTCCTATCCCTATATTTGTTTTTCCTTATCCTCATTGAGATAGAGATAGGGAGAATTGGAGGGGATGTTTTATAATAATGAACTAACCAGTAGTTCTCCCCCAACATTGGGTGAAAACTTGATGAAAAAGGCTACACTAAAATTAGTAAATAGTATTGGCTACACTAATTGTCAACAATAACACTAATTGTGATTTGCAAGGTTAGTGTTAGAACATTATTTACCCATTCTAACTATTTTAGCTCTATAGTAAAATTTGGTCATTTCAACATTTCTACGAGAGTGCATTTAGTGTTAGATGGGAACAAAATATAGAACAAACGCTATTTACACATAAGTTGGAAAATAGTGTTGGGGGTAAAAAACAGGGAACAACACTAATTATCATCCAACACTATTTACTAATTTTAGTGTAGAGGGAATGTGGCATGGGAAAAGATGAACAAAGAGACAAGGCATTTGACGGCTATCTTGGAGTTCATTTAGCAGTTGTTTGTGCTTTAGATTTTTTATTCATTGCATTGGGGCTAGCAGGGAGTGTCATGAGGGTGTCTCCAAAGAGACTGGTATTAATATTGTCCCTCTAAATAGAACTCCAACTTTTCATTGCTTTATAATTAAAACTTGAAATTTTTATCATTTGAAGTATACTCCAAAGTACTTTGAATATGCTCAAGAAAACTCAAATTTAGACATTAGACAATGAAATAATGTACTTTAAAAAGCTTGGTGAAAAACAAAAATTATAGAGGTGTTTGCAAATCATGGTTACCAATGCAAATATTGACCACTTGCACAACACTTTAGAGTGCATTTGGTCCAAATTTTGCAAACACCTCTATAATTATTGTCTTTCAGCATACATTTGAAGCTAATTATTTTGTTGTCCAATATCTAAATTTGGATTTTCCTAAACATATTCAAAGGATGTGCTTAAATTCAATGATAAAAATTTCAAGGTTTAATTATGAAATGGCAAAAGTTAGAGGTTCATTTGGAGGGGTAATTGGTAGAGTGAATTAAAGATGCTTTGAGAGAATTTAAAGCATCTCCATCCATGCCCTTTAACCCCTAAATGCCCAAGGTCTTTTTTGAGCTTCTTGGAATTTGCTCTAAATTGAGCAAAATGCTAACATTTTGTTGAGTTTTATCAATTTCATTTGAATTGTAATTGTACAAACTCAAACAAGACATGTTAGAGATTACATGAAAAAACAACATTGTAGATTAAAAGACTATAATGTTTGATCATGAAGGTGTTCAAATTGTAAAAATGATTAAAGTCTTTTAATCATGTTTTCACATACCAAATTTAAGAAATTGGTCAATAAAAGAATATGAGGTTAAAAAACATAACACGCATAACCCCAATCAATTTACAACTTCTCAAAATCTACTCTATAATTTTTTTAAATGAATTTATAATGTGATTTTTTTCTCCAAGATTCTAGTGTATTTGAGGCTCATTTCCAAAAATCTTAAACACTAGAAAATCAAGATTTGCAATGGACACCCTTGCACAAAATCTTGAATAGAAAAATCTTAATCATTCATATTTAAAATTGTATTTTGATGCTAAAACTAGACTTCAAAAAGGATTTTTCAAAAATTTAAACTATTAAAAATAAAAATTTGGTAAGTATTTATTTAACTTCAAAGTATTCATTTGTTGCCACTAGAATTTGGTGCTTTGGACATTTAGGGGTTAAAGGTTTGATATTTACCAAATATGGATGATAAGTGCTCTAGACCCTCCCAAATATTTGGAAAGGACAAATCCAAATCCAAATCCAAAATATTTTTGAGTTCATTCATTGTGATTTTTAATATGCATCCACTATTAATGTTCTCAAATTCTAATTTTATATCAATCAAAAGATAGTAATATATTTAGAGAGACATTTTGAATGATCCATTGATAATGCTCTTAATCCTAGCATATCAAGCAATGGCCCTTCAAATTAGATACTATTCATTTAAATTTAGTTGTTTATTTCTTATTCTATTTGATAATTGGTCACTTGACTATTTATAGAAGACATTTAATAAACAAGGATGGAAGACAACTAGTTTGAAGGCATTTCAAAAATAGATGTAAAACTTGAGTGTACCAAGTTTGGCAAGTAAGGTTGGAGATGCTCAAAGATTGAACTTGAGACAAAGGAGTTTTGATCAAACCATCCATCCTCATTCATTGCTCACATCCAAACAACCAATTTTTTATATTCATATAAAAAGTTTGGGTTCAACTAAGATGATAGTTACTAATATTTTCATAAAGCAATTTGTTATTGAAACATCCATCTTTTAAATGTAAAATAATTTATTAGTTATATTCATGTATCTTTTAATCCAAATTTGACAATTACATCCATATCTTTTTGCAAAGATGAAAAAGTGACCAAAACAAATATTATTTTTGAGTACTAAATGTAGGAAGTTATTTTGAAATGGTGCAATTTGGTTATGGTTAACACAAAGTTTTGTCTATGAGAAATGTTGATGAAGCCAAGAAGCTACCAATTTTAAATTAGTAAAAGAATATAGTATAATGTAGTAGAACCTCAAATTTAGATGTATTTAAAAATGGACAATTGACCATCTAGAAGTTCATTCAACAAATCACTTTTAACGTACAGACACCCAAAATTGGAACTTAGAAGTATGATTCAGTCAAATGTTTAACCAATTGACATCCTTTTAATAACAACAATATGCATTTATTAAAAAGCAACTTCAAAATATCCAAAATAAGTACTTTGATACTTCTTAACTTATGTGTATAGTATCCAAATTATTCATTTTTGTGCCTCATAGTCTTCTTTATTCACCTATATAAAGAATACAAAAGTTTCACCATTTTAATAATAAG
Source organism: Climacium dendroides (assembly GCA_950106755.1). Classification (NCBI taxonomy): domain Eukaryota; kingdom Viridiplantae; phylum Streptophyta; class Bryopsida; order Hypnales; family Climaciaceae; genus Climacium; species Climacium dendroides. The sequence goes on along the minus strand of OX467089.1, from coordinate 26,930,282 downwards.
AATTATGCTCAACAATAAAGGTCTAATTTTAGAGCCTCCAAAGGACTTGTTCATTGTAGTCTTTTGGAATAACATCTCATGTGATATGCTAAATTTATTTAAAATTATAGCAACAAAAAATGTAAAACAAAGTATGAAATGTTCTAACCTCTAAATGCTTGACTATTCATATAGCAGATGATAAATGTTTTGTACAATGTGCTTCATTTAATTAATATTAACATTTTAAAGAGGATTATATAATATATCAACGAAACAAAGAAAGAATGCTCTGCATGAACTAATGATATTGATATTTTGAGTTATTTAATATTTGTTTTGGTTTTAAATGTTGGTCTTACTAAATTTAATTAGATTGCTTAGGAATTTACTAAAGTACATTTATAGCAGTGTTTATAGCAACTCAAGATACTTATGAAAATCACATTTGGGATTTTTATTGGATTCTATAACATGTAGTAAGCAACGTTCTTATAACGTATTTTCCGTATTTCGCTAGTGGGCTATATCCGCACCCTGGTAGGTAACTATTTCTACAACTGGGAGAGAAATTGGTGGGAATAGAGAGTGAAAAGGAGTTTGAAAAGATGGAATTTTCATATATTTTTTTTGGTGGTAGAATACAGTTTGTGACATGGGGAAAAATTAAGTGTAAACTTAAAGCTACTTTGTATCATTTCATATGACCCAAATTGCTAAGTGGGAAAAGAAGTTTGTGATGCAATGGCAATTTGTTCACAAGACCAACCAAATGTTCACAATTTCAGATTTTATTGCCAAAAAATTGTCCAAGCCACATACAAATTTCTATCACTATTGTGCAAGCTACATACAAATTTCTATCACTAGCAAGGGATTTGAACCCTTCTAGACTGCCCCACTGCAGTGCTAGTATTCTGTACAATACCAAACAAACAAGACATGTTAGAGGGTTAGAAAAAACAAACAAGACACGTTAGAGGGTTAGGAAAAACAAACAAACAAATGTGTGCAACGGGAAGGCCAATCCAAATCTGCAGTTGCAACATTGTCACGCCTCCATTTCGTCCGCCAATGTCACACCTCCATTCCGTCTACCAATGTCACGCCTCCTCCATTTACAAAATCATGGAAGCATGTCGGGATGCAATCAATCAAGTCTTCAATCAAGAAAACCTTGAATTGCATCCCGAATTGCAAGGCACACCTAACCTCATGTTCTATGTTGATTGTGAGGATACTGCTCCTAATTTAGAAATCTCCTTGCCTGCCGACCTTTACAACACTTTTCCAAGATTGTATGGCATCCTTGTAAGGAAAATCCTCCAACGAAAAGTATTTTGGCCAAACATATGCACAACAAGAGGAAAATGCTTTCCTAACCTATTTCGCTGACAAGATTTTAGGAACTTAAGATTGGAGAAACATCTCTTGTTCTCCATAAAACTAAGAACCAAACAACAAGCTATCTCAGCCAGCTTAAAATATTTAGAAATAAACTTACTCAAGTGGCAAGATTGAGAGAATTTGTGCCACAGTTGTATGATTGGATTCACGTCAAAGGGTGGGTGACACGCAGCCTTTGCATTGGCCTTCATCGTCAACTTAAAAAGGCCATGTTGATTGTCCAAATTAGTTGCCGATAGCATCTTAGGAACAATGTATTGGTTCATTGTCCTTGGTGTAGTGTAAAATGCCTTAATAATTGCCAGGTGTTGGCTGAAACTGGCATCGATACCATCTTGCAACCAATATTGCAGATACACAATGCCAAATGCGTCCAAGAGCTCCTGCTGCAAGAAGCGACGTTCAAGCTCATCGCTTAAGCATTGAGCTACCTCTGTAGATCCCACTACAACTATCAGTAAAACAATCACAACATTATTCATAGAAGGTGAAAAAAAATTGAAAAAAAAATAGGAAAACTGTGAGACTTGCCTGAGATATGTCGTTCCACATTGTCCTATATACAATTATATTCCTCTTGTGTTACAAATAAATGAGCACCAATCTACTTATCATAGCACCTTGCAAACACATGTATTTGCTCAAAGTTGAAAAACAAGTGATAGATGCTAATCTCTTTGGAGAGCTGCCACCATTGTAGGGGGATGTCTTTGCTTGTAAGGAAGACTAGATCATTGTCGAACAAGAAGTCAACCTTGTTGAATGCTAAAGTAGCATCCACAAACATGTGTGCTAGTTCATCTTGGCAGAGCTTCACAGCTTGTATGAAATCACTAATGAATATATCACGAGCCTGAAAAAGCTTCATTAAAGAATGCACAACATTAACCAAAGTAATGAATAAAGATAATGATAGTAGCACCTCCTCATCAAAGAGAAGATCAAAAATATTAGCAGCCCTCGCTGGAGGCCTCGAATCAGGTTCGCCAGTCATATTGACGCCAAACTTGACCAACAAGGTCCGATACTTCGACAAAATCCTTGAGGCGGGATTCCTCATCAAAATCCACCGTGTTTCAACATTTTGAAGCATTTTGTTACTTTTAGTATCCATGAGATCAACGAGCCTCTGCAATTCAGCATGCCGCTTGTTGCTACGATATATTGATTGAAAGAGGCCCTCAAGACGTGATACAAGCGGGAACTTGGATAACGTCTCCACAACAAGATTCAGATGATGAGAAACACAAAAAGCGCCAATCATGAATGGAGCCCACATTTCACGGATCTGAGTTGTAACGCCTGTCTTCAGTCCTTGGAAAATGCTGACCCCATCTACGCTGTAACACACCAATTTGCGAGCTATTTCCTCACATGTTAAGCCTCCCTCAACCATTAGAGTATACATAATGACCTCCGTCAAGTAATCGGCGGTTCCACTCTCAGATACACATAAAAGGTGAAGCAGGTGTGGCACCCTTTCCCATGATTGCATTGCATAGACGTAGACATCCATCCAAGAGGTGTTGTCTACAACTATGACCTCATTAGCAGAAATTGAAAGAATAGTGGCAGATTGCACAATACCTTTGAAGGTTGCAAGAATACAGTTGTACAAGTGTTCACTCATTTTCCACCCTGGGGATTCCAACCAATGCTTCCGTAGAAAATTTCTTACCTTGAGTTGTTTAAGCAACTGCTGTTAGCATTTGTAGTCACGCATAGGACGGCCATGAGTCAAAACATGGAGAAGGATAGAGAATTGTACCCCCTTCCATTTGAACTTGCCCTCTAGACCTCCAGGTAGCTAATCAGCAACTGTGGCGCACTTCCGTCTTGTCCATAGTTTCGTCATTTGGAAGTGCTTGCAATCCCGCTTCATGAAGTAGCCACCTTTTTGAAGTGTGGCAAGGAAACCTTGTCTTCTTTGTAGACGCACTTACCTTCATGTTTCTTCAAATTGTCCGCCTTCGATACCATCACCTTTCACACTCTGATAATCTCAGTGCAGCTGCGGTAGACGACCCTGACAATGTCACCATTTGAATTGAACTCGCCTTCCGCCCAAGCGTATTTGCACGCCTAGACTTCTTACCAACGCCTCGTAATTGTAGTCTGGGTTGTCTTTCTCCTCTTCCATCAAACAATTGTTTGATGAAAAATCAAATATCTTGGAGAATTTTTTTCAGAATTTTTTCTATGATTTCAACACTACCTATCTCAATTTGGTACTAAAAATGGTTTATAAAACAAATGAAATTGTTAAGTACTTTTCAAATCTATATGTTAAATTAGGTTGTTTGTTTTAAATTTTTGTCTATTACAATGAGATCTCCAAAATCATGCATCTACTAGTCATGTTCATAACACTATTAGAAATTTCTCTGTGAAAAAGGTGCATGGACTTTGTTTTGTGGTGTTTGGACATACAGTGTGAAATTTATGGATTTTTGAGTTATTTTTGAATCTCAAATTATCTTAAATTATGGATCACTTGAACCATGCATCACTCAAACTCATTCTTGTTACCCTTAGAAAGTTCTCTGTGTATGGACTTTGTTTTGTGACAACCCAACTCACAACACAAATTAAAGATATTGCATTTTGAAGTCTTTATGAATTATTATGAATTAAAAAATAGAAAATTTCTTTTATTTCTATTTTTATTATATCATGGCAACAATACAAAGCATACTAGTAATTTAATAAATTCAACAATATTTAGATGATTTCTTTTTAATAATAGATGATTTCTTTTTAATAATAGATGATTTTATAGGTTAACAAACACTTTTGGAAGTTTCTATCCATTTAGCAACAATGCATCCCATGGCATGTATCATTCTACCAATAAGAAAACCACAAAAAAACATGAAAACTTATATTCAATATAGTATTCATCCTTATTTTGTGGGTCACTAAGTCAAATCTTGGATTGAAGAAGGACAATTTGGATAAGAATAAGATAGAAATATTTTATTATGTCTGCCCTTCAAGTTTTGCCAAGCAAATGTTTGTTGTATTGCTATATATACGTGCATCAAGTTAAATGAATGATTTTAAGATGTGGTTGAATTTAGGGGTGAGGTAGCAACATGTAAAAAGGAAGTGCTACATTCTATTCCTTTTACATCTCAAAATGGCCTTAAATGAATGGATCCAATACTTTAGCTAAACCACAATTTTTCAAGAAACAACCAAATGAACGAGAAGCAAGGAGTTTTTTAAAGCAATCAATTAAAGTTGAGACAGTTTGTACTTTGAAGGTGAATATAGTGTTAAATATAGGCTATTCTATGTTTTCAACTTCAAATATTTGTTAAATATTACTAAAGTATTGCAATATAACAAAACCAATTGGATTGCATTTCTCTTGAGTTTGTTGATAACCTCATCAATTTTTTTTGGTCATTTCACTTTTTGAGGGAATAGGACTTGAAAAAGTGGCTCTGCCTTAAATGTTGTTACTTTAACCACGTAACATTGTTGTACAATCGTGTTTGAAAAGACTTCATGGGGAATTTCATTAAAATGGTGATATTCCATGTTGCATTTTTATAGTGTGCCATTCCCACAATTAAGACTCAACGGTCTAAAATCTATTAGTGCACTAGATTTTAGACTGCCCAATCTGAACTGTGGGATGTCAAAGTCACAAAATATTCGCCATTTTAATGAAATTCCCCATCTTCGCACCCCTTTGTGAGTTGCAAACAATAGTGAGGGGGAGAAATGGCGGTGAGGAGACCGGATTTGAGCAAGTGAGAGGAACTAGCTAAATTAGGGTTGTCTAAGTCACAAGTAAGTGAGAGATGTCATGAAGAGAGGCGATGAGTGTGGGGGTGACATCAAGATTGTTGCATGCTCTAGACGCCCTTCAAAATTCACAAAAGCAAAGAGGAAGAGGGTTGTAGAAGTAGTAGACGAGAATCCAAGGTTGAATTTGTGAGCGATCACCAATATTGTTGGTGTTGGGCTCAATCACCAATATCGTTGATGTTGGGCTCGGCCATTCCAGTGTTGACAAAATCCTCAAGGAATCTAGTTTCCATCTCAAGATTCCAAGAAAAAAGTGGACAAAAACAAAAGTACAAGGAGTTTGTACAGAGGCGATGTCAATGGGATTCGTAGCATTGGGGACAAGTGGGGTTCATTGATGAAGCCACAATTGAGTACGATCCTAATCCAACTAGGAAGAAAGTGCATGTGAGACTTGGAGAGGAATTGTGCCAAAAGAATTTGAAGCCAAGTTTCAAGTCAGTGAGAACCAATGTTGGAGTTTTTGCATACATAGCAAAAGACAACCGCATGAAATTGATTTTGGTGAAGAAGAGGACTGAGATGGAACCTAGAAGTCCTCGTGATAAATTGGGCCTCAATGCTTCCAAATTTGCGAGTGAGATCCATGAACCCCATGTAATTCCTTTCATTAAGAGTCTATGTGATAATCCTAATCATGTCTATTTTGTAACAAATGGAGCAACTTGGCATCACGGTCCTGAGAACAAGAAACTTCAAAAGGATTGTGGCTATGTACAATTCTATTGGCCACTTAACTCACCAGATCTCAATCCAATTGAGAATTTGTAGTTGTTGTTGAAATGGAAACTCAAAAATCATTTCTTAGAGCAGGAACATTGCCCATATAGCGCTTCTTAGTTGTTTGCTGCCACACAAGAAGAGTGAGAGCGCTTCTTAGTTGTTTGCTACCACACAAGAAAAGTGAGAGCACTTCTTAGTTGTTTGTTGCCACACAAAAAGAGTGAGAGCGCTTCTCAGTTGTTTGTTGCCGCATAAGAAGAAAGAGAGCATATTGATTATGACACTGTTGATAATTTTATAGATTCGATGCCTCACAGAATTCAAGCTATAATTGAAGCGGATGGAGGTCATACGAAGTGATAGTAGTTTAGGGTTTCCTCCATGTTGTGTATTAGTCTCAAGTAGTGCTTCTTTCATTTCGGATTTTTGAAGGTCCTAAATTAAACGCTTCAAATTTCAACTTAGGGTGTGTGGACTTTTCGGACAAGACTGTATATTAAATGTCCAATTACTTCAATGGATGACAAGAAAATCCCTTCTATGTAAAGAAAAAAAATGTGGATGTTCAACCTTGAAATTTTATGTGAAAAGGTATAAAAATCTTGTACAATAATTTAAACTCCTATGAGTGACCTTGGATTTTTTTTCCTAAGCAAATGATTCACACGGTACCCAAAAGGATGTGATTTCCACAGTCACTAGTCTGTCCTTTGGGGCTAAAATTGGCTAGTTTCGAGATAGGGAGTTAGTAGCCCACCCGGCCTTTGGAATAACGACTGTAGTACCAAGTTCTAAGCCCTGCGGAACCAGCAAAAGACACTGAACCAGCTTAGCTGGGGGCATGCAAAGTTGCAAACTCCAAATATACGTTACCGGCCTTTACGAGTAGACTTATAGATTACGCTTTTTTTTTTCCTTCTAAATCTTAGACCAACCAACCAAATATTCAAAGAAATGTTAAGATGATTTGCCAAACACCATGAGAATCTTTTGAATCAAAATCCCAATGTCATTTAACCCTCCGCCATCTAAAAAATAATTTTGATAGCCCTATGAAGGAATTGACTAGGAAACATTTGAAGGAATGAAGGTTGAAGATGTCATTTTTATATTGAAATTGATTTTTCACCATGAATCGTCAAAGGATATGGAATAATTCGAAAATGAGTGCTAAACCACTTATTGTCAAAATGTCAAAATGATGTTTATGTAGAATTTCATATCTCATTTAGTCATAATAGAATAACTTTTTTCAAAAAACTTTGGACTAAAAAAAGTTGGGAAATCTATTTGAATTTCATCTCTAAAAATCCGTTTCATATTTCAAGCCTCCAATCAAAATCTATGGACAAAATTTAGAGAGGATGTTTCAAGATGTAAAAGAAAATGTCCCTTCCATCCCCTCTTTGAAATTTGTCCATAACTTTTGATTGGAGGCTTGAAATATCAAACAAATTACTAGAGATGAAATTTAAATAGATTTTCCAACTTCTTTTAGTCTAAATTTTTTTATTTTACTATGACCAAATGAGGTCTAAATTTTTACTTCAAATAGAATTTTTACTTCAATTTGACTTAACTATGAGCCATTGAGCCTCTACTAAATTTAATTTATTTATCCCACATTGTTTACTTTACCACCTACCCCTTCCATATATATAAAGATTTGTCTTCTCATTCCAAAATCACAAATCATGAAAGGCATTCAAAACATAGTGAGGAAAGTGGAACATTAATTCCAATGAGTAAAATCCTAATTTCATGAAACTTTTAATCTTAATCATTGATTTTGTTTCTAACCTATTTGAATGCATTGTTTTTTTAGTAATCCATTTTGTTATTAAACTCAACTACAATTTTGTCTTAGGTATTCATGTGAGTAAGCTTCAATTTTCTAACAATTTGCGATGCATGGATTGTTAGCTACTAATGGGTGTAGAATATTCCACATTATATCATTTGGGGGATGAAATGGTATGGAATATTTCACACCATATCATGTGGGGGATGAAATGGACAGGTGTGGAATATTTCACACCATATCATGTGGAGGATGAAATGGTGTAGAATATTCCACATCATTATGTCTAAGGGAAGGCAAGTCTTTCTTGTTGCTACTGAATGTTATGTATTAAATTAAGGTAGAAACATCCAATTTCGTCCGTATACCTAATCTTTGTTCTATAGAGTGTCCTTAAAGTGTCCCTAGAGTTCCATTAATGTGTCTTATACATGTTTAACTTTGATTTGTTGATGCACTTGAAGGATACATATTGAACTCTAATTTACTAACAACTGATTTTTGCACAGTTCAATTCTGGAGGCATCTGTAGGATAGTTCCAGTGGTCTAGGCACCCAACACTTTGAAAAATCATAAAAATTACATGCAATGTCCAAAAAATCTATTTTTTTAATATTCATAATTTTCGCTTGCATATACTAGAAAAATATTATTTTTAGAAAAACATGTCTCTAACTATGGTGAATTGCTTAAAGTAATGGTTTTGGGTGTTTTTACCTTAGAATTAATTGAAAAGTTTGTCATGTGTTTGTAAACTTGTGTTAGAAGGAGGTTTAATTAAGAATAGAACAAAACAAACTCTAGGTCACATGCATACTTTAAGATTAATCCTATTGTCTTTTTTATTTTCCACAAATGAACAAGTACTATAAGGGACCAGTTAGTACCATAACATTCAGTAGCAGAGGGAAGTGCCGCTTTCCCCCTGACAAAATGGTGTGGAATATTGGACACCATCAATAGCTAACTATTAATGTGTCAATATTTGTCAGAGTTCTGTTTAGTTGCAAGGTTGCAACTATAGACTCAAGGTACTAAAAAAATCAAATACTAACAATTCAAATAGTGCACAAAATTTGCAAACTCAAGGTAATAAAAACTCAAATACTTTCAATTCAAATAGTGCACAAAATATAAGTTTTAAACAAAGTGGCTATCTAATCATTGAAGTAATCAATTTCAATACTGGAACTTCCTCATAAAACTTTGCAAGCCATTCATATTTAGAGGCTTCAAATGAGATGACAACTCTTTATATACCTACGGGGTGGTAGGAAGTAGAAATATCCATGTGGGATATATAAATTAGAATTTGTAGTTTCTCAACCATTCATAGTTAAAATCAAAAGTAGGAATTGTGATTGAAGTAGAATTTCAGACCTCATTTAGGCATAGTATAAGAACGTTTTTCAAAAAACTTTGAACTAAAAAAAGTTGGGTAATGAGGTTAAGTTTTATCTCCAAAAATCCATTTGGGATTTTCATCCTCCAATCAAAAATTATGGACCAATAAAAAATTATCGACAAATTTCAGAGAGGGGTTGGAACGGAATTTTTTTTTACATTTTCGAACATCTTCTCTAAAATTTGTTCATAACTTTTGATTGGAGGATCAAAATTTCAAACAAATTTTTTGGAGATGAAATTGATCTCAATTTATCAACTTTTCATACTTCAAATTCTTTTTAAAAATTAATATACTATGCCTAAATGAGATATGAAATTCTACTTCAATCACAATTCCTACTTTTGATTTTAACTATTGGTGGTTTAAAAACTACAAATTCTAATTTATATATCCCACATGGATATTTCTACTTCCTACCACCCCGTAGGTATATAAAAAGCTTCTCTCCACATTTGAAAATTGAAAGTAAGTTATTGTGATGGCCACATGGTAGATTGCACTGACATGCTACTCAATGGATTCTAGCTTAAGATTTTAGGCAAATCATTTTTTTCTACAAATCATATTGATTTATATGTTCAGTCCTAGAATTAGCAAAAGAAAATGGAGCACGCCATAAATCTACTGGCACACAATCCCTGTACTACAGCTTAGAGTAATGATGCATGCATGAATTTCGTGGATGACGTCTCCAGGGAGGGAAAGGCAGCCTCCCTGAAGGCTACTGAATGTTATGACTGTAATCAACACAAAGCTGGATAAAAATATGATACTTAGTTCACAGACAGTTCAGAGTAACTTCGTGAAGCAACCTCGATGGAAAAGGAAAACTGGAAAAGAATAAGAATAGTCAATAGTGTAGCTAATATTTGGAAACCCAATCTGATGTACAGGACAGGACTGATTTGTTACAAACGATTGCACTGATTTGTTACAAACGATTGCACTGATTTGTTACAAACGATTGCACTGATTTGTTACAAACGATTGCACTGATTTGATTTGTTACAAACGATTGCACTGGATTGGGATTGCAGCCATAGCTGTTGGTGAGTGCAGATAGATTTTTCTATCGGGAAAATTAATAATAAGATTACCGTTTCAAAGCTAAGCTTCGTGAAGTTGTTGCGCACTTGAGCACCAGGGCAATGACAGTCTGTCGGTCTCGCCGTGCACCATTTGAGGAGCTGGGTGTTGATGTGTCCGTGCCTGCACAGTGAGGCAGATACTTGCTGAGGTAGGAGGTCAATAAATCGCCCACCAAAGAGCTGAAACTGAATTTGGGGGAGGTGAAGTTTCTTGAAGTGATTTTCAGTAAATTTTCCTCAAAAGACAAGTGTAACCAGCATCTCAAAAAGACAAGTGTAACCAGCATCTCAGGTAGTGTGCTCATAACCAACCCTTGTCGGCCCTTTTTTTTTTGATTCAGATGCTTGAAAATGTTTTTTTCCTTATTTTTCACTTGAAGAAAAATTGATGCCAAACACAAGTGGTTTCATATTTTTCGGAGCATTGATGAATTCCTTATGAATCTCCAAAGAATTCTGCCATAGGTACCTATTTTTGATTATAGGCCTTGCAAAACCCACACACATCAAACTATGAACTCTTCCCAAAATAAACACTGTAGCATGCAAAAAGTAATACATTAGGTTCCAAAATGTGACCTTTACTAAACTTAAATAGACTCTAAATTCTTTAGTATTTGTAAGAAGGCAATTAGGCAACCAATTTTTTATTTAGAAAAATTAAGTGGACACACCTTGACTTTGAAATGAACCCATCTTGGCTCTTATTTCAACCATTGGCTAAATATGAATCAGTATCTAACAAATCTCAATATACTCTCACATTATAAGTAGTCCATTTCATGAACCTTAATTGCTCATTTTGAAGCCCCCTTCAGGGTTGGTTTGAAGGAGGGTTAGAATTTGAGCCCCCTCCTATAACCCAAGTTGTTTCATGTTTTTTTGAGCTTTGTGGAATTAGTTATTAAATTTTGAAATTGAAATGGCATAGGGCTCTATAATCACCACCTCCTCAAATGTACATTGTTTGTACATTGCCAAAGGCTACAAAAAAGCAACATGTACAAATACAATACATTTTGAGGAGGTGGGTGAATTTAGAGCCTATGCACCTATAGAACCTCCTACCTTATCTTGGATTTCCATTCCAAGTTTAGAGCCTTTTGCCATGTGAGTTGGTTGGATGAAAAGTTTTTTTACTCACCTAGCTCACCTAGCATGAAGCCCTTAGAGTTTGTCAATAGGATCAAATTGGGGATAAATTTGATTTTCCTTGTTTGTCACTTTTCCTTGATTCCCCTATTCAAAATCATTTGATAATCATTTGATAACTTAAAACTTATTCCAGAAAGAGAAGCTACATGATGGTGTTCATGAATAAGATTATTGGTGTCATTTAAGGCAGGCTTAAATGTGAGCCCAGTGGATAGTCTAGCAACTACAATGCAAACTACAAACAAATAGGCTCTATTAATTGTCTTGTTGGATTGGACAAGCAAGAAGGTTGAAGTTGAAGCTTCAATGTAATTGGGGACAACCCCATTGATAGAGACTAGTCAATCTTGAAGGAATCCAATATGTGTGCAATTCTTATTGTATACTTATAAGGGAAAGTGTAATTGCTATTTGTAGTTGTAGCATCCCCTATGAAGTTTTCCCACCCACCAATACATGTAAGGAGGCCATTAGTTTGTGGTAATGCCAATAGAAGCTCACTCAATAGCACTCTAGTCAAGGTGAATTGAAACCCTCTCCTCATTCCCCAAAATATTGGAATTTTTTATTTGCTATCCATAATAAAATTTAAAAATTTTGAATTTATAATTTGAATGAGTGGTTGTATTTTAGCTAGAAGAGATGGAAAAATCTTAATTAATCAAATACAAAATGGGAGATAATTTTTTATATTTACCCTTGGTTGAGAGAATGAGGGGATTGATTCACCTTGACCATTGGTTCCTTGTTTGTCCAAAGTTATCAATTTATAGTACACACCTTGCTATTGCGATTACTAGAAAATATTACACTACTACTCAAAAATGTTCTTACTTCTCCATCAATGGTAAACATATGCTATTTAATTTATAACTTCTACATATTACTTCCATTAGTATGTCTTTACTTCGTAAATTCCTTCACCTTCAAACGTTGTTGCAAACACTAAGTGACCCTATAGATGACTTCATATAAGATTGTAGGATGGAAAAAAAGTTTTTTCATCTTTTTTAAAAAATTGCTTAAGTAAATAGTATATTTTCAATGAATAGTATTGCAAATTCCCTCATTATGGTATTATTGCTTTTTCTAAAGGAAATGCTTAACCATAGAACACCAAGCTTGTCACCATGGAAATTATCCTTTTGGTATAATGTGAATCATTTGCTTCAAAAAATACTGAGGGCATTCATTGGAGGTTAAACTATTGACCAAGACTTTCCCTTCTCACACAAATTTCAAGGATGAACATCTACACTTCTATCCTTTATAAAAGGATTCTCTATCATCCATCCATCACTATTAGGTCACCTTGTTGTTACAAGGTTAATATATGGATCACTCTTGTAGTGTATTTTGGCCACTTTCTTGTTATTTACTCTTCTTGTGAATTTTAGCTATAAAATTGATGTTTATTGAATTTGTGTCCAACCAATAAGATGAAGCTTATCAAGTTTTGTTTCTATTCCAATTAGAAATCTTGAAATTCGCAAATTTCAACATTTTATAGCAATATGAGATTTGGACCTACAACTATGGTTTGTTGATTTTGTAATTTTAGAGTGATATGGTAACTTTGGTTTATAATATTATGTTAAATACCATAATATACAACTATGGTAAAAATTTCAGATTTTTTGAGTAAATTTTGTATTTGATATGAAGTTTTACCACATTTTCTTTTAAAAATTCACAATAATTTCAAATATGCCCCCTAGTCCAATTTTTTTTGATAAATTTTATGAATTCCAATAGACCTATGACTTTATCTCTCAAAAATAAGTGTAAAAATTTCCATTCATGCCTAAAGTAGGAAGTCCACAAATTGCCCACATAAGAACTAGAATTGAATTTTGAGGAGGTGAAGCCTTGTGAAATATTTTTTGGTAAATTTTCCTTCAAATACAAGTGGAATTGGCATCTAACCCAAACTGTTTCATGTTTTTTTGAGCTTTGTGGAATTAGTTATAAAATTTTGAAGTTGAAATGGCATAGGGCTCTAAAATTGCCCACCTCCTCAAATGTACATCATTTGTACATTGCCAAAGGCTACAAAAAAGCAACATGTACAAATAGTGTACATTTGAGGAGGTGGGTGATTTTAGGTTGGTTATATTAGCCTTGGGGCCAGATGGAAGGCTAGCCCAATTTGCCTTCAATCTCGCTCCAATTCACCACTCTTGACTTAGATAATATAAAGTGTCGAGGCCAAATTCTAAGGCCAATTTTTTAATTCATTACTCCGGCCCTAGATATTGTAAAGTGTTGACACTCATTTCTAGGATCCAATTTCCAATTCATGTGCTCTTGGATTTTTTTATTGCTCAATTAAAAAAAATCTTTTCCTTCTCCTTCCTATTTTTCCTATTTCAATAATAAAACTAGCGGTTGGCACTTGCTATGATACGCATTCATCATTAGAATTTTATAAGAATTTTTATGTATCAGATAGAATGCAAAATAAAAATTTCAATAAATCTTCAAATTAAAATGACTAAAATCTTTGTATAGTTTTTTTTTTATAAGTAAGCATATATTGAAATGTACAATAGAAATTTATTGAATGATGAATGAAACATATGCAATGGCAAATACTATAAAAGATACACATACATTTAAAATGCATTAGAAATTTGACTCCACTATTACAAAAAATGGCAACCCAAATTGAAGAATTGAAAAGAAAAAAATTATAAATCTCAAAACCTTTGTGAACAACTTAATTGTTGTGGAATCCAAAATCGCTTCAATTGAATAAATTTCTCAAAATCATTTGGTAGTGGCAATAGAAAATTGAAATCATGAAAGCTCAAAGTTCACAAAAGCACAAAATCATAGAAGTGCAAAGAAGTGTAAAGCCAAGAGAAGCAATGGATTTGCTACCTCTATAATATCATCATATGGATCTTCTTTGATATCACCTTAATTGCAACAACTATATCATTTCTATAATATCACCCTTTGTAAAATGCAATATTACAAAAGTGATTGCAAACTGCTACTCTATTTCTGTAATATCACATTGTGTGAAAATACGATTTCTATGCATGCATGATTGAAAATATTTTTACAAAATATTTAAAATAATTATTTTAAAGACTTATTGAAATCATTATCATGCATTCTATTCAAATATATCAAAATTTTTACTAATATGTGATACAATGAATGTGTAGCATAGGAAGCATGAGCCCCTAGTATTAATGGTAGCATTTGTGATATTAAAGAGGGAGTTATGATTTTAGTAGTATGATAAAAATATTTTTTAATTTTTTATCTTTTTCCTATTTTTTCTATTTCAAAAATAGAAGAGAGAGTATTATTAATATATTTAATCCTTTTTATTTTTCTTCCTATTTTTTCTATTCGAAAAAAAGAGGGAATTCTTTGACTTCTTTTGAACGTTTTCCTTGCTCTTAATGTTGAAGGTAAATTTCACATTGAAACTAGAGTTGTATATAGACCCAAAACACTTGTCATTTATTTTCATGAGAATTTCAATAAATAAATAATTTTGGTCTTACCACTATTAATAGGGGTTTGAAAATAATCACACAACTAAACACTAAATTCAAGATAACATCTCTTTTTTGTTTTTTTTAAATTTATATTTTTAGTTTTATTTTAATGAAAAGTATGAAATTTTTTATTATGATAGCTTGAATGAATTCAATAACAAATGTAAATCAAATTTTACCATACATGTTATTTCTAGCACCTTAATCTTTTGTCTATGGCATAACTTCAACAATTACTTCTATTTACATATCTATGTCTAACAAGAAATGTGCCAAACAATTGTCTAAAATATTCATTGCTCTTAACCAAATAAGCATCTCATGTAAATGGGACAAATTAGTAAGTGGAACCAAAATAATAAACATCTTACGTTCAAACAAGGAGAACAAGAAATGTACCAATTTTTTTATATAGTTAACCCTTGGAGTCACAAGGCCATTTTTCCATCAAAAATCACTCAAAACTGCCATTTCTATTGCTAAGAGCAAAAAACTTTATAAATTGTTTTTTTTACATATCTAATTGTAGGATCTTGCGCTAGATTAGTGTAAGAATGCGTGGAAGAAATTTCAAAAACTTTGATTGCATAGATTGCAAGGTATTTGCATTTAAAGTGAAGAAAACAAGTCTTTTTACACCTTGTTCAACTAGATTCTTTGGCTTCAAATCTTCTTAACTTAATTTTTGCACTACTAATTTTTATTTTTTTATTTTTTATTGTGAAAAATTGAGTTGAAAATCCAACAAAAAATTCAACAAAAAAATACTTAATTTTCACTCATTAAAAAATTGTTAAGTAGAAGTACATTCAAGATTGAATGGAAAACTAAACCATTGATAACTCTAAGAGTTATTAATGGAATTGAATCACAAAAATCCCAAAAGTGAGATTGTTTTAGTGAGCAATCTTAACCATGTCTAGCAATTTTTTTTTGAAATATTGCAAAAATTGCATTCAAAATTGAATATTGTAAGTTATTTTTTTCAAGAACATGCTTAGATTGCTTGAAAAACAAGATTGTTCATAACTTTCTCATCGCTAGTCCAAATAGAATGAATCAAAGCTTTAGATGTAAACAAAATATTACCTTTGAGGAAAAAAAAAAAAAAAAACTAAAAAAATTCAATTTTTTGTAATTTTTTTGGGCTCCCCCTTGAGCTGATTTTTGTATTTAGGGTGGGATAACTTTTTCTCCTAGGCCCCAATTGAATGAAAATGATATTCTCCAAAAGTTGATTTGATCTCCTATCTTTGAAAGAAGTTAGAAAAAAAATATGTCAAAAATTGAATTTACACAAGCCTATCTAAAACCCTAAGAGTCCCCAAAGGAATTTTGGGACTTGAGGGGTTAAACATGTACCAAATAAACATCTCATATCAAGAAATTATACATACAATCATCTTAGAACAAGAAATTAAACATTTACATATCAAATATGCATCTGTATAGAACAAAAACTTTATACAAACTGGCCTGTTAGAGCATCACCACCCGTCTTGCAAAGTGGATGATTTCTTAAGAAGGAGGGCTTGCAAGCCCAAGGGGCTTGCATATTGGGGCCATTTTGCAAGCCACCCACCAGCTTGCAAAACAACAAAGGACAAGAAGTGGTCCCCCCTCCCCAAACCTCTCACCCAATCATAAAAACTTTTAATATTGTCAAAACTAAAAACAGCCACTACAAAAATAATTTGACCACACACAACCTCCCTGGTGGGCCTCCCGCCTACAGAACGGAAGGCCTAGCATTTTGCCAGCCACAATTTTGCAGGGCGGGTGGGCATGCTCTGATCAGTTGCAAAATGGCAGCCACCCGAGTGCTGGACAGTGAGGCTCCACGGAAACCAGTGGTCCTTTGCCCGTCCTTCCAGGGTTGAAAAAGCTGGGGCCGCCGGCACGTTCGCATCGATTTCTGCAGCAGCAGTGGAATTCGCGTCCGTCCTTCACTCCTTCCGATCGGCGGGTCGGCCACTCGGCCCTGCCGTTCGTGACAGATCGATAGGAGGGTCCCCGTACGTCCTCATTCCGGTTGGGACGCTGTTGCCCTTCGGAACTGTGCGCGTGGCTGGGGTGGCACATTCTAAACTTAAGCATCCTCCAGGGCAGAGTTGTCAACCACGCCTGGCCAGGGAGGAAGGAAGATTCGATGCCATGCAAACCGGAGGTCTTCGGAAGCCGGAGAGGAAGTCTAGTGTAGCTGACCACCATGCAAGGAAGGAAGGATTCCATGCTACCCGGAGTCCCGGAGGTCTTCGGAAGCCGGAGAGGGAGTCTAGTTTGCCACCATGCGATGGAGGCAGGATTCCATGCTCCCCGGAGGTCTTGGCAAGCCGGTCAGCCGGAGAGGAAGGCTGGCACCACTGACTGGACCCAGAGAGGATCAAGTCTAGTCATCTGTCCCTCCTTGCCCTCCCTCCAAGCCACATTCCCCCTAGTGCAGTACAGTGCTAGGGTCGAGCCTGGCGTACCCTACCTCACGTTCCCAGAGAGGTTCACGTTCCCTAGACTCACCGACCTAGGCGTAGACCTCCCATCTGACCGCCCATCCATTCCACACGAACGGCCCCGATCTCTCATACGTGATGCTCACATCACGAGTCTTCATGAAGGGAATATTTTAATGGCCGCTCCTTTCGGCTGCAGCGTTTGTCGTCTACTACCGTCTCCGGAGCGGGAGACGGTGAAAAAGTTAAGGGAGCCACCCGCCTTTTTCGTCAAGTTTCCGTCTTTTACTTTTCGGTGAGCCTCGGGACCTTGCTTCCTCCGCCTTCATTCCGGCATCAACAACTTGCTGCGCGCTTGCTGAGCGCGCGCGGGCATAGTTCTCTAGATTGCGGCATTTCCTGATTGGCTTCAAGAGCATTTCCTGATACGCTTCCCATCTTCTAGTGCAGTTTGGGATCTTCACGGAAGGACGGCCAGTGGGGACATGATTTGTAAGCGGTTTTCGTTGGAGGTGCGTTGCTGTTGCGGTTTTCGTTTCGTAGCATTCGTTTGAAGATACGGAGGTTTGGTTTTTACTTCCTGCTGTAGTAGAGTGTTGCGCTGCCAGAGTTCGTGGTCGAAATTGAAAATAGGCATGCGGGCTTCTTGATTTGAGAGTCTCTGGAAAGCTGTCGTAATTTGAGAATCGAAGGATTCTGGTGATCGGATGGATGATCGAATGTGTGGGGATTTTGCGCGACCGAGGGATGTTAGGGTGGGCGTAGAATTTGTTTTGGGAATATACTGCATTGTTTGGAGTTGCGAGCTAGAGGAGGGGATTCCGTTGCTGATCGTGACTTCTGCGGAGTTAGTGTTGACCACAGCTAGGAACTGGTGCAAAATGCTGCCATTTTGTTGAGCCTCATCGTCTTTGAAATGGCAGATTTCAGTGGAATTGGTGCGGTGTCAGTCGCCGAACTGAAACGTTAGGTCTTTGCTGGTCCTAATTTTCAGGGATCTGGACACTAGAACGTCACAATTTGGTACTCTGAAACACGCCATTTTAACGAATACTCCGTATGACCATTTTTGGGTTGACTCACGCCATTGTAACTAGTATACCCATATTGTCCTAGAAACGCGCCATTTTGGCTAGTATGACCATGATTGTCTTCACTGAAGCCCTTGAAGTTAGAGCCTCTCTCATGAATGTGGGTAGCGGTTGGCGAGATATTATAACGGTAGGTCTAGTTAGGTCGAATTGAGCTCACGGTGAAAATTCACAGGGCCTGAACTGCAATTTAGGGTTGAGGGAAGACTGGCGTTTCTTATTTTTACCCTAGCCAATCGTGGAGTCTGGTTTATTACTTGTCGTGTTCACATTTTCCTTGTAATTTTCATAATTTTATGATTCGATTGGTCAGTGCTGGATCAGAGCGAGAAATGCAGTGGCGTTGAAGTGAACGTTGTTGATTGTTGACCTCGAATTCATCGATTATATTTTTCGTCCGTGGATATGTCTGGCGATCAGCATGAAAAAATCATCAACTGACGATAGCCTCATTATCAGAATCACTCAATCCTCGTTATTATGACCGTCTCTAAATGACATTCTAGAACATTTTGCACACTCGCCACACTGTAGAACACTTGTCACACATTCGAACTATGTCATGGTGAAAAAGCTGGTGGTATAATGACAGAGGTTTTAGTGTGTCTGTAACCACGCCTTACTTAGGTCAATGCTACGTTCTTGGTGGTTTCGGCAGATATTTCTTTCTTTTCCCGTGTTGTTGATGATGTTAGGGTACATGGTTGCATCTCTTATTGCAAGAATGGCAGCATTGTTCCCGGCGTGGCTTCAGAGAGCTACGCCAGGATTTCGAACCTTTCTCGTTATGAATAGTCAATGTATCAATGTAAGAATCTGTTTTAATTTGCATCTCGTTGCCTAACCCTATTCTGGACCCAGGTCTTTCTCTTGACGTAGGGAGGAATACCAGTCCCCACACACCTGAATCCTTTCAGAAAATTTGGACCGATGGGGTAGAGACGAGAGGTCTTCCTCAGCTGCTGGCACCATTGACATGTATCGTGGTGGCCCAATGCCGGTAGGTACGACTGAGCCCCCATCAACATCCTCCTCTTCACAGCAGATGCTTCAGCCACTCCACAGCACGTGTACTACTTCAATGAAGATGCAAGATGCAATTATGTGCCATCCAGCCTTGGGTAATTACAATACAACTACGAATCCTAGTCTCATGTCCAGACGTCAAGAACTTGGAATTCTGGAGCCTGGGAGACCGAATTTTCATGAAATCCCGAGCGTGGAGACGAAGCGAAAATGGACCTCGGACAGTAGTGCTCTTGAGCCTTCCCAGCTCTGGTTGAGACGAGACCAGGACCTGGCTCCCAAGCTATCCCCCTCGATTCCTGTGGCTCCTCCCAAAAGCACTGATGCTCGGAGCAAACAGTTTATAATGTCACGGTTGTTTCAGGAGATTTCCCAAGCGGAGTCAAGTCGACAGTGGGTAGACGTGCATGATAAGGTTCATCCAGATAGTAATTTGCACGGAAGGCATGCAGCTGGTTTCAGGCATGATGGAAATGCTTCGGCATCGCCTTCGGATCATGCGATATCTGAGGATCATGCGCCTGAGTTGGAGCTCAGGCAGGCCAGGTCTCCGGATGTGGATGAGCTGAAGCGGACGGGGTCGATGTCGAGCGAGGATGTGGTGGACGTGGAGTCGGTAAGAAGTGGGAGAGGGAGGTCGCAGTCACGGAATAACAGTAACAAGAATTTTACAGTGTCGAAGAATTTAGTTTCGGAGCGGAAGAGGCGGAAGAAATTGAACGATGGACTCTACTCTCTGAGAGCATTGGTGCCCAAAATTAGTAAGGTAAGATCTGCTTTGCTCTGCACTGATTACGTTTGAAGCGCTGGAAGCACGGCTTTTGTGATGATTTAGAACTTCATGCTTTGAATATATGCATAAGTGGCGTGATGTTTACTGCATTCGTACGACATTGAAGTCTTCGTATCGTAACACTGGTCGCCTGGGAGAGCATTTCCCGGGTAATATGGTGACTGTCCATTAAGTGTCCTTCTAAGCTCTTATCTGAAATTCAGAGACCTTGCGCGCTTCACATTAGTAAAACATGGTCAGTGTAGACTCAACTTTTAAGACCCACACTGGGTCGAATTTGGCTCAATGTGGGTCTTAAAGCTGAGATTATGTTGACCATGTTTCTACAAGCGTCATTATATCTATTTCTCAGCCATTTTTTTTCTAGAAAAGACAGGTAGAAGGCTAGAAGCCACATTTCATCCTCTTTGATTCAGATTTTTTGGACTCTTACTGAATTAGAACTTATGAATTTTTAAAGTTGGAATCATAAAGGGTCTCCTTCCTGAAATATCCATCAATGATATATTGAAAACTCCAATGTGTTATAGAGGGTGCTTTTAGAGAGAGGTTGTTTCAGCTCACCCCAACTTACTCCATGTTTTAGAGCGAGGTTGAAACGTAATGAGATCCATAGATTGCCTGCGGAGTTGAAACGTAAGCAGGAGTCACTTGCTTAAGAAACTTATTCAGGATTAAGAGTTTGCCTGTTAGTTTGTTACGGTTTAGTCTTTCGAGGTTCCCTTCGACCTTAGGAGGGAGAATCAGCAATTATCGTCTCGCTTGCTTACTAGACTGTTGAGGAAGCAACGAATTTTCAATAGTTTGTGTGAACTGTCCCAAGTGACACTGGGCCGTCATTTTCTATATTTGCTATAGTGAATTATCATGAATTGAATCTGCATATGAGTCCAGTTTAAACAAAAAGTATTGATGTGAGAGTGTACCTTGCCACCCAACCCACAGTTGAGAGATATTGAGTCATATGTTGAACTTAACTATATACCTTCACCCACACTCACTGAGCTTCTTAATATACAACCTAACTACATAACATAGAATATGTCTGGGCTCACTAGGTGTATTGTGCCCTTACAAATAGTGTATCTTACCACTACCTATCTCCTACAATATTGTATGTGAAGGTTTGATTCAGCACCTTGAATTTCCATGTTAGATTCTCTAGAGTCCATGTCACCTCATACCAATTACAAGATGACACGTGGCACTCTTTTACGAAGTTGATTTAATTTATGTCAAATCTGACCTTCACATATGGCACTCTAACTATTTCAAAGTCCATTAATTGTAGGATAATCAAATCACCATAAAATAATAATGTTAGTTTTGCTAAATTGGTGATCATATTCCCTTACTTTGACATTGTTCAGGTCATACCTGTCCTATTTTGTAACTTAAAATTAGACCTTTGTGAAATTATTATATGTCACAATTTTTGGTTTGTGGAATATCGCCAATTTCATGAAATTGACGTTTAATTAATTTCAACCCTCTGTTTCAGAGAGTCCTAAAGAGATTCGTAGTTCACTATTATCCCCAGGATGTGTTCCTTCCAACTGCGAGTGCTTGTCGATACACACTGCACGTATTCAACCATGCCACCGTGCCTCCTCCCTGTGCAGATGGACAAAGCCTCCATCGTGGGGGACGCGATCGAGCACGTGAAAGAGCTCCAGCAGCAGATCGAGGACATTGAGTTGGAGATTGCGGAAATGGAGAGCGAGTGTCCTACGAGTCCTACGCATTTGGCTGTGAAGGAAGAGTCCGGTGCGTCGAGGTTCTCGGAGTCGGAAGACCAGCAGCATGGAGCTGCTGCTTCCGCTGCAATGGTTGGTGAAGGTGGAGAGGGAGCTTGCGGGGACGCGGTGCCCGCCTCGGAGAATGTCGCCGCGCGTGCTTCGACGACGGACGATGCGGTCTCGTTAGGGGATGCGCAAAGTTTGTCTGCGGGGGTGGATCAGAAACTGATTCTCAAGGTGAGTGTACCGGGAACCCTAGTGCTCAGGATGCCAAGGAAGGGAAACACAAAAGACACTTGTGTGACAACCCTGCAAGAGGTTTTGAAATGACATTGTAGAGGTCACAGTAAGGGAACTATGCTTAAAACCAAATCTTTCAGCTTTGTCGCACCTTGAGTGAGCACAAGAAAACGATGAACTTTTAGCACTTAGCGTATTCTTTGTTATACGCTAGTTTTGACAAGTTATGGTATACTAATGTAGCTATATTTAAATCCAACTCTATTAGTTTTGTGGCATCAAGAGAAAACATGAGAAAATGGTGAAGAACTCTTGCATGTTGGCAAATGCTTATGAAGCAAAATGCAAGTGGTTTGGTAAAGTTTGGAGGCATAGTGAATTAGTCTTTTATTTCCAAAGGTGAAGGTTGTAGGAGTTTTTAAGTATAATCTAGATGAATTTAAATGGATTTGATGCTCACTAAGAAAGATATATTAATAGTATGAAAATGTTGCATTAGGTTAAGTTGATTGAAATTTTTACAAAGAATTATGTGCATACAAAGTAGTCACTTCTTGAATACCATTTTGGAACCCATTCATAACCAAATAAATATGGTCATGTCTAAAAAGTTTGATAAGATTTAATTAATTAATTAATTAAATTTGCATCTCTTATAGTTTTTAGGAAAGTATCTTGTATAGAATCAAGTGGAATATGTCAAGTAAGCCTTGGAATTATGGATTTGGCTTGTCATTTAAAGATATAGAGACCTTCCATATATTAGGACACAAGAAGATTCCTACATCTTTTAGTGAGTCTCATATAATTGATCCTCATTAAATCAGATTTTGTCCAATTTTACTTGCATATTGCTTCATCACATGATCATAAAAGAACAATAGAGTCAATCTTAAAGTGTGTACAATGTGGGATCACTAGTTGGAGTTTGGGAAAAACATGGGACGGAAACTCCTTGGAGCTCTAGAACTGAAGTCCAAAGGAGTTTGATGTGATGTTTCTTTTGTACTATTCTTAGTTAAACCTTCCTCTGGCACTAGTTTATAAACACAAGATGAACTTTACAATTAACTCTAATGTGTTGTAATTGTCTACAAGTTTCAACTCCGTTCTAGATCAAAATTCTATCCCTTTATATAAGTTTCTTACTCAATTTAAAGCAAGAGAGTGTGGATCACTAAAATTGAACCCTCTTTCGATTCAAAGCCATCAATAACTATAGCGATGCAATGCTTGCCAATAAGCCCAACCAAGTGTATGAATTATCAACTCCCCCCTATTGTGTTGTTGACATAACGAGGGTATTAATTTGAGGCCGGATCCAGTCTCTAATTGTTTGTGTCCTCAACCTCCGACCAGGTCGTTTCACAAAGCATAGTTATGACCGGTTTTTATTTCTTAATACTGACGTGGAAGTCTTGCCGCAGACGGAAGTCTCCAAACTGGAAGACCGAACGTTTCAGCTTCAAATCTCCTGCCGAAAAGGACCCGGAGTGCTTGTGCAGTTAACGAAAGCCTTGGAATCGATGGACATGGACGTCCTCAACGCTTACCACACATCCTTTCAAGAAAGCATACTCAACACTTTCATCGTTGAGGTACCCGAACGGCTTACAATTCCTTCCTACAATTGTGTGCAACCTCAAAGTTTAACCCTGAAGTGCTCCTATGGCCATATTATGGACTGATGCAGGCACTGTTCAGTCCAACAAACTTCTCATTCATCCAATGTAATACTGGAATGTTGAAAAGACAACCTTTCTTAAGGACCCATTTCAAAAAATTTGTATGAAATGATATTTCTGTACAAAAATATAAGCAAAAATGTGGCAAACTTTGGAAAAGGATCGAGGCGTTTAAGGGTTAAATCTACAAATGTACTGTTGTTATGTCCATTCATGTTGAATAGGCTAGGTAGTAGTAACAAGTTATAAGAAAAAATTTGTCCATTAGTACATATGAAACTACCTAGTGGCAAGTTAGGAGCTAATTTGCAAGTACTTTTGTAACTATGGTCTTGATTGTCATTAATTGACAACCAAATTCTTATCCTTCCAAAATTTATTCTTTTTTATTCAATTTGCAAAATCCAATGGCACGGTCTTGAAGGTCATGTTTTGTAAATTTATGTGCTTCAATCTTAGCAAGTCCCTATTGTTTAAATTGGATTCTTTATTAGGTTGTAAATTAAGGAGGGCTTACCTAGCATTATGGGTTCTAATCCTTGTTGTCTCAATTGTTGAGGCTACCAAATGAGTTTCAAATCCTTGTATAGCCAAGGATTTATCACACTGACCTAGCTCCATGTTCAAAGCTAAAATATAGGACGACATCTTTCAATCTTGAAATTTAGATTGTGATGTCAAATTTAGGTTCCGTATGAAGCCATTTTTTTTGGAAATGATCCACGTTTTTAAATTCAAGGTGGGTATGTGTCTTTTGCAGATGAGAAACTTGGATATGAGGGAAGCCGAAGATGTGAGGAGTAAGCTATTGGATGTTGTTGCTCAACATGGGCTTGTAGTACAATCTTGACTTGAGTTAAACGTTTTGTTCATTTTTTCAACTCTTGTAGTTAAGTCATAATGGAAATTGAGATTAACTCTTTCACGCCCAAGCTACTAATTATCTATGGTTGTTGGCCGTGAAAGGGTTAATGCAATTGACAAGCTTTGGGATTCATGTCAGATTTCAATGCCTTCATTGGTATGGAATGTACCTCCATGTGCTTTCGTGTATTGTACATATATCAATTTATGATCCATGGTCTTTAAACCCTTCAATTCTTTAACTGTTTAAATCATGGGCTTAGTTTGGAAGTTTTGGTCAAGTGTTGTGGTTTGGTTTTTGACTTGTTTATAGATGCAAATTGAATTTTTGGGTGGGCTTTTTAGTTTTGAATCAAGGATCTGATTCGTGGGTTTGGGCAAGTTCAATGCATTTTCTATGATTTATTGAGTGTTGTGGCCTAAAATGGTTTATTTTGTAATTTTTGAAGGGATTGGCACTTGAAGGTAGGGAAATTCTCTATTTGGGTCATAAAATTGTGGTTTTTATAATTATTATTTTCCTTGTATCTTCAAAGGTTCCAATGTAAGAAGCCAACATATGAAGAGTGGAATGAACCATTTTTGAATTATTGGTGAATTTTTTTTATTTGTCTTGGAATTTTGCTTGTTGGATCATGGAAATGCAAGGTGTATATGAACACTGAATGCTTTTTACATATTCTACAAGAAGGTAGAATCAACCATGTAATGTCTTTTGAAGAACTTCCATAAAATCTTTGGTGAATACCAAGGATTATTATATTGTTGAAGAAGAAATGGACCTTTTTCAATTAGATGAGATGGAAGGACCTTTTGGTAGAAAAAGTGGAAGTAGTAGAGAAAGTTGGAAAGAAGGAAAATGAGACATACAAAGCAATTGAAAGATCATACGTTGAACTAGGCAAAGCTAAAGCCTAAGAAAGCATTGGAAGACAACTAAGATTATTGAAAAGCTATCAATATTGTAGATTCTTCTATGACTGTTAAGGTTGAATTGCCACAAACATGTTTTGGGAATTTTGGAACTACAACAAAGAGGAATCTAAGATGTATACCAAGACTAAAAAGATGACTTGGGGAATAAAAATCAATGCACTAACTTCATAAAGGTCCACAAAACAAGGCTTTGAAGGGGCTTCTTGATAATGCTCATGTAATAGAAACTAGACAGTATGCCCTATGCCGTTGCCATAGGTAAAGTAAAAGTAATATTCTAATTTTCAAATCCTTAAAGAAGCAATTTTCAAATCCGATCACCAATTCAACGTTGCACACAAGTAATTTGAAAATTCAATCACCAATTTTCTGACATTCCCCAATGTCCCCCAGCGGCACCCCAAAGTTCCCCCGTCAAGGGAGCATAAGTGTCTCTTGACCGGACCCATAAAATTTTTGAAATTCAATATCTTTTCAACCAGGGGTCAAATATTACAAAACAAGGCCCGTGCACCCTTCTTTGCTAAGAGCTTTCCAACATTACCTAGCATGTGACCAAGAGATCTCACTGTAAAAAACAAAACAACCTAACTTAATGGATGGATGATCATTATCAAAAGTTCAATTTCAACTCAAGAATGTTGTGAAAGACATTAAATGTCTAATGAATGATTTTTAGAGAAATTATAGAAACAAAGAATGCAAGCTATTCATGTAGGAATCTCACTATTTTTAGCTTGACTAACTTGGAGGTAGGACTCATCTATCAAGACTTCAAGTCTATGAGTCACCTCCAACTTTCTTCTTCTTTATGTTTCTTTCAAAATTCAATCTCACAATGCCAAGCTTCCAAATAATGTCAACACAATTAACTTGCACTTCAATGACCATCAATTGTAAACAAAATCAACAATCCTAGCATGTGAGCATAAAAATGAAAGCATATGAGCCTTCAATCTAAATATAAATAGATGCCCTTTAACTATTGAAGGCACTTATAACATAAACACCTATAATATAGGTACCCTATAATCATAGAAGTTTTTTATAATATAAACACCCATAACATAGGTATTTAGACTTCTAAGCTCATACACTCATAATCCTAAGCTCACATAATAGCATCCCTACATTTCTATATATAGCAGGATCAAAAAATGACAAAAAATTGAGTGCTATTACTTGGTATATGGAGTCTAAACATATAAATTGTTCACCTGAAGCATTTGGAAGGCAAAATTTCCATTTTTTGTTATGGAATGAGAAATGCTTTGGACTTGTTTTTTAGAATCTTTTTTGAAATTTTCTGATTACAATTTCAAATGGACTATAAGTTAATTTTATAGGTGGTTGAGATTATCTAATAGTAATAAATCTCTTTAAGGTTGCTTTACATTATGGTGATTGGAAGAGAAGAAGGGACTAATCCAAATTCACTTTACGTTAGGCCTAGTGTAAAGTGAACTTGGACTGGCCCTTCTTGACAATGCTACATTGTACACTTTTGTCATGAGCCTAGGCCATTGGTGTAAAGAAGCTATGGGTTTCTAACAATTTTATATTTTAATTTAAATTTCTTTTGAAATTCTATAATATGTTTTTCAATTTTATTAGTTATTATAAGAAATTTTAGAGATATTGATAATTTAGAGGTAAGATAAGTGTATGTATGCAATTTATAGTAAGACATACTTGTGATTCATAAGAAGGCCTTTCTTTGATCACATGCTTGTATTTGTTTAGAGAAATATATTACACTTTAAAAATATATAAAAATCAAGAAAGATAGATTAGGATGAAGTTTGGTAGTCAAAGAAATTAATTTTGGATGAAAAGTATTAAGAATCATCCAAAGCAAGTAAAAAAAGAGCCTTAATTTAGGTAAAATTTAGAGTTTATTTCTAAAGGTAAAAGTGCTAGATGAAGTATTAGAGTGCAATTTAGAAACAAAGCTTCATCCAATCATAAATTTTGATAGGAAATTTCAAATACAAAGTGTCCTAATATTTTAGAAATTCAATTTCATTATCTACAACTTGAAATCACTAAATATCCCTAAATAAAAAGTTGAAATTAAAAATTTAGAGTAGTTGTCTTTGTGTAAATATTCAAAGCAAACCTTTAATAGAAAACAAAAACACAAAGTTGAATCCAAAAACACTTAGGAAATCTTTATAGAATTTTGGAACTATATTACACTCAAAATAGAATAAAATCATAGAAAATAGATCAAGATGAGGTTTGGTATTAAAGAAAGATTAGATTTGGATGAAAATTGCAATTATCCATCCAATCCTTGTGAAAATAAAGCCTTGGCATTTAGAAATGATCTAATGCTAAAATCCAAAAAGTAGAAGTTGATTTGGACCAAGAAATCATTGGGAATTGATGAATGAAGTTTTTTAGAGCAACTTAGAATTGAAACTTCATTTGTTTATAATTTTTTAAGAAAAGGCTAATTGAAGGGTTTTTTTTAACCATTCTAGAATGGGAGCACAATGCTTTCTTTTGACATGGTCGGGTATGCTAAAATTTCAGTACTTCAATCACATGGCACATGTTTCATGTAAAAAATGTAAATTGTTTTTTATTCATAATTTGGATATGCTTTCTTCATTGCATTCCACAAACCAATTTCTCTAAAGCTTAAACATGTATTTCAATTTTTGCATTCTATGAAACTCTTTTAAAACTATATACATACAGAATCTTCATATTCCTTATCATTTACTCTATAAGCCTCCTAAAGATGGGATGTCTTTCAACAAATATGAAGACATTGACTTGAATTTCTTGCATCCCATTAAGAACATGCAAGCTACATTGAAAGTGAAGTTCTTGCATCCCATTAAGAACATGCAAGCTACATTGAAAGTGAAGTTCTTGCTTCCTCAACAACACTTCCCTACAATACAACACTTCCCCTACAAGACTAATGCCTACTTTACTTGTATTTTTCAATTGCCTCATCCACTTTTGAGCTCTGAATCTAGTTGCATGTTGGCAGCTCATTTTCTACCGAGGTTCACTCCCTTCTTCAAAATGCTCTACGATGGTCAAATACATATGTTAGACATTCAGTACACACAAAGCAACTAACATCATTCCCGTCCAAAAATTCAATCATTTAGAAATTTTAATTCGTTGTATAGTATGGAGCTATTCACAATTATTTAAATGCTGACACTTCACATTCTCACAAGAAGTAAGAAGGCTATGGTTGTAAAATAACAATTCTTACAAAACGATACCAAATTGTCTTCATTTTTTTCCACTAATCATACATTACTTGCATACTTAGCAACTCATCGAGAGGTAAGGCATCTACCTTTTTATATAGCAATACAAAAAACATAATGCGGTCCTGTACTTCATTTCCCAGAAGCATTTCCAAGGGAATCAAATCACAAAAAGTTTACATATGCACTTCATAACTTTAAACCATTGAGGCTTCCCTCTTGAACCACTTCCAATGCCAATCAATATGCATATAAGAAATCAGCTTGAATGAGTCTATAAAGTTTTATTTCACACACATCTTAAAACATACTATTGCATTGATGTTGACAGTGAAGACATTCTTGTTCAGATTCAACACACTTTCCAATATTAAAGTCAATTACAAATTTCAACTTCTGGATTCTTGTGCTTGTAAAATTATGTTACACTTCCATATTTCCAAATTAATCCTTTTTTTACTTCAATTACATACCTTCACTTTTAAAACTCTCCAAAACAAAAATTTTACTTGAAATTGAACAGTTCGCTTCTTCTCTTGAAATAGAGGTGCTCACAATCTGTTAAAGCATCCAATTGCCATGCTTCTATACTTATATTGAACCTCACCTCCAATTCTAATTCAAGATTTACTTCTTTATTTGCCGCACCCACTGACATCATCTACTTAGTTAAAAAAAAAATTACACAACGACATTTTCAACAACAGTCTTTGCTCATCGACTTTTAAGCACGCGATCAACATCTTCAACCTCGTTTCATTAATCCAAAAATGTACAAATCAATCAATAAGAAAATTCTAACAATAAGTCCCCCAAGGGAATAGCATCAACCTTTTAAAGTGTCTATGGTGGAACCTGAATCACTACACAGATGACACTCAAAAATATATTTCATCCGAAAAATTATCATCACATACGTATTAAGTAAAACAGGAACAGAGAAGGTGGGTGGAAACATGTAAGAGTGGGAACAAACGCAAAAATTAACTAATGGTGTACATTTGCATCGTAGCTCAGGTATGAGACAAAGAGTATGGGATGACAAAAAAGAGCCTGCAATGGTGGATGAGATATTGGAGGGGAAGGGCAAATTGAAATTGTTGTCAGAGGAACTCCGGAGTGCAATGCATGAATTCATCTTGGATAATGCTTCCCACATTTGAACTTGTGTGTCATCTATAATTTGTTTAATATGAAGGAGAAGAGAATGTCATTATGTCTTCATAGTATGGTCGATGTATGGTTTCTGTGATTAAAGTGACACCAATTTTCAAAAGTAGAAGGGAGAGTGTAGGTGGTAAAATTCTTGGAATTAGTTAAAAATGATATGGGTTTCTTGTTTTGAGGTCACTAAAGTTTTTTTCTTACACAATAGTTATTTCTTTAGCAAGGAATGTTAGTTGTTACTGGTGAAATGTAAGACGACAATTTTAAAATTAAGAAATTTAAGTTTCTTGAACATATTTACTAATTAAGGTGTTGTTGATCAACTACCATTTCCATAAATGAAATGAAATTTACTGGAGAAGCTATTGAATTAGTGGCTAAACAATGTTATGGTGATGAATTTATAAAATGTATGGAATGAGTTATTTGAAGAAAGTAAAGATTCTTTTGCACTGTTGAAAATGTTAAAGAATAAAGATCAAAAATATTAGAAATGAATATTGAAGTGTTTACTCAATGGAAATGGTTGTACAAAATGACTTGGATGTTGGAATTTTTCTTTATAAAGGAGTTGTGAATAAGGTGAGAAATGTGATTGAAGGAACAGGAGACAAGAAGAGGATCATGATTTGAATGATTTTGTTTGTAATTTTATATGGAACAATTTGGTAGGACATATTCAAGTGTCCAGTTCTATGGATCCTTATTTTAATTAGTTCAATTTAGATAATTCTCTTGTCATGTTAATGAAATTAGGCTTCTTGTAAATGTTTTCCCCTGAATGTACATATAAGGTGAAGCTAAACCATAGTAAGAAGTGGTTCTCTACTGCATTATCAAGGTGTATAAGTTACTGAAAAGCATTTATGATTTGTATTTGAGAAGATGACTTATTATTCTTAAGGGAATGGAAATAATGATGCTAATTATTGTTTGTCCTTGCTATATGTCAAATGAAAATTGGAATTAATAGGGTTTAGTGGTGAAGACATAGAAAAAAAAGGTAGAGTGTACGAGTGAGTGGTACGGGTCTTGGAAACTAATTCATAGCATATTGTATAATGGAATGAATAGGATGAGCAATAGTGCATTTGAAAAGGGTATGGTATCTTATGAATATGAGGTGAAGCAATTTTTAAGTTGTCCTGGCACATATATTACAAAGAAAGCCTCATTTGTGCAGGCATTAAATGTCAGAAAGATCGAACTCTTCATTGGAAAAATCAAAACATAACTTTTGTAATTAAAATGCAAGCAATGTAGTAGGAAGTTTAGGGAAGTCAAGTAAATGAGAGAAGGGCATGGTTAGTTATTAGAAATCATGTGTCCACATGAAGTAGTGGTTATTCCATGTTCCTAAAATTTATTTCATGGTAATTGAAAGAAATGAAATGAAATTGATGCTCAGTATATTTAAATACATATGCAATTAATTTTTTTGTATATATTAGTCTTAGAAGACGTGTGTATAGAAGAAGGAAAAACTCTTTCAAGGAAAGAGTTTGTGAGAGTGTTATTTGAAAGAGATAGTTTTTTGTTTTGTTTTTTAATTTTATTTTCAAGCACGTAAAAGGAATGAAAATTGGAACTAGGAGGTTATCCTACAAATATCACATATTTATTTTGTTCCATGTGAATATGAAGACTGCTGGGAATAGAGGGAAGCATAGCATGTTCAGAGAGAGTGCAATATTTCAAGATTTGTAGAGTGAGTGTACTACTGATTTTAGAAATTCAATGCAGGAGGTATGAAGGCATTTGACAAAAGAAAACCAACGCAAGAGCAGATTTTAATAGAAGGCATCTACACAGAGGTGGCAAGAGAGGGACTCCTTATCTAGTATGCATGGAAGAAATTCGAGCATTTTCAAAATGGCTTCAGGAAGATATAGAGAAGGCTATATATGAAGGACAGGTGGTTCCAAAAGAAGTGTAGGACTCATCAAAATTGTCATCCTCACAAGCGAAGTGGTATAGGAGCATGTACTTATACATATATTACTTTTGAATTTGCAGTACAAGTACTTGTGATTCCGGAGTAGCGGTTGTCTTTTGACAACTATGTCGCTCCGGAAGGTGAGACCGCAATATAATGAATGAAGACCTTGAATACATAGGTCAAATAGAAGAGATTGTAGAGTTGGACTATGGGAGGCATTGCGTAGTGTTGTTAATTTGTGATTGGATTAAAGCTAATTATAGAGGACGAAATGCTTCAATTGAAAAGGATGAGTGGGGCTTCACCATGGCAAATTTCAGGTCATGAGTACCATTTGGATATGAGTCCTTTGCTTTTCCTATTCATTGTCACCAGGTGTTCTTTTCAAATGATGAGGGAGAGCTGGGGTGGAAAGTCGTCTTGTGGACGGAAGTGAGAGGATGGCGAGTTGACATTGAAACAGAAGAGTAGGAAGAGCTTCAATTATTTGCAATGGGGCAAGATGCAGATTACTCAGGTTTGCAGCCGGAACCTGAAGTAGTTGAAGATTTCAAAAATGCTAATCCAGGAGGAAGAGACATTGAATTGAATGCACTATTACAGGAAATAGTGCCGGAGAATCCTACAATGTTCGACAAGGGTGTTGGCGAGTCATCAAAAGATGAAGATTGAAGGAATTACAAGAGGTCACATAGGTGAATTTGATTTTAGTAGTGAAGGTACCCATGCAATACAAGAACAAAGTGAGAATGTTAGTACCTTCAGTGAATTGTTGTGTGGTACATGTGCAATTGAATATTAAGTGAGAGGAAGAAGTGCTTTTGACAAAATGAATTTTAAGAACATATTTGAATAGAAGTTACCATTTAATCAAAATACATTCATCTTCATTGCAAAGAAACAATAGGATAACAAGCCTCATGCATTGTTCATTTGTTTTTGTTATTAAAAATGATCAGAAATTATTTCATTGCAAGGGTAAGAGGATAGTGAAATTCATGTGTAAAAGCTTTGGGTTTGTACTCAGTGGTTGAAGACCTTAGTAATGCAAAGAGAAGGAACATTTCATTAGTAATAGAAAGTATGTAATTGTTTAATAGACCCAAATGACAGTTTACATGCATTGCAAGAAGGAAAATTATGTTGAAAGTACCATTCAACATTCTTATGGAGGTCATGACCAAAGAAAGAAAGTGGAATGACTTTGTTAAGTGAAATTAACATTAAGGAAAGTAGGTTAAAATTTAAATTACTTTGAAAATTGAACCAATTCAATTGCATGTGAAGAACTGAAAAGAAGCGGATATCCATTGTGGAAAAATAAGTTTTCAATGTAAAATGTAAGGCATATGAAGGTGTACAAAGTGTAGAATTAAGGAAGGGAAGTAGGATATCTTTTAAGCTAGCATGTGGATTTTATGGTGTAACAGATATATGGAAAAAATTGAGTTTGTCAGTGTGGTTTTTCAATTTATATGCATGTATAGGGAATAAATTAGAAATAAAAAAAGAGTGAGAGAAGTTGTAGCAATAGTGGAAAATGGTAGAGCTTAGACTTAGAATAATACACTGACATGTGAGGGGTGTTGAAATGTCTGTACATGATAACCAACAAATATGAAGAGCAATTAATGAAGAATTCATATGCTTTCTTCATGCTGACGCTAAACAAAGAAAGCATTGACTTGTAAACCTTTGAGAATGTAATGAAGGACTTAGCCTGAAACAATGGAAGTGTGATTTATAGAAGAGTGTTGGATAGGCTTAATAGTTTTTGAAGTTGATGAGTGACAAGTTATTTGGGTTGTAGAAAATGTAGAAGAATACCATAATTCGAATGTTGTTGATGTACATGCAATCTTAGGCAGCAAATAGGATGAAGGCATGTCATATTTTGTTGTAGTAGTTATTGTTGCTATTTATCAAAGTAATTCATTGTGTGAGGGAACCTGCTCCATATTAATAAGGTGTTTTCTGGGAAGAAAATCAAATGGATTGTATATTGAGTTTACAAGCCTTTGTTGCTAATTATTAATGTATGTTTATGGGGTGGGGTTCTCTTTGTTTTGTACAAAAATGAAGATCTTAGATGGAGTCCACAATGGCTGAGAAGACAGAAGAGCCTCCAATGCAATTGATAGTGGTGGAATGAATTAAAGGAAAGGTATTTCTACATTTCAATTTAAATGTTTTGAGGTTAGCGGTACTCAAATCTGGTTATTAGAGTTTTGTAAGTTTCAGAAAGAATGTACTAGTAGTGCATTTGAGTAGGAAAAGGAAACATCATTGTGTTCGGAGGTACTGAAGCGAACCTAAACCAATGTTTTTAAGTACAGTACTTGAAGGACATGTTAGGTGTGAGCCTGTGTTGTGGTATAGAGAAAAGTAGTCCTTCAAATTGATTTCGGTAGATTTCAGTAGGTATTCTAGAGAGAAACCAAATGGACTGAATTGTAGAAGTTAAAAAATTGTAAATTCTTGCATCATTGACAACTTTTAGGAGGTAACTATCATTGCATGTTGCAATGCTACGTTGACACAATGAATTCAATCATTTTGTGTACAATTTTGTAAGTACTGGACTCCATGCTTGTTAAGAATTTTGATGCAATGTTAGGTAGTTTTTTGTATGCAACATGTATGAACATGTAATTAATGTGAGTGTGACTTGTTTCACTTACCTTTGTTGTTTATAAGCAACAATAAATCCCTCAATATCATTGATGTAGTCCTCGATTTTTTTGTATGAACATGTAATTAATGTGTAAATGCTTGGCAAGTAAGAAATGTATGATGATTTGCAATTTTCATTAATTAATTCTTATGACACACATGTTTTGTAGATTTCAAATTGCAATCGGAAACTGCCCTACATGGGAATGACTTGAGTGTTGTAGTGCTACATTATTTTATTTTCATGAAGACAATATCATGCAAGAACTGAGAGTGAGCTTCATTTTGACAAAGGAAGTTACATAATGAATACTTGAATAACAAACAATTGCACTACCAGAATGAACACAATCTTTTAAGTTTTTTTTACCAAAATTAACCAAAAAATTGTAGAGTTTCACAAAATGGTCAAGTCAGTACCCAAGGCAACAAAAAGTTGTTATTGTTTTGTCGATCTGGTCACTCAATTTCTAATAGTGTTGGAGGTTTAGAGTTTTGACTCATATTGGATGGAACCAATCCAATACTTTTAAATTTCATAGTTTACATTGGTTTTAGTTGAAATTTGAATCATTTAGAATTCATCAATAGATAAGACTTATCTATTTCTTGGAAGCCAATTGGATGATGCTTAAATACCCAACTTAGGAATCCAAGATCAAACCACAAAAACTTGGTTGTACCTACTTTATTTCAAGGATAGAGATAAAACTGACTCTACACTACTAGAAAATTTCGTATATTTGTTGTTTTGGTCGCGTTGATCCGGTCAAAATCTGACATAAATCTGTTGGTTCAACAGATTTCTGTCAGATTTTGACCAGATCAACACAACCAAAACAACAAAAAAATGAAAATTTCTAGTAGTGCTAACACCCTTCTACATCAAAGTTTGGAGATACATCAATATTGGAGAAGAACTTTGATAGCATTTATCAAAATTCAATGAAGGATCAAAATGTATATATCTTTACTCCTCTTCTAGAATGATAGCATCCATATTCATTGGTTGTATGATCCTATAGTGTGCAATGTCTTGTGGACTATGAGACCACAACCAACTAAAGGAATGAGTAGCATTTTTATGGCAACATAATGTTTTCAATTATCCATTTATGAATGAAATTTTAATTTCTTTCCATTGAAATTTTTACATATGTAGTCAATGAATAGCTTTA
Source organism: Climacium dendroides (assembly GCA_950106755.1). NCBI lineage: Eukaryota > Viridiplantae > Streptophyta > Bryopsida > Hypnales > Climaciaceae > Climacium > Climacium dendroides. The sequence continues at coordinate 26,894,366 of OX467089.1, read as the reverse complement.
AGTCCCAACAATTTTTGTAACTTTTGACTACATGGTTAAAAAATTATTGTATAATTTGTAGTCTCTTTTGGAGCCTGAGTAGTACAAGTAGCTTAGAAAAAATCACCTTTTTAAAGAATAAAAATTTGAAATTGGTTTTTCAGATTTATATGCACATAGAAAGCTTTGAAAATTTTGATTTTGATTATTGAAATAAAAATTATAAGGAGTTTTAGTTTGTGGGCTATTATAGAATCTCTACTCTAAATAAACTTTGAAGTCTATTTTTCAATTCCATAACTACATTTCCTGCAATTTAGTATTGCAAATCATTCTCTACTTCTTTCTACTTATAATTTCTTTTAAACATGAAAATAAATAAAAATAAAAATTTTGTATATGCATTCTCAACCATGGTTGTCATACTGGACAAGTTACTATTCATTTCTTGTCCTGTAGGACGAGTTACTATTCATCAAATGTACCTCTCAAGTACATTTGATGAATAGTAACTCGTCCTACAGGACAAGAAATGAATAGTAACTTGTCCAGTATGACAACCATGTTCTCAACTTGTTTTTTCAACATAGTGTAGAGAGTTTCAAGTTATAGGATCTACAAATTTTTGAGTAAAAAAATTTTAAAGATGAAATCTAATCATATAGAAAAAGTTGAAAATACTTCTTTTTGAAATTCAAGCATCATAATCTTGCAATTGGTAGGGTTTCTTATCCTAAAAGTTTAGGAGGATTTACTCAAACAAATTAACTAAAGGATTATATTATTGGATTTTAAAATATATAAATATAGATGAAGATTTTAGCCTTGATTTGTTTTAACTTTGTTTTTCTAGAAATTAGAGTATTTTATTCAAAAAAGTAATTTTTTGGATTCATTTTTTAACTCAATTTCCATAATTTTTTAGAAATAAAGTTATACTTTTAATAATTTAGTTTTTCCTTCAATCTTGTTCCTACTTCTACTCAATGGTTTTTTAAAGAATGAAAATCATTTTTTTTTTAAATTCTTCAAAATTTCAACTCAATTCTTCAAGTTGAAAATTTTTAAATTCAATATGAGTAGTACAAATATTTTAAACCAAGAAGATTCAAAGTCTTACAAACAAGTCATACAAGGTACAAAAAAAACATTTTATTCACTTCAAATGCAAATATCTTGCAATCCACAAGGTCAAAGTTTTTGAAATTTCTTCTACACATTTTTATACTATTCCAATGCAAGATCCTATAATTAGATATACTAGCAAAAAAAATTATTTCTTTTGCATTTTGCAATAGAAATGGTAGTTTTGAATGGTTTTTGATGAAAAAAGGCCTTGGAACTTTAGGATTAACAAATTATTAGAGGATTTTTAATATGATATTTATATTAAAAATCATTGTAATTTCAATCTAGCAATGATTTTTAGTCAATTTATATTTTCTTTGGGATTGCCAAATTATCCTATATTATTGATTCAATCAATAATCTTCAAATTCCATTTATATAAGTACCAAATGCATTTTTCAAATTCTAAGTAAATTTCAAATATATAAAGGTTAAATTTTAATAATTTCAATGAAAGTAGATATATTATAGCACTTGCTTTTAGAAAAGAGGTTAAAAATTGAGACTGTAGGATTGCAAACCTTGAGATCTATTAACTTTTGAAATGTAATTGCATTCTACTTTAAAAATTTATAGAAGTATAGAGTACTTCACATATTGCAACTTCTTTTGACAATAGCCCAAAAAATCCTTTTGGTTTCACCTCAAAACAATCTTACCCGGTGGGTGCACTCAATTCTACTACAACAAACCATGTGTGAACAAGTGATTTCTAATAAACTATAATTTTAACTTCAAATTTTGAGCATTGTTTACTAATGACTATAGGATTCTACCCCCCAAAATTTCAAACTCAAATAAAATATGGAATGATTTCTAGAAGAGGTTAAAAATGCACTAAAATGGCATATTTTTTTAACTCAAATATTTGAGAGAACACATTTAAATGACTATTGCATCAATATTCAACTTAAAATGAACTTTCAATAGAGAGTTATTTTTAGGAATTTTTTGTTCATTTTTTAAACAATTTTTTCTTATATAATATAGGGATGTGAAAGTTATTTTTCAATTCTACAGTGTATCTTTTTACTTCAAAAATTTGTAACTAATTATTATCAACAAATAAAAATATCAATAATTCAAAACATAAACTTTCAAAGTAGAAAAATCTATTCATATCTTTTTCATTTAATTTTATTTAAAATTCAAAAAGTATATAGGGGGTCCAAAGTTTTGTTTGCGTGCTAATATATAAAAAAAGGAGTGTACCCCTGAGTAATCTTAGTCTACAAACTTCATCTTTGGGCGGTGTTTTTGAGAACATAGAGTGACTATATGCTCAAAACACTAACCACTATCTTATACAACTTGCTCATAATAGTGAGATTCCGTCCAATATGACAACCGTGATAAAAACTGCCTTTCTTAATGTCATGGAAAATTTGAATGTTGCTTGCAAAGGAAATCCAACCATGCATCCTTGATCTATATCTAAGAGTTACACAATGGAATCAAAATCTAAGAGTTACACAATGTTACTTGGAAGACCATGGCTTAAACATGCACAGACAAAACAAGATTGGGCAAAGGATACCATTATGTTGATATATAAGAAAAATAGAAAAAAAATTAGTACCAAAAAAATACCATGCTCTCTACCATTAGAAAGACCCATCCAATTAGAATGTTATAACTAGACAGGAGAATTGACAAACAAAGAAAAACAAGTTGTATACCATGCTATACCTTCCCTACAACCTATTGGCTACCTTGAACTCACATGACTCAAAGAGATGTTAAGTTACAATTGCCATACCACCAAAGTAGACAGGGTTGTCATAACGGGCGAACCGGACCGGACGGACGGTCTGGACGGCTTTAATTTTGAGAGTTTTACACCTTGACGATCCCGTCCACGCCCTGACCACGCCTTGACGATCCCGTCCACGCCTTGTCGGGCGAATCGGATGGACGGACAAACCAGATGTCCGTCCACTATGAAAACCCTGAAAGTAGAATTATTGCCAAAAAAAGGTATTCCAAATCCAAAAAGGGAAAAGAGGAAGAAGCAAGAACCACCTAATAAGAAAATCAAAGAATTAAATGAATATCCAACCATGGTTGTTATACTGGACAAGTTACTATTCATTTTTTTGTCCTGTAGGACGAATTACTAGTCATCAAATGTACCTCTCAAGTACATTTGATGAATAGTAACTCGTCCTACAGGACGAAAAATGAATAGTAACTCGTCCTACAGGACGAAAAATGAATAGTAACTTGTCCAATATGACAACCATGTCATAAATACTATAAAACTAAGTCAATCTTTGAACTCTTTGGGTTCCTTTGCTAAATTTACGGTGGAATCAAGTACCTCACCTTGAATAATATTCTCAAACCTCCGTAGCAACTCTCAATTATTATTTGATTTCAAGAATCTATTAATAACAACCGATATAACATTCAATAGCTTATATAGAGTCTACCTTTTCTTTCTTAAATCTTCATCCACAAAGTTCATCCAAAGCATATCATGAAGAATTCAATTTAGCTACAATACCAATATATTGACACACCATTTATGGTGATAGAACATACTCACCATTCTCCTATTTGATACCATATGTTTCCATAGCTACTCATAGGATTTGGAATATTTCATTTCATTTCTCCAATGAAATTATTTAATGTATTCCACATCATTTTGTTGAGGTGAAATGATATAATGTAAAATATTCCACATCATTTTGTTGAGGTGAAATGATATAATGTAAAATATTCCACATCATTTTGTTGAGGTGAAATGATATAATATAAAATATTCCACATCATTCTATTGAGGAAGGATAGTAGATTCACATACTACTTAATGTTATGCAAAAGTTGCCAAAAAAAAAAAAAAAAAAAAAAGAGAAAAAAAGAAAAAAGAAAGAGCTGTCATGCACAGTAGCTACAAAGAGTGTCCCACTGTCACTCACCAGCATCGTGACTGAGTATCATCCATACACCCTGAGTTTATGACCTAGTATCATCCACACACCCTGAGTTTATGACCTAGTATCATCCATACACACGATGTTCTCACGTGTGTCCATGCTCCCTAACTGCCGTAACTCAGGTTCTGAGATCGACAAGACCGTAAGTCCGTAACTCTTGCAGCACTCCCAGCTAGATTGCTTGCAGCAGCACACGTCGGTGGACAGTACCACAGTATCGCAGTAGCCAACTTCGTTAGCTGGTACTATACCCTCCCACGCTGCCTGGTCCACAGTTTCTGACAAGTCTGATCCATGATCAGACTCCTCATGTGTAAATCCAGGGCTCTGACGACCACCTGGTCATACAGGTAGCCTTGGATTCCAGCCTCGCCTGGTGCCATGAGGTCCATTACCAGTCCAAGGACGGAGATGATAGCAAGAAAGCCTGATCAAGAAGTATTATAAGTGCTTCAGGAGTACGTATAACGTCGACCACGACGATGCAGTCCTGGTCCACATGAGATGAAGCTCGTTGCCTGCCAGTGATGGTGATGTCTGATGATAGCTGGGAGTACGTAGCTGGCAGTGTACGTTTGGTTTGCAGGCTAGGGGAAAGATGGAAAGGACGCCTTAATTCTTGCGTAGGGGTCGTGACCAGTCGGTGTTGTCTCGTCGATCACTAGCTCGTCCTGATGGGGACGGACTAGCTACAGTAGGACATGGTTGTGGAGACCGGCAGTTATGTGGATGACGGAATCGAAGGAAATCAATCAGGAAGACGACGTCGTAGTACTTGTATTGTGTAATGGACAAAGTGGACTCTTTAGAGGCAGCTAGAGGACGTCGCCCACAACACTCGCTAATTCATAAAAATGGCAGATTTCTGTGAAATTGCCGCTGTTTCATTCCCTCGACATTCATATTCTGAGAACTGAGATATGTACCAGTAGTAGTTTCGAGAGCCTTTTGCTTGCTCTTGAAAGTCGTAGTTTGCAAAATGGGGACACTTGAAGGTCGTAGTTTGCTTTAGCGTTGTGAAACTTGGAATATAACTTAACGAATACTACCATCGCTGTCTCAAAATCACTGTCAAGACTTTCCATGCATCATGATCTGATTCCAGCTTCGAGCTCATGGACGTACCCGAAGGATTGAATTGGAAGAGTTGGGTAGAGTTGTAGGAGGGAGCACTATTCATGTGGAGCTGATCGAGGGAGGATGAAGAACTTACTGGAGTCGATGTTCTCGGATCCCGTGGCATCTGCTTCACCGAGAAAGAAGCTGCGTCGGTTTGAAGGAGAAAGCGAATATCCCTTGCCGCAAGAGAAGAGGACTACGAGGGTTACGAAGGATGTCGGGTCGAGAATGAAGCGAGTATCATCAACAGGAAGCTCCAAGCTGCTGGTGCCAAATGCAACTTCTAGCAGGTGGTCGAATGCTAAGAAAACCACGAGTACGCCGCCTCCGAAGCGAACGTTACGTGGATCCACTTCGTTCTCGGGCACCAGCTCTGGTCCTCGTTGCAGTAGCGAATTCGCCAGGCATGGATCTGTTCCAGTAACAATATCCTCCTGTCGGCGCCGCATTCTTGCGCCCCACAACATCGAACTGGATGATGGCCCCGCAATGGGCTGCCAGCAGATCGATCATAATGTGCAGGTGGGAACTCGAGATCTAATATTCGCAATTACCGCCTGAAATTTATTAACAATTTCGCAATGGTTTAGAACGATATATATGCAACTATTTGAGATCGCTATAGGTTTTGCAACATTTTAGGCATAGATATGCATTGGTTCCATGCCCTAGACCTTTGTCAAAAATTTGCAGCATTTTTGCAATGCTTTGCAGCAGTAGACTATGAGATTAAAGCAAGGTACGGAACCGCTACAATACCATTGCAAAAAAATTGATGAATGTTGCAAACGCTTCTTCCTGTTGTAGCTCATATATCATAACATTGTACAAACCCACAAGTTTTATGTTGTGTGCTTATTCTATGTGAAAAGAGCTTATAGTTACAATTGTATCCTGGCTCGCTCTGTTTCGGAGGCATTGGTGCCCATGCGCATTGGTGACATGGGAAGGCCATGGATCCAAATTTTGTAAACCTGGTTAATCCTTGTGGAGGTTTATCCCATGAAACCTTGTCTATGAGAATTGGCTTGAAAACGGCTTTTTCCGAGATTAGTTGCTGAGTGAGGGATGGTTGCACAATTTGTGTTTAGGTTATCATTCGAGCGCGGCCAGTGAGTGACGCCGAGAATGCGCAGCAAGGGCAATCCGCGAGGTGCGTTTTACAAGAGAATGCGATCACGGTCGCCTGGCTCGGGCAACCGAAGACGAGGTTCACGTTCGACCATGTGGCTGATGAATTCGTCACGCAGGTGAGGAATACCGCCATAGCCATGCAATTGAATCACCCGCCTGAAAGCTTGGAATAACGTTGTTGGCATTCACTTGCTTTCCGACTTGCATGAAATTGAAAGGGCAGATCGAATGTGCAGGAAGAGTTGTTTCACGTAGCAGGACTGCCAATGGTGGATAATTGTATGGCGGGTTACAACAGTTGCATGTTTGCATATGGCCAGGTATGATTTGATTTTCTCTCTCACCAATTCGCAGAGGCAACTTTGGATATAGCGTAGCTTAAACGTGCTTTGGTGGTCATATATACAGACTGGCAGTGGCAAAACGCATACAATGCTGGGCGATCTTGGAGATTATGAGAATCGAGGCATGACGCCACGCGTTTTCGAGTACCTCTTTTCGAAGATTCGAAAGGTGAGAACACAATTGCATTTTGGAAATAGTACTGCTGATACTTCACTGATGGAACGAAAGAAAGTACTGTAATCTGCAACCCTGAGCCCTAAAACCCTGAGCCCTAAACCCTGACCCTTGCGGTGCCTGCAGGAAGGAGAAGTGCAGAGACAAAGGAAGCTGAAACACAAGTGCCGGTGCTCATTCTTGGAGATTTACAATGAGCAAATTTTCGACTTGCTGGAGCCATCCTCCAGCAATTTGCAGATGCGGGAGGATGGGAAGAAGGGCGTGTTCGTGGAAGGTTTATTGGAAGTTGAAGTGCAAACTGTTGAGGAGGTCTTGCATCTTCTTCTTCGGGTAAACACACACAATGCGTCCACAATGCAAACGTCTAATTCTCTTACAAGAGCTTTTGAAATTAAGTTTTGGTGTTTGAGGGTGCAGGGCGCGACAAATAGGAAAGTGGCTGCCACTCATATGAATAGGGAAAGCAGTCGGTCACACAGTGTTTTAACTTGTGTCATTGAAAGTCAGGTTTGCATTACTCTCTAGCCATGGTTGCCATTTCTGCTTCTTCTGGATCTGGGAAAATATAACATTTAACGAGTTTAGGTTATCTGATGCTTGGTAATGGAAGTGCTCTTCTTGTGCTTTATAGAAAGCTGCTATTTGTTATTTGAATAGAGCCACAGTCTGAGGAGGGTAAATGTTTTTGGGCAGTGGGAGTATAACTCTATGATGAATTTTCGATTTGGGCGACTAAACCTCGTCGACTTGGCTGGCTCAGAAAGGTATGGAAGAAAGAGTAATAATAAAAAGTCTTTTTTGTAATCGTCTCACACGCCTGCATTTGCCTGCTATTTTTAATAATGTAGAGGATACTATTTGCGTCTCTTCGAGTGTGATTTTGAGAGATCACAGTAGAGCTGTGGAGAGATCAAATTTTCACCACTACTTATGAATATCATGTGGAACATTTAGTCAATTCATGCTTACACCGCTTGCTAATAAGTCCAACCAATTCTAGGAATTGATGGGTTCTTGAAAAAACTGGAGACAGTTTAGGGGGGTCCCTAACGTTTTATTTTGATTTTCGAAGGTCATGTGTAACTGATGAATGACAATATTTCTCTGCAACAGGCAAAAAGACACTGGTGTTGATGAGGAGCGTTTGCGAGAAGCGGCAAGTATCAACAAGTCTTTGTCTACCCTTGGGTATTAAGCTCTACCTCAATTACAAGCTCTGTTTTTAAGGCTCCGCAATCTCACAAATATAATACATTTGCAATTAATATCTTCGCATATTTGGCAGGCTGGTCATAATGGTTTTGGTAGACATCTCAAATGGGAAACACCGGCATGTCCCTTATCGAGATTCTAAGCTCACGTTCCTCCTTCAGGTCATTTCCTTCAAAAACCTTTTCCTTTGCGAATCCATCTTCAAATGTGGGTACCAGAACTTTGATACTCATTGGACTCAACTGAGGATATAATTTGCGTTACTTGTAGCATTTTAAAATATGTAGGAGTGCGATTTATGGGAGATCATTGTGGAGCTGTGGAGATCACTTCGGGCACAAACTTGAGACAAACTCCCTTGTGATCAAATTCTTATCACTATGTATGAGTTTCTTATGCAAAATCACTCAGAAACGGAAGGTTGTAAACCACTATTGAAGGAAAATTACACAACCCCATTTGCAGTCAAAGATCTGAGGCCACGGACACTAGCCAAGTCATGCTTACACCCACTTGCTATTTGAAGGCCAACCAAGAGTCAGTATGAATAAATTAGTTGCTGTTGATCAGGGCCCTAACAGTTTAGGTGTTCACTACATTACCATAACTTGACACAAATTGACTTCCACTATGTCTGAAAACTAACCTAAGTGGGTGGCGCTTTCCAGGATTCCCTTGGAGGCAACTCGAAAACTACAATTATTGCTAATATCAGTCCTTCCAGTTGGTATTACCTCCAACCAGCCTAATCGACACCCCCCCCACTCGCCTTTTTTTAGTAATTAAATAACTTGGGCCTGAGATAGTCCAGTGTCTTACAGATTTTTACACGTGCAGTGCATCATCGGAGACGCTCAGCACCCTGAAGTTTGCACAACGCGCGAAATTCATCCAAAATAATGTGAGTCGTCTATCCCTTACCAGGAGTATCTCCTCCTCCTTCCTCGGCAGTAATTGGCCAGGTCCAAATTTCCCTTTAATAATATCTTATAATGTCGTTAATGTGATCAGGCTGTAGTCAACGAAGAAGCCTCTGGAGACGTGAAAGGCTTGCAACAGCAAATTCAACAGCTGAAGGTGAGTAATTAACATTTCTCTTTTCATTCTGTAATATGAGCTATCTTCCTCATTGCTGCTGTGTTAACCCAACTCATTTTTTGATTAAATTTAAACCTTTGAACCAGAATGAATTAGCGCATGTTCGGAGGCAGAGTATTGGTAAAGCTGCACCGACCCCGACAGCTTTAAATCTCAAGGTAATACACTTCGTAGTTGATTTTTATAATCTTTTTGAATGGAACCCAGATTGGCTCTCATTCCAGTTCTTTTATTGGACGTGTTTTGGGGGGAGATGAATTTGACTTTCTCTATCCTTGGGGGAGCCAGATGGAAGCCCTGTTGTTAGGCGTTCTGCGAAGAGAAAAGTTTCTGGTGAAATCCTCAGCTGCCGAAATTGAGCATCTGGCACTCTTGGTGAGTACCACTGAAACTTTTGCTAGAAGACAAATAAGTGGTTGGTTTTCTTCTTTTCGTTTCTATTGTGTAAGTGCCGAGCAATTAAGGTAGAGAAGACTAGTTGTCTCTTTTCTAAGAAGTTCAACATATGCAGGAGTTTGATTTGGGGAGTTCAGTATAGAGCTATGGAGAATTTACTATGAGTACAAGAGATAAATGAGTTTAGATCATATTTATTATCACGAAATATGAATTTCATATCAATTTCTTAGTGGAAGGCTGTAGAACACTTTCAAAGGGACAGTAGACAACCCCATTTCCATTCAAAGATTAGAGGCCCATAGATAATTGGAGACCAACCAGGTGTATGAGTAGACTCGTTTGCTGTTGGTAAAAAGGATTAATATAGGATTCGGGATCAGGTCTCCAATGGATTTAGCATCCTCTATTAGTGGCTTATAACAACCCTGACTTTGAGCTCTTTGTAACAGTTGAAGCAGCGGCAGGACGAAACATACTTTCACAAGTCGATAGTACAATCACAAGAACCGAAAATTCGGTCTGAGCCTTGTGATGCAGAAGAGAGTTCAGAATTAGAGCTGATGTGCAATAATCTTGATCAAGAAAAGCTGGATGTGGAGAACGTTGATCTTCGTCGGTACTGAGGCAGATTCTGTTGTTTTCTTTATTTGATCACCCTTCTTTGAGTTTTTAGGGTTTGGGGTTTGGGGTTTGGGGTTTAGTGGCTTACAGAAGCAAGATATTTTCTTCACTCATTGATTGTGTGACAACAAGGAGTTACTCTTCATTTGGCAGGTGTCAGGAATATGATGGATTTGAAGAGAGGGAAACCATGGTGCAAGACATCTCAAACTTGCGAAACAAAGTACAGTTTTAATCACTGCAACCAGTTCCCAAATCACTCAACTTTTGCACATAATTTACCAGTTGCATACAGAGGCATGGGTGGTAATTTGTTTGATGTGTATTTGCAGCTTCTGGATATGTTGGATACAAACCTTTCCATGGACACCGCTGCAGCTCTTCTCCAGGTGTTCCAGCTTCTCCTACTGTCTTCAAAATTTTGTATTCTTGGAGTGCTTTGAGTAAATATTAGACTGTTAAAATGTTCATTCGCTGTTCTTTTTCCATTGAACTCACACAAATGGGTTTTTCAACAGCAACAAGAGGCATGGGCGGCCGAACTTGCTGTTGAGAGGCAAGCAACAGACCAACTTCGGAATGAGGTACGCCTTTCTCAAAAGTCAGGACTGTAACCAATAATGACTCCTGTTTCCAACAGCAACTGTTCAATTCATGCACTCGGTTGGACTTCAAATTACCAAGTGGTGACTTGGCTAAATGTCCCTGACCACTGATCTTTGAATGGAAACGTAATTGTCTATTGAACATCAATTTTGTTATATTGGCCGCAATTCAAAGCGATAGAATACTCTCTTTTATTACCGATACTACACTCAGCTAATTCTCAGATACATCAGTTGTGTTTGGATCTGCCAGGGTCCCATCTAAACTCTAAACCCTGACCCTCTCTTGTATTGCCCTGACTGGTTCAACGTATACTGTTTCGCATTGTGCACAGGTTGAAGCCTGCCAGAGAGACCTCTCAGAATGTCAAATGAAGCTTCAAACCAGTTTGGATTCCAATGAGAGAATTGCAAGGTATTGTGACTATTCCAGATGTTAAGTATACCTGACCATTGAGGTTGGAACTTTTCCTAGATCCTGGCTGATGATATCAATTGGCAGTGAGTTGGATGCATTGCGAATGGAGCTTGAGAGCTCACGTGACGAATGCAGTATGCATAAACGAGAGCTTGAAGCAATGCAGGTAACTATCAGTGTTTGTAAATACTCTCGACTTTAGAAGACCATAGTTATTTAATCCCCAAAATGTCAAACGGCCAATAGTTTCTACTTCCATTTCTATAGGAGTTGAAATAAACATTTAGGAAGCCTTCGAAGTAGCATAATGTACCAATAGAAAGAAGAAATCGTGCCCTAAATTTTGCAATTGTAAAAATTTCGGTATGTTTTGAGCTTCCAAAGTGAACTTTTCGAATTTTTGATCAAGCACTACCTGAGAAGTTTTGAGCTACTTTCTAATAAGTTTACATCCGCGGCTGAAGAAAGCATTGGAAGTTAACGGTTTGGAGACAAAGCAAGCGCAACACCAACAATTCGTCTTTGAGTTAAAGACACGGCTTGAGAAGGTACCAACTGTTCAAAGAATCCGTCCTTGAGTTTGTACTCTGACTAAAGTTAATTTCCATTACTTGTGATTAATTCATGTGATTTTCTATTGCAAACCAGAGCGAAGAGAAGGTTGCGCAAGAAAGGATCAATCGAAGCCAGACTGAGCTTCAGTTGCAAGAGGCAATGCAGGAGTCCGCCAACTTGCAGACAGAACTTCAGGTACCTGAAAAAACACGCACTTACATCTTAGTCTTTTGTGTCCTCTTCAAACACCAACATTAGTTAGTTAGTCCAACCCTTAGAGACAGTCAATTCTATTAAAATTAGCCGCATTACAAAAATTTAGCCAAATGGCTAGAAGAAAACTTCTTGGCAAATTTCATTAAAGGAGCCTTGGGGGGCAATTAGCCAGAAGTGTCGGATTTACTTCAAAATATGTCAAAATGAGCTAGAATGCTCCAAATCTAGCAAATTGCTACAAAACTATTGACAAATTGTACAATATTCAACGAAATGAATATTAGTAGTTAAAGACCATAATAATTTTGTTGATTTTGAAAAAGAATAACATCAATAGTTAGAAGCTACATTTAAAGGCGATTAATGCAGCCAGGTTTTCTAGAATACTTCTGGGTTTTTTCTGCTAGTATAACCTACAGTTTCATGAAATTCACCCTTTCACTCTTTTTTGTCAAATTGTTACAGTATATTGGTATCTCATAATCATCAAATTGTCGGTTCTAATTTCAGTGGACAAGAGAATCGTTGGAAGAAGCTGAAGCAGTGGTGGAAACGTTCCAGCGAATTGAACCAGTGCTAGAGATTGGAGATCCAGAAGCTGCGTACGAATTCTTCATGGTAGGGCAGTTGCAAGCAGAGATTATCGAAATGAATGCCAGGCTTGAAGAAGAGCGCAGGCACAGGAGAGAATTAGATAACCAAATCAAAGCTAATAACAGTACTTTACATGAATCATCTTGGGAAACCAATAATGATCATAAACAGAAGACCAAACCTTTCAAGGAGAAGAGAAAGGTCAGGCATCAGGATGCTATTCTGCAGTTACAACTGGAGCTGGAGTCTGTCGATGGTGGAGCATCCTTGCAGCCGATTAATAATACTCAGATTCAGCTCGATATGGAGACAATGGAAAATGATCTCGCAGAGGAGCGGCAACTTCGCACAGAAGCAAGAGCAACTAGTGGTCACCTTCGGCAGCAATTGGAGGAAGCAACACCAGCGAAGCTCATGGCTGAAAAGTCGGTGTTGAATTCAACAACAGACAGTGTACGGTGTTCACAACTTTTGGCGTTTAGTCTAGACACCGAAAATGCAGATTTGCAAGACCAGTTCCAGGAAACCCAAGCAGATTCAACCACATTGAAATCCACCATTGCAAATCTGCAAAGGGAGCTTCAGGAAAAGAATGCCGAGATCGCTGCCCTTGTTGCACAACTCCGTGTGAGGGACCGCCATGTCTTCAAGCTGGAGCGCCAGAGTGTGGAGCTTCGAGATACAATGCGGCGTCAAGGGGTAGCAGTCAAGGCACTCTACGAGAAGTTCCAAAAGCAGGAAAGCTTGCAATTGCAAGAGGAGAGGTCTTGTAGAGAGAACGCCACGCAATTGCAATCACGGGTGGAATTGCTACAGCAGGAGCTTGAGAAAATGAAACTCTTACAGGATGAAAAGACTCTGATTTACGAGGAGCTTCATTCCTTGAGAAGCTCTGCAGCCCAAAAAATCGAACAGCTGAGAAGCTTGGTGGAGGATTTGGAAAAGCACCGAGGTCAGCTGCAGCAGGAAGTGAAGCGAAAGCAGTTTGCAACTGAAACCTTGGAAAGACGTCTCCTTGCTGCCCAACAACACAAACTTCAGTGCCAAGAGGATCTGCGTCTTTGTAAGAAGAAGGCCGAAAAGCACAAGATGCGAGCGCAGGAGAAGCAGGTCGAAGTGGAGATTCTGGGGAAGTCTGTGGAGGAATTGGAAAACACAGTTTTTGCATTGGAGTCTCAGGTTCGTTGGAGAAGATTAAAGCTTTATCTCTCGTTTCTACTTCCAACTACAGTAATAAAATTAACGAAATAGGTTAATAGGTTTTAGGATGTAGGGTTTAGGGTTTAGAATATTGCTCCAATAAATCCAAGGAATTGATGATTTTGGCAAATAGCAGGTGGGGCTTTTGAAAAGAGAGGGAGATCGACAGTGCTTGGTGAGAAAAGACGTGGAAAGTGAGCTGCAAGTACTCAAACTTCAAAATACCGTCATACATGCCACTCTCACTGAAGCAAGCGATACAAGTGGTACAAATGGAGGTGGAGTGAAGAGGGAATCTAATGCAGAAAGGTTTGTTTTAAATTGAGCACCCTAATCCCTTGCCATTCCAGTAACTGTTACAAATGCAATGTGTATGCGACATGATCAATATGATTGTTTCTCGCGCCTCACATTATTTGTGGCATTTTGATCAGTTCAGGAAGCTCAAGGAAAGAGAGGTTGGGAAGCTGGAGCATTATCAAATGGGATCTGATGAAAATGATTCCTTTTCCTAGACTAAGAATATCCAGAACGAAAAGGAAAATGCCAAGAGATTAAGTATTGGATCAGCATTCAGATGCTTCAACATGAACCACCAAGTTCACTTCGAACTCGATGAGGAAGGAAAATCATATGAACGCCGCATCCTGGAGCTGGAAGGTGTTCAAAGGAAAGACTGGAAGACGCTGAGAGAATAGCTCGCGATGCCCTCCGTTGAAGCGTGGTGTCAAAGTGGACATGGCCAACAATTGAGGTGTGGGATTCACCCCTAAAGGACCAAAATGCTCAATTTCGGCCACCATGCTTTGGGGCTGGTCTTAACGTATAGTGACTTTCATTTGTACAATTTTTTCTCCACCAGCACATGCAGTGTTCTGCATTGATTTTAGTGAGACAAACTATTGACCCATATTCAAATATACTGATCACAGCATGATCAATCGAATTGGTGGGTTTACAGCCATGAACTCTCGGTCCTGTAGAAGTAACAGAAACCATGCGTTTTGAATGAACATTTAACTTCAATTTTTGTTTTTTATGCAGACTCCTTTAGAGGAACAATCCGTGAAGACGCTTCATTTCTCAGCTTAATGCTTTCATTGAGAGAGGTAAAACCCTTGAGCTCCTGATCTTCGTTTGTCAGACATATTGTAGTGTCCCATTCAAAATAGTCTAATACTGAAGTGTTGTACATATAATTGTTCTAGAAGTGCCTGAATTGTAAACTTAATTTGCTGCAGTTTATCGGAGTTGATTGATTAGCCAAAAGCAGGCCGAGCTGATCGACTGACACCCAAGCAGCCATGGAAATGCTCCGAGAACAGGACAAGGCACGCTTCGCTGAAAACAAAAAGTTCAAGGTACTCAGTTTCTTCTCGAGTGCTACACTGTCTCGAAGAGTTAACACCAAAAGCAATGTGAAATGTCGAATTAAGTTGTGCTTGGAGGATAACGTTGGCAGACATTTTTAAATTGGCCTGAGAAAATAATTAATGTTGACCTGAGAATCGAATGCAACCGAAAATCGAACAGAAAATCGAAGCTCCCTTGGAACAACAAATCAAACACTATTTGAAATCTAAGGTTAATATATGCAAACTACGCACAAAATTTGAACGTGCTGATTCAGGCATGTCACCTCTGAATATGTAGAACTTAACCACTAACGATGCCAGTCTCCTGAGGTCCTAGCATGATCGAAGGATACTATTTGCATCATTTGGAAGCATTTTAACATGTATAGGATTGTGATGCTAACATATGTAGAAGAAGATTTATAGAGGTAGAATGAGCACATTGGTATACAAGAGCCATTATGTCTGCTAAGGTAGATTGTTCATCACTACATATGAATTTCCTGTGCAATTTCAAAGTGGGCGGTTCTAGATCAGCAGATCAACAATCAAGGACAATTAGTCAAGTCATGCTTACACGGGGAATACAGTTGCAGGCGCAAACTGTGCTGGGTGCGCAAATCAAAAGGTGTCCCTATATTGGGTGTTGAGTAGGCTTTGGAATTCCAGGGCCACACAGGGCCACACATCCCTACACACCTGCACAGCACCCGCAGAAGACAACCTGTGCTTCTCCTAAGGTTCTAAAAGTGCACATGCTCTAAAATCGCCCACCTCCTCAAATGTACTCTGTTTGTACATGTTACCTTTTCATAGCTTTCAACAATGTACAAACAGTGTACATTTAAGGAGGTAGGCAATTATAGAGCCTTATGCCATTTCAACTTCAAAATTTCATAACTAATTTGACAAAGCTCAAAAAAACATGAAACAATTTGGGTTAGATGCCAATTCCTCTTGTCTTTCAAGGAAAATTTGCTGAAAAATATTTCAAATCCCCAAAATTCAGTTTCAGCTCTTAAATGGGTGATTTACGGACCTCCTACCTTATTGTGAAATTATCCAATAATTTCAGTGTAGGAGATGGGATCAGGTCCCTAACGATTTAAGTATCCTCTTTCTTATTGGCAGGATGAAATCACTCCACGCGCTGCGAATTTCGAATAACGAGCTGAGTGAGAAGGTGAGACGTTGGGAGCAAGCCAGTCACCATACGTGTCCGTGAAGAATTGGCCAAATATCTTATTGCGCAAGGCAGGCAACCTCAGTAGAATATTGAAGAGGAACAGTCCGCGTCTTGTCCTCACCAAAAGCATACACCTCTTGAAAGAAATGTACTTTTTTTTTGCACACTGCCTGGTGCTATGAGAAAACAAAATGTACCTCTGCATTAGAGGACACTTTTAGAGCCTGAGCGTGTCATGGACCTCACCAAAAGCGTCCTCTTGAAATGTGCACTTTTAGTACACAGCTGCTGCAATGAGAAAGCAAAATGTACCACTGCATTAGAGGACACTTCTGGAGCATGAACCTCCCACCTTATTAGAGAGTTTTGAGTGTAAGTTTACCTGTAGAATTAATTCATCGAGTTCCCTGATTGTGGGGTATACAGTGTTTTTTCTAGAAACTGGACAGGTGACGTCTTTTCAGTTTTCCCTGGACTGGAGGATTCCCTCTGCAGAAAATAGAAGGTGCTCTCCATGTTGCTTCCCAAAATCCTCTTCGATCTGCGGTTCTCTTGGTTTTTGGAGTTCCTTTCAATTGAAGCAAAGTATTTTTGCGAGCCATTCCTGCACACATCGTTTCTCTACACGATAGGTGGCGAATCCCGATGCCAGTCATTTTTTTCCTGAGATTCGCTGGTCGCTTGTTGCTTATCACATGTATATGAAGTATTAGTAAGGTTTGCGCACCTACAATCGTCACTTGTTACAAGTGAGCGTAGTCATTGCTGTTATGAAACATTTTTTTATTGGATTCTTTTGGCAATTGAAAGAGGATTTCAATGTACTTTAGTATGCATTATTTAGAAATTGTATGAAAAAGTTATGAATTTTTTAAGTATTGTCTCTAGATTTACCAAAAATCAACACTAGACCCTCATAAGCTCATATTTTGTCTATGTAATGAGTATCTAGTTTTTTGAGACCCCTTTGGTCCAAATATAGGTGTTGCATTGGGGGCAATGTTGATTATGGGTATACATGTCTTACTACATATTAAAATGAGCCTTTGCAAAATTTGCAACTTCACTCAACTCATTGCAACAAAAGTTCAAAAGTTCAAGTTATTGGGGGTAGAACCCAAGATTCTTTATCCAAAATATGGATGAAAAGGTGACATGTCAATCAAAATATGGATGAAAAGGTGACTACAAATGTAATATGGATGACATCGTGACAAAAGTTTTTGATATTATCTATTACTATAATAGAATTGCATTGAATTGTCACAACTTGGTGTCACTTTTTCATCCTTACATATTTTCATCCAAATTTTGGAAGAACTTTTGAATTTTAATCTAGTTTTGGCAAACATAAGAAAAGTTGATGTTTATACTAAATTTATACTCCCTCCATCCCGTAATGATCTTCTTGATTGCTTCTTGGGAGAGCAAAACAACTATGAGTTGTAGATCCCCTCCATCTATGCAATCATCAATCAAAAGACAAATGAAATGATTGGAGAGATTAATCAACATTGTTTGTTCTTATTTTTTGCATTTTTTTGAGTATTTCCCAATCAAAAAAGATGAAAATTTGGGAGGTAATAGAGATCCAAACATAGTCTTGGGCACGTACTAAATGCTCATAAAATGAAAACCTCACGCTCAACAATTAGATGTCTAGTGGTGTTCTTTGAAAATGCCCCAAAAATTCCACTTTTCAATACTCCCAAAATTGGTCTTTTAAATGTTATTTTTAGCCTTAATCCGGAATATTTTGTGCAAGAAGAAGATCATTTTGGGACGGAGGTAGTGTTATACAAAAGGGTTGTTTTCATATTTTGCAACAATTGTATTCCTAGTTAGAAGAAATTTCTTACTCTAATGACTCCCTTTAGAGAACTTTGGTTTTGCACGATGACAAACATACCATAGTAGCCACATTGATATATAGGGACACAACAAGAGACAAGGGAAAACATGTACATGACGAATCATAGGAATGTTCGTCGTGCACAAGGTTTTCATCGTGAATGTTGGATGAAATAATTGCATGATATTTTTTCAAGATGAAAACTTGACGGATTTTGTACATGACATGAGTCATGATAAAGGATGTGACACTACGTACTTAATATAATAGATGATCCAAAAATATGCTATGTGCACATAAATGGTCAACTACTTGGGCAGTGAATGGAATTCAACAACCTAAGACCAATGTGTGTTTAGAGTTTTTATACCAATGGTTATGTGGCCTTTCTTTCATGAAAATTCTTAATTCCCTGGTTCCTTCATTTTGGGGTTTTTGAATTGAAGGAAGACAATTTTTGAGTATTTAATTTTTGTGTGCACTTTTTGTATGTGTTGGCTCTGCATGACAGATGAAATGAGTTTTTGGAAACATTGTGGCAGTGTTGTGCAAGGCCATGATTACAGTCTGACATTTTTAAACACATTTACCCTCTTCTTCTTTTTTTTCTTTTTTTCTATAGGCTTGAAGCTACTCCATTTCTTTTCGAGGTAATTGGGTATTATTAAATTGCCTAGAAAAACACTGCCGAAGACCATGTTTATGAATGACCGTTTTACTGTGGGCAGCAGAACTGCTGGACAGCAATAGGAACAAAGCTGATGATTCATTGTCAGTGGCTTTGAAAGCTTGAAAGCAAATGAAGACTGGCCTGCAGTCTACGCAACTAACTTACAGCTTGAAGAATTCAAACTAAGGTACAACATTCATGTATACTCAGGTAACAGGCCCAGAAATTGCCCACCTAAGAGCTGAAACTGAATTTTGGGGAGGGGAAGCTTCTTGAAATAATTTTCAGTAAATTTTCCTTGAAAGACAAGTGGCATCGGCATCTAACCCAAGTCGTTTCATCTTTTTTGGAGCTTTGTGGAATTGGTTATAAAATTTTGAAGTTGAAATGGCATAGGGCTCTAAAATCGCCCACCTCCCAAAATGTACATTGTTTGTACATTGATGAAGGCTATGAAAAAACAACATGTACAAATAGTGTACATTTGAGGATGTGGGCGGTTTTAGAGCCTATGCAATTTTAGAGCTTGTAACCTTAGTATGCCTTGTGCCGTTGCTATAGTTGAAAGAAAATAATAATAACAATTAATTTTTTTACTCATAAAAACTTTGAAATTCAATATCTTTTCTGTCGTAGATCCAAACATCATGAAACAAAGCATGTACCCCCTTCCTTGCAAAGAGCTTTCCGACGGTATCAAACACATGCCTAGGGATGCATTGTAACAAACAAACTAACTAACTAACTAATTTTAAGGTATGGATTCATGCAATGAGACACTTTATATCTAATTCAACTTGCTAACCATGGCTTACCATAGGTTGATATGAGGTTTGACGAAAAATAATACTAAAAAATAAAGTCAATTTTTTGGGGAAATTGACCCTTGGAGGATGGATTTTGGTAACTATGGAAATCATTCATTTTGGAATCATGTGAATCATTGGCTTTAAAAAATCCAAAAGTACACATTAGAAGTCAAATTATTATAGAAGACCTCCCCTTTTCACACAAAAATTGAAAGACGAATAGTTACAATTTTGTCCCACATAGAAAGATTTTTTGTCATTCATTGGCCAAAAAATGACCGCAACATCGTTTACGGGTTAATGACTAAAGGAGTAGAAATCAATGAAATTAAAGTTAAGTAATGTTGAAAATTTAATACTTTACATTCAAATACCAATTTGTCATTTTACAATCCATCATCAAGAATTTTTTTGATGGTGAAATGAAGGAATTAGTTTATTGACTTTTCTCTCACTTTTGTAATGAAATCCATAGTCCCGGTCATGAATCTTCAAAGGGATAATTTGAAGATGAGAGCTTGACTACTTAATGTCAAAACGTAGGAATTGTGTTCCATATAAATTTTAGACCTCATTTTGGCATAGTAGAATAACCTTTTCCAAAACACATTGTGCTAAGAAAAGTTGAAAAATCAAAATAATTATCATCTCCCAAAATGTGTTTGTGATTCCACTCTTCAAAAAGAAGTTATAAACAAAATTCAAAGAGGATGTTTATAAATGTCAAAGAAAATGTCCCTTCAAACCCCTCTTTGAACTTTGTCCATAACTTTTGATTGAAGATTTGAAATCTCAAACAAGTTTTATAAGATGAAAATTAGCTTGATTTCCTACATTTGATTAGTTCAATTTTTTTGAAAAACATTATTCTAATATACCTAAATGAGGTCTATAATTCTACTTTGAACACAATTCCTACTTTTGACTTAACTATGAGCAGCTAAGCTCTTACAAATCCTAATTTACATATCCCACATGGGTTGCTTTACCTCCTTCTACCCTACTTCTATAAAGATCTTGCGCTTTGAATTTTTGCAAACAATTAGTAGTTTTCAAAGCTATGTGAGAGACTCATGTTGAAGGTGAGTAGTTGAATATAAACCAATTGAATTTGAAAAGTTGAAATTATTGTAAATTTAGAAGTGAATGTGTAACCCCGATTAGCTTTTCACTTATAATCATTATACGTGATTAGTGCCGGACTTGCTAGACAACAATAGTAAGAATTTTGGTTTAAATTAAACACGAAATATCATTATTTTAAGTTACTCTCTTCACAACTACTAGTATGCTTGATTTTTATTTCTTCAATTTGGACATATTTTGGTGCATCTTAATAGATAAGAATTAGTGAAGGAAGGGAGAGGTTACATAACATTCAATAGCCCTCATGCTCATTGTCTTTCCTTCATGCACCTTGCTCATCACATTGAGTCTCTACCTATACACTTAGCTACTGATGAGGTGTTGTTGGGCGTGAAATATTCCATACCATCTACTATAAAGCCAAGGCAATGACAATGCATGCTATTCAACGTTATAAGCCCCTAAAATCAATTTATGGTAAAGCCCCAAAACTACCATAAATTATAACCTTATCAAAATAGCAACTTCATGGTGATCTTTTGGAGTGATTTTCACTTGACTTAACTATAAAATCTCAAAGTTAATTTCACTTAGTACTCCCTGATTTGGGAGAAGGGGAACCTAAGTCCTTACCATTGACAAGATTATAACATTCAAAGTCGGTGTTTTGTAATGTAGGATGCTAAACGTATTTCACAAAGTGAAACATGTAGGGTAAAAACACAAATTTAGCAGGGTAAAAGTAAAATCTTGCCCTGTATTTTATGCCATATGTAGGGTATGTTCTTGACCTTTTTTAACTAATTTGGAATCTCTAATTGCAAATATGAATTCAAAATTTGCTATTTTTTCATGTGTGAAAAATAAGAAATTTTTGCATTTTTTCTTGAAGTAAATTCTTATGTTTTCACCTTGCTGGTTCTATTTTGTGGAATGGATTTAGTGTCTTGTTTTTGTAATTTCTAGGCTAATAAAAGGAGAAAAATTTATATAAAGGTTTCCAAGTTCAAAATAAGTGTTGTTGTGGCTTGTAACTCTTTAGAAGGTATGTTCCACAAGTGCCTTCATAACATTCAATAGCTTTTAGAGAGGTTGCCTTTTCCTTTGTAGAGGCCTTATCCACAAAAAACATCTACGTGAGGACTAATTAAAGTAAGCTTCAATACCAAGTGCTAAGATCATGGCATTACATTTATGGCATGCTCTTTTTTTTCCTAAATCTCAAATCAAAAAAACAAATCAACTAAGAAATGTTAAGATGCTTTGCCAAAAATCTTAAGAATCTTTTGATAAAATATGTCAATGTCATTTAACCCTTTACCATCAAAATAAGATTTTGATGCCCCAATGAAGGATTTGCTTCAATGACATTTGTGAAAATGAAGGTTGGACATGTCATTTTTATATTGAAATAAATTGCCCACCATGAATTCTCAAAGAGTATGGAATAATTTGAAAATGAGAGCTTGACTATTCATTGTCAAAATGTAAAACATTATGAATTTTAGACATCATTTAGGCATAGCAAAATAACTTTGAACTAGGAACAATTGAGAAATCAAATTAAATGTCATATTCAAAAGTCCGTTTGAGATTTTAAGCCTCCAATCAAAAGTTAGAGAGGATGTTTGAAAATGTCACAAAAATTTTAAATGTCCCTTCCAACCCCTCTTTGAAATTTGTTCATAACTTTTTATTGGAGGCTCAAAATGTCAAACTAACTTTTGGATATGAAATTTAACTTGATATTCCAACTTTTTCTAGTTCAAAGTTTTCTGAAAAAAGTTATTTTGCTATGCCTAAATGACATCTAAAATTCTACTTCAAATAAAATTTCTGCTTTTGATTTAACTATGAGTGTTTCAAGAACTTCTACTAATTCTAATTTACATATCCCACATGAGTTGTTTCACCTCCTACCATCCCATATGTTTATAAAGAGCTTGCTTTCACAATTGTAGACACGGACTATGAAGAGCTTTGGAAGAAAAGCAAGTAATTTAGTTGTTGAATTTGTTCATTTCAATGGTTTGATTGTTTAAGGTTTATTTAAAAGCTAAAAGAAGCTTGTTTTGCTACCGACCTAGTGAATGTGTACTTGCGACCCCAGCGACTCAGTAGAAATGTATTAAGGTTTCTGACACATTGTGACATGTGTCTTTTTAGCTACTGATGCGAGTGTGAAATATTCCACGCCATTCCGTCCAAGGGAGGGCAGTCCTTCTCTCTACTATTGAATGTTGGCAGTATCTTGTGTGAGAATTTTCAGACCATTTGCAGAGCATTTGGACACTTATAACATGGTGAAAATAGTTCATTTTTACAAGGTATCCCTGCAATTTACCTCAAACTCTGGGTACAACTTTGTACATTCCAAGAAGATTTTTTTTTTCTTCTCAAAAATCAGATTGCTTTAGTCATCATCACTCTCCACCAAATAATTTTAAAAGGTAAAAAGTAAAAAGTAAAAATAAATACACCCATGCTTGCTCTCCAAAGTCCTCACTCCCTATTTTTTCCATCAACCAAATTAGGTCTAGGCAAAAAAAAAGCATCTGCAAACACAAGCATATACACTATGTTTCATAGGATTCACATACCATACTCATAAAACATAGAATGGGTGTTCCTAAACCAAAATCTTGAATACATGCATATAATAAAGAAATGTACATTATAGTGAAAACCATAGTTTCAATTTTGACCAATCCAATTTTGTAGAAGTATTGCACAAACTTTGGTCTTGAATTGTGACTATGTCATTGGTGTCACGCTAACTCATTCTTGGTGCATGTGCCCAAAGTATAAAATATAAATGTTGACAATATGATGTCAAGTAGAAAAAAAACACTTGGAGTGCCACCACTTCTGGGGTTGAGTTTGATACAAGTAAGAAGCGTGTATCTCATCTTCCACATCCATTCCCATCACATGGATGGTACACTTCAGATGAATGGGTGACATTTGAATTTGTTTGCACAATACTCCATCTCATTTGAATGAATACAAGGGTATTGGATTGGTATAGCATGCATTGAAAGTAAAAAGATTGGCTTCTTCTGATATCATATAGAAGAAGCCAATGCATGACTTGAATGCATTCACCACTCTACTTTTCATTGTTGTACTTGCCCCCAATCCTTCAAATTTTTGAAGTCTAATAGTAAGTCTATTAGTTTGATTGCATTACATATATTGTATAAATTTTCCTAGTAGTCAATTCCATGAACAAACCTATACTAGAGAAATAGTTGTTTGTCACCACTACATGCCCCTTCCCATCAAGTCCCTCTCCCATTTTTGACACTACATTATGTGCCACACTAACTAGCCTCTTCATGTTCAACCGGCTCCACCAATGACCAGGGAGTTTATGGGGTGACTCACTTTTGCCCTTTTATTCACATGTCATTTCATGGTTTTCTATAGTCATTTGGTTGTTGCCTAAGTTTAGTCATTTAATTTAATCAAAAAACTAATTTTAGGGGGCATTCCAATCATTTTTCTTAAGTTTGCACATGCAATTAGTTAAAAAACCAACAAATAAAATCACAACTTGGTTCAAATACTAAATTAAAAGCAATTCATCAATTCATTGCAATTTGGACACTACTCCAACATTGATTACTATGTAAGGTAAAGAATAATTTCAAACAATAGTTCAAAAGCAATCACAAGTATTAAAGCAATAAAATATAAAAATAGGACTTAATAATTAAAAACAACAACCAAAAATATAAAATTGGCACTTGAAAACATCAAAACAATACCCTAGAAAATTAAACCAACAATTTAAAAAAAACATCTAAATAATGCTTAAAAACATCAAACCTATAACAACCATCTTAATCTCCAAAAAACAAATTTTGAATACAAGAACTGGCAATACCTTTGGACTATTTAGCTAGGAACCAATAAGAACTTGTTTAGAGCAATTAAAATCCACATGTTTTTAATGGTTATATGGCCTAAAATATTGAAATTAAAATGTTGATTTTTTTATTTCACTTAGTTCATTGTACACTATCTCCCCGTGCATTGAAGAATCTATATTAAGTGAACACTCATATTTTACATGATTTGGGATCCTCAAAAAATGTACATCAAACATCTTATTGAATTACATGAGTATGGATGTTTATGTATGTTTGGACATTTTATTCAACACTTTTGGGTCAATTTACCATAAATTAAAGCTTTCAAACTTGAGCCAAAATATTTTTTAGTGATTGGTGCATTTCTATATTGCAATTAACACTACTTTGAACCAAAAGAACTCCTAAAATCATTTTTTAATAAAGAAAACACAATCATCTTGATTCAAGGCATCAAATTTATGTAGACAATTGAAGATATTATATTACCCTATGTGTATATATAGAGTCAAAAGGACACACATACACATGTGTGTTTGTTTTAAGTGTCATCATCATATGAGTAAAAAATTATGAATATATCTCTATTTGACTACTATTTGACCATCTATTCTGATTGTCTTTTCTTTGAAATTCTATTGATGTATTTTCAAAAACTCTAAGATATACCAACCTATTGAATGTTTTTGAAATCTTTAAAAATCAAGCCTTTTTCAAATGCAAGCATATTAAACAACGTTCAATTTAAATAGAACTTTAAGCATTAGATAGTTATTGTAATAAAATGATCAACTTTGAAATTCTTGTAAGCCACAACAATGGCTTCATATTCTTTTTTAATTTCTAAACTTCTCTATTATTCTATCTCTTCCCTTTTGTTTCAACTATATATGATTCAATATTCATAAAACTCCAATATACCATTTATAGTCATCTCAAATTTTACTATATTCTTTATGCAAACTAACTTGTTTTACAAACATGACTAAATATAAAATAAAAAACATAACAATTCTCCAACTCTAATTAAATTCATTGACTATAGATGAATTGCTATTTTGAGGGGTAAAACAAATGGTCACTAAACATGTGTTATACCATCTCTTATATTGATCATGTTCAATCACCACCTTTGCAAAATCTCCATTTGGCCCTAGAAGATCAATTTACTCAAACCAATCCTTCATCACAATGAATTTTTCTACACAAACAAGCAACCTTCATTGCATTTACTGCAATGACACATTGCATGATTTTTCAGGCTTTTCTTGCAATATTTATTGTAACATCAACAAACTATGATCTCTAATTGAACCCCTTACAATAGCAATCTATTATTACAATAATGATTCCTTGTTCTTTTAATTGAACATTGGCACTTGGGGTTCATAGATAGCAATGTTTTGTCCAAAATGATGAAAGATCAATAATTCACCTAGATATATTCTCCAAGTATCTAATTTTACAAATATAAATATGGCGCTTTGATTTTATCATGTATGAGTGCATATGCTTTAAGAAACTTTTGGTTTGTTGGAAGTTAATATACTGAGTTATTGGGGTGGATTGAATTGAAGTAATCTACCTTCAAGACCCCTTTTTTCAATGGAAAATCCATGAACTTGTTATTTACCATAGATGATCAAGTTTTAAAATTTTGAATTTCTACTTGGAATCATAAAGTCATAAATAACTAGAAGAGGACATAAAATACAAAAATAACCAATTACAAAGTAGGGGGAAACTTTTTACATCAATCCTCAAGGAAACCTAACTATGAAAAATAGAGTTAATCATAGAGTGCATGCAATGAAAGAATAGGATTTGGAGTTTGAAAAAAACACAAGACTAACCTTTTTGAAGCATCCAAATTAGAGTTTGATGATGGAATTTAGAGATTTTTTTATACTATTCATAGTTAAACCTTCCTATGATATCCATTCTACAAACTAGGGAGACCTTTACAATTAACTCTAAGGTATATCATCCCAATTTTCGTCTATTGTCTAATTCCATCTCCTACTTTTGGCCCCAATTCTATCCATTCAAACATCCAAATTTGTCTAAAAAAATATCCAAATCCCCTCAAGATTATGATTCAATGCATTGATGCCAAAATGAATAACATATCAATCTTTGATTGGTAGGGACATAAGTGCCAATAGATACATGGAAAGGAGATTATAGGGTGTTTTGGAGGTATATGATTCCACTCTATAGGTAGTTTTGTAATTTTAGGGCTAACCACTTCAAAAAAATCACAAAAATTATAGTTTTAATAAAAAATAATTATTATACTTGGGTTTGATCCATGGGACAAGCACACACCTCTGAAAAAACATGTGTCCTTGGAATTGACCCCAAGATATTCAAATTCCAAATCATGCTTGTCTATCTTAACCCTTGAAGGACCAAAAACTCCACTTTAGACTTTTGTGAACTTAGGCATGCTCTATTGACTTCCTGATTTGTCTTTTTGCATGAATTTTTTAGGATATATGACTCCCATCACATTCTACTTGTGAAACTTTGTTTTATGTCATTCTGATAAATATTGCTAAAGTTAGAAAGTTTTTTTTGATTTCAATGTCCAATCATGCAGCAAAATATATATTTAAAAAAACATTAATAATTTTTTGGGAATTTTGTTGATTGATATCTTCTAAAAAAAATTGAACCATAAAGTTATGAAGAGTTTTATTTTGCGGGCAACAAAGGTAGAAAAAACATACGAAGTCATCTTTTGCTCTCAATTTTGAACATTTTTAAACAAAAATATAAATACAAGATACCAATTGTTCACTAGAAAATTCTCACTATTGTAATTGAAAATTCTAAAATTCTTCCAAGAATTATTAGCATATTAGTGATATCTTTCATTCTATAACACATTCCGCTTTACAATTTTTTTAAAATAAACATGAAAGTTTTTTTGGTTAAATGTTTTAATGTATACTTTCACCCATTTCCCAACTTATTGACTAAAATATATAAGTTATAGGACATATGTGTTTTTCCCTAAAAATCTTGAAAGACAAAACTAAACCTTTTGGAAGGACTAGAAAAACCTACATTTGAAATTTAGGCACATTGGACTTGCAATTGGTGGAAGTATTCTAAAAATTGGAACAATGTGCTTGAATAAGTTAAACAAAATATTATATGGTTGATTTTGTTAAATAAATAAATATTGATGAAGTATTTTGAAGCACTTTGGGGCCTCTAAACACAATGGTCCTTTAGGGTGGGCTTCCATGTGGAGTTCGAAGCCAGTGGAGCTTGCAAATAATTGGTGAAATTGGTGTCCTTGTTTTTCAAGAACACCCATTTGACCGATGATTGATAGGCTCCACTAATCCCCGACCTCACATGGAAGCTTGCTTATAAGAGGCAATGTAGGTCAATTTTACTTGTTTCCTAACCCATTGTGGTCTCCACCTTAGATTTTTAGCACTATCATGGTGTGGCACAAAGGGGGTGCTTGTTGTTACTAATTTGGTACTTATTACTTATACTAACACTTCTATCACTTATTGGCCCCAAGCGCAAAGTGGTTGGGTCCTTGTATTTTTTCTCCTTACAATAAAGTTATTTCTATATTTGTGTCCAAAAAAAGAAAACCAAGAACATTGTGGGCATTTTTCTAAAGTGATGAAGAATAACCCTTTTTTGGCACAATGGAGTTGGATTGCACCATTTCAAAATATATTTCTACTATTTGCCAAAAATTTCTCATTTCTATTAAAATATGGATGAAATTGCCAAATTTGGATTAAAAGTGCATAAATATAATTGAAAAGTGTTTTTTGTTCCCAAAGATGGATGAATGTAGAAATACAATGCTTCACCAAATTTTAACCCCTAAAGGACCAAGTGTTTGTTCAACATATGTAAGAAATCTTGGGTAGGTTCCCACGAAGTCATTTTGGATCGGACGTTCATGAAATTTGAATACAATGTGTAAGCATATACCTCCTTTGTAAAAAAATAATTTTTTTCTGGTTAGGTGCCCAAATCAAAAGTTATGCTACCCTAAACTTTTGGGATAGTTTGGATGATTTGAAAATCTTTAGAGAATCTTTTGCAAGAATCTCATTAACTAATAAAATATGGCATACAATTGTCCAAAAAAAACAAATTTTAGTCCTCAAATCATATCCTAAGAAGAGTCAAACTTTATTAACTACGTTAGGGGCACTTTCAAGAAAAACATTTTCTTCTAACTTCAAGTCCTACTATCTTGCAATTTGTGGAGTCAAAATTCTTGAATTTTTTTTCACATATTCCAAATGTTTGTCTCTACCTTTACATCGTTTGGATATGAAATAAAAATTTCATCATTGGACATGAAATCATAAAAAAAAAATAACAAGTATATTGCTAATTCATTTCATCTCCTTGCATTATAGGGTGATTTAGTGTAAGCTAGACATCTTAATTGCTTTTAAAATTTTTCATGAGTGAGCCTCACATCATATAATTGTGAATGATCAAAATCCTCATTTTTGTGTAGAACAAAAATTTTACTCCAAGAAGGCCCAAAGTCTATTCACCCTATTTTGCAAGAATGGAAAAAAAAAATTCTCACTTCAAATGTTATAATCTTTCAATCCACGCAATCAAATGGGCTAAATTTTTTTACACACTCTATTAAAATACTTTACTTCAATGTACAGTTAAAGTTTCAAAAAAGAAGTTTCAATTTTCATTTTTGAATAAACATATCAAAACCCTAAAACCTTATAGTTTATGACAAATGTTGCCTCAGTCCTTTAGGGGTTACGTGATTGCCATCTTGGCACTTTCTCCAAAAGAAGATAAAAAGGGGAGGCGGTGATGAAGAAGGAGATGCTCTTTTCGATCTATCTGATGAATTTTCGAAATCATAGCAATCTGCTTGCAATTTTTCAATCCCACCAAGTTTTTACAGCTTGTACTGTACATACACTGCAATGCAACTGAAGTTCAGCATCTGTTTTCATTCATTCAAATTGGAGCGGAGCCAGGCCAGGCCCTGCCAGGCTCTGAGGACGGTGCCCGAGAGCAGCGCCCCTTCCCTTCCATCCTCCCTTCCAGCCCTCCTGAATCTCCTCCGTCCTCACCATTCATGCGCACTGCACCGCGCTGCACTGCACTGGGTCCCGAAAGTCTGCAACTTCGCCCCAGGGCATTCAACCCTTGCAGGCAGCGCAGCATCCTTGATGAAGCTTGCCTCGCCACCTGCGACCTCCCGTCCGTCCGTCCGTCCACCAAAGAGGATAAGTTAGAAACTGTTAGATTCCAAAGACCCCTTCGCCCAGCCTCCAGGGCTCCCCCATGACTTCTCATGAGTGCCCTACGACCCCTCTCCCCCTTTTCCCCCTTTAAAAAACACCGAATGACCCCCACGGAAACATGGGACAGAGAAGGGCGGAAAGCGTGGGTGGGGAGACCCATCAAAGCTCCCGTGCCAGGCGCGGGGTGCAGCCGCTTTGGGGGCTTGCTTTTGCTTGGCCCGCTCCCCCCGGCCCCCGCCTTCAGCTCACTCAGCTCCGTTTTAATAAGTTAAGTTAGCTTCGTCACTCCCCATTTTTCGCCCTTCCCCAGGAAATAGAAAAAGTAGCAGTAATAATCCCGAGGAAAAGCTGGAGATCTGGGGAGACAGGCAGTCGAGTGTGCAGACTGCGTAGGGCACAATCCCGTGCCCCCATTAGTGATGACATGACGTGAAGCCGAGGCAAGCGGCTGGGGTTCAAATCAGGGCTGGGCTGCTCTCCGCTGGAGAGGCAAGGGCGCAAACACGGAAACACCCTGCTGCTGCTTTATTATTATCCAAAAGGAGGAAGCCCATAACCCAAATCAGCTATCTTTGGGAGGCTGCCTCTTCCGCAATCGCCTTTCGGCCCTCCGTGTCAGGGCTCCGCCTCCTCTTGAGCCGCTATTTCAGTGTACCCTCCATGTGACGGCACCCGCATTAAAATACTACTCGTGGAAAAAAGAGACGGGACGGAAGCTGGCTCTCATTCAGTTACTGTATCCAGGGTCAAAAACCACAACGCAACTTCGTCCATGGGTTTAAAAAACGCTTTTTTACTGTTACCCTAGGGTGGATCTACGACGACGACTGTACACAACCTTAATTAAAACCTGGCTTCCTCTTCATTGACAAGATGCTCTGGGCGTCACATGTATTCGTCTGGCAAGTGCCAGCGTTTCCGTTCAGCATTTAGAGTAACGTCCTTGGCACTCATCACTGATTTCAGAACCATAATACCCTGCTGCAAACCTTTCATTCAATGGAAGACGACTAGTTGGGGTTTCAGCAAATGATGGGGAACACACAGATTTCAGACCCATGATCAGAAACCAAATGGGAAGTAAGCTCGAGTGGCCCAAGTCACATTTCATCATACTCTGTTGCAGCCAGAGAGTCCACCCAGAAATCATCCCCCAAATCTCACGTCGGAAACTCCATCCAACCTGAATTCCCAAGCCTGATCATAATAGCATTCGTGTAATTAATCGAAGATTAAGTAACTTCCCTCACTGTTAAATGATTGAAGATTCAACTATAAAAACAGTTGATCAGTACACTGCAACCCAGGCCAAATTCAATAACATAACCCTCTCCTACAAAGCTTTCATTCAATGGAGGATCAAGCACAACACTCGTTGATGTAAGGAGACACAATGGATCATTGAATTGCAAGTCAGGTTTCCGTCCAGATCGGTAAAATAGGAAACAGTAAACGCCACTCGAACCGTCCTTTGCAAAATTTTGTAAATCTCTGAAAAAGAGATCTTGTCATTGTATATGAAAGAATGGAAAATTGTTTTCAAACCCTAACGGTGGTGGCTGTGGTGTTGCAAACTCTAAAAAAACTCAAGCAGCTGCTGCTTAGAAAAACGCCGCAGCGATCCGTGGGCGTGGCTGCTGCATCTGCACTTGCACTGGCTCATCGACACATGGAGGAAAATTGAGGTCCAATAAAAAGGGCGGACCACCGTTGTTGTTGCTGCTGCTTCGTTGCATCCCAGGATTGACAGCAGGCTCGCAATTGAGGATGACAGATGAGGACGACGAGTCGCAATCGCTGTTACTGCTTGCTCTCGTGGTCTCCGGCGTGGTAAAGATTGGCGGAACTTCGAGAATTAGGGGTTTCTTGAGATGGTGGTGTCTTTCCATGGTGTCGTGGAAGAGTGCTTGGATCGGGGTAGAAGAAGGCCGTTTGGTTGAGTATGCCACGACGCCATCGGTCAGGCTAATGCAGCTCTGGTGCGGAAACTCGTGCTGCTGCGCCATGGCGGACAAGTTCAGGTCCAAGCACGAGCGCCAGGAAGCCGCGTCCGAAGTGGCGGAGCGAGCCGGATTCTTCGAATGGTGTTGATGGTGTTGGGGACGATGCTGATGATGGGGGTGGGGGTAGAGCTGGCTAGGGCTAGGGCTGGACCACGACTCAACTGTGGAGCTTTGGCTGGTGCTCTGGTCGTCGGTGCTGCTCGGGGGAGGGGCAGTGAAGTTCGTCTTGGCTTTCGTCCCTCGCAATGCGCGCGCAGCTGCACATCCATATTCATCGCAAGAGAATGTTAACACTCACTCGTCCATCCAACGCTGAATCAAAGGGCACAACAAGCGATAAATAGATCGAACGAATCCACAAAAGAAAGACTCAAAAACAAGAATCGAAAGGAGATGAGAGGCTTACCACTGTCGTACGCACGGGCGGCTTCCTCAGCAGTATCAAAGGTGCCGAGCCAGACGCGCGTCTTCTTCCACGGATCCCGAATCTCAGCTGCAAAACGTCCCCACGGACGTTTCCTCACGCCGCGAAAGTGAACGCCTGCATCGCCGTGGTTCCCTTTCGCGATGATCCCCTTCTCTTCTCTCGCAGCCATAGCCTCTCTCTCTCTCTCTCACTCGCTCACTCACTCACACACACGCGCGCGCGTACACTCACACACACTCACCCCTCCCTACACACAAAACGAGCTTCCTTTCTACAAAATTGAACCCACCCAACACTACCAAACGCTCCAAGGGAATGTCGTCCAATGAACTCCACCACATTGAGCCTCCGAATTACAAGACCCCGCGATCCAAGAGTCCTCCTATTCTAAACCGAGCACACAATGGACACACAGTCGGACGCGGGCCACCAATATAAGTTGTGGCGTCGTGTGTGCGCATGTGGGGACGTTTGCAAGACACTGACTGCCGAGAACCCAATCCAGGAAAAGGGGAAGAGAAGAGCAAGCAAGGGAAACGTCTGGGCTACGACACCACCGCCCTGCCTGGGTGAGACTGAGGTTGTTGTCCTAAGTAAGTTCCTGCGACGACTAACATAACTTACAAGAAGGAGCGCTTCTTCATAGTAGCTTCATCACCTGCAGGCGGTCCAGAATGAATACAACAACACTAGTACAATAATCAGGTGTGTAAGAAGTAATAAGGTGTTGCAGGAGCAGCCGGCTTGGCTTGTGTTGATCAGAAGCCTGCAAACCTGGGCTCCTTGCCTGCCTTTCTGCTGCAGCGCTGCCTGCTTTTCTGCTGGGGGGGTGGGGCCTTGGGGGGTGAGTCGAGGCTATGGTAGGCTAGGTTGCTAGGGGAAGAGGACTACCAGAGGCAGAGGAGTCAAGAAGTCATGGCCTGCCATTGCTGGACGAGGGGCACGGTGACCCGTGCCCGTGCCCACCAAAAAGTCCACACCTACACTAGGGAGCCAAATCCACATTCTCGGCTGGCTCCCGTCACTTCTCATCATGAGCGCGCTCACCTTGTCGACGGACGACGGACGGATGGATGGCGGACCGACGGATGGACAGAAAAGGGAGGGAGGGGCCCACCTTCTGGATGTGGTTGGATGAGGCAATCCATTCAAGCACCGGCTCACTTTTTCTTTTCTTTTTCCCCCTGAAAATCAGATGGCTGCACAGATTTACCTATCGAAATTTTGATTAGTGAATGATTAGTGAACCTCTAGGTCAATTGCAACACTTAACAACATTGCTTTGAACTTTTCTACATTTTAAATAAATACCAGATGTAAACCAGATATTAAGCGTTATTCAAATGGTTTAATTTTGGAATTCAAACTATATGAATATGCCATCTTAAAATTTTAAAATGATTGGAATATCATTTATTTTTGGCACTTCAAACTCCACAAGAGCATAAAAACTTCAAATATAATTTTCTTTGCTTTTTTAGATATTGGTTTACAAATTTATCAAACTTTGGGCATGCCTCAAACTTTGCTAAAGATATTTACAAAAATGACTTGGGCAAAGGTAGAATAAAAACCTTAGAAACGAAGAATGCAACTGTTCATTGGTAAATCTCATCATTGTTAATCCTAAAAACCCGAAGACTATCACCCAAATAGTGAAGAAAAAATATCCAATTATTAAATGCATAGGTAGTGCATTCTTCATTCCTACAAAAATCATGAAAGTCACATATGACCACTCATTAGATGGATGACGAACATTTTAAATGCATATTTAATCCAACTAATATTCATTGTTTTAAGAAGTTTCAAGAAAAAACATCAACGGGAAGAAGAAAAAATGTTCTATGTGAATCAACAATATGGATGTTTTGGAGGAACTATAATCATCTATTGTGATTTGCAAAAAAGGAATTACTATTTTTAGTACAAATATTTGAGGATTAAAATTTCTTATCAACCTTTTTTGACCACTTATTTTAGCTTGTACACTTGTATTATGTAAAATTTTGACATTATTGTATTTGACTACAATTCTATACCACAATGTATAATATGTATGGATACAAAGTTATATTATAGAGCAATTTTAGAGCATAAGTGAGAATTTATATGGTATATATGTATGGATTTTATAAGGTATTTTTAAGGGGTTATTTCAATTTTAGCAAAGAATATGAACTTTGACCTCATTTATTGGCTTTAGACCACAAGAAAATAAACCTTGCAACTAGCAAAAGTTACATCTTTATTAAATATGATTTTTTAAAGATGATCTTAATTTTAATAGTAAATTATGTACAAAATCAAGTATAGCATATCTACTTCTTTCCTATTTTTAATTTTAATTTTACACTCAAGAGTGTAGGCTTTTGCGTTTGTTTTGCATTTTTTTAAGAAAGCGGTGGTGTTAGAAGGATTAAGAAGAAAAAAGATCATTTTGGATTATGATGGAAATTTCAATTGCATCATGGAATAGATTATCTAATCAAATAAAATTTATTGTTAAAATTATTACATAAAAATTGAGATCATTTTGTCTTAAAAATATAAAACTTCAAGTGAAGCAAATAAACACCATTTTTATACCAAATGAAGGAAAATTCTATGTCAATCACCTGTCTACCATTGTTCCTACATTTGATATAGTAAATGAAATAAAGATCATGTGCATAGAGAACTACAATTCTCCTATTGGACATTATTGTGTTTTATTTATTTCATCTTAAAATGCAATAGTTTTTTTTTTATGGAAGTTTCTTTTTTTTGCAAAATCAAACCTTAGAATCCATTATGTTGAAATTTGAAATCTTATTTCTATACAAGCATTATGTAGAACATGCAACACATTCATATTTTGTATTAATTTTTACCCTAACAAATAGGTGTTTGAACACTCATCTATCTTTTCTTTTAATTCTTTCATTTGTAATATTTATAAGGTATAACTTTTATTATTAACAATGTCATTTTTATTTTGTTTCTTAATAAACCAATGGTGACTTTGTAACAAAAATGAACCAAACTGCAAATAATTTGAACTGACAAACTAATCTAAGGAGAAGAACCAAAAATAATAATAAAATTAAATTATATAAATTTGAAATTCAAATATTTTAACCCCTAGAGGACAATTTTCTTTTGAATGGACAATTGAATGTTTGGTTAGGTTCCTACAAAATCAATTTTGAATGGATGTTTTTGAAATTTTGACAAATAAATGCATTTACTAATCACCTTTGCAAGGAAAAAAATTTATATTTGATGCTTGAGTGAAAAAATTATTTTGCCTAAAAAGATTTATGCAATTCAAATATTTTGGATATCTTTAAAGCATCTTTTGGATTTTAAGATTCATGATCAACTTTAAAGCATCTTTTTGGATTTTAAACTTTAAACTTTAAAAGATGCTTTAAAAGTTGCTTTAAATTTGAATTTTGAATCTTTTAAATTTTAAAAGATGCTTTAAAAGATGAAAGGATCTCTTGGATTTTAAAATTCATGATCAACTTTAAAATTTGGCATGAATTTTTTAAAAGAAATAATTCTAAAATCACACTCCAAGAGTAGTCTAACTTTAGTAATTATATCGGGCAATTTTGAAAAAATGACATTTTCTTCTAACTTCAAATGCTCTAATTTAATCATTGAAGTCAAAGATTTTGAATTTTTCTTCACATATTAAAAATATTTGGCTCTATATTTTCACAATTTGGATTTTCAAAAAACAAATTACATAGTACATAAGAAATCATCCCCAAATGACAAATGTATTGGCAGGTTACTTGACCTTCTCATATTGTAAGGTGATTTAGAGTAAGGTAGAACCCTTATTTTTTTCGTAGATTTTGCAAGAGTATAACTAAGAAGATATATTAAGGAATTATGTAAATCTACAATTTTGTATAGAATTTTGTTTTGTTAGACAAGGTTCAAAGCTACTTCTTTCTGACAAGGTCCAAAAAAACATCAACAAGAAAATACAAAGACTTGGATTTCTCCATAACATTTTTGAACTTTGTGATAAGGGTCACTTTAATTATCATAAATGGAAACTCCCTTCAATATTTGAAAATTTTGAACTGAAGCTTGCCCATGATTAGTGTGCCATTGTACAAGAAATTATTCTTAGTACACTGACATTACAACCTAGTACCTAATCAAAATGTTATGTCTCGAAGTCACTACTAATCCCATCAAATGTAATTGAGTAATTGGGCCAAGAGAAGTGATGCTTTTGATTACTTCTACATTATTCCAAGGCTATAATAGCACCCATATACATCCACTTGGCTTCAACAACTCTTGGCAAGACCTAGCAACAATTTGTATCCCATTATTATTCTCTCAACGTAAAAATAGATCACAAACTTTTAAAAACTAGTCTACCCACTCAACAGTTGAGGGACCTCTTTGAGGTTGACGTTGGACCGTGGATTCAAGAGGATCAACTATTTAGATCTTGTTTGAATATGGCAATACACGGTTATGCTTGCCAATTTGAAAATAATTAAACAAAATCAATATAAATAGTAATAGAAGGTGGAGTCATGGGAGTGACAACGATGAATGGAGACCTCTACAATTTGGGGTGGTGGGGGATTTTTTTTCCACCCATGACCCCTAATAGGCCTTTTGCATCCCATTTGGCGTGATGCATTTGGCTGCTAGTGCTCTAGGTACTTGCTAATTGCTAATTGCTATAGACCATATTCTATTTAAGCAAATAAAATAACTACACCTAATTTTGACCCCTTTTTAAAACCACCCCCTACAAATTTTTGCCTAAAATATACTCCCATTATTCATGAGAATTTAGGATTGATTTTTAAAATACTTATTTTGACCACTTTAAATATTCATAGTTTATTCATACAATATCCTAAAAATTCATTCTAAGAGAAACTAGCACCCCCTTTGACTACTAACAAGAACCCACAAAAAATTCAATATAATATACCATGCTAAATTGCTTATTTGATTGATTTTAGGTGCAGTTACCTTTTTGTTTCTAATGTGGATGGAGAAGGTGGCAAATGGATGAGTTTAGTTATTTGGGTGGCATGCCCAAATTTTTTTCCAAGAGAATATTGAGGTTAGAATATGACATTGGGTTAAACTTATATCAATACCTAAACTTAGGCAGTTTGTTTTGTTTGTTACTTTGAGATCTCCTAAATTGTGTGTCACCTAACCACATTCTTGGTATTGTCAAAAAGCTCTCAACGAGTAGGGGTGGATGGACTTTGTATTGTAGCATTTGGACCTATGGTGTGAAAAGTATTGAATTTCAAAGTTTTTATGAATGAAAAAATGAAAAAATTACTTTTACTTTTATTCAAGCTGTAGTAGCTGCACATGGCATACTAATAAATTTAGGGACTCCTTATATGCTCACCTAGTGAACAATGCACAACAGAGGGTGCTACAAGAGAAAATGCGAATTGCACTTTCATGTGAACTTTGTGGGTAGGATGGGATACAATAAGAAGTCGACATGTAATAGATTCTCTCAAGATTGAATAGCCTCCACCAATGGAGTTGTCCACCAATATCAGTTGAAAATGGAGCTTTTTTTTTGTTGCCCACCCTTGCAAAACAATTGGTTGTTCATATTTGTCTTATTGCTTGGGTTAGGCGAAACTTTATCCACCAGACCAACACGTAAGCCCACCTTTAAGATAGGAGGTTTTGAAATGGTTCATGTTCTAAAATGACTCACTTCCTTAAATGTACACTATTTGTATATGTTGCTTTTTCTGTAGCCTTCAACAATGTACAAACAATGTACATTTTAGGAAGTGAGCCATTTTAGAGCCCTATACCATTTCAACTTCAAAATCTTATAATTAATTCCACAAAGGTCTCCAAAATACAAAAACAACTTGGATTAAATGCCAATTCCACTCGTCTTTCAAGGGAATTTCACTGAAAAGAGATTTCAAGATGTTCCCCCTCCCCCAAATTCAGTTCCAACCCTTAACTTAGATGTTCCACTAGTGTGCCATGTGCGGTTGCCACAATAAAAATAAAAATAAAAATAATTTTCTAATTTTCTAATCCACAAAAAACTTCGAAATTCAATATCTTTTCAACCATGGGTCAAAATGTCACGAAATAAAACCTATGCACCCTTCCTCATCAAGGGCTTTTCAATGGTACAAAGTACGCGACCCATGGGACCCATGGTCTGGGAGATTTCATTGTAACACAAATAAAACAAAACAAAACAAAACAAACAACCTAATTTAATGGATGGATTTATGGACCTCCTACCTTCTATACCTTGGCTGAAATTTGGCTGCTGTTTGTTTTGTTTTGTTTTGTTTGTTTGTCATGTTGAGATCTCCCGGACCGTGCATCCCCCGGTAGTGTTCTTGGTACCATCGTAAAGCTCTTGGCAAGGAGGGGTGCACGGGCTTTGTTTCATGGTGTTTGAATCTATGGTGAGAAAGTTGTTCAATTTCAAAGTTTTTTATGAACTAAAAAGTTAGAAAATTACTTTTACTTTTGTTCCTTTGCACTGTGGCAACGACCTTGGTCTAAGCTGGTTTATACTTGGGGCTGGATTGAAGGCCGGCCGGAACTCTCCAAGTTTGAACCAATAGGAGTGCTCAATTTCTCCAAATCTGGCCCAAGGCGTTTATACTTGGGGCCGGATGGAACTACAACTCATCCTACATGTTGCCTTAGGTGGCATGGTTTTGGCGCCAAACCATCCGGCCCAAGGGAAGCAATCGGGCCGAGGTTTTTGGTGGCCCGAACTCCCATCTAGGGCCGGATTGGGGCCAAATTGGGCTCCTCTGTTGGATTGTACAAATCTCCACCGTCTACGAATGTGAATTCTTTTGTTTTCTATTTTGGTATGTGCTTGTTAATTGTGAGCTCAAGAAACTTCCACTAATATGCATTGCTAAATTTTTAGAGCTTGATCTGTTGCCAATTATATTTCAGTTTGACATTGGGAGTACTGTAGTGGGCTTGGAGCTCTGGAATGGAACTGTACACAGTTTATAATACATTATATAACCTTGTTATCATATAATATATAAATTCATTATAATACATTATATAAACTTGTTGTAATATAATATATAAATTCATTATAATACATTATATAAACTTGTTGTAATATAATATATAAATTCATAATAATATAATATATACAATCTTGTTTGTTTGATAAGATGTTCTATAAAATTATTCTTAAGTGAATATGAGATTTTTAAGCATGTTTGGTTCAATCATTTTTAATTGACTCAACATAAGATGTTTATTTTTATTTAGAATTTGGTACTTGTTTATTTGATAGAGCTGTTCTTAATTTCTAAATGCCCAAGGTACCAAATTTTGGTGTGAACAATACTTTGAAGTTTAATAAAACTTAACCAAGTTGCTATTCTTAATAGTTTATATAAATTTTAAAGTCTTTTTTAAGTCTAGTTTTAGCATCAAAAATTTAATTTCCAAAATGATTGATTATGATTTATTTATTCAAGTTTTTGTACAAGAGTGTCCATCACAATCTTGACTTTCATAGTGCTGAGGGCTTTTGGAAATGAGCTTCAAATACACTAGATCTTGGAGAAAAAATCACATTAAAGATTCATTTAAAAAATTGTAGAATAGATTTTGAAAAGTCATAAATTGATTGGGATTATGCATATTAGGCCCTTTATCCTCATATTTTTTGGTGACTTGATTTGTTTCATATTTTTTAGATTTTTGTGTAATTAGTTATGAATTTTTTAAAGTTGAAAGGCAACGGGCACTAAAAGTGACCATGTCCTAAAATGTGCTAGTACATTCAATAAAGCAAAATGTACCTCTCCGTCATAATCACTCTTAGAGCATGGGTTTTTTTAGAGAAAACTCCTTTATGTATTTATTTTTTTAATTTTAAAGAAAAATCATCATCAATGAAGTACCTATGTTTTAGCATTAAACATGTTGATTACAAATGCATGTTCTATGTAAGAGGAAAACCAAAACATTAAATTTTTTTGTTTTTAAGTAAATAAATAAATAAACTTCTTTATATTTTAGAAATAAAATATATAGGAACAAAAAAGAAAAGAAAAGAAAAAAATCTTTGTTTTTAATTAAAAAGAAAAGAAGAGAAAGATAAACGTGCATGTTTTTATATTTTTTTTAATTGAGCATTGAGAAAATTCAAGAGCACATGAATTGGAAATTTGGCCCTAGAATCCGGCCCAAGGGGTTTACATTAATTGGGGCCGGATTGAAGGCCCGATTGAAGGCAAATCCGGCCGGCCTTCCATCCGGCCCAGCCCACAGTATAAACCGGCCCTAATATACCTGAAGTGAGCAGTGAGGAGACCGATTGGAATCAGTCTGGTCAGTGGGATGTCTGACTAACTTCATCAAGATTAGGCTCCATGTCGTCGTGAACTGGACTGGACTGGAGTCACTGGACTGAGTGAGTGGTTCAGTTTGTTGGGGGGTTCAGTAGAGTTCAGTTCAGCTGAAGCTCAAGCTTCGTCCGGCCCGGGCAGGCCGGGCCAGGCCAGGACTGGACTGGGTCCTCCTCTCTAACTTAAGCTTAACTTCAGTGAGTGATGAGTCAGCCGTCCTGCCTCTTGCTTGCTTAATTTGGGGGTAACTGAACTGGCGAATTTTTAAGAAATTCCGACTGTTTCACTTCAGTCCCTCATTGGCTTCCCCGCTGCCTAGACTGGGCCTAACCCTAACCCTAACCCTAGCCTAGCCAAGCCATTTGATGAGGAACTGAATGGCGAGCTAGCCTAATTCACTGTTGACAGACAGCCAATGGGTGTGTATATAAATAAATATTTAACTAATATGCTTAATAGGGTTCACGAGGGGCTGGCTGGCCGAAAGGCTGGGCTGGATCTCTTCAGTTGGGGAAGTCAAACGAATGTAGTGTGCTCTTAAAGCGACCATTTAAGAGCGGATTGCGTTTGGGAGGAAGCTAACACCCCACGAACGAAAAGAATTTTCAGTAATAATAAACTTGGGGAGGAAGGGAAACGGGAAGGGAGTGGGCATGGAACCCAAGTCGTTTCATGTTGTTTGGACCTTTGTGGAATTAGTTATGAATTTTTGAAGTTGAACCATAGTGGTTGCTGAGTAAACGTGATTTCTTCCTCAAATGTACATTGTTGGTGAATTGAAGAAAGAAGAAAAAAATGTACGCTTTCAGAGCATGAACGCTTTTAGAGCAAACTACCTTAACCTACAACTAGTGTGCCTTGTGCCATTGCCACAATCCAAACAAAAGTAAAAGTGATTTTCTAATTCGTGTTGGTGCACCCCTCCTCGCCAAGGACTTTCCGACAGTACCAAGCATGCAACCAAGGGACACAGGGTCCTGGAGATCTCAACATGACAAACAAAACAAAACAAAACAAAACAATCTAATTTAAGGTTTAAATTTGATGCAACTTTAGGATTTATACTTGGTTATTTGGAGTTAAATTACCTTACATGAGGATCAAGTTGGATTTGATCTAATTTAAAAAATTTGAGCTCTTAAATACTATAAGTAAATTGTTCAAAAGGTTGTAGAATTTTTTTCTCTCCATATTGTCTGATTTTTGGAATATTTAAAAATTATAATAAAAATTATTTAGGGTGACATTTTAGAACGAACCCTAACATAAAGGTATTGACATTTTCATACTTTTATCAGTAAATAATGAAGTTAATATGATTTTCAACGACTATATTATTTCTATAATATCACCCTTTGTAAAAAATGATATTACAAAGGTGATTGTGAACTGCTACTCTATTTCAGTAATATCACATTGTGTTAAAATATGATTTCTATGTATGTATGATTGGAAATATTTTTAAAAAATAATTAAAATAAATATTTTAAAGACTTATTGAAATCATTATCATGCATTCTATTCAAATAAATCAAATTTTTACTAATATGTGATACAATGAATGCATAGCATAGCAAGCACGAGTCCCTAGTATTAATGATAGCATTTGTGATATTATAGAGGGACTTATGATTTTAGTAGTATGATAGTATGACTAGCAGTTGGTGCTTGCTATGCTACGCATTCATCGTTAGAATTTTATAAGAATTTTTATGTATTAGGTAGAATGCGGAACAAAAATTTCAATAAATCTTCAAATAAAAATGACTAAAATCTTTGTATAATTTTTTTTATAAGTAAGCACATATTGAAATGTACAATAGAAATTTATTGAATGATGAATGAAACATATGCAATGGTAAATACTATAAAAGATACACATACATTAGAATGCATTAGAAATTTGACTTCATTGTTACAAACAATGGCAACCCAAATTGAAGAATTGAAAAGAAAAACTTATAAATCTCAAAAACTTTGTACATAATTTAATTGTTGTGGAATCCAAAATTGCTTCAATTGAATAAATTTCTCAAAATCATTTGGTAGTAGCAATAGAAAATTGAAATCATGAAAGCTCAAAGCTCACAAAAACACAAAATCATAGAAGTGCAAGGAAGTGTAAAGCCAAGAGAAGCAATGGATTTGCTACCTCTATAATATCATCCTATGTATCCTCTTTAATATCGCCTCAATTGCAACAACTATATTATTTCTATAATATCACCCTTTGTAAAAAGTGATATTACAAAAGTGATTGCAAACTACTATTCTATTTCTATAATATCACATTGTGTGAAAATACAATTTCTATGTATGCATGATTGGAAATATTTTTACAAAATATTTAAAATAATTATTTTAAAGACTTATTGAAATCATTATCATGCATTCTATTCAAATATATGAAAATTTTACTAATATGTGATACAATGAATACGTAGCATAGCAAGCACGAGCCCTTAGTATTAATGGTAGCATTTGTGATATTACAGAGGGAGTTATGATTTTAGTAGTATGCTTACATAATTGAAATTCCTCCCACATACTTGTATTGTTGATTCATGTAGATCATAATTTCTTTTTCTATTGATGAAGTAAATGACATTGTTGAAGTTTCCTCAATGAATATGAATTTGATAACATTGATATTTTAGAACATTTTTTTTACATTGAGTGGATGGTCAAGGGTTCAGGGATTAATTACAAGTAATCTTTACCCTCCAAGCTCCATGATTATATTTCACCTAAAAACACTTCAAAACTATCATTTCTAGCCTCCCCCCCTCCAATGAGGAGTCTACTTTAAGATTTTTGACAACTTATGCAAGCTCTATTGACTTCACAAGTTGGAATTGGTGCATGAAATCTTTAGAATAGGTACTAATCCTCATAATCTACATGTGAAGCTTTGTTCTATGTCAATCCAATAAATATTACAAAAATTATAAGATTTTTTATTTCAATGTCACAAGCAAGTAGCTAAAAATACATTGTAAAAATGACTAATTTTTTAAAAATTGATACCTACACAATAACATTTGAACCATCTAATCCCAAATGTAAGATCAAAGTTAT
This sequence comes from Climacium dendroides, assembly GCA_950106755.1. NCBI lineage: Eukaryota > Viridiplantae > Streptophyta > Bryopsida > Hypnales > Climaciaceae > Climacium > Climacium dendroides. Next base: position 26,850,632 of record OX467089.1, on the reverse strand, counting down.
GGGGACTTTTTAATTTTGTAGGCAACGAAGGTAGAAAAGAACTATAAAAGTCATTTTTAAAAACTAAATTTCCAGAATTTCCAAATAGAAACAAAATCATGAAATGTCGGATGAAATGTATATTGTTTACTAAAGCATTTCCACTACTAGGATTTAAAATTGTCAATTTGTTTTTCAAATTTACTAGCAATTTAGTTTTTCTTTTGTTGACTATCACCTTCTTCTTTACATTCATCTTAATCCCAAAAGTCCCAAGGCATTTTTCCATCAAAAACCACTCAAAAACGCCATTTCTAATGCAAAAAAAATTTGTTTTTTCTACATGTTTAACCATAGGATCATGCACTATATTAGTACTCTGTATAAGAATGCATGGAAGAAATTTCAGAATCTTTGACTACATAGATTGTAAGATATTTGCATTTAAAGTGAAGAAAACAAATTATTTTACACTTGTCTTGACTAGATTCTTTGACTTTAAATCTTCTTAACTTAAATTTTTTGAAAGATTAATTTTGATTTTCTAATTTTTTATGGTGAAGAATTGAGTTGAAAATCTAAAAAAAAAGAATTCAACAAAAAAATATTTAATTTTCATTCATTAAAAATTTGTTAAGTAAAATCAAATTCAAGATAGAAGGGAAAACTAAAGTGTTAATAACTCGAAGATGGAATTGAAATACAATAATCCCAATAGTGAGATTATTTTAGCAAGCAAACTTAACCATATCTAATAATTTTCTAAAAAATTGTAAGAATTTCATTAAAAAATGAATTCTATAAGTATTTTTTCAAGAAGATGTTTAGATTGCTTAAAATACAAGATTGTCCATAACTTTTTCATCACTAGTTTAAATAGAATAAATCAAAGCTTGAAGTGTAGAACAAAAAAATAATCTGTGTAAAAAAATTAAAACTTAAAAGGTTCGATTTTTGGTGATTTTTTTGGGGTTGCCCCATGAGCTAATTTTTGGACTTAGGGTGGCATAACTTTTGCCCTAGGGCTCTGATTGAACAAAAAATTATATTCCCCCAAAGTTAATATGATTTCCTGTCTTCAAAAAGAAATTTTATAAAATCATATCTACAATTGAAATCACACAGGCCTACCTGAAATCTCAAGAGTCCTCCACAGGAACTTTGGGACTTTAGGGGTTAAAGATGAATACTAAAGCTTTTTTGGTTAACCCCTAAAGGTAAAAAATGCATTTTTTTTGGCAACATTGCAATTTGGAGCAACTCACTACGAACGGAATTTTTCTTTATTCTTGCTGAAATTTTCACATAGTATGTATCCAAGGAGTAGCTTCAAGGCCCAACAATTTTCATAACTTTTGACTACATGGTTAAAAAGTTATTGCATGATATGTCATTTTTATTGCTTGACAAGCAGTTTGGGTAGCTCAAAAAAATCTTTTTAAAATCACATATCAAAAAAATAAAAATTTGAAATTGGTTCTCTAGATTTTTATATAAGTGGAAGCTTTGAATCATTCCATTTTGATTAATGAGATGAAAGTTATGAGCAGTTTTAGTTTGTAGGTAGTTATGGTTTTCAAAGACTCCATACCTACCCACAAACTAAAACTCCTCATAACTTTCATCTCATTAATCAAAATGGAATGATTCAAAGCTTCTACTTATATATAAATCTAGGGAACCAATTTCAAATTTTTATTTTTTTGATATGTGATTTTAAAAGATTATTTTGAGCTACCAAGATTGTTCACTAAGTAATGAAAATAACATATTGTGCAATAACTTTTTAACCACGTAGTCAAAAGTTATGAAAATTGTTGGGCCTTGAAGCTACTCCTTAAGAAAATGTTGTGTGAAAATTTCAGCAAAAAAGAATAAATTTTTGTTCTTAGTGAGTTGCACAAAATTGCTATGTTGCCAAAAAAACACAATATAGAGTTTTAGGGGTTAAATTTGTCCATGTATTCTCAACCTATTTTCCAACATATTGACTAAATTGCACAAGTTATAGGACATACAAGTTTTTTTTTATGAGATCACTGAAATAAAAACTTCACTTGTGAGAAGGGCTTGAAAAAACTATTGTTTAAAGTTTAGGTCCATTGATCTTGCAATGGGTGGGAATTCACTCTAAAAGTTGGGAAAGATAGTATATGAACAAGTTGACTAAAGGGTCCTAATGAATAATTTGTTAAAAATAATATAGATGAACAATTTAGCTTTGCTTTGGGTACAAGTATTTTGATGCAATTTAGGGCCTCAAAACACCCTAATTCTTTAGAGACTAGTAGAGAGAGCGACAAAAATTTTAAAACATTTTTTTTTCATATTCAACCATATGATCTTGCATTAACCTTGTAAGAGAATGTATAGAAAGCTTTCAAACCCTTTGACCATGTAGATTTTGAATTATTGGTGGTCATAATGAATTTTTGTTTTTTTTACCTTGCTTTATGAGTTTTTAAGACTTTAGATCCCTTTATTTTAAAAAATTTGTACTTCAAATTGTGGGGTGTTTTTTAATATAAAAAAGTAAATATTTCATTCTATTGCCATAATCAAAACACTATATAAAACTAGAGGAATCAAACTTTAGTGAAAAAACAATACAACCTTAGAATATCACCACCCCTGCCTTGTGTATGGGGCTAGAACAGCCAAAAGGTGGCCCAGTCTCACTCGCTATTTGTATTGTAGCATTAGCCCGTTTGGCAACTGGACACATCAAAAATTTAGAATATCTCCTCAGCAGAGTATAGATGGGGAAATTTAACTATGCCCGGAGTTTCATGATTGTCCGTGTTTTCTGAAGCAGTCTTATGCAAAGCAACAAAGCTTGTCCTTGAAAACAAGCTAGCGATTATTGTAGCAAGAAATTCTAAGGAGATTTGGGGTCTTTTTTTAAACCATGGTGTGCTAAAATTTGTAAAAGTTTGAGTCAGCGCAAGGTTAGCAAAGGATTGGGGGTACTCTAACCGTCTAAATGGCAAGGAGTTATATGGTAGCAATGGACAGGATACTATTGCAACACACCTAGCAGCCTTTACCATGGAGGATTGGTATCCCCTTGGTGGCGATACTTTTAGTAAAACAACCATGTCGTTAGTCACATGAGCAAACAACTAATTGGGTTGGTGACTTCTCTCTAGTACCCAAGAACACTAGTAAGTTTTTAGGTTTACATCTTCATAGTGAAAAATTGAGTTTAAAATGTAGGGAAAAAATTCAATTCTTTAAAATATTGTTAGATAGAAGTAGGTTCAAGATAAAAAAATAATAATTTCTTTTAATATTTCTAAAATGAAATTGACACATTTCAATCTTAATCATGGTGAGACTATTATAACATAAATGTACACCCTAAAGACATTGAAATTTCGAAATTTCGAAATTTTAATTAAAATTAATTATATATGATATTTTCCAGAAAAATGTGAAAATCATCACTTTCTAAGTAGACATAAATATACTCTTAGAAAAAATAATTTTTAAAATAAAATTTTGAATTTTTGAGCTTTAGGTCATCACTTGAGCTCAAGTATTTTGTGTTTAGGAGGGCATGAATTTCCTCCCAAGTATCAATTGGAAAGTAAATTACATTCAGTATATTCCTTAACCTTAACTTATGAAGGCCAATTGTCTGTTGAATAGGTAATAGAAAATTCATGTAGATTCATATAAAGTCAATTTTGGTTCAATATTCACAAAATTTTGATATAGGGTGTGAACATGTATCCTTGTAGTGAATTTTTTTTCCAATTAGGTTCCTAAAGTAAAGGATATGTTGCCCTAAATTTTTTTGGCATCTCAGGTAATTTAGGCATCTTTGGGGCATCTTTTGCATTAACATTCGTCAACTTTTGAGATTTGGCATGTATATAACTAATCAAATATGACATACAATTGTCCAAAAAGAAACAAATTTCAATTCTCAAATCACATTCTAAAAGGAATGAAACTGTATTAGCTATATTAGGGTAGTTTCAAGAATATTTTCTTCTAACTTCAAGCCCTATTATCTTACAATTTGTAAAGTCAAAGTTCTTGAAATTTTTCCCACATATGAATCCAAATGTTTGTCTCTAATTTTTTAATGTTTGGATTTGAAATAAAAAAATTTCCTCAATGCACAAGAAATCATCAAAAAATGACTAGTGTATTGCCTATTCATTTAACTTTCTTGCATTGCAAAGTGATTTAGAATAATCTAGACTCCATATTTGCTTTTGAAAATGTTCATGAGTGAACCTAACATCATATACTTATGAAAACTACAAGAAAAAAAGGGGTGTTTTAAATATAGTCCTATAAATAATGACCTTTAAGGAGATTTTTGTAAAATATTATTGAAAACACATGTACATCTAATAAAATTTTACTAAAAATCTCCTAAAAGGTCATTAATTATAAGACTATATTACTAGGACTAATTATACTTAAAACACACCTTTCTCTTGTAGTGAAATGGTTAAAATTTGCATTTTTGTGTAGAACAAAAATTTTACTCCTAGAGGGCTAGAAGTATGTTGACTTTGTTTTATAGGAGTGAATTTTTATTTATCACTTCAAATGTTATAATCTTTCAATCCAAGCAGTTAATTGGGATGGAATATTTTCCACACATTGTCTTACTTGTTTAATACACTTTTGTATGGTTGGAATTAAAAAAATAAAAAAATAAAATAAAGGTTTGGACAATGCATCAAAAACTAGCAATTTTGGACTTTTCCTCTTCAAAAACACCCTCCGCCCCTTAGGGGTTAAAAGGATTCAAATAATCACAATAAGATTGGACATTGTAGAAACCTACTTGAAATCCTTAAAATCCCATTCCATGACTTTGAACACAAGGGTTTAATCATATGTAGACCTTTTTAGAAAAGGTGTAACTTATAATGTAACATGTACTTTGGCTTTTAGGATATTTTCACACTACAAGTACTCCAATGACCTTGGAACTATACTGATTGCATTTTTAGAGCACATTGTGCACATAGAAAAAATATTACTAAAAGGATCATTTTCAAATATATTTTGTAATGAATTCAAACAAAATTAAAGATGTAAAAGTTGATTTATAGAAACTCTAATGTATACGTCTAATTATATATAAAAAATTAATTTAAAAAAAAATTGAGATAAAAAAAATGTTTCATTTTCATTCAACCATAGTTGATTGAATTTTTAGCTCGAAATTCTGAAAGAAAGATTTGATTTTTTTAGTACATTTATGTATTTTAATATGTGTAACAAGCCATAAAAAGAATCTATTTGGTAGGCTTTCTAATTTCAAAAGTTATCAAATTTTGGAAATATATAAAAATCAACATCTAAATATAAAATAAAAATGAATAAATATCTCATAAAGCCATAATTCACAAAGAAGTGTCAAAGTTTGCAAATTTATCAATTTGGAATTGTATTTTTGGATTACATCCATACCTTAAAATTAGTTTGTTTGTTTTGTTTGTTACGTTGAGATCTCTTGGACCGTGCGTCCCTAGTTGCATGCTTGGTACCGTCAAAAAACCTTTGGCGAGGAGGGGTGCATGGGCTTTGTTTTGAAACATTTGAATAAAGTTATTGAATTTCAAAGTTTTTATTGAATTAAAAAATAAATAAAAATTATTTTTACTTTTATTTTGGTTGTAGCAATGACACAAGACACACTAGTCCATACCTTAATTTTTTGTATTGTTTGTTTGTTTGATTTGTTACATTGAGATCTCCCAGACTATGCGTCCCCCGGTCGTGTTCTTAGTACTGTCGGAAAGCCCTCAACAAGGAGGGGTGCCCATGCTTTGTTTTCTGGTGTTAGAACCTATAGTGAGAAAATTATTGAAATTTGAAGTTTTTATGAACTAAAAAATTAGAAAATTACTTTTGCTTTGACTGTGGCAACGACATAGACTAGTCTATACCTTAAGTTAGGTTGTTTTGTTTTGTTTGATAAATTGAGATCTAAAAAATCGTGTGGTTTGAGGCAACATTCTTGGTACCACTCAAAAGCTCTTAGCAAGAGGGGTGCATGGACTTTGTTTTGCGTTGTTTGGACAAACGATGTGAAAGTTATGGAATTTCAAAGTCTTTATGAATTCAAAAATTCAAATAAATTACCTTTTATTTTGGGAAAATCATAATTGGCATGTTGCACGTCCAAATGCCATAAAATAAGGCCTTTGTACTCCTTCGCACATAAAGTTTTCTATTTGTGCCAATTTCATGGTATTTGGACCTTCAATGTGAAAGTTGTGAATTTTTTAAATTAAAAAAATTGAATTAATTGAATTATCTTTCATTATGAAAAAAATAACTTTCCCATGACATGTCTAAAAGTCACAAAACAAAGCTTTTGCACTTTTTGTGCACAAAGCTTTCTATTTGTACCAAGAATGCAACTTCTTACACTACAATATAAAAGGTATTGAATTTGAAAGTTTTAATGAATTAAAAAATGAAAAGAAAAAAATTTACTATTGTTTTGGCTATGACAAGGACACAAAGCACACCATCACTATTCTTATGATTCACACATTGGAATCAAACTAGTTGTAAACTCTTTTTTATTTTTATGACACAAATCACATTTCAAAGAAAACAGGATATAACAATTCTTGAAAGGACCTATATTTTAATTGATAAATCAAATAAAAATCAATGTATTCAAGGTGTTTTAATTCTTTCACATTTTATTTCTTTAGTATTGAAAGCTTTTGTCACATTTAGAGTTGAAATATAATGGATTTGGTACTTAGTCAATAATTATAGGCAAATGCTGTAACTCACAATCATAACACAATTAAAGTGAAACAATGGACAATTACATATTTCATGATGTTATGTGTAAAGAATTCAATTGTAAGATCTTTTAGTTAACCCCTAAAGGATTTTGACTACATTTTCACCAAAATGCTTTAAAATTGCCATCTCTGTACAAGTACCAAATTTTTGACAAAAAAACATTTTTGGACACATCTAACCTAGGATCTTATATTAATTTGTTTTCAGAAGATGTGGAAAAAATTTCAGAAATTTCTACAATGTAGATTGCAAGATATTAGCATTTGAAGTGACAAAAATCTTTTTTTAGTCCCTGCAAAAAATCGGGTAGCTACACTTCACAAGGTCACATTTGTATGAAAAAATGTCCAAAATGGTGGTTACTCTTTGGATTCATTCTTCAAGGTAAGTTGGCTACATGATTAAAAAATTTCAAATCATTTGGAATTGTACAACATATAGGAAAAAAATAGTAAGTAGAAAGAAGTAGACAATGATTCAAAATACTAAATTGTTAACAATTTTTTTGTGGAATTGAAAAATGCAAATCCCAATGGTTGTAATGTTGTGATGAGCAATATACACCTAATGTTTTTATTTTTTTCCACCTCCTTTGTACTTCCTTTGTGATACACCCTCTGGGATTGTTTACAAACGCATGACTACAAACACGCCTATACTAATCCCTACTTCATTCACAAAGATGACAAGGTCTCTCTACAATATACACCATATAAAGGCATAATTTAATTCTTAATATGTACATCCCAAAACTATAAATTTCTTCTAATGTATTACTTGCACAACAATTCTCCAACACTAAAAAATAGACAAATAATCCAAACATAGATAATTTGTTATTTGATAACTTCTAGAACAATCCCTCTATTTCAAATGTCCAATCATACATTTTCAAATTCCGGACATATGGACAATATATGGGTCAAGTCCACCAATACAATATCCATCTTTCTATGCATACTCTACAATTTACAACAAACAGACCTATGAATACATCTTCTTTTATATTGCACCAATCCACATATTAAAGCCTTCTATATACAATGACAATGCAAAACATTACATGAACTCCAAAAATGATACCCTTGCATGTAAAATCTAGATGCTTTATACTCATGAATGCAAGAAATTTTAACACAAATGTGGAAGCACACTAAGTGTTCTACCATGGTTATAGTCTTGTCATTGCTCTAATCTCATGAATTGTATATATGACACCCACCTATACTTTGATATGCTTTGCCTCCAATTTAAACAACACCTTTCTAAAATGATCCCTTAGTAAAATTTTACTTAAAAGACGACTTATAGGTCATTACTTAAAAGACTATACTACTAGGACTACACTTAAAACACCCCTTTTTTCTTGTAGTGGAATATACTACCACTAATGGTAATTACTGCAAGTCCCGTTGGCGTATAGCCTCATACAACATCTATACAACTACTTCACTAACATCTCAAAGTCCCCATTTTAGCTATAAAAATAATTCTAATATTAATAATATTGACATTAAATATGCCGCTTGTATACTACTATAAAAAAATGAAAGTTAGAAATTAAAACAATCAAACACTTTTCAATATGACATCTTCAGTTCAGTACTTGATTTTTATTTTTTTTCACAAATAAAAACTTTACTACATTGCAAAACATCAAAACAATTACAAAGCAAAATAGGGGTCACTAAACAAAGAAAATATCACATTCTTTAAGTTTTAATGAAAAGATTACAATTTCAATGCACTTAAAATTAGACCCAATATATTTACTAGTCAATTCTAACATGTCCCGGGACATGTCCAAGTTTAATTCCTAAGAGACAATTGTCGTTCAATGTAAAAATCAAAATTTTAAGCATGTTCCTTCAAAATCAATTTTGAGTGGGTATTCTTGAACAATTGGACAAGATGTGCGGGATTATCATTTTTGTGGTCACATATCTTTATTTTTTTTCCAAGGAAGCTAGCACATAAGCACAGAAAAGTGGGCCTACATGCCTTGAACCTAATTTGCACCTTCAACCATTTGAAGGTGCTTATAACATATGTATTTGTAACATAAGTATGAGATGGCAACCCATTTCCAACCAATTAAAGAATTGAGCCTATTTGCTACAAGGGTATGTTGAGGGAAATATTTATTCCATGTAGTGAAATTGAATTCAAGAGGACCTTGAATGCATTTCCAACCATATGGTGGTTAAATAATTGACCGTATAGAATTTTTGAAAGTGACAAATGTAGCACCCATTTGTGCTTTTTGTCTAGTCCATACTGTGCAGTTATACATGCCTAGTATGCTTGGAAATACACCCCCCTATATTGTGTAAATGGAAGAGGGTGGAAATGAATTGCTTGCTCTATACTCTAATATGAAGAGAGTTTATAACATAGAAACCTATGATACAAACAACTATAGCCATAGAAGGTGTCTATAAATATAGATTTCCAGAATCATGAGCTCAAAAATTCTATGCTCACATACTTACACTTCCCATTTTTTTTTATCAAGAGTCCAAATGACAATTTGAGCCACCTAAGTTTCTTGGATAGGGTAAGCAATTGTGGGCATCATATATCAAATCCTTCTTCTACTTCCAAAAATAGGTGCATATATATATAGCTAACATCACATTCTACATAACAATTTTTAAAAATATATATATAATTGTACTGCAAAAAATTCACTCCAAGAGGGTGAAAGTCTCAATTGGTCTTGTTCAAAATGATCATTACAAAACTCTCAAGTTCACTTCTTCTAATTTCAAACAATATATTCTTGTGATCCACATGTCAAAGTTTAAAACCACATATTCCCATAGCACTCTAGTGCAATTATGTACAATTGAATTTAAATTATTGTTTATTTTTAAAAAATTTCATTCTCCTTCCTTGCACAAGAAACTAAAAATTTGTACCCCAAACTTACATTGATCCTTTAGGGGTTAATAATAGGGCCTCATGAATTACTATTGGTCATTTATTGTAAACAAATGGAAAACCATTGCAGTGATCATCTATTTGAAAGCCCTTTTCAAGTATTATTATTTTTTATATTAAATTTTTTACAAATGAAAAAACATTGCATTAAAAAAATCATACAAAAAACAACCAAGCCAAAGGTTGAACAATGAAGAAAAATGACCACAAATAAAAAAAATGACAAAAACACCTTGACAAACACCTATATAGATAAATTAGATAGAGGGGAACACTTGGTCCAAATAATGTAATCTCCATTCCTACAAGCAAAGATAGGAGAATGAAGCCAAACAATATCAAAGTTCCTCCAAACAACATTTGTTTGTTGAGAATGATGACGAGTTGCTAAGTGCACCTTTATTTGTGTTGCATGATTGGAGTCTAATAGGGCTTCCCAAAAGGTGGGTTGAGAGGTATCCAAAGGCCAATTGTATTGATTGAAGACCTTCATGTTCTTAGAGACCCATTTGATCTACAAAGCTGAGTCATGAAGAAGGGTCCATATAGTCTTGATTTTTTGAAAATGGTGAAGGAAGGTGGATCCAAAAACACATTGGACAAAATTGAATTTAGTGTGAGGGCTTGCAATCAAGTATAAATGTCTTTGGCAATTTGTTGCAAAAAAATTGACCTTGTCTAGAGGAGGGCAACAAGCCTTACACTATATGATATTTGAGGGGTTTGGGGAGCAATTTTCCACCAAATTCATATGAGATTTTAACCTAAAATTTGTCCAAATCTTTCTTATTACATCAAACCATGTAACTCAAATGGATCAATAGAATTGAAAATAGCCAAAAAAAAATAGGCTTTCTCATCCTACAATCGATTGCCACATGAGCAATATGAAACAATCCAAAAAATTTACACTACTCCCTAAAATCTTATTTGGAAATGCTAATTTGTTAGGAACACTAATTTGCCATTTGCTAACAAGGAGTCGAAGCCATGGCCTACAAAAGAAAATCTTTCCGTTCTAGAATGCCACACAAAATAGTAAAATCAAGTTGTCCCATACTAATTTCTTGACATTTGACACCATATAAATATTTATTGTTATTGTTCAAGAATGTATGACTTTTGAATTGGATATTGTTGTAATTGAGACTCATGAATCTCCATGTGTGCAAATGGAAATATCTATAGAAGTATTTGTTGACTTTAAGGGCTTCCAAAGCACTCCTATCTCAAAATAATATTGGTGTTCCTTTTGTACTTTACAAAGGAAACACTGGTATTATTTTTGAGATAGAGGGAGTAATTTTTTTGAAATAAGGCAACCTAATTGTTAAGGCAACCTAATTTCACTATTTTGTAGACTCCCTGTATTTTTGAATAATACTTGTGATTCCTCCGTAAAATACAAAGAAAACATGGGTATTATTTAGAAACAGAGGGAGTATAATTTTCCATCCAAGAAAGAGTGCGTTGATATGGAGTGTGTACAGTGGGGTACAACTCATTTATGAATTTTTGGATTTCTCCTAAGACTAGGAGAACTTTTTGAGGCCCTTGCGCGCTCAAAAACGAATAGAATTTTGAATTGTGTTGGAATCACACTGAAGTCTACTTTGTCATCATCACAAACACACATGTGTAATTGAAAATCACACAAAGAGTTTGACGTTTTCTATACACTACATACTCTATAGTATTCCCAACATTTGTGAAAAATTACAACTTGTATTCAACGACTCATATAAGAAATGAACCTTCACAATTACTTTAGCAACACTTAATCTCACATCACTTGAATTGCTTGTATGATTTCTTGCTTGTTCTTCACCCCATCGCCAAAAAATCTTTGCCTATCTTCCAACGATTCTCTCTGAAATAGTAGATAGCTCCAAATTGTTGTATGATTTTAAATTATCCCTTTTTTCACTTGTTACGAAGTTGAAGTGCACTTCATTTGCAATTCCAACACAATTTGCAGTTTCATGATCAGTTCATTTTTTTGGAGCACGCAGCTAACTTAGAGCTTCCTGAAGTTGTTGAACTTTGTAATGAAGCCTGACTGAACCATTCGTAAATGAACCGTACCCCACTGTACTGTACAGTGAGCTTTTCGGTGTCCCTCATTTTGAGGCCGGGTGGAGTGGGCTGCCTGCGTAGACTGTACAGTAGCCTGTACTGTACAGTATCAACCTGTACTATACAGTAGCCCTGTATCCTAGAGTCCACTGGGGACCTAACCTACAGTTTTGTTTGTTTTTTGTTTTTGTTTTTGTCTGTAGAGTGGTAAGTTCCGTTGCAGTAAGTACAGTTTTACCTTGAATGTAGGTCGGTACGTTAGGTCCTTTCATCTTTGTCATGGGCCCAACGTGATTGGTCCCTTTGGTTGGCCCATGGGCTCCCTCCGTCCCACTCTTAGCCACTACAACTTAGGCTTTTTCCTTGCTTTACCTTAACTCAACTGAAGTTTATCTTGGGATTTCTGCTTCCACTCACTGGCTGCCACCTGGACTCCCCTGCGGGGGGAGGGCCGTCTGCAACTGAAACGACCCACCCACCTACCAGCCAGGGGGAATTGACCCCCTCATTGCCCCGTTCCGAGAACACTGGAATTTTATGTTTGCAACACATGGAAAAATTTGGAAACTTCTGAATTCTTATTTGCAGTCGGAGGACCCAAATGAGGTTGTAGAGGTGAAGAAATATAAATATGCGCGGCTCAAAGTAGGGGGCCCAATTTTCAGATTCTCCCTTGGTTGGGAATGAGGGGGTCAATTCTCCGTGGCCGAGGATTTTGACCCCCTTATTCCCCCATTCAAGGGTAAGTGTTAAAAATTACCACCTATTTTGTGGCGCATCCATTTTGTATTTCTTTGCATACCTCCACTAATGTAGGGCCTTTGACTTGCAAATGTGAAATTCAAAATTTCCAAATTGTGTGATGGGCGGCAAATAGAACATTTCAGTGATTTCTCCGGGGTTAAAACACGGGGCAATGAGGGGGTCAATCCTCCCTGGCCCCCCACCCACCTACCCCCCTGCTGGTCTGGCCTGTTTAAGTTCTCTTCCGGGTAATTCTACTGAGGGAGGGGGCTCGGGAATAGGGGGACGTAGGGGTTATCGTAGGGTAGGTAGGGTGCGTGGGTGGCGTGGGTGGGTGCCTCCGTTTTTCCGTCCGTTTTCCATCCTCTCCGTCCGATTCCTACCTGAGTTCCGTTAAAGTTAAAGTTCGGTTCGGTTCGGTTCGGTCCTCTACGTCTGGTTCCACAATCGACAGCAGCGGGGGGGGGCGGAGCCTCCCGCGCAGCCTTGCAGATCCTCTGTGAAGCAAATCTTCTTCAGCTGACTCCTCAGAGCGACGGGTACACTCGCACAGGCTCTGCCTGCCGAGGAGACACGCTCGCTGACTCACCCACTCACCCACTCAGGGCCTGCTGCGCCAGGAAAAAGGGGGGAAGAATAAGGAAAGGGGAAAAAGAAGGGAAAAAAAGAATAATAATAATAAGAGAAGATGCAACAAGAAGGAGGAAGAAGAAGCGGTCAGGGGAGGATTGACCCATGTATTGCCCCGTGTTTTATCCATGCAGAGAACAACACCGAAATTGTTTATTTGAAAATTATGTATAAGGTAGGTACAACCCCAAACCGCCACTTTTTGCTACTACTGAGACTATTTTTCTATTATTAGACTGGTCAAACTTTCATATGTTCCTGTTGGCGAGTGAAAGGAGAGGTTCCAACGCAACAGAGAACGTGGCATTTGGATGTTGTGTGCAATAGTTATTGAGGAACAAAGTTCGGTTCTAAAAGTGCTTCTTCCACATAGGTACATAACGCTAATTTTGGAGATGTACATAAAATATAGATGGTGGTTTAAAGTTGGTGGCACATTTGGGTGTACCTACTTTAGTGGGAGGCCCCCTTCAAACCTCCCACAATGTGAAGGCTTTGCCTCGAAGGTGATGAAAAGGAGACCAAGCTTGAAGGGTGGAGCCTTCATATCACGGGAGGCTTGAGGGGGAGGGCTCCCCTTGCGTTAAGCACACGGACAGCCGTTCAAAATTTTTTTAAAGCTTCTTTTGTTGCTCGCCAACTAGTTATAGTGCCTAGCCCTATAACAAATGAATGATGGCATATAATGCTATTTATTTCTCAATAGGAGTTGGTTGCAAAATGCTTAACAAATTCATATTTGCAATCAAAGGCTCAAAATAAGTACAGAGACGTGAAGAAATACGAAATTTAAGTGGCACAAAATAGGAAGCAATATTTACATTTACTATTGGATGGAGCAATATATGGGTCAATTCTCCTTGGCCAAAAAAAAAAATGGCTTCACCCTTCAAAGCCAGTGGGAACAAATAATTGGTTGAGGTAGTCTTTCTAACCCTTTGACCCCTAAAAACATCTCCAATAGTAAACAAAAATATCATCTCAAGAAAAATGGAGAGACATGTTTTCACTTCAACAAATTCTTGTTTGTCCCATAGGAACAACTTATTATTTTCTCTCTTTCAACCAAACTCACAAGGCTCCTAGTGGCTCCAAGCAAAAAAAATATACATCGTTGCTAATCCAATGAACTATTTTGTGTCGGAGAAAAGATAGTTTTTCATAGAGTTGTTGTTGGAAAAAATTGCAATTTCAAACAAGTCAAAGAAAATATTTTGGTGGGATCAAACATTTATTGCTCACTTTTCATCCCCCAAGCACCAAGTTGGGTTTGTTTGACAAATTGTTGGCAATGTGCTAAAAACATCATCAATCCACTATTTTAATAAGGCTTAAAAACTCCAAATTGTAAAGTGTGACTCAAATTCTAGATTCAAAACATAGATGCTACATCAAATTTTTATTCTAAGGTATTAAATATGCCCCCTCCACACAAAAATATTTCTTCTTTTCTAGCATACTAGAAAGGACAAGATTAATGTATGCAACTTTTGGCATGTCATAAATCTCATTTTTTTGACCCATTATAAAAAAATTGAATTTAAATATATAAATTTTAAATATTTTTTAATTTAAATATTGTTTAAAAATAATTAAAATACCTACAATTCTTTTTAAGATATTAAAAGTCCTACAATAAGTAAAATTGAAAGGACATATTAAAAATTGTTATCGATTCTTCTAAGATTATCAACTCATAAGATATGAATTGTCTACTAGTGTATAAATAGGCTTATAAATAGCTTACTTTGAAATTATTTTATATCAAAATTTTAAAATAACTAAATAATATGAATATACTAGAATTAGATTTAGCTTATTATTTTTTGCAAATAGAAATTTATTGAGAAACATTTTGACAGATTCATCACCTCTATAAATTTTGATTAGTAATCACAAAGACAATTTATAGGCGCTTCTCATTATATAAGGTTTACCTTATATAAATTATTCTTCAATATTATATATTGGATCAATACTCTCATTTGGTATTGAGTTCTTATTTAATTAAATATATGAGTTCAAAACCTTATATAATGAGACTTCTTCATAAGGTTCATTATATAAGATTGGAAGTGAGATAGGTTAGATGCTTTTGGTGACTATTTTAGGTAAATTCAAAACAAATTTATAATTTTGGTATGGTCTTTTTAACAAAGCATTGCATCTACGATAGTGTTGTCATTTAATTTCAAATACAATGATCCCCTCCTTTGAATCCATCATCACTAAACCTCCTTTTTCAAGATACATTTTTAGTCGTTATTTTTGGAAAACCAAACAATCAATATTTTTTCTATATGAATTTTAAAAGTTCTTTAGTTGTGTCACTTAAAACAATGATTTAGAGTGAAGAAGTGCATTATGTATTCCATTATGTATTGAATTTGGAGGAATCATTTAAGTACACAAGGTTCAATTTTAGTTCACTAATGCAATTGCAGTTCATCTTACAAATTTTGATGCTAGTACGAAGGGAATGTTTCATTGACATTTGGTAATGAAATTTAACTTAAATTACTAAATATTTTTAGTTCAAATTTAAAAAAAATTCTACTATGCCTAAATGAGGTCCAAACTTCTACTTCAAATAGAATCCTTACTTTTGATTTAATTTTGAGCAGTTGAACTCCTACTCATTCAAATCTATATATCCCACATGGGTTGTTTTAACTCCTACCACCCCCATATGTATATAAACAACTTGTTTTCTCTATTGGAAACAAAAAATGTAATTGAATTTTGTATCAATGTAAGGTTTTAATTCAAATCATTATAATGAATTAAGAGTTTTATCTTCATTTATATATACAATAATAATATATTGTAGGTTTTGTAGGATAGCAACTCTGCTACAATCATGAATGTTGAGCATGGCAAAGAGAGTGACACATGAGGGAGAGTCCATTCAATCAAATTTGTCATGGAAAATAATATTTTAATGAAGTTGGAGTACTTTGGAGGCCAAGTTTCTTGTTTGGAAGGGTGAGTTGAGCTAAAAAACTTGACCTTTAGAGAACTCCCCTTACAAAAATGCTACCTCATAGGCAACCATGTCATTTTTTTCATTCATGCTTGAAATTCTCCGTTGGACAAGTTTTGGGCATAGTCTAAACCCAATCTTATAAAGAACAAAATTTGTTCCAATCATATTGCTCCATTTCCCTACAATTCTTGATTAGTGCACTTTTTTATTGTAGTCTAAAGCATCCTTTAGAGTGCAATCACATTGCGAAATTTAGCACTATTATATGGTATTTATAGACCAAATTTTGAATCTTAAGTTTGTCTTTAGTCATTGTACTTGACTAGTTTGGTGGCTAAATTGAGTTGTACTTTGATTTTCTTTGCTATAGAAACCACTTCAATTAATTCAAGAAAATCCTGTAATCTTTTTCAAGGTTTAAGTCATATTTGTGATTTTTTTAGTATGTGGTTAAAAATAATACTTTGAATGTGATGAAATCTTGTATAAATATTAAGAAAATATTTTGTTAAATTTATACATTCAATTTAACATTCAACAAACAATATTTCATATTTCAAAGAAATTGCATATTTATTAATAATAATTTTTATTATCTAAAAAATATTTTTTGGATTTACAATCTTAAACAATTGATTCTCACCCATTTATGAAGTTTGTATTAAATAGAGTCAATAACAAATGAATTTTCAACATTTGTTATTTTTGATGAAAAATGGCTTTAGGATTTTAAAGGTTAAGAACCATGGAATAGTTTAATCTCCTCATTTGTGATGATGTATTATAAAATGAAACTTAGTATTTGTTCTTTTTTAAATGAAACAAAATCTAAGAAGGGACATTTTTGGCATTATGGCCATTGGGAGAAATTTAGGGGCTTGTGATACTAATACGTGTATTATTTGAATCACTATAGTTTTCTTTCTTTGAGACAACTGTGTAAATATTGGTACATTCTCAAGCTTGAAGTATGAAATTTCTAATCAAAATTTTGATGGTTTTAATCAAGAAAACAAGGATTTGTATTGCCCCCCCCCCCTAATGTAAGGGATTTTGAATCAAACCTAACTAACTTGAATAGCTATGGAGTGCTATAGGGACAAGCTTCTCTTTGCATAATCTCTTGTTAATCTTGGATGCAAGACTTTGTCTTATTTTTAATCCATCAAGAGTAGGAAAGAGCATACAAATCCAAAGCTTTTTAGGCAAATTGAATTACATCTTTAGAAAAATCTAAACATTCGATTTTATTTTTGGAGTTTTTTCTTTTCTCCCAACCCTATATGAAATGGTTTAGAACCTTGCATAAAAATCATGAACTACCAAATGACTATCTTAGTCACATCATTGAAGAATAGACAAAACATGTTTCTCAATAGATGTGGATGTATGTCATTTGTTTCATATAACTTTTGCATGAAGCTTTTGAAATAATTTATAGTCCACCTGATGAACTCCATGACTTTTCAAGAGATACGTTATAAAAAAATCATCATTTAAATTATAAAATGATGGTCTAGGGTCTTCCTTTTCATTTAAAAAAATATATGAATGACTCATTCCATTTCAAATAAACAAATTGAACAGTAAAGTGAGGGTAAAATGTCCTAATGAAATAATTAAGAGCACAACACAAACTAATAAAAATCTTGCTAATTTACGGTGGTTCAAAGTTTGAGCCACTTTCATGTTTTGTCTAAGGGTAGATTTCTAAGCATCTTGAATCAACCAAAAATCTTGCATACAAGGCCAAAAAAATTCAAAATTCTACATGGAAGTATGCAATAGTTAAAAGAGGAAAATTTCAATTGCTCAATGGCAAAAATTTTGGGGAGGCTCGTGAACAAGCTCGTGAAAAGTATGGGAGGTAAGTTTGTGGCTTAATAAAAACTATTTTTGACATTGGACTTGAATTTTTTAGTTGTTTTTAGTTGACAAAAAGGCAAATAAAGTTTCTATAATAAAGTTTCTTCCTACTTGTATAGAAATGAAAGCATCATGGAACTTAGCAAAGGCAATTCTAATTTCTAAAAAACTCAAAAATTTGTTTATGATTCCAAAATAGTATGGAAGCTTGCTCTTAGTTCCATGAAAGTTGTTTGCATCCACACTCTATTAAAATTTTCTAAAAATTTTAAGGGCAAATGGAGGTAAGGTAGGGTATTCTAAAAAGCAACCCTACTCTAAGAGCAACCACTACCATAGAGGTACATTTTGCTTTCTCCAATGTACCAATAGTGTACATTTCAAAAAGTGATCATTTTTAGTGACCATTATGCTTCTACTTCAAGAATGTGTAACTAATTCTGCAAAGGTCCAAAAAACATTAAATGACTTGGATTAGATGCTAATTCCTTTTTTCTTCCTATGAAAATTTACTAAAAATTATTTCAAGGATGGAATTTTGCTTCCCCCAAGGGGAAGCAAAACTCTTAAAAGGTCGCTTTAAGAGCATACTTCCTTAAGAGCTCTCCTAATTAGTGCACTCTTTCATCCAAGCAATTCAACCACGGTTGATGAAGACATTTGTCCCACAAGATTTGATCAACCTTTTGCATAGGTCAATTATTGTTTGTTGAAAGTGAGTGCCAAGGGCAAATTTTTTGTGTGAGTGACCCCTAGAAATCTTTCCAAGCCTAAATACATGTGATCATACTAAACAAGGTTTAAATAGGAATCCCCATTAATCCCTAAAGTTTGAAGGCCTTTTCCATCAAAAACCACTTAAAATTGTCATTTCAATTGCAAAAAGCAAATTTTTTTTTTTAATGTTTTTCTTGCTTATCTAACTATAAAATCTTGTACTAGACTAGTATGAAAATTGTGTGAAAGAAATTTCAAGAACTTTGACCATGTAGATTGCAAGATATTTGCATTTAAAGTGAAGGAAACAAGTTTATTGCACCTTGCTTTCAACTATATTTTTTGGCTTTGAACCTTCATAAATTTAAATTTTTTGCTTTACTGATTTTGAATTTTGAATTTCAAATGATGAAGAATTGAGTTGAGAGTCTAGGAATTTTTTCAAAAACACTTAGTTTTCACTCACTAAAAATTTGTTAAGTAAAAATAGGTTTAAGATTGAAGAGAAAACCAAACCATTTATAGCTCTAAGATGGAATTGAAACACATTAATTTCAATGGTGAGATTGTTCTAACAAGAGATCTTAACCTTGTTTGAAAAAAAAAAGATTACCCTATAACTCTCACATAATAAATCCAAATGGAATAAATCAAAGCTTCCCATGTAGATAAAAATACACTCTATATGAAGCAGAATTTTTAATAAATTATTTTAAATTTTGTTGAAGATTTTATTCTTCCTACCTAGCTAAAAAAGAGTTTTTTGTACCATGACTTCTACTCCCAAGCACCGATTGAAATAAAAATTATATTTTTGGAAAGCTAATGTATTTTTCTATCTTTTCAAAAAAAAAATACAAAAAATTGTGACAAATATTGAGACCACAAGCCCTTGTCTAACATCCATTTTGTCCCCCAAGGGCACAAATGAGACTCTAAGGGTTAAATTACTCCATATGACCACATTAATCACTCCACTGCATTTAATACTTAAAGGATGCAAGACGTTGAGGCTAAAAAGCGGTTGATGGGTGATTTCATTGTTCAATGTAGAACTAAAGAATGCACCTATTGGTTCAATAATAAAAACAATTTTGGTGATTACCTTGGTCATGGAGGCCATATCCTTTAAGGTTTAAATGGTGGGAATGGGCTTTAAATTCTTGAGTGATATATAACCACCATACCAAAATTGCACATCCAAAATTGCACTTCGCCTAAATCTGCTACCATCACCCTGTGTAAATCTCCAAAATCAACATGTACATATGTAGAAGAAACGAGTTTAGAACATGTACCAGAAAAAAAAAAACTCCAGCCTTCGTAACTTTTACAACTTTTGCATACGATATTCAAATGCCACGTTCTCTCATGCGTTGGAACCTCCCTTCACTTGCCCACAAGAAAATCAATGAAAATTGGAGCAGTAGTGTAATAATAGTAACTAGGCACAGAGCCAAGGTGGGCAGTTTTGGGGTACCCACCTTAGCATCTTGGGTACAAAATCTTCCTGCAATTACAAGCAAGTTGAGTTGATGTGGCCAGGCCATGGAAGACTTGTCAAACAGATCCAAGCCAAGTAACTTAACTTGGTCTGTTTCTTTCTCTTTGGAGCTGCCACTGTTCTCATCCACAAATTTGGAGCAAGCAAGTGTACTGTTCTGCAATTGGGTCTAAAATGGTTCCATTAACATAGACCAACCCAATTGCATTTAACCCTCTAAGGACAATGGAGTGACTTTGGAAATCATCAGTTTTTATGACTGTGTGAAGCATTACTTTTTTTTAAAATTATAAAAATACTCATTGCAAAACAAATTAAGGTGAAGGTACCCATAACCGATCAAATAAGCAATTCTAGACATGGTCTGGAGTGTTGCAAGGCAAAGCAAATATTTTAGAGGTGCATTGATAGAAATGATAGTGATTGCAAAAAAATTGGTAATCTTATCGCTTGAACTGAAATTACTATGAATTTTGGAAGGCAAAAAGTGCTTCAGACCCATAGACAACCACTACACTAAAATTGGTAAATAATGTTGGGTGATAATTAGTGTTGTAGTGAATTGGATCATAGCCTTAACTTATTATATTACCATTCCAACTTCTATATTTTGTTCCCATCTAACACTAAATGCACTCTCATAGAAATGTTGAAATGACCAAATTTTACTATAGAGCTAAAATAGTGTCAGAATGGGTAAATAATGTTCTAACACTAACCTTGTAAATCACAATTAGTGTTATTGTTGACAATTAGTGTAGCCAACACTATTTACCAATTTTAGTGTAGTTGTTTCTAATTCCAATTTTAGCCAAACTACTTTCCTGCTCACTACTTCTTGCTTTCATGCTAACCACTTTGGGACATGTTCATGACCTTATTAGTTGAAACGCATTCCAAGGCTTGGTTGGAAATTGAATGCAGCCTTGGTGGGAAATAGAGCACCCTACAGGTTGCACATGGGTATCTAGTCGGAAATGGATACCTCTACCTTATTGTAGAAAACCTCCCCTTTTCTTGTAAAATTTTGAAGATGAATAGCTGCACCTATATCCTACATAGAGAAATCCTTTGTCATCCATCAAACACAAAATGTTTGCCTCAATGTTTAAGGGTTAAAGGGGGGGAAATAGAAAGAATGTTGGAAAAAATGGAGGAAGAATGGGATAACCCGAACTAAATCAAACATTCTTGTGTCAACAAGTTATAATGGATGGTGGTGAAATACTATTTCATGTACATTGGTATAATAAATTGGAAGGTAGGAAATTATGAGTTTGATATAAGTGTACAAAAGTATAATAACATTGTTTGTCAATGAGGTTTATCAATGAGGCAAGGGTCCCTTTTACATCCTTGAGAAACGGACCCCTACAATGGACAAAATTGTCTTACACGGCTCCTCAACCAACTTGAATCTTTGATTTAATTGATAAGTCCTTTCCAAGTATCTGGAAAAGTATAATACCTACCTAGTATGGTATGGTTATTCAATGTTATGATAAGAATAGTCTCCCTAGAGTCTACAGTGGGAGAGGCTTAGATAGTTGAGCCATTTTTATAGATGCTTCATTCATGGTGGTCTTTTAGATTGGAGTTACCTCTCTTTTTCTTTTTCTTTTCTTCTACAATGGAAAAGTGACCTTATGTAGATGGTAAAGTTGGAAAATTATTTTCAACCCCTAATTTATTGTAGTGTTTTGATGTCCAAAATTGCTTCAAAAAACTTATACCCAAAACAAAGCTAAAATCTTCATCTTTATTTATTATTTAACAAATTCAATCTTATGATCCTTTAGTTAATTCCTAAAGGATTAAGGCACACTTTAGGCAAAAATTGTGAAAAATCATCACATTTTAAAGCACTGAAAAAAAAAAAAAAAAAACTTTGACTATATTGATCGAAAGATTATAATGTTTGAAATTATAAGAATTTTTTTCTCACATAATCCAACATGGTCAAGAGAGTTTAATTCCAAGAATAAGATAATTGTACCACACATGTGGTTATTTTTTCTTGACATTTGCATCCTATATCATATTAGTAACATGATATAGATAAATTTTAGAAGTAGAAGAAGAATTTTGCAAAAAATACCCTAATACTACTTGGGTTTCCCGATAAGTTTATAGCAATATAGCTTTTGATTTAGACTCCCTATTGAATAAAAATAATATTCCTACCAAGGAGGAACATACTCACACCTTGTGTTAATTTTTGTGAACATTCTACTAAAATTGACTTCATGCAAAATTATCCAAGATTTCTTGCATATGTTGAATGTTTACTTGGTCCTCTAAAGAGTAACTTATTAAGTACATCCTTCCAAAATTTTAAGGTGAAAATCACCACCAATTGCAAATTCAATGTGCCTAAACTTTGATGTGCCAAAAGTAATTTTCTTTAGCGATTTCCAAAAGTGAAGTTATCTTTTAACTTTAAAAAAAAAACATGTATGTCCCATAACTTGTGTGATTTAGTCAATATGTGGGAAAATGGGTTTAGATTACATCGAAAAAAATTAACCAAAGAAGCGTATTCATCTTTAAAAAGATTATAAAGAAGAAGGTGGTACTGGATGAAAGAAAAATCCAAATCACTAATAACTTTTACAAGAAACTAAAAGATTGTAAGCCTTAGTGATGAAGACATTGTAATAAATAACATACATCCAATGTTTTTTTTTATTTTATTTGGAAATTTCCAAAATTGAATTTAAAAAACAACTCTATATATGATTTTTTTTGGCTTCATTGCCTGCAAAATAAAACTTCTCATAGCTTCATCTCACTATTTGAACCAGTCAAATGTAGATTAGGATGATTAGTATCCATTCTTAAAAAAACTATTACAAATTTCTAATATATGAAATCAATAGAGCTTTTCCAAGTCCTCACAAAGATCAAGGTTGTCTCCATAGTCAATTAGAGGACTAAAGAAAAACAAGTTTTGGTATCACTTTAATTAGAATAATCTCATAAGATTTTTCCTTGATACCAAAAAATTACAAAAAAATAATTTTCCCAAAACTTTTAACATATGGTGACATGGTTGTTTTCCTACAATAAATATTTTGCAGCATCCATCTATAATACATTCATTTTTTCAATATCAAATTAATCAAAATACATGAGAAAGTTCTTTGATATGTTGTTCTTTGAGAGCATAATAACATTATATATATGCAACTACCTCCAAAAGCAATATGTTATCTGCTCATCACCACCTTAGTTACGGTGCTTAAGTGATCATCAAATGATCTTTTGAAGGATTACTTCAAAGTGCTTCGGGTTGAATGAACCCAAAATTGAAATGGCAATATTTAAATATATATATTGTAGAATGGTCCCAAATATAGGGTTGTATAAATTAATCCTTAAATGATATTTCTTCGTGGGAAATAAAAACCTCCTTGAAGTAAGGCATGGGGCTTGCCCCTTGCCCAAGGTTTGGGTGGTCAAGGCATGTTAAACTAACCAATGAACATAGCTTTGACTTTGAAGCCTAAATGTAATGTTTGGGGCAAACCTTATTTAGTTTAGAAGTCGATTTAGTAGGTTGAAACATTTCCAAAAAAATTTAAAAGCCAAATTTTGTCAAAAATTCACTTGAAACCAAATTTGAGGGGCATGTCATGTCATTTAAGGATTAAGATCACATCATCTAAAATCAATGGAATAAATAATGGAGTGTGATTCTTGTTGTCAAGCTAAGTTTTTGTTGGATGCTATTGGGAGTCAAGATCAAAGGGATTTCAAAGCATCCATAAGAGAGTGTAAAAGGTATATGTACATATCTATAATCAAAATTGACCAAATGTGACATCTGCATTTGAACCAAAAAGCGATACCAAAATCTAGATATTGTTGACACAAAATGTACATAATTAAACATGATTGCCTAGAAGAACCTAGTGTCAATTTAGTACACTCCAAATTATAACTTGAAATTGCACCAATATGGAGTGCAATGTGCATTGGTAACCATGATTTGCTCAAAATTCTATAATTTATGTCTTTTGATAGCATTTGAAGAGGTTTATTTTCATTGTCCAATGTCTAAACTTGAGTTTTCTTGGGCCTATTCAAATCCCTTTTGAATGTGCTTCCAATGACAAAAATTTCAAGCTCTAATTACAAATGAGCGAAAAGTTTGAAGTTTATTTGGAGGGGCTAATATATTGTTTGCATTGAGGTTCCCAACTCTAACCCTTGAACGACACCACGGATGGTTATTGTCCGGTGGATGATAGAAAATCCTTTTATGTGAAATAGAAATGTAGATGTTCATCCTTGAAATTTTGTATAAAAAGTGGAGGTCTTGTACAATAATTTGACCTCTAATAAGTGCTATGGTTTTTCTTAAACAAATGATTTACATAGTACCCAAAAGAATAAATTCTAAGATGACTAGTCTATTCTTTAAAGGTTAAGGTGGGCATCTCCAAATGCTCCACTAAACCAAAACAACCATCATCACTTGGGTTACATTTCCAAAATCAATATGTTCCTATGTAGAAAAATTATTTTAGAACCTATACCTTAAAAGACTTTGACCCTTCATAACTTTTGCATACATAATCTGAAAGTTGCATTCTTAGGTGCATTGGAACCTCCTTTTACGTTGCCAACAAGAAAATATGAAAATTTAGATCATTACAAAAATAGTAAATGGGCACAATAGCAAAAAAGGTTGACATTTTGGAAGGTCTCTACCTTAAGGTAGACAAGCCCATTTCCATTTGTTGTCTAATTCCGTCATCCTATTTTTGGCCCCAATATTGTTGAAAAAATCATCCAAATCTGTTTATTTTGAAAAAAAATTACTATAGTGCCCACATGACTAGTTTTGTTTGGTTTTCATTTTTATGAAATGCCAAAGTGATATAACCATACTCCAAATTTCAACATTCATCTACATATTGAATAGAGAATATCACATTAGTGCATATCACATATCTATAATTTGATTTTCATCCATAGTCTGATAATTTCATTCAAGAATTTTCTTAATATGAAGTTTTCTAGCAATTTTCCACCATTTAAGTACCATTTTGTTCCAAAGGTGTGGTACTGGATCCATTCTTTGGTACAAATGGCTGCCAAATCGTTGACCCCCCCCATTGAGCATCATATAAACATGATGGTAGAAAAATGGATTTACACTTGCAAAAAGGTGGTAATAAAGATTTTGGCAATGATTTTAGATACACTAGATTTGGGACTAATGACAACACTACACTTTGACAGATTTGAAGAGGGTGTATATATACATGATCCTCTTCCTCCTTTTAACTTGGGTAAGTACTTAAATACTATTAGATGCATGGAAGAGTGGTTATGGATATTGTTTATAGGATATTCAAGACTCCACTCTACAAATGGTTTGATAATTTCAAGGCAAACCATTTCCAAAAATAACTAGGAATTACAATTTTAATTGGAAAATTATCATTCATTTTGGGGTTGGTTCGTGAATTATGCAAGCACACACCTCTGAAAAACAAGTGCCCCCATACCATGCTAGTTTGCATGGTAAGCTTAAGCTGAATAGTAAACTAGGCTTGTCTCCCTTCCCTGTCTCCGACTCTCCCAGTGTATGACTCAATAATGTGCAACTGACTCAAATATTGTAATTGTCCTTTGAACTGCTGCAAGGGAGGCAAACCATGGCAGCAAACTGAACTTACAAACTGAATTGATGATGCTTAGGCTTACGCTCTGCACATCCTACCTACTTTCTGAAAAAGCTCCCGGAAGCTGATTTCATGTACTTTCTTTCCATTCAACTTAAAACTTCTTACCTGAGCCATGGAACGACATTTACACTGAGGTAAGCCAGCCCATTGTGGTCAGAATGAGAAGTTTGGCATCATCTTGTTGCTGAAATTTTTCAATTTTTTTCCCACATTACTACAAGTGTGAGAAACAGCAAGTGTAATTGAAATTAATTTTTTTTTGACAAAGTATGAATTCACTAAGAATTTCTGAAGCAATAAGCCCAAAAGAGTCTATAGACTACTTTAAGACCAACAAAATCTAAATCTGTAATGCTCATCTCATTGCTTAATGCAGTCAAAATATTTTCTATTACAGAAGGCCAAAAAAAAGTCAATTTTACAATGGACTTCACACTAAAAACTTAGAAGTTCCTAATGAGGTCAGTGTTCACTCCATTGCTGTCATGTAAGACATGCATTGTTGCCCACATCCCACATCCTGAAAAAAATCCACAATGAGCCATTTCTTAGGCGACCACAATAGGTCATTTGACCACAATGGGCTGTCTTACCTTAGTGCGGTTGCCACCATGTGATAAAATAAAAGGAAAAGTTATTTTTTAATTTTTTAATTCATGAAAACTTTGAAATTCAATTATCCTCATACTATATAGGTCCCAATGTCACAAAACAAAATCCATGAACCTCTCCTTGCAGAGCACTTTCCAATGGTACCAAGAATGTGACTAAGGGATGCATGATCCAGGAAATCTCACAATAACAAATTAAACATATAAACAACCTGATTTAGAGCATCTGCATTGACCTCCCAATATTGATTGTTGAGCCACCATTCCACAAAAGGAATTAAGTCACCTTTTCCAAACACTTCTTTCATGTGTGTCCTTTTGAAGCAATTTTCCCTGCCATGGAGTCTGGGCGAAGGTGGTGGTGGTGCTCTTAGCCCTCAAAGGACATTTCATGTCTGGACTTGGTCAAACTTCATTAGATTTTTATATTAAAATATAGATTTTAAAATTTTGATACTTTCAAATATATTAGCGTATGTGTGAAGTTTAATCTTTTTTTTTATATATAATTAAAAACATGAAATTAAATTTTATATGATTTTTTAAAAATCTATATAAAAATCACAATAATGATCAAAATATTTAAAATAGTCTAAAATTTTAAAAGAAAAATGGAAATAATAGCGATAAACATCATGGTGTAATTGATGTACTCCTTGTGATTACACCAAGAGGAATTCAAAGGTGGTGTATTTTGAGCTTTCAAGAAGCTATCTTGAAAGTGTTACAAAAATTACAATTCTAACAATTTTGAAAAAAATTCAAATGGAGTAAAACATAGATTATTGGAGATGCATTTTCTTAGTTAAACTTAAAAACATATAAAATCAAGAACTATATGAAAATTCAAGATTTTTTTTGTTTTTTTGAAACATTAACAATTGTTGTTGATAAGAGGTAAAAATATAGAAACCAAAAGATAAGCTATTAGTGGAAATATTTTTGCATTTTTTCAAATAAATCTCTTTTCTATTTGTATTTTTTTTCTTCTTTGGACAACAAACATGACAACGCAAACAACCAAGAAGAGTAACAGATGCATCAACAAGCTGAACTCCTCTCAAGCCAAAAGAGCTCATCTTTGGATGAGAGAATTCAAGTTTTCACTTTGAAATTGCCCAAGAGGCTTGCATTCTCCTTTAAGGGGTTTCTAGGGCCAGGGAGAACTACCCCCCTCGTTGCCCCAGCCAGGGTTAATTGTGAAAAAAAGCCCCGTATTTTTTGCCATTATTTTTTATATTTCTACACTGCCCCTAGCTAATTTGGGGCCGCTGATTGCAAATCTGAATTCAGAATTTGCAAAAAAAAATCATCCAATTGCAAATAAAAAATTCCACAGCGTTTTCCCTAGGGGTAAAACGGGGCAATGAGGTCAGTTCACCCTGGCCGGTTTTTCCTACTACCAGGTCACCACATGCTGCAGGAGACATGGGCCATGTGAACACCCTTCTTTTAGCCCCCCCTCCTACACAGCTTGTTTAAGAAACTTACTGATGCTTCTATAATAATAACAATGATAATGATAACAATAATAATAGTAGTAATAAGTTAGTTGAAGAAATGATTTTCATAAATCACTTAAAAAATATTGTTTTAAATTTTTTAACCCTTAAACGTTGGGCTGGTGACCGTGGAAATCAGCCCTTTCGGAACTGTGTGACATCATCTAGATTAAAAAAACCAAAAATAATCATTGGGACTCAAACTACTACAAAAGTGATTTCCCCTTTTCACCCTTAATTTTGTGGATGAATAGTTGCATTTCTGTCCTACACAAGAGAATTCTTTGTCATCCATTGGATGCAAACACATCGCCTCGATGACGTTTAAAGGGTTAAATTTAAAATTTAAAGTATTCCATGCCTGCATACTGTATAGAGTATAGACCAGTGCCTATGTCATCCCAGGGACTCCCTTGGGCCAAGCAGCACATTGCCCTGTCTTTTCTTTTGCTTGCTTCCTGGCAGTTCTAATGCCTGATGTTCAGTCAAAGGCTGCCTGCAAAGTAAAAGCATGCATGAATGCATGTGTGAATGGAGGCTTGATTTGAGGAGGCAAGTTGGAGGCCCACTATCCAACACTCCAAGGCACGTGCATGAGGCTGCCTTGGAAAGTTTTTGGGGAAAAGTTGTTGGTAATTTGGGGTCAGTACAGTAGCTTGGCTTGTATAAATTATTACTGCCGCCTTCTGAAACTTCACAAACATGTAACTAATAACTTACCCCACTACATGCCCAAGGCCTTTCTTTTGAGCTTCCACGAATTTGCTCTAAATTGAACAAAAAACCAACATTTTGATAAGTTGCATCGATTTCTTTTGAATTTGCTCTAAATTGAAAAAAAAGCCAATATTTTGATAAGTTATATCGATTTCTTTTAAATTGTGATCGAACTGATTCAAACTAGACATGTTAGAAATAACTAGACATGTTAGAAATCACATACGGAAAGAAAACACGACAATATCATTTATAAATTGAAAGATTATAATGTTTGATCATGAGGGTGTTAAGACTGCAAAAGTGAATTGAAGTTTTTTAACTCTATTTTCCACAAGTCAAATCTAAAAAGTTGGTCACCAAAAAAATATGAGGATAAAGAGCCTAACATAATCCTAATCGATTCATGCATTTTTTCCCTACACATTCTTGTTCAATTTTGTACAATTGCATTTCTATGAAAAAATAAATAAATAAAAGTTTTCATTTTTCATTTAGTACCTTTTCAAAGTGTTCAATTCTTATGACTTTTGTTGAACTTCATTTCTTGTTGATAGGGGTTAAAAGTAGAATGTACTTTGAAATCACAAATTCTTCATCATTATTTTGAGTATTCAATTGCTAATATAGGATGCAAAAATCATATAAAAAAACTAAATGTAAAGTAAAAATCTCACTCTAGGAATTTTAGTCTAGTGACCCTAGTAGGTAGAATACATTTTTTTTTCTTCCTAACTTCAAATGCTATGATCTTGTCTAAAATGCTCAAGTATTGTAAACAACAATTTTGAGATGGTATTGATTTGAATAACTTTTTAGAGCATAATTTGTTGCAATGGATTTGTAATTAAAAAAACTATAAATGTTGTTATTTTCAAAATTTCAGAATCATATCTTGTGAACTTTTTTTAAAACTACTAAAGTTATACTTTTTATTTATTATAAGTCAAAATTTATACGTATAGAATATTAGTAGAAAAAAACTTAGACATTTGCACCGATCAAGTTTTAACTAGTTGGTAGGATGGAAAATAAAGCCCTTCAAGACCAATAGACACTTTTCACTCGGCCCATCATTTGAGAAAATGAAAATATGATGCTTTCATATTTGTATAAAGAAAAATGGATTATAATATTTAATTTTTTAAAAGATAAAATTTATTAAATGTACTTAATTATACATGAATACTCTTGTCAAGATCCCCCAAAATTGGGTTCATAGCACAATATAATAATTGTTGAGACAAAACTAGGATTCCAAAAATATACCACATCCTATTGCATAACGAAAGTCCTCTTCAATAATCCCTAAAGTCCCAAGCCCCTTTTTTTTGAAAGCCACTCAAAATTGTCATTTCTATTGCAAAGTGCAAAAAAAAAAAAAAAAAATTGTTATTTCTACATATCTAACTGTAGAATCTTATACTATATTAGTACAAAATGTGTGGGAAATTCTTTTAGAAAACATAGATTGCAAGATATTTGCATTTAAAGTGAAGAAAATAAGTTTTTTTCCACACCTTGATCGAGTAAATTTTTTGGCTTTGAATCTTCTTAACTTAAAATTTTTGCACCACTGATTTTGATTTTATAAATTTTTTTGCTGAAAAATTGAGTTCAGAATCTAAGAAAAAAATTTCAACAAAAAAGCATTTAATTTTCACTCATTAAAAAATTGTCAAGTAGAAGTAGGTTCAAGATTGAAGAGATAGCTAAACCATTAATAACTCAAGGATGGAATTGAAACACAATAATCCCAATGGTGAGATTGTTCTAGCAAGTAAACATAACCTTGCCTAGAAATTCCTTTTGAAAAATTATAAATATTGCATTAAAAAATGGATTCTTTAAATTATTTTTTCAAGAAGATGATTAGATTGCCGAAAAAATAAGATTGTCTATAATTTTTTCATTACTAGTCCAAATGGAATGAATCAAAGCTTCAAATGTAGACAAAAATATAATCTTTGAGAAATATATTAAAAATGAATAATTTTTCAACTCTTTGTGATTTTTTGGGGGTTGCCCCTCAAGTTGCTTATTGGACTCGTAGTGGCATAAGTTTTGTTTCCAGACACCGATTGAAGTAAAAATTATATTCCCCCAAAGCTAATCTAATTTCCTATCTTCAAAAAAAAGTTCCAAAAAATCATGTTGAAAATTGAGATCACATGAGCCTACCCACAATCCCAAGAGTCCCCCGTAGGGATTTTGGAACTTTAGGGAATAATCATTACTTTGATGTAGGGTTTTTTGTTGGTGATTTGTCGGCCATTTGCACCAAAGTGTTTAGCCCAACACCATGACCTTGGAACAAAATGGTACTAATTAAAAAGGCGGAAAATCGCCAGAAAATATTGAACTAAAAAAATTCTTGGATGAAATCACTAGATTATGGATGAAAATAGAATTATGGATATGCACTAATGTGATATTTTCTATCCAATATAGGGATGAATGTTGAAATTTGGAGCATTGCTATAACATTTAATATTGCCACTCTAGCACTTTATAAAAAATATAAATAAATCCCTTGCTTGGATGATGATCCCTTTCGCTATTGTTTTAACTATGTTAGTGGATATAGTGTTGTGACCCGAAAAGCTTTGTAGAACTCACCAGCTTCATGCTTTTGACATTTTATGGCGGTGCCAAGCAAATGTCAAAGTAAGCTTGTTGCTCAAGGCTAGCACTTACTATATTTTTTTGTGTACACCTAAGACAACTACATTATAAAAGGGAGGTATTATTTCTAAATTTTGAATGTTAAATAGATCTTTTATTTTTAGAAAATAAGTGTCATTATATAGTACCTTATATGTCATTGAAATGAAGATCATGCATAGTTTTGAATACCTTATTTTATTTATAATTTCTTTGGGTTAGTGAGTGTCATTATTTTGCATAAGAACTGTTCTTTTGCAATATTGCATGTCATTACTTCACAAGATAGGGTTTCATTCATAGAGATTCAATGAGAGAAGAGCAACGCATTGACATTTTGAAGTTTCAATGAAATGGAAGCATAATCAAATTTAAGAGTTTCAGTAATTGAAAAATTGAAATTGAAGTGAAGAAGTTGAAGTTTCAACAAGTAAAGTAAGCACAATTGAAGTGTTCAAGAAGCTCAAGATTTCCATTAAATGAACCAAGCACAAGTCTAAAAGTTTTAGCAAGTCTAAGAGATTCAACAAGTAAACTTCCCAAAACAACAAAAAATGAATGTGTCGAAAAATTAAATGTCAAATTTGTGTTGAAAAACACAATTGTGTTGCAATTCTATTATTTCCTATGTTTAGAGTAGTTGTAGCATTTATAAGCACAAGAGTTTCGAGTGTCCTCTCTATCATGATCCTAGCAAAAAAAACCACCTTGAAGTAGAGACTCAACAATCACTAAGTACTCTGCTAACACTTCCAAGCATAAAAAATGAACAATGCAAAAAAATGACATCCCTCCATCCACTTAGATACAAAAATGTTGTCTAATAAAGTCACATTTGTCTTGCAAGTGCCTTTTAAAGTGAAGACATTTTCACATTCACATTTAGATATATATGTGAATACCAAGAAAAAATGGAATAATAAAACTGGAACCTTCTACAATCGGAAAATAAGAATGATCTACAAATATATGGTTCTAGCTTATTGTCACTAGAGACCTTGCAATTAGATCCAAATTTGAATGGCAAAAGAAACGGAGTAAAAACATAGAACAAGAAAAAATGGGTAGTGTACAATTAGGTAATCCAAATGATGAAAACTTTTTGTGTTTCGAGTAAATATACTTATAGATGGGGTTCCTAAACATCTTAAAAAGTATACAAATCTAAATGAAACAACAAACCTACAATACCAACACTTGGGCACACAAGAATGTGCAAATGCTATTTGGATTTACAATAGGGAAGGGTTTAGGAAAATATACCTTACCATTTTCAAACGGATTCATTTTCAAACAGGTTGCCACTCTCTATGTACGTTGTTGATGGAGAAGGTGCGACAACTTTGCCTTTTTCATCCATTGCATTGGTGAAGTGTTTGTCATTTAGAATTATAGATATGTGTCTAAAATTGGAGAACATTTCTAGGTAGTGTGCTAGCAAAACTTTGACCATTACAATGTGCAATACCTAGTGTGCACCAAAGGTGCTTTGGATGTCCTTCAAAGTAAGGCGAAGGCACTTGAACTTCACAAAGTGGTTGATGTTTGTCTTGGTGTCCTTGGAGATCAGGTGCACCTTGTTCATTGTTGTGATTCTCTTCGTCAATTGCGGTTAGGGAACCTCCAACGTCCACCTTGACACAGACTTGTAATCAAGCTTTGACAAAAATTTGGACACTACACAATTTGCAACATAAGCAATCCATGGAAACAAATTAACAACTTAGATAGAATGAAGCAAAAAAGGTATGTGCACGGAGGACAAAGATGAACCCCAAAGATTTTTGCAAACCAAATGACACAAGAGGAGCATTTTGGGCAAGAATGGCAAACACCCACAAAATTTTATGAGATCCATTGGATTTAAAAAACACTAATTTATATACAACTACCACAAGGAATGACGGAAAGTATGGGAGGCACAAATTTTTTAGGAAATTAGCTATGGAATTTGCAATAAATACCAACACAATGAAGTTTTTGATGGGACTACCTAGTCTCAATTGGTAGTTCCTTGTCGAGTCCTATGATTTCCTTTTGATTGTCTTGCATCCCTTAGACATCTAGCTCTGTGAGTGGAAAAAAATTTGCATTCCCATCTTGTCCCAATAGAATCCTAGGCCTCCAAATTTGGTTTTACAAAACCAACAAGCATGATGGTTTCATCTATATGGTGATTTTTAGAAATTAAATCATTTTGGCATTTTGCATCATCTTCTAGAACACTATATACCTTTGTAGAAGGGTTGAAGAAAAGAGACACTATGGAGATAATTGCATCCAAATTAATCCACTTCCAATTGGAAACATCATACTTAAACTTGTAATGCCCATGTTGTTTAGAGTACCAAGTTAATAAAACCATGATAGAGGCATTTGAGATACCTTTCCTTAAAATGCTTGATGGCTATCCCAAAATGTTGACAAATTTTTTGAACCTTGTCTATCCAATATCCACCAACTATCTTCATCAATACCGTTGATAATTCAATATGCCTAGCCCTTGTATCTTGGTTGTTTTCTTTGCAATCTCCTTAATCTTTGCAAATCAACCTTCACTATAGAAGACATGTTTGTGCTACTCCACTATACAAGAAAGACTCTACAATCCAAATCAACCCCAAGCAAGCATGAAGTAGAGGAAGATGATGCATTAAAGACATCATCACTTTTGTTGTAATAGATGGAATTCTGGACTCTTGTTAGTCAATCTTTTGACAAAAAGAGTAATCATTTAGTTGGGTAACCAACATGGACTTAAATACATGGTGACCATTTTATTCTACATACTACAATACAATGGATGGGATGTTGTGTGCGTTAAACTAGACTTCCTCATCAATCATGATGGCAGTCAAGATGTCACATGCTTCTTCTTCCAAGCTAGTGAGATCATCTAATCCATTGTTTTCGATATCCTCTTCTAGGTTTGGTAGTGGTTGTAAGCATTTATTTATCCACATTTGGTAACTAAAGGTGCACAACCAAGTTTTAGTTCTATGTGTGATGTATGCTATGTGAGTGCCTAGATGTCACCCATTGTGCCTTCCAAGCAATGGATCTTTCGTAAGTGCCTAAATGTCATAAACTTGCAAAAGAACCAATCCAAACCTTGCTTAATTGCAATTCTTAGTCCAGGGGATAGTTTATAATTTAAAATTCGAAAGCCTAAATACAACATCAATTCATGCCATTTTAAAAAACATAAAATGCATTGAAATTTGACACTCCTAAAAAAATAATGAGTTGACAAAGTTTAGTCTTTGGAATGGCTATTTAAACTTCATCCATTTTTTTTAACTAACTTCTAATTTCAATTTAATTTGGTATTTTACTTCTACTTTTAGGTTGAAAACTTTCAACTAAATCCTATATCCTAAGTTTGGACTTGGGTGGGCAAAATTTACTTGTCTTTATCCATTCTTTAGTCTAAATTTTGACCTTTGTTATTTTTTAGTGTTTCAAGTATTTTTCAAAGTTTAAAGTTGTTCTAAACTCCACTAGGTTCCTTCTATCAAATTCTACACCTAAGTTTTTTCTTAGTAATTTCTAAGATAGTTTGATTTGCTACTTCCTTGTTTCTAAAAGGGCTGAATTACTTCTAATCAATTACTATTTTTATACTTTAAATACTTGTTCCTTAAAGAATTTTACTTCTTTTTTTCAAAATGCTAAGTTGCTTCCAATTTAAACCTTCTTAGTAGAAGTTATTGATGGATGAAGTTTGACCACTATTCAATATTTTCAAACTTCATCTACTATTTACTACTAACTTAAAATTCAAAACAAAATTTTAACTTCACTTTTGAAGCTTGCTTTACTTCTACTTTTTATTTTCTAATCTTGTTCTTTTTGGATGAATTTAGCTAATTTTCATCCAATCTATATACTCTATTTCGTCCACCTATATCTTATTCGTTTTAGACCTAATTCCTAAGTATTTATGGTTTTGAAAACCTTTGAAACTATTCTACAAGTTTTTGACACTAAACTTAAAAATAAACCTAATATTAAAATTTTGAATCTAACTTTAAGTTCAATTAAGAATTAAAGTGGCTAAGTAAGAAAACTAAAGAAAAAATGGAGGAATTAGTAAGTTACCTTAGGCAGAACCTCATCTATGAAGGGATAGAACACTCTTTCAAACTTATTCTCATTTGATGTGATTTATCTATAGAATAAAAGATTTAAATCAAGAGGATTTAAAGCCTTATAATATAGCTTGGCTAAGAGCAAAAATCTTGTTTTTTTAGTTTATATGTTTATATCTCGTGATCAATACAATCAAAGTTTCTGAAATTTCTTCCAGACATTCTCATACTAGTCTAATGCAAGATCCTACAATTGGATGTACAATAGGTGAAAGCTTTGGAATTTTAGGGGCAAAACCCCCCCTTTTTCAATGTCTCATTTGATGAAATTGGGACAAATAATATTTTGTTCTACATGAAATTAAAAATTAAAAAAAAAAATTGTGCCTAATAATTTTACAACAAATAGCATATTATTATATTATAACATTGTCCAAGAATGAAATGAAGTAAGGTAGAACAACCCATTGTGGTTAGAAGATCCGTACTTAGACATCTAGGGAATGACCTCATTAAGGTTTTTTCCCATTAAATGAGATTTGGATTGCAATCAATGTGACTTAGGTGATAGTAATGGAATGATTAATGACCTCATTAGGAACTTCTAACTTTTCAATGTAAATTCATTTTAATAAGTGACTTTTTTAGGCCTTTTATATTAGGAAATGTTGTATTTGTTGTAGATGAATAAGATGACCATTATGGATACACTTTTATTGTTTTGGGGTAGTCTAAAAGACTCTTTTAGGCCATAATGGGCAATGCACTTCAAAAAATCATAACAAATTTATAATTTGCCAAAAAAATATAATTTCAATTGCTTTTGCTGTTTTTCACATCTATCTCTGTGTATGTTAGCAAAAATTAGCAATGGCATGAAGACAAAACTCCTAATTCTGACCACAATAGATTGTTTTACCTTATATGTTAATTAAAAAAAACAATGGCATTTTATGCGGTATGTTTGAGTTTGGTAGTCAACTAGCCTTTTGAATTGAATTTTTTCCTTTGGAAGCATTCAAAAGTTAACTTTCAATTTGCTAATATAAACTTATCCATACCTTAATAACATCTATTGGGCGACTTAGCAAGTGGCACAAACACGGTGATTGGCCAAGCCTAGCCATTGTATTTGGCCCACTATAGCTGCGTGAGGGCCAAAAAATAGCCAACTACGGCCAAAAATGGCAAGCAATGACTGAATGGTGTCTCTTGTTTGCGGCTCGGTATGTCAAAGGACATATTATTCAAGGTATGGAGCACAAAATTTAAAGCAAATTTTCAAGTTCCGACTTCGAGTTGGAGCTAAAAAGAGATGAAATATATTAAACTTTTTCTTTTGGAACAAATGTAACACTGAAAAATCATTCTCATCTTCAATAAAATTTCCTTTACTTGAGTCCAAAAACAAACAAATAATGGATTATCAACTTGTTGTGAAATTTCTAGTAGGAAGAGAAGCTCACTATATACACATGAGGTGGTAAAAAGTAGGACAATCCATATGGAGTATTTTAATTAGAATTAGTAGGAGCTTGAGTGCTCATAGTGAAGTTAGATTAAAATATTTTAATTAATGAGAGGTATTTCTAAGAATTGAAAATTAAATTGTTTACTTTCAAAGCAAGGTGGTGAATTTATCGTATAGATGCTTTGACAATGGGATGATGTGGTGCACTAGATTTTTGGATTATAGTGTTCTATCATTGGCGTACTTCCTTCAATGTTTTGTTGTAGGGTAGAAAACTAGAGCATGGCCCTGGCCACATCTAAAGACCATGGCAAATAGTCCAATCTTGTACATCTCTCATACGCCAGCCGTGGGGATGCTCCAAGTTAGGTTGTTTGTTTGTTTTGATTTGTTCTATTTGTTATGGTGAGATCTCTTGGACCTTACATCTCCCAATTTCGTTTTTGATATCATCAGAAAGCTCTCTATAAGGAGGGATGCACGGGATTTCATTTGTGACATTTGGACCTAGATTGTGAAAGTTGTTGAATTTCAAAGTTTTTATGAGTTGAAAATTTACATTTACCTTTACTTTAATTGTGGCAAGTTGACAATGGCACATGGCCACACTAGTATATCCAATGAAATTAGGTCTAGCCAAAACATTTCTTTCCCCTAGATCTGCACCAATAATTTAAATGGCATGTCGGCAATAGTTTGTCTTCCCACTCTAAGTTCCAATCCATCCAATCTAACTGAACCCTTAAAGAGCATTTTATGTTTGGGCTTGGTCAAACTTCATTAGATTTCTACATTAAAAAATAGATTTCAAAAATTTGATATTTTTGGCATGTAGTAACATATGTTTAAAATTTAATCTCATTTTTTCATAATTGAAAATATCAAACTGAATTTTACATGATTTAAAAAAAATCCATATAAAAATCATAATAATTACAAAAATGCTTAAAATAATATGAATTTAATTCAAAAAATTGAAATAATAGTGACAAACATAATGGTGTAATTGATGTACTCCTTAAGATTATACCAAGAGACATTCAATACAAAAAGTTCAAGAGTGGTGTCCATTGAGCTTTCAAGATGCTATCTTGAAAGTGTCACAAAAATTATAATTATAATCATTTCGAAAAAAATTCAAATGGAGTAAAAGATAGATTATTGGAGCTACATTTTCTTTGTTAATCCTTAATCCCTAAAGGTCCAAACACCATTTTTTGGCATCATAGTGATTTGAGGTAGCTCACTACAAATGGAATTTTTATTGCTTTTCTTTGAAAATTTCACGAAGTGTGTGCCTGAGGAGTAGCTTTAAGGATTCCATACCTAACAAACTAAAACTCCTCACAACTTTCATCTCATTAATCAAAATGAAATGATTCAAAGCTTTCTACGAATATATAAGTCTAGATAACCAATTTCAAATTTTTATTTCTTAAAAAAATGATTTTTGAAGAATTTTTTGGGGTTGCCCAAGCTGCCTGCCAAATGTTGAAAATTACATATCATGCAATAACTTTTTAACCATGTAGTCAAAAGTTATGAAAATTGTTGCACCTTAAAGCTACTCCTTGGGCATATGTTTTGTGAATTTTTTTAAAGAAAAGAAACAAAATTTCCATTCGTAGTGAGCTACCCAAAATTGCTATGATGCCCCAAAAAATGGTGTTTGGACCTTTAGGGGTTAAACAACAAGCCAGTCACCGTGGAAATCATCCCTTTCATTACCGTGTGAATCATTTGCTTACAAAATTGCAAAAGCACATAGACTCCTGTAGAAGACACTTCCTTTTCACACGAAATTGGGAGGATGAATAGTTGCACTTTTTGTCTTATATGGAGAGATTCTTCGTCATTCATCGGCCACAAAACATCTTCCACATCGTCTAACAGATTAAATGTTTTAAGAGATTTTTTAAATTGAAAATCACGAACTACTCAAGTGAAATATTCAAGTTTCGCCTATTTTCGAAATGCCCTCGGAGGGGCTTGCATT
This sequence comes from Climacium dendroides, assembly GCA_950106755.1. Classification (NCBI taxonomy): domain Eukaryota; kingdom Viridiplantae; phylum Streptophyta; class Bryopsida; order Hypnales; family Climaciaceae; genus Climacium; species Climacium dendroides. Next base: position 26,811,635 of record OX467089.1, on the reverse strand, counting down.
GTCCTTTTTACAAGGGGTAAGTTACAACCCATACTCACTCAGCAGGCTGTCCGTCCTCCCCACCGGCAAAGTGGCACCCCTGTGGTTGTAAGCTTGCTCATGATCTTCCCCTGTAAATTGTAAGTTATGTGCGACCTAATCATACCCACTTCGTCCCCATTAATGGGAGCTGCTCCTCCCCTAAAGCCTTACAAGTCTTTGGGATCAACGAGGCTGGCAATTTCATGATTTCATGGCAAACGCTTTGAGTGCCTCGCCAGCCAGCCAGCCAATTCAATGTCACTTTTACTTTTTTTTTTTTTTTTTTTTTTTCGCGGTCAGAAAAAAGAGAGCTGATGGAAGTAGTTGAGACGACACAGACATGATGATGACGACGATATCGCTGCCATGCTCTCGAAATTATGGCGTCCATCCGTCCGTCGGGCGGTCAGTCAGTCATTGCGCGTGAATCGCATCCTTTCCAGAATAAACCAGGAGACCATATCCGAAAGTTTGGGACTGCGTAGCATAAGGTAAGGTAGGAGGTTCAGAAATCGCCCATCTCCGAGCTGGAAACTGAATTTGGGGGAGGTGAAGCTTCTTGAACTATTTTTCAGTAAATTAGTTTTCCAGTGAAAGACAAGTGGAGCTGGCATCTAACCCAAGTTGTTTCATGTTTTTTGGAGCTTTGTGGAATTAGTTACGAGTTTTTGAAGTTGGAATGAAACTGGGTGCCAAAATGTACACTAGTAGTACATTGGTGGTACAACAAAAAAGCAACATGTGTGCACAATGTACATTTGAGGAGGTGGGTGATTGTAGAGCATGAGCACTTTTAGAACCTCCTAGCCTTAGTAGTTCCTGTTGGAGTGTTGGACCCTTTCTACCTGGAGTGTACTTTTTTTTTTTCTCTTTTTGTGAAAGTGGCTTCAATTTTTTGGGGTTCCATCAGGAGACCGGACATGGCCACTGTTTGGCTTGCGCGCTCGCTCACTCACCCGCCTTTGTTACTACACGTAGAAAAGCTTTGTATGTAAACATCATCCGTGCTCTCACGCCGCTCTTTTTTTTCCTTTTTTTTCCTTTTTTTTCCTTCCTTGCACGATTTGTGGGTCGGAGTTGATGGCCGTTTTTTTCAAAGTCAATGTCAAACTCATGCTGATGGGCTGGTCTGGGTTTCTTACAAAAGGGAGATTCGCTTTTCCTCAGTGAGACACCTTCCTTTCTTTGGGACAGAAAAAAGGAGTGTTGGAGCAGCCACCTGTAGAATGATTTGGCCACACACGCTGCTGTCAAGGAGACGGTTCTGCGCTTGCAAGTACTACATGATGGTGCTGGCCATGGAAAGCAAGCGGATTGAAAAAAAGGGATTTAACAGGCTCTGAAACCGCCCACATCCTCAAATGTACACTATGTGTATATGTTGCTTTTTCATAGCTTTCAGTAATGTACAAACGTTGTACATTTTCAAGAAGAGGAGGATTTTAGAGCCCTATGCCATTTCAGCTTCAAAATTTCGTAACTAATTCCACAAAGCTCCCAAAAAATATGGAACGACTTGAGTTAGATGCCAATGCCACTTGTTCTTCAAGGAAAATTAATCTACTGGGAAATAGTTCAAGAAGATTCGCCTCCCCAAAATTCAGCTTTAGCTCTTAGGGGGTAGGTGATTTCTCGACTTATTACCTTAACCCTTCAAGAACCGGTCGACCACTTTTTGGTTGATTTCACAACTTTTGGTCTCCTACTATTCATAGAACATCTAATTTCAATAAACTCAAAGAAGAACGCAATTAGAATGTCTTCATACACTCCTAACAAAACCAATTTCAAGAGAATGTGTGCAAAATTGAGTGAGTGGTGCTTGTTTAAACTTAAAATGGCCTAACCTTTCATATTGGAGTTTTCAAAGAAAAATGCATATTTCATGTAAAAGACAACCATATATATGTGCGAAGGAATTAGGCCAAAAGGTTTTGATCGATTTTCAAATCATATACTCAAATTTATGCCCAATTGTAGCAAACCCTAATTATAACTAGTGCCAAAGGGTGTTTACGACACATCAATCTTCAAAGAGTAATTACAAGGATGTGAACCATTCGATCACTTTCATTTTTTGTTGATTTAAAGTATCTAACCCATAGAACCAATTTATACAATCTGATCTAAAATTACATCTTTGAAGAAGGCATGAAACAACACTTTTTCATAAATGTATGCAAAAACTACACCCCCCCCAAATCAACCATGGTCCTTAAAGGGTTAATAGGTGGAGAAGAAAATGTTCATCGTTGATTGGAATGTAAAACACATAATTTTGGATTGGAATTCATTTTGAATTGTACTTAGTAAACCTCTTTCGATTTATGACCTTTGAAACAATGCCTTGTATACTTGTTGTATCATCATTGCTTTCAACACACTCATCACACATTCAAATTATTCCCCCCATACCTTTCCTAAAATGATTGTTCACAATTTTGTTGATATGTTTTTGAGCCAATTTCATTGCGAAAAATATAATTAAGAAAGGTTCCAAATTTTATACCAATGGAATCAATGAAGAACATTGCATGTGTTCATTGCAATCCAAGTAAAATTAGGGTCATAAGGAAGTATTTTTTTGACCTACTTAAAACAACCTTAAAGAAACATGACATTCAAAACAAACAATCATTTTGGGATGGAGGGAGTAAGTCATAATGAAAAGTTGAAATCTTAGGTGATAAAGTTTTAAAAAAAATTGAGTGCATTCGTGAGCTTATACATTGGATAAGTTGATATTTGTTCTTTGTTTTATGTAATTGTGGAAAATATTATGTAATTTATGTGTTCCTCTGGTTTAGTTGAGTCTTTCATGACATCTCACCAAAGGATAGAATTGTGGATGCTTAGAACATTGTACTAGTATGTATAAAGGTAAGGCACCAACCACTTCTGCCACAAACTTAGTTGCCATTTATTTATGCCACTTTGTATAAGTAGTATACTTTAATTTTTAGCTTTTGAAATATGTACTAATGGCATATAGTAGATACAAAGTTGTAGATTCATTCACTTGACAAATGGAAGTTTTTGTACTTGTAAATACAAATGTCTTTAATCTAGTTTTAAACTCATATTGTCATTAAAAACAAGAAAAACTAAAATAAGTTGTAATCTCAATTTTTAGATGGGTCACTCTATGTATATTTTTTGTACCACGTGTGGTAAGGGGGTATTTTTTTAGGGGACATATACCTCCAATGCAGAAATAAAATGTTTCCAATAATTATTTAATTTGGCAAAATGGCCTATTTTATGACACTTTATCATTAATTATACTATCCATATCAATGCAATTTTTTAGAGCCTATATTCTTTATAAAAAAAAAGTGAATTGAAAGCAAGGTGAAAGCAAAGTGTTAGAAAAAAAGTATAGAGGAAATGCGCATCTACTTCAACCTATTTTCAAGCGTTTTCAAATAACATGTGATCAAAGTTCAACATAGTCATGTGTGTATATAGGAAAAAAATAGAAAAAATATTGTAGTTCAAACATACAAGGATATAATAATGCCAATTTAACTTCAATAATTCATAACTAATTCCACAAAGCTCCAAAACATGTGAAACAACTTGGGTTAGATGTCAGTTCCATCTATCTTTGAAGGAAATTTATTGAAAATATTTCAAGAACTTTCACCCCAAAAATTTATTTAAGCTCTTAATTTAGTTTTAGCTTTTGTAGACCTCCTACCTCGACAAACATGAAATAGCAAAGCAAAGCAACACAACCAAGTTTTTTTGCTTTCTAGTGCTAGATTGTACCAAAAACAAGAATTTGGCTAAAAATTAGCAAAAAAATGTGAATCTTTTTGCCAAAAGTTTTGAATTAAAAATAAATCTTGGATGAAATTTCCAGATTGTGGATGAAAACAAAATTATAGATATGTGATAAGTGCTAGTATGATATTTTTTATCCAATAAGTGGATGAATGTTGAAATTTGGAACACCACAATAATATTTTATATCGCAAGTTTTGCACTTCATAAAAAATGAATGAAAAAACTTGAACACAACACGGTTTGCAAACAACAAAAATTGCACTTGCATAAAACTGTCATTTTCATGTGTTTGAATCAATACTTCACAAATAGTAGTGTAGCTCCAACGTCAATATCTCACAAATCATTGTGCAATTCTAAGGTAGTCGATCTATTTCCAACCACTTAAGCAATTACGCATATTTGGAGTGCAAAGGTTTTTGAGTGCAAATTTTTTCCTATATATAGAAATAGAGGTTGGAGGGATTGTATATTTTTCTAGAATTTTATTATATTAAATGTAATTACTATGAATTTTTAAGTGGAAGATTCTCTTCAACCTATAATGGTGTTATAGACTTTTTTTAATTTTTGACCATAAAGTGATTGCAAAATCGACCAAGGGTTGGTTGCTATATTGACATCCTTGCAGCCAATCATAATGTGCCACAACTGCTCCTCAAATTGTGCTACAACTTCATAGAAAGAAAGTAGCCTTTAGATTGGAAATTGGGTGGTGGTTGGAAATGAGTTGACTACTATATAGCTAATGTCACACAAACCATGATAAAGACAAAACAACTTTACCGAAAAAACAACACATTACACCAGTTCAAATGCCCCCCCCTCGGAAAACCAAAGAGAAATGATGCAAATGACATTGTGTTGTAGGATTTTAGGGTTGAACCAATTTTAAAATGGTAGTCAATAGTGAAGTGGTGCATGTTGAAAATAGGTGGTGAAATCAACCTTTTTTTCCCCCTTTTTGGAACTGCTCTAGTGGTATTAATTTTGATCATTCTCCAAGTAGTGTTGGTGTAGTGATGTCCATTGATGTCCTCTGTATTCAATTCCAACAATGTCCTTGTGATTCAAGTCCAAGAAATTCTCAACAAGAGATTTGTTAATAGCAACTTTTGTATAGTTGTGGGTTGAATTCTTTGCCTTTGATTTATTAGAGGTTGCATTTCAATTCCCTTTGTAGGGATTGAATTAATGTAAAGTCTATGGAATGTGGTATTTGTGAATTTTTTTGCTTTAGGATGTTCAAACTAGTTTCAATTGTTGTCCATCAAGTTGTAGAGAGTCAATTTCAAATTTAATTTGGGACAAGTATAATTAAAACCCCTAGATTTAGTTTGGGATGGAGGGAGTATGCACAAAATTTAAATGGCTCAAATTTGTAGGCTACATATATTACTTATAATGGATTTGTCACTTTGAATGTTCCCTAATTTATTCAAAAATTATTTATAAATTTTATCTCAAATGAATAAAACCCTATCTATATTATATTGTATGTTGTTTCTAAAATGCACTAGGTGACCCACTCAAGTCTCAATTTTATTGACCTATTTTGAATCAATGGAAAATTATATTTTTTCATATCAATTGGTATAATATATTATTTAAAAAATAAATAAAAATAAAAATTGAAAATTCTATTAAAAAGTTTACCTTCAAAAATGAAAATACTTGCATGATATATAACCCCTAAATGCCAAAGGCACCATATTTGGTGTTGACCAAACTTTGAAGTCAAATAAAATCTAACCAAATTATTATGTTTACTATTTTATTTTTTAGTTGAAGATCATTTAATTCCTAAAGTCCCAAGAGTCCCCTCCAAGGACTGTTAAAGATCTAAGCACATATCTATGATTTCATTTTTTGGTAAGATTTTTTGAAATAATTTTCTAAGATAGAAATACTAATTGGCTTAATGAATTTTTTTTTTCAATTAGTGCTTGAGAACAAAATTATGCTATAATAAACCCAAACTAGGCAAGGATGGGCACCAAACAACAATAATAAATTGAAATAATAACAATTTTTTATTTTTGTATAGATCATATTTTTGTCTATGTGGAAAGATTTGATTCATTCCATTTATATAAATGATGTGAAAGTTATGAAGCTTTTTATTTTTTCAGGCAATGAGGCTAGTATGTAAGCCTAGAAATATAAGCCTAGGGTGTAAGTAAATACTCTACACCCATTAAAAGTACCTATAATATAGGTGCCTACAATATAGGTATCTATAACATAGATATCCTAAAACTATGGAAGTTGCTTATAACATAAATACCTATAATATAGTTGGCTAAGTTCTTAGGCTCATAGGCTTAGGATTGTAGGTTGCTATGCTAGCAACCCTCCTTTTGTGGGCAATCTTAGCAAATTCTTGAAAATATAATGTATTGAATCCATTTATGAATTTAATTTTAACAATTAAAAAAAAAGTTGCACGTGGTTTAGTTTGCTTTCTAGAACAATCTCACCATTGGGATTAGAGTGTGTTTTGATTCCATGTTAGAGCTATCAACGATTTAGCTTATTCTTCTATCATGTACCTACTTCAATTTAACAATTTTTTAAAGAATCAAAATCATGGAATATTTTTTGAATTTTTTTTCCAAATTCTCAACTCAATTCTTCAACATTAAATTTTTTTAAATTTCACAATATTTCATACAAAAAATTTAGTTCAAGAGAATTAGGCTAGAAACAAAAAAAAATCACTTTCTTCACTTTAAACATTTATATCTTGTAATTGATATAGTCAGTTTTTGGAATTTCTTCCATACATTTTCATACCAGTTTAGTGCAAGATCCTATGATTGGATATGCAAAAGAAATAAATGTTTAAATTTTTTGTTGTTTGCATTTAAAATGTTAGTTTTGAATGATTTTTGACTAAAAAAAAGCCTTTAGCCTTTAGGGATTAAAGTTTATTTTAAGCATTCCAAATTTGATGTGGAAAGTAATAAGTAGTAGTTTGTAATATTTTTATTAAAGATTTTGTGCAATGGTGTCTATTGCAAATCTTAGATTTTTTAGTCTTAGAGACTCTTGGATGAGCCTCAAATACAAGATCTTGGGAGAAAAAGCACATATCATAATCATAAATTCATTTAAAGAAATTATAGAGTAGATTTTGAAAAAGCCGTAAATGACTTATGGTTATGCAAATTATGTCTTTTGGCTTCATATTTTTTTTATGACCCCAATTTTAGATTTGACATGTAAAAAGAAGATTGAAAGGCTCCAAATTATTATTATTTTTTTTTTATAGTTTTAATACCTTTTATTGTATCAATACAATAATTTTTCAATCCAGAAGTAATGTTGTTAAATTTTCTTTTCCTATGCCATCTATAATATGTCTAGTTTGAATTCATATGGATACAATATTGAAAAAATTGATAAAAATGATCAAAATTTGGATTTTTTTGTTTAGTTTTGAGTAAACTCTAAGAAACTCAAAGAAACTCAAAGAAGCCTAGGATATTTAGGGTTGAGGGATAATATCAAGTGAGTCCAATAAGGCAAGCCTTGACAAGAAACCTTATAAGAAGAATGAATTAATAATGGTAAGCAGAGGATAATGGAGAATCATTTTCTAGCTATACTTTAGAGAGCCGCGTGAAGGGGGCTTAAATTTGGGTTGTTAAGTCATGATATGACAAGCTTAGTTGCCAATGTGTCCTATCAAAAGTTCGCATGCAAAAAATGCATTTTTTTCCTCCTCAATTTTACATGTTTAGTTTTGATTTTCATAACATTTTGAAGTTAAATAATGTCCTTATTCCAAATATGAACTCAAATTATTCCAATTTTATCATCTCATAATTAGTAAATAATCCCCTAAAGGTGACAAAAGTTAACAACTATTTAATTCAATGTTGGTTAATTCAATGACCAATACAAGGTGTTTGGGATGCAACTAAGAGAGGTAAAATAACACCACCTAAAAGTGACTTTTTTAGTCCCATTACTTCAGAGGTCAAATGATCCAAAAAAATTTATGAGACAAATAACAAACTTAAGAGAAATACAATCCAAGTGGTTTCATAATTTTCATATGATAACTTATACATAACACTAGATTCACCTTGAATGGACACCTTGAATGTCTCAACTCTCATGGGTTACTTTTGGTGGCAAGTTGTGGTGGATTTGAATCATGGAAGTGTTCATTCAACTAAGGCCATTTTTTTAGTTTACGAGAACAAAAAATGTTGCAATCACTTGCATCTACCTTAAGTAGCACCCATCCACACACGACGATATTCAGCACCTTGAAACAGGTTTCATACCGTAGCAAAATATTGTATTCCGTTTCTTTTACTTCTTGTCCCGGTGGGCTAACACAGGTGCCTACAAAACCCAGAACACTAGGGCAACTCAATCTACAAGGAGAAGAGGTCACCAATGGGGTTCCTCTTGATGTCTCTCTCTCTCTCACATAAAATGGCGATCCAATAAACCCTCGGAAGTTTAGACAAGGCGCTCCAAAATGTACACTGGTGAAGACACATGCTCCAAAGTTGTCCACATCTATGGTGCATCAATACTAAAGTATGTTAATGCACGTTTCTAACCAATCCTTGCAGTCACTGTTTGAGAGAGTGACTTGAGTTGAGTGTTCCATGTGTCGATCGCTGTGTATTTCCTCAGCCCCTTTGACCTGTTTAAACACACGAAATCCCAATTGCTGAGTTAGAATTGTAAAGGTTCATCATAAAAAATGCGGGGAGCAAATGATGAACCAAGGAAATCAAATTGGGACTCATGCCTTATCTAAGCAGTTTTGAGTAGATCATGTGGGGACTTTCATTTGTCCAAATTCATTTGTTTTAAATCAACACAAGCAATGTTCTTCACTGATTCTAGTGATATAATTTGTCCCCGTCAGATTAATATTCTTTACAACATGAACAATTGCATTAGTCAGTTCCAAGTAAAACTTAGGTCCTTTGGCAGATAATGAACCTACAAAAAAGGGAATCCCTAACCAAGTGACTAACAGAGGCAAGACAATACAGGCCAGGCTGAAGTAGAGTACCTGTCACCGAGCTCCAGCAATTGGTTTACTTGGTCAATATGACCATGCACTCTATTATCCAGGATGAGAGACACAAGAAGTTGCTCCACATCCTTTTCAGGAATATTCAGCTCCTGCAGTCGACAAGTTAAATGGACGGTTTTATACTCCGATTACCGTGACACAAAGGATGTGCCATTTTGATAATTATTTTCATTCAGTTGTAGAAATAAATGGGGCATACAAATTATTCACGCATCACAGCATGGATATAGGCCTGGCATTTCAAGCTTAAACACATACAATTCATTGTGAAGTATTACGGTAGCGCAACCAATACGTGAGACAATCAAGGCACTTAACTATTGGTATTTGACACTTTTCAATAACGCAAGGTATAACAGGTGTACCTTAGATATGAAGGGAATGCGGATTCGGGTGTAAGGCTTGATAAGCTTCAGTAACACTTGGGTACGGATTTTGCTGAGCAAATCTTCAATGTAATTCCGTATGAAGGGGTCATCCATTATCGTCTTTCTGTTACTCTACATATCACAACCAGAACAAGAACGCAAAAGTCTGCTGTAAATACCATGGGCGTATTCTTTTCAACGAAACCAAGTAATCTCACATGGTCAGTAGTTCTGCACAAATGGCCCCCCCTAAAAGCATGACTCAACCCCAGCTAAGAAGATGTCTGTACCTTCAGAATTTTTTCAAATTCAAGAATTTCATTCCTTTGATACGCAGCCACCAAGTTGGTCATAGCTAAAATCTCTGGGTCATTCTTGTAACTGTAGCAAATATTAAAAAAAATTACAAATTAAAAAAAGTCGTGAAAACAGGAACACTTCCAGGAACTTTCTACTACAAATCCCTGTTTAAATCACCTAAGATTTGAAAGAACCATTGAACTAATTCAATAGATAACAAATTACTTAATCTGACTATTTCAAGACTATTTGGAGTGTCAATATTTCAATACTTCTTTAGAGTATTTGCCGAACAAATATGATGTTCAAGAACGTTCAGAACAAGAAACTTTAAAACAAAAATATTTCAAGAAAGAATTCAGTTATTTGTGACAAGGAGTGCAACCAACAGACACAAAACTGTACCGAAAACAGCATATGAACACATCAATTCGACGGATCTCTCAGAGTGCTTATTCAATCGCATTTGCTAGGGTTTCAGAAACACACGGTTTAGCCTCCTGAGCATCAAATGGGTTGACCTCCGATTCCATCAGCATATTCGCAAGCACCAAGTACCTGCAACACCATCCAGACCCTAATGAATACGAGTCATTCCAATCAGGAGTAAATGCATCGAAGGGTTAACGATAATCACATCAGGATCCAGGCTGCTACTTCATTACAATATGACCTTCCGCAAATTGGTACTAAAAGTCTCAGATGCCGATTACTGAAGGCTCCTAATAGAAGCAAATTGAAAATATTTTAACATGCTTACTTCAGACACTGAATCCTCCTGTAGGTACCAGCCTCGTCGTAGTTCTTGAATGCATCAAAAAAGTCAGTGGCTGCGACAGCCCACTGTCGCTCAGCCATGTTCATTTTGCCTCCACATTCGTGGATGATACCCATAATTCGTGGATGCGGGATAGCAGACTTTATGTTGAGCGCTTTTAGGTATAATTGCTGCAGGATTCATACTGGAGAGTCAACACCAACTCTTATGCCCACTGTGCTATTGAATGCTTATGAAACAATTGAAAGAAAGACCTACATAATAGTCTGACACGATTCTCAACACTCACACATTATAGAAAAGGTAGCAAAAATGGGGAGGATAAGTGTGCATTGTCACAGCAAAAGAAGGCGGACTGCATTAAAGGTTCAAGCTGAAGTAACCTTGAGTTTCTTGTTGTTCTTGGTCTCAGTATACATCTGAATCTCTATCGCATAAACCTCCAACAATTGAGTACCCTTCTTCTGGTCATCTGTACCATCTTCTTTCTGACAAGATTTATGGAGCTCCTTCAAGATCTGCGCAGGCGAACAACTGTAAGTATCATAAAGGAACCGACGAGGAGGCAACGCAGGCGGTCTAAAATAGACCATAAGTCAGTACTGGATGATATGATTAAATGACACACGTAGCTGCTCCCCTTAAAATCATCAATCCCCAGTAAGCTGATCAACTAATATAAAGAAAAGTCAAAGAATTAAGAATAGGAAGATCACAGGCAACGTGAATTTGTACTATATCGTAAATTTGTCAATAGTTCATTTACAATGAATAAATTTATTAATGAACTTACTTTGTTCATTCGCCCATACTCCCCCATGTCAAACCACAACTTACACAACTTCAAGTTCGTCTTGAACCACAACCTCTGCACGAACAACAAAAACACTCTCAGAAATTCAAGATTGTATTAAACGTAACCATACAAAAATCTTGCAGCCCTGGATGCAGTTCCTATCTCAAAAGTAAGATTCTCTTTTGACAATTGTGAGAGACGTACATAAACATATTACGGTACTCCTATTCAATGATGAGTTAAGATGAGAAGACGCTCAAGTCAGTCTAATGGAGAAAAATTCCTCTAACCGTTTGAGAAATACAATGACAATTACACAACAAAAAAAAATCGCAAGGTTGCAACAAATGCGGTTTAGGGTATAATGACAGGTGATCATTACATATCTGATCAGCAAACAGAATATTGAATGCGATAACGTGGGTTTAAGCAGATTGGAATAGATTAAGGAGCACCAAGGTACGGGCTTCAGGAACGTTAAAGTGGCATATTAACCTCATTTTTGGCTTCCTCCAAAGCCTTCAACGTGGTCTGATAGAACTCCTGAAGCAACTCCAAGTTCTGATTAGCACCATTTGACACGAAGTCAAGGATGTTGTTGATGCATTTTTCGCTGTAATTGCGTGTAACAGCTGACTTAATGTAGGTCAACATCTCTCGGTAAGCATCCATCATCTGCTTGTAGTTACCAATCCGATAGTGGAGTTTCACCGTTTGCTTCAGTGCCTTAAACCCCCTGACAACATATCAATGATTCAGCTTTACCACCAAAATCAACCACCTGAAACCAACAAGATTGCAATTTCTGGGAGTAACTGTTTCAGTAGAATATAGTCAAGGTCACTTAAAATACAATAAAACAGTAACATGCCATTTTAAATAGGAAACTATAGGGTAGTTTTAAAACTTCGAAAACTCATTGAATAAGCTGAATTCTCGCGACATCTTTTGCATCTGAATATCCTTGTGAGGCCTGCGCATGGCAAAATATAGGACAAATTTAAGAGAAAACTGGAGCTTACCATTCGCCTTTCTCGCCTTCCATCTTTACAACCTCCGAAAATCCCCTAAGGGCTCCCTCAGGATCAGCTTCCACCAATCCTAGAATACCCGTTGCAGAATAGTTAGACGATTATAACACAATCCCCCTAAATCGCTTAGTACAACCGTCACCCCATGTTCCACTCCGTAACGTAGACCATTCCAAACCGAATTGTAGCCAATAGGGAGACAAATTCTGTGTGACAAGAACCTCAAATAATACATACCTTTTGTATTATAATACTGATTTTCAATATCGACATCTTGCTCTTCCGGCTCCTCATCGGAATATTCGAATCCATAATCTTCCATGTCTGCATCTGAGATCAAGTGCATCGAAAGAAAACGGTGAATCAATGCATGTAGGAGTATACTCCCCATCGCAAGTACTCTTCGTCATGATACTACTGGTGAATTAGTATTTTCCTACAAATACTTGCCCCTTGTTCAGCAAACTAATCCAGCTGCCTAATTTGTTACAGAGAGCAAATACTGTGATTCAGAAATGGGCATAAGGGTTTAGGGTAGAGCTCGTCCAAAACCCTAAACACTACGAGAATTGATCAAACTGAAATGCGGTAGCATAAATCGCTAGCATAACAGACTTGATAAAATAAATATGTATACTGGGGAAACAGCCATTCCGTTCATTACTTCACCAAAAATTAGTAAACAATACGCTAAGTCATTGCAGACAAGGAAATTCAGAATTACGTGGAATACGAAGAGGTTGCATCAAAATCGCGAACAACAACCTATCGTCGACTTCCGACAGAAATTGCAAAGAGCAACGGCAATGTTGTAATAGAAAAACCTAAATTTACCACTGTGGCAAACCACGATCCATTCAGGAACGAGTAAAACAATGCAAGTTCGATTTGAAGACAGAGCCTCACTGAACAATCAGTGCTATGGACTAACTTCGAATTAATCCTCTCTACACCGGCATTTAGACATCGTGGTCCACCAATTCTAGGTCATCCGGTCATACCCGATCTAGTATTGAAACTGATTCCACATGCATCGAAAACATCGCCTAGATTCAGAAGCTGACAAGATCTACTAAAAGACTCGAAATTAGTATAAAATTGAGCTCCTCGGGTAAACCCTAAAAATGACATTTCCACAGGAATTAACGCCAATTATCGATAAACGCCACCAATCCACCGTATGTTTTCCTGAAATCGAAATCCTTTCACTAAAATAACGCAGAATCGATGAAGCGAAGCATCAAAGAGTCCGTCCTCGCAAGAAGCTCCACAGAGCGCTCCGTAAGCAGAAACGATGGTTCCTAGACTTAAAATGAGCGCCAAGAAATTTTTGACACGAACCTGAATCCATGGCTGCGTTCGGCCGCCACCGATTCCGGAAGAGGGCGAAATCGAAGCAGCTGCTTCACAAAAGAATGATCTAAGCAACGCCTTTCGCCAAGCATCAAAGAGGTGTCTGCCGTCCCCAGTCCTTTCTTTGCAGGCGGTACTCGAGGCATCCGGGCCCTTGATTAATAAGCGGTCAAGATCAGATGACTGGTCGCTGACGAAGCACGTCCTTTCTGCTGACGTGGACGTCGCAGGGCGCATGTTGGCAAGGCCCTCAGTGTAAAAATAAATGTAAATATTTGTAGTAATTAATTTTACATTTCTGGACTGCCCTGCACCTACACTGAATAGTGAAATTAGGTTGCCCCTCACTAATTTCTCAACATGCCACACTATATAAATATTTATTGCTAATGTACAAAAATATCCTACTTTCAAATTAGTAATTTGGTGTATTTGGAGCTCATGAACCTCCATGTGCACAAATGGAAGTATTTGTAGAAATATTTTTTGATTCTGATGGCTTCTACAGTCACTTTCTTGGTGGAAGGCAACCTAATTGCAAAAGCAACCTAATTTCACTATTTAGTGTAGCTAACTGCCCTGCACCTAGCTTGATCTCAAATATGAATTCAATTTTTCTAAATTTGAACATTGGTAATAAATAATAAATTCTTCTATTTTTTCTAGAGGTAAAAAAAATAGCGTATGTGAAAAATGTCCTACCTTAGTTACTTTTGGGTTCAAAGGGTCATTGCAAGAATGTTGGATATTATTAGTTGTAATTGTAGTAGGATGGAGACTAACTAAAATAGGAAGTCTATTTTGAATCTTTCGACCACTACACATAATTATCAAATTCACAATTCTTTGTAAAAAGAATGATAAATCAAGGGAATATTCCACATATATTTTGGTCAACTTTATCTAAAAGAGAAGAAGATACATTAAAGGTAGTCAATGCAAAATAACATAACTTTCTATTATGGACCCTAGGGAATAACTATTCTTGTCCTTTGGGGAGCTATCAAAGTTTTTAACTCTATATATAGTTCCAATGACAATGCAAAAGTGTTCCTTCAAATCAAAAAATAAATGAATTATTCTTTTATCATGTCTAAAAGTTCCATGGTAGAGTTCATTTAATTCACAAAATTGTGACTTTTCAATTGAATTCAAACACTTGAAGTCCTAATTCCACACTATGAGTGCAATTCAAACCACACATAATTTAAAAGTGTGAAATTGGGTTCCACACTATGAATGGAATGTACTTTTCAATCCTCAACAAGACTTTATTGGATGTAGACTAAAAGGAAGCACACTTTACATCAACAAAATTTTGCATGTGACTATTTGAGGAGGTTTGAATAGGACCTTATTCAAAAAGCAAGTTATGTAAAAAGAACTAACTACTTATAGAGGGATTGACATTTCCTTATTTTTTTATGAGGAGTCAAACACCTACATATCTTGCTTGTTTATTGGAGCTTCAAAAATCCCTTTCAAAGTTTTTTTTGGGTGGTTGTGATGAATCAAAATCTATACTATTAAATTAATTGTTTTATTTTGTGTGATAATTTTGTGATAACATTTTTTATCTTTATGACCAATAGACTGTTGGATATATGCTTGACATTATTAGAAAACTCTATAGAGGAAGTGTGTACAAAGATAAAGTTTCATACCATTTCAATTCACACACAATAAATGATACCAAATTTCAAAATTATCTCGTCACCAAAAATTAGAAAAATTAGAAAAATAGTCAAAAGGAAAATTTATGTGAAGTTAGACTATCCTCTATAAGATGCAAACAACTCTTTCTATTCTTGCAATTCCCATAGGTTACAAAATTCACATCCATTGATCCTCAGGGGTTCACTTAGAGTGTCCATTAAAACCCATGTACGAACAAAACTTTGGACCCCTATATACTTTTTGAATTTTAAATAAAATCAAATGGAAAAAAACATGAATAGATTTTCCTACTTTGAAAGTTTATATTTTGAATTATTGATATTTTTATTTGTTAACTAGTGGCTGGCGCTTGCTATGCTACACATTCATCATTAGAATTTTATAAGAATTTTTATGTATTAGATAGAATGCAGAACAAAATTTCAATAAATCTTCAAATAAAAATGACTAAAATCTTTGTATAATTTTTTTAATAAGTAAGTATATATTGAAATGTATAATAGAAATTTATTGAATGATGAATGAAACATATGCAATGGTAAATACTATAAAAGATACACATACATTAGAATGCATTAGAAATTTGACTCTATTGTTACAAAAAATGGCAACCCAAATTGAAGAATTGAAAAGAAAAACTTATAAATCTCAAAAACTTTGTGAACAATTTAATTGTTGTGGAATCCAAAATTGAATAAATTTCTCAAAATCATTTGGTAGTACCGTAGTAGCAATAGAAAATTGAAATCATGAAAGCTCAAAGCTCACAAAAGCACAAAATCATAGAAATGTTAATAATAATTAGTTACAAATTTTTGAAGTAAAAAGATACATTGTAGAACTGAAAAATAACTTTCACACTCTTATATTATATAAGAAAAGATTGTCTAAAAAATGAACAAAAACTTCCTAAAAATAACTCTTTATTGAAAGATCATTTTGAGTTGAATATTGATGCAATGGTCATCTAAATGTGTTCTCTAAAAATATTTGAGTTAAAAAAACATGACATTTTAGTACATTTTTAACCTCTTTTAGAAATCATTCCATATTTTATTTGAGTTTGAAATTTTGGAAGTAGAATCCTATAGTCATTAGTAAACAATGCTCAGAATTTGAAGTTAAAATTATAGTTTATTAGAAACCACTTGTTTGCACGTGGTTTGTTGTAGTAGAACTAAGTGTCCCCCCTAAGCATTGATCTTAATACCAAAAAAATGCCCTCTCCCTCTTCAATGTTGTTGATCTTCAATTAAAAAAATAAACAATTGGTGTTGATCATGCCATCATGAAAGATGATCTTGGCCATCAAGAAGGTTTGGTGCTTTGGGATATAAATACAAAATACATATATTATATGAAATATATATGGAATAAATATATATACACATGAAATACAAATACAAATATATATGGATATATATAAAATACATATGGCAATCAATATCCTAGCTTTTATAAAAAAAAAAATATGGAAGGTATTTCACAACCACTTGTCTCATTTTTACAACAAAAGGCAAAATGACATGTGTACCTTCCTCAATTATTCATTTGTGGTTTTCATAGAAAGCAATACTTTATCACTATGCAAAAAAACACATACAAAATGCAATCTATCCATCTTTGGGGTATTAATATATTTTGACTATGAGATCAACAAGAGTTTTTTGAGTACCATTTGAAGTTTTCAAAAAGGAAATATACAAGTTTTGGATTTTATGAAATTCAAATTATTTACTAAGAATTAAATTCAAAAATTCAAAATATTTTACATTGAATCCTAATGAAATATGATGCATTTTGGTCCAAAATTGTCCCCAATCACCCTTTTCTTAGACAATGCTAGAATCTTTGTTCTTTTTTTATATTTTGGTAGATCTAATTGTAGAATCTCATAATTACATTGTTAAGATACATCCACCAAAAATTTAGAGTAAGAAACCTTATCAATTGCATGATTATGTAGTCTAAATGTAAAAAAGAATTACTTTCAACTCATTGCAAATGATTATGTTTCATCTTTTAAATTTTTTTTTCAAAAAATGTACACATCTTGCAACTTACAATTTTCCATAATATGTTGAAAGTTGGGAATACATATCAAAAACTCAACAAAAGAATATTTCATATTCATGCTTAAAAAAATAGTAGTAGAAAGAGGTAAGAATTGATTAAAAATGTTAAATTAAAAAAATGAATTCAATAAAGGACTTCAAAGTATAATTTTGAATAGAGATTCTATAACTATATACAAACTTAAATGCCTCATAACTTCCATCTTGTTTGTAAAAATTGAATGATTCAAAGCTTTCCATATATACATAAATCTAAAGAACCAAGTTCAAATTTTTATCCCATAAAAAAATTATTTTTTCTAAGTTGTCCATGTTAACTAATCTAAAAAAAAGCTAAGGTATAAGATTGTATTTGCACCATTTTATGGTTGTTATATTTTAGCAATGTACATTTGAAACTTTCAAATGTACACTAATGATGCAAAGTGGCACAAATAGTACAGATTCTAAATTGTAGTACAAACACAGTCTCCTACCTTACATATTATACAATTACTACTTAAGTGTAGTCACAATTTGTGAAAATTGTTGTACCTTAAAGATACTCTTAACCACATCTTGCATAAATATTTAAAGAAAAACAAATAAGTGGATGTAAGTGGATGACTGAAATTGTTGTTTGGTCCTTTTAGAGGTTCAACAAAAATAGCTATAATCAGAATTTAATAATTTTGGTGGTTATTATAAATGTGATAATGATGTAGGCCTATTTGGAATAATATAATCCCAAATTTTGCATATATATTAGAAGAATCTAAGACAACTTCTACTTATTATTGAAAGTTGGCATCTTTGACATAGGTTTACATAAATTTGGAGATCAAAAAATCTCCTTGATCAATGTTTTTTTATTGTGGCACTAACAAATGGATTTAGATCCATAGTAGCATTACAAATAATTTAAGTTTTGAGCCAGAAATTGTTGCAATAAAAATAAAAAATTTGATAAGCAAATGTTAAAGGTAAACCACTTTTTATCTTGTTTGCATTCTATTTTACTAAGGACAAAATGTTCTTGTTGAGATGTATCATTAAGTATACCAAGATTTTGAACCATTCCAAGCTCACATCCAATCCAATGCCAATAACCAAACACACTCCAAACTTGCATACTTTCTACTAAAACACAACAATCACACAATACACACTCTATTATTCTACTCATCACTACACTCAAAAAGCCCCTCAAAATCATCACCACCTTGAAACAACCCTCCCTTGCCCTCAAATCCCCACTAATGAGGCCCGTCATCAGACATATGTGAGATTGATATTGATGACCAATCGAGCAAATGGACACATAAGCTACTACTCAAATTAATTACAATATAAATACTTATCAAACCATGGACCTCTCTTCTTGAAACAATTCCACAACCACAACTGTAGCTTCACTTCAATCCCTAATTCTATCACAAACAAATCACACTACCACATCCAAAATCACTTCCAAGACAAACTACAAAATTTACACCACATATCCCCAATTACTCTTCTCCAATTGCTATCCACCATACAACAATGCCATAAAAGAAATCAAAGGTTATATGATTCCTCCCCCCAACCAAACTTTCCAACAAGCATGACTCTAAATTGTACTGCATGCCACACATTAAACAACATTCATTTCATGGAATGTTACTTCCTTTAATAGTACCCTACCAGACCTTCAACAACTATTCTTCATCCAAATACTAAACCAACAATCATCTCACTACTAACAAAACCAAACTAACAACAAACAAAAGCACCAATTAGAATATACAACACACATTCCCAAATCACAAATTTTTCTTTAATAATACCTATTTTGACACTTATTTTAAATAGTTCACTAGACAAGTATTTAAATATCCATGAGGAGGCTTGCTCATTCTTGTTTATGAATTCTATAGCTTTATAGATTATATCCATAAAATTGCAACCTCAACTTATATATCACCTTATTTATAGATAATGAAAAAAAATCATCAATATGAATTGGCATACAAAGATTAGTAAATAGTAAAAAAATTCAAAAAATAGTAAATAATAAAAATTCTTCAATCTTTAAAATAATATTTAAGTATTTAACAGTCAAAAATTAAAAACAAAAAACAAAAACAAAAACAAGAACAACATTCTTCTAACTTGAAGATGCTCCTTCTCAACCATTTTCATCTTTGGAAAAAAAATTGTATTCACTATACTTGTGCAAAAGTAGTGCACTTTAAGCACATGTAGAAGGTGTATAGTTTACTATTTCTAATTTGAACAAAAAATAATACTAAAATTTCCCTAAATGACCAAGGTAGACATCCAATTGAAGGATGTTTAAAAATATTAAAGTAAATTTTAAAAATACAAAAAAATTACTTAATGTCTAAAACTAATACATGTACCTTCATTTCAAATTTCATATAAAATTGGTATATAATGCAAAAGTTAAGAGAAAAAAACACCCGTTCAAGGCCCAAGGGGCAAAAAATAGGAAAGTGTTTCTTGCAATCACCCCACATTGATGTTCACCCATATCCCCCCAAAACAACCTCCAAACTCTAAAAGCTGGATAATTGAGACTATAGGATACGATGTCTATAATCCCTAGGGAAAATTGAACTCCCTACTAGACTTCTAGCACTATGACAAATATATTATAAGCAATATTAAGAATAATAAATACTATTTTTATATATGTTCCAAAATAACCTATATTAATTGGTTTACATCTTCACATAGATAGAGAATCTCAATTCAATATATATATATATATATATATATATATATATATATATATATATATATATATCTTATCCTTAATCACCTCAAGAGAACTATATCTCAATATAATTATCTTGATAAAACAATACTTACTTCTATAGTATCAATGCTTTGAAATTGAACCATCCCACTTATAATACAAGGTTAAAGCCCACTCCAACATAAAAAGAAATGATATTGTTGATGCCTTTGCAATAGGAAGGAGCCGAAAAGAAAATAGACTCCCTCAACATAATTATGAACATTTCCATCCAATTCTATAATTTTTATATAGAGATAATTGATTTATTCAAACCATATTAGAGAGAAAGAAGACAAAAATAACATTGAACTTCCTTACAACTTTCCAAACATCAACAAATGGACACAAAATCCATACATTGACTATAAGCTCTCAAACAACTTATAGACTAATCCAATAATCTCAAATGCTCAAACCAAATATATATTTAAATTCTAATATAGCTAATAACTGAAATATGCATGCAAACATCTATTTTGTCCCACTCAATTGCCCTCTATTCTATGTCCACTATATAAACTCAACTAGATAGAAACTTGAATACATTTCCTATTTTGCAACACAAAAATCCATATAAAAGCACTTAGAATCACAAGATATAACAAATTTATTCAAGAATTTGTAAACTATTATCATTACATACAAACACATGATGCTTCATAGTTCATGCTAATGTACACTAGAATATTTGATGCAAAATCACCCTACCATATAGTTCCCCTTTGGCTTTACTTCTACTTATGTAATGATATGTATACAAACAATTGCACTTGCTTAGCGAAATCATACCTAAATTTCCTACTCATTCAAAACCTACCGTACCAAATACCAATTTCAATTACACCATTCTTAACAATTCACATTTAGTTCATTAAATTCACATGAAAGTCTTGGTTCATATAGAATAGTACCTCCTTGGAATCAAAGAGTCTTGTTTCACATTTCTTTCTCTTTTATATGATTGACATAGAGTCTTGGTGTCACTTGCTTGCAATCCTAGGATTCTTGTGTGGGGCATAAGATGAATAGACTCTTTAGTCATCCCCCAAAGGTTGGAGTTAGTTCTCTTTTTATGTTGAAATAGTGTATTGCAACATAACTCTCATAATCAAATAAATGTATACTTAGGTAGACCATAGCTCAATTTGGAGCTTTATTTTTGTATCTAATTCAATTTTGTTGCATTTTAGTGTAGTTTTTATAGAATTGAGTGTGCAATTAGGGCTCAAAGTTTTGGAATTGGTAAGATGAAAGAGTTGGCATTGGGTTGGAGTCACCATTTAAAGAATTCAATAAACACACCCATGATGAAGCAAAAGGTTCTTTCATTGTTTCACTATACAAAGGGGGATTTGGAGATTTTCTTTAGAACCATGTGATGAAGTAAGAGACACATTAGCATCCAAAAAGACAAGAATAATATGTTGTGAGGGTCCACAATGGGAAGCTATATGTTTTTACTTTGATTGCTTATAATATATCACTTTTTTTTACAAACATGAGTTGACTAAAATTCATATAAAGTAATCCCTGATTTTCCATTCTTATACATAAATAAATTGTGAATCCAAAAATTGTAACTATGCATAGTGACCAAATGCTCTACAATGGGCTTCCTACCTTAAGTAGTATATGCATTCATAGGTATAACATTTATATTTCTTGTGAATGCTTGCCCTAGGGATACTTGCAAATTGAATAAAAGAATACGCTATGAATCTATGATGTACAAATTGGTGTAATGCAAGGGGTTTTTTTCATTTATTTTGGGCAATATTAAAAGCAATCATTGTTGGAGTAATGTAATTTTTTAAATGTATGTAAATGGATGAGATGTAAAAATTTAAAAATGAAGATGAAATTTAAATTATTCATCGAAAAGAATATACATTCATTCCAAAAGAGAGCTATTGTTCTAAACATATGTAATAATTCAGCAATTTCTTGTATTGAAAATGAAAGAATATATTGCCTACTATTCCCTCAAAAAAATGTATTGCTTTTGAGCGAAATATTGCCTCTTCTTGTGGGTGTGGTGCACTAAATTGTGCAACTTGTAGTTGGATAAAGTCAAAGATGCTAGATTTGTGAGCCATCTCCTATATCAATCCTTGTCACCAACAAAGACTTTATCTTTCATATAATTGGTTGCACTTATTGACATGAAATGTCTTTGTCCATTGACCTTTGAGTTGAAATGGGATAGTCGATAGTCTCAAATACACGTCTACAATTATTCATTTTGAAATTGCATACATAGTAATAAATGACTCAACATTGACTCTTATGCCCAAAGATCTTATCATAGCTCAATACATCTCTTAACCCTTATAGGACAACATGGTGACTTTGAAAATCATCAATTTTTATGACCATGTGGAGCATTGGCTTAAAAAATTGTAAAAGCATTCATTAAAAGACCTTCCCTTTTCTTGCAAAATTTCGAGGATGAATAGTTTCACTTTTGTCCTACATAGAGATCCTCTGTCATCCATCCATCGGATGCAAAATACCCGCCTCAACGTTTAAGGGTTAATGTTTACACTAATGGAAATGTAGATAGGGGAATGTCCAGTGAAGGCCACCCACTCCTAGTCTAATTATTCATGTGGGTCTTGTAGTGGGTCATTTCCAAGTCCTTGTTTTCCATGTTTCCATTAGAGTTACACTCCTGAACACACTGTTCCAAATGCATTGTAAAGTGATATAAAATGGCAGTCCAGATTCTCCCTGCAATGCTACAGGCCCGCTACAGGACGCAGTGACACAGTCAGTGTGGAGTGTGGACACATTTGTCAAGGTTTTTGTGCGACTCTCTAGCAATTCAGATGACTTGCTCGGCTTCAGTGGTTGCGCAAGTCCAAAATCCAGTACAGGACCGGCATGGACTGTTTGTATTCCGATGGACAAGTCAGAAATACTGTATTCAAGAGCCTAACAGATTGAGATCTGAGCAATAAATAATCTGAGTGGGACATGCACACAATTTTTGCTGCAAAGAAGGAGTCGATCTTGTCAAGGAGACCAAGGAGGATCTGATGCTTTTGCTTGTAGCCCTGATCGATGGGAACCTACGAATGGGAGGGGGCAAAATGATCGATGGAAACCTCAAAACCCCGGTCAAAATGAAATTTCGTGGGAAGATTATACGGAAATAAATAATTCATTTACAGAGTACGTTTATTTCACATCACCGTCGGGTACTTAGTTTGGCTGTCGATGACGACGGACAGTTACAATTACAAACCCAGTGAGAGTTTAGGTAGAATCTCAGAACGTCAAATTTCGTGAAATTAGGGAAATCTTTGGCACTTTTCAGGGTGAGTGGACCGAAACTCTATATCTATCTTAGAGTGCTTTGTGCAAGTGAATGTCACAATTTCTAGAACCATATTTGCTCCAATTTAACGAAATTGACAATCATATTTATTAAATACATGCTGGATTTTTTTTCAGTGGAAATCACGATTGAGAGAATCACTGAGAGAACCAATGTGTTCAATCCCACGAAGTGGTGGCGAGTTCCACTGGTTATTTCAGGTGCAATTTCCACTACAATCGAGTTCAGTGAAACTCAACGCAGTTTCAACCGCTTCACTGAAACCTCAATCCACCCAGTCCTCGTTTTATGGCTTTGGGCATTCTAGCTTAGGGTACTTGAAAGTCTCAGACAGTTATCTGCGGGCACTTGACGTTCACAATTTTGTGGCTCTGAAACACGGCATTCTAACGAATACTGCACGACCATGATAGTCTTGATTGCGAGTTTGACGCCTGGTGAAGCCCTCGGTGATGTCACTGAACTCTATTTTAAGGTGTTGAAAGTGGGAAAGTGGCATAAAGTTGTAGTGATACTTTACACAATTCCTTTGAAACCTATGCTGAAATAGTGCCTACCCTTCGGTTCTATGGAGTTTCGGACTTAGCACCAGGAGTCATGAATGACCAGATCAACAGCGCAACTGATGAGGATCACAGTAGACTTATCTTCTTTCATTTGCGTCCAGAATAAAGAAAAAAATTTACACAAGTTGGACTTTAAAAGTGCGGTATCTCTCCAAGGGATCTGCGGACGACAGATGACACATGTTGAACATTCACTCGTTTCTGCTTAACCAGGGACACCCAATTGTTCACAATGGACTTCCATGTACGAAAATCGGCCAAAAAGAAGAACGAAACTCCGGAAATCTACATGCAAGTGTGCAATATTTGCTAAGGAGAATCGGAATTGGTGGGCAACAAGATATTAGTGGGAGGCTCCTGAGAAGCAGGGTACGCAACTCTCCAACTTGAATTTTTTGGTTGTTAATTTGGTTGACAAGAAGGCAAAGCTACTCCTATAATGTAGTTTCTCTCTACTCGCCCCAAAGTGAAAGCATCATGAAAATCGACGAAAGCAGCTCCATCTTTGAAAAACTTGAAAATTTTGATTCTTGTACATTGGGGACAAGAAATTGTGCACAAGTAAGCGGAGTTTAAAAAAGATTCTTGTAAATTGGGGACAGGGGACGTGCACAAGAATACAAATGTTGATTTAACTTCTCCAGCACTCAAGGAACTCAGTTACTTTACCAGTTCATAGGGTTTCAAACGTTTCTAGTTGACTTTGAACACCAGTTTGGTTGGAAAATTCAAGCAGAGCTATTCTTGCTCGAAACAAGCCAAAACCAAGCTTCCATCTCTTGTTTATTGTGCGGTCTCATCCTTTGAAAACCAGTTGGGTGCCGTGAGGCAAGATCTTCAGCTTGAAGCAGAAATTGCCGCTCCAGGTTCCAGAAGCTTTGAAATTTGGCAGTTGCTTTGTACTCGTCGGTCATCTGAGACGATGAAGGCAGGATTGCCAGCAGGATTAAAAGAGTTTAGGTACTCCAGTGTCCTCTTAAAGTCTAAACGCACACGGACAACAACGATACCTAATGCACACTCATAATTCAGCTTGTTTCAGGCTTTCAGCATTCCAAAGCACCGTGGGTAATGATTAAAACTAGCCCTAGAACGTATGATTTACTCCATTGAATTTTGGAACATGCTCCTGTCTATGCGAAGAGAGTGGAAAAACATATGATTTTCTCAATTGGATTTTTGAATATGCTCATCTCCACGAGGCAGGAGTGCAAAAACAAGTGAAAACAAAAGCCCTTTATTTTCATTTTCAACCTCTACATCTCTTCATGTGCATCTTCCAATCTTAATTTGTCTGAATATTGGGGTTCTCCTTGTTGATTTATTTGAATATTGGAGTTTGAAAGGGAGTGATTCTCTATTTAATAAATTACCAATAATACTTATCTTTAAGAGGTAAAATTGGAAAAAACAAGATGGAAATTTGAATATAACTTCCATAAAATTTGTGCTATAAATGAAAAAAATATTAAATTAAAGTAGTAGTTGCGAAAGTAGCCATTAAAAGGATTAAATCTAGAGCACACACAATTTACATAAAATTTACACTTATTCAACCTCACTTCAGATTATCACTCGAAGTCTATTATCCTTGCTATGTTATCTAGAAATATATTATTTTATATCCTTCAAGTTTATACAAATAGGACTCCCTAGCATGCACACTTCATAATAATGAAGATGGTTTAATTAAAGGTCATTCTTTTGTTGAAATCTAATCACCATCAAGTCCTCAAACATAGCAAATTTTTAGACGTGAAATTCATGATTTTTTATTTATAATTAATTTAAATCTCATTGTATATGAGGAATTTTGTTAAAATGGCGTATGCCAATTTTCAACCACCTAGTCTTAGCTATAAAAGTGCCATCTAGGATAGATATAGATTTCAAAAATCTTTGATTTATATAGAATTTAAACACCTATTATTAGTATAGACTTCAGATAATATAGTTTGAACCATGAAAATGACATCTAGGACTTTTGTAGATTTTAAACACTTGGGAAAGGTACATACTTCAAACATCTAAGATAGTTGTACATTTCAAATTGCTTGATCTGAACCCATAAAAATCACCAAGGTAATAGAACATTTAGCACCATTTTATCAAATCTGCCCATAAATCTATTTTTTATAACAATGTGTCTTTTTTCATATAGTATTGATTCAATACTCCCACATAGTCCATAATACATGCAATAATAATTCTAGTCATAGATTTTTCCTCTCAACAACTACAATTGTTCCACCAAAAAAGTATTCATTTTATTCATAGTAGTGGCCACCCACATCCATGTTCTCACCAAAACGCTATAAAAAACCCAAAAAAAACAGTCTTTCTTGCAAGCACCCGATAACAAGTCCCTAGCATGCACAACCCTAATCTCCACACACCGTTCAGGCTAACACTCAAAGTTCCCTGATTCCGCTCCCAATTTCACTCAGAGCGATAGCCTCACGTTCAAAAAATTGGCTGCCAAGGAAGAATAAGACTGATCAATACTCGAATTCATGATGTTGCGTTTCCGAAACTGAGAACAAATAGCCGAGACAGATGTATAAACTTGGCGACTACGTCTAGATGTCACCAAAGCTCCCGGTGCAAGACCAAGCTTGGAATTAGCAAATCATTTTTATACAGAAATTAATTAAAACACCTTCTGAATGACAGAATGGATGTTCTCTACGAACAGAAATCCTAGTTTCCGAGTTTGCATTCAGGAGAATCGAGTCTCGAGCATGCACTACACTAATCTACACTCACTTCAGGCTAACGCCCAAACTCACTTTCGAGTGATAGCCTCAAGTTTCAGTCAAAAATGGGCTGGCAAAGCAGAAGTTCGAGCAATGCCGGCCTAATCCTACCCTAATCAGTGTTGTTGCGTTTCCGAAACGTAGAACAAGTAGTCGGCAGTGTAAGGCGACTTCTT
This sequence comes from Climacium dendroides, assembly GCA_950106755.1. Classification (NCBI taxonomy): domain Eukaryota; kingdom Viridiplantae; phylum Streptophyta; class Bryopsida; order Hypnales; family Climaciaceae; genus Climacium; species Climacium dendroides. The sequence continues at coordinate 26,784,756 of OX467089.1, read as the reverse complement.
CACATCTCCCACACAATCGCTCTTGGTACTCTTCGGTGCAAGCCCCATTTGGGTGTTCACCCTCTGCACGAACACCACTTCCCCGAAGAATTGCGTGCTTCCCGAGGCCTGCGTAGCCTTCAACAACACCCACGGAATACTATCCTCGTCGACTGTAACCTTCGACACAGTTTTGCAAGTGACGATGCTGAAGGAAACTCCGCCGTTCGTTTTGGACTGGAGAGACTCCCATGTGGCTTGCCCACCTTGACTGTCGAGTTCGGGGAGAAAGAAGTGGCGACCCACTTGCTTGTTCTCCGCGTTGTAAAGACGAGCGGTCGCGTTGTACTGCTCCCAGGAAGTGCCGTTGTATTTGTAGTGCTGGTAGCCGCGACCGTGGACAGCTTGGTGAAGCTTGTAGTGGTGGTTTGAGTCTTCCGGGACCTGAATTGAGGATGGAATGGACTGCGTTTCGGTGAGATCCCTGGCGGCTAACGCCACGCAGAATGCAAGCGACGCTAGGGTTACCAAGAGTAGCAATGTCACTGCCATTGTTGGTTGCAGTCGGACTGGTCTAGCTCGATGTCGAAGACGTCACTGCAGATGGGGATATGTGGTGCGGCTGTAAGGAACTCCAGTTGTCGACGTAACTGCTGTTGTTCTTGTGAACTTGATGCCTGAAGTTGGATTGTGAGAGGCTTGGTTGTGAGCTTGGAACGGTGTGGGCTGGAATGAAGAGTGATGAGTTTGTGAAGGTGGCTTTATAGTGTTCGTGTTGCGGAGAGCAGTCGTGAGGAGGTACTGTGTTGTCAACCTGCCCAACACGTCCGGTTGTTTCGGCGGCTGTGGTCAAAGCCGCTGTGTGGACAGCGGACTCCACTCGGTAGAGGACTACCGGGAGGGACTGGAAGTCGAACAAGGATCCGTCAGCCTGGCCAGGCTTCCGAAGCTGCTTCTTTCACCCCAAATTAGAAATCTTTCGGAAGGCGCCACGTCTGGTCTTGTTGGAACTTCAACTCGTGGAAATGCAAGTGCTTTTGTTCTTGACTCTGTGCCACGGAGATTGGGTGCCCCACACAAAGTTGGATGTATAAAACTGCCTTCTATTTTGTGCCACATATTTTGAGTCTCTCGACCTCGCCTGACCAGTGATCCGAGAACTGACTTATGGAATTTTGTGCACTATGTTACATGGAAGACTACCTTAAAGTGAGTAGTATTAAAAGAAGGATTTTACAAGTTGTAAAGGATTTTAGGGAGAACAATAACACAAAACTAACTAAATAGATGCTAATTTCAATGTGGAGGAAGTTGCAAATGGGCTATCAAATTCTATTGTTTGTTGCACACACTTGGCTAAAATCTAATTATTTTTTCAAATATTTTCTCCAATGTGCAATTAGCTATTGAAAATTTTAGGTAACAATGGAGTGAATTCTAGCCAGGTATATGAACGTTGCTCCTCACTAATTTGAAGCCTTTGATCATAAATGTGAATTGAAAATTTCCAAAATTTATCATGTGTTGCAAATCAAAAATTCTAGTGTTTTTCATAGAGGTAAAGTATGGGGCAATAAGGGAGACAATTCACCCTAGTAGTACCATGGGGGGATGAAGACTACCTTAATAATTTTGATCTTCTAACAATAGGGATTTTTTTTTCATTTATTTTAGGCAATGCAAGAAGCAATCTTTGTTGGAGTGATGTAGTTGTTTACATCTATATTAATGGATGAAATGTTCAAAATGTGGATGAAACAAAATTATTCATCCAAAAAAATGTATAGTCGTCCCAAATTGAATGATGTTGTTTTAAGAATATGTAGCAATTCAACAATTTCATTCACAAATAATGAAATAATATATTACTTAATATTCCATTCAAAAAATTGCATTGCTTTTGAGCAAAATATTGCAAAAGAAATACATTGTGTGAGAATTCCCTTCTTGAAAGGAACCTCATTGACATTACAAGAAGATGAAGTACTACAATTCTTTCCTCCCAACAAAGTAGCACTCAATGGGACAAATCCTCATGGTTTTATCATCCTTGTTTATTCCGTATGAATTTGAAATTTGAAAATTTGGAATCAATTTTGTGAATCAAGGACCTTAAATTTGGAACTCATGAAACAAGAGAAATAATGGTTCTACAATAAGGCAAGTGCATTTTATATTTATTTGGATGGTAAAAATTTGGAGTTTTTGTACCCTAAATCTCCTAAAATTGCATTTAATCTTAGAAGGACAAGCCCATGTCCACTAATTTCAAGCCATTGATATCACGCATTATAGTTCCTCACTTTTTTTGTTGCCATTTTGCAATTAGTTATGAATGAAAAATTTATATTTGATTTTGGAAATGAAGTGATGTGTCTAATACAGATCATGCAAATCTTAAATATTTTCAAACTAATTTAAAATTGTTGTAAGCTTTTTAAGAACAAAATGAAGAAAATGCATATCAAATATTGAGTATTCTCAAAATTCTAAATTTTTTACTATAGATGTATATCATAGTAAATAACATCATGGTATAAACAAAAGTTATTGTGTCACTTTAAAACTAGAAAATCAACAAACCATATTTATAGGTTCAAAATTCATATTGCCATAAAGTATTAAAATTTACAAGTTTTTCAACATTTCTAATTGGAGTAGAAACTATATTTGATAGTCTAGGAGGTTCATTGTTAGAGGATCCCCCTTTCTATACAATCAAGAAGAACCTCCTAGACTTGTCTAATGATGTTATGAGCAAGGCTTTTAAATTTGGCTTCTAAGTATCATTTTGCATTTAGATTTTGGCCTTGGCAAATCTTCAATAGAAAAAAAGACATGGATTCTTGAAATTTTGCCACCTAGGCATTCAAGTTGATACTCTGGTAGCCACAAGGATACCATTAAGGGGGGTTTAAGCAGATTAGTTGCTAGATATACCCGGCAAGGGCAATGGCAAATTGTAAGGTGTTGCCTATAAATCCTAATGCTCGTGCTAACTACTATGAGGACATAGCCTGTACACGAGCATTACTGAAGGCCATTTTGCCATGTTTGTTGCAATTTGTTAGAAACAATCACCACCTTCTTTGCTCTCAGATTCTCCATGATTGTCATCTTTTGCTTTTTTCAATTCTCCTAAATTGCCACTCCACATACTTACACCTTAGCCTATTTGTCACTCGTGGCCGGTTTGAAGGTTAAGTGTTTACTAGCAGCAATTTTGCCTATTTGTGTGGATTCTAGTGCATTCTTTTGCTACGTTTTTGTGTTGTTGTTTATTGCAAAGATTTAGTAGTAGAGAGAATGAAAGTGGAGGTGCAAACAGTTCTTCGGTGTGTAAATTTTTGGATTGCAATTTGTAATTATAAATTGCTTCTATGTGTTTCCAATTGCCTTGCTATGTTTTTTGACTTGATGATTAATGTGCTTAAGTTTGCATTTTGGCCTCCATGGATTCTAGTGACAATTGCAAGCATGCATGGATTAGTGTTGGGGCAATCTCTTACAATGGTTCTAGACAATTGTTTTCCAAATGTGTCCAAAGTAGAGTCGAATGGTGTTGGAGATTACCCATCCTCTGATTCTGTTGGATCTTGTCAAAACACCACTGTCCATTGCACTACTAGAAAATTCAGATTTTTTGTTGATTTGGACGTGTTGATCATCAACACTTTTTTGTTGATTTTTGTCCAAATCAACACATTTCTATCCAAATCAACAAAAAAGTGTTGATGATCAACACATCCAAATCAACAAAAAATCTGAATTTTCTAGTAGTGATTGATACAACACTAGGATCGTCAACCACATAAGGCGATACTCAAATTCTGAGTTCCAAGTCACCCCTCATTGCACTATTTGATTCATCGGAAGATAGCAACAGCTTGAAAGAGGTACTCAATGCCCATGAGGGGAAAGATGATGAAGTTGACTTTCCACCACGCAGAGAGGGGGCAATTATGAGGGACAAGGCCAAAACTACAAAGAGAAAGGCTCAATAATGCTACAATAGACATTAAAAATTTTAAACTAGTTGGGCTGCCAAACTTCCATCGGCTAAGGATATATTTGCAACTGATGGTGTATTGCACATGGTCAAGTACAAGGTTTGCAACAAATTTATTTGTAAAGCCTGCATCATGGCATCAAAATTAGATATATTGTGGAAGCATGATGGAAAATGCATTGCAAAAAGAAGTTGCCATAATATGGTGTCAAAAATTATGAACACTATGTTGCAACATACCCAATGCAAACACCGCAAGAATCTATGCCTATATGCTACTCATGCACCATTCTCAATTTTGGAGTAGGTCCACCATTGCACAACTGTAGAGTCATGTAAAAAAAAGTTTCAGTTTGCGACATTATTCCAAGTCTTGTAGAGTAGTCACCTAATAGTGGCGTTTGAGTCATGTGAGAGTCTCTATAAATTGTCGGTTGTCCCAAACTTACCTAAGGCTCATTAGTATAATAACAATGGTTGGATTATAGCATCTTTGATATACAAGGTTATTGTTTAGGAGATTCAAAGACTGATTAAGAAGGCTAATTTTGTGGTAGTGATAGTAGATAAAGTCACTATTATCGATATTGGGTTGTATTTGTCTATTCATTATTACATATGTGTGATTGAATGAGGGGCCCCTTGTTGGTAGCCTTATAGCAAGTGGAGTGTGCTCCTAATGTTGAAAATCTTATAGTTTGTAGCGACTGGTGGTGACTTGGAGACAAAATCATTGGCCGAGAAACTAATCAATTTCAACTGTGATAGCACTTCTACACTTTCCGATCTGCGTACCAATGTTACCATATAGATTAAGGATCAATTTGCACTATTTTGTCATTACATCTATTGTGTTGCTCATAGATGTAATCTAGCATTTAAGGCTTTGGAGACTTTGGGGATTTTCAAATCCATTGGTAAGGTACTTTGAGTGACGCATGCATACTTCAATAGAAGTCCGAAGTGCCTAACCCAATTCAAATTACTTATTATTGGTGGAATTAAAAAAAACAATAGGCCTAAAAATGTTGAAATGAGTGGAAACTTGTTGGGTTTCTTTCATTGAGCCACTATATTGTCTATTATTAGAGTACCACACTCTTATCCATACCATGACTATAAATTTGGACCATAATGATAAGTCAAAGGTAATAAATTTACTTCATTTTTGATTTATTTTGTTCTCTTGTTCATCGCTCTCCACTTATTGATTGCTTATTTGTTTTGATTACTTGCTTTTTTGCTTGTTTATTTGTTCATTGTTTTCTTCTTTGCTTGTTGATTACTCACTTACTTGTTTACTTGTTGATTGCTTGTTGATTACTTGCTTTTTTTGCTTGTTTACTTACTAATTGCTTGTTTTTCCTTGTGTATAGGCTTGTCTTCTTTTCTTTTTCGATCCGTATACTATGTTGGATATGTGTGCTTGTTACTGCTATTGGATGTCATGGACAACCTTGTAAATTTTGCACAGAAGTGTGATGTCTTCATTTGCAACTTCATCATAGCAGTGAAGATATGACAGGTATCTCTGTATAGCATGTATGAAGATTCAACCACTTGCTTCTTCACAAATGAATTTTGGTCCTTTCAGAATTTACTAGACTACACCCACAAGTAGATCCATTTGAAATGGATTACAAACCTCAACAATGCCCCCAATGTTCGGGAGGTGCACTCCCCTTTTTTTAATGTTAGTATGTACAAAACTTTGGACCCCTATATATTTTTTGAATTTTAAATAAAATTAAATGAAAAAATATAAATAGGTTTTTCTACTTTGAAATTTTATGTTTTGAATTATTGATACTTTTATTTGTTAATAATAATTAGTTACAAATTTTTGAAGTAAAAAAAATACACTGTAGAATTGAAAAATAACTTTTGCACCCCTGTATTATATAAGAAAAAATTATTTAAAAAATGAAAAATAAATTCTTAAAAATAACTCTCTATTGAAAGCTCATTTTGAGTTGAATATTGATGCAATGGTCATCTAAATGTGTTCCCTAAAAATATTTGAGTTAAAAAAACATGCCATTTTAGTGCATTTTTAACCTCTTCTAGAAATCATTCCATATATTATTTGAGTTTAAAATTTTGGGAGTAGAATCCTATAGTTATTAGTAAACAATGCTCAAAATTTGAAGTTAAAATTATGAATTACTAGAAACCACTTGTTCACATGTGGTTTGTTGTAGTAGAACTAAGTGCACCCCTTGGGCTTCATGGTACTATCTTTTGTGTGACATGATGAACAAATACATGCAAAGTACAAAATGGCCTCAATGGATCAGACTATATGGATTGATTTATTTGTCCAAATAAAAATGAGAATGCACTAGTGAGATTCACTATAAGAACCTCGTGTCTTATGTGATGTTTTATAATTTTAACAAATGGATTTTAGGTGACATCGAATGGAACAACTTGTATTTTTATGTCTACAATAACGTCCAATATAACATTTGGTATTGGTTTACTCTTGATAGGTATTGCAACCAAGCTTATATAGGAGTTGGACAATCGCTTTCCTGCTGAGAATGTTATGAGTGCTTTGGGTATTATGTACCTACAATTTTGGTGTCAAGGCAGTGCATAAGAACAATTTGATGTGCACCTCCGAGTTTTCATGGATTCATATGACCAAAAGAAGGTACTTGGTGAAGGCAATGGCAAACTACTATTGCCGCCCTTGATCAACTGTGACTTTTTGATGTCACAACAGGGCTTATTTAAAATGTGCACAAAATCCAATGTCCAAGCAACAATTCTTCCACTATTTGACATGAATCCACTCATAAAGGTTTGGAGGGTGCTTGATGGCAATAACGACCTGACAAAGAACTTCTCAAAGTTTATAAAGCTTGTGGAGATTGTTGTGACGCATGTGATCGAATCTGTGGAGGACGAAAGGACATTTATGGCCCTTGTTTCTTTAAAATCCAAGTTAAAAGCCAACCTCATGGAGAACTTGGAAGTAGCACTTGGGATGTATTCTTAAAAAATTTACTTTGGAGAGTTTTTTTATTAGAAAATGTTTGAGGAGTGGTTTAGTGTAGGAGAAAGAAGGCATTATTTGTCCCATGTTTAGCACTTCAACTAAATTCTAGCGTGGTTCATCGGGAATAATTACTCACCCTGCACCTTGACTGAATTCTAGTATAGTTCATTGGGAATGCAAATTATTCTTTACCAAAGCTTCAATTTTGAGGTTTAAAATTTCATTTAGGCCCTAGATTTTAAGACTTGACTTTCCAGATTGGGAAAAAGGGCTAAATTTAGTGACCTTTTGTTTGTGTTTATTTTGTCTATTATTTGAACTTGCAAGGAAACTTGATAGTGGGATCTTCTTGTAGGATCATTGACTTGTTGCAGTTGTTTGCACCTATCTTGCTTTGAGTTTTTTAACCCTATTTGTTTTCTTTTTTGTTTCTTATAAACATGTAGTTTTTTTACTTCTACATGTAGTTGTGAACATGGTGTTGTTTTTGTGTTTGCTAGGCCAAATTTGTAGTGATTTCAAACTAAGTGGGTTGCCTTTTTTACTTGGGTATTGAAGCTTGTTTGCTTGAGTGTAGGTTTATGGTGGTTGGCATTGTATTCACATATGTGCTTAAATACTTGTGCTTAAGTACTTGTTAGAAAATGGTTGTGCATATTCTTATTGAGGCATCGAATAGTATTTGTTTTGTGGGCAAGTCCCATGTAGTAGGTAGCGGAGTATTAGTTTGTCTTTTTTTCATTAGCTTGCAAGTCTTAATTTTGTCATGATGCACTTATTGGTGACACTTTTTTGCCATGTAATCTTATGTAATTTCTCCATAGATCCAAAAATTCACCAACAATGTTGTAATCAATATACTAGAACTTGCCATATTTGCACTTCATGTGAGTCACAATGTCACCTTTTCTGCACTACCGTAACTTACGATGTCACCAATGGAAGCAACTTTGAAAATTGTATGTTGCCAAAAGTTCTACATTTATAGACAAAGTATTGCCACTAAAAGGAACCTAATGAAGCGACTATATTGCCAATTGCTTTATAGTAGGTCAAATTAATTTGGATTTAATCGGAAAAGTGAAAACAAAAGTTCTAATTATGAGGTCCGATTTTCAATTGGATTAAAATATTTTAGATACTTCAATGTAATCATAAAGTGTATACATGCACATGGACAACGATTCCTAATGCACACTCATAATTCTACTTCTTTCAAGCTTTCAGCATTGAAAAGCACCATCATAATGATTAAAATGGCTAGCCCTAGAATGTATGATACGCTCCATTGAAATTTTGAACATGTTCATTCTTAGGAAGTATGAATGGAAACACGTATGATGTACTCCATTGAATTTTTATAAATGCTCATGTCTATGTGATAATAGTGGAAAAATATATGATCTTCTCGATTGGATTTTTGAATACACTCATCTCCATGATGTAAGAGAGGAAAAACAAGTGATTTTTTAATATGCTCATGTCCGCGAGGTGAAAGTAGAAAAGGGTGATTGTAAGAAACACCTGTCGATTTTGTTGCGTTTTCACAGTACTCATGGTTTTTCTTCGGTAGTACTTTAAAAATAGAAAACTAATTTTTTTAAAATTAAAAAAATATGAATTATGTATATACTTCTAAAATGAAGGTTTGCAGAGAAGGAAATGTGTAGGAAAATTCTCTAACTAGGAGAACTTGAAAAGTACCAAATCTCAAGAAAATAGGACTTTTGATGTGAAAATTAGTTAAAAATAGTAAAAACAAGTAAATACAAAAAAATAAAAAGTGTCCATTTTTAAGAACTTTATGAAGATGGTCATTCACCAAAAAACTTACAAAAATAATATTTTATATGTTTCAAAATGCAAGCAGAAAGAAGCTCTCTTCATAGACTTCCACACCACACAAAATTAATTATTTTTAAAAATCCTTCGGTGAAAAGTTGTATTTATATGTAAGGAAGAAATCCATATAATTCTCTTGATGTAGGGTATATGAAAAAGGTACTCAAAAGTACTAAAAACCTCCAAATTGGCAAGTGTGACATTTATTTCGGGCCTATTTTTGGATAGTAAATTATTTTTGAAAATTACCAAAAAATCAAGGAAGTTGTAGGATAGTCATGAGTACCTTCCTTGTAAATCTTAAGTCATTCGAAGTTAAAACACAAAAGTTATGGCCAAAAAACAACTCAGCCCGCAACGTGTGACAGAAAATAGTACAAGTGTTTCTTGCAATCACCCAAAAAAAAAGTGAAAAATATTTTTATTTTCATTTTCAACCTCTACATCTCTTCATGTATACCTCCCCTTCTTGCTTTGTTTGAATATTGCAGTTTGAAAGGGAGTGATTCTCTATTTAATAAATGATCAATTATACTTGTCTTTATGAGGTAAAATTAGAAAAATAAGGTGGAAACTTGAATATAACTTCCACGAAAATTGTATTGTGAATGAAAAGCATTAAACTAAAGTAGTAGTAGTAAAAAAAACCATTGTAAGGATTGAATCTAGAGCACACATAGTTTACGTAGATTTACACTTACTCAACCTCACTTCAAATTGTCACTCAAAGTTAGTTATGCTTGCTATATTATCAAAAAATATATTATTTCATATCCTTCACATTTGTGCAAATAGGACTCCCTAGCATGCACACTTCACAACATGGTTGTTTGCCTTGACAAATTTACCACACGACAAATACAACGAACACGACATGAATTTTACCCATCATCCGTCTATTAAGGTCAAACTTCCTTTTGACTTTTCAATTAAAATTTTGGTCTGCTAGTTGGCCACGTGGTTGCCATGTGGCCTCCACATGGTATGGGGGCGAATGCGAGTCAGGGTGACCTAGGCTTTAAGGCGAGTATGGGTAGGGTGACCTCGGATGCATTCGGAGGGCAAGTGCTCGTGGGTGCGGTATGTAAGGACCCTCACCCCTCGCCTCACCCGCGGTAGCCCCACTCGCACCCACGGTTGCGCCACCCGTAGTCGCCCATGGTGACCTAGTTTGGACTTTCCACATTGGATTGCCAGTTGGGCAAAAAATTTCAAAAACGTGGGTGACCTTGGGTAGGGCGACTAAAGGTACATCGTATATGATTGACACTTGTCATATACGACATGCGATGTCAAACATACAACTCAATACCCCCACACAAAAATGTGTTTGGCAAAACAACCCTGTTTTACAACAAGAAAGATAGTTTGATTAAAGCTCATTTTTTTGGTGAAACCTAATCACCATCAACTCCTCATAATTGTTGTCATATGGTCCTCACATGGTTGTCATATTGGACAAGTTACTATTCATTTTTAGTCCTGTAGGATGAGTTACTATTCATCAAATGTACTTGAGAACTACATTTGATGAATAGTAACTCGTCCTACAAGACGAAAAATGAATAGTAACTTGTCTAGTATGACAACCATGCTCCCAAATGGAAATTTTTTACGAGTGGGTTTCATGATTTTTTATTTATTATTAATTTATACCACATTGCATCTATTTTCTAGGACAAAGTGCCCTTTTTTCATATAGTATTGATTCAATACTCCTAAATAGTCCATAATACATGCAATACCAATTCTAGCCACATAAATCCATGTTTTCACCAATACGCTACCGCCGCCCCGCCACCCCCCCCAAAAAAAAACCAACAAAACGATAACCAAGCCCCAGCAAGCACAAACGTAATCTCCACACACCGTTCAGGCTAACACTCAAAGTTCCCTGATTCCGCTCCCAATCTCACTCAGAGTGATAGCCTCACGTTTCAAAAATTGGCTGGCAAGGAAGAACAAGACTTATCAATACTCGAATTCATGATGTTGCGCTTCCGAAACTGAGAACAAATAGTCGACACAGATGTATAAACTTGGCGACTTCTTGATGCCACCAAAGCTCCCGGTGCAAGACCAAGCTTGGAATTAGCAGATCATTTTTATGCACAAATTAATTAAAACACCTTCTGAATGACAGAATGGGTGTTCTCTACGAACAGAAATCCTAGTTTCCGAGTTTGCATTCAGGAGAATCGAGTCTCGAGCATGCACTGCACTAATCTACACTCACTTCAGGCTAACGCCCAAACTCACTTTCGAGTGATAGCCTCAAGTTTCAGTCAAAAATGGGCTGGCAAAGCAGAAGTTCGAGCAATGCCGGCCTAATCCTACCCTAATCAGTGTTGTTGCGTTTCCGAAACGTAGAACAAGTAGTCGGCAGTGTAAGGCGACTTCTTCACATCTCCCACACAATCGCTCTTGGTACTCTTCGGTGCAAGTCCCATTTGGGTGTTCACCCTTTGCACGAACACCACTTCCCCGAAGAACTGCTTGCTTCCCGAGGCCTGCGTAGCCTTCAACAACACCCACGGAATACTATCCTCGTCGACTGTAACCTTCGACACAGTTTTGCAAGTGACGATGCTGAAGGAAACTCCGCCGTTCGTTTTGGACTGGAGAGACTCCCATGTGGCTTGCCCACCTTGACTGTCGAGTTCGGGGAGAAAGAAGTGGCGGCCCACTTGCTTGTTCTCTGCGTTGTAAAGACGGGCGGTGGCGTTGTACAGCTCCCAGGAAGTGCCGTTGTATTTGTAGTGCTGGTAGCCGCGACCGTGGACAGCTTGGTGAAGCTTGTAGTGGTGGTTTGAGTCTTCCGGGACCTGAATTGAGGATGGAATGGACTGCGTTTCGGTGAGATCCCTGGCGGCTAACGCCACGCAGAATGCAAGCGACGCTAGGGTTACCAAGAGTAGCAATTTCACTGCCATTGTTGGTTGCAGTCGGACTGGTCTAGCTCGATGTCGAAGACGTCACTGCAGATGGCGATATGTGGTGCGGCTGTAAGGAACTCCAGTTGTCGACGTAACTGCTGTTGTTCTTGTGAACTTGAAGTTGGATTGTGAGAGGCTTGGTTGTGAGCTTGGAACGGTGTGGGCTGGAATGAAGAGTGATGAGTCTGTGAAGGTGGCTTTATAGTGTTCGTGTTGCGGAGAGCAGTCGTGAGGAGGTACTGTGTTGTCAACCTGCCCAACACGTCCGGTTGTTTCGGCGGCTGTGGTCAAAGCCGCTGTGTGGACAGCGGACTCCACTCGGTAGAGGACTACCGGGAGGGACTGGAAGTCGAACAAGGATCCGTCAGCCTGGCCAGGCTTCCGAAGCTGCTTCTTTCACCCCAAATTAGAAATCTTTCGGAAGGCGCCACGTCTGGTCTTGTTGGAACTTCAACTCGTGGAAATGCAAGTGCTTTTGTTCTTGACTCTGTGCCACGGAGATTGGGTGCCCGGGCCCCTCATTGCCCCCACTGAAAGGTAGATGTGAAGAATTGCCTTCTATTTTGTGCCACATATTTTGTGTCTCTCGACCTCCTCGCCTCACCAGTGATCCGAGAACTGATTTATGTAATTTTGTGGTACATTGAAGACTTTCTTGAGAGTTGAGAGGGAGTAGTATTATAAGAAGGATTTTAGGGAGAACAATAACACAAAACTAACTAAATAGATGCTAATTTCAACGTGGAGGAAGTTGCAAATGGGCTATCAAATTCTATTGTTTATTGCACACTCTTGGCTAAAATCTAATTATTTTTTCAAAGATTTTCTCCAATGTGGAATTAGCTATTGAAAATTTTAGGTAACAATGGAGTGAATTCTAGCCAGGTATATGAACGTTGCTCCTCACTAATTTGAAGTCTTGGATTGTAAATGTGAATTGAAAATTTCCAAAATTTATCATGTGTTGCAAATAAAAAATTCTAGTGTTTTTCATAGAGGTAAAGTATGGGGCAATAAGGGAGACAACCCACCCTTGTAGTAGCATGGGAGGATGAAGACTACCTTAACAGTTTTGATCTTGTAACAATAGGGATTTTTCTTTTCATTTATTTTAGGCAGTGCAAGAAGCAATCTTTGTTGGAGTGATGTAGTTGTTTACATTTGTGTTAATGGATGAAACATTCAAAATGTGGATGAAACAAAATTATTCATCCAAAAAATGTATAGTCGTCCCAAATTGAATGATGTTGTTTTAAGAATATGTAGCAATTCAACAATTTCATTCACTAAAAATGAGATAATACATTACTTAATATTCCATTCAAAAAATTGCATTGTTTTTGAACAAAATATTGCAAAAGAAATACATTGTGTGAGAATTCCCTTCTTGAAAGGAACCTCATTGACATTGCAAGAAGATGAAGCACTACAATTCTTTCCTCCCAACAAAGTAGCACTCAATGGGACAAATCCTCATGGTTTTATCATCCTTGTTTATTCCGTATGAATCTCAAATCAATTTTGTGGATCAAAGACCTTAAATTTGTCTTCAGAACTCATGAAACAAGAAAAATAATGGTTCTACAATAAGGCAAGTGCATTTTATATTTATTTGGATGGTAAAAGATTTGGAGTTTTTGTACCCTAAATCTCCTAAAATTGCATTTAATCTTAGAAGGACAAGCCCATGACTACTAATTTCAAGACATTGATTTCACGCATTATAGTTCCTCACTTTGATTGTTGCCATTTTGGAATTAGTTATGAATGAAAATTTTATATTTGATTTTGGAAATGAAGTGATGTGTCTAATACAAGTCATGCAAATTTTAAATATCTTCAAACTACTGTGAAATTATTGTAAGCTTTTTAAGAAAAAAATGAAAAAAAATGAAAATCATCTTCTTTTTTAGAAAAATCAATAACACCACAATGAAAAATCGATCTTCAATACTATTAATTCAAAATGTACTCAAGCAACTCTCCCAAGAAATTGGATGAAAAAATGTTTTTTTTCTCCATTCTACACTTCTCGATGAAGTCATCCAATGGACACTATGAGTCCTTAGCAATGTTTCTAAGTTAACCTTGGTCTCCTTTTGAATCCATGACCTTTTTTTAGATACCCTACTAGTGCAGTTTTTTCTGTTTGGAAAACATATGAAACTGGATTTCATTGCCAATGATAAAGTACAAAGCAACCAACCACAAGTGGAAAGTATGGTGCTTTGGAATTGTTTTGAGGTTGTTTAACCCTTAAAAGATTGGTGACTATGGAAATCACCCTTTTGGATATTGTGGAATCATTAACTTAACCCCGAAAGGGCTGAGGCCTCTTTTCTACCAAAAAACACTTAAAACTGCCATTTCTATAGAGAAGAGTAAGAAATTTTGAAACTTATTTTTTTTGGAACATTCAATGATAGGATCATACACCTAACTAGTATAATAATGTGTGGAAACAAATTCAGAAATTTTGACCACACAAATTTTGAGATATCTACGTTTAAAGTGAAAAAAACAAGTTCATTTTGCACATTGTGGGATTGAATATTTTACTTTGAACCTTCTTAACTTAAATTTTTTTGCACTACAGAGTTGCGAGCTTTAAATTTTTATGGTGCGAAATTAAGTTGAAAATCTTGGGGAAATTTTTTTCAAAAAAACCCTTCATTTTCATTCCTAAATAAATTGTTAAATAGAAGTAGGTATGAGATAGAAGCAAAATCTAAATTATTAATATCTCTAAGATGGAATTTGAATTCACTAATCCCAATGGTGAGATTTTTCTAACAAGAAAAATCAACTATGTAGAAATTTCTTTTAAATGTAGAAATTGCTTTTAGAAATGAATCCTACAAGTAATATTTTCAAGAAGATGCTCTAATTGCCTAAAAATCAAGATTGTCCGTAACTTTTGCATAACATATCCAAATGGAATGAATCAAAGCTTTCCTAGTAGATAAAAATTTAATCTAGATAAGTTTTTAAAATGGGTGTCCTGAAGGATTGTCCAACAAAAACACTGTCATTTTAAAACTCATTTAATGCGTCCTAGAAATTACATTTTTTCAATTTACATAAATTTAATGACAAATTCATGAGAAAATTATAATACTCCATCCAAAATACTATTGAGCATGAAAATCTAAACTATTTTGGTAATCCTTTTTGTTCCTTTGTTTGTCAAAAGGAATATTGTTCTAGATCCATATTTGAGACAAAAGGAACAATTCAGAATACCAATTTATAACAAAGTAGTTCATAAATATGAAATCTAGCTAAAACAATGCTTGAGTCATATCTACATTTAATTTTAACTATTAATTTGATGAATTCATATATTTCCTTATTTATGAGAACCTTCAAAAATCACATATTTCTACACAATTTAAAAGGACTATGATTTCACAACGTTTTTGTCCTAAAAACAAAAGATATATAAATACAAACTTACAACATGCACCACTATTTTTTTTTAATAGAAAACCTTAAATGTATAGTAATTTCATTAATTTAATGTGACTAGGTGTTGAATATGATAAATTAGAAATAATTCAACTTTTGAATTTGACCTATATAACACATAATTGTTGTATATCAATATAATGTTTATAACACCATGTAATTTTTGTAATTTTCCAATATTTTTTTTGTTTCTGGAAAGACATTTTTCTAAAGTCCGGAGAGTCCAGAGAGGGATATCCATATCAAACCATTACCCATCTATGAGAATTTTATTAAAAAATAATACAACCTAAATTTTTTTTTAATTTAATTTGCTATCCACTCTCCCCTATTTTGAGCTTAGTTGGATATAACTTTTGCTCTTGGGCACCGATTGAAATAAAAATTATATACCCATGAAGGTAATCAATTTTTTTATTTTATGAGAAAGTTTTGTAAAAATTCAACCTGTAGGTACCTGCCCAAAACTCCAAGTTGTCCCCCAAACGGACAATGGTCCTTTAGGGGTTAGAAAATGCAAGAAGTCAAATTCCTATAGAAGACCTCCCAACAAGATTTTAAGGATGAATAGTTGCACTTCTCTCCTACTAGAAGGAGTTTGTCATTTGTTAGGCAAAAAAATATGTCCTCTTCTACAATGAATATGTCCCTTTATTTGCATATATTTTGGTGACCAACTTTCTAGATTTGACATGTGATAAGAGAATTGAAAGACTTCAAATCACTTTCATAGTTTTCACACCCTCATGATCAAACATCATATAATCATTCAATCTGGAAGTGATATTGTTGTGATATCTTTTCCTTTGTGCTCTTTAACATGTGTAGTTTGAATTTGTCTAGTTCCAATCCAAAAAAATTCATACAACTCATCAAAATGCTGTCCTTTTGTTCAATTTAGAGCAAATTCCTAGAAGGTTAAAAAAGCCTTGGGCATTGCATTTAGGGGTTTAAGGTTAAGGCCACGACTGTACTTTTATTGCACGGAAGGAGATTAGAACTGACAGGACGGAGACCCCGACTGAGTGATGCTCTCAGAACGTGGTCTGTCTGTGGGTTTGGTTCGTTGGTGTGCCTGCCGCCGGATTCCTTGCTTTTAAAGTAGTTAGTAGCCGATGCTCTTTTGGGTGTCCTTGCATTCAGTTAACTACTAGAAAATCTAGCTTTTCTGTTGTTTTGGTCACGTTGATCCGGTCCAAATTTGACAAAAATTTGTTAGAATCAACAGATTTCTATCAGACTTTGACCAGATCAACGCGACCAAAACAACTAAAAAAACTAAATTTTCTAGTCGTGTACGGTGCCGACGCAATAATCTTTATAGAAAGCTTATAACATGCAGTAACCTCAAAAACTGAGTCTTATCATTGAATTTGGAATGGAAATTGATTGAGTTGGGGTTGGGCCAGCTCAACTGGATTTGGAGCATCTTTTGTCTTATGAGTTTTGAGGAAGCTCATTTAACCCTTGAAGGTCAACTTGGATTAGTGAATAAATTAAGGTTTTTACCTGGTCGAGCGACTGGCTTCCACATCTATCAGTTTGGCACGTTGGGCGGGCTACCAGTGGTAAAATCTTGCCCCCGTCTATTGGTGAGAACTTCGAAGTTCGGAATGGCCATTTGGCGACTTTCTTTCTTACTGCTTGTGCCTAAGATGGCGATGCTTTAAAGGGAAAATTTGGTGTTTTGGCGAATACGTTTGAAATCTAAGTATTTCAAACCTATATTTCCACACAAAGATGCATTACTTTAGGGAGTTGAACCCCGGCCAACAAGGCATTGCACATATGCAATAAGTAATCCCACCCACCCCCAACCCAATTAGTGAACTAATAAGAAAAGAACTTAGAAGTCGAAAGGCTTGCCGGATGTGAACGCTTTATTCCCACCCTTGGAATAAAGGGTACACAACCAGGTTTTGGGCTTTCGTGGATGTAGTAATACGGGTGTTTGTCCTATGTGCAATCCAATTACGCCCTTCAAGCAATGGATCTTTTAAATGTTGCCTACTCCTAGTTTCCTGTTGTATATTCTTGTCCCAAATCAAAAGATGGCAGTAATTTTTGGTAGTTGGGTAGCACAATCAATATTGAATTCTATTATTATTTAATGGAAATAAGAAATTAGCTCAATGTATAGAATGATAAAGAGCATTTGATTTGACCTATTTCTTTAATTTTTGTGGATGAATGAAGTTTTGGCTCTAATTCTAATGGAAAAACGTCATCCGTCGATCCCTAATTATCTAATGGTCGAAATTTACTTTTTGTTGTGTACATATGTTCTAATTCTAATAGAATTAGAACATTTAATATTTTACTTTATGAATTATTACTTCAAGATTTTAATGGTAAAAAATAAAATAACTTTTATTTAACCCTCTCAATAAATAATGGTGAAAATTAAGGTCAAATAACTTTTATTTTTAAACTTTTAGTAATTTTTAATAATTTATTCTATCTTTTGCCAATGTACTTTTATCCTTAAGGGTTAACTAATTTACCTTAATCTTATGACTTTTAAATGATTCCAAAAGTAAAATAATTTATATTTTTAACTTCCACGATCAAAGTAAATTATGATTGAATTTTGACCATTATCCGATTCATCAAAATTCTTTGGTAATTCCCTTTAATCCTTTTTGGAAATTCAAAATGATTTATTCTTTTTACGTTTGAAGTTTGATTCCTATTTTTATTCTTTTAGGTAAATCTTTTCAAAAAGTATTTTAACCATTGTCCAGTTCATTAAAATTCTTTGTAAATTCTTTTACCTTTTTAAAGAAATTCTAATTTACTTTTAAATCCGAACTTCTAAGTTTTAGTTACTATCTAACTTTTAATGCTACTTTTGATTTGTAATAAATTGTCGAACTATTCTAATTTTAATCCAAATCTATTGATTCTAATGTCTAATACTAATTCTAATTCCTTGATCAATAACTATTCTAAGTTTTTAATGGAAATTGAAAAAAGAAGTGAAAATTCTAACATACCTCAACAATGATGTCTTCCATGTTTTCTTGCACCGCAATTACGTATCCGCGGTTGTCAATTTTCATCCCAATGGTTTGCAATCGTTTTTGTATGTTTTGATGATGTCTCCAATTCCATATACAGCCTCGTATTTCTTCTTTTTTCTTCTTTTTTTCTATTCTTCTTTTTTCCTTATAATATTTTTTACAATTTTTTTGGAATAAATCCCAATAAAATCCTACCAAATCTAACGCTAAACTTTTGGCTAAATGGCTTGGAATCAAACAAAACCTCAAGACAAAGCTTGTATGACTTCTACTAACAAATAACTAATTCTAGAATCTCTCCAAAGGTCAACTATTCTTCCCTTTTGTTTTTTCTTCTTGTCCTATAGGCAAGGTCCAGCCTTAATTGATGATCAATATTCCCTAATGGATATGGTCTGTGCAAATTGCCACTCTTCTTCTTCTATCAAATACTAATAGCAACTCCTCTTAGGATACTTTGTTTTGCAACTTCCCTTTGAGTGAATAGAATGTTGATTGGAAAACACTTGCTTGGAAGAATGAAACAATTTTCCAACTGGCCTGGAGATTTCAATTGGGTTGGAAAGCTCTGAAGTGGGAGCCTTGGAATTGTGTAGTGATCTGGAGCTCGTAGCAAGTTGGATTTGGAAACCTCACTCTAGTTCGGTTATATCTCTCTCTAATTTTTGGTCAAAGTTGGTTGACTGTCTAAAAGCTAAAATTCCAAGGCCTCACAACCTCTCTTGATATTCTTTCTGGATGGACTTTCTTGATATTCTGGCTTCTTTAATTTCTGGTCAAATTGGTTTGACTATCTAAAATCTGAAACTTAAAGTCTTGCAACCTCTCTAGATGGCTCCCTTGAAGTTCTGGCTTCTCTAATTTTTGGTCAAATTGATTTGACTGCCTCAAAATCTGAAAATCAAAGCCTCACAACTCTCTGGATGGCTCTCTTATGACAGTATGTACTGGCCGTATACTGATTGTATATATTGATTCTTAGCTCATGTACATTAACTATTGACTTTTGGCCAACTGCTCGCTGATTCTAGACTGGTTTTTGGTCTTTTATTCTGAACTAAATCTTTAGTTGTTGCTCGCCAAATTAAATCCCAATTTTGGGGTTTTAACACCACACTTGGGTCTCCTATTGGGGACCCTTTGAGACAAAACCAAATAAGGAAATTAGTACTAGGAGCAAAGCTTTGCCATCCGGGGGGGTTAACCCCACTTTTTTAGAATTAAAAATTAATACCAAAGTCAAAGCTTCGCCGTACTAGAGGTATTATCCTCCAATTCTAGCAAAATTTTGCAAAGGTTTGGTTCCATGTAGAACAATGAAGAGTTTGAATCTAACCCAAAATCTCTCAAAATACATCCAACAATACTTTTGAACCACATATTCTTTAACACCAAGATATTAGGGAGATTTTCTACTACCAAAAATGAGAATTCCCACACATAACACTTAGTTGAGAATGGTTAGCAAACGGACACTTAAAATCCACAAAGACAAACAAATTGTTAGCAACAAACTTGAGGGGATTTTCTTCAATGAAAATTGCGAAATTCCACACAATAAGTTTGCCAAGTGGTTTGTAAACTAGAAGACTCCTAACAAACAAGTTAAGCAAGCTCCAAGGCATTCAAACTAACAGCATCGCTAGAATTCGGTTTGAATTGTCTTGGTATTAGTAAAAAAAAGGCTCAAAGATAATGGAAGACTTCAAAATTACTCCAAATACACAAGGGTTAGCAAGCACATCAAAGGGACCCCCACATCCTTTGAAGTAAGCTCAAAACATACACAAGAATGCTTCAATATCACAATGGATTCAAATTGCCAAAATAATAAGAGTTTTTTTGGCAAAGTACCAAAAATTTCAACAACGTGACCACGTATTAACGCAAATTACAAGATGCATAAAGGGGGGTGCAAAGTGAGGGGAGGGAGGCTCCTTAAATACTCTTCCAAGGGAACCTACCTCCTAAAATTTTCTCATGGTAATCTTATCATTTAGGATTTTCATCCTAATTTACCAATTTTGACTTTCTACACTGGTTTAAAACTTTAACTTTTGGAGATTAACTTCAAATCACAAACGGATTGTGCCATTGGCTTCAAAAGGCCATTTTTAATTCAAGGAAACCTCCCACCCCTTTTCCATTCACTAAAAACCCACTAAAAGCTAAAGCCAACTAGAACCTCCAAATGGATAAAAATCCAACTTTTGGAGGTTGACTTTTCTAAAGAAAGTAACTAGCTTAGGGTCTCGAGTAAGTATGAGGTAGTAAGAAAAGACTTATCTTGGGCCTCATTCCAACTTCGTACGCTCTCGATGTGTTGGTCAACTCTATAGTAAACTTCAAATTTGCCGGTCTTGGGAGGATCTTGCCCATTTTGGATCTTCTGGCTATTGAAATGTTCTCAAAATTGATGGTGCATTTTATTAATAAAAAACAATCTATCACAATTTTTAGTGAGATTTTACCGCACCTCAGATAATTTCTAAGAATTTCCCAGCATAGGTTTCTATAATTTGACTGTTCGGAAAAGCATCTTCTAGAATTTAGAAAATTCTAAAACTTTTTATGGAATCTCTCATGGAATCCTAAAAAAGATGTGGAAGCTCATATTCTTACTTTGTATAATGGTCATAAGAGATTCAAATTCCGCCATCTCCTTTAATTATCAATGCTCAAGGAATCTTTCACACAAAGAAGAATTTTGGTGAGCCGATTTCACCTATGAGTTCCTAGCATGAAAATGCCCCTAGAACACCCTCCCTTGATCGTAGATTCCTCTACAATCCCATCTTGAATTCATTACGCTTGCAAGCCAACAATTGGGGTTTTTACTAAAAATGAAATATGGTTTTGGAACTTGAAACCTCTCCCTAGAAATCATCTTAGGGTTCTCACCTAGGTTCCCTCTGACTAATTGGGCTATAGTTTGTCATGTATAGGGTAATTTTTGGCTATTTTGACCATTTTCACTAATTATTTATAATTTACCCTATTTTTCAAGATCTAACCTATTTTCAACTAGGTTTGGGTTCTATTTGGATAAAAACACTCAATTTATGACCAAATATTATAGTGGTATGTAACATACCTATTTTGGTTTTACACTCTTTTGGGGGCTTTTTGTATCTAAAACTGTACTCAAAATAATTAAAAACAAAAAAGACAAAACAATGAGTTCCAAGTGACGAAATGAAAGCTCACACCGGATTAATGGAAACAAATTCCTTACATATCTATTCCCGGTCGTAGTCTTTCTTCACGCCATGAAGAAATGGCCTTGGTTACAGGGAAGGTCTCTAGAGTAAAGACATCCTACAAGAACAACTTGACACAAGTGTCAACATGCCCAGAAAGCCTGTTGCGGAGCTTGGGCTTCATGAAACTCAATGTAGAAAATGTGCATTCGTCCTCCACATTGCCAAGGACCACACAAATGGCTACTTTGTCCACTTTAAAAAACTTTGAGAGCCGATTGAGCATGAGAGCATTTTGTCCAATTTGAATCCACACTTTGGTAAGCGGATTCTTATCTCATGGTTCCTCTAAAGCAGCTTTAGCGTGAGATTTCATGGTAAGCTCAAACAAGAACATCTATAACATCAAAAGCCTTTCATTGAAAAGGGGGTCCTCTTGTTGGCAATCGGGCTCCTCCTCAGTCCCAAAATTCACTTGCCGAACTACTCCGAATTGAGACTTCAAAGTGGCAACATGCTAGCCAATATTACTATAGGTTACTGGCCATTATTCACCAATAATGTTTTCACTGACCCGGACGTCTCGCGTCCGATGGGTGACTTTGAATTCTCCTGTGTAGGACAGAAATAAAACTATTCATCCTCGGAATTAAGGTTGGAAAGGGGAAATTTTCTACAGTAGTTTGACTCCCAATGATTATATTTTATTTTTTTAAACTAGACGATCTCACACGGTTCCAAAAGGGCTGATTTCCACGGTCACCAGCCCGGCGTTGAAGGGTTAGTATTTTCATTAGAGCACTACACCGAACCGAGCTTTCAAACAGAGCGATTCTTGTTCGAAACAAGTCAAAACCAAGCTTCCATCTCTTGTTTATTGTGCGGTCTCATCCTTTGAAAGCCAGTTGGGTGCCGTGAGGCAAGATCTTCAGCTTGAAGCAGAAATTGCCGCTCCAGGTTCCAGAAGCTTTGAAATTTGGCAGTTGCTTTGTACTCGTCGGTCATCTGAGACGATGAAGGCAGGATTGCCAGCAGGATTAAAAGAGTTTAGGTACTCCAGTGTCCTCTTAAAGTCTAAACGCACACGGACAACAACGATACCTAATGCACACTCATAATTCAGCTTGTTTCAGGCTTTCAGCATTCCAAAGCACCGTGGGTAATGATTAAAACTAGCCCTAGAACGTATGATTTACTCCATTGAATTTTGGAACATGCTCCTGTCTATGCGAAGAGAGTGGAAAAACATATGATTTTCTCAATTGGATTTTTGAATATGCTCATCTCCACGAGGCAGGAGTGCAAAAACAAGTGAAAACAAAAGCCCTTTATTTTCATTTTCAGCAACCTCTACATCTCTTCATGTGCACCTCCCAATCTTGCTCTGTTTGACTATTGGAGTTTGAAAGGGAGTGATTCTCTATTTAATGAATTACCAATTATATTTGTCTTTATGAGGTAAAATTGGAAACAACAAGGTACAAACTTGAATATAATTTCAACAAAAATTGTATTGTCAACCAAAAAAACATTAAACTAAAGTAGTAGTTGTGAAAGTGGTCATCATCATGAAGATTGAGTCTACAACAAGTACAATTCCATAGATTTACACTTATTCAACCTCACTTCAAATTATCACTCAAATTCTATTAATCTTGCTATGTTATCTAGAAATATATTATTTTATATTTGTCAAGTTTGTGCAAATAGAACTCCCTAGCATGTACACTTTACAACAATGAAGATGGTTTAATTAAAGCTCATTGTTTGGGTGAAATCTAATCACTATCAAGTCCTCACAAATAGCAAATTCTAAGGGGTGGGTAAGTGGGTTTAATGATTCTCTATTTACAATTAATTTATATATCATTGTATATGGGGAATTTCATTACAATCGCATGTACCATTTTCCAGCCACCTAGTCTTGAACATAAAAGTGCCATTTAGGATAGGTATAGATTTCAAAAATCTTTGATTTATATAGAATTTAAACACCTGTTATTGGTATAGATTTTTGTCAATATAGGTTGAACCATGAATATGACATCTATAACTTTTATAGACTTTAGACACTTAGGAAAGGTACATACTTCAAACATCTAAAATAGTTGTACATTTCAAATTGCTTGATTTGAACCCGTATAAATTGCCAAAGTAGTACAATGATGCCATTTATCAAAAACTGCCATACAACTATTTTGTAGGACAAAGTACTTATTTCTTCCATATGATTTTATGAAATATTCCCAAATAGTCCATAATGCATAATAGATTTTCCTCTCAACAACTACAATTGTTCCACCAAAAAAGTATTCATTTTGATCATAGTATATTGGCCACCTAAATCCATGTTTTCACCAAAACGCTACCCCCAAAACATCAGTCCTTCTTGCAAGCACCCGATAACAAGTCCCCAGCATGCACAACCCTAATCTCCACACACCGTTCAGGCTCACACTCAAAGTTTCCCTGATTCCGCTCCCAATCTCACTCAGAGTCAAAGCCTCACGTTCCAAAAATTGGCTGGCAAGGAAGAACAAGACTGATCAATACTCGAATTCATGATGTTGCGTTTCCGAAACTGAGAACAAATAGTCGACACGGATGTATAAACTTGGCGACTTCTTGATGTCACCAAAGCTCCCGGTGCAAAGACCAAGCTTGGAATTAGCAAATCATTTTTATGCACAAATTAATTAAAACACCTTCTGAATGACAGAATGGGTGTTCTCTACGAACAGAAATCCTAGTTTCCGAGTTTGCATTCAGGAGAATCGAGTCTCGAGCATGCACTGCACTAATCTACACTCACTTCAGGCTAACGCCCAAACTCACTTTCGAGTGATAGCCTCAAGTTTCAGTCAAAAATGGGCTGGCAAAGAATAAGTTCGATCAATGCCGGCCTAATCCTACCCTAATCAGTGTTGTTGCGTTTCCGAAACGTAGAACAAGTAGTCGGCAGTGTAAGGCAACTTCTTCACATCTCCCACACAATCGCTCTTGGTACTCTTCGGTGCAAGTCCCATTTGGGTGTTCACCCTTTGCACGAACACCACTTCCCCGAAGAACTGCTTGCTTCCCGAGGCCTGCGTAGCCTTCAACAACACCCACGGAATACTATCCTCGTCGACTGTAACCTTCGACACAGTTTTGCAAGTGACGATGCTGAAGGAAACTCCGCCGTTCGTTTTGGACTGGAGAGACTCCCATGTGGCTTGCCCACCTTGACTGTCGAGTTCGGGGAGAAAGAAGTGGCGACCCACTTGCTTGTTCTCCGTGTTGTAAAGACGGGCGGTGGCGTTGTACAGCTCCCAGGAAGTGCCGTTGTATTTGTAGTGCTGGTAGCCGCGACCGTGGACAGCTTGGTGAAGCTTGTAGTGGTGGTTTGAATCTTCCGGGACCTGAATTAAAGATGGAATGGACTGCGTTTCGGTGAGATCCCTGGCGGCTAACGCCACGCAGAATGCAAGCGACGCTAGGGTTACCAAGAGTAGCAATTTCACTGCCATTGTTGGTAGCAGTCGGACTGGTCTAGCTCGATGTCGAAGACGTCACTGCAGATGGCGATATGTGGTGCAGCTGTAAGGAACTCCAGTTGTCGACGTAACTGCTGTTGTTCTTGTGAACTTGATGCCTGAAGTTGGATTGTGAGAGGCTTGGTTGTGAGCTTGGAACGGTGTGGGCTGGAATGAAGAGTGATGAGTCTGTGAAGGTGGCTTTATAGTGTTCGTGTTGCGGAGAGCAGTCGTGAGGAGGTACTGTGTTGTCAACCTGCCCAACACGTCCGGTTGTTTCGGCGGCTGTGGTCAAAGCCGCTGTGTGGACAGCGGACTCCACTCGGTAGAGGACTACCGGGAGGGACTGGAAGTCGAACAAGGATCCGTCAGCCTGGCCAGGCTTCCGAAGCTGCTTCTTTCACCCCAAATTAGAAATCTTTCGGAAGGCGCCACGTCTGGTCTTGTTGGAACTTCAACTCGTGGAAATGCAAGTGCTTTTGTTCTTGACTCTGTGCCACGGAGATTGGGTGCCCGGGCCCCTCATTGCCCCCACTGAAAGGTAGATGTGAAGAATTGCCTTCTATTTTGTGCCACATATTTTGTGTCTCTCGACCTCCTCGCCTCACCAGTGATCCGAGAACTGATTTATGTAATTTTGTGGTACATTGAAGACTTTCTTGAGAGTTGAGAGGGAGTAGTATTATAAGAAGGATTTTAGGGAGAACAATAACACAAAACTAACTAAATAGATGCTAATTTCAACGTGGAGGAAGTTGCAAATGGGCTATCAAATTCTATTGTTTGTTGCACACTCTTGGTTAAAATTTAATTATTTTTTCAAAGATTTTCTCCAATGTGCAATTAGCTATTGAAAATTTTAAGTAACAATGGAGTGAATTCTAGCCAGGTATATGAACGTTGCTCCTCACTAATTTGAAGTCTTGGATTGTAAATGTGAATTGAAAATTTCCAAAATTTATCATGTGTTGCAAATAAAAAATTCTAGTGTTTTTCAAAGAGGTAAAGTATGGGGCAATAACGGGGACAATTCACCCTAGCGGTTCCAGGGGGGGATGAAGACTACCTTAACAATTTTGATCTTGTAACAATAGGGATATTTTGTTCATTTATTTTAGGCAGTGCAAGAAGCAATCTTTGTTGGAGTGATGTAGTTGTTTACATCTATATTAATGGGTGGAACATTCAAAATGTGGATGAAACAAAATTATTCATCCAAGAAAATGTATAGTCATCCAAAATTGAATGATGTTGTTTTAAGAATATGTAGCAATTCAACAATTTCATTCACTAAAAATGAGATAATACATTACTTAATATTCCATTCAAAAAATTGCATTGCTTTTGAACAAAATATTGCAAAAGAAATACATTGTGTGAGAATTCCCTTCTTGAAAGGAACCTCATTGACATTGCAAGAAGATGAAGCACTACAATTCTTTCCTTCCAACAAAGTAGCACTCAATGGGACAAATCCTCATGGTTTTATCATCCTTGTTCATTCCGTATGAATTTGGAATCTATTTTGCAAACAAGGACCTTAAATTTGTCTTTGAAACTCATGAAACAAGAAAAATAATGGTTCTACAATAAGGCAAGTGCATTTCACATTTATTTGGATGGTAAAAGATTTGGAGTTTTTGTACCCTAAATCTCCTAAAATTGCATTTAATCTTAGAAGGTCATACATTTATTTGGATGGTAAAAAATTTGGAGTTTTTGTACCCTAAATCTCCTAAAATTGCATTTAATCTGAAAAGGACAAGCCCAAGACCACTAATTTCAAGCCATTGATTTCACGCATTCCAGTCCCTTACTTTGCTTGTTGCCATTTTGGAAATAGTTATGAATGAAAAATTTATATTTGATTTTGGAAATGAGGTGATGTGACTAATACAAATCATAAAAAATTTAAATATTTTCACACTTATTTAAACTTATTGTAAGCTTTTTAAGAAGAAAATGAAGAAAATGCACATGAAATGTTGAATATTCTCAAAATTTCTAAATTTTTCACTATAGACTAGCGGTTGGTGCTTGCTATGCTACACATTCACCATTAGGATTTCATAAGAACTTTTATGTATTAGATAGAATGCAAAGCAAGAATTTCAAAAAATCTTCGAATAAAAATTACTACAATCTTCGTACAATTTCTTTTAATAAATAATCATATACTAAAATAAACAATAGAAATTTAATGAATGATGAATGAAATACATGCAATGATGAATACGGTAAAAGATACACATACACTAGAATGCATTAGAAATTTGACTCAATTGTTACAAACAATAGAAACCCAAATAGAAGAATTTAAAGGAAAAATTTGTAAATCTCAAAAGCTTTGTGAACAATTTCATTGTTGTGAAATCCAAAATTGGTTCAATCTAATAAATTTCTCAAATCATTTGGTAGTAGCAATAGAAAATTGAATTTAGAAGCTCAAAGTTCACAAAAGCAGAAAATCATACAAATGCAAAAGAAGTATAAAGCCAGGAGAAGCACTGGAATTGCTACCCAAAATTCATATTACTATAAAGTATTGAAATTTACAAATTTTTCAACATTTCTAATTGGAGCAGAAAATATATTTGGTAAGCATCATTTCAGTAGTTGGACTGAAATTCAAAAATTAACATATTCATGGCTAAAATTCATATGAAGAGTGAATAGTAAGAAATGGCCAAACTACACAGCAAGGGTGCTTCAAGGGCCAAGCATCTTCTTCTTTAGAAAAATCAATAACACCACAATGAAGGAATCTTCAATACTATTAATTCAAAATGTACTCAAGCAACTCCCCCAAGAATCTGGATGAAGAATGTTTTTTTTTCCATTCCACACTTCTCGATGAAGTCATCCAATGGACACTTTGAGTCCTTAGCAATGTTTTTAAGTTAACCTTGGTCTCCTTTTGAATCCATGAACTTTTTTAAGATACCCTACGAGTGTAGTTTTTTTGGTTTGGAAAACATATGAACCTGGATTTCATTGCCAATGATAAAGTACAAAGCAACCAACTACAAGTGGAAAGTATGGTGCTTTGGAATTGTTTTGAGGTTGTTTAACCCTTAAAAGATTGGTGACTATGGAAATCACCCTTTTGGATATTGTGGAATCATTGGCTTAACCCCGAAAGGGTTGAGCCCTTTTTTCTAACAAAAACCACTCAAAATTGCCATTTCTATAGAGAAGAGTAAAAAAATTTGAATTTTTTCGGAACATTCAACCATAGGATCTTACACCTATCTAGTATGATAATGTGTGGAAACAAATTCAGAAATTTTGACCACACAAATTTTGAGATATCTACGTTTAAATTGAAAAAAACAAGTTTTTATGTACATTGTGGGACTGAATATTTTACTTTGAACCTTCATAACTTAAACTCTTTTGCACTATAGAGTTGTGAGCTTTGAATTATTATGGTGGAAAATTAAGTTGAAAATTTAGGGAGAAAAAAATTTCAAAGGAAAAACTTAATTTTCATTCCTAAATAAATTGTTAAATAGAAGTAGGTATGAGATAGAAGCAAAATCTAAATTATTAATATCTCTAAGATGGAATTTAAATTCACTAATCCCAATGGTGAAAATTTTCTAATAAGAAAAATCAACTATGTAGAACTTTTTATTAAATGTAGAAATCGCTTTTAGAAATGAATCCTACAAGTAATTTTTTCAAGAAGATGCTCTTATTGCCTGAAAAACAAGATTGTTCGAAACTTTTGCATAACATATCCAAATGGAATGAATCAAAGCTTTCCTAGTAGATAAAAATTTAATCCATATAAGTTTTCTAATATGGGTATCCAAAAGGATTGTCCAACAAAAATACTATCATTTTAAAACTCAGTTAATGTATCCTAGAAATTACATTTTTTGAATTTACATAAATTTAATGACAAATTCATGAGAAAATTATAATACTCCATCCAAAATACAATTGAGCATGAAAATCTGAACTATTTTGGTAATCCTTTTTTTCCTTTGTTCTTCAAAACGACTATTATTCTAGATCCATATTTGAGACAAAAGAAACAATTCAGAATACCAATTTATAACAAAGTAGTTCATAAATATGAAATCTAGCTAAAACAATACTTGGGTCACATCTACATTTAATTTTAACTATTAATTTGATGAATTCATATATTTCCTTATTTATGAGAACCTTCAAAAATCACATATTTCTACACAATTTCAAAGGACTATGATTTCACAACATTTTTGTCTTAAAATCAAATGATATATATATAAATACAAACTTACAACGTGCACCACTATTTTTTTTAATAGAAAACCTTAAATATATAGTAATTTCATTAATTTAATGTGACTAGGTGTTGAATATGATAAATTAGAAATAATTCAATTTCTGAATTTGACCTATATAACACATAATTGTTGTATATCAATATAATGTTCATAACACCATGTAATATATGTAATTTTCGAATATATTTTTTTTGTTTCCGATAGAACATTTTTTTATACGTCCGTAGAGTCCAAGGAGAAATACCCATATCAAACCATTACCCATCTATGAGAATTTTATTAAAAAATAATACAACCTAAATTTATTTTTAATTTAATTTGCTATCCACTCTCCCCTAGTTTGAGCTTAGTTGGATATAACTTTTGCTCTTGGGCACCAATTGGAATAAAAATTATATACCCACGAAGGTAATCCATTTTTTTATTTCATGAGAAAGTTTTGATAAAAAATTTAGCCTGTAGGTACCTGCCCAAAACTCCAAGTTGTCCCCTAAACGGACAATGGTCCTTTAGGGGTTAGAAAATGCAAGAAGTCAAATTCCTATAGAAGACCTCCCAACAAGATTTTAAGGATGAATAGTTGCACTTCTCTCCTACTAGAAGGAGTTTGTCATTTGTTAGGCAAAAAAATATGTCCTCTTCAACATTTAACCCCTAAATGCTCAAGGCATCAAATTGTGGTGTTAACAATACTTTGAAGTCAGATAAAACCTAACCAAATTGCTATTTTTAGTAATCCTAATTTTTGAATAGTTCTTTGAGAAGTCTAATTTTGGCATCCAAATCCAATTTTGAAAAGGATGGATTATGATTTTTCTATTCAAGATTTTGTACAAAGGCAACCATTGCAATCTTGACCTTTTGTAGTGTTGTAGTATGATATTGTTGTGATATCTTTTCCTATGTGCTCTTTAACATGTGTAGTTTGAATTTGTCCAGTTCCAATCCAAAAAAATTCATACAACTCATCAAAATGCTGTCCTTTTGTTCAATTTAGAGCAAATTCCTAGAAGGTTAAAAAAGCCTTGGGCATTGCATTTAGGGGTTTAAGGTTAAGGCCACGACTGTACTTTTATTGCACGGAAGGAGATTAGAACTGACAGGACGGAGACCCCGACTGAGTGATGCTCTCAGAACGTGGTCTGTCTGTGGGTTTGGTTCGTTGGTGTGCCTGCCGCCGGATTCCTTGCTTTTAAAGTAGTTAGTAGCCGATGCTCTTTTGGGTGTCCTTGCATTCAGTTAACTACTAGAAAATCTAGCTTTTCTGTTGTTTTGGTCACGTTGATCCGGTCCAAATTTGACAAAAATTTGTTAGAATCAACAGATTTCTATCAGACTTTGACCAGATCAACGCGACCAAAACAACTAAAAAAACTAAATTTTCTAGTCGTGTACGGTGCCGACGCAATAATCTTTATAGAAAGCTTATAACATGCAGTAACCTCAAAAACTGAGTCTTATCATTGAATTTGGAATGGAAATTGATTGAGTTGGGGTTGGGCCAGCTCAACTGGATTTGGAGCATCTTTTGTCTTATGAGTTTTGAGGAAGCTCATTTAACCCTTGAAGGTCAACTTGGATTAGTGAATAAATTAAGGTTTTTACCTGGTCGAGCGACTGGCTTCCACATCTATCAGTTTGGCACGTTGGGCGGGCTACCAGTGGTAAAATCTTGCCCCCGTCTATTGGTGAGAACTTCGAAGTTCGGAATGGCCATTTGGCGACTTTCTTTCTTACTGCTTGTGCCTAAGATGGCGATGCTTTAAAGGGAAAATTTGGTGTTTTGGCGAATACGTTTGAAATCTAAGTATTTCAAACCTATATTTCCACACAAAGATGCATTACTTTAGGGAGTTGAACCCCGGCCAACAAGGCATTGCACATATGCAATAAGTAATCCCACCCACCCCCAACCCAATTAGTGAACTAATAAGAAAAGAACTTAGAAGTCGAAAGGCTTGCCGGATGTGAACGCTTTATTCCCACCCTTGGAATAAAGGGTACACAACCAGGTTTTGGGCTTTCGTGGATGTAGTAATACGGGTGTTTGTCCTATGTGCAATCCAATTACGCCCTTCAAGCAATGGATCTTTTAAATGTTGCCTACTCCTAGTTTCCTGTTGTATAGTCTTGTCCCAAATCAAAAGATGGCAGTAATTCTTGGCTAGTTGGGTAGCACAATCAATATTGAATTCTAGTATTGTTTAATGGAAACAAAAGATTAGCTCAATATATAGAATGATAAAGAGCATTTGATTTGACCTATTTCTTTAATTTTTGTGGATGAATGAAGTTTTGGCTCTAATTCTAATGGAAAAACGTCATCCGTCGATCCCTAATTATCTAATGGTCGAAATTTACTTTTTGTTGTGTACATATGTTCTAATTCTAATAGAATTAGAACATTTAATATTTTACTTTATGAATTATTACTTCAAGATTTTAATGGTAAAAAATAAAATAACTTTTATTTAACCCTCTCAATAAATAATGGTGAAAATTAAGGTCAAATAACTTTTATTTTTAAACTTTTAGTAATTTTTAATAATTTATTCTATCTTTTGCCAATGTACTTTTATCCTTAAGGGTTAACTAATTTACCTTAATCTTATGACTTTTAAATGATTCCAAAAGTAAAATAATTTATATTTTTAACTTCCACGATCAAAGTAAATTATGATTGAATTTTGACCATTATCCGATTCATCAAAATTCTTTGGTAATTCCCTTTAATCCTTTTTGGAAATTCAAAATGATTTATTCTTTTTACGTTTGAAGTTTGATTCCTATTTTTATTCTTTTAGGTAAATCTTTTCAAAAAGTATTTTAACCATTGTCCAGTTCATTAAAATTCTTTGTAAATTCTTTTACCTTTTTAAAGAAATTCTAATTTACTTTTAAATCCGAACTTCTAAGTTTTAGTTACTATCTAACTTTTAATGCTACTTTTGATTTGTAATAAATTGTCGAACTATTCTAATTTTAATCCAAATCTATTGATTCTAATGTCTAATACTAATTCTAATTCCTTGATCAATAACTATTCTAAGTTTTTAATGGAAATTGAAAAAAGAAGTGAAAATTCTAACATACCTCAACAATGATGTCTTCCATGTTTTCTTGCACCGCAATTACGTATCCGCGGTTGTCAATTTTCATCCCAATGGTTTGCAATCGTTTTTGTATGTTTTGATGATGTCTCCAATTCCATATACAGCCTCGTATTTCTTCTTTTTTCTTCTTTTTTTCTATTCTTCTTTTTTCCTTATAATATTTTTTACAATTTTTTTGGAATAAATCCCAATAAAATCCTACCAAATCTAACGCTAAACTTTTGGCTAAATGGCTTGGAATCAAACAAAACCTCAAGACAAAGCTTGTATGACTTCTACTAACAAATAACTAATTCTAGAATCTCTCCAAAGGTCAACTATTCTTCCCTTTTGTTTTTTCTTCTTGTCCTATAGGCAAGGTCCAGCCTTAATTGATGATCAATATTCCCTAATGGATATGGTCTGTGCAAATTGCCACTCTTCTTCTTCTATCAAATACTAATAGCAACTCCTCTTAGGATACTTTGTTTTGCAACTTCCCTTTGAGTGAATAGAATGTTGATTGGAAAACACTTGCTTGGAAGAATGAAACAATTTTCCAACTGGCCTGGAGATTTCAATTGGGTTGGAAAGCTCTGAAGTGGGAGCCTTGGAATTGTGTAGTGATCTGGAGCTCGTAGCAAGTTGGATTTGGAAACCTCACTCTAGTTCGGTTATATCTCTCTCTAATTTTTGGTCAAAGTTGGTTGACTGTCTAAAAGCTAAAATTCCAAGGCCTCACAACCTCTCTTGATATTCTTTCTGGATGGACTTTCTTGATATTCTGGCTTCTTTAATTTCTGGTCAAATTGGTTTGACTATCTAAAATCTGAAACTTAAAGTCTTGCAACCTCTCTAGATGGCTCCCTTGAAGTTCTGGCTTCTCTAATTTTTGGTCAAATTGATTTGACTGCCTCAAAATCTGAAAATCAAAGCCTCACAACTCTCTGGATGGCTCTCTTATGACAGTATGTACTGGCCGTATACTGATTGTATATATTGATTCTTAGCTCATGTACATTAACTATTGACTTTTGGCCAACTGCTCGCTGATTCTAGACTGGTTTTTGGTCTTTTATTCTGAACTAAATCTTTAGTTGTTGCTCGCCAAATTAAATCCCAATTTTGGGGTTTTAACACCACACTTGGGTCTCCTATTGGGGACCCTTTGAGACAAAACCAAATAAGGAAATTAGTACTAGGAGCAAAGCTTTGCCATCCGGGGGGGTTAACCCCACTTTTTTAGAATTAAAAATTAATACCAAAGTCAAAGCTTCGCCGTACTAGAGGTATTATCCTCCAATTCTAGCAAAATTTTGCAAAGGTTTGGTTCCATGTAGAACAATGAAGAGTTTGAATCTAACCCAAAATCTCTCAAAATACATCCAACAATACTTTTGAACCACATATTCTTTAACACCAAGATATTAGGGAGATTTTCTACTACCAAAAATGAGAATTCCCACACATAACACTTAGTTGAGAATGGTTAGCAAACGGACACTTAAAATCCACAAAGACAAACAAATTGTTAGCAACAAACTTGAGGGGATTTTCTTCAATGAAAATTGCGAAATTCCACACAATAAGTTTGCCAAGTGGTTTGTAAACTAGAAGACTCCTAACAAACAAGTTAAGCAAGCTCCAAGGCATTCAAACTAACAGCATCGCTAGAATTCGGTTTGAATTGTCTTGGTATTAGTAAAAAAAAGGCTCAAAGATAATGGAAGACTTCAAAATTACTCCAAATACACAAGGGTTAGCAAGCACATCAAAGGGACCCCCACATCCTTTGAAGTAAGCTCAAAACATACACAAGAATGCTTCAATATCACAATGGATTCAAATTGCCAAAATAATAAGAGTTTTTTTGGCAAAGTACCAAAAATTTCAACAACGTGACCACGTATTAACGCAAATTACAAGATGCATAAAGGGGGGTGCAAAGTGAGGGGAGGGAGGCTCCTTAAATACTCTTCCAAGGGAACCTACCTCCTAAAATTTTCTCATGGTAATCTTATCATTTAGGATTTTCATCCTAATTTACCAATTTTGACTTTCTACACTGGTTTAAAACTTTAACTTTTGGAGATTAACTTCAAATCACAAACGGATTGTGCCATTGGCTTCAAAAGGCCATTTTTAATTCAAGGAAACCTCCCACCCCTTTTCCATTCACTAAAAACCCACTAAAAGCTAAAGCCAACTAGAACCTCCAAATGGATAAAAATCCAACTTTTGGAGGTTGACTTTTCTAAAGAAAGTAACTAGCTTAGGGTCTCGAGTAAGTATGAGGTAGTAAGAAAAGACTTATCTTGGGCCTCATTCCAACTTCGTACGCTCTCGATGTGTTGGTCAACTCTATAGTAAACTTCAAATTTGCCGGTCTTGGGAGGATCTTGCCCATTTTGGATCTTCTGGCTATTGAAATGTTCTCAAAATTGATGGTGCATTTTATTAATAAAAAACAATCTATCACAATTTTTAGTGAGATTTTACCGCACCTCAGATAATTTCTAAGAATTTCCCAGCATAGGTTTCTATAATTTGACTGTTCGGAAAAGCATCTTCTAGAATTTAGAAAATTCTAAAACTTTTTATGGAATCTCTCATGGAATCCTAAAAAAGATGTGGAAGCTCATATTCTTACTTTGTATAATGGTCATAAGAGATTCAAATTCCGCCATCTCCTTTAATTATCAATGCTCAAGGAATCTTTCACACAAAGAAGAATTTTGGTGAGCCGATTTCACCTATGAGTTCCTAGCATGAAAATGCCCCTAGAACACCCTCCCTTGATCGTAGATTCCTCTACAATCCCATCTTGAATTCATTACGCTTGCAAGCCAACAATTGGGGTTTTTACTAAAAATGAAATATGGTTTTGGAACTTGAAACCTCTCCCTAGAAATCATCTTAGGGTTCTCACCTAGGTTCCCTCTGACTAATTGGGCTATAGTTTGTCATGTATAGGGTAATTTTTGGCTATTTTGACCATTTTCACTAATTATTTATAATTTACCCTATTTTTCAAGATCTAACCTATTTTCAACTAGGTTTGGGTTCTATTTGGATAAAAACACTCAATTTATGACCAAATATTATAGTGGTATGTAACATACCTATTTTGGTTTTACACTCTTTTGGGGGCTTTTTGTATCTAAAACTGTACTCAAAATAATTAAAAACAAAAAAGACAAAACAATGAGTTCCAAGTGACGAAATGAAAGCTCACACCGGATTAATGGAAACAAATTCCTTACATATCTATTCCCGGTCGTAGTCTTTCTTCACGCCATGAAGAAATGGCCTTGGTTACAGGGAAGGTCTCTAGAGTAAAGACATCCTACAAGAACAACTTGACACAAGTGTCAACATGCCCAGAAAGCCTGTTGCGGAGCTTGGGCTTCATGAAACTCAATGTAGAAAATGTGCATTCGTCCTCCACATTGCCAAGGACCACACAAATGGCTACTTTGTCCACTTTAAAAAACTTTGAGAGCCGATTGAGCATGAGAGCATTTTGTCCAATTTGAATCCACACTTTGGTAAGCGGATTCTTATCTCATGGTTCCTCTAAAGCAGCTTTAGCGTGAGATTTCATGGTAAGCTCAAACAAGAACATCTATAACATCAAAAGCCTTTCATTGAAAAGGGGGTCCTCTTGTTGGCAATCGGGCTCCTCCTCAGTCCCAAAATTCACTTGCCGAACTACTCCGAATTGAGACTTCAAAGTGGCAACATGCTAGCCAATATTACTATAGGTTACTGGCCATTATTCACCAATAATGTTTTCACTGACCCGGACGTCTCGCGTCCGATGGGTGACTTTGAATTCTCCTGTGTAGGACAGAAATAAAACTATTCATCCTCGGAATTAAGGTTGGAAAGGGGAAATTTTCTACAGTAGTTTGACTCCCAATGATTATATTTTATTTTTTTAAACTAGACGATCTCACACGGTTCCAAAAGGGCTGATTTCCACGGTCACCAGCCCGGCGTTGAAGGGTTAGTATTTTCATTAGAGCACTACACCGAACCGAGCTTTCAAACAGAGCGATTCTTGTTCGAAACAAGTCAAAACCAAGCTTCCATCTCTTGTTTATTGTGCGGTCTCATCCTTTGAAAGCCAGTTGGGTGCCGTGAGGCAAGATCTTCAGCTTGAAGCAGAAATTGCCGCTCCAGGTTCCAGAAGCTTTGAAATTTGGCAGTTGCTTTGTACTCGTCGGTCATCTGAGACGATGAAGGCAGGATTGCCAGCAGGATTAAAAGAGTTTAGGTACTCCAGTGTCCTCTTAAAGTCTAAACGCACACGGACAACAACGATACCTAATGCACACTCATAATTCAGCTTGTTTCAGGCTTTCAGCATTCCAAAGCACCGTGGGTAATGATTAAAACTAGCCCTAGAACGTATGATTTACTCCATTGAATTTTGGAACATGCTCCTGTCTATGCGAAGAGAGTGGAAAAACATATGATTTTCTCAATTGGATTTTTGAATATGCTCATCTCCACGAGGCAGGAGTGCAAAAACAAGTGAAAACAAAAGCCCTTTATTTTCATTTTCAGCAACCTCTACATCTCTTCATGTGCACCTCCCAATCTTGCTCTGTTTGACTATTGGAGTTTGAAAGGGAGTGATTCTCTATTTAATGAATTACCAATTATATTTGTCTTTATGAGGTAAAATTGGAAAAAACAAGGTAGAAGCTTGAATATAATTTCAACAAAAATTGTATTGTCAACCAAAAAAACATTAAACTAAAGTAGTAGTTGTGAAAGTGGTCATCATGAAGATTGAGTCCACAACAAGTACAATTCCATAGATTTACACTTATTCAACCTCACTTCAAATTATCACTCAAATTTTATTAATCTTGCTATGTTATCTAGAAATATATTATTTTATATCCTTCAAGTTTGTGCAAATAGAACTCCCTAGCATGTACACTTTACAACAATGAAGATGGTTTAATTAAAGCTCATTGTTTGGGTGAAACCTAATCACCATCGAGTCCTCACAAATAGCAAATTTTTAGAGGTGGATAAGTGGGTCTAATGATTTTCTATTTATAATTAATTTATACATCATTGTATATGGGGAATTTCATTACAATCGCATGTACCATTTTCCAGCCACCTAGTCTTGAACATAAAAGTGCCATATAGGATAGGTATAGATTCCAAAATCTTCAACTTATATAGGTTTTAGACACCTATTATTGGTATAGATTTTTGTCAATATAGGTTGAACCATGAATATGAGATATACAACTTTTGTAGATTTTAGACACTTAGGAAAGGTACATACTTCAAACATCTAAAATAGTTGTACATTTCAAATTGCTTGATTTGAACCCGTATAAATTGCCAAATTAGTATAATTCAAATTACTTGATCTGAACCCGTATAAATTGCCAAATTAGTACAATTCAAATTACTTGATCTGAACCCGTATAAATTGCCAAAGTAGTACAATGACGCCATTTTATCAAAAACTGCCCATACAACTATTTTCTAGGACAAAGTACCCTTTTTCATATAGTATTGATTCAATATTCCCAAATAGTCCATAATACATGCAATACCACTTCTAGCCATAGATTTTTCCTTCTGATCAACTACAATTGTTCCACCAAAAAAGTATTCATTTTAATCATAGTAGTGGCCACATAAATCCATGTTCTCACCAAAACGCTACCCCCAAAACACCAGTCCTTCTTGCAAGCACCCGATAACAAGTCCCCAGCATGCACAACCCTAATCTCCACACACCGTTCAGGCTAACACTCAAAGTTCCCTGATTCCGCTCCCAATCTCACTCAGAGTGAAAGCCTCACGTTCCAAAAATTGGCTGGCAAGGAAGAACAAGACTGATCAATACTCGAATTCATGATGTTGCGTTTCCGAAACTGAGAACAAATAGTCGACACAGATGTATAAACTTGGCGACTTCTAGATGCCACCAAAGCTCCCGGTGCAAGACCAAGCTTGGAATTAGCAAATCATTTTTATGCACAAATTAAACAAAACACCTTCTGAATGACAGAATGGATGTTCTCTACGAACAGAAATCCTAGTTTCCGAGTTTGCATCAGGAGAATCGAGTCTCGAGCATGCACTGCACTAATCTACACTCACTTCAGGCTAACGCCCAAACTCACTTTGGAGTGATAGCCTCAAGTTTCAGTCAAAAATGGGCTGGCAAAGAATAAGTTCGAGCAATACCGGCCTAATCCTACCCTAATCAGTGTTGTTGCGTTTCCGAAACGTAGAACAAGTAGTCGGCAGTGTAAGGCGACTTCTTCACATCTCCCACACAATCGCTCTTGGTACTCTTCGGTGCAAGTCCCATTTGGGTGTTCACCCTTTGCACGAACACCACTTCCCCGAAGAACTGCTTGCTTCCCGAGGCCTGCGTAGCCTTCAACAACACCCACGGAATACTATCCTCGTCGACTGTATCCTTCGACACAGTTTTGCAAGTGACGATGCTGAAGGAAACTCCGCCGTTCGTTTTGGACTGGAGAGACTCCCATGTGGCTTGCCCACCTTGACTGTCGAGTTCCGGGAGAAAGAAGTGGCGGCCCACTTGCTTGTTCTCCGCGTTGTAAAGACGGGCGGTCGCGTTGTACAGCTCCCAGGAAGTGCCGTTGTATTTGTAGTGCTGGTAGCCGCGACCGTGGACAGCTTGGTGAAGCTTGTAGTGGTGGTTTGAGTCTTCCGGGACCTGAATTGAGGATGGAATGGACTGCGTTTCGGTGAGATCCCTGGCGGCTAACGCCACGCAGAATGCAAGCGACGCTAGGGTTACCAAGAGTAGCAATTTCACTGCCATTGTTGGTTGCAGTCGGACTGGTCTAGCTCGATGTCGAAGACGTCACTGCAGATGGCGATATGTGGTGCGGCTGTAAGGAACTCCAGTTGTCGACGTAACTGCTGTTGTTCTTGTGAACTTGATGCCTGAAGTTGGATTTTGAGAGGCTTGGTTGTGAGCTTGGAACGGTGTGGGTTGGAATGAAGAGTGATGAGTCTGTGAAGGTGGCTTTATAGTGTTCGTGTTGCGGAGAGCAGTCGTGAGGAGGTACTGTGTTGTCAACCTGCCCAACACGTCCGGTTGTTTCGGCGGCTGTGGTCAAAGCCGCTGTGTGGACAGCGGACTCCACTCGGTAGAGGACTACCGGGAGGGACTGGAAGTCGAACAAGGATCCGTCAGCCTGGCCAGGCTTCCGAAGCTGCTTCTTTCACCCCAAATTAGAAATCTTTCGGAAGGCGCCACGTCTGGTCTTGTTGGAACTTCAACTCGTGGAAATGCAAGTGCTTTTGTTATTGACTCTGTGCCACGGAGATTGGGTGCCCCACACAAAGTTGGATGTAAAAAATTGCCCTTCTATTTGGTGCCACATTTTTTGAGTCTCTCGACCTCCCCTCACCAGTGATCCGAGAACTGATTAATGGAATTCTGTGCACTATGCTACATTGAAGACTACCTTAACCCAGAAGGCCATTTTGTGGCTTTTTGATGAATGTTTACTGAACTGTAGAGAGTTGGGAAGCAGTTTCTCATCCACTTCTTTTTTGTTGACCTTCGTTGTTGGGTTATGAAGATAATCTAGTTGAGTTTGGAGTTATGCTATTGTTTGTCTTCACATAAATGAGAAGTTACTTAAAAAAACGGATCACAAAATAAGCTATTTTAGTGTATTTTAGAAAGTTGTTGTTCCTTGCTTTAAATCTGAAATTTCTCTACAAAAATGACATTTTTTGAATTTAAGCCCAACTAACAAAATAAAGTTCATTCACTCTGGTTTCTACTCCAATTTGAATTTTGAAAAAATTCCTAATAATCAATTTTTCATTACAGTTTGAACTTTGGATGTATTTTCAATGTCTACTACGTTATAATTATAGAATGGCACGGAAAATGAGTTTACACCATGTTGTTCATCACTATAATATGCACACATGGGGAAATTTTCAGATTTTTTGAAATAATTTTTTATTTGATATGATTTTTCGTCATTATATCACCAAAAATTCACAAAAAAAACAAATATTTTCAAAAAAATCTAAAATTTTGGTGCAATAAAGAAGGCATTTTGTTTCATCTCTGAAAAATAAATTAAAATTTTTTCATACATATCTTGTTGCAAAATGGCAACAAACTGAGTGATGACAATGAGGCTTGAAATCAGTGGTCATAGGTCCATCATTTAAGGGTTAAAGTGAGTAGTATTAAAAGAAGGACTTTACTAGTTGTAAAGGATTTTAGGGAGAACAATAACACAAAACTAACTAAATAGATGCTAATTTCAACGTGGAGGAAGTTGCAAATGGGCTATCAAATTCTATTGTTTGTTGCACACTCTTGGCTAAAATTTAATTATTTTTTCAAAGATTTTCTCCAATGTGCAATTAATTATTGAAAATTTTAAGTAACAATGGAGTGAATTCTAGCCAGGTATATGAATGTTGCTCCTCACTAATTTGAAGCCTTTGATCGTAAATGTGAATTGAAAATTTCCAAAATTTATCATGTGTTGCAAATAAAAAATTCTAGTGTTTTTCATAGAGGTGAAGTATGGGGCAATAAGGGCACCCTAGTGGTACCATGGGGGGATGAAGACTACCTTAAAAATTTTGATCTTATAACAATAGGGATATTTTGTTCATTTATTTTAGGCAGTGCAAGAAGCAATCTTTGTTGGAGTGATGTAGTTGTTTACATCTATATTAATGGATGAAACGTTCAAAATGTGATGAAACAAAATTATTCATCCAAAAAAATGTATAGTCGTCCCAAATTGAATGATGTTGTTTTAAGAATATGTAGCAATTCAACAATTTCATTCACAAAAAATGAAATAATATATTACTTAATATTCCATTCAAAAAATTGCATTGCTTTTGAGCAAAATATTGCAAAAGAAATACATTGTGTGAGAATTCCCTTCTTGAAAGGAACCTCATTGACATTACAAGAAGATGAAGTACTACAATTCTTTCCTCCCAACAAAGTAGCACTCAATGGGACAAAT
Organism: Climacium dendroides; assembly: GCA_950106755.1. Taxonomy (NCBI): domain Eukaryota; kingdom Viridiplantae; phylum Streptophyta; class Bryopsida; order Hypnales; family Climaciaceae; genus Climacium; species Climacium dendroides. Next base: position 26,743,367 of record OX467089.1, on the reverse strand, counting down.
CCTCATGGTTTTATCATCCTTGTTTATTCTGTATGAATTTGAAATTTGAAAATTTTGAATCCATTTTGTGAATCAAGGACCTTAAATTTGTCTTTGAAACTCATGAAACAAGAGAAATAATGGTTCTACAATAAGGCAAGTGCATTTTACATTTATTTGGATGGTAAAAAATTTGGAGTTTTTATACCCTAAATATCCTAAAATTGCATTTAATCTTAAAAGGACAAGCCCATGACCACTAATTTCAAGCCATTGATTTCACGCATTCCAGTCCCTTACTTTGCTTGTTGCCATTTTGCAATTAGTTATGAATGAAAATTTTATATTTGATTTTGGAAATGAAGTGATGTGTCTCATACAAATCATAAAAAATTTAAATATTTTCAAACTAATTTAAAATTGTAAGCTTTTTAAGAACAAAATGAAGAAAATGCATATCAAATATTGAATATTCTCAAAAATTCCAAAATTTTCACTATAGACTAGCGGTTGTTGCTTGCTTTGCTACACATTCACTATTACGATTTCATAAGAATTTTTATGTATTAGATAGAATGCAAAACAAGAATTTCAAAACATCTTCCGATAAAAATTACTAAAATCTTCATACAATTTCTTTTAATAAATAATCATATACTGAAATAAACAATAGAAATTTAATGAATGATGAATGAAATACATGCAATGATGAATACGGTAAAAGATACACCTACATTAGAATGCATTAGAAATTTGACTCAATTGTTACAAACAATAGCAACCCAAATAAAAGAATTTAAAGGAGAAACTTATAAATCTCAAAAGCTTTGTGAACAATTTCATTGTTGTGAAATCCAAAATCTATTCAATCTAATAAATTTCTCAAATCATTTGGTAGTAGCAATAGAAAATTGAAATCATAAGCTCAAAGCTTACAAAAGCACAAAATCATAAAAATGCAAAAGAAGTATAAAGCCAAGAAAAGCATGGAATTGCTACCTTTACAATATCACCATATTCATCCTCTTTAATATCACCTCAATTGCAACGACTATATTATTTCTATAATATCACTCCATGGAGGTGATTGTAAACTGCTACTCTATTTCAATAATATCACATTGTGTGAAAAATATGATTTTTATGTATGCATGATTGGAAACATTTTTATAGAATAATTAAAATAATTATTTTAAAGACTTATCGAAATCATTATCATGCATTCTATTCAAATATATCAAATTTTTACTCATATGTGATATAATGAATGCTTAGCATAGCAAGTACAAGCCCCTAGTATTAATGAAAGAATTTGTGATATTACAAAGGGACTTATGATTTTAGTAGTATGACTAGCGGTTGGTGCTTGCTATGCTACACATTCACCATTAGAATTTCATTAGAATTTTTATGTATTAGATAGAATGCAGAGTAAGAATTTCAATTAATCTTTAGATAAAAATTATTAAAGTCTTCATATAATTTTTTTAATAAATAAGCATATACTGAAATAAACAACCAAAATTTAATGAATAATGAACGAAATACATGCAATGATGAATACGGTAAAAGATACACATACATTACAATGCATTAGAAATTTGACTCAATTGTTACAAATAATGGCAATCCAAATTGAAGAAGTGAAAAGAAAAACTTATAAATCTCAAAAACTTTGTGAATAATTTGATTGTTGTGGAATCCAAAATCACTTCAATTGAATAAATTTCTCAAAATCATTTGGTAGTAGCAATAGAAAATTGAAATCATGAAAACTCAAAGCTCACAAAAGCACAAAATCATAGAAGTACAAAGAAGTGTAAAGCCAAGAGAAGCAGTGGATTTGCTACCTCTATAATACCATCCAATGGATCCTCTTTAATATCACCTTAATTGCACCTTATTTTTATAATATCACCATTTGTAAAAAGTGATATTATAGAAATGATTGCAAACAGCTACTCTATTTTTGTAATATCACATTGTGTGAAAATACGATTTCTATGTATGTATGATTGAAAATATTTTTATAAAATATTTTAAATTATTATTTGAAAGACTTATTGAAATAATTATTGTGCATTTTATTCAAATATATCAAAATTTTACTAATATACTAGCGGTTGATGCTTACTATGCTATACATTTACTATTAAAACTTCATTAGAATTTTTTATGTATTAGATAGAATGCAAAGCAAGAATTTCAATAAATCTTTAGATAAAAATTACTAAAATATTCATATAATCTTTTTATAAATAAACATATACTGAAATAAACAATAAAAATTTAATGAATGATGAATGAAATGCATTCAATGATGAATACAATAAAAGATACACATACATTAGAATGCATTCAAAATTGTTACAAACAATTGCAACCCAAATAGAAGAATTTAAAGGAAAAACTTGTAAATCTCAAAAAACTTCATGAATAATTTAATTGTTGTGAAATTCAAAATTGGTTCAATCTAATAAATTTCTCAAATCATTTGTTAGTAGCGATAGAAAATTAAAATCAGAAGCTCAAAGCTCACAAAAGCACAAAATTATAGAAATGCAAAAGAAGTATAAAGACAAGAAAAGCAATGAAATTACTACCTTTATAATATCACCATATTGATCCTCTTTAATATCAATATCACCTCAATTGTAATGACTACACTATTTTTATAATATCACCCTTTGTAAAAAGTGATATTACAAAAGTGACTGTGAACTGCTACTCTATTTCTGTAATATCACATTGTGTGAAAATACGATTTCTATGTATGCATGATTGAAAATATTTTTACAAAATATTTAAAATAATTATTCTAAAGACTTATTGAAATCATTATCATGCATTCTATTCAAATATATCAAAATTTCTACTAATATGTGATACAATGAATGCGTAGCATAGCAAACACAAGCCTCTAGTATTAATGGTAGCATTTGTAATATTACAAAGGGAGTTATGATTTTAGTAGTACGATGATACAATGAATGTATAGTATAGCAAGCACGAGCCTTTAGTATTAATGGTAGCATTTATGATATTATAGAGGGAGTTATGATTTTAGTAGTATGATGTATATTATATTCAATAACATCATGGTATAAACAAAAGTTATTGTGTCACTTTAAACCAGAAAATCAACAAATCATATTTATAGGTTCAAAATTCATATTACTGTAAAGTATTGATATTTACAAATTCTTCAACATTTCTAATCGGAGTAGAAAATATATTTTATAAGCTTCATTTCAGTAGTTGGACTCAAATTCAAATATTAACATGTTCATGGCTAAAATTCATATGAAGAGTGCCTAGTAAGAAATGGCCAAACTACATAGCAAGGGTGCTTCAAGGGTCAAGCATCTTCTTCTTTAGAAAAATCAATAACACCACAATGAAGGAATCTTCAATACTATTAATTCAAAATGTACTCAAGCAACTCCCCCAAGAAATTGGATGAAAGAATGTTATTTTTTCCATTCTACACTTCTTGATGAAGTCATCCAATGGACACTTTGAGTCCTTAGCAATGTTTCTAAGTTAACCTTGGTGTCCGTTTGAATCCATGACCTTTTTTTAGATACCCTACTAGTGCAGTTTTTCTGTTTGGGAAACATATGAAACTGGATTTCATTGCCAATGATAAAGTACAAAGCAACCAACCACAAGTGGAGAGTATGGTGCTTTGGAATTGTTTTGAGGTTGTTTAACCCTTAAAAGATTGGTGATTGTGGAAATCACCCTTTTGGATATTGTGGAATCATTAACTTAACCCCGAAAGGGCTGAGGCCTTTTTTCTACCAAAAAACACTCAAAATTGCCATTTCTATAGAAAAGACTAAAAAATTTTGAAAGTTATATTTTTAGAACATTCAAAGATAGGATCATACACCTAACTAGTATGATAATGTGTGGAAAAAACTCAGAAATTTTGACCGCACAAATTTTGAGATATCTACGTTTCAAGTGAAGAAAACAAACTTTTTTTGCACTTTGTGGGATTGAATATTTTACTTTGAACCTTCTTAACTTGATTTTTTTTTAATTTAATTTGCTATCCACTCTCCCCTATTTTGAGCTTAGTTGGATATAACTTTTGCTCTTGGGCACCGATTGGAATAAAAATTATATACCCACGAAGGTAATCAGTTTTTTAATTTCATGAGAAAGTTTTGATAAAAATTTAGCCTGTAGGTACTTGCCCAAAATTCCAAGTTGTCCCCGGAACGGACAATGGTCCTTTAGAGGTTAGAAAATGCAAGAAGTCAAATTCCTATAGAAGACCTCCCAACAAGATTTTAAGGATGAATAGTTGCACTTCTCTCCTACTAGAAGGAATTTGTCATCTATTAGACAAAAAAATACGTCATCTTCAACATTTAACCCCTAAATGCTCAAGGCATCAAATTGTGGTGTTAACAATACTTTGAAGTCAAATAAAGCCTAACCAAATTGCTATTTTTAGTAATTCTAATTTTTGAATAGTTCTTTGAGAAGTCTAATTTTGGCATCCAAAATCCAATTTTGAAAAGGATTGATTATGATTTTTCTATTCAAGATTTTGTACAAAGGCAACCATTGCAATCTTGACTTTTTGTAGTGTTGAGGGCTCTTGGAAATGAGCTTGAAATGCACTAGATCTTGAAGAAAAATACAAATTAGAAATTCACTTAAATAAGTTGTAGAGTAGATTTTGAAAAGCTATAAATTTGATTGGGGCTATGCATGTTAGGCCCTTTATTTGCATATATTTTGGTGACCAACCTTCTAGATTTGACATGTGAAAAGAGAATTGAAAGACTTCAAATCACTTTCATAGTTTTCACCCCCTCATGATCAAACATTATATAATCATTCAATCTGGAAGTGATATTGTTGTGATATCTTTTCCTATGTGCTCTTTAACATGTGTAGTTTGAATTTGTCCAGTTCCAATCCAAAAAAATTCATACAACTCATCAAAATGCTGTCCTTTTGTTCAATTTAGAGCAAATTCCTAGAAGGTTAAAAAAGCCTTGGGCATTGCATTTAGGGGTTCAGGGTTAAGGCTACGACTGTACTTTTATTGCACGGAAGGAGATTAGAACTGACAGGACGGAGACCCCGACTGAGTGATGCTCTCAGAACGTGGTCTGTCTGTGGGTTTGGTTTGTTGGTGTGCCTTGCCACCGGATTCCTTGCTTTTAAAGTAGTTAGTAGCCAATGCTCTTTTGGGTGTCCTTGCATTCAGTTAACTACTAGAAAATTTAGCTTTTCTGGATCCGGTTATAATTTGACAAAAATTTGTTAAAATCAACAGATTTCTATCAGATTTTGACCAGATCAACGCAACCAAAACAAAACAAAAACTACATTTTCTAGCTGTGTACGGTGGCGACGCAATATTCTCTATAGAAAGCTTATAATATGCAGTAACCTCAAAAATCGAGTCTTATCATTGAATTTGGAATGGAAATTGATTGAGTTGGGGTTGAGCCAGCTCAGCTGGATTTGGAGCATCTTTTGTCTTATGAGTTTGGGGAAGCTCCTTTAACCCTTGAAGGTCGACCCGGACCAGTGAATAAATTAAGGTTTTTACCTGGTCGAGCAACTGGCTTCCACATTTGAACGTTTGGTGTTGGGCGAGCGACCCGTGGTAAAATCTTGGCCTCATCTACTGGTGACAGCTTTGAAGTTCAGAATGGTCATTTAGCGACTTTCTTCCTTACTGCTTGTGCCTAGGATGGAGACGCTTTAAAGGAAAAACTTGGTGTTTTGGCGAATACGTATGAAATCTAAGTATTTCAGACCTATATTTCCACACAAAGAAGCATTACTTCAGGGAGTTGAACCCCGGCCAACAGGGCATTGCACATATGCAATAAGTAATCCCACCCACCCCCAACTCAATTAGTGAACTAATAAGAAAAGAACTTAGAAGTCCAAAGGCTTGCCGGATGTGAACGCTTTATTCCCACCCTTGGATTAAAGTGTACACAACGAGGTTTTGGGGTTTTGTGGATGTAGTTATATGGGTGTTTGTCCTATGTGCAATCCAATTACGCCTTTCAAGCAATGGATTTCTTAAATGTTGCCTACTGCTAGTTTCCTATTGTATATTCCTATCCAAAATCAAAAGATGGTAGTAATTTTTGGTAGTTGGGTAGCACAATGAATATTGAATTCTAGTATTGTTTAATGGAAATAAGAAATTAGTTCAATGTATAGAGCTTATTTTTCTCGATTCAGAATGCTAAAGAACATTTGATTTGACCTATTTCTTTAATTTTTGGGGATGAATGAAGTTTTCGCTCTAATTCTAATGGAAAAACGTCATCTGTCAATTCCTAATTATGTTATGGTCGAAATTTACTTTTTATTGTGTAGATATGTTCTAATTTCATGGGGAATTTCATTACAATGGAGAATTTCATTACAATGGCATGTGCCATTTTCCAACCACTTAGTCTTAAACATAAAAGTGCCATTCAGGATAGGTATAGATTCCAAAATCTTCAACTGATATAGGTTTTAGACACCTATTATTGGTACAGATTATTGTCAATATAGTTTGAACCATGAATATGACATCTACAACTTTTGTAGATTTTAGACACTTAGAAAAGGTACATACTTCAAACATCTAAAATAGTTGTACATTTCAAATTGCTTGATTTGAACCCGTATAAATTGCCAAATTAGTACAATTCAAATTACTTGATCTGAACCCGTATAAATTGCCAAAGTAGTACAATGACGCCATTTTATCAAAAACTGCCCATACAACTATTTTCTAGGACAAAGTACCCTTTTTCATATAGTATTGATTCAATATTCCCAAATAGTCCATAATACATGCAATACCACTTCTAGCCATAGATTTTTCCTTCTGATCAACTACAATTGTTCCACCAAAAAAGTATTCATTTTAATCATAGTAGTGGCCACATAAATCCATGTTCTCACCAAAACGCTACCCCCAAAACACCAGTCCTTCTTGCAAGCACCCGATAACAAGTCCCCAGCATGCACAACCCTAATCTCCACACACCGTTCAGGCTAACACTCAAAGTTCCCTGATTCCGCTCCCAATCTCACTCAGAGTGAAAGCCTCACGTTCCAAAAATTGGCTGGCAAGGAAGAACAAGACTGATCAATACTCGAATTCATGATGTTGCGTTTCCGAAACTGAGAACAAATAGTCGACACAGATGTATAAACTTGGCGACTTCTAGATGCCACCAAAGCTCCCGGTGCAAGACCAAGCTTGGAATTAGCAAATCATTTTTATGCACAAATTAAACAAAACACCTTCTGAATGACAGAATGGATGTTCTCTACGAACAGAAATCCTAGTTTCCGAGTTTGCATCAGGAGAATCGAGTCTCGAGCATGCACTGCACTAATCTACACTCACTTCAGGCTAACGCCCAAACTCACTTTGGAGTGATAGCCTCAAGTTTCAGTCAAAAATGGGCTGGCAAAGAATAAGTTCGAGCAATACCGGCCTAATCCTACCCTAATCAGTGTTGTTGCGTTTCCGAAACGTAGAACAAGTAGTCGGCAGTGTAAGGCGACTTCTTCACATCTCCCACACAATCGCTCTTGGTACTCTTCGGTGCAAGTCCCATTTGGGTGTTCACCCTTTGCACGAACACCACTTCCCCGAAGAACTGCTTGCTTCCCGAGGCCTGCGTAGCCTTCAACAACACCCACGGAATACTATCCTCGTCGACTGTATCCTTCGACACAGTTTTGCAAGTGACGATGCTGAAGGAAACTCCGCCGTTCGTTTTGGACTGGAGAGACTCCCATGTGGCTTGCCCACCTTGACTGTCGAGTTCCGGGAGAAAGAAGTGGCGGCCCACTTGCTTGTTCTCCGCGTTGTAAAGACGGGCGGTCGCGTTGTACAGCTCCCAGGAAGTGCCGTTGTATTTGTAGTGCTGGTAGCCGCGACCGTGGACAGCTTGGTGAAGCTTGTAGTGGTGGTTTGAGTCTTCCGGGACCTGAATTGAGGATGGAATGGATTGCGTTTCGGTGAGATCCCTGGCGGCTAACGCCACGCAGAATGCAAGCGACGCTAGGGTTACCAAGAGTAGCAATTTCACTGCCATTGTTGGTTGCAGTCGGACTGGTCTAGCTCGATGTCGAAGACGTCACTGCAGATGGCGATATGTGGTGCGGCTGTAAGGAACTCCAGTTGTCGACGTAACTGCTGTTGTTCTTGTGAACTTGATGCCTGAAGTTGGATTTTGAGAGGCTTGGTTGTGAGCTTGGAACGGTGTGGGTTGGAATGAAGAGTGATGAGTCTGTGAAGGTGGCTTTATAGTGTTCGTGTTGCGGAGAGCAGTCGTGAGGAGGTACTGTGTTGTCAACCTGCCCAACACGTCCGGTTGTTTCGGCGGCTGTGGTCAAAGCCGCTGTGTGGACAACGGACTCCACTCGGTAGTGGGCTACCGGGAGGGACTGGAAGTACAAGGATCCGTCAGCCTGGCCAGGCTTCCGAAGCTGCTTCTTTCCCCCCAAATGGAGTCTTTCGGAAGGCGCCACGTCTGGTCTTCAACTCGTGGAAATGCAAGTGCTTTTGTTATTGACTCTGTGCCACGGGGATTGGGTGCCTGGCCCCCCAGAACTGACCCCCTGATTGCCCCGGGGTTATTTGTGAAAAAAAAACTATTTTTTTTTGCCAGTAATTTTATATCTCTAGACTGCCCCTAGCTAATTTGGGGCCGCCGATTGCGAATCTGAATTAAGAATTAGCAAAAAAAATCATCTAATTGGAAATAATAAATTCCACGGCGTTTTCCCCAGGGGTGAAACGGGTCAGTACACCCTGGCCGGTCCCCCTCCCTCCCTCATTGCTGCACAGAAAGGTAGATGTAAAAAACTGCCTTCTATTTTGTGCCACATATTTTGTGTCTCTTGACCTCCGCTCACCAGTGATCCGAGAACTAATTTACGGAATTTAGGGTAATATGCTACTTACTGTGGCTTCAACTTTGACTACCTTGAGAGTGAGTAGGTTTAAAAGAAGATTTCACAAGTTGTAAAGGATTGTAGGGAGAACTATAACACAAAACTGACTAAATAGATGCTAATTTCAACATGGAGGAAGTTGCAAATAGGTTATCAAATTCTATTGTTTGTTGCATAGTCTTGGCTAAAGTCTAATGGGTAATGGTCTAATATGGGTATCCCTCCCTGGACTCTCCGGACTTTAAAAAAATGTCCTTCTAGAAATTTAAAAAAAATTGGAAAATTACAAAATCACATGGTGTTATAAAACATTATATTGATATACAACAATTATGTGTTATATAGGTCAAATTCAAAAATTGAATTTTTTTCAAATTTATCATATTCAACACCTAGTCACATTAAAGTAATGAAATTATTATATATTTAAGGTTTTCTATTTAAATAAATAGTGGTGCACCTTATTAAGTTTTTATTTATACATATCATTTGTTTTTAGGACGAAGATGTTGTGAAATCATAGTCCTTTTAAATTGTGTAAAATATGTGATTTTTGAAGGTTCTCATAAATAAATAAATATATCAATTCATCAAATTAGGAGTGAAAATTACATTGGAGAAAATCCTTGAAAAAATATTTAGTCATCCAAAAGAATGTATAGTCATCCAAAAATGAGTGATATTGTCCTAAAAGTATGCAGCAATTCAACAGGGAATATATTGTCTAATGTTCTCGAGAATGTTCCATTCAAAAAATTGTATTATTTTTGAGCAAAATATTGCAAAAAAATCCACATTGTGCAAGAGTTCCATTCATATTGTAAGAAGAGGGAGACTCGAGAAGGAACCTCATTCACATTGTATGAAGATGGAGCACTACAATTCTTTCATCCCAACAAAGTAGCACTTAATGGGACAAATCCTCGTGGTTTTATTGTCTTTGTTCATTCTATATGAATTTGAAGTTTAAAAATTTGGAATCAATATTTGGAATCAAGGACCTTTAATTTGTCTTTAGAACTCATGAAACAAGAAAAAGAATGGTTTTACAACAAGCCAGGTATATTTTACATTTATTTTCATAGTAAAAAAATTTGGAATTTTGGCATTCTAGGTATCCTAAAAGTGCATTTAATCCTAGAAGGACAAGCCCGTGACCACTAATTTCAAGCCATTGATTTCACACATTATGGTCCATCACTTTGTTTGTTGCCATTTTGCAACTAGATATGAATGAAAATATTTATATTTGATTTTGGAAATGAAATCATATGTCTAATATAGAAGTCATAAAAGTTTTAAATATTTTTTAATTAATTTGAAATTATTGTAAACTATTTAAGAACAAAATGAAGAAAATGCATATCAAATACATAACATACTCAAAAAATCTAATTTTTTTTTTACCATTTATGTATATTATCATACTACTAAAATCATAACTCCCTCTGTAATATCACAAATGCTACCATTAATACTAGGGGCTCGTGCTTGCTATGCTACGCATTCATTGTATCACATATTAGTAAAATTTTGATGTATTTGAATAGAATGCATAATAATGATTTCAATAAGTTTTTAAAATAATTATTTTAAATATTTTGTAAAAATATTTTTCAATTATGCATACATAAAAATTGTATTTTCACACTATGTGATATTACAGAAATAGAGTACCATTTTGCAATCACTTTTGTAATATCACTTCTTACAAAAAATGATATTATAGAAATAATATAGTTGTTGCAATTAAGGTGATGTTAAAGAGGATCCATAGGATGATATTATAGAGGTAGCAAAATCCATTGCTTCTCATGGCTTTACACTTCTTTGCACTTCTATGATTGTGTTTTTGTGAGCTTTGTGCTTTCGTGATTTCAATTTTCTATTGCTACTACCAAATGATTTTGAGAAATTCATTCAATTGAAGCGATTTTGGATTCTACAACAATTAAGTTTTTCACAAAGTTTTTGAGATTTATAGGTTTTTCTTTTCAATTCTTCAATTTGGGTTGCCATTTTTTGTAACAATGGAGTCAATTTTCTAATGCTTTCTAATGTATGTGTATCTTTTATAGTATTTACCATTGCATATGTTTTATTCATCATTCAATAAATTTCTATTGTACATTTCAATATATACTTATTTATAAAAAAATTATACAAAGATTTTAGTCATTTTTATTTGAAGGTTTATTGAAATTTTTGTTTTGCATTCTATCTAATACATAAAAATTCTTATAAAATTCTAATAATGAATGCGTAGCATAGCAAGTGCCAAACGCTAGTCATACTACTAAAATCATAAATCCCTCTGTAATATCACAAATGCTACCATTAATACTAGGGGCTCATGCTTGTTATGTTACACATTCATCGTATCACATATTAGTAAAATTTTGATATATTTGAATAGAATGCATGATAATGATTTCAATAAGTTTTTAAAATAATAATTTTAAATATTTTGTAAAAATATTTTCAATCATGCATACATAGAAATCGTATTTTCACACAATGTGATATTACAGAAATAGAGTAGTAGTTTGCAATCACTCTCAAGTACATTTGATCAATAGTAACTTGTCCTACAGGACAAAAAATGAATAGTAACTTGTCCAGTATGACAACCATGAATTAAGGTGATATTAAAGAGGATCTATAGGATGATATTATAGAAGTAACAAATCCATTGCTTCTATTGGCTTTACACTTCTTTGCACTTCTATGATTTTGTGCTTTTGTGAGCTTTGAGTTTTCATGATTTTAATTTTCTATTGCTACTACCAAATGATTTAGAGAATTTTATTCAATTGAAGCGATTTTGGATTCCACAACAATTAAATTGTTCACAAAAGCTTTTGAGATTTACAAGTTTTTCTTTTCAATTCTTTAATTTGGGTTGCCATTTTTTGTAACAATGAAGTCTAATTTTGATGCATTCTAATGTACATGTATCTCTTATGGTATTTACCATTGCATATGTTTCATTCATCATTCAATAAATTTCTATTATACATTTCAATATATGCTTACTTATAAAAAAAAATTATTTAAAGATTTTAGTCATTTTTATTTGAAGATTTATTGAAATTTTTGTTCTTGCATTCTATCTAATACATAAAAAATTCTTTAAAAATTCTAATGATGAATGCATAGCATAGGCTAGTAGTAAATAACATCATAGTATAAACCAAAACTATTTTTTCACTCTAAAATTAGAAATCAAAAAACCATATTTATAGGTCCAAAATTCATATTACTTTAAAGTATTGAAATTTACAAATTTTTCAACATTTTCAATTGGTGTAGAAACTATACTTCATGAGCTTCATTTCAATAGTTGGACCCAAATTCAAAAAATATCATATTCATGGCTAAAATTCATATGAAGAGTACATAGTAAGAAATGGCCAAACTAAACTTCAAGGGTGCTTCAAGGATCAAGCATCTTCTTCTCTAGAAAAATCAATAATATTGCAATGAGGGAATTTGCAATACTATTAATTGAAAATGTACTCAAGCAACTCCCCCCCTAAAATTGGATGAATTTTTTTTTTCCATCTTACAATCCTTGGTGAAGCCATCCGAAGGACACTTTGCATCTTCACCAATGTTTCTAGGTTAATCATAGCTAGTCCTTTTGAATCCATGACCTACCTTAGATACCCTAAAATCATAGGTTGTTTATTTTGGAAACAAATGAAATAGGGTTTCATTGCCAATGATAAAATACAAAACAATGAACCACACGTGGAGACATTGGTCCTTTGAAAGTTTAACCCTTAAAGGATTGAATTATTGGCTTAAGTAAATGCAAAAACACTCATTGGAAGTCAAACTACTTTAGAAGACCTCCCCTTTTCACAACACAATTTTAAGAATGAAGAGTTGCACTTCTATCCTGTTGGGAAGGATTATGTGTCATCCATTGGACACCAAACATTTAAGGGTCAACAAGGACGTTTGGCATCTGATGGATGACAAAGAATCCCTCCAGGAAATCCAAAATGCAACTCTTCGTCCTTATAATTTTGTTGTAGAAAGGAGAGATCTTCCACAATAGTTTGACTTCCAATGAGTGCTTCTGCAATTTTGTAGGGGAATGATTTCCACAGTCAGTAGTCCGTCCTCATGGGCGTTCAAGGGGGAAGGCCATGAATGTAATTTTATTGCACGGAAAGAGAGCCGGAGACCCCGCCTGAGTGATGCACTCAGGCGGGGGGACAGGGTCTATCTGTGGGTTTGGTTCGTTGGTGTGCCTGCTGCCGATTCCTTGCTTTTGAAACTGTAGCCGATGCTCTTTTTGTGGCACTCGTCCTTCCATTCTGTTGGCGACGCAATAATCTCTCCAGAAAGCTTACAATACGGAGCAACCTCAAAAATCGAACCTTATCATTGAATCTGGGATGGAAATTGATTGAGTTGAAGCATCTTCTGAGTTTGAGTTTGGGGAGGCTGATTCTATATTTTTATTAGAGCATCTCCACCAGGCCGCAAGCAAATCATAATAATGGCTCGGCCTTCTCGTTCTTCGTGCTTGCAATTTTTTTTTCCTTTCTGCAAGGCACTCCAGCCACAGTCCGGGGAGATTTTTAGCTTAACTGGCTAAAATCCTACATTTTCTGAGACCAAACGGTTGCTTGAAGCATTCTCTCAGCTAGACCTTTATAAAATAGAGAATATTCTCTGATTTTCCTCTTAAATGATCGGTTTTTTCCGAAGATTTTGAAATCCATTCGGAAATTCTCAAAATCAACCGGCTAGCTCGTAACTAAATGCCGGTACTCCCCGTACATTGCACTCCACATTTCTCTCCCCGCACTTCCAGATTGTTTACTGGGCTAACTCATTCCCCCTCTCAGGAGGGATAATTCCGCCTCCCCATATGGGAGGGAATTGAGTTATAAACCTAGTGATTGAATTGGTCTGCAGATGTAAATTCTGTCTCTTTCAGATTGGATGGGTCTTAGTCTTCTTGAGCTGCCTGCTTCAAATTGGATGGGAAATCTAAATCAATAGCAATGCAATTAAGAAGTTGAGACTTTGCTTGAACTCACAAAATAGTGAAATTAGGTTGCCCCTCACTAATTTCTCAACATTCCACACTATATAAATATGTATAGTTACTGTAGAAGGATGTAATAATGTAGGAACCATGTTGCATGGGTTGGTGCACTAATTCATGGCTCGGGTATAGAGAATTGCTTATGCCTCCATCTGAATAAGTGGTGAGTCACGAGGTAACTTTCTTCAGTAAGGCAACCTAATTTCACTATTTTGTATAGCATGGGGGACTCTTGCTTTTGGGGGAGCAAAAGGGATCCCCTAGCAAAGGTTAACAATGTTATGATTGTACCACATTTGACCTTAGAATGAGGTTTGGGAAATGAGCTCCCAATTATAAGTTTGGACTATTATGCAAGGACTGAGGAATGCTTGATGCTCTAGTCTATCAATTGATTCCCACAGTCCCACTGGGATTTTATCATTCCACATCACCCATTTTCTTGATGGGCTACGGCTTAGTCCATAGGGACTCAAGATGTTGCCTTCAAAATTGTTTTCTTGCAGTCCATTGGTAGGAGGCTGGTATGTAGGAGGGACAGACATTTGCTTTTAAATATGACAAGTTTACAAAAACTAGCACCATTTCATTGTTTGTTGATGGAGATGCTTTTATTAATGTGCTTGATTCTTTTTAACACTCAAAGGACAAAATGGTAACCATGGTTTCAAGCCTCACAATCCTTCACTTTGTTTGCTGCCATTTTGCAACTATTTCATATTATTTTTTTGTGGACATTTGAATTACTGTTAATTCTTTATAGAGAAATTTAAAAAATCATGTTAAATATAAAATATGTTAAAAAAAAAATTAATTTCAGCATATGTGTATATTATAGTGTATAATATCATAGTATGAATCAAAGTTACTATGTCATTCCAAAATTAGAAAACCAACAAACCATAGCTTCAAGCCAAAAAATCAAATTGAGATAAAATATTGAACTAAAAAAATTCAAAATTGCAATTGACAAACTTCATTTTGTTAGTTGAACTCAAATTCAAAAAAACATCATTTTTATGGCTAAAATTCACATCAAGAAGATAGAATAAAGGGCAAAATTAATACATTGTAAAAGAGATCCGTGGATTAAGTTTCTTCTTCTTTTGAAAAATCAATAATACAATAACATAAGGTGGAAGCATCCAAAACAAACGGTGTACCCAATGGCGTCACTTTCTACACATAGTAGTCATTTTAGAACTTAAATGTAGCATTAGACCATAGCTAGATAGCTTATTCTTTGTTGACCAAAATGATAAGCTATCTATAGTCTACCTACAATTAGGTTGTAGAATCATTGCCTTACTTAGAAAGGTATACTATTGGATACACTATTGGTTTAAGACATTCACATCTTCAATGTTGTTCAAGGTCAAAACTGGGTTTCTAATTTTTTTTCCATCATCCAATTCTATCACCCTTAATAGATTGCGAAAAGGTTGAAAAAATTGTCTTTTAAATTTTTAACATATGTATAGGAGAGCCTTTAATTATGGAACATTTTTTAACCTATGTATGATAAAAATTTAATAATTTCAACATTTTGTAAGTTTTTCCAAGAAAAATATATTGATATTGTTGCATTTGAGGTAGTCTTGGAAGTACTATGAACATTTGGAAAAAAAATTATACTAAAATTTAAAAATTGGTGCAATTAATTTGAATATTATTGCAATTAATTTGTGAATGGGAATTCAAAGTTGTTCATAGTATGCAATGCATTGCAAAGAATTATGCGGTGTTGATCAATAGCCTTCTTTATTTTTCTCATGGAAATCTAACAGTCGCTTTTAAGTAGTTTGGGGGTTCTCCATTGGACTACTATTGGGGAAAAAGGCAAGTTGCATATTTTAGGATAGTGCATAGCAAACATGTTATTTTTTAGTGACAAGGTTGGAATGCCTTTTATGTTCTCTAGATTGACATCATAATGTCCCTTCTAAACCCCAAGCTATAATTCTAAAGGTATGTATGGGCTACTAAACTATTGAATCAAAATGACATTTTGACAAGTTTTAAAACTTTGATATTTGTAATTAAATGATTTTAAATCTTTCCAAGTGAAACTTTGGTGCCTTGTTAGCCACATGCATATCTACACACAAAAATAAATTAACCTTTATTTAAATGAAAGTTCTTCAAATGAATTAGACTTCTTTGACCAAAATACACTATTAACAATGATTTTTCAAAGAAGTTCTCTACAATAAATCATATCAACTTTGTAATTAAGATTTCAATATTTTTGAACCATGTATAATGGCCTTTGAATATGTTTTTTTGGAGAGTAGTCATAATTAATAAAATAAAACTATTTGTATAATTTGTTTTATATAAAAATATAAAATAATAGTATTGAGTACAATATGACCTAGTGAGGGGAAAATGAGGTGAAATTGATGTTCACATATTTACATCTCATCAGATTTCTAAAATAATAATAATTTCTTTGAAATATAAAAGATATCTATTTTTATCATTTATATTATTGTTGTTGCAATTTGGATGTTTACCTTCAAGGCTTAAAAGATGATTTTGGATTGAAAAATTTGTAAATGGATATCAAATTTAGTAAAAAAATAATTGAATTGGAAGAAAGAATCAAATTGAAGACCAATGTCTAATTAAAGATTTTGTCATGTACTATTTTTACATTGTTTGTTAGTTTCTTCTTTGTGACAACGTATCTATGCAATGCATGCACCTCTCTACAATCATATATTTTGAGGGATCTATAAATCCAAATCATGATTTAATTAGTGCAATATGTGCATACAATCCTTTACTAGATCTAAATTGCAAACTTCATATCCTATTTTCAAACAAATATATTACTATGTATTAAAAAGATTTTCCACTATCTAATGTTAATATAGTGGTTAGTTAGACATTGAATCTTAGAAAATGTCCCTTGGATGATTTCAAATGAATAACACAAGATGAAGGCATGTGACTTTTATCCATCTATTGTTTAGAGAATTCATTGGATGTGTTTGTACCTCATGTATCTCTTTCCAAGGTATTATTGACTTCTCTATAAAAGAAAGTGCTAAAAAAAGAAGTGACAAATTATGCCTTTCTAATGTATTTTCACAACTTGTATCTACTTGTTTTGAATTTGAATTTCAACCAAAAGTGATTTCAATTCAATTTGGAAACAACTAGTAAAATGAAGCTAACTTCTAAATGTCCAAGGTCTTTTTTAAACTCTTTGAACATTGTTTAAAATTAAACAAATGCCTTAAAGCCCACAATTTAATAAGTTTTATTAATTTAAGAAAATTGTAACTATACATATTCAAACCACTTCGACATGTTATAGACTACATAGGAAAAGAAATGAAAATATTAATCACTTATCAATTGACATTTAAAAAAATGTAGACTTTTGGAGGTGTTGGTCCAAAGCCTTGAAGCTTTGTAAAATGTAAAGGCTCCAAGTTTTTTCTAATGAAGATTATATGCTTGATCAAGAGGGTGTTAAAATGGCCAAAGTAATTTGCAAAGTTTTAATCTTTTTTTTACATGTTGAATCTATAATTGAGTTCATGAAAATAAATTATGAGGTTAAAGAAGATAATCTGCATAAAGATAATCAATTTATGACTTCTTTGTGGACTTCTAAAAATCTACTCTATAATTTTTTAAATGAATTTCTAACGTAATTTTTTTCAATGTCTAGTGAGGTTGAAGCTCATCTCCAAAAAACTCTAATACAAAAAATCAAGATTTACAATAGACACCCCAATACAAAATCTTCAATAGAAAAATCATAAATTTTTTTCCTTTTCAAAATAGACTTTAAAGAGTATTCAACTAAAAGAAAAAATACTATAAATAATGCTTTAGTTGGAACTTTCATATGATTTTATTTAACTTCAAAGTTTAGTCAACACCAAAATATGATGCTTTGGGCATTTAGGGATTAATCTAGATTATTTTCTATTCCTATTTGAAACTTGAAAACTTCTAAGATTTATACTATTTATTACAATTTGAACTATTGATCATTTGGTTATAGGATAACACATCAAATCAATTTAAATTGCAATGCAATGTTATACACTATAATATTTTTATATACAGCTATGGTAAATCTTCAAAAAATTTAAGAGTATATTATATTTGATATTTATTTTTTTCATTCCTAATTTACAATTTTTGGCAATTTCAAATTTTCACAAAAAAAATTATTATAAAAGATATGCAATTTTATCTTTGAAAAAAAAATTCCACTCATAATTTAGTATCAAAATAGAGCACATATTCAAGCAAAAAGTATTGAGGTTGATCTAATGGGTCATAAACTCCATTCTGTAAGGATTAGAACTGTTGCTCACTATGTCCTCCGCCCTATTTTTCCAAGTCTTACTTCGAAGCCAAATCTTAACTTTCTTGGGTTGTAGAAGGTGGATAAGACATATTATATGTGGCACCTGGAGCTTCCTAGTGTGAAGGCTATCAAAGTCCCAATTCGGTCTCCAAATTCCTCTTCCTTGGCACCGAAACTTTCTAATTGGGACTCAAAGTCCCTGCCATGTAGGCATTTTTTGAGTGCACTCAACCATGAGCCTTGCAATGTCCTGCAAATGAAAGCCCCCCAAGTCCTGATTTTCAGCTCTTCAGCAATCAGATTTTGATAGTTCAATGGCTCTTCAGAGTTGCGAAATTTTCAGAACAGGATCTTCGGAACTGCCTCCAGCCATTGACTGCGGGGAACGACTAGGCTTGCATAATTACCAACGCTGTTATAAAGCTTCATCGGGTCAAGATCGATGAGACCCACGCGTACCGGCAACATGATTAGGATATTCCAAGATTTGAGCCTGAGGGACTGGATCAAGCGTGGCGGCAGACTGGCAGCACGTGTCTCGATGCATTCCTGAAGCATCGCATGATACTCCGTATCATACTATCATGTGGTTCCAGCTTCAGTTGTGTCTTTTTCGCTTCCATTAAAGCGAAGGGCGAATGCCACTTCTGCTCCATTATAATAGAATATGACTTTAATATGGGCCAGCCATATCATGGATACTTTCGAACTCTCCCCCAGACGAACACGTCAGCCAACGTGGACGTTACAAGAGTCGAGAAGACAATAATTTCTCTTACCAAGTCCAATCTGGTGCCGATAGCGGGCGTCGCGTTACACTTGGCTTGATCGATAGAAACAGCCTATCTTACCCCGGAACGTACCCAATCATGCGGACCATGCAAGTCTGTTTCGATTTATTGGTTTTATTTTTTTTATACTAAGAGTGAGCAGAGCGTTTTTAAACCGACTTACATGGATAGTGTAGCCGGGCGTGAGTGACGGTGCTTGTATTTGAAGAAACTCGCCATCATAAGGTCAATTTTGTTAATGTAGCGCAACTCCAGTAAACTGGTGCCGTGGATCCTGAAGCGAGGAACTAAAAGAGATGAAATGATTTTGGGGAGCCTGGAGCGGATTAGGTGGAAATCCTAACTTAACGTTGCACAATGCAATCTGCATCTGCATTGTGTGGATGGAATGCAATCTGCATATCTATCGACACATCAAGCTATTGATATGTGTGTGAAAACGGCGCATGGAATACCGCCAATGAAACTATGGAACGGAATTGGCATTCCATCCTCGGTACTGTCGCTGGGAGGTGAAGCAAAGCGGCCCGCACAGAAGCGGCGTCGCCATGCAGCACATTCTCGTCCAGCAAATTAAAATTAATTATCATCCAGCAGTCCAGCTCATCTATACGAAGCTCTCCACGTAATATCAAATGAATTTTATTTCATTTCAACAGGTCAAAAGTAGTAGACCCCAACTCAAAAGGTCCGTCTACTCGGTGTAGATAACTAATTTACTCGTGAACAATATAACTGGTTCTTTTCACATACATCGAAGTCAACACACTATCCTAGAATCCTGCAGTGTTCGGGAAAACCGGCGGCTAGTTCAAAGTTAGCCGGTGGAATTGGGGGAAACCCGATTGAAGACCGGTGAAAAAATCTATAAGATTTCTACGCAGAGTAAAAAATTGAGAAAATAACCGGACTAGGTACTTGGAAAACTGGTTCAATATGGTAATTAAAGGAGAAAACTGGTAAAACTCAAAAAATATTCTAAACACTGTCCAGAAGAGCTGCTCGAGTTTTCGGAGAGAACCTTCCTGCTGTTTGGGATATTGTATTATAATAATATCATTTTACGGCCAGTTACCATTCCCGAGTACAGTAGTATGGATTGATTTCAGTCTGAGGAAGCCGCGTTCAGGATTCTTTATAAGAACAAGAGGTTTGAAGGAGACAGCTTCACAATAACAGACTCTCAATAGCAAAAAGCACTCGAGATCAATTACTCGTACGGAAGAGTTTATTCAATTCATGCAGGAACGAGAGGAGGCATATACTTACTGTTGTTGCATTATTTCTGTACGTACCAGTTGGAAGCTAGAATCCATATTCGTCACTTTGAGCTCCAACCTCGAGTCTAGTATTCCATTCCTCTCCTGACGAATTGAACTTGGGAATGATGTACCGCTAGAATTATAGAAATTGCCTGATTTTCGTACGTACTTGAAGCTAGCGTCCTTGGGTATCCTCACTGGGAGTTTGTAAGTACCTTGACGCAGCACTAATCGATCCAATTCAGCCGTTTGTTGAAAGTCGTGATATATTTAAAGCTGTCCAGGGAGTACTGTTGTAGTTTCGAAACAGGGGACTAAAATCAGACTGAAACCAGATCGAAGCCAGCCTAGCTCATCGAATGGCGTTAGCACTAGCGTCCCGAGTGTTGATTCTTCTCTCCTTGGCACTGTGTGTGTTTGGTGCCCGGGACTTGAAAACTTACACCACGACCAACAGCACGGTTCAAGTGCCGGAGGCCATCGAGGTTCCCGCGCACTACAAGCTGAAGCTTTTTCTGTTCGCCATTGGCGACCAGTATTACCGATACAATGGCACCAGCTGGGTGAATTACAGTGCCAAGGCGCGGCTGTACAAAGAGAAGAAGCAGATTGGGCGACACTATTATTTGAAGCACCCGGACAGTGAGGGCGGGCAGCCCACCTGGGAAACGCTTCCTTCTCACGGCGTGCCGGAAAGTTTGGTCACGGGGGTGGCAGTCGCACGCGTTACGGTCGATGAGGATAGCATTGCTTGGGTGCTCCTCAAGGCCACCAACAACGAAGGAAGCAAGTAAGTGCAAGATCGATCCACTCTAACTTGTCAAATTCATTGATCGATACACTGCCCGTAAATTCGAAACTATGTCCTAGACAGCGTTAGTAGATTTGAAGTGATTTAGATGCCTGTCTATGTGTACTAGAAAACCTGTACTAGATAACTGGTCGACACTCCGACATGGTCCTCAACATGGGTCCAACCATTGATGGCTCCGAAGCACTGATGTTGACGGCACATAGCAACGAATTCGCAATTGGATGTATTCACTCATAGTTCGAAACATAGTCATTGTTGGTTAGATTCGTTAAATTGGCACGTTTCAGAGCTACAAAATTGTGACATTCAATGCTCTAGCTGAGCTTCAGAAACTAGGATTTGAGTACATCTGAGATTTCAGACAGGCGTCATCGGAAGAAGTGCCAGCCTCTTGAAATTTCGCCAGTTTAGCAAATTTTGACGGTGTTGAGAGTTGACATTGAAAGCATAGGGGTATGGATGCTAATTAGTGCAAGTTGTTGATGCTTTGGCAGGAAGTATTTCGGAGATGTGGATTACATTCAGCGTATCAACACTGTCAAGGGTCTTCCACCAAGCTCCACATCCGGTGCTAAGGAGGGGGACGTCTGGGTGTCCAGTTATACCGCGAACTATGCTTTCTATGTTAAAGATTGAGCAAATAGTCTAATTATTGGATTTCTGAGTAGATTTCCTGGTCATCTACTCGAGTGATTGAAGAGCTTCGAACGATCGATTTAAAACAGGACTCCTTCAAATAGGACTGGTTTTCCCCAATGCAGCTTCTTCCAGCAAGCTTTGGCCAATTTCGCAGGATTGTGTTGAAGTTGGGATTGTGAAGATTGAGAGTAGTTCTGAGATGCTTCTGTTCAATAGGTAGGTGGACCCAGAGCTGGAAGGAAATTGATCGCAATTTACTTCGTCTGCACTATATTAGTGTGATTCGAAGTGTGGGCCTATCTGTTGCTGAATTTGTGGAATTTCTTTCATCTCTGTTGAAGCCTTTGAAGAGTGTTTGAAGTCAAATTCGTTAAATTGCCATGTTTCTGAGGGCTGAAATTGTGACAGAGCTTAAGTGCTCGGAGCTCTAAAACTACAGTAGGACAAGTGCAAAGATGAAGTTTCAACTGGAGCCCTGGAAAGTTTCCGATATGACTCTAGAAATATCGGATGTTTCCGCTTATCTTACGAATTTGACGGCATGTTGTTGAACTTTAGTTTTGAATGAATAAAAATTAGCATAGCATATAAGATTTTCTATTTCCTGTTTATTCTGGAAGACACTGCAGATTTAATAAAACACTAGTGTGCCCTGAGCCGCTGACACAGTCAAAACACAAGTATGAGTAATTTTCTAATTATTTAGTTCACAAAACCTTCAAAATTCAATAACTTTCTCACCGTATGTCCGAATGCCATGACACCAAGCCAGTGCATCCCTCCTCACCAAGAGCTTTCCGACTGTACCAAGCACACGACCAAGGGACGCACAGTCTGGGAGATCTCAATGTGACAAACAAATAAACAAAACAAAACAAATAGAATTAAGGTATAGAATAATACTAGAGTGTTGTGTGGTGTTGCCACAATCAAAACAAAAATAAAAGTAATTTAAAAAAAAATTTGAACCAAAAACAACTCAAAAATCCATAACTTTCTCACTATAAGTTGGAATGCCATGAAACCAAGCCTGTGCATCCCTCCTCGTCGAGATGCATCCCTCCTCGTCGAGAGCTTTCTGACGATACCAAAATTGTGACCAAAATATAAGAAAAAGTAATTTTTTAATTTTTTAGTTCATAAAAATACTTCAAAATTCAATAACTTTCACACTGTGAGTCGAAACGCCACGAAACCAAGCCAATGCACCCCTACTCACCGAGGGCTTTCCGATGGTACCAAGATTGTGACCAAAATATATAAAAAATTAATTTTCTAATTTTCTGGAACCAAAAATAACTCAAAAATGCACAACTTTCACACTATATGTCAGAAGGCCACGGAACCAAGCCAGTGCATCCCTCCTCGCCGAGGGCTTTCTAACGGCACTAAGCACGCGACCAGGGGACGCACAGTCCAGGAGATCTCAACGTGACAAACAAAACAAACAAAACAAACCACATGTCTTAATAGAAGAGATACCCTGTATCATTGCTATAATCAAAACAAAAGTAAAACTGATTTTTTAATTTTTTTAGAACAAAAAACAACTCAAAAATACATAACTTTCTCATTGTGAGTTGAAATGTCACAAAACAAAGCTTGTACACCCCTCCTCGCCAAGAGCTTTCTGACAATATCAAGATTGTGACCAAAATATAAGTAAAAGTAATTTTTTAATTTCTTTAGAACAAAAAATAATTCAAAAATCCATAACTTTTCTATTGTGAGTCGGAATGCCACGAAACCAAGCCCATGCACCCCTCCTCGCCAATAGTTTTTCGACAGGACCAAAATTGTGACCAAAATATAAGTAAAAATAATTTTCTAATTTTTTAAAACCAAAAACAACTCAAAATGCATAACTATTACACTGTACATACAAACGCCACGAAACCAATTATAATCTTTCTAATTTCTTAAAACCAAAAACAACTCAAAATACATAACTATTACACTCTACATACAAACGCCACGAAACCAATTATAATCTTTCAATTTGTAAGTGAAGCCCATGCACCCCTCCTTGCCAAGGATTTTCTGACAATATCAAGTATGTGACTAGTAAAACTAATCACATTCTTGGTAGTCAAATCAAAAGTAAAACTAATTTTCTAATTTTTTAGAACCAATAACAACTCAAAAATGCATAACTTTCTCATTGTGAATCGAAATGTTACGAAACAAAGCTCATGCACCCCTCCTTGCTGAGAACTTTCCAACGGTACCAAGATTGTGACCAAAATATAAGTAAAAGAAATTTTTTAGTTCTTTAAAACCAAAAATAACT
Organism: Climacium dendroides; assembly: GCA_950106755.1. NCBI lineage: Eukaryota > Viridiplantae > Streptophyta > Bryopsida > Hypnales > Climaciaceae > Climacium > Climacium dendroides. The sequence goes on along the minus strand of OX467089.1, from coordinate 26,719,230 downwards.
CAAAAATTCACAATTTTCACACTATGAGTCGGAATGCCACAAAACCAAGCCGATGCACCCCTTCTCACTGAGGGCTTTTTGACGGTACCAAGCACGCAATCAGGGGGTGCACAATCCGGGAGATCTCAATGTGACAAACAAAACAAATAAACAAAAAACAAACATCCTGTCTTAATGTATAGATTAGAGTGCCCTGTGGCGTTGCCACAATCAAAACAAAAGTAAAAGTAATTTTTTAATTTTTTTAAAACCAAAACCAACTCGAAAATCCATAGCTTTTTCACCATAAGTTAGAAGGCCATGAAACCAAGTCGATGCACCCGTCCTCGCCTAGGGCTTTTCGATGGTACCAAGCACGCGATCGGGGGACACACGGTCTGGGAGATCTCAACGTGACAAACAAAATAAAACAAACATCCTGTCTTAATAGAAGAGATGATGCAAAAGTTGTTTGTGGTACAAACTTCCTATGTACTTTATGTAGTACTCCATAATAAAGTTTTAATAAAAAATTATAAATTGTTGGCACAAAAGTTGTATGTAATCCAAAAAGAATCCTCAAGCCACTTACTAAACAATCTTGAAAAAAATTTACTTGTATTAAAAAAATTCATTAATAAATTTGATTAATTTATAAATAAATAAAAAATTATTTAAATTTTTTGAAAAACCATTTTATACAAGTGTGTTATTTGTACTACAATATATCCAAATTTGTTGAAAATCTCTAATTCCTCTAGAATATTTGTAAGTGTATGAAGTTTTTTGAGACAAATGAGCTATTGTTTATACAAGGAAATACTATTTTTATGCATTTGGAGTGATACTAGTTCTAAAATATATAACATTGATTAAAAAATTATTAATAACATTGATGTGCAAGGTTTGATTTCATACAAGCTCCAAAAATTTAGCATTTTTTCCACTACACTAGTTATGAAATTTAGTGTTAACTATACTAATTGATTTAACCTCTAAAGTCTCATTGTTCTTGTAGGGGACAAAATGGATTTTGGACAAGTTCCTATGATCTTTATTTTTATTGGAACTTTTTAAAACTATCTTATAAGATAGAAAAACTTATTAGCTTTTTGGAAATATAATTCTTATGTTAATTGGTACCTAAGATCAAAAGTTATGTTAAAAAAGGAAAATTAGGTAGTAGAAAATATCCACATTTTTTTTAATTATATTATTTTTCTAAATGGAAAGCTTTCATTCATTCCACTTTTGGATTAGTGATGTGAAAATTATAGAGCTTGTTTTGCAGGCCTTTTTAGTTATCTAGTTATGTTTTTTAATTTAACTATAGAGCTTGTTTTGCAGGCAATCAAAAATTTTCCACTTTGAATGCTAATATCTTTCAATTTACATATTGTCAAAAATCACATAAAGTTCATTGCATGATCTAAGACAAGTGTAGAACAAGATCCTATAGTTAAATTAAAAAATATATCTTATTTATTTTATCTTTAGAATGTTGCAAGTGCCACTGGATGACAATCCAAAATGCTTGGAAAGAGTTTGAAAGCATTTTTACATATGTATTTTTCTTATTGACCTTTCATGTTTGGTTATGAAGAGTATCCAATTGAATTTGTAGTCTTGCTAGTGTTTGTCTTTACATAAATGAGAAGTTAGTAAAAAAATAGATCATAAAATATGCTATTTTAGTGTATTTTGGAAAATTATTGCTCCATGCTCTAAATTTGAAATTTCTCAAAAAAAATGATATTTCTTGAGTTTAAGCCCAACTAACAAAATAAAGGTCATCTACTCTAATTTCTACTATAATTTGAATTTTGAAAAAAATTCCTAATATTGAATATTTTATCGCACTTTGAAATTTGCATGTATTTTCAATGTCTATTGAATTATAATTATAGAATGACATGGAAATTGAGTTCACACTATGATGTTCTTCATTGTAATATATACACATTGTGAAATTTTCAGAGTTATTGAAATAATTTTTTATTTGATGTGATTTTTCTTCATTTTTTCTTCAAAACTTCTAAAAAAAATCAATTTTCGACAAAAAATCTAAAAAAATTGTGAAGTAAAGAACACATATAGTTTCATTTCTAAAAAAATCCATGCATATCTAATTGCAAAATGGCAATGAACTAAGCCTTGAATAGTAAGGCTTGAAATCAATGGTTATAAGTCTTTCTTTTAAGGGTTATAGATGAACGTAACAGAAGTAGTAGTTTTGAGTGTTTTTTGATAGAAAGATGGCCTTGGGACTAAAGGGTTGAAATGATATAAGTTTTGCTCTTAATGAAGTTTTTACCAACTATGTTTATAGAGTTTCCTCTCTTTGATTATTAATATCTATACTCTTGATAAAAATCTTCATTAATAGTAGGAACTTATAAAATTTCAAACCTATTAGTGTGGTAATATTTAAAATTCATTATTAGCGTAGGAAAATATATGGTCAAGTAGGCAAGGACTTATGTTCTCATCTTAGGTAGTTGGTCCAAATGCTTTCCAATTTAGTTGATTTAAATTTAAATTTGGAAGTAATGGAGTAATTGCCCAACTACCGGTACTAATTTGTTTGCCTTTCCTACTTGTGCTTCTAAGAACATGTTGGCTAGAAGACAAACAATCTTTAACTTTTGAAATGTGATGGCAATGTCAGGAAGGCCTAATGCAAAAGAAACAACTACAAACTTCAAAACAAAGCAAATTATGGCCATATGGCTAAACTAAGCCAAGACTCTATGTTTTTGAAACTAATAATTTTTAGGCAAGAATTGTCTACTCTAAGTTGTAGATCAGACTTTGTCATTTCTAAAGTGGTAAAATTCAATTTAATCGGAGTTCCTTAGAAGAAGTTATGGTTGGATGAAGTTTGGCCTTTAGAAAGGCAATTTAAACTTCATCCACTAATTTCCCTTGACCCCTAAACTCAAATTGACTTCAGATTTTGGCTATGGCTCTAAGATAAAATCCGCCATCTAAGTATATGTTTGACCTAGGTCAAATAGAAACTCCCTTCTTTCATCCAAATTTTGCACCAAACTTCATCCCTTGCTAGATTATGGATTTTGACTTGGTTTTTGAAGTGTAAGCTAGTTATACACTCCTCTAAATTTCTTCTATATGATTCTAAATATTACTTTGTTGTCTTTAACCCCTAAAGGCCAGAAGCATATTTCAGGCAAATATTGTGAAAACTGAAAAACTACTATTTTTTAGGGCAGTGAGAAAAAAATGATTTTTTTTTATCTTTTTCAAAATTCAAACATACAAATTTGTACTGTACTAGACTACTATGGAAATGTATGGGAAAAAATTTAGAAACTTTGACCACTCAGATTGAAAGATTATAATGTTTGAAGTTAGAAAAAAAAAATTCAACCTTACCCGACAAGACTAGCAACCTTTAACTCCTAGAGTGAGATTTTTACACTACACATGGTTATTTTTTTGAAATTTTCTTTTTATATCATGTAAGTTACATACTTGCCAAATTTTAGAAGTAAAAGAGGAGTTTTGCAAAAGTTTTCTAAAGCTGCCCAAATTGTTATAAAAGTTCAAGGGAGCATAATTTTTGATTCGGCACTCAATTGGATAAATAAATAAATTCCCACTAAGGAAATACATATTCACACCTTGTGTGAAAATTTTGTGAACATCTAACCAAAATTGACTTCATAGGAACCTACTCAAATTTCGAATTGTTCGCTCAACGAATAATTGTCCTTTAGAGGTTAAAAGATTCTAGATTGTGATCTACCTCATTCTAAAGACTCTAGACTTCTTCTGCCAATTTAATATTTTTAGAGTTTTAGAATTTGTTTCTTGTAGTACTAGAATGCTAAGACTCTTAAGATTTGGAATTTTCTACTAAAGTTATGCATGGATGACGTTTGATTGCTACTTAGTACTTCAAAACTTCATTACTTCTACCTACAACTTGAAATTAACTTCTAATTACCCTACGTATAGGTTAGTTTCATAAATAATCAAGGAAAATTTGGAACATGTCTAAAATTTTAAAAATTGCCCAACTATTTTTAAAAACTTGAAAAAAAAATTCATTGGTATTAATTTTGAATATCCAAAAAATATTCTTGAAAAAATTTAGAAAAAATAAAAAATAAAATTTATAAATAGAAAAAAATAGTTCAAAATTGGGAGTATCGAAAAAGTAGGAGCAAAGTGCCAAAAGTCGAGAAAATCAAAACAAGTTGTAGAGCTATCCAAATTTTTAAAATAAATTATTTTGGTACCAAGGTGCTAAATCTCACCTAAATAAGTTAATATATGGTAAACTTTTAGACTTGAGTTTTTTTAATAAATTCTAAGTTTTCATTTTTATATTTTTTAGATGACTTTTGCTAATTCTCATCCATTTTTGTTCCTAAGCTTCATCCATTCATATCCTAATCAATTTAAATCTATTTTCTAACATAGGAAGATTGGCTTAAAACAAAAAGTCGGGGGGGAATGGGTAAAGCTGCATGTTGGAATATAATACCCCGAGGGGAGACACTCTGCTAATCTCCTTGTGTAAGTGTCATATGTTTTTGAAAATCTCTAGGAATCTTTTATAAGTAGCTGAAAACTAAAATTGAAAGAAAAATTTCTTTTAAAGGTCTAAACCTAAATTATCACTTCATCTACGTTTTTAGATTCTTAATTAAAAGACTTGGAGTTAAATGGGTAGATTAGATACTTACCAAGAATTTACCAATTTAGAATTAGAAATAGAATTTAGTAAAAAAGCTCTATTACTTGGAAGGCAGCTCATTTACTACAACCCAATCACCCATAGAATTTAACCAATTAACTTAGAACTTGGTTGTGCATGTTTGGTCTTGAGGGTGGAGTATAACTTTTGCCCTATTTGAAGTATTTTTGCAAAAGTTATAAGCCTCTGAAGTTTGCAGCCGGTCAACCCTAATCGGTCCGATTCTGTCCGTGAACAGTGAGATTCCGTCTGATATGACAATCGTGCATTTATTGCTAATCTATAGTTCCAACCTAATTGATTGAGAACAAATTTACAAATCTAGTAGAGTGAAACCCTAAATCTAATGGCACTCTTATTCAGTTATTTGCAATTAAATTTGGAATAACTTTGCAAATTAGTGTAAAAATCATTTGTCACACTATTGCCACTAGAAGAAAAACATGTTCACTACAACTAGCTAAAACGTGTCTAAGTGTCCTATAGAACTATCTTGCGACTATAGCCCTCTCTATTTGCACCAAATTTTTACGTCACTGTTTGATGTCATTGCTTCACATCATTAGTATAATATTTTAAGTTGTAAAATGAAGTAGATACCGCTGTTTTAGTCACAAAGTAGTCATAAAATGAAATATAGGACTATGAGAGTTGTAACAGAGTTCAAATTTGGAATGAATGTGAGTTCTTCTCCATTCAATATTCATTATAGTTGTCAATATGGACCAGTCTACACTTTATGATATCCACTAAAAGAAAAACATGTACGGTACAACCGGCTACTATGCAACTAGTGTTCTATACAACTATCCTATGATTGTAAGACCTCTTTATTAGCACCAAATCTAAAGTAATTGTTTTATGTTGTTTTGTTCCATTGATACATTGTTTTAGTCGCAAAGTAGTCAATTTATAGTTGAAAAAAATGACTAGGAAACAACTAGGAAAAGATTGCAATTGTAAAATGACTGTAGTTGTTTCCTAGTCACTTTTTAGTCGTTTCTAGGTGGCTTTCTAGTCATACACTAATTGTTTCTTAGTCGTTTCCTACAACTATTAGAAAATTCAATTTTTTTGTTGATTTGGAGGGTAATTTGTTGATTTGAATAGAAATCAATAGAAAATGAACCAAATGAATGTGACTAAATCAACAAAAAAATTAAAATTTCTAGTAGTCAAGCTAGTCATTTTCTAGTCGCTTTTAAGTCATACACTAAATGTTTCTTAGTTCTTTTCTAGTTGTTTCCTAATTTCTTCTTAAGTTCATTCTCATTTGTCTTATATCAATTGTCCCATATCAATTGTCTCATATCAATTGTAAAGAGTACCATTAGGTTGAGCATATAAGACTTGTAAGTTGTAGTCTTATGCAATGAATTTTGTTGATTTAATTCTAAGATTTTTACAATTTCTAGATTTCTATGATTTCTAGATTTCTATAGAGTATAGATTTCTACAATTTCTAGATTTTCACAATCTGTAGAAATCAAAATATATTTAAAATCCAAGAAATTTTAAAATCTATAAAATTGTAAGGTTTCTTAAACCAATGAAATCTATTGAATACCAATATTTGAATTTTTGAAATCTAGGAAGAAGGTAGATTTGATATTTTTAAATCTAAAAAAAAATAGATTTGAAATTCAAAAAAAGATTTGAAATTCAAAAATCTAAAAAAAAGTCAAATCTGAAATCCAAAAATCTAGAAAAAGGTAGATCTGAAATTCTAAAATCTAGAAAAAAGGTAGTTCTGAAATTTTGCAATTTACAAATCATTGAGATTAATAATTTAAAATCTATAAATATACAAGTTCCAAACAAGTTGTGGATGAGTCCCAATGAAGACGCATATGAGTCATAGACAAGTCATAATGAAATTACAAATGAGATGCAAATGAGTCATAAATTAGTCACAAACAAATCACAAACATTAATTGTGAATGAGTTGCCAATGAATTGTACAAGTCACTGATTGAGTGATCGACCTCATATAGCAACAAATAATATATAAGCAACTACATCATAAAGCGCATCAATGAAGTTCTAAGTGAGTTGACAAATGAGAAACCATCCCGTTTTGCCTTACAACTACAATATGACTAAAAAACTTGTTCATAGTGTGAGTGTTTTAATCTTCAACCTTGAAACCAAACATGCACAACTGGGTTCTAAGTAAATTTGAGAAATTCTATGGGTGAGTGGTAGTAGTAAATGAGCTGCCTTCCAAGCAATGGAGCTTTGTTACTAAATCCTATTTCTAATTGATAAATTCTTGGTAAATGATGGAAGTTTATAAGTCTTGATTCTATTCTAACTATTGGAATTGATTTTGGATTTTTGGGTTATTTTCTATTTTTTAACTTCTACCTCAATTCTGACTTATTTGGTCAACTTGATTGATTTTCATTCAATTTCAACTTACTTTTGTTTAAATCTTCATTCTACTTTAGATCTTTTACTATCAATCCGATTTAGAGGAAAAGTTAGTTTTGGAATCTTAGGAATATTCTCTAAAAATTCCAACCCTAACTTATCATTTGGCTATTTTCTGACCTAATGGATAAAGTCTTAAACGTTTCTTACTACTTTGGATAATTTTTTATTCTACTTCTACTTCCAAGGTTAATTAGCTTTATCTTTGATGTTCTACTTTTATCTTCTTACTTTTGATTGTCTAGGTAAAAATTGTTTACAGTGGAAGTTTCATCGTTGTCTGGTTTACCAACTTACCCTGTTAATTTTTTTTACCTTTGAATTTCAAAATTACTTCTATCTTTTATCTTTGATTTCATTTTAATCTAGATTTTAAATTATTTTTAAGATTCTTTTGGATATTTCAATCTTTCATCTATTTTTACTATGATTTTTCATTCAAGGTAATTTTATTTTAATCCTACTTCTACGTTTACCATTTTAGAGGTTATTTTGACTTTTGCTTTTGACTTTTACCCTTCTTGAGGTTTTTTCCTACTCCGGAATCCAATTATTCTTTAAAAGTGAATTTGGACCGTTATCCGGTTCATCCAATTTACTCTTTGGTTTTTTTTCTTTAAGAATTATTCTATTTTTCCCTCTCTTTGGATTTATGTTATTCTAAATTCTTTAATCCCCTTCTAATTCTTCCTCTAAATGAAATTTTAAAATTTCATCCAATTATATATCAAACTTCATCCGTGCATAACTTCTAGAATTTTTGTTGGATTTTGAAGTGTAATATATCTTTGGAAAGCTAGTGAAATTTCCTATCTGATTCTAAATTCAAATCCTAAATTTTAAATTATCCTAATGAACTAAATTTAATGACTACTTGCAGTCCTAAGGCTAAATTGATTTTCAAATTGTACGCAAAATTGAACTACAATTAAGGGGTGGAGTTTATACGCTCACCTCAAATTTAACATTCTTGTTGCCCTCATTGTAAATTTCCACCACCACAACTTGATCGTATACCTCAGCCATTGCTTTCGTATTTCTTGTATTTTTGTCTTTAATTTGTATTTTTGGTGGTATTTTTGGTCAAAGGAGGAGATCTAATTTCTTTTCTTGTTCCAATTTTTAATCTAATTTTCTTTATGTTTTTCCTATTTTTTCTTCCCTTTTGAGATTTTTGTTGAAAATTCAAATCTAAATATTCTAATCAAAAAACTATTTCTAATGGCTTAAAGGTCAACCAAAATTTAAACAAGTTGGGTTTACCTTTTTATATTAGCCACAAACTTAAACTGTTCAAAGTCAAACTACTCTTTTAAGGGTTTTTTTTCCTATTTTGACTTTGAATACTAATCTAACTATGTCTAAAATGTCAAACTAATTTGAAATATGGTTTACCTTGATTTTTTAGCTCTCTTTCTAAATGCAAACTTGATAACCTCCAACTTGATTCACAATTGCACTTCAGTTCAATTGCAAATTTTGAATATATTGCTTTAGAGTGGAAAATTTGAGTGGATGTGAGTTTGGAGATGGCATGGAGTGCAACAGATGGTGATCTACATGCTCAAGACGGGGTCAAGCTGCAGTCAACTCAGTTTGACCAGGCCAAGATAATCTTGGATGTTGCTCGCCAATTTGGTTCTCCTATTGGAGACCCACTAATTTTCAAACTAAATTGGAATCAAGGGGGTGCAAAGCTTCCGCGTATAGGGAGCTTTGCCCCAAAATTCTAAACAAAACTACCAAAAAATAATATTAAAATTTGACTTAAAAGTTTAGCAAAAGTGCAAAGCTTTGCCATATGGGGTGTTAATTGAAGTCCCAAATTATAAGCCAAATTTGACAAAGGTTAGTCTAAAATTGGATAAACTTAAAATATTCAAAGCCAAAGTTTTGTTGTCCAGGGGAATTAAGCCCCAAATTTGAAGCAAAAACCACAATAAATTAGTATCAATCAAAAGTACCTAATATATGAAGGTTGATTCTCACTCAACTTCTCCAAAATACATTAATAAACACACTTGGACCACTTATTTTTCACGTCAAGGCTTCAAGGGGATTTTCTTCAACAAAAGTTGTAAAATCCCATACAAAAAAGCTCAATATAAAATGGTTAGTATTTTTGAGACAAATCTTAAACCCACAAAGTCTCCTTTCTTGAGCTTTGGGGGGATTTTCTTCAACAATAAGTCGCAAAATCCCACACAACAAAGGCCCAAACGGAGGGATTAGTATAAAGAACTTCAAAAACTCAAACAAGGCAACAATTGGCTCAAAGACTCAAAACACATCAATAATTAGCAAGCTAGAGCAAAGGGAACTCCACGTCCTTTGATTCAAGCTCAAAAATGCAACATCAATTAGAAATCAAAGAACAAAGCTCGAGAATGCAAACAACAAGAAGATTTTGGCACAATACCAAAAATTCTCAACAACATGGTCGCGAGTGACCAAATACAAAATGCAAGAAAGGAGTGCAAAGGGAGTTACTTAGTGGGAGCCCTTTATACATTTTCAAGGACCCCACCTTCTCCATTTACTCTAAAACTACCTAGGTAAGTAAAAACTATAAAAACTAACAATTACTACGTCAATTTCTACCCTATTGCTAGTCGCTCTATAACTTTAGGAGGAAAGCTCCAAATGAGAAATGGACTACGATGTTGGCTTCAAAAGATCCAAATTAGCCTAGAAGACCCTAACCCCCAACTTCCTGGCCAAAAATTCACAAAAGATAATGTTTTCTAATCCAATGAAAAGGCGAAAAAAATCTAATTTTAGAAATTTGTACTTTTTGGTAATTTTGACTCATCAAGGTTGTCGGAAGGTCCAAGAAAATAAGAAAAAGAGTCTAAGATGACTTGATTTGGACTTTGTATGCTCTTGGTTTGTCAGGCACCTTGTCGAATATTTTAAATTTTCGTTAAAATTTGTTGGCACTACTAGTTTGGGTAGTTGTCAATGTCGGAATGTCACAAAATTTGATTAGAAACTTATTCATGCTAAAACACACTCTCCTAATTATTAGTGGGATTTTTTTATTACCTAGAGAATTTATACGATTTTCCAAACCTCGGTAAAAAAGGTTGACTTCCCATGGAGTCATCTTTTGCAATTTAGAAAATTACAAAACTTTTTGGATAACTTCTAGGAAGTCCCAAAGTCCATGTAAATTTGCAAGACCAAATTGCACCTGGTGAAAAAGAAACAAAATTACCTCTCTCAATTTTAATCCCTCCAGAGGGGAATCATCCCCATACAAGGGAATCTGAATGAACCAACTCCACCATTATTTTCCAAACATGTCTTTAAGCTAAAAAAAACACCTGTCCTTGATGCTCAATTGCTCTTTCTTAAATTTAAGAAAGAGCGATTGAGCAATTTCCACCAAATGTAGAATTAGATAGAAACTTTCAATGAAAATGCCGTGGTAGAGATTCCTAGTATAAAAGAAGATGCTTCTAGATTTTATCCTTCACTTCCATCCTCCTATTGTGGTTGGTTGTGGTAAAATCAAATTATTCCCAATTTTAAGTACTTTGTTATCAAAATGTCGATTGGGCCGATTTCTATTTAACTCTTAATTAGATTCCAATTCATCGGGAATTTGAAAGCATTTTATGCACTTCCATGTGTTTAGAAACTTAACATTGTATTTGTAGGGAATTCCTCCAAACACAATGCTAACTCTCTTTTTCTATCTTTTGTTAATAATTAAGGGTAAATATGAGCAAAAGCGGAAAAAAGAAAGAATTGAGTCCCAAATGACAATCCCAGGGCTTACACATAGCAACAAGGGACCTCTAGATTCTCACCAATCGCAGATATTTGATGCAATCCCAAAACCAATTGCTATTGTAGTCACAAAACCCTTCATTTTCTACTAATGTGCTATATATAAGGGTTGTCTTGTATTGCAGTGGCTTTCAAGCATGTTGATCATTTCCTTCTTCCGTTTAAGAAATTGTGAAAAGATGTGAGCATATTGTGTGCCACTGGTAAAAGAAAAAGACTTGTTTGTAATGTACTACTTGTACCCTTCTCTTTATTTGTAAACCACCCAAATAGATAGCCTTTAGAAAGCTAATTATAAATATTGCAAGTTTGTTCTAGTAATTTGTGCTTAGTGCGTAAGTAAATCAAAGCAAATGAGAGGTGTTTGTGTTGAATCACAATGGCATAGATTGGCTTCTATAATATTGGCAAAATTACAGTTAGTGTAGGGTCCTCTAACTATTGCCTTATTTGATTTTTGTTCTTCTAATTTTACTTTTAGAGCCAACAACACAACCTCTATTTGATTCTGAGGTCTTCCAATTGGCCGTTTTTAGACTTTTTTTACAATGCATGTTCCATCTCTAATTTGCTACTAAGTGTTGGAAAACCTCTCTCCAAACACTCCTCCATCTCTTTTTTATTGACAATACAAAACATATAATTTAAAATATTTTGTTTTGCCATTTGAACTCATCAACACAAAGATTGGTACAAGAAAAAAAGGAATAAATCTCTCATAGAATACAATTAGAAGTGAATTGAAAACAAAATAAGATTAGGGCAAATTTAGGGAAATATTATATTAGCTACCACTTCATATGAATTTAGGAAGAAACATCCATGAATTATTAACAACTATTTGGATGAATGCCAAACTCATCATTTAATATAAATGAAAAAATATCAATAATATTGTTTTTCCACCAAACATTGTTATTCTACTTTAAATAAATATTTGGTGTTGATGTCACAAACTTGCCAATAGGGTATAGTAGTTGGGATGGTAGTAAACAATAGTTGTGAGCTATATATTTAGTTATTAGTAGTTATTAAGGAATCTCATTGATTAATTGAAACCATGTTTTAATCATATAAATTGATTGGTATTGATTATGTGAGTGTTTTTGATAAATTGAAAATAAGTTGCAAATAGAGACTCTTTAATACTTAGCCACCATCAAAGTTTAGTACCAATGCTAAATCTTGCAATTAAAAGACTCAAGTCCTAAGTGGTCTCACATGGGCAATGGTTAGGGTAGTAATTGAAAAATTCAATCTAGTTCTTTGTCAGTGTACATTGAATCAATCTTGAGGATACATATTACTTTTTAATGCGTTGGTTAAAGCAAAAGAAATTTCAATGAAATCGATGGCCCAAATGAACCACTAGGCAATGTGAAGATTTTGTACTTTTGCACATAACATTTAGTTGCCTTTAGAGATGCTACCTTTTCCTCTCTTCAGCTATCATTTATGAATTCCATCCACGGTTTCATGGTAGTTTCCATCACTTAGGGCCTCGAATTACTCATATTGACTCTTCTTCTTGGAAGTCAGTCTCATCAATTATTGATTGTCGTATGCAAGATTCTTAATAAGGCTTATCGGCTAGGTCTAGCCAATCAAGCTAACCATTATCGTGATAGTTCACTTCCTTTAATTTATAGATGTCAAAATACATGAAATTATTGATTACCACTCTTTATTTCCTACCCAATAGCTCTTTTTCTTACAATTTGAGAAAATACAATGCGTGGCCATTTATCTAATGTTGGATGTAGAATATTCCACACCATTCTATATTCCAGATGAAATGTTGTAGAATATTTTACATCATTCTATCCAAGAGAAGGTAGCCCTTCTATTACTATTGAATGTTTACTATAAGAAACCCATATTTTATATGATGTTTTATAATTTTTGCAGATAGATTTTAGGAGACATCAAATAAAGCAACCTATGTTTTTATGTCAATAATAACGTCCAATTTAACATTTAAATGTTATATTGGACATTATTATTGATATAAAAACACAAGTTGTTTTATTCAACGTCACCTAAAATCTATCTTCAAAAATTATAAAATGTCACATAAAATAAAGGTTTCTTACAGTGGTTATGCATGGTTGGCATGGCAATGAAAATAATTGAATTGTATTCTTGATTGTATTTGGGATTTGCAAAAACTTTCTACAAAAGCAAAACTTACAATATGTTGGTACTTATTTTGGACCCTCAAAACAAAAGCTTGTAGTGTTTATAGGAGTATGTTGGTTGGCCTCTTGCTCATTGATTTGTATATGAGTACTATCATTTAGTGATTATTCCATCTCTTATAAAGATAATCAAAGATATATTTGACTCCAACGACTTACATTGAACATGTTGAAGTTGTTAGAATTAGGTCATGATTTGCTATTTGGAGTGGTTGCTTCTTTTGAGGAAACAATTCAAACTATAAGAATTGCTTCTATTCCACTAACTTAGTGAACATCAAAGCCTATAGTTGTCTTGTTGAACACATTTTAGGGTTTAAGTGTCATGTTATCGGTCTGACGTCGTATATTGTATGACAATTTGTTGGTCTAAACATGTCTAATAAGGCCGTTTTCAAGGTTGAATGCCCATAGAAATCTCATTTCAAGTATGCCTCAAAATTTAGAATATAACAAGTGTTAATTCAATTGAGACACTTCAATAAAATGAATAAAACTTTCCACAATTGAATTTTTTTCAAGGCAAATTTTAGGAGTCTTTTGTTTGCAAATTGATACTTTGTGTGTAGATATGGTAGGGATCTTAACAATTCTCTATCAAAATTGTTTGGGCCAATAGTACAAAATCCTCCCTAGATTATAACATAACCTTGATTCAAGGGGGGATACATATATTTGTGGTGTTAAGATTTTGTTAAGATCCAATAAAACTTGTTAAAATATTTTATTTGTAATAATTTTAGAAAGGTTTTAATAAAAAATTGTCAAAAGAATCATGTTAAATTTTTATTTCCTTCTTAGCAAATTCATATTAAAACTTGTTAAATGTAATTCATTTTAACCTCTAAACACCCTAGGGGACTAAAAGTACTTTCACATAGTTTAAATTCATGCCAAAATGTTGTAATTTTGCATACAATGTTTGAATTCAATAAAACTTGTTGGAAAATTTGTGCTCTCTTTTCTAGTTTGTGTGGTAAAAGTTTCAAATCAATCCAAAATGTAATGATTTTTTGTAAGCCAATCAAAGTTTAGAGGTTCAATTTGAGTTTAAGTGAACTGCTTTTGGTGGTTGCAACTTTGGAGTCTTATATCTCCTTCCTCTAATATTTTTTTTCAATAAAATTTGTTGAGTTACGTTTCCCTTGAAGTCTAGTTATTGTGATAAAATTTCCATGTCAATCCAAGATGTTTTGAATGTTTAAGAGCAATTTGAAGTTCAAAATTCCAACATTTTTGGAATACAGTGAACTTTGGTGTCTTGTTTCTTCTTCATATAGTGTCCATTTTCAATAAATAAAAATTTAGAGAAAGTTGTGCATACTAGTTTAGTTTGTGTGGATAAAATTTCATATCAATCCAAGAGGTTATGAGTGACTAAGAAGCATTTCAGTAGAAGGAGGTTGAGCCTCATATGTGTTATTTTTTCAATTTTTTAACATTTCAAAGCCATTTTGTAGACACAATGAGTGAATCGAATAATATTTTCTTTCACCAATGTGTTTGTATGCTGGTTTTGAATCACTTTAAAGTTTGAAGTTTTTTTCATTTGAGTAGGTTTAGAAATTTAGATCTATAGTACTTCAAAAGCAATGATGTTTTTGGCTTTTGAGGATTTAGGGGTTTATAGTTATAGAATCTATAGGGAATAGATGCCCAATAGTTAAATTTTGTCGATTTCCTAATTTTTCCATAGTACTAGGGCATTTGAAGTGTTAATACTTAGTTCTTACCAATTAGTAGTAGTTTTTGTTATTGAACATTATTTGTTCATGGAATGAAGTGAATGAATGGGGTGCCAACCTATTGAGACAATTACTACCTATAAGGTGAGGGTGGTGAAGAGCGATTGTGATTTCCTATGGTTCTCAATCTAGAAGAGAGTCTAGAGTTCCTATATGGTGGAGGCTAGCAATGTATGGAGCGCTCTATAGTTTTGTTTTGTAGAATTTAGTAGATCGTGAGGAGTTAAGTTTCTATTGTACTGGTGTTTGGTTTTGATTGTGTTGAATCGAATGATATAACACTAGTAGAAAACGCAGAAATTTCTGTTGTTTCGGTGACGTTGTTTTGGTCACCGAACAACAGATTTCTGTTGAAATTTATAGAAATCTATAAATTTCAACAGAAATCTGTTGTTCGGTGACCAAAACAACGTCACTGAAACAACAGAAATTTCTGCGTTTTCTACTAGTGTAATGCCAATATTGGAGTGAGGCTGGAAAAGAAATGAAGAACAATTGTAAAATTGTGATGAAATATAATGTGGAGATTTGATTGGAAATTGGTAGTTTGAATGTGTTGTATTCAACTGAATGTAGTTTGCCATGGTGATGAATTTTGTGAAGTTGAAACCTATTGTGTGGCAATGGACAAATGTGTTATGAAATTGTGATTTTCTATTGTGTTATAACTATTGTTGTAAGCATGCTGGAATGGTAAGGAATCAATCGTGTATGGGCTGATGGTATGTGTCATTGTTATGGATGTAGTACTGTTGAGTGATTCATGTCTTGAATTGGAAGTTAATCTATAGAGTCAAAGAAAAATGATATTTATGGAGAGTGATCTTTATAACCTATCTTTTGGGTGGATAGTGAGGTAGAGGTTCACCCTACCTCTCCACCCAAATTAAATATATTTTTTCTAACTTTCCAATCCAACCCCAATTCAAATTAAATATTTTTTTAATTCCCCCAACCCGAACCCAACCCAATCCCAAACCCAATCCAACTCCAACCTCATCCAAAGTCCAAACCCTAAACATCCCCCATCCCTAATTTGTAATTTGAGATTGACATAGGGTTGTACAATTGATATGAGATTTTAATGTGTTACATGTATATATCTTATGTATTCATACTCATACTCTTATCTCTACATATACCATATATATTTTCTATATTTGTATCTATATTATGTACATGTATTTGTCTTCTATGCATGTGTCTATATCCATCTTTTGTATAAGTATTTGTATTTATATTCTAAATCTATATCCATATTTGTTTTTGTATACATTTTTGTATCCCAGATCAATGGCTTGGAGATTGGTTTTATTTTTTCCTATGAGAAGATTTAGAGCCTGAAATTTTTTAAAATAAAAATGAGAGGAGGGGAAAGAGGAGGGGGGGTGCATCTTTTCACTAGATAGTGATCCTGTGGATTGAGATTAGTAGAATTGATAAAATGAGTGATATAAAAATGGATAAAGAGTTGTCTAAATTGAAAATGAGGAAGTGTAAATACTATCATCAATTGAACTATTTGAATTTAGAATGTAAAATTAAGAAGGAAATTGCCATGGTAGAGAGTAAGAACAAGGGTTCAATTGAAGAAAAGTTGGAGAAAATTTGTATTGAGGAGAATCAATAGTTAGTATAAAGTATATTCTACAAATAAAGAATAGATATTATGAAAGAATCAATGGAGAGATGATGGACTGTTGAACAATCAAACCAATAGAAGAATCTACTTGCATATCTGGAGAAGTTGGTCAGGTTGACGAGAGAGCTAGGAGACAAAGCTTAATTAATCCATAGTTCTACAAACAATTTGATAAGTTACCAACCATGGTTTAAACTATAATAAAGACAATTTTATTTATTGTATTTATCTAAGTGAGGAATTTTCCATTTTCCTCAATTGTACATACACTTAGGGATTGATTAAATTCAACACCTGATAAGACTTATCCATAAGCATCCATTGTGAACGAACTTATCTATAGGAATTTATCAATGGTTCATCTATTGTAAATTCTAGTCTACAAGGTTAACAAGATTTATTAGATTTTAATAAAATTTAACTCAAAAAACTTAAAGAAAATCCCTATAGAAACATAGTTATGTTGTAATTCAAAGATAGTTTGTACTAGTGGGCACAACTAATTTGGATTCTCACATCATGAATGATAATAAATATTGCTTAATAATGCATGCAATAGAGGGCTAATTTTTTTTTGTACAAAATGACCTCTAGGACTTCATCTTGGCAAAGGTTGGCTTCCTTAATTACAACAAAAATGAAATTCAAGAAGTTCACAGATTCTTTGAGATGCTTTAGATTAGAATTTAGTAATTTTTTTGGTGATATACATAACATTCAATAGCTATTAGCTTGGCTACCCTTCCCCCAATAGAATGATGTGGAATATCCCACAATTCACACTCATCAATAGCTACAAGGGCAAGTGGCATTCGATTGGAGAGTAGTTTGTGTTTGGAACACAACTTTCTCTTCCTTTCCTAATATCTTTTTCTACGTAATTGTAGTCACGTGAATTTTTCAATTGTCTATTTGCTCTTTTTAGTGTAAATAGGGGTAGCTAATGGATTGTATTTCCACTTGACCATGATAAATTAGTTGATAATTGATACAAAAGGACAAGTTGCAAATTAGATACCAAGTAGTCTAATTGGCTAGGATATGCAGTAGGACAAGTAGACAAGTTGAACTTCTAGTAGAAGTTAAGTGGCTCTTCAATTCCAATGCTAGCTATTAGACCACTTGTCTTCTATTTTTCTTTCTCACTCTCACATATTGTATAATCAATAGAGTCATAATTTGCTTAAGTCAAGTCATTGTAATTCACAAAATTTCTATGAATATACAAATATATTTTAAAATTATCAAATTATCTTGTGCACAGTTGGTGTCACATGTCTTGATAAGTTGTCCCAATGGATTTGTTGTCTCACAAGTGGTGCAATCAATTCATAGTATTGGCTTGCAAGTGGCGAGTCAACTTTTTTGTTAATTTGGTACATAGTAGTGTGCCATAGTTTAGAAATTGCTTGTCCATTTGTTTCCATAGGTGGCAAGTACTCTAGTTGCATTAAGTTTGTAAGTAATTATTTGTCAATTCATTATATGGTTGGTGTAATGGTGAAATTAAATTGTCTAGATGTCAAATTAATACCATTCAAATTTGCGTAGTCTTAATTATGTATAGCTTTAGCCACAACTTGAAACCTTTTGAGTCTTCCACGAGAGAAGAGTTCCTGGGAGTTGAAGAATTGAATCATGTAAAAACTATACTACAGTAATAATGTCTTCTTTCTAGTATTCTATGTAGTCTATATGTCTTCAACTCTAATTTGTATGTAGTGGTTTGATTGTTGAATTTCTTCTTTCTTTGTCTTTACTTCTTTTTTTGGTGCAATTTTGTCTTTTATGTAATTGGTTGGAGATGCAAGCCTTTTAGGAATCTTGAGTCTTTTATTTTTCTTGGAAACTTGGTCTTTTTTCTTGTCTTCTTATGTCTTTATTCTCTTTGTATTGTTCCCCAAATGGAATTTTTTCTCCCCTTTTATAGTTTTCTTGGTCATGGGAGAACTAATCCTATTGACCTAACCGTTTTCCCTACGGCTATAGGCCTATGCATATTCCAATTGAAATTTTCCTAACCGTTACAACTACTTTTTTCTTACCCGATTCCTTTCTAAAAACTAGCTTAGTGATTGCTACTCCCTCTGCTCTACAAAAAAACTCTTAATTTCTTTTTGGTGAGGAATTAACTATACTTTTGGTCTTTTCCACAGTCATGCATGCATTCAAGAATCTCTGTACCATCCCTAAGACCTGTGCAAAATTTGTGACGAAGTCACCATCATTTCACTAGCCAAAATCCAAGTTGTTTTTATCATATTTCATGATTGAGACAATCAAGAATGATGGAAACAACAAGTATAAGATGCCTCATATGGGCAAGGTCCAACTTGCAAGGAGAGGAATGCTCCCTGTTCATCTAACTTGTCCTACAGAAGTCGTTCAACACAGCCAACTCTTATTATATGGTTAAGATTAGTACAAGGGAGTTTTTTTGTGGAACAAGAGCTATCCTTGATTTAGAGGGTTTTTGTGGAACAGAGGGAGTATTTACTAATCTAACTCCAATGCCTTAGTGGTCTTCCGCCATTTATACCCGTATAAAAATGGTACTTTGTAAATTTAATATTTTGTCCATATAATCTTATTTTCTTTTATTTCTTGCATAATCTTGTGTATTGAAGTATATTCCTTTTTTTACCATTATACCCCAATATTTATAAATCTCTTGTTTTTATTAAATTCCAAAAGTACTCAAAAAAATCAGTGTACATCGATATTTTTGGTTATTTCCAAAATTAATAATTTCCTTATTACAATACTTTTTTAGGTTTTGATATTCCTATGTAATAGATTATGATATATTGTAACTCTAAATCTATTTATTGGATTAACATTGAAGTATTGACAATTATTTATTGAGGATTAAAATAGGCCAATTTATTCTCTAAGGGAATAATATTAGGTTAACAGTGTTGTACCCAATAGTGGCTTCAATACTATAATGTTGAATATATAATTAAAGTACCAAAATAAAATTCAATTCTTTAAAACAAAAGAATTTAAAATTTAACATTCAGTTCATTATGATAAAGTATTTTGCAACTACCTCATATTATTTCAAAAGCCATTTATTTTTGTATTTAGAAGTGAGAAGAAAAGCTCTTTATAAACAAATGAGGTGGTAGGAAGTAAAACAACCCATGTGAGATGTATAAATTAGAATTAGTAAGAGTTCAACTACTTGTGAAGAAGTTAAACACTACAAGAGAAAGGGATGTTTTAAGTATAGTCCTAATAGTAATGATCATTTTAGGAGATTTTTAGTAAACTTTTACTAGAAATACATGTGTTTTAGTAAAATTTTATTAAAAATCTTCTATAAAGGTCATTATTGTTAGGACTATATTCCTAAGACTATATTTAGAACATCCCTTTTCTTGTTGTGAAAATAAAGCAGGAATTGTACTTGAAGAGGAATTTCAAGCTTCATTTAAGCACAGTAGAATAATTTTTTTGAAAAACTTTGAACTAAAGAAAAATGAAAAATTTCTAAAGAGAGGGGTTTAAAGTCAAATATTTTCTAGAGAGAGGTTTTAATTTCCCATTTCATTTTGCAAAATAGTAGAAATCCCAATTATTAGTCTACAAGTGAAAAAAACTCAAGATGGACCAATGGAGGGCATCTACAACCAAAGTATGATGTTTTGAGGAAGCAATTGTGCTAGGAATCCAACAACAAAATCGGTTTATCAAGATTCCCTTTCATATACATTTTTTTTTGTTCACAAGAAGTTAAAGGAAATAACGAGATTTGATTCTCCTTTCTTGCATTTACAAAGTAAGATTATGAGTTTGCACATCTTTTGTGAAATTACATGAGAGGTCCTACAATAAGTTATAAAATTTTGTGATAATCAGAAGATCTGCTTTCAAATGGTCAACTACCAAAATTTACAATGAAAAATTCATAGATTTTATCTGGGATGAAGTAAAATCTCACTAAAAATTAGAATAGATTATTTTATATTAATAACATGCTCCAATAAGATTCATGACATTCTAACATCCAAAAGTATCAAAACCAACAAAAATTTTCAAAACCAATTAATTTGAAAGAAGTTCATAGAGTTGACCATTGTTTTGGGGGCATACAAAATTGGAATGAGGTCAAAGCAAAACAAATTCTTATTCACATATATTTAATAAAGATCCAAGGCTTGCTACTTTTAAAAAAAAATATAAACTCTATAAGTTGAATTTTTATCCTTTTTTGGTTTTAAGTTGGTGCTAGGTTTTAATGAGATTTTGAAGATAGGAAATTTTTTGGGAGTTATACTAGTGAAAAAATGGACTTGTAAATCCAATGGTGCAATCCATTTATAATTTGGAGTCTTTCTCCAAAAGTTAGAGTTTTAAACCATTTTAGAAAGTAAAAGATATAAAATTAGGATGAAAATCCTAAGTAATAAGTTTACTAGTAGGAAAATGAGAGGGGTAAGTGCCCTTGGAAGAGTATATAGGGGCAATCATTTTCTTCTCAAAACATCCCTTGTAGCCATTTTTTGACACATTGCCACATTTTAGGCTCATTTAGTTGGATTTTCGGCCATTTAGAACCAAGTTGTCAAATATGTATGTTTTTGTAGGACATTAGGGTGCCTTCAAATCTTAATTTTTCATCTTTGACTTGTGGAGTTGTTTCTACTAACTTTGTTATATTTTGTTGGGATTTTTTGGATTTTTTATTTTGTTGTACTAATCCTAAAGCAATCCCCACCGTACCTTGACAATGTTGCTTTGGAAGGCCTTTAGTGTGGAGTTTTGAGTATTGTTACACTAACAAGTGTTTGTACCAACTTGTGTGTATCTTAGGTTCTTGTACTATCAAGTGTCACTACTAGAAAATTTCATTTTTCTGTTGTTTTGGTCACGTTGATCCGGTCAAAATCTGACAAAAATCTGTTGAAACCAACAAATTTTTGTCAGATTTTGACCAAATCAACGCGACCAAAACAACAGAAATACGAAATTTTCTAGTAGTGTGTTTATACTATCTAAAGTTGAACTAACTTGTCTTTGTGCATTTTAACCAATGTTGTGAACTACACTTGACCAAAATATTGTAGTGGTTCCTTGGTTTTGTCCAACACAACGGAGCTTTGAGTCTACGTGTTTTAAAATTTGCTAGAATTTAGAAGTTATCCATAACCAAGGTGGAGCTTTGACTCTAGGTGTTTCAAAATTTGTTTGAATATAGAAGTTAGCCAAAACCATAGCAAAGCTTTGAACTTATAAGTCATAGAGAAAATTCCCCCCAAATGGCCATAAGTTCTTTAATACTTGATCCTTCATTGTATTTTACCAAGTTTAGTTTCCAAAAGATAGTTTGGAAAAGTCCAAGTTTAGTCTCCAAAAGTTTCGTGAGTAAAAATTGCAAGTTAGCTATTTTGTGGGGTCCCCAAAAATTAGAATTTTAGCTCCAAATGTTTATTTTGTTTATTGACAAAAAATTAGTACAAGAAGAAGTATTCTTGGTGTTCAATTTTTCCAAAAATTAGATACAAAATATAAGTGAAAATTTAGACCAATACATGAATCTATACCAGCATAAAAAGGGCCCCCAAAATGGAACTAGATTGAAGCCAATTCAGCATCATGGAAGGGCCAATTTTACATTCCGGGGGGGAGGGGTTGTCCCACAAATCTTGTGCCGCTACATCTCCCTCTGCCACATCAGCAACCAGCCATCATCGAGAAAAGGGTCTCAATCAATAGGAGGGGGCCATGTGGTAGCTAATAGTAGAAAGGGGTCTAGTGAATGGGTGGACGCCACATGGCGGGACCAGCCATGGAGAGACTTGAATGCTGGGCTAAGTCGAGTGCTAGTCTAGATTCATGTAAAATAGGCAGTCCCTAAACCACCTAGTCCCTAATCCTGCTCCCTACACATGTTCTTTTCATCATCCTTTGTCGACTTGAACTATGCCTCTAACATAACAAACGCCAATGAGATCAAGTAGCCACTAATTTCAAGATGAACTAGACGGATTTGGGGATTGACCATAGTAGTTTTCCTAATACAATTGGTTGACATTTCTACCATAGTAGGTCAATAGTGAAAATGATTTGCATGGTTGAATTTCTGAAGTGCATGTGGCGGCTCAATAAATGCAAGTGGCAATTTTGGAAGTAGAGGTGGCGGTTTAGGGCTAGTAAACAATTGGAACTTAGTTGTGAGCAATTGATTTGGGGATGGAGTTTGGTAAAAAAGGTATCTTGCACGGCTAGAATTTTGCTCATTCATAGATGGTGTATGAGTGCAAAACTAATGATGTAATGGACAGTCAATGGCACTCTCTAAGTGAGCACCCATCTCGATCATCAATACTACCTACAATTGTCAAAATTTCACCTTCACTTGGGAGACAGGTTTGTCCTCATGTTCTTATCTTGTTGGCTTCATTTATCTTTTGTCATGATTATGCAGGTTTGTAATTTTTGCATATTCGGTCAATTGCATTAGTCCCCTTTTTTGAAGTTTAGAGAAGCTCATTAATTGTTAGTTGCTCAAGATTTCTCAAGTGTCAAAGAGGCCAAATTTTTTAATTGAACCGTTGCTCAAAGTCTAATCAAATCTGTTGCAAAGAGTGTAGTCAAACCTATTCCAAAGAGTATAATCGAACCATTACTCAGAGTCTAATCAAACCTGTTGCAAAAAGTGTAGTCGAACCTATTCCAAAGAGTGTAATCAAACCGTTGCTCAAAGTATAATCAAATCTGTTGCAAAGAATGTAATCGAACTTGTTGCAAAGAGTGTAGATTGAACCTATTGTGAAGAGTATAATCGAATCTGTCGCTCAAATTGGAATTGAACCTACTACTTAGAGTGTAGATTAAACCTATAGCTCAGACAGTAATCAAACTTGTTGCTTATGTTGTAATCAAACCGTGACCACCGGAGTGTAGATCAAATCTAGTCTACCACTGACAGTGAGCTCTAGACCCAATAATTAAACTGAGTAAATTGTTGAAACTTCAGTAAAGTGTCGGAACCTAAAGGGAACAAACTAATGAACTATCTCCCAAATAGTTAAATTACAAGAGTTAAAGTAACTAGCCTACAATATATATGACATTCAAATTTGCTCTAACCTATCAAATAGTATATAAAATAGAACAAACAATGTTGTTAGTAAAATCTTTCTCTTTTTGTTTGGATCAAACCAAAATCAAATGTCCATACCATTCCAAGCAAAGTCCATTGAGTCTATGTAATGTTGCAATCCCTACAGTTTGCTTGAGATATTGCTGCATGTACCACCACATGTACTCCTTGTTTTTCTAAAACTTAGGCATATCTTTGAGCAACCATTATGATGAGAGTCCAATTAGTACAATATAGCAACACAAAATTGGCTAATGAGCAGAAATTGTTTTGTTAATTGAAGTAGTACTGTATTCTCATGGACTTACTATGGACTTATTATAGATGGATTCCGAATGATGACTTAAATAACTTGCAAATGGCTCTGAAGCAAGCAAACGGAATGAAGAGCATCTTTATGCTAAAGCAAGCAAGATGTGGAGTTCGTGGTGGAAATAGGGGGCAGGATGCTTTGTTTGATATGCACTGTAAATTTTGTTGAAAATAGGGTGTGACACAATGCAATTTGATCACCTAGGCCAACTTTGAGTAGAGAGAGTAGTTTGGGTGAGAAATGTAGCTTTGGGCTCGTCACTATCACTTCTCAAAAATTATGTGCTAATTTGTGTGAGTTTGAGAGTTGGTTAGACTAGTACATGAGAAAAATGCTTATAGCAATTGCAAGGGTCTTTGAAAATAATCTCAAAACTAAATGTAACATACGACAATAAGTCCTTCCTAATTGTTTACATGTTCGATGAATCAGATCAACTAGTATTTACATCATAGGGAGCCCTTTTGTATTTTGTTCTCTATTATTGCAATCAGAGTTGATGGTGGCACCAAGCATTGGAGGAATGGTGACCAAGTCATGCACACGAAATGCACAACTTCAAAGAACCACATCGACTCCACCACTACATCAACATATTCATATGACAACATCAACTATTCAGACACTAGCCTCTCCAATATTAGACTAGACCTTCGATTCCACTCATTACAACATGCGAAACTATGGAGAGCATTGACAATCAAATATTGTTGGGGGAACTCACGATAATGTGGCCACTCATGGCTCTCAATCACCTACATTAGAGCTCTTGAATGTTGACCGAGCCTCTCCAGTGCCTAACCTTCAATACTGGTAGCTTGCATCCAATGACTGCAGCAAAAATATTAGACAACAATCACAACATTCTCCAGTACGCTAGAGACAACAGCAAGGTAGTTGGTCATTAGGGATGTTGAAGTTGGCATTCCAAGCTGTGGAGCAAGGAGGGCATTTTTGAACAGTTGCCAAGCATTATGGCATATTTGCTTCTTCACTTTGAGACCACTTTTATAAATGCACTCTCACTAGAAAATGAGGAAGGCAAGGGATTCTCACAATTCAAGAAGAAAAAAATTTGGAGCGTTACCTGCTACAAATGCAAGACTTAGGCTATCCTCTAACAATTGCACAACTTTGCTTAAAAGTTACAAAGATAGTCCAAATCTGGATCAATCCATTCAAAGATGGTATTCCTAGTGCTAGTTGGTTGCATTGGTAGAGATGGCGATATCCTACTCTAGTTCTCAGGTCTACACAAGGCTTAGAGACCAACAAAGTACGAGGATTATGTGAAGAAAATGTCCTCTCATTATATCACAATCTTCACATTCTATATTCACAACATGGTTATGATAAGAATCACATATGGAATTGTAATGAGATAGGAGTGCAAGTGGGGAAGAATGGTGGAGGTACCTTAATTTTTGCAAAGCACAACTCTCGCTCTATCCACAACATCATTCCAGACCAGCAAGAGTGGTTAAGTGTCCTTCTTTGTGTCAATGCTATGGGTGAGTACATTCAAAATTTCTACATCTTTCGAGGGAAGCAAATGCACAGGATTTATATAGAAAAGTGCAAAGCAAATTCGACCATGGCCATGCAGACTAAAGCTTGGATGACCGGTCATCTATTCCTATCATGAATTTCACATTTTGTTAAATCACTTGAAGATCATGGAGGCATTTCACCTACCAATAGACACTTATTGATACTTGATGGACATGGCTCGCACGTAACCCTAGAGTTTGTGCACAAGGCATCTTCTATAGGTTTAGATGTCCTCACTCTACCATCACATACTAGTCACAGACTCCAACCCTTAGATGTCAGTGTTTTTAGGCCTTCAAATGTGCATTTCGAGGTTATAGGGATGCATGGACACTTTGAAATCAAGGAAGAAGTGCCTAAAAGGAAGATCTTACACAATGGGTAGATTTTGCATAGAAGAGAGTTTTTACAAAATCAAATATCCAAAAAGGATTTTCCACCACTAGTATTTGACTCTACAATCCTCGAGCATTAGATCAAAAAATGGTACCTAGTGGATAGTTCTATCAAGCTACTAAACTTATAGCACATAAAGAGAACTACTTTGCAGTGGACCTCTCAATCATTCCAAACCATGACAATCAAATTCAAAGTGATGAAGAAGATGTTGGTGAACAAGACGTTGAAGCTACTCTTGAAGCCCAAAGGTCACCTTCAACTGTTGAGAGTAATATCAAAGGTGAAGACTACAATTTGCTATAAGACGATGAAAGGTTGCAAGAGCTCCTCGGAGAGAGGATTGTAAGTCCCAATAGCACAAACAACATTACTTTGTCAAAAATTCACCTATCCCAAGTGAAGGCTCCTCCTTTGATTCTAAGGTAGAAGTTGCAAATAACACATCATTGACAAGAGCTTGTAACCATCCTTCACCATAGCGACAATTTTTTTTCAGTTGCTAGAAGTACAAGGCCTTATACAAAGAAGACAGAGAGGAGAACCAATTGTTGACTATTCAAAGTCAATAATAATGACCAGTGAAGAATATTTACAAGCTATGGAAGAAAAAACAAGATTGAAGGAAGAAACAAAAAGGCAAAGGAAGTGAAGAGAAGAGAAGTCGAGCTTGCTAAACAGCAACGTGTCGAGGACAAGAAGCGGCAAGGAGCAAGCGCCAAGCATAGGTAGCTGCTCGAAAGGCATTCAAGGTACAATGGTTGGCAATGGTAGTGGCAAGAGCAGGTGACAACCTCCATCGTTGAATTAAGTTGAGTGCGTCTCCCTTATTATACCAATATGTTGGTAAATTTCTAACTTATTGTCTTCCAATTTGTCGCCAGAATCAACAGATTGTGATTGCACGCCTATGAGCAAAGTGTAAAGGTTGTGAAATCGATCTTGAAATGCACACCATCCCTCCTCCGTGGGTTCATCGAGGTGATCCTCGATGGATCATTGAAGTTCCAAAAGAGGTCGATGACTAGTTGATGGAATCAGATGCGTCACTACTTATTTCGAACGTTCATTCCAACGACCACTTATGCTAAAAAAATGTTAGACAACCTTAAGGATATTGACAAGAGTAAGGACCCCAACCTGTTAAGAAAGGAGTAGTTCAAGATGGTATCAAGGAGAACATGGGCAGGGATGCAAGCTTGTTGTGTAGGCCAATCCAACTACTTGCAAATTTCAAATCAACAATAGCCATTTCAGGGATTTCAATTGACGGATTACTGTTCTCTAAGCTCTTAATTGGGTATTTATAGGCATAGTTAATAGTACCACTTGCATATTGAAAGATGACACAAGCAACAATATCATGATTCGATAGAGGTCGATTTTGGTCATTATTGATCAGCTATAGTTATAGTAGCACTCAATCAATAGAAAAAATGCAAGTGGCCATACGTTGGTCTACAAGTGATTATAAGGAGCTAGGATTTCCCACTTTGAATTGAAATAAAGTCTTTTGTATTGTATTATTTCAAGATTTTTTTATATCTACAAGTTGTTTTTGCAAATGCTAATCGAATGCATGTGTTGTTAAGATTCCTCAAGTCCTTCCAGTACCATAAACTCTTAAATTAGGTAGTTTAGGGTCTATCTACCTTAAAGGCCGTATTTGTTATATTGAAACTTTTTGCAGATTTTGAAACAGAATACTACATATTATGAACTCATTTACAAAAATAATAATTGAAATCAAGAATAAAGAATGCTCAAATAATAATTCTTAAATGAAACTTTAAAAGTTAGTATTGTTATCTATTTATAAAAAAATATTAATACAAAAATAAAGCAGTTTATATTCAAGTTGAAGATAAAAATGAGACTACAAAAATCTCAATATAAGGAATATAGCCTTTTTACTAGTCTGAATTTTTTTCGATACTAGAATAAAAACAAAAACAAGAAAACACCAAACCTAGACACAAAGAAACCAAAAATATACACAGAAGTAGTATAGGATTATCTTAGAATAGCATAGAACTAGCATAGGAATAGATAGAGGAGGTAAGTCAAACTCCACAGCCAAAACAAAAATACCAAACAAGGAAGTAGAAAACAACTTGTGATTGAAGTTAGATGGAAGAAGAATGAAAGCAATTTAGAATTTGGAAGGAAAATAGGAGTAGGCAAAAATCTCTAAAACTTCCATTTGACCATTCAAAACAGGATTATAAAATAATTGAGGTGAATAGGAAACAAGTATCCAACCATATTCAATTATTTTCTTCAAGTTAAAGAATTTTTTTAATTCCATTACAAGGTCAACTCTTAGAGTTGAATTATTGAGTTGGATTAGTGTAAAAGAGGAAAAGTGGGGTGAAGGAATAGTGTAGAATTGCCAAAAAAACCTTTGTATTAGATCATTTATATAAAAATAAGTAGTAAGCACAATTTTCAAACCAAGATAAGATGACACAACTAAAGAAGAGTTTGAGGGTATATTTGACCACCTAATCAATGAAGCAAGGTTTGAAGTATGTCACTTAGCTCTCTATTTTTTTTTAATTTGTCTTAATTAGTAAGTTTTAACTATAGCCAAAAGCTAAGTTCAGGTCAGACCATTAGGACCAAGTTTTAAGTCAATCATAGTATTAGAACCTTGTACAATAGGTCCAAAGGTGTTCAAAAACATAAAATATGTAGAAAATAGATTTAAAATATGAAAGATATTAGCAAATGAAGTTTAGGAGTTAGAATGGATGAAACTCAGAAAGATTCATCTAAAAAGAACAAGGGTGAAAACTTAGAAAGTAAAAATAAATTAGACTTTAAAAGTGAATTTTTGAATTAGTTTTGAATTGTAGATTAAAAGTAAATAGTGGATGAAGTTTGAAGTATTGATTAGCAGTCAAACTTCATCCATCAATAACTTTCACTAGGATAGTTCAACTTGAAGTACTTTAGAATTTTGAATAGTTAAAATTGAAATCTTTCATAAACAAGTATAAAACATTTAATAATAGTAACTAACTTGAAGTTATTGAGCACCTTTAGTAACAAGGAAGTAGCAAATTAATCCAACTTGAACTTTATTAAGGAAGAATGTAGGTTTAGATTTGGATAGAAAGAACTTAAGGAAGTCTAAAACTAGTTCAAACGTAGAAAAATACTCTAAACCTCGAAAGATAATAAAAGATTCAATTTAAATGAAAAAATGGATGAAGTTAGTTGAAAATTATTTAGCCGGGTCCAAACTTGAAACTTAGTGAGAAATTGTTCACCTAAGGTTAAATACAAAATTTCAATGTCAATTGAAATTAGGAGTGTATTAAAAAAAATGGATGAAGTTTAATTGGTCATTCCTAAGGCTAAACTTCATCCAACCATAACTCTTTATAGAAATGTCTAAATTCCATGAGTATTATGTTTTTAAAAATGGCACCATCTAATCTTGGACTTAAGATGGTTGAATACATATTGTAAACATTTTACCCAAAAACCACTACGGCCTTAGTTAGTTCAACTATTTGGATTACTTCTAGCATTTAGGGTAGTTTTTGTTGGTTCTTTGGAAAGTTTAGGTCATTAGAAAAGATCAATTGCTTGGAAGGTACAATTGACTGCACACAAACACCCACTTAGAATAAAAAACCATGCAAAAACTAGAACTTTATTGTGTTTGCTTAATTATCAAGGGTGGATAAATAAATGCTCATAATGATTTAGTAATGATTGCTTTTTTTTTTTTTCATGAACAACTCAATGGGCAAAGTAAGATTGAATTCAATTTTAAATACATCTTATTTGATTAAGAGAAATTTATTTATTTTTCAAAAAATTAGTTTGATTCATTAGATTCCTTTAGGTTTGAACAAAAATGGAGATCATAGTGACAAACATTATGGTGTAATTGATATACTTTTTGAACTCACATCAAGAAAAATTTGGTAGAAAAAAGTTCAAAAGTGGTGCAATTTAAGCTTTCTAGATGTTACCTTCAAAGTGTCTCAAAAATTTGTAATTTTTATCAATTGGAAAAAAATGGAATAAAAAATAGGTTATTAGAGAGATATTCTCTTAATTAAGCTTTAAAACATTTTAAATGAAGAACTATGGAAAATTAAGGTTTGACTTTTAGAAAGCTTGTTGGCCTTGCAAGGTCCTTTAAGAGTAATCAATAGTTGATACCATTATCTATAACAATTTGGTATGCATATTATATAGTGCCAACTCATATAACTTTTTTGGTGGGTTTCTAATTTCTATTCATATTAATACCATTTTTGTTGTTGAAGTAATTACCAAAACCTCACTTTCGTCCATTTATTTTACAATTATTTTTTTGTGAGAAAATATTAAAATTAAAATTAATTTTTTTATAGAGTTTAATTATTAGGTTTATATTTAAATGACTTTAGAATTATAGCATGATTACAAGACACACTTATTGATTTTGTCACATTTGATAGTACTATAAAAGTATGATAAAAAATTCTTAATCACTAAAAATTAAATATTCTCCAAAGTTTAGATTAAAAAAACACTCCAACTAATTGTATATCACAAAATTAAATTCTATAATCCCTACATATATACAAAAGAAGAACACTTTGATTGATAAAAAATTATCATTTTTTAATAATTTTTTTAATAGTTTATGCAATTCTAAAAAATGACTTCTATAAGTCCTATGGACTTGGATTTAGGATCTTGAACAAATGGTCTTATCATTTATGTTAGTCCCTCTTGTAAGCAACAAAGTTGTTCTTCTTTGGAACTCCAAATTTAATCATCAAGTTTACACAAAGTTCAAATAATGAATTTTTGCATTTTTCAAAATAATTTTTTTGGAATTAGCCATGTCCTTGCTATATGGTAGGTTCCCCCAAATCACACCATGCCTTAAAGTGTCACTTTATGAGATGATCAAGTTGTGTACATCTCCACAATCAATATGTATCCATTCTTGGATCTAGAACATCTATCAATTTTATTGACCCTTTATAACTTTGTATATTGTGTCCAAATGATACATTCTTTATTGCATAGAACTGAAGCTCCTAAAGGAGATCAATCATTTCTAACTAGCCCCCATCCTCGCATCATAGAATGGTCCATTACTAATCAATTTGACATGAATCATTGATCAATTCTAACACATAATGGTCGGGAATAGAACCCTACTTACTTATTAGGTTACAGCTAGTAGTGAGTAGGATTGGAAATTGGTATGAAGTAGTACAATCTAAGGTGTAGATTGAAAGTATACTTATTTTTCACAATTATCAATTGTGGGAATCAAACACTCTTGATTTTGCAACCACGCGTTGGTTACAAATAGAATAACCTATATGACAATTTCAAGACAAACAAAATCTTCACTTTTTAAATTCTTGGTAATTTTTTTTCGAGAATGAAGGTTTAGAAAAATGGAGAATACATCTCAACTATATTTCTCTACAAGGAGAAACTTTTTTTTCAACTTTCCATGTGTTGCAGATAAATTGCTTAAGTGGTTGGGAATAGGTGATAATCTTGATATCACATGTCAATGAGAAACTATCTAAAATTTCACTAGCATTAGGAAAAATCTGAACCTTGCAAAAGGTTGTTTGACTTTTAGCCATAGTACAAATACGAGAAAAATTAGAAATTAAAAAAAATAAATACAAAAAAATTGAAAAAAATTGAAAAAAATTGAAATTGCCAATTTAACGTGATAGATTACCAATTATTTATTTATAATATTTTTTTCCTATAATTGCACTACTACCACGCAAATTCATGGCCTTCTGCAGAATTCATTTTTTTTGTAATGCCTATTGCTTGTCCCCCAAAGTCATTTTAGAGGTGCATGTAAAAAGAAAAAGACCCCCTATTTTGTGCTTGATTAATTTGACAACTACTCCTCTCCTCAAAAATTTGGGGCCATTGGTTGCAAATATGAATTCAAAATTTGCAAAATTTTATCATGTGTGGCAGAGAAAAAGTTTCAGCGTTTTATCTCGGGGACGAGCGAGGGGGTCAATTTACCCCGGCCCGAGATAGGACCGCAGCACAACGATGACGACTGGGCCAAAGTTCAGAGACCGCAGCCCCCAGTCCCTCTACCCAAATCCCAAACTGATCCGCACCGCTCAATCGATACCCCATCTGACGGTCGTGAACTACCAAGCCTGGTCATAATCAAACCTTAGCCTACAGCCATAGCCTACAACTAGCACCATAATATATGCTTACCCATCCCCGCCGTCTCACTCTCGCCACGTCATTCGCCGCGCGCAATCTCACGGCCCTCAGCCTCCTCTTGGCATTGGAACCTTCGCATTACCTGCGCCTAGTTGCCTCTTCCTTTTCACGCGACGAGCTTGGACCCCGCCAGCTTCGGCACAACTTTCAGCGCTGTCTTGCGTGAATTGCGATTGATTTCTTTTCAGCGAGGACCGGACGAATTGCGCTCCCGTGTTGCTGCGCCGGAAGTGCTCCTTTCAGCGAGCGTTTTGACTTCCTTTTCTGTTCAGGAACGACTGCGAACGGAGCACAAAGGTCAGTAGATTCGACTGCTGAGGAAGGCGTTCTTTGCTATTTGTTCGAGTGCGTAATTTTCTTCCTGGAAGTTTTGATGGTGCGGTTCTTGCGATGTCTATCGGGGACGTTGTCTGTGAATTTCCCTGAATTCTCAAATTTTTTGTGAAGATTGTGAAGGATTTCACGAGAGGATTTCAGTGAGATAGTAACTTCTAATTGTGGTGAGGAAAGGGGACTTCGACCGTGTTCTTGAATCAATTCGTCGTTAGGTTTGAGTTTGTGAATTTGTGAAGATCGTTAGGGAGGTCAGGAGTGGAAAATGGGCTCTATCGAGTTTGTAACTAGTAAATGTGGCAAGGAAAGGCTCACGTTGACGCGTTGTTGAACTAATGCGTTGTTAGGTCTGAGTCCCGGGCGGTATTTGTACTACTGTGGAGGTGGTTTCTGGGGTTAGGGATTGTGTTTGAAGTATGCAATCCTCAGGACGCGTGTTACTATTAAGGACTATAATGGCCATTTTGATGATTCTGGTGTGTAAGACTGAAGTTCTTTCATGCAAGTGCCAGGATTTTAATGATTGGGCTCCTATCCAGGATGATGTGTAACTTCGTTTTTCATTTATTGCACAAAATTCAGCGATGTAGAGGCTGTGACATGTTGCAAGTAGTTGTGAACCTGATGTTTTGGGTGGAGACAAAAAGAACTCAGAAGGATTATTTACTGTGACTTGTGCTTTGCCATCATGACGGTCGTGATGTAGATGTCGTGTGCACTTGACACTCTTGAGGTAACGGAGATTTTTTAGGGATTTTCTTGGGCTTCTTCTTTACTTCTTATCGATAGGAATTCTAATTGACGATAGAGTGCGAAGATGACAATTCAAATGAATAATCGCCAAAATATCAATCGGAGGTGCGTTCTGGATTCATTTTGATGATCATTCAGTTGAGACTGTGTGTCGGAAAACTGGCACAAAGAACTTGTGACAACAGGATTACTTTTGCAAACCGAGTTTGGGTCTTGCCATTCAATCGAATCTTGCCGACATGAGAAGCGCATCTGTAATATTTATGATAAAAAGTAGTCACTTTTATGACCTCTCGGATCTGATTCTCGTCGATTATCAGAGTCGAACCTCTGTAACAGATGTAGAGAGTTGTAGACACGGAAATCGTGCAGTAAGTTTGGGTCCGCGCTTTCTCTTGTCCGGAGCAACAAATTCGCGACGATCGGTGCCGTTTAGCGTGTGGGCGGAGGGATGCTCTGTTTCTGGAGTTATTCTCCTGTCGAAGAAAGCTCATGCGGTCGATGAGTTATTTAGAAGCTGGAAACCTCGGTTGCGTCTGTTTGCCTTTGGCAGAGAAGTTCTTGTGTTAAGAATTTGGATTGTTGTGATATGTGTATCCAGAAAAACCCTAATCTGTTTGGATTACTGTACGCTGCATTCTACATTCGACACTGACGTCGCTACCGTAGCCCCTAGTGTACCACGGTTTTCGCTGAGTACCCACTCCTGTTGACGATTTGGTTTAAGACGATACTTGGTGATGCTTGCATACCAGAGCAGCGTGTTAAATAGATTGCAGGTGATTGCATCAGACAAGGCTGACGAATTTATAGAAGTCCCACGTTTGATGTTTAGGTAGTTTTACATTGGTTACTTCCCTTTGCAAGTACTGTTTTCGATTTCGATTCCCAAACAGGGAAATATGGCGATGTATGGAAAATTCGCTGAAATCGTGCAGAATTGCTAAGGTGACGATAGATCCAGATGGTTATGAACCTACCTTCAAGGTGAGGGGCAAGTTTGTTGATCTAATTTAGAAACATGGGGAGATTATGCGTGGGAAGTTTGAAGAGCTTAGACAGAAAGTACTTGAGAAACCTCTAGAGATATGACGGAAACTTTGCAATTTGGTCAGTTATAGTTTCCATGTCCAGCAAAGGCTTGTCTGAATTTATTTTTCTTTTAGGAAATGTCTGACGTATTTCTCGCTATGCCCCTCATCTGCTTTGCTCTGTATGTTACTCATTTTTCGATCGCTTTTCTCTGAAATGGCAGGCACTTGAAGTGAATTTCTAGTTCGGATAAGGCCACGATTTGAAGTCACTGTGACTTAAATCTGATGCTTGCAGTATCGACCTGGGCTTTTTTCACGCTGACACTCAAGTAGGACAATGACCTGTGAGAATGGCAACGAGAATAGGTTCACGAATATCTTCGGCTCATAAAGATCATCTATACGACTTTTGTATCAAGTTCCTAAGAGTGACCGGAATACGTCTTCCGATCCGTAGGGAATCACCGGAATCTGTAGTGAGCAGTTCAAGTATTCCTCACAGTTACTGTCTGAAGATTACTCTCTTACACGGAACTGAGCAGCAGAATATTGGAGAATTTGAAGTAATTGGCGACGAATGTATTATCAATCATCAACTCTCGTGCCAGATTGCGTTTGGTATACCAGACAAGCTTCACGTATATATAGGTATGTTCGACCTCTATCCTGTCGTTGAGAGATTTTACCAGCGACCATGTATTGCGTATTATTGTTAAGTGATATGATGTTGTATCCATTTTGCGTTCTTGGAGCTTGGTTGGAGCCAGTGGGTGCTCAATAAACGAGTGACACAATTAAGTAGATAAGCATTTCACGATTGCGAACACTGGAAATTTTGGGAAATTTTGTTTTCTGTTTAATATCTTGATCAAAATGTTGTAAAGAGAATGCAGTCCTGGTTTCAACAATAAAATGATAAAATAATTTGTTTTATTTCTGGCCTGTGCATGGGATGGTGGTGATTGTATCGGACCTGCTTCAGACCAGGTACATTTACGAAGTAAACCAAATTTTTCGTTTGATGAGCTATCCGATTTTCTGCTTCTTAATGGCGATCCCTGCTAGAAGTTCATTTGAATGCTCATATTTTCATCATTTCCTGCACAGAACTGGAGTGCTGGCTTATCTGGTCATATTACTGTGGATCTTAAGGAGGTGAGTCCTTTTAGTTCATTTGTCGTAGAAGTGACCGGTTTTGATACAAATTTCTGTTTAGGTTGCTGCGCATGTTGGATTATCTTTTTTTAATGCTTAATCGTAAGTGTGATTGCTGTTGTCCGCAGAGTTTATCCAGTGGGCCATTTTGGTCACGTTTGATTTATCCCTCTTTTCGTTTAGAGTGCAAGAATTTTATAAAACTTATATGTGAAGCTAGAGTGGCCTATCTGACTGATTGTTCCTTCGCTTTTACCTTAATTCATTTTCATGGTTCTTCAGTTCTTTGAGGACGTCGATGTTGAAATCAATCTTGAATACCCTTTGTTTTCAAGTGGATCATCTCATGTTCAGAGAACAGCTAAGTTGGAGGTACGAGCTCTCAAAGTCTAATTGATCTATTTGAAATCCATCGATTTTTGGTTATCATTTTCTCGTAATGATAATGAGAAACGAAGAAATGCACTTAGTTTCTAGTTCTTCCAGAATCCTTATTGGATTGTAAAATAGGCTTGGGGATTAGTAACATTTGAATATCTTTATGGAGACTGTACAGTCACAGTCGGGATACATGATTTCGTATTTTTTAAATCGCATATTTTCTGATTATTTCAGATGTCAGTCTTATGTGCTTGTTCAACAAAGAAGACTGCGTTTTTGGATCATGTTGATTCACACCAAGAATTTATGCGCTTAGAAGATATAAGGTAAATTAGCATGTTAATCCCTCAAGTTCCTCTGTTGAGAACAATGATATTCGAACTTGTGGACATTTTTTGCAGGCAAATTTAGGTATTTACTTTTATTTAGTCAATGTTCGCGTATGGTTTTCTGAAAGGCTGCTTGGAGTGCTTTCTGAAGTAATATTTCTGTCAGAGGTCTTACTTACTCTTCGAATTTCATTGAACTAGAAAAAGGTTTGTCTGGTTCTGAATGCATTTCAATTGTGGTGCAGTAAGTTGAGGCCTTCCTTAGATGACCTTTGGTACCCATCAGATCTGCTGGATACTGAAAAAAGCCATGAAGCTCCATCAATTCTACTCGATAGCGTTCTTAAACAGGTGGTTACCAGTATTCTTCTACAATTATGAGGAAGTTTCCGACTTTGCTTCTAAAATCTCCTTGGGGTGTAGGAACTGACAGCTGAGAATGGTGGATAAAAATGGATAAAATGCTACCTGTGACTTGAGCTTCGTATAATGTGATGCAGATGTTATTGGATATGGTTTCTTCTACCAATTAGATGAACTCTTCAGGGAGAGCAGTGATGAGATTTAATATCTATCACAACATTGACTTCTCGAGGCATTTCCATTGCTTAATGGTTTGTGGTCTGGTATATTCTTGCAGGTTGCACCAGCAAATGTATACCTTGATAAAATTGATAGACAGGTGAGGCAGATGGATGTCTAGTGAATCTTTGCTGATAATATTTCTCTGCTTAAGAATATATTACTTCTCGTCACCCTCAACTGTCGTCGTGGTGCTATTCAATTTTAACGTCTGACACTACCTTTTTCTGCTGAACAGATTGAAATGCTGAAGGAAATGGAAGGTGACCTCACTGAACTAAATTCGAAGTTGCACAGATATTTAGAAGCTCAGAGCTTGGAGAATTATGCACGTGGTGTGTTGGTTATGTGCTTCAAGTCATGATAGTGGCCTGAGCGTCGTTAGAAGCTGAGGACAGTTACTAGACATAGCAGCGCCGAGTTGTCATTGTTGTCACTTATTGCTTGTATGGAATCTAGTCATTTGGCTAGCATTTTACTAACATTATTATACTGGGTTTTCTTAACTTGAGAAGTTTGTCCTTGTTATAATCAGGAAAATATTCGAATAATATTTCGAACAGACCAGACGTCTTGGCAGCTGTATTTTTTGCTGCAGGAATGGCTTTCCAGCGACAAGTTGACAGCGTAAATAGAATTAGGATGTTCAGAGGAACGGAAGATCCACTTCTTCTGGGTGAAAGCTCAAGGTTTCTCTTGGAAGATGTCTCACCAACTTCCAGGAGTGAAGCATCCAGAAATCCAGAGGTACAGCATTCTTTTTTTTGTCTTGTGATGACCTTTTGGGGGGCTACTGACAAGTTTTTATTTCTTCTTCTTGAGCATCTCCCGTATGTATCGTATCCTCTCCATAAAGTGATATCCTAGCTATGCATCAATTTGTTGTTTAGATTATTATGATGATAGTCTTGGAGTCTGAAAGTTTCTGTTTTATTTTTCAATGTCTTTCAGTATTGAATTGCAAAAAGATCTTCGTTCTGCAGGCTGACTCGTTCTGCCAATCGTCAAATAGGAGTCTTGTGTTGAGTGAATTCTCGTCAAATAGTTGCGGCCATGGACAGTCCTGCAGCGGTATGCTTCAGCTTTCTTAATAACTTGTCCATCAGTAATTTGTATTTTGTAATGATCTAGAATCATCACTCTTCAATTACAGGAGAATTTCTGCTTTGAAGCAAGTCTTGGCGCTCGTTCTGAGATGTTACAACATTGCCGTTGTATCCGTAATATTCAAATACACGCATTAGTTGCACTGATCATTCCGGTCCACTACGTGTTCATTGCTCTGACCTTCTGGATTGAAATGTGCAGAAGCTGCCACGAGCTTGGCAGGAGACATCGATGACGATGAGAGTGACCGAAACTACCTCGATTCCGTATGCTTAGGGGATCCTGACATGCCCATGACCCGTCTGGAATCAGAAGTAGAAAGTGCAAGGTCTTCAAATAATTCAAATTCACCTGTGGATGAACCAAGTACTTCAAAAGAGACCACTAATCTAGTTGAAAATGAGACTCCTAGTGAGCCAAATAGTAGGTTGAGCAAACACAACGTATTGAATGTTGTAGGTAGTGTCCTTAGTGCCTTTACCATTGCACGATTATCAGGTTCTGGTTCGAACGGTGCTCACTCTAGAGGAAGCAAAGACGGGGAAGTAACTGTTGCGGGATCAATGCTTGGGAGACAACAAGTAACGAGTATCCAAACGATTCGTAAGAGCAATCCAGGTTTGGGTTGGCTCTCAAATTCAATTCAGTTCAAGTGATGTCATAAAACTGATGGCACTGCTTGGTTCACAGATACTCATGATCTTTGCAACAGCACTGTATAGTGCATTGGCTAACCGTGCTGGTGGTTATTTTGACCGGAATGGCCCTGAATACCCCTGCTTATCAGCTCCCCGGTCTCGCAGGCTGGGACCCTTCATTTTCTTCGCAGGACGTTAAATCATGCCAACTAAGGTGGGCCAGCAAGGTAAACTTTGTGTTCTAGGAATAAAAGTAAAAAAAATCCCCCTATTTTGAGCTGTCTAGGGGCTATTGTAGACCTTACCTAGCAAATTTGGGGTCTCTGATTGCAAATAAGAATTCAGAAGTTGCAAAAAAAATCATTTGTGGCAAATAAAAAATTCCTGCGTTTTCCCCGGGTTAAATCCACCTCAGCAGGGCCCACCTTAGTTGGCACGATTTAATGTCCTGCATTTTCTTCATTGTATGAAACAAAGAATGCATGTAATTGGTCCAATAATTTTGAGTATTTTGGTCACTACCTTGGTCATGGCCCACATCGGGAAAAAAGCCCCCATTGCAACTCTATTGTTCAAGCATTGAAACAATACTATTGCAATTGGGGGATACTTTTCTAAAGCGTGTCCTTTTAGGGTTAACAATGAATTCATCCATTGCTCCAGGGTTGACCCTATGACACCAAAGACACTAAGTGTGTGAGGGATGACAAAGAATCCTTCTTTGTAGGATAGAAGTGCAATTGTTCTTCCTCGAAATTTTGTATGAAATGGGGAGGTCTAGTACAATAGTTTGACCTCCAACAAGTGCTTCTTGGTTTTCTTAAACAAATGCTTCACACAAGTAACAAAAAAAAATTGATTTTCACATTGACCAACCCATCTTTATGGGATTAAACCCCTTCTCTTAATCTATAAACGACATAGAAGACATTTTGAGGTTAAACCCCTTCTCTTAGAAGACATTTTGAAGTTAAACCCCTTCTCTTAATCCATAAACGACATAGAAGGCATTTTGGAGTTAAACCCCTTCTCTTAATCTATAAATGACATAGAGGACATTTTGTGGTTGATGAATGACAAAGAATCTCTCAATGTAGAAAAGGAAAGGTCTTCTATAGTAGTTTGTCCTGTATTGAACGCATTTTCATTTCTTTAAGCCAACAATTCACACGTACGCAAACAGATGATTTGAACACCTCCTTTAGAGGTTAAATCTAATAATGTTTTTAAATTTAACTAGGAAAATGTAGCTCTGATCATCTTTTTCTTTCTCCATTTTAATTTTTTTCAAAATTATTAAAATTGCAATTTTTATAACACGTTGGAAAGAGCATCTTGAAAGCTCAAAATACACCCTTTTGAACTTTTCTATTGAATTTCTCTTGGTGTGAGCTCAAGGAGTATACAAATGGAGAATTTCGTTAAAATGGCGGCATTCCATGTGCCATTTTCAGACCGCCCACTCTAAATTGTAAAAATGACATCTAGAATAGGTATAGTTTTCAAAAATCTTAGACTTTTATAGATTTAATAAAGCTATGACTAACATACATTTTAGACCACACGAGCTGAATTATAAAAGTAACATCTATCACAGGTGTAGATTTCACACACCTAAAAATTATGT
The DNA here is from genome assembly GCA_950106755.1 of Climacium dendroides. Lineage (NCBI taxonomy): Eukaryota > Viridiplantae > Streptophyta > Bryopsida > Hypnales > Climaciaceae > Climacium > Climacium dendroides. The sequence goes on along the minus strand of OX467089.1, from coordinate 26,679,159 downwards.
AGATTTCAGACATCTAGGACCTTTGTATACTTTAGATTGCCCGCTTTGAACTGTAAAAACTGCCAAAGTAGCCGAATTTTGCCATTTTAACAAAATTGCCCACACAAATTATACCATGATGTTTGTCACTATCATTTCCATTTTTCTTAAGAAATTTATACTATTTAAAGCATTTTTATAATTAATATATTTTTACAAAGAATTCTTTTAAATCATATAAAATTCAATTTATTTTTTAATTAGAATAAATGAGGCTAGATTATAGACATATATTATTACATCTGAAAAATATCAAATTTTTGAAATGTACTCTCTATATAAATTAGTGTAGAAATCTAATGAAGTTTGACGAAGACTAGATGTGAAATATTCTTTAAGAGTTTAAGGATTAGCATCTATGCATTATAGATTTGGAAGACTTTGATTTGAAAATATTCTATTATTCAATAAGTACTAGTAGGTTTAGCCTCAAAAAGTAATATTTTTAGTTCAAAAAATGCCCCTTCAAAAATGAATTGAATAAAAAAATAAAAATAAAATCTTTTAAAATCACTATAATTAGAACTTCAAGGAAAAAAATACTTGTAAAAATCACAAGTATTCAATCTACAATCAATTTTAGAAAGAACATTCAATTTTTGGCTTTAAATTTTATTAAAAGATATTGATTTGGATACCAGTTGATCTAATTGTATGAAAATGATCAATAGATCATATTTTACAATTATTGTTTGAGAGTGATCATTAAATTACTATTCTAAGTTTCATTTTATAATACATCTTAACAATTTTAGAAATCTAGATTCTCCTCATCCTTAAGGGGTTAAACGAACCTACAAAGATTGGCTTCTTTATTTTAATGGCAATTTTATGTATCCAATGATCAATTGTTTGCAAACTTGTAGGATCTTTAGGCAATTGAATCTCTACAAGTCAAGACTCACTTGAAGAAATGAACTAAGGTAACTATATGCATTAGTAATCATCATTGTCTACAATGCCACATGTACACTTGGACCAAAAAATGGCACTAACTTAAACCTATTGTAAATATTGATTGCACAATATGTACACAATCAAAATATGAAAATCTAATGTCAATTTTTGGTACATCTAAAGAAATATTTTGAAAATCAAAACTTATCTATACAATGTTCATATAATAGGGATTGTCACACCTTTTCTCCATTCTCAATCTTTAAAGAATGAAGATGTGGCACTCTCTCCTTGAACTAAAGAGAGCCCATTCTTTAAAGATTGAGAAGGTTTTTTTTTGCCTCTAGAGATGAAAAATGGGCATGAAGAAGTTTTCACGCACAAAGTTTTTAGGATTTGGATTGTAATTTTGAGTCTCATTCTCCATTCTCCATTTTCATTCTCTACAAGACACGATAAGGGGGTTACACCTTTTTCATAGAAAAGGCACTATAAGAGAAAGGAATGTTTTTAGTATAGTCCTAGTAGTATAGTCTTATAAGTAATGACCTCTTAGGAGATTTTCAATAAATTTTTACTGAAAACACATATATTTCTAGTAAAATTTTCTATATTTAATGATTATACTTATGTCTAAGTGCTATCAATGACAATTAAGAATGATGTAGTAATGCAAAGGCAAAAACTAAGAGACAAGTACGGGAGGGGAAATGAGGTCATTCCAAGCCTTTTGAGGACAACTTTATGTTAAACAAATTGGCAGTGCTATTAATTGAAAGGCCCATTAAAGAGTGTTTTTACTAGAAGAAACCTGGATTTTTTGTTACAAGTCCACCATGTGGTGAGTAGTATTTTTTAACATTAATCACATTTACATGGATGTCCAAAAACATGCGGCATAATGGAGAGGCCCCAAAACATAAAAAATCACATAAAATGTGGTCTAATTTCAAGAAGACATCTCCCCAAGCATGGTCTTCTAAAATTGCAAGAGTTTGCCATGTGGATCCCACATCAACGCCAATAGGGCAGGCTATGCCATATAGAAATGTTTTTCATCCATTCATTTTGTGACATGGCATGCCACATTAGCACACCTTTATGGTATTAGAGAATTTTTTTCTATTTTTTCAAACATCCATTGAGACGTCTATACATTTTTTTAATTGTTTTTTGGGACGTCAACTACAACATCAAGATGTTTTTAGAGACATCAACTACAACATCAAGATGTTTTTTGAGTATCAATTGAGACAACGTTGTCTTCATACCCAACATGCCATACACAATGCACCATACATTAGATATCATGCACTATATGGCATATATAGTACACCATACATAATACATCATATTTGGTAATTATGTCACATGGCTTGAAAAAATACTTATTGTGAGTATGCAAAAATAGAATATGAGCTCTTTATACAAGTGGGGTGGTAGGAGGTATGACAAATCATATGGGATATGTAAAATATAGGATTTGTATTAAAAGTAAAATTCCAAAAATGAGCATCAAGATGAATATGACATTGTCTTAATTAATGTTTGAAAAAACATTTGGATATCTCAGTTGACGTCTCAAAAAACATCTCAATATCTAAGTTGACATCATAAAAATATTTGGATGTTTGACCTAACATCCCAAAAAATGTCCTAAAAAACGTGTAGACATCTTAGTGGATGTCTCAAAAAATAGAATAAAAATTCTTTGACACCGTAAAGGTGTGCTGATGTGGCATGCCATGTCATCATCATTGGTTTCCATGTAATTCTCATGCTATGTCAAGTGCCACATCCTCTTTCTTTTTGCAAAGTATGCTATATGACTTTCCTTTCATTATTTTTCCCACATTTAGTCAACATTTTATCTTAGACCTAGTAGCTTGTAGAAATTTATCCACAATCAAATCGTAAGCCCTTACTAACATAACACTTTCATGTTTTCTAGGACATCTTTGAAAACATGATTTCATTATTTTTGGAATGTCTCCAAAAACATGATCTCCAAATCCCTCTCTATTATCCTCTAGCAACCCTCCAAATCTCCATGTGACCTTCCAACATCAATATACCTTAGATTTATTGCTCCTTACTATAATGAAAATGGAAATGAAGCTATATTATTATCTTCTTGTTGCATTACAATACCTCCTCAAACAAGTGTAAGTACAAGCCTTCCATTCTTGAACTTTGATTTCTAGACTACACCCAACAAACAACAAATCACATGCATCAACAAAAACATTGTCAATACAAACACTACAAAGAAAGAACTGCATCAACAAAAGTAATCAATGAGAACAAAGACTTACTAAAATCTTTCTAGCTCCATGCCCAAGTCCATGCCATTTCTTTCAAGCTACCTTGTCATAGTCAATATAAACACCACAGAGGTGAACCAAACTCAAGAGCTTGGTTTCAAAAAGAGAGATGAAGAAGGAGATCCCAAGTGCATGTTATATTGGTATGCAAGTTGACTATTTTTCAATCAAGTTGTTTATGTACTAGTTTGTATGATTGTGGGCTTTATGAATTGCTTCTAATTTTGATTCTTAGAGCTATGTTATGCCAATGCATTGTCCATTATTATTTATTTATTTTTAACTTCAAAGAGTCTCTTGTGGTCTATATCAAGTTGTTGATTGTATCACATATTGGTAAAATTTTGATATATTTGAATAGAATGCTTGATAATGATTTCAATAAATCTTTAAAATAATTATAATAATTATTTTAAATATTTTATAAAAATATTTTCAATCATGCATATATAGAAATCATGTTTTCACACAATGTGATATTATAGAAATAGAGTAGCACCTCTATAATATCACTTTTTATAAAGGATGATATTATAGAAATAATATAGTTGTTGCAATTAAGGAGATATGAAAGAGGATCCATAGGGTGATATTATAGAAGTAGCAATTCCATTGCTTCTCTTTGCTTTACACTTCTTTGCATTTCTATAATTTTGTGTTTTTGTGAGCTTTGAGCTTTCATGATTTCAATTTTCTACTGCTACTACCAAATGATTTGAGAAATTTATTCAATTGAAGCAATTGTGGATTTCACAACAATTAAGTTGTTTACAAAGTTTTTGAGATTTAGAAGGTTTTCTTTTGAATTCTTCAATTTGAGTTGCCATTATTTGTAACAATTGAGTCAAATTTCTCAAATCATTCTAATGCATCTATATCTTTTATAGTATTCACCATTGCATATATTTCATTCATCATTCAATAAATTTCTATTGTACATTTCAATATATGCTTACTTATAAAAAAATTACACAAAGATTTTAGTAATTTTTTTTGAAGATTTACTGAAATTTTTGTTTTACATTCTATCTAATACATAAAAATTCTAATAAAATTCTAATAATAAATGCGTAGTATAGCAAACGTCAATCGCTAGTCATAACTACTAAAATCATACTACGCATTCATTGTATCACATATTAGTAATATTTTGATATATTTGAATAGAATGCATGATAATGATTTCAATAAGTTTTCTTTTCAATAATAATTTCTTTAAAATAATAATTTTAAATATTTTATAAAAATATTTTCAATCATGCATACATAGAAATCGTATTTTTACACAATGTGATATTATAGAAATAGAGTAGCAGTTTGCAATCACTTCTAAAATAACATTTTTTACAAAGGATGATATTATAGAAATAATATAGTGGTTGCAATTAAGGTGATATTAAAGAGGATCCATAGGATGATATTATAGAGATAGCAAATCCATTGCTTCTCTTGGCTTTACACTTCTTTGCAATTCTATGATTTTGTGCTTTTGTGAGCTTTGAGCTTTTATGATTTCAATTTTCTATTGCTACTACCAAATGATTTTAAGAAATTTATTCAATTGAAGCGATTTTGGATTCTACAACAATTAAGTTGTTCACAAAGTTTTTGAGATTTATACATTTTTCTATTCAATTCTTCAATTTGGGTTGCCATTTTTTGTAACAATGGAGTCAAATTTTTAATTCATTCTAATGTATGTGTATCTTTTATAGTGTTTATCATTGCATATGTTTCATTCATCATTCAATAAATTTCTATTGTACACTTCAATATAACTTATAAAAAAAATTATACAAAGATTTTAGTCATTTTTATTTGAAGATTTATTGAAATTTTTGTTCTGCATTCTATCTAATACATAAAAATTCTTATAAAATTCTAATGATGAATGCGTAGCATAACAAGCGCCAACCGCTAGTCATACTATCATACTACTAAAATCACAAGCAATTCTGTAATGTCACATTCTCTCACTAGGTGATATTACAAAAATTTGTTAGTCATTGAGATTGGTGATATTATAGAGGGCGACATGGTGATATTATAGAGGTGTCACTTCTATTGTACATTTTGGTTTCAAAACTTCATTACATTTGCACAATTTGATGATTTTGTAATTTTTAAACATTTTTAACTTCATTGTTTGGTTACTACTACCAAGTGACTTGAGAAATTTGTTACATTGAAGCAACATTTCATACATTCACAACATTTCATGCATTCACAACCACAACATTTCATGCATTCACAAAAATTTTGCAAATTTCACCATTGTTTGTGAGGGAAGAACTTTATTAAGTTGGTGGTGGTGTACAAGTATTGTATTGAGTTCAACAATGTTTTCAAGATACACAACTTTGCTTACATTTGCTTTCAAGAAATTTGACTTGATGTATAAATTGTTGATTTGAAGATTGAGTTTTGTTTGAGCTTCATTTGAACTTCATTTGAACAATTAGAATGTAATTTGATTCTCGATTTAATAGTTTGATGCATTTAGAGTTCAAACTTCAAACAATTTGAGCTTCATTTGAAGAATTTTGAAAGAAGTCACAATGACCTCTATAATATCACATTTTCTGACTAAGTGATATTACAAAATACAATGGAAGCTAGTGAAGACATGTAATATGATGGAATATTGAAAAAGTGATATTAAAGAGGTATCATTGTGATTGCTTTTTTTGGCTCCTTACTTCAATGCTTTTCAACAATTTCTTAATTTTTAGATTGAAGTCTTATTTCAAAAAATTGATATAAATTTGATTGTAATTTGAGCAATTTAAGTCAAATTTCATCAATGTAATTTAACTTAATTTTCATAGTTTAACCTAAATAGAGCCTAATTTGAAGAACTTGAGCATTTTTTAAGTTTTATTTATACAAATTCATACAAACTTGAAGAATTGAGCAATAATTTCACCTGTTTTGATCAATTTTTGTTCTAATTTCATTTGAATTTAAAGCAATTCAATATAGTTTAGTCAAATTTGACCTAATTTTTGCAACATGCTCCAAAATCAAAATTTTATAATTGAACATGTTTATTATATGTATTTTGATGCACATTGAGTATTAAGAGACAAAGCATTTGGACGTTGGATTAAAGCAGAGCATATTCAAAAGATACAAATTTTTGGTAAAAGACTTTCATCTTCTCATGGATTGTGTAGTGTAAACTGGTTTTTTCTTGTTTGTATGTTCAAGTATTCATATTCCAGTGTTGCTAGGAGGGAGCTTGGTGTGTTTTGTCATAGGCGCTTTTGAATTTTAGACATTTTTGTTGAAAATGAAGTCGGATTGATCACTGACAAGATTCTCTTGTGTCGTTGAGCCTATGTTTATTAAAAGTGATGATCTCCACAAAGCATAGTTGAATTGTTGCAGGTTGTTCTACAAATTGCCCTTTTTCCCTGTCCATCACGTATTTTGTGGTCCAACCTTGAAATTCACAAGAATTAAATAAAAAAAAAAAATTTGTGAACCTTTTGTTTTAAAAGCTTTGTAGTAGAAAATAAGAGGAGAAGGGTAATTCCACCTTCTTAAAACCTGTACAAGGTTTAGGCTAGGCATTCTCTTCTTACTAGATGTACACATTCAGGTATGGTAAGGCTTTTTTTTATAAATTAATTCGGATTTATTGATTCATTCAAAAAAGATTAAAATATTTGATTGGTGTATTTTTTTTATTAATTTGTGATTAATCTTTATAAACTTTAGAATTTATTATCTTATATTAAATTATATTTTTTATGATAAATTTTTTAAAATCTTTCTCCACTTTATAATTTACAATAGGTCTTTTATCCTATATTACACTTGAAATTAAAATTTTGATGTCAAAAAGACAATTTTGATATCAATTTTGACATCTACAAAGTCATCAATTTGTCTTTTTGACATCTACAAAATCATCAATTGACTTCGTAGATGTCAATGTTCATAATCTTGAATCCATGTGCATCCAATGTTCACAATGTTTAACATTTCGTTTTAAAAAAGAAAAATCTACCATTTGTTGTTACAATGGTAAAGTTGCTAATGAATACGTTAGTCACCCAATTGTCCATCCAATGTTCAATGAACTTTTTATGAGCATGACACCTAATTCTCGTGAATTCTTTAAATTCATTCGAAAATATTATCAAGCTTTTGCGTTTACAAGTATGCGTAGTAAATTGCAATCTAACCAAGCTGAAGGTAGAGGGGTATATACTTTTCGTGTAAATGGATAATTATGCCATTATATTGGAAGTTTAGAGCCCGAATTACATGAGCATGCAAAATTTGTACAAATTTATTTCTTAGATGATGGTTTACAAACAAATCATTGCATGGAGATTTTTGATGATTGTCATTGCGAAACCGTTAATATCATCCAAGAAATTTTAGGATCGATAAATGTTTTGATTCAAGGTTTTAAATCTTCAGTATTTGCTTTAAAAGCTGGTGACCATCCACATTGTTTCAATCATTTATTCAATATTTGCTTTAAAAGCAGCCTGAATCAAATGTATTACATAGGGTCAGAAGATTATTTCAACAATACATAGTAGATTAGTATTTACGTCTAGAACATGAAAACTTATTTTTCATTAGACAACATCAAGTTGAACTCTGGGCAAAATGCTATCAAGGGATAGTAGATGCTTTATAAGAAGACAATGGAGCATGTGTTGGACGTCGCATTATCTTACCAACAATTTTGATTGGATCTCCTCGATATATACAAAAACTCTTTCAAGACAGTATGGTCTTAATTAGAGTTTTAGGAAAACTTGATTTATTCATTATAATGACTTGTAATTCAACATGGTTTGAGATCCTTAATGAACTTGAACCGGGTCAAAGTCGTTATAATCGTCCAGATGTTATTGTACAAGGCCATATTCGTTAAAATGAGACAAAGTGTAGTCTCAATTTTATCTTCGACTCGAAGATAAATCAATATAACTCTTCAATTTTGAGACTATTTGATAATTTGAGACTTATATATATATATATATATATATATATATATATATATATATATATATATATTTGATATCCAAAAGTTGCACTCTCATTTTATCTTCGACTCGAGGATAAAATCACTGTAATTGTTATAGGGTTGAAGTCTCAAAATGATCATTTTGTCTCATTTTAACAAATATGGCCTTGTACGTATTTTTGAGCTGAAGTTGAGAGCTATGATGAATGAGATTATCAAGAAGAATGTTTTGGGGGAAACTATTGTTTTTTGTTACACTATTAAGTTTCAAAAGCATGATTTTTCTCATGCACACATTCTTCTTTGGTTGAAAGACAAAGTCAATGATTGTGACCTTGTAGATCATGTAGTATGTATTGAGATTCCCGATTCAGATAGGCAACTGCAATTGTATGCTGCGGTTGCCAAGCACATGATGCACAACCTATGTGGTTTTAATAATCCTAATTGTCCATGCATGAGAGACGATAAATACTTAAATAATTACCCGATACAAGTTCGAAATAGCACTATAATGGATGACAATGAATTTATTTTATATCATTGTCAAAAGCAAGGCTGATATGTCAAAAAACATGTACAAGGACAAATTGTTCGTTTAAACAATCGATCACTTATACCATACACCCTTTATTTGGTAGGTCAGTTTAACTGTCATTTCAATGTCAAAATTTGCAATTTGGTAAAAATCGTTAAATATCTTTACAAATATATTTTTAAAGGTGTAGATCGTGGTGTTGTAGAAAGAGATGACATTGTAAATGAGATTAAAGAATTTTTGAAAGGTCACTATATAGCTGCTCAAGAAGTATGTTGGAGGCACTTTGTTTTGAAACCAATAATAAAAGTCATAGTATTTGTCAGTTACTTGTTCACCTTCTAAGTCAACAATATGTTTCTTTTCACAAATGAACATCTTTACAATTGGTAGTTGATCAAAATGCTTATACTAAACTTACAAAGTTTTTTGAACTTAATAGTCACATTTGTGCCTTGATTGCTTATGGTAATCAAAGCAATCATATGTTTCTTCAATACATGTATCTTTCACTTCACTACAAATGAGATGTAAAAAATAATATGTGGGTTTAAAAACAACACAATGTAAAAGCATTTGGTAGAATAAATATGGTTTCTATAGGCACCGAAGTATTTTACTTACATTTGTTGTTGACTCATGTTGAGGCACCAACTTCATTTGAGGATTTGCTTTATTTTCACAATACGATATATCCAATGTATAAAGTCATTTACACTGCAAGAGGACTTTTACAAGATGATGCTAAATGGGAAAATTGTCTTCAAGAGGAAATTATTATTGCATTACCTAAACAAATTCGGTGGTTGTTTGCAACACTTCTTCACTTCTTGTGTTTGGACAACTTCAAAATCCTATTGGTTTGCTTAGGAAACACCTTGATGCAATGTTTGACGATTGGTGCAATAATCAAAATCGCTATTGCAAAGCACTTTTGGGCATTGAAGAAAATTTGTCATCATCTGATAAACATCTTTTAAATTTTTTTAACATTGATGATTTGTATGAGTTTGGTTATTCAAACAATGTTGATTTAGGCATTGATGTCAATGACAATAATGATTTAAATAACCAAAATATTACTTTTGTAGAAGAATATATTAAGAGGCTCAACGAAGAGCAAAGCATTGTTTTCAATGCAATTACCATGGCGGGTTTTGATCTTAACTTTCCAAATAGGCTTTTTTTTAGATGTTTCAAGTGGTATAAGCAAGATTTTTTTGTATAATATTATATTAGGTTATCTTTGTACTCGAGGCATTAAGTGCATGGCAATGGCTACAAGTGGAATTGCCGCATGCCTTTTGAATGAAGGATGAATAACTCATTCTTCTTTAGCCATTCTTTTACAATTACATGATACATCGACTTGTAATATTAGCATCCAATCTACATTAGGTCAAAGCTTACGTGAAGTACAATTGATTGTGCTTGATGAAGCTTGTGCTGAACATAGATTTATGTTTGAAGCTATAGATAGATCATTGAAAGATCTTCCTAAAATAAATAGCCCCAATGCTGAACTTAGAGTTTTGTATGGTGGTGATTTTCACCAAACTTTACCAGTTGTTGTGCACGGAGGTCACAAGCAAACTGTTGAAGCTTGCTTGCGACATTTATATTTATTTTTGCTAATGCAACATTTTCATTTGACCACTAATATGCGTTTGCAAAGTCAACCGGATTTTCAATAATTTTTATTAGATGTCGGTGAGGGCAAAACCAGTCCAGAGATAGATTTACTGTTAGGATTAATTGCACAAAAAAATTTATTTAGATGGTCTAATTGATGACATTTTTGATGATCCGGTTGATTTCTCTGAGCATGTCATTTTGGCTGTCCAAAATAATGATGCTCAAGAAATCAATCGGAAAATATTGATCATATGTTTGGTGATGTGCATCAATGTTTTAGTGCAGATTTTGTGTATGAGAGCGATGAGCATGTCTATCATTATTCAGTAAAAATTTTAAATTCTTTATAGTTGAGTGGTTTGCCTCCTCACCAATTAAATCTTAAATGTGGTCAATATTTGATGTTACTAAGGAATTTGAATCCAACAAAAGGTTTGTGCAATGGAAGTCATTTATGGCTTTTACAAGTGTCATCTAATGTGTTACTATGTGAAATTATGAAAGGACGCTATTGTGACCAAGAAGTGTTGATTCTTAGGATTACACATCATTGCAATGATAGCCGATTGCCATTTACACTTTGCCAAAAACAATTTCCTGTCACTGGTGTTTTTGTCATGACAATTAACAAATCACAAGGCCAATCATATAATTGAATCAACATTTATTTTCGAAATGAAGTATTTAGTCATGGCCAGTTATATGTGGCTTTGTCTCATGGTAGACATCTTGCAAACATTAAAGTTACCAATGACAATGATGAAGCTGTGGGAACGGTAAAGAATGTGGTTTACGATGAGATTTTTTATGATGTTGTCATATAATGTCCTCTAAATATTTACACCTAAATTAGGTGGATGGAAAAGTTAAGAGTTTGTTTCAAACTCTACATGTTTAGGGTTCATACACACTTTTGCGACATCCCCTTCCATCCAACTTGCATTCTTTGGGTGTCTAATTACATTGTCTCAATTAAAACTATCTACTATATTAATATATGGAAGGATTGTACATGAGACATTATTGCTATTTAATGAATGGATATTTTTTTAATTCATGCATCTTTTAGATGCAATTAATATATAGAATTTATCATTCTTCATTATAATCTATAAAAAATTATATTAAAATGGTTGGATTAATGCGTTGCAAAGCAAGTGCCAACCGCTAGTTGAATTTCTAAAACTACAATACTTATTTCTATTTTACAACATTTCAATAGTAAAGCCTTGTAGTTATTCTAAAAATCAGGAAAAAAATTTAATAATTAATTTGTGTCAAAGATGCTAATAAAGTATGGTAGTGAAAACTTGAAAAATATAATTTTTTCACTTGTAAAAATCTATTTTGGAAAATTGGAAATAACCTCAATAGTTTTCAATGACATTTCTAAATTTAGTGTAAACAATGCTTTGTGTCAAAGTACTCTTTGGATTTATATTTTTCAATTATAAGTACTTGAAGCTTTTTTTTTTTTAAAATTGGTGACTATGCACTCAAATAACCTAGCTAGATGGCCCCTCTCTCCTCCAAATTGTCCTCCACCTCAAGTTCAATGTGCATTAGAGGAGACATTTTCAAATTTATTAAACACTAACTTTTTTGTATATCATGACAAAAAAACACTTGTGTACCATAGTGTGAAAATATCTAAAACACCAATAATCAATAGTAGAAATAGTCGTAAATCCACGGGGAAGACACTCTCACTACATTTGAGGTACCCACGTGTGGAGGAGTGATTTTTTGACCCCCTATTTACTTTTGAATAAACTATAATTTCATCCTAAAATTTTGAGCTTTGTTTAACAATGACTAAAGGTTTCTATTGACAAAAATTTCAATTCCAAATAACATAAGATATATTGTCTAGAAAAGATTGAAAAATAAACTAAAATGGTATGTTCTCCAACTAAAATATTTATAGAGCTCACATGAAGATGACTATTGCATCAATATTCAACCAAAATAAACTTTCAATAGAAAGCTATTCTATAGAATTTTTTTTTTTTTTTTCAATTTTTTTTTTCTTATATAATATAGAGGTGTGAAAGTTATTTTCAGCTTTATGGTGTATCTTTTTTCTTAAAAAATTTATAACTAATTAATATTAGCATAAAAAAATACCAATAATTCAAAACATAAACTTTTAAAGTAGTAAAATCTATCCATAATTTTTTTTTTAAAAAAAATTAAATTTTAAGATGTATTACATGTATTACTTTTTCCGCCGCACGTGGGTTGCTAAAACGTGGACAGTGTCCTCCCCTTGCGTAAATCAAGACCAAAGATGTATTGAAAACAATAAAAAGAAATCTCAAATAGTGGATTTATGTAACAAGACTAGTTCCATAACTTCTCCCAATACTTTTTTTATTGACAATTTACCATGCCTTCCTTTTCCATCCATTTCAAACTCATGTTTTAGATATAGATATTTAGGTAGAATTTATTATAGGTAAATATACCTTAAGAATATTTCAAGTAGCATTAAATAATAAGTTGTTAGCTATCCTTTAGCACTTTTCATTCCATCCCAAACCTTTACGTTTGGTTTTCAAATAACATTTTCTATATTTAAGATTATCACTTAAAATATTTACACTTTGAATATGAGAATCAAGGTTCAATATTATCATGTGTATAGTCAAATTATGAATATTTAAAATTTATTTATACAATGTTCCAAAACTCATGTAAAACTACATTGTAATTGTCTTTCAATTGCTACCAAGGAATAACAAAAATTAGAGCAATCTAATGATAAGTCATGCGCAAAGGCTTTCTTGGATAGTTCTAGTTGAATGTACCCAGCCATCTATGTATTTGTGTTTTGGACATTGTGGAAATGAAAAGTGCTCATTGCTCTCCCACTAAAGTGCGCACCTCCCAAACTGCTACTTCTTGCTAATGTATCTAGTTACTATTATTAGATTGGTCAAATTTTCATATTTTTGTTCACAAATGAAAAGAGGGTCCAATGCACTAAAGAATATGACATTTGAATACCATATGCAAAAGTTATCAAGAGTCAAAAAATTTGGTAGATGTTTTAAAATTGTTTCTTCAACATATTAAATATATATTGATGTTGGAGATTTTGAAGATTTTGGAGATGTACACAAAGTAATGATGGTGGTTTTAGGCAAAAGCTATGATTTGGAGTGTATGGTAAAATCACCCATTCCCAACCAAGGATCCATATCCAACTTGTAGGGTACACCTATTTCCAACCAAAGCTTGGAATGTGATTTTTCTCCTTATCAAGGTTGGGATTAATAAGGTCATGACACATGTCCCAATGTAATGAGCAAGAAAGTAGGAAGCAATAAGTGACAAAGTAGTTCTTTAGTGGAAGACTCTATACATTGGGAATGGATTCAAGCCAACTTTTGGCTTCTAAAACTCATAAAGTAGGAGGTTCTAAAAGTGCACAGGTTCTAAAACCACCTACTTCTTCAAATGTACACATTTTGTACATGTTGCTTTTCCATAGCCTTCACCAATGTACAAATAGTGTACACTTTAGGAGGTGGACAATTTTAGAGCCCTCTACCATTTCAACTTCAAATTTTCATAACTAATTCCACAAAGCTTCAAAAAACATGAAACAACTTGGATTAGATGCGAATTCCACTTGTCTTTCAAGGAAAATTAATTGAAAAATATTTCTAAAACCTTTCACCTCCCCAAAATTCAATTTCATCTCTTAGGTGGACAATTTATGGACCTCTTACCTTAGCAATTCAAATTCAGGTAAAAAAAATCACATAAATTGACAATGCCCATTATTTCTATCTTTCTACAAGACAAAAAATTTACATTGCCTTCTACTACCCTATGACATGTGCGAAATCGATTAAGCGGTCAACAAGGACCATACCCACCTTAGCATATGGAGTAGAAATGAATGAAGAAATTCCTACTCAAGTGGCCAACCCCCCTCCCAGAGGTGCAAAGTGCCATGAGCCCACATGCATACCGTGTAGGCCGGAAGTCCCAGACAGCTGAATAGCATATTCTTTAACCCTCGATGGATCGAAGGCTTTATTGAACGTCTGGACGTCCAGACATCCGGACAATTAAGGGGATGTACAGTACAGTGCAACTTAAGACTGTACACGGCACTGTAACTCTTTATCAAGTGTCGGTGACTGGTTCTCAACTTATGAGTATCCTTTCAGTGACAGGTGGTTTATCTAGCATGAAATCAATCTCTCTACCTGACTGAAACTTTTGCAGTGTATTGTTCAACACGCTTGTTTCAAAAAAAAAGAGGCTGAAAGGCTACTGAGGACTCAAAACATCCTTTGGATGACTTCATGTGAGATTGTAGGATTGAAAATAAATAAATAAATAAATTTTAAAATTCAAACTTTCTTAGGAAGTTGATGGAGTGCATTCTTAGTGAACAGTATTGCAAGCTCTTGATGTGAATTTTAGAAATGAAATCGATATTTTTTGAAGCTTATGAAGTGCAATTTTTACTCCAACTCAATTTTTTGGAAAAAATTCTTAAGTTTCAATATTTTACAGTCATGTGAACTTTGGACCTATAACCATGGTTTGTTGATTTTTTAATTTTAGAATGACAAAGTCACTTTGGTTTATACCATGATGTTAAGCACTATAATATACATCTATGGTGAAAATTTCAAATTTTTTGAATATATTTTGTATTAGTATTTGATATGAATTTAATTCATTGTTTTCTTAAAATATTCATAGTAATTTCAGATTTTTGGACTTGTAGTGGACATGTAACTTGACCTTTGAAAAATAAATATAAACTTATTTAATTAGTCATATCTAGTTGTAAAATGGCAATAAATAGAGTGATGGACAATGATGCTTGAAATCAATGTTCATGGGCTCATTTTTCAAGGGAAACAACATTACAATGGAATGCCATAAAATTGTTAATCCTAGAAGGATGTTGAGTCTAATGTGACCAATAGATAACTTTCAAGATTAATGTAGATATGAAGAATGCATCTATTCATTCAAAAATCAAATCGCTTTTGTCAAAATATCTTGTGATAGGTCTTGTCCTTTCATGATTAGTCAATGCTAGGCATTTCTCCAAATGTGGGATGGCCCCCAACAAACTCAAGGTGGGACAATAAATTCTCAATTCCATTTGGTCACATGTCATAGTGGAGAATAATAAACCAATTTTGGACTCAAAATTAAACTTAATAAGCTAGGAAGGCATTTAGAAGGCATCTATGGTGGAATCATGGTGGAATTCTAGGGGAGAGACTCTACAAGTTTAATAATGTTATGGCTAGTGGATAAAATGTACTTCAAATACAAAATACAAGAATAGATTGTTTAGTACATGTCAATAGATACTAATTGGAAGCTACTACGTAAGAATAATAATTCTAAGTTGATATTTTTCATTAAATATTTTTTCTTTACTTCAATGGAAAAAATGAATAATCTACACTACTTAATTAGTCATGACTTATAGAATCACAAAAAGAATTTTTTTCTAAAGGACCAATAATAGGTTGTGATCCTTCTATATATCTAAATATAATTGTGTACAAGTGATTATGCTTGCCAATGAAGTTATTTTGGACAATGTAATCTACATCAACGGACAATAGGTGATAGTCCTTCCAAATTTACTATCCGTTAGTAGCCATTGTTGTAGATTGTGAGCCACCACATTGGCTCACAAATTAGAATTAGGGAAATTTGGACAGTCTAGGTGAAATTGCAAGTTAGAAATTATTAGGTGAATGAATTTAAGTTTATAATCATAAATTAGTGAATTTTCCAACTGTAATTCTATAATAATGGTGTGAACTTTAGGAATTGCAATTATGTGAAAATTTGGAGAAAAAGTAGGAATCTTAAATTAAAAAGCCATCAAGTAAATTTGTGATTTAATTAAATTAGACATATGATTAAATGTAAAAAAATTAGAAACAAAATACTACATGAAGAAAATTGCATAAAAAATGAATTGGAAATTCAAAACGCAAATACAAAAACTATAAAATTAATTAGTAGAGTTAGAACAACTATTAGTAGAGTTAGAACAACTATTGCACACTAACATTGTGGTAGACACTCTAAAATAGTGAGAATACAGTAAAATAGTGAGATTTACAGTACATTAGAGAACTTTACAATAAAGTAGCGCATTTTACAGTAAATTAGTGCGATCTCCCGCAATTTAGTGCATTTTTCAGTAAATTAGAGTTGGGATGAAATTTTAATGAATGAAGCCCTAAACTAATGGCTCTTAATATAGGAAATTTGGGTTTGAAGTTCTCTTGTTTTTTTCTCTTTCAACCTTTGTATGTGGATGTTTTGAGAGAGGATTTGGCTTATGGGCATTTTGAGTAAGAATTGTTGAAAATTAGGATAGGAAAAAAATAGAACCAATTTGTTGAGTAGGTTCACTCAGTTATGAGAACAATTGGGTGAAAAAGGTCCAATGGAAGATTGTTAGGTCAAATGGGAAGCTAAGTTAGAAGTGATGATAGAAAGTTAGGGCTTGGGGGGAGTTGATGAAATAATTTCAAGGTTTGAAGGGATAATTAGGAGCTGCAACTTTGGAGGGATAGATCAAGAAGATCATGAAGATTTTGGAGATGAAAATTGGTGAGATGATGCATTTCTAAGTTGGCTTTCCAACAAGCCTAGTCTTTCTCCAATTAGAGCGAAGACAAGGTGGTGGTGGCCAATTGTGTTGTGGAGGGTCTACTGCCTTGTGAAACTAAGAGCTATAACTTTGGAGGGCTAGATTGGGAAGACTATGAGAATTTTGAAGCTGAAAATTAGTGGGATGATGCATTTCCAAGCTGGCTTTTCAACAAGCCTAGGTTCGCTACAATTGGAGCAAAGACAAAGCAATGGTGGCCAATTGTATGGTGGAAGGTATACTGTTGTGAAGAACTAGGAGCTACAACTTTGAAGGGCTAGATTGGGAAGACCATGAGGATTTTAGAGTTGAAAATTGGTGAGATGGTGCATTTCCAAGCTGTCTTTTCAACAAGATTAGGCTTATTTCAATTGGAGCAAGGACACAGTGGAGTCCATTCTTAGGAAGGAAGGTCTGCTGCCCATAGGAAAATCAATGACTTGAGTTTTTTTTGTTGTAATATTTACATTTGTAATTGTGTGGATTGCAATTTTCATTGCAACTTGTTATTAAAAAGTGTGGATTTGCTTACATGGAGGTGCTTAGGATGCATAGTGATGTATGAGTTCCATGATTCATTGTTTGTGGCGAGGG
The DNA here is from genome assembly GCA_950106755.1 of Climacium dendroides. NCBI lineage: Eukaryota > Viridiplantae > Streptophyta > Bryopsida > Hypnales > Climaciaceae > Climacium > Climacium dendroides. Next base: position 26,661,478 of record OX467089.1, on the reverse strand, counting down.
AGTCAATATATGTATGAAGTTTAGTATTGGCGTGGATGACTATAAAGTGTGATAAGTTTTTAGGACTACTTTTGGCCCATTTTGAGTCCAAATTGGGAGTTTAGTGGTCTTTTGGTCTACTAGATTGCCCTAACCTCATGGAACAAAGATTAGGATGATTTAGGAGTGTTGCCCTCTTTCACTTAAACTCATTTAATTAAAACTTTACTAAAAATATCATAGAGTCTATTGCTTGGAGGCATTTAGGTCCTATACACTCTCCACTGGCCAACTTTAGGATTTTTTTTGCCATCATAGTGAAAAACTCTCATATAGATTGTCTCACTACTCTATAACAATAAAAAAAATTAGATACTTACTCTCTCATTGTTTGGCCAAGTTTAATCCCTTAAAAAACCAAGGGGTAGTCCACATTTTCCAAATTGTGGAGACATGATATAAAATATAATTTATAATAATAACAATTTAATATCTAATTTCAAAAAAATTAAAATTATAAAATTTTCTCTGTAGATTCTCAATTGCTTTACAAACCAATATTTTTTCAATAAAATTGAAAATACTTTCAAAAAATGATCATATTTAATATTTGTAATTTCTACATGACTATTTTTCATTAAGTTCAAATATTAAGGTTCAATTGTAGTGATCTTTTAAGAATTTAATTTAATTTATATATTCAAGTTGTTTTGAAGGATTATTTTTTTAATTGAAAAAAATAGTTTTTTGACATTAGACATATTTACAACCTTTTGAGCTATGGGAGATATGCAATGAAAAGTTGTGAAAATCTATATTGTATAAATGTAAAAAAATCACAAAAGGATCTACAAATGTTTAGATAGATGAAAACATAAAGATTTTGTATATTCAAGACATATTTACATTTACTTGTTGTTTGAAATTTAAACATTTAATCTTTTAGGAATTAAATACACAACAAAAAGTATTGACCTAGAGAGAAAGAGAAAAAATGGTCGACAATGTTGAATTGTGCAAGAGGCATGAAATCAAAGTTTATCTTGAACCTCAAAGGACACAGAAATCAACATTTTCTTCATGATTGCATGGATAGATGGAAGTGTGTTGTTGGAATAATAAACTTTTAATGTTCTTCATACCTAGGACTATCAATGATGTCCAACAAAAAATTACATTGTTTTAAATTATAAATTTAGAAATTATAAGCTAAAATTATAAGCTAATAAAATATGATTTATGTATTATTACAAATAATAATTTTTAGATTTTAGATTTTAAAATTTAGATTTGAATTTTTTATATTCATCAATATATTTATTTAATTACTTAAATTTGTGAATGTAGAATATCTTTATATTCTATCTTAAATATTAAATTGATCAAAATAAAATAGTCTTTAGTTTTAAAATAGTCTTTTCAAGGAAAAAAAGAAATACACTAAGTGCAAGGAATAGGGGTGAGCCTTGGATCTTCAATTTAGGAGCCTAGGCTTCAATATTATAGGTACCTATGTTACAGGCACCTTCCATAGTTATAGAGTATTTATATTATAAACACCTTCAATAGTTGTAAAGTACCTACATACTTTTAGGCTCAAGGCTTGTAGGCTCGCTTTTTTAGACTCATATGTTAGAGTTGTTGGTGCAAGGGAATACATGTATGAGCATTTTCACTGGTACATCTAAACTTATAGTGGAAAATGAAAAATTTGGGTAAAAAGTACACAATTGATGCTTAGACTTATTCCAAAACTCTCTTCACCGCAACACAAATTACTTAATTGTTGAGGTTGACAACTCCTCAAAATAATACCTTTTCTACAAATAGTAATTTGGTGTTAAATAATAATTTTTTTGCTTTTGCGCAATAAAAGATATACAATTGATTGGAAGATATTAATATAGTGACTTATACAAGTGAGGTAAATAAGTGAACAACACTCTAAACAAATGACCCGCCTTCTTGATTTGAAGAAGTTGTAATACAATCTTAACAAGTTGTGTAGATGGGATAAACAAGTAATCCACACTCTAAACAAATGATTTTTTTTTCACTCAATGAAGATTAAAAGCATTGCATATATAGATGCTCTAATTCCATGAGAAATACTCAATGTTTGTAAGGTAACATGTCTTCAAAGTGTTTAGGCTCTTTAGATTGTTATTATAAAATGCTCTAGCATGCTTAATGCGAAATTGAAGAATTGGTATGCAAAAGTTTATTACTTTTCTCCACATGGTATTTGGACAAAATGGAAAGTTGCTAGGGACAAAATTTAACTTTGAGATGGATGAAAAGAAAGAGGGCAATGTAGAACACACAAAAATTTATAAACAATGAGAAGCTATGAATGTTCAGTTTTTAATTAGTAAAAACATGGTAATGAATTTTTCATTTTCCATTAGTAGAAACATATTAATGAATGTTTCATTTTTAATGCTCCATTTTCAATTAGTGAGGGACATTTTTTGAACCCATATTGTATGCCATTTAAATTTAAGAAGATCACTTCTAGAATACATCATGGCCCATTAATAGAACTATGCAATGTGATTACTACACCACCTATGAACTAAAATGGGGTCTTCTTAGCTTTCACTTCTAGAATTATAACTAAATGTCCACCATTCCAAAAATTATGCAATGTCTTGCATTCACTATGAATTTCATTCTCCTTTCACTAAAACATCATTGAAAACCTAACTTGACTAGTACTTTTTCATCCATCCCAAGCCGCTTGCAGCTAAGCCCATGTATTTTGCCCTTGCAATAAAGGAGTTTCCTTTATTTGTGCAAAAAAAATCTCTTGAAATTGATCCATTGCTCCAACCGATCCTAATTTTGATAAATTGTCACTCCTTAGACCTGTTACCTTATTCCATGATAACCTCAACCATGCTTACAGGGTTTACGGGTTAGGGCTTAGTTCATGTTGTTCATTGGGTAGTTATGGCTAGCCGTGAGGTACCTCACGCCGAGTGCACCTTGCATGCTTTTGTCTCATTAGTTGCGCTCATGTTGAATCTTGCGTCTTTGCAATGGCCTAGCAATTCTTGTATATTATCTTTGCAATGAAATCCCCTTTCATTTATGTCACCCCACACACACAAAAAAAAAAAAAAAACTTGAATAGATGCAAGTAGGGCTTTTATTTGGCTTTGTAGTGCCAAATTGCACCAAGAAAAAATAACTTGGCTAAAAAATGGCAAAATATCATGAAGTTTTTTGCGAGATAACTACTAATTTTTTTTTAAATGGATGAAATCGCCAAATTGTGCATGAAAATAAAATTAGAAACATGTGATATGTACGAATGTGCTATTTTCTATCTAGTATGTGGATGAATGTTGAAATTGGAGCACCGCCATAACAATTTATATTGCCATTTCGGCACTTCATAAAATTAAAACAAACAAACAAACAAAAAACAAAAACAAAAAACTGGATGCAAGAGTGCTTGATTATTACTACTCATTCTCTGCAAGCACTTATTCAAGAGCACTTGTTCAGACTCTGTTATCCACTGCATCTCTATTTAAGACAACACAGTCAGGCGTTATCATTGCATTGCAATAGTGTTGGATGCACTCTTCAGAGTTCAGACACATTTGCATCTTGCTATGAAGTAAAGCAGCATATGACAGGCAGAATGGCTGGTTTGCCTTGTTGACATTTTTGAAAAAATTAATTTTTTTTCCATATAAAGATAAATATGAGAATGGAGAGAGCAATTGAAATTTTATTTTTTTTGATAAATTATAAATTTGTTATGAATTTTTGAAGTATACTGCCTAATTGGTCCAAACCACCAAAAACTATACCCATAATGATCATCTTACCACCTAAAGCAATCACAATATTTTCTTAACATTGCCATGACACAAAGGATTAAAAAAGTTAGTTCTTGTAATGAATTTACACTAAAAAGGTAGAAGTTCCTAAAGCAATCACTAATAACTATTACCATCACCATCACATTATCTAAGGCACTCATTTTGGCCCACTAACCAATCTAATGAAGTCCTAATTTCATTTATTAGCAGAGGTCTTCCATGGGTTCATGTAAGACTATAATGGGTGGTTTTCTAGGTGTTTGCATTGGATGATTTGCCTATCATGAACTGATTTACCTTTCTTCACGTCCTTATTGACAAAAGTCAATTTTCTCCACATGTATCAATGAACTCAAATTTATGAGTCTATCAACCTCAAACAACCTCACTTGGGATGCAATGTAAGAGCATCTTTAGACACATTTACATCTTTAGAAGTTATGAGGTAGAAACATCCATGCCCAATCATGTAAGCAATTTTGTGACACATGATGAGCCTTATGAGGGGATGCATATTTTTTTTTCTCTATGGGAAGATAGGAAATATGGGGCTGCAATTTTTCCTTAATTTTATTTTTAAAATTGAAATTACTGTATTTTTGGGGAGCCAAAAAGTAGTACGAGATATCTAGAGTCTTCCAATTCCAATCATTCAATTACTACTTTCTTACTCACTACTTTTGGACATGTGTCATCATCTTATTAGTCCCAACCTTGAAAAGGAAAAAAAAGAAGCATTCCTAGCTTTGGTTGGAAATTTGTTTTAGTCATGATTGGAAATAGTTGCACGCTATAGTTCGGATACAAGACCCTGTTTGGGTATAGGTATTTCTACCTTATCGGACATTCTTAGAACAAAAGTCTTCTCTACATATTTCAGAGTATCTCCATTGTGGATTGGTCACTTTGCCATGCTAAAAGAGTGTTGGGCGAATTCAAGTAGAGTTTATAGTCTCTAATTGATATTGACCATCCCCACCATCTCCCAGCTTACAACTTCTTGAATTAATAAAACCTTAGAAATGAAGTGTATATTTTTTACATTTGAGGTTGAAACTCCTTGAGATTGTTTGTGTTGTGTTCATTCAATTGGGTGTAAAATAAGCAAGGTGGTGGCACTTCACATGCACCCCTAAAATTGCTAACATGGCGTGATTGCCAAGTGAAGACTTTTGCAATGTTGCCCAAGTTTAAAAGACAGTTATAGCCATTCACCATATAAAGGTCAAAGATCTTCTCAGCCCATGCTATATAGAGTTGAGGATGGTTATGAAAAGTTTGCATAAAACTAAAAGAATTTAGTTTTAACTTTCTTTAATTAGTTCTCCTATTGCCTTTGTAAGGTACCATTTAGAAGTGGTGTATAGTATAAATGGTGAAACTTAAAAGAATTCTTTTACAAGACAATGACATCTTCTAGAATGTTGTCAAAGTCTTTGTCTAATCTTTCAAAAGCCAATTGCTTGATACTATCCAAATTTGATGTTGTCATGCAATTTTGAAACTTTTGCTTAATGTTCTACAAAGAAAAAGCCCTTTCACAAGTCATAGTGCTCACACATTAAAACTTGACAATTTTAGCAAAGGCTAATAGGTTAAGATACTTTAATTTCCAACAAGGGCTCCAACTAATTGAAGCCTATATATCCTCAAAAGTTTTGTGCATCCACTATGTACTTTGTAGTTTGAAAGAAAAAAAAAAACTCTTGCTTACAAACTATTGTGTGGAATGTTGATACTCAAGACAACTAACCATCACCTAGCTAGTTATTAACCATTGAAAAGTTTCTTGTGGTAGCTAAAATCTACCATGTATTGGATGGAGGTGGTAAAATATCCACCATTCTCAAATGGCTATCACTCTGATACCATGATGACAAAGTCAAGTGGTGAAGCTCTGATTAAGAGCAAACTTTTTGAGGGCATTAGTTGGTTTCTAGCTCTATAAATTTCTTTTTGGTTTTGCATTCTTCATTTTAAAAATGAGATTGTTTTTTTCCCACTTCCATCAACTAACTTTGAATTAGCTACCAATTTTTCCTAGCCATTGAACCAATCTATAGTTGCAAGCCAATTTTGAAATGAGGTCCGGACAATAAATGCACCATTTAGTTTTGAATTAACCTTTGAACTGAAGATTCTCATTCAAAATTAAAATCTTTTTTTACATGTCACGTGCTTGTTAGTCCTCATTGGTGGAAGCAAAACTAGGAACAAAACTCAAAAGAGCTCTATTTTAGACCAAAAAGAGCTTGATCCCCAATTCTTATTTTTGTTATTTCAAATCAAAGGATCCCCTTATAATTTCCTCTTACTTTGTGATTAACTCTATTGGCACATGTGTTTTAGTTTGGAATCTGAATAGGTAGATTATTTTGTTGGATCTTGTGTGATCACTCATATATGGGAATCTAGTACAATATAAAATCTTCTCATGTGTAAAGGACTAAATTGTGAATGGCTTTGCATCAAAATATTTTGTTTGAAATAAATTAGAAATAATAATTTTAATTCAAATTTGTAATTAATAATTCCTAAAAGACCAAATGGTTATTAAACAACCAATTGAAAATTTGGGTATGTTCCTACAAAATCAAACTTCAATGGATCTTTTCAAAATTTTGATATAAGGTTTTAACATACACCTCCTTATTAAGAATATCTATCTCTATCTCTCTATCTCTCTATTCCAATTGGTTACTTGGATTAAAAGGCATGTTACTCAAATTCTTTGGGGCAAGGTGGACAACTTTGGCTAGTATGTACAAAATTCTTCTTCTACCTTTGAAATATTGTAGGTAATGTAACTAATGTTATTTAAGATGCAACTACAAAGAAAACCCATGTATAGTATACAAATTTGTCTAGGAGTGAAAGTCTGTTGACTATATCGAATAAAGTTGAAAAAACCCTTTTTCTTCTAACTTCAAACTCTATAATCACTAGAAGAAACCCGCGTTTAACTTGACGGATTTTTTTGCGCATCATGTTACAATTTCATGTTTTTATGTCAAAAATTACGTCCAATGTAACATCTTGACATCTTGATGTTACATTGGACGTAATTTTTGACATAAAAACATGAAATTGTAACATGATGCGCAAAAAAATCCGTCAAGTTAAACGCGGGTTTTTTCTAGAGTGAATCTTACAGTATGTGCAATCACAGTTCCAAAAATATTTTCCACTCATTTCCATAATAGTATACTCTAATTTTGTATGGTTGAATTTTTTTTTTAAATCTCATGAATCTAAAAAGTGATACTTTTGACTAATTTATGTCCAAAATATGCCCTAATTTTTTAGGGATTAAATGTAAAAAACTCTATAGGACTACTTTTGTCCATAAAAATTGGGGGTGATTGTAGGAAACACTTGCCCTTTTTTTTGTTCCCTACTCCTCTTGGCCTTGGACATTTGTTTTTTTGCTTATAACTTTTGCATTGTAAGTGAATCTTACATGAAATTTGAAATAAAGGTACATATGGTAGTTGTAGACATTGAGTAATGTTTTGAATATTTAAAATTATTTTACTACTCAAATTTTAAATTATTTGATTCCAAAATGCAAATTTGAAGCTCAAATTTGGTATACAAAGATATCTACTAAAATTAAACAAGCCCACAAAGAGGTTTTCTTAAAACAATAAATTTTCCACCTTCTAATGAGCTATTTAATTTAATTTTTTGAATTATTTTATTATATTCTGAAAATCAAACATCAAAGTATCCATTTTCTTAGCATTTCTATTGTCATTTTTTTGTGCATAACTTTTCAAAATAAAATTTTTAGGTCTAAAGTTTAAGAGATGTACTATTTTCAATTTTTTTAAAATTATCCATATTTTATTTTCAAAAAATCTATTCCAAAAGTCACCTCACTCACTAAAATAGGCCATATTGAGACAAAAACATTAGGTGATTCTTGCAACAGCCCTTGCATAAAAAACTGTAACAAAATTTAGTTTGAATATAACTCTAGATTTGACCCGTAATTCCCTTCAATGTTAGAATCCTTGTTAATTTATTGAAATTCATAGTTAGATCGTAGATGTACAATGGCAATAATTATTGGCTTTTGACCAAAGAGGGGGATGCCTTGCAATGGCACTTGATTGTTGCATTCATTTTAAATGTGAAATTAATTGTTGCCTTTGGGAGTTCAAATTTGAGTTTTGTATATATTTTACCTTTTAATTTTAGGAAGGGCATTGTGTTTAAATATTCATAACTATATGAGACCAAAAACAGGATCCATTTTATTTCCAATAGTATGAAAAAAAATGAATTTTTAGAAAGTTGCCTTGTTCTAAAATATCCTATAATTTATATTATGAAAAGCAAGATCAACCAAACAATATATGGTTTATTTTAATAGGGTAGGTGTTTTTGGATGTACAACTATCAAAGTATGTGGTCATTTTAGGACCTTTATATTGTGCTCAATATTTCAACCATTTTAGGAATCTACTATGGTAATTTTAGGTGACAAAATGACCATGATGGATTTACTTTTGACCAATTTTGGAAGTTTTCTAATTACAAGACATCAATACAATTATTTTTTAAATTTAAAAATCTTATTCCCTACTCTTCAATTTTGAATATTTTGGAACAACCATAACATGCTCGATTATGAAGGTTGTCCCATATACAATAGGGGTAGTCACACCTTCTCCATCTTGGTTCAAATTCTCAAAGAAGGTGAATGTGGTGCTTTGTTGTTGGTTGTTTGTAGCTTGTGGTGCTCCCAACCTCTGGGAACTAATAGTGTCATTTCTTCTCTTTTGGAAGTGGAAAAATGGAGTTGAAGAAAAATTTCTCAAAGAATTTTTTATCTTATGCTATGTACTTTCACCATTGTTGTTCATGCTGACTTTACTTGGTCAACTTTAGTCTCTCTAGTTGGATTGATGAACCTTGTAGGTAGTGCATTTTCCAGTTTTCATTTTTTATGCTCCACACAACAAAAAAAAAGGGGTGTCACTCCTTGCACAACAACTTCCCATTGGCTCCTTTTTTGTCTCACCAACTTTGCATTCTTTAAGAAAATTTGCTTCTTCAAGGAGGTGTAACTATCCTTGATGACACTTAGTTTTACAATACTAAGTCTTACAAATTGAAGAATTTCTTCAACAATGTAGGGATAGTTTCAATTCAATATTTTCAAGTAAATTAGTGTGCCCTATGCCATTGTCACAATATAATAAAATAAAAGTAAAAATAATTTTCTAATTTTTAAATTCATACAAACTTTAAAAATCAATTACTTTCACCTTGTGGGTCCAAATGCAAGAAACAAAGCCCATGCACCCCTCCTCGCAAAGATCTTTCCAATGATACCATGTGATTCAAGGATGCATGGTCCAAAAGATCTCAACGTAACAAACAAAACAAACAACCTAACTTAATGGATGGATTTCACTGACAGTTTTCAACAGTAAAGAGGGCTGCTGCAATGCAAGGGAGAGAACAACTCCCAATCCAACCCATGAACTTCTGGTATCCAAGCACAAGCACAGAACGCACGAATTCTTGTTCAGTTGTGCGCAACCAAGTCTGAAATCAATACTGTCAATAAGTTATCCTTGCTCTACCTGTAGCTCACCACATGCAAATAGAAAAGTAAACCATTAAGTGTTTCCCTCCGCTCTGTGCACACTGGCTCGTCAGAGTCTTATCCTGGAGATGTAATAAAAGCACCCATATCTTACCACCATACAAATAATACACCTGCAAACTCACTGAAGTCTTTCTTAGAACGACAAGCTGCAGAGAGACCCGGCGTCCCGGCCCTGTCGGTTCTCCGCATCCTGACTCCTGAGAAGTGAGAAATCACAAACAAGCGCACTCAAACATTAAAACCAGACGCCACTTGTCACAAGCTCTCAAACAGGAAGTCTTCCAATCCTATATGAAAGTGACACCATAGCAAGCGCAACAGTTGAAAGACAGGCAGTCAATGATATTTCGCTGACTTGGGTGAGGTCTACTTATCAGGATTATCAGGATGACGACCTACTTCCACCTACACTAACGATGATAAATAGTGTTATGTTGTGATTAGTGTTACCTGGATTTTTACCCTGATCACTCTAAACTTCAATTAGTTGGCATTTAGTGTTGTGTTCACTTTTTTGAGCAATAACTTTTTTGAGCATGTAATAGGTTTCTTGAGTTCATACAGTGTTTTTTGCATTTTGATGAAATAGTTAGGTAACACTAAATATAAACTTGTAAAAAATTTATACCCAATAGTTGACAAATAGTGTCTATTTTGACATTTAGTGTTGGTAACATTAATTGGATTGTTGATAATTAGTGTTATGCTTTGTGATTAGTATTGCCAACACTATTTATCATCATTAGTGTACTAAACCAATTTAACCTATCTGCGGCATGGGGAGGTTGAGCCGTTGAGGAAAAAATTTACCCACTTAGCAAAATAGATTTAACCCTTAAACGATGCAACAAACATTTTTTGGCTGACGAATGACTGTAAAGAATCTCTTCATTGAGGACACAACTATTCATTTTCTAAATTTTGTGGGAAAAGGAAACATCTTCTACAATAGTTTGTTTTGCAATGAGTGTTTTTATTTTTATTTTTTTAAGCCAACAATTCACACGGTACCCAAATAAATGATTTCCATGGTGACTGGTTCATCATTTAAGGATTAAGAAGGATTTTATAATTTTAAAATTTTTTTTCCCTTGAAAACAAATTATCATGAATTTTTTTTGTGAAGATTTTTTTGTCCCATTCTTGACATATATAGGCAAAGTAACTAATTTCCAACCATAGTCTGGTTACAAAACCAATGTAATGGATCATTGTGGCTTTCAATGTATATGGTGTGATGATTGTATGCTTTCAATGTACACCTCCCGGACATTTCTGCTGCTCTTAGTGTACTTGAGTTCTCGTCTACAGCACAATTGATCGGAAATTTGGCAGCTATGAAAATGGGATGCTAGTCGGAAATGGGTTGTTTCCTTCAAAAGCCAATTACACTGGTAAACTTAACACCCAAGTGCTCGACGTAAATATTGTAAGATTACTTCTAGAATTTTATAAAAAAATAATTGAAACTCCCTCAATTCAAGGACATTCTATCTTCATTCCATTCACAAATGGTTCTTTCTCAATGAATATCAATTGATATCAATTGGACGAAGTGCAATTTTGATAACATTCATCAGCTAAGAGACCAACCCGAGATCGACACGATGTTTCGGAATAGTCGGGAAGGAAAATAATGCTTCTGGCGCTTAGTGATGGGGAAGGTCCGTGCCTTGGACCTTCCGCGTTGAAATTGACTGACGTGAAATTCAACCGAAAGTCTAGATTCGACTGAGTTCAACAACGTGCGAAGAATTTTCTACAGGGCTGTATGTATATAACCGGCAGCTCACACGATCGAGAATCCTATCCAAGGCTTGGGAGTGTACTTCCTGCACCTGAGAGTTTCGAGCTAGAATTCAGTTACCAGCTGCAGTAGAGGAATTATTGACGTGGCCAGAGTGAAGGCATTACTCAGAGAGGTACATCGTGTCTGAGCTTCTGGAGTATATAGTTATCCAATTGCTGTGAGCTTCCCAATTGTTGTGAATCCCCAGTTGTGAGTCCATCCGGTTTGATTGCCGTGAGTAGTCCCAATGGCTGCTACCACGAGAGCTTCAGTGTTGTTCGTAGCTGCGGCCATGATCGTTGCTTTCTCCGTCTCTGGCGCCATGGCTGCTGATATGACCGACCTGGACTTCATGACGGAGCTGATGCAACGGCAGGCATTCGGCGACGATGACTTCGTGTTCAAGTTTCAGAGGACGACTGACTTGACGCCGTTTGGGAACCTCCGACCCATGTTCGTGGACTTCAACCCTGCTCTTGCCACCCTGCCTGGTGATGGAGCTTCGCAGAATTTGGTCACGGTTGGGCCTTGTGCTATCAATCAGCCTCACACTCACCCACGAGCCACTCAAATTTCTCATGTGACTGAAGGTAGGGGCTCCTCTGGCACTCTGCGAACCTCAGTCCCCCTTACGGTATGAGATTTGTGAGCTACTGCGGTGTAACTGCATATTCTAGCTCATTTGGAGCTGGAACCTTCAGCTGTGTACAGTAGGCATGATGTGTAGATTGGTGTGCAATTTGGCGTAATTTATGTTCTAGAAATTACATGTTTTTTGAACTGGATTTCATTGATGTTTTGATCCATCGAGCAGGTGATCTGTTGTTCGGATTTGCGGAAGAAAATGGCGGGCGACACTTCATCGGAGGAAACGTCACGAAAGGCGAAACTGTCATCATTCCTCAAGGTAACGGAGCTTGTCCCACAGCAAGACGAAAAGGGGTTTCCGTAATTGGAGTCAATCACATTGGCCATTGGTTACAGTATAAATGCACCAGGGTTCTCGATCTTTACTATACTAGCTTCAGATCTAGATTATTAGGAGCTTAAGACTTCATCGTCTTCCACATATACCCTAGCCTGTCCCGAATAATGGGATTTGTCCTTTACCACTAGCGCATTCACCTGTTGAAACAGCATTCGGGAACGTACCAACAGTTGGTATAGATTGAAACAATATGTACAGTAGCAACTTTTCCACCCTCACAATGTTGTTTGAACAGAGGGTCGGGTTTTCACTTGTGAAGTCCTTCAATGTCCCCACTAATACCTTCTACGTACGTCCTCCTAGAATCGGAATTAAGTTGATTTTATCGTATGCTGGTGTGCAGGTCTCATACATTTCGCCCAGAACTTGGGCTGCAAGGAGGCGCAATTCATTGCCAGCTTCCCCAACCGAGACCCTGGAACCCAAACCACGGCCGTAGCCTTCTTCAACTTGCCCATCGAGACTATTCGAGCCACCACGGGACTCATGGACTCGGAGATCGTGAAAATTCTGGCCAGCGTCACCGCCAACCCCAACCCCTCGTTGGACAAAGTGTGTGCCAATAAGTGCGGCATCAAGTATTGATTTTCATTCCTTCTGGGCACCATTAAGCTAACTGCAACATTATCAGCAATTATTTTGCTGACGGCGATATTATAAATGTAGATAGCGGCTGGAGCAGTGTCTCCCGTGGCCAATAAAAGTCATGTAGCTTTGATGGCTACCGTGCCATTTTCTTCCGGTAGACCTAGTTGAATGAAAAGGTCTACTACAACCTGAGTTTGCTTTGCAAGATATGAACACAGGACCAGACGTAGAGCTCTCAAAAGGTCACTCGAGCAAGTTCCTTGACGTGTTGTTTATGGTGTCTTGAAAGTTTTCTTGGACTGTTGCATTTTTTATGTAATATGAGAGTGACCTGCACAATTTGGTCGTGCTTCATTCTTTACTTGCCAGTGACCATTATATTGGAAGCTTCTAAGCCTAACATGCTTCTAAGCGTAACATGCTCGAGTGACCTTTTGAGAGCAGTGCAATCGAAGTATGGGGAATTTTGTTAAAATGGCGGCATTCCATGTGCCATTTTCAGACCGCCTGCTCTGAATTGTAAACACAACATCTAAGACAAGTATAGTTTTAAAAAAAATCTATTATTGATATAGATTTCAGATCGCACGATTAGAATTGTAAAATTGACATCTACCATATATGTAGATTTCATACATCTAACAATGGTATAGATTTCAGACATCTAGTACGTTTATACACTTCAGACTGCCCGCTCTGAACTGTAAAAGCTGCCAAAAGTAGCAGAATTTTGTCATTTTAACGAAATTGCCCATAAGTGTGTATTTCTAGAGCAACATCGATGCCAACTCAATCGAAGTTGTGAATAACTCTCGCATGTGAACAATGACTGAGGGAGAGAGGGATTGGTTTTGATGAGTTCTTACTTAATTGTTCACACGGAGCTCAAAACTGTCTCACTGGAATTCCTTGAATTGGCATGCCAATTCAGAGGTTATTCGGGAGGGATAATAGACTCTAAGCTTATGCGTGAGTGAGCATTTGAAAGCTCTCACTGGTGAAGGTTAAATTCCGTTCCTTGTTCACTAGGCTCAAATCCAATGCCAGACAAACACCTATCAAAAGACCCCCAAAGAATTTACTGTAGAATACTATGCGCAATTTTGTTAAAATGGCGGCATTCCGTTTTCAAACTGTCCGTTCTGAATTGTAAAAGTGACATCTAGGATAGGTGTAGTTTTCAGGAATCTTGGATTTTTATAGATTTAAGAAATCTACGGAACACTATAGATTTCAGACCACCCACTCTGAATTGTAAAAGTGGCATCTATTACATGTATAGATTTCAAACATTTAAGAATAGTATAAATTTAAGACATCTAGGTTGTTTGTACACTTCAGACTGTCCGCTTTGAACTGTAAAAACTATCAAAGTAGAGGAATTTCGTCATTTTAATGAAATTGGCCATTTATGCAACAAATCAATTCTTATTTAGAAGTTTGATTATATTATTTAACCCCTAAAGGACCAAGATGCATTTTTGGCAACATAGCAATTTTGGGCAACTCACTACAAATGGAATTCTTTTTTTTTTTTGAAATTTTCACACAACATATGCTTGAGGAGTAGCTTTAAGGCCCAAAATTTTTCATAACTTTTGACTACATCTTTAAAAACTATTGTATGATATGTAGTTTTTTTTCTCAACTTGGGCAACTCAAGCAAATTAAAAAAATTTAGAAACAAAAATATGGGGAATTTCATTAAAATGGTGAATATTTTGTGACTTTGGCATTCCCACAATTCAGACTGAGTGGTCTAAACTCTACTAGCGTCCTAGATTTGTGAAATACTACCATTATTAGATATCTAAAATCTAAGAAATATGTAGATTTTCTAGACCAATCGGTCTGAAATCTATATCTTTCCTAGATTTAATACATCTAATAGTGGTGTAGAATTCACAAATCTAGGACACTAATAGATTTCAAATTGCTCGATCTGAATTGTAGGAATGGCACATGGAATATTGCCATTTTAATGAAATTCCCCATAAATTTGAAATTGACTTTCTAGATTTATACATACAGTGATTGACAAAATTGAATACAATTTTGAATCATTTTCATTCAAACAACCATATAATAAGCATCAATGGACAAAGTCCAAAAGTAGATTTACAAAAGTTGTAGTGTGCAACATAATACACGTCACCATGAAAGTTTGAAGAAAAAATTAGTTGTGGTTTGAAAGAAAATCAATTTCAAATGTTTCAAATGCAAAGACATTAATTTAACAATGGTCCATATTGCAATGTATACTCTATCTACAATGGCTAATATTATCTAATGCTCTCAATTCAAAACAAAATTCAAGTATTGTGAGAACCAACACCATTTGCATGTTTTGTCAAGCTATTGTTATTTTAAATTCTATAAATGTCAATTTCCTTCAATTTTTGTGTACAACAATTTGAAATAATGTATACCAATATGCCAAGGTACAAAAAGTTTTTTCAAGTTCTTAAAAAAAATTGGAAAAAGATAAAATAATTCCAAATCATATTGAACAAAATTGAGTTTTTGACATGATAGGGAATTTCATTAAAATGGCAATATTCCATGTGCCATTTTCACAATATGCCATCCCCACAGTTCAGACTGGGCAGTTTGAAATCTATTAGTGTCCTAGATTTGTGAATTCTATACCACTATTAGATGTATTAAATCCAGGAAAGATGTAGATTTCAGACCAATCAGTCTAGAAAATCTACATATTTCCTAGATTTTAGATATCTAATAATGGTATAGATTTCACAAATTTAGGACACTAGTAGAGTTCAGACCGCCTGATCTGAACTGTGGGAATGCCGAAGTCATAGAATAATCGCCATTTTAATGAAATTCCTCGTGATGGCTAACTTTGAAATTGATTTTCTTTCAAACCACAACTAATTTTTTCTTCAAACTTCCATGGTGACGTGTATTATGTTGCACACTACAACTTTTGTAGATCTACTTTTGGACTTTGTCCATTGATGCTTATTGTATGATTATTTGAATGAAAATGTTTCAAAATTGTACTCAATTTTGTCAATCACTGAATATACTTGAAAAGCTTTGAATCATTCCATTTTGATTAATGACATGGAAGTTACAAGGCCCTTTAGTTTGCAGGTGGTTATGGATTTTGTACTCTAAAATAAACTTTGAAATCTTTTGTTTTATTCAATTATTAATATTTTAAAAATAAAAAATAATCATAAAATGTAGATTGTTTGTTACAACATTACAACCATCGGGATTTGCATTTTTTAATTCCATAGCTAAATTCTTAACAATTCTATATTTTGAATCATTCTCTATTTTTTTCTACTTAATATTTTTTTTGTGTTGTATAATTCTAAATGATCTAAATTTTTTAAAGCAAATAGCCAACTTGCCTTAAAAAATGAATCCAAAGAAGCACCACCATTTTGAATGTTTTTACATACAAATGTGACTTTGTGAAGTGCACTTGCCCGTTTTTTGTAGGGACCCCAAAAAGATTTTTGTTAATTCAAATGCTAATTTCTTGCAATCCTTATACTAGAAATTTCTAAAATAATTTTCACATCTTTTCAAACTAGTATACTACAAGATCCTACACTTATATTTGTCCAAAAATGATTTTTTTTTCCCTAAAATTTGGTACTTGTACTAGAAATGGTAGCTTTAAAGTGTTTTTGATGAAAATATAGTCAAGGAACTTTAGGGGTTAACCCATAAATGATATTGTGGACATTTTGTGTTTGATGAATGGCATAGAATCCTTCTATACAAGACAAAAGTACATGCAACTATTCATCTTCAAAATTTTGTTGTAAAAAGGGGAGGTCTTCTACAACAATTTGACTTTCAATGAGTGCTTTTTCATTTTTTTAAAACTAACTTAGGAAGGACGCTACGGACCTAAAAAGTTAGATGGATAACTTCATTGTTATTTAACTATAGAAACAAATAATGCACCTAAGTATTGGTTCAATAATTAGAATATTTCAGTGACTACCTTGGTCATGGGGGAGGGATGTGTCCTTAGGTTAATTCTAAGAGGATGTCTTGGACATTAAATGTCTAATGGATGGCTTTGGAGTTGAGATAGCAACATCTATAATCATCAATTTAAAGGCGTGGGGCATAAGGGTGATTGCAAGAAACACTTGTACTATTTTTTGTCACACGTTGTGGGCTGAGTTGTTTTTTGGCCATAACTTTTGTGTTTTAACTTTGAATGACTTAAGATTTACAAGGAAGGTACTCATGACTATCCTACAACTTCCTTGATTTTTTGGTAATTTTCAAAAATAATTTACTATCCAAAAATAGGCCCGAAATAAATGTCACACTTGCCAATTTGGAGGTTTTTAGTACTTTTGAGTACCTTTTTCATATACCCTACATCAAGAGAATTATATGGAATTCTTCCTTACATATAAATACAACTTTTCACCGAAGGGTTTTTAAAAATAATTAATTTTGTGTGGTGTGGAAGTCTATGAAGAGAGCTTCCTTCTGCTTGCATTTTGAAACATATAAAATATTATTTTTGTAAGTTTTTTGGTGAATGACCATCTTCATAAAGTTCTTAAAAATGGACACTTTTATTTTTTGTATTTACTTGTTTTTACTATTTTAAACTAATTTTCACATCAAAAGTCCTATTTTCTTGAGATTTGGTACTTTTCAAGTTCTCCTAATTAGAGAATTTTCCTACACATTTCCTTCCCTGCAAACCTTCATTTTAGAAGTATATACATAATTCATATTTTTTTAATTTTAAAAAAATTAGTTTTCTATTTTTAAAGTACTACAGAAGAAAAACCATGAGTACTGTGAAAACGCAACAAAATCGACAGGTGTTTCTTGCAATCACCCATAATGTCCATTAATAGACATCCAACAAACTATTGGGCCCTACTAGTAAGAAAAAAAGAATTTATGTGCACTTTCAAATGTTTTTTTGGGATGTTGTGAGTATAAGTTGTGATTTTTAAAGAGACAACTATAAATGCACATGATACCAACACCAAAATCTGATATTGTAAGGGGGCGTTGTTATTCCCTTTGTGCTTGTCAATGATGCAATACTTTTATGACTTCTTACTATAAAAAAATCCATAATAGCATTGAAAATGGCTTTAAGAAACTCACATATGCTTTGTCAACAAGGTTCATTAGTCCTTATTACTAAATGTGCCTAACTCTTTCGTTGATTCTATTTTATCTGCATTTTCAACTACAATTAGTTTGAAGCAAGTACAAATGATGTGAAATTTTGCATTCCCTTGGTTTATATGCATCATATTTGAAACACTAATTGATATTTTTGTATTAATACTGCATCTACATATCTAATCTTAGACTTTGCTTAGCTATAAGATATCCTTGATCCAAGACATTGTATAATAGTCGCCTTCCTTGTACATGTTTAAAGAGCATTCCAAAATGAATTCATCCAATTTGTTATCTCAAAATTGGGCATGATTGAAACTACATGATGACCAACTTGTCACTCTTATAGTTAAATTCAATCCTAAATTTGATTTAAAAATTTAAAAATTCTATTCTATGCACTCAAATTCCATTGCAAAGAAGTGATACAATTGAGATCTCTATTATGTAGTTGCCATGAAGGATTTCTTTACATGTGCAATTCATACTTGCTTTGTGATGGTCATGCCAAAGTAAAATCTTATATTCTTAAAAGCATCCTCTATAATCCTTTAAATTTCCTAAAGCACTAGTTTGAAAATTTGACAAGTTTTGTCAAGAAATGAGGTTCCAAATTCCTTACTAATTGGCACTCTACTATTGCACCACTGGGATCTATTTCATGAGCCCTTCAAAAGAAGACACAAGGTAAAATATTGTCATGATTGTACATTGACTCTCTTTATTGTCAAATTATTAGTCTTGCCTTCATTCATTTTCCTTTTGTGAAATGAGGTATCATGGTGTCATGATGTGAGTCGCCTATTAGTTGAAATAAACATCTTTACTTGTTAAAAATGAGTGTTTAGAGTTATAAGTTGTTTGTGTTAGGAGCTTAATATTTGAAACTTGTATTAGTTGTCTTTGAAAGTTGTCGGTTGATAACCTATTGGTTAGTAGTTGATATTAGAATTAGTGGGGTTAGGGTACCCTACGAAAAAATGAATGTTTTATGACTGCAAAATATGACTGGAGTGAGTCACAAAATCAAAAAATGTGACTCAAGCAAAAATCACTGTAGATGGTCGGGATATGACTAGGATGATTCATGGCTGAGTCATTTACTTTCAATCATATGACTGGTGAGTAATATTTGCAGTCAAATAGATTTGGAAGTATAATAAATCATTTTTAGACATATTTTGCCAACATGGCATATATGTTGACCACCCTTGGAGGCCTAACTTTCTCATGAGCTGCCCGGGCAAAAAACAAAACCTACGTGGTAGCTAGGTTAAAGTTAGGGTTAGTTGGCAGCTAGCTGCTTTAGTTGTAGTGGCTACATAGAGGCAAGGGTTGACCCTTGTCTCTCTCTTTCTTTCTTGTTTCTTAGTGGTTTGGAGGTGGAGAATGCACTTGGAATGCAAAGTTGTATTATTGTTGCATATTTATATTGAAAAAAACATTGATGAGAGGGTATTTTGTGTTGCATTTTGGAAAAAAATTGGATGATTGCAAGATTTTCAATTTCAATTTTTGGATAGTTGATATAATATAATGCCAAGTTTTGGATCTAAATTCATTATGACGAAAAATTTATGAGACTTTGAAGTGAAGGTATTTGAATTTTAAGGCAACCAAAGAGGGTGTATTGAGGAGCTTCATTTTTATTAAGGTTTTGTGTTATGGAAATGAAACTTGAAGCATATCTTTTTCATTTTATCTACTATCTTGTATCAAAATTTTAGCTTCAATGAACTTGGAATCTATGAGTTTTGCATAAAATACAATCAAGTGTGGAGGTAGTGAAGGATTAGAATGTTAGTAGTAAAAAATTGTCCACCAAAGTTGGAAAGTATCTTAGATAGAAATGAAAATTGGTATGTGAGTATTTGAATAGTTGATTTGTATTGTGGCAAAGTTTCAAATTTTTTAGAGCCATTTTGTAATATTTATGCTAAATCAAAGCTAAGTATGATAGTTTATGGGGCATTGTGGGAATTGTAGCATAAGGATTTGGAAAAAAGGAAGTTTTAGAGTATATTAATTATTAATTAGGATGTTTAAGAGTATTAGTGAGTATATACAAAATGTTTCTACACTCAAGGGGTGCACTTAGTTCTACTACAAGAAACCACATGCAAACAAGTGGTTTCTAATAAACTACAATTTTAACTTCAAATTTTGAGCATTGTTTACTAATGACTATAGGATTCTACTATCAAAATTTCAAACTCAAATAAAATATGGAATGATTTCTGAAGAGGTTAAAAATGCACTAAAACGGCATGTTTTTTTTAACTCAAATATTTTTAGAGAACACATTTAGATGACCATTACATCAATATTCAACTCAAAATGAGCTTTTAATAGAGAGTTATTTTTAAGAATTTTTTGTTCATTTTTTAAACAATTTTTTCTTATATAATATAGGGATGTAAAAGTTATTTTTCAATTTTACAGTGTATCTTTTTACTTCAAAAATTTGTAACTAATTATTTTTAAAAAATAAAAATATTAATGTTTCAAAACATAAACTTTCAAAGTATGTGGTTTTTAATGGACACTCTAAGTGACCCCCCCAAGTTTCTACAAAAAAGGCCCCATGCTATTCCAAACCTAATAGAAAATCTATATGAGAATGGCCTTGTGAAGTACCACATGGGTCTTATGCATGCCTCAAGTGCCAATCAATTTAGAAGGCTACTTTTTGTTGCTTTAGAAGGCCAAAATTTAAAGGACTATATGGTATGCTCTACAATAAGCTGCCCTAATTTGCCCACATTTTTTGATGTGATCCATTGAAAGGTTGAAAAAAATATCTTTTTAATGACAAAATATAAATTTTTGATGAATTTTCAAAGTAATCTGTTCTAAAGTTTGTAAATGTTATTGTATCGCTTCTAAAATCAAGAGTGAATTTTCAAGGGTCATTTTATAGTCTTAAAATAGCCATAATGCTTTCCAAAAATGGTTATAATGTCCAAGCCATAGAGTAGTTTCATTCCTCATGGATTTACATTATGATATAAATAACTACAAGGCCTTAGGACCTCCTTGAAACCTAGCTAATAGTTGTGGAGTACAGCATGGGCCTAGTATTAGAACTGGGCTAGGACTAGGAGAAAGTGTTGGATACGAAAGCTAGCCAAGTACGTAGCAACAGTCAAGTACCAGAGAATGGTGGTAAGCCAACGGTTGTTGGCTTTGGTGGTTGGGTCTAGGGACTACTTGATTTTAATAAGCAAGGTGTTTAGACATTAAAAAATTACAAACAAAATCAAAGAAGAGAAGGTGAAGAAATAGAAGAGGAGATTACGTGGTCATAGAGAATATGTTTTTACAAAGGAAGGAGCTCAAGTCGCTTATAACAAGTCACAATTTAGTTGAAACCATACTCTCTTAAAGTCTTGGAAAACCTCTCAACTAAACCAACGTGTACAATTGAAGTATGAAAAAAATGATGTATTGAACTAGATATTGTGAAGTAGCAATAGAAATAGATTAGGTGGAAATCACCATAGTTGCATATTGGCCATTAGAAGTTAGATTAGGAAATAATTGACTTTGGATAGAGGGACAAGAATCTTACAATTGTTAATTATTTTCTTGAAGTTTGAAAGAAGTATTCTTTTCCAAAGTCAACTAGTAGGATTCAACAATTGAATAGAATAGTATTGGAAGGGTAAGGAGTAAAAAAAAATAGAAAAGAGAAAAACTTAGAATTGAATAGGAACTAGATTTGAAGTTCAAATTCACACCTTGTATTAAAAAATCAAAAACTTTAAGCAATGAAGCAAAATTCAAGACAAAATGATGAATGAAGATGGATTCAAAGAAGTCTTTGATCACCTTATAGTTAAGAGTTCCATTTTGAGGTAAGTTACTAAATCCTCTTCTTTTCTTTAAAATTTTTAAATTAACAACTTTAAACCAAATACAAGTTAGATTCAAACCCTTAAGGTTATATTTTCTTTAAATTTTAGTTTTAGAAACCTATAGTAGACATACAAAGTTTAGACCCTACGGTTTTTCAACAATTATCATGTGGTTATTGTTGTTTCATGGGTTTGCACGTTAATTACAATTTATTGCATCATTACAATGCAGTTGCAAGTAATGCATTGTAACGATGTGATACAATGCAAAGTAATACATTGTAATGATGATTGTGATAAATTGTAATTAATGTGCGAACCCATGAAACAACGATAACCACATGATAATTGTTGACAAATTGTAAGGTTTAAACTTTGTGATGGAGGTCTACAAGTTTTCAAAAACATAAAGCACTTAGAAAATAGAGTCAAAACAAGTAAGATACAAGCATATAAAGTTTAGGAGCTAGTTTGGATGAAAATTAATAAATTTCATCCAAAAGGCACAAAAATATAAATTTAAGTATTAGAAGAAATTAGAAGGTTAAAAGTGAAATTAGAGTTAGATTTTGAATTATAAGTTGAACATAATGAGTGAATGAAGTTTGAAGTACCAATTAGTATTTAAACTTCATCCATCTATAACTTTCACTAGGAATGTTTAATTTTTAAGTGATTTAGCATTTTGGATAGGTAAAATCAAGACCTTTAAGGCACAAGTGTCAAAAGTCTAAAAATAATAAATTAACATAAATAATTCTTTGCTTAAAAAATAGATGTCTAACTAAAATCTTTTGAAGATAATCAAAAAAAGAATTTAGGTTGTAAGTATCATAAAAGAAGATTAGAGGAGTCCAAAATTAACTCAAATTTAAAAAAAAAATAAAAACAACAACGAAATAATGAAGAATGAAGTTTAGAATGAAGAATGAAGTTTAGAATGAAGAATGGATGAACTTAAGGATATATGTCCATCCAAGTCCAAGCTTAATATTTGAACAATAGTTTTCAACTTAAGATTGTAGAAAAATATGAAGTCAAATTGAAATTAGAAGTAAATAGAAAATTATGGATGAAGTTTAAGGTTCCCTTTCAAAGGCTAAATTTCATTCAGTCATAACTTTTGCTAGGAGTGTTGGATTTTAATGAATTTTATGTTTTTAGAATTGGTATGATGTGATATTTCACTTAGAGTTGATAATTTGAGACTTTAAACTGTTACCCTAGAAATCATAATAGCCATATTTGGTTCGGCCATTTGACCAAAAGTTGTATTTTGAGTTATGTTTTGTTGGTTCATCTTGTAAATACACATCCAAGAGACACTTAGAAAAGATTCATTATTTTAAAGGCACAATGGACCATGTTTAAGCACCCAACTAGAATAAATTCTTAAATAAATTGTAGAACTTGGTCCTGTTTGTTTAAATACCAAGGGTGGGTATTGAAATACTCCCACAATTATTGGAATGTTTTCTTCTAATGTAAGAAATAACCATAGAACAAATTAGAGGTAAATAAAATTTAAATGATCAAATTATTAAAGAAAAAGTAAGCTTCACCAACATCTAATACAACTTTGTCACATTACCTCGCCCATGGAAAATTTGACGTGTATTCTAGTTGTATTTTGATGTAACTATTTTTCTATTGCAATATTTAAAATGCCACATAGGATGGTTGTGAGCGTTTTCATCTCCACCCTTGAGATGAAACAAGTACAATTGGATTCTTGAATTTGCTTTGTAAAACTTCCTATGGTGTGTGCCATAGTGTAGTTCATTGTATGTTCTAAGCAATAGATCTTTCTAACTTCTTAAGTAGTTTAAATTGCATAAAGAATCAACTAGAACTTCAAAACATAGCAATTAAGTAACATTGACTAAATTAAGCTAATACCCTGTCTTTTTATATGAAAGTACTAAAATTCAAAAGTTATTTATTTTAATTCATAGATCGAAGTCTACAATTTTTGAAATGGTAAAATTCATCCTATTTGGAGTTTCCTAGGAGAAATTATAGCTGGATGAAATTTGACCTTATAAAAAGTAATTCAAATTTCATCCACAAGGTTTTTCTAACTTCTATTTTTGGATATGAATTTAAGGTTAAATTTACTTTCTAAATTTCAAGTATAGAATTGGTGAAGATTCTATACTTTCATTCAATCTCAATACTTAACTTCATCCCTTGCTATGTTCTTGAATTTATCTTGATTTTCTAAATAAAAATTAGAACCCCTTAGACTTTTTCTAGATGATGTTAAATTCTAATTATTTCTTGGTTGTCTTTAAAAGATTCTAAATTGTTATCTTCTTAATCCTTAAGACTCTAGATCTTTAATTTAATATTTTTAGAGTTTTAGCATTTTTTCCTTTTAGGAACTAAAATTGCCTATCCAAGTTGATAAGGCACTTAGATATTGGACTTTCTTAATGGAAGTTATGGATAGATGAAGTTTGCCAATTAATAGGTGCTTTAAAACTTCATCTACTTGTTTTTATCAATCTATAATTTCAAACTCATTTTTACTTGGACTTTTGGGCTCTGAATTTCAACTAAATTCTAAATTTTTAATTCTAGCATTTTGTATGAATTTTACTATTAAACTTCATCCATAGATATCTCATTTGTTTATAGTCTATTTTCTAAGTTTAATATGTTTTTGGAAAGCTCTAAAAATCTTCTACAAGTACCTGAAACTAAACTTGAAATAAAAGCTACCTCTATAGGTGTAAACCACGATTATAACTATTATATCTATTATATATTTTGAATGTTCAACAAAAAAACATTGAGGAAAATAGGAGATTTAGTTACTTACCTTGGAGTTGACCTCACTAAAGAGGTGTTCAAAGATTGCCTTAGTGTACCCATCATTCTCCATCTTGTCCATTTTCTATAACTTACTTACTTCCAACTTCCTTCTAAGTTTCTCCTACTCCTTTCCTTCTATTTTTTTTTTTTTTTTTTGCTTCAAGACTCTTTCTTTGAATTATTGACAATGTCAATTAGATGGCTTTGCTAAGGAAACAATTATTCAATTCTAAAGACAAATTTCAAATAATTTTAGATTCTTGTCCTCCTATTGTTTCCTTGTGTAAGAGTCAATCATTGCAAGACATCTATCGTTCTTGTATCTAACTTGCCAATGCTAATTTGTAATTTGACAAAGTCAAATCCTATTTCTAATTCTATCATTCTTCACTTCATAGATATGCTTCAGTTCCAATTGTGCACTTCTTCAATTGACCTTTCTATCTTCTTTTAATTTTTCTCCTTCCAAGCTTGTCTAATTTATTGGTAGCTTCCTCTCTAATCCCTTGAGTGCTAACTCCCTACTTGATAGAAATCTTGAGAATTGTGGGTTAATGGCCTTACATCAAGCTTTTATTTGATAATTTTGTTACCAGTATCGGTCTAATTTTGAGCTTTATAAAGAAAGAATTAGAGTTTAGGAAAGACTTGGTTGCTGAGGTTGAACCCTGGTTGATTACGGAGCTTAGCTAATTGGAGTCCCTTGGCGGATCAATCCGCCTTGTTGGTTGGAATCGAATCCACAATACCCAATGCTTCTCTTCAATACCTGCCACTTCTTCTAAGAACCGCATGGGATCTCAAGGTTGGATGACTTGCTTTCAACACACTATAGGCTAGGGGGATAGACTATCTTGATTTATTTATACACTTGACTACAAGGTCGACTAACACACTAAAGGCTTGGAAGGGCTCAAGGGCTGGATTGGCTTGATTTTTTAACACATTGTGGGCTCAAGGGGATGGATTGGCTTGATTTTATAATTCATTACAAATACAAAGTGGACTAGCTTGAATTTTTAATACACAAGGCTACAAGGACCGGACTAGCTTGATTTTCACACACTAACTACTAGAGACGGACTAGTATGATTTTTAATACATTGAGAGCTTAGAAGGGCCGGACTAACTTGATTCTTTGACACACTAAGGTCTTGGGAGGTTGGATTGGCTTGATTTTTTAACACACTAGCTATAAGGTGGATTGGCTTGAATTTTAACTTATTCAAGGCTTGGAAAGGCTGGACTAGTTTGATTTTAATACATTGGCTACAAGGATTTTTCTGAAAAAAGTTAATGGTCTTGCTCAAGGCTCTAAGTGTGCTAATTTTGTCTTGAAATCAAAACTTTGCCATTTGAGAAAGAAGCTAAGACTTTGACACCTATCATATTCAAAGCTTTATTGTGATTTAGGCAACATGCAAAATATTAGACTAAAAGAACCAAGTTAGCACAACCACTTAGCACAAATAAAACCTCTAGTATTCAAAGCTTTGTTGTGGTTTGGGCAATGGAGAAATATTAGATTAAAAGAACCAAGTTAGTAGATGTTAGTTCAACACTAAAATTTTACACAAACATAAATTCTTTGTTAATACATCACAATCCAGAATTTCCTAGGGGAATTCTTACTACAAATTTTTCACTAAAAAAATGTGCAGAAACATAAAAAATTCACTAGAAGGCCCTCACAAGCAACATCACCAAGGTATGGGGGAAAGGGCTTGTCTTTAGAATTAGTATAAGGTTAATACACAAAACTCAAATACAAAGTGTTAGTACAAAAACAACACAATCATGAGAAGTACAAGAGAATGCAAGGTTTGAAGGGATCTCAATGATCTTTAAAACTTGCTTCAAAAACACAAATAATGAAACGAATTTTGGTTTTAAAACATTGTTTGCCAAGTTTTGGCTCAATGACTAAAAAATCTACTAAAATGAATTCAACAAGAACAAAGTATAAATAAGAGCCTTAAGAAGTGGTTTGGGAGGAAGAAAGGCACCTTTATATACTTTTTCCAAGGGCACCCCTCCCTCTCTCTTATGTAATAGTATTATTATCACTACAACATTTTCATCTAATTTTTAGAATTTTTTACTTTTACAATGGTCCAAATTTCTAACTTTTTGAAAAAGATTCCAAATAATAAAAAAATGAATCCATTGGATTTAAAAGTTAATTTTTGTTTTAATTACCCCCCACCCCCTTTTCCACCATGAAAAAGTCATAAAAAACTAGTGCCAACTTTAAACAAAAATGGTGTAAAAACCCAACTATTGGAGTTTACCTTTTTTGAAGAAATAACTAGTCTAAATTATTTGAAAGATGTAAGTGAGTAAAAAAAACCCACTTTCACCTCATTCTGATTTAATGTGCTTCCAAACTGCTAGTCAACTCCACAAATATTTTTTAGTTTTGCCGAAATTGTGGAGGATCTCATTGGTTTTGATAATTAGGTATTTCTAGATGTTGAAACGTCTTTCAACTTGTTAGAGTGCATTATTAGCATAAAGCAAGATATACTAATTTTTAGTGAGATTTTACCACAATTTGAGTAATTTCTAAGAATTTTCTATCATTAATTTGAGCGGTTGATCATTCAGAAGATAATCTTTTGAAAATCAAAAGATTTAAAGAATTTTTAAGGAACCTATCATAAAATCCCATAAAAGTTGTATAGGTTCATATTTTTACTTTGCACATTAAAAAAAAAGGTTAAAAATCTTTTATATAGAAAAAATCTTAACAAATTGATTTTGCCAATAGATTTTTGGCATAATTTCAAACCTAAAACCCCTTACTTCCATTGTAGATGCCCTCTTTTGGTCCATAGTGAGTTTGTGAAACTTGTAGGCTAACAATTGGAAGTTCTACTATTTCTAAAACAACTAAAAAATCAAAATCTCTCTATGGAAAATGACTTAAAGATCTCACTAGAGTTCCATTGGGTTGCTTTAGCCAAGTTTTATCACATGTGGGGTAGGTTTAGGTATTTTAGATGGTATGTACAAAATATTTTTAACTTTCACTATTTTTGGATTATTTTAAATATATTTAAAATTTTGAAGTGATGATTGGGAGCTCACACTTTTGCTTCATGGGTCAATGTGTCGAATTTATTTAAATTTTGCCTAAATCCAAGGAAGTTGTAGATTTGGGTACTTATCATTGTCAAAATGCCTTGAAACTTGTCGAGGCCCATTATTATCACTATACATTCTATCCTAATTTTTAGTGGAATTTTACGACCCCTTGGATAATTTATAGGAATTTTCCATAGTTGGTTAAAGTGGTTGACTCTCCATAAAGTCATCTTCTACATTCCGGAAAAATTTGAAGTTCTTTAAGTGATTTCTAGAATGTTCTCAAATATTAAATGCATATTCACATTCTTACTATATAGTATTTATAAGAAAGCATAAATTAATTACCTTCTAAAAATTCCAATGAAAAAGGAATCTTTTGATTGGAAGAAAATTTTGACAAACCAATTTTGCCATTGAGTTCTTGGTATGTTTTTATGCTCCAAACACCTTTCTTCAATCTTTAGTTACACCATCCCTCATATTATTTAAATTACTACCTTGTACTATTTGAATTTTATTTGCAAATCACAAATCTAACTTTCTCTAATTCTCTTGAAATGGATAGTGACCTCTAAATGGACTGACTACAAGTATAGCTAAGGCTAAAAGAACTTTCCTATTGTAGACTACCAGCTCCTATTTTGTCAAAACCTATGACATACACTTAGGTGGTTGCAAGAAAGACCAAATGTTTTTGGTAGTGTTTTGCCAAATTTGCAATTTTTGCACTTAGTACTATGAGTAATACAAATTCTATGAAATAGAACAATCTCAGTTGTTGATTTGAAAAATGAATGACTAATAGTACTTTTGACTACATGCAAGTAATGAATAAGTACTATTTGAAAAAAAAAGACAATTTGTCACAAAAATAGATGCAACTAGATATAAATTAATAATAATTAAAACATCATTAAAAAGACATTAAAAATTAGCCATTTGTAAAGATTTGATAGTAACCACACTTCACCCAAAAAAAGGAAGTCAAAACCATCTTCAATGTTCAAAATTGCATTCGCAAATGAGCCCTATTTGTACAAATATGGAGGCCATAAAATAATGCATTTTTAGATTAATTTTTCCTAATGTGGAAATAAACCACAAAAATTCAGCTTTAGATCATTACTTTTGGGTACTTCCCAGTACTAAAAAACTCTAAACTTCAAAATATGACAAATTAGAAAAATTGATTCTTAAATATAAAGTGATTTTTTTAATTTAAAAAAATAAGGGAGATGATTACAATCAAGTTAACCGTCTCCAATAAAAATTTCAAGAAACAACTTCATCACTCTAAATGAGATGCAAAATAAGACTGGTGTCACAAAGATTTGCAATTAGATTCAAAATAGTACGGAGCCTTTATTATGGAAATGCTTTGTATACATTCTCTAATATCCTTAAATATTCTAAATAATAATAAACCTACCTTAAAACTCCCATTTTTTCAAATCCCTATCCTACAATTCCTACTATGCTCTAAAAATTGTCATACTAACTTTGATTTAGCATATATGCTTGAAAATAGCTCCAAACAACTTAAATTTTTTTCTCAATCTAGATGAACTAACCAAATAGTCATATACCAATTTTCATGCCATTCTAAGATAATGTACAACTTTGGTGGACATTTTTCCACTACTAACTTTCTAATCTTTTCCAATATGCCTTAGAAATTGTCATATCTAGCTTTAGTTTAGCATAAATGCTTGAAAGTATCTCTAAACAACTTGAAACTTTGCCACATTGTAGAACAACTATTTAGATATTTATATAACAATTTTCATGCTATTCTAAGATACTATCCAACTTTGGTGAACATTTTCCCACTACTGATTTTTTAACCCTTTACTACCTTTACACCTTGATTGTATTTTATGCATAACTCATAAGTTCATTGAAGGTAATATTTTGATTTAAGATAATACGTAAAATGAGAAAGATACCCTTTAAGTTTCATTTCCATAACATAAATTCTCAATAAGAAGGAAGCTCTTCAATACACCCTCCTTAGCTGCCTTAGAATCCAAACACCTCCACTTTAAAGCCTCATAACTTTTTCTTCATAATAGATATAGATTGAAAACTTAACATGATAGTAGATCAACTATTTAAAAACTCAAATCCAAAAAATTGCATTCATCCAATTTTTTTGTTAAATGCAACACAAAACTCCCTTACATCAATGTTTTTTTTTCCATATATATCCAAAACAACAACACAATTTTGCAACTCTAGTACCTTCCACACCTTCCAAACACCAAAAAACAAGAGAGAAACACAAGGGACCAATTCTTCTTGAAATAGACACCCAAACCCCAAGATAGCTAGCTGCTAACTAATCCTAACCCCATTAACTCTAGTATCAACTACTAACTAATCGGTTATCAACTGGCCACTATCAAGACAACTAACACCAACTACTAATACGAAGTTTCAAACACCAAGCTACAAACAATAAGCACCTTTTTATTAACAAATAAAGACATTATTTCAACTATTAGATGACCCACATCACAACACCAGGCTTTCTTGCAATTACCCACTTGTACATTTTGTTTAGTCTCTAACAAGAATTTTGGAATTGTTAACCATGGCTATCTTAAATATCACTTAGACATTGAGTCAAGCCCTAAAAGTAGAAAATTAAAGTGGTTTACACATTCCACATTTTTAGAGGGACAAATCACCATATTAGTAGAGGTTTCTACCAATTATAGTTTAAACACTCTTTTTATGACTTTTCTATTATAATTTCTATTAAACTTAAGTAAAATCGCAAATTAAAATAAAACCTAAGACCGAATTGACAACTCAAGGGTTCACTAGAAGTCTGCTTTAATAACCAAAGAAGTCCAAAAGGCTCAATAAGAAAGCTTTGGAACTGAGTAGATGGCTTGGTAATTAAAATGGCATTTGGTTACATCAAAGGTGGCAAACAAATGACAATCTTTGAACACGTATGGATTGATGTCTTCATGTGGACAAGTAGTTATATAGGTTGGATAAAAACTATATTTGATTGATTGTATTGTGATGTAGGTGGAAGACATGCATGACAAATGCTTTTGAAATAATTTGAAATTATAGAGCATATTTAGGAGCCATAGATGTTATAGAATATGAATTGATTCTTTTTAAATTGTCAAAAATTTATGATACATGACTTATATAGAATGATAAATGTACAACCTTCTTCTAAAAATGCAATTTATGCACAAAAAATATTATTTTAATTTGTAACACTTCTAAGTTCATCCCATAGTTTCAAAGTCACAATGAAAAACCTACTTGAAAGAAAAAGTCATTTTATTTTTGTGTGCTTGTATACATATATCTCATGATTTTATTTCTAAATAAATATTGCCTTCCCCCTTCTATTCTTCAAAGTATGAATTTCTAGTGGTGCACAAGCCAAGTACAATGGCACACCCCTCAAGTGCAAAATTGTTTAATTTGATGTTTAATTTGCTCACTTCAAACACAAATATCTTCCCTTCTATGCAATCAAAGTTCTAATATTTCTTCTGCAAATTCTTATTAAACTAGTCTACTTCAAGATCCTATTAAAAAATATGCATAAAAATGATTTTTAATATATATTTTTCTTTGCAATAGAAATGACAATATTGAGTCGATTGTGATGAAAAAAGGCCTTGGTCCTTTGGAGATTGCTATTGTATTATTATATTTGGTATTTGAATTATTTCATGATAGGCTAAAATTTGATAGTGTAAAAAAAAACTAGAGTGAAAATATCATTGCATATCCTCAGTAGTAAGTTTTTAACACTAAAAGATTGTTGAGCTAGAATAGTGTTCATTTCCTAATTAAAAAAAGCTTGAAAGTAGAAATCTTAATATGAGATGAGCCCACATGAAAACATCCTAAAAATTGAAAAATTAAATTTTTTTTGGGTCAATTTGAAACTTTTTCAAATTTAGGTAACTACTAGAAGATGGTTGATTGTGATAAAGAAGAAGTAAAGAGTGTAGAACTCTAATTCAACTATGTTCACTTAAGCTTTTTTTTTGTTGGATAGGTGATCAACTAGACTAGGGTATAAATCTAACACCTTCCTCAAATTTTTGGATGCCACTCTCTTTGAATTTTCAATGTCAAAATACTACTCTTTAAAAATTTTGGGTGTTCAAAATGCCACCTTTTAAATAAAATTCCAGTGCTTAAAGCTCAAAAGTGTCCACCTCAAAACAAAACAAAACCTATAGTCTTTATTGTGAAATATGAGTCTTTGTTTTTAAAATGATTTGTAAAGGACAAATAAAACATCCACATTGATATTGTGATTTGCTCTCAATATGTATGTAGAAAAAATCAATAATTACAAAGAACCCTCTATGTGGGGATCCTTCATAGCTCACCACTTTTCCTATATATCTTCAAAGTTTATAGACTTTATTCAATAATTTGTCATTACACTCTCTCATTTGTTCTTCAATCTAAGTCTTACTGGAAGCTATGCTAGCTTGAATTGTAAGCATAATATGCCACAATTTGGTCATGTGAGCATATCTTCTAATATAATCGACATCAGAAGAATAAATAGTTCAAGCTTGGTGCATTTCCAAGCCCATGAAAAAGAATATGAATGATATATTCATACATCAAAATTCTAATTTTAAATGATGTTTATAAATAAAATTTATTATACACAAATTTTCAACAAATTTTCAAGCCATAATTGAGAATTTTGGTATAGAAAATTGTTAGATTGTTAACAAAAAAATATGAAGATAATAAAATAGCTTTGCAACATTGAAAATATTTTAAGTTTTAAAATTGTTCATTCAAAGAGTTAATCTCTAAATGCCCAATTTCTAGTTGATGTTGAATTTCAAGGGAATCCTAGATACTTTTTTGAAAATTTCATATTTTTCTCATATAATTCATCAAATTGTCTTTCTACAACTCATACAAAATTTTGATTTGGAAAGAACTCTGCCTTAGGTGATTTTTCAAAGTCAAAACGCTACAAGAAATGTGGGTTGTCTTAGAAAAGAAACCTAGTCAATCAAAGGCTATCCCAATAAAAATTCTATAAGCATATTAGTGGGCAAGGGGTTGATTGGTTGGAGCATATAGTAAATGGGCACAATCAAGTAAAATATTTATTTTTCCAATGTACTTCATTTGATTCCAAGGCTTTGAAAACAATCCTCCATCGCTCCAATTTTTGTTAAAATCAACAAGTATGTTTTGAACTATTTATAATTGCATTTAGTCAACAATAATAAAGTCTTATTTTGTGAAAATATGAGATATGATCATAGAAAGTCATTCTGCCTTGAGAAAAACTAAACTTTAATCAATTGAAGAAACCTCAAATCCGTAGTGTCTCAGTCTTTGAAAATTATAGTGTAGACTAATTTAATAGTTGTAAACAAGATCCTACAGCTAGAATCTTTTTAAAATGATTATAAAAGAATTATTTTTTTAATTTAGAAATGACAATTTGGAGGTGATTGGGGAAGAAGAGCCTCCTTGGGCATTTAGGTGTTAAACATCATGAGTGGTCACATAGGCTTGTGCCATGACATAGACTTTGAACCCATGAGCAGAAAATAAATTCTAAAGCCCCAAAGAAGGAAAGCATTTAGTATCAATGCCTAACAACAAACTTGTTGCTATGGTTAAATTTTAGGGGACATGGCAAGAATTTGTTGAATGGAAAGTGCTCCTCACTCCCTTCATTAAAGAATCATTTCGTACTACATCTCAAGTTTCAAGTCCCATTGAATTTTCAAAATCTGATTGGTGGAGAGCTAAAAATTGAGACTTAAGGCTTCACACTATGTGCCAAGTTCCAAGTTCCACATCACTCTAAAATGCCTAAATGGGAGTTTTTGAAAGTTTTGGCACCAAGGAAATGGGACTTGGACAAAGGTTAAACTAGGTCTAGCAAAATGGAAATCCAGCTCAACCTCAAAATTTCAACAATTTTTTTGAATATAAAAAGGAATAAAAAAATACCATATAAGACATTCTACTAGATTGGAATTTTTTCTAAATCTATCTAGCATTGTAAATTTGATGCTAAAAGTACTCCTAAAATGGTTTTTGACATAATTATTGTATAATATTATACAAGAGACAAGTTAGAACTTAATATTGAGACTTTGGCCTTTACATTATAAACTTCAAGTCCTACATTTGATATTTTTTGTTCACCTTCTATAACCCATGAAAGTTGGAATTCGGCCTTGAATAGGGCCTTAGAAATAAAGTTGGAATTCAAGGCATAGTGTGAAACACCCCTAGTAAGTCCTTGACTCTAGCTATTGTATACTCTCTTCTTTAGCTTATACATATGCACTATCTCTAAAAGTCTTGCCTAGAAGCCTTGGGATTTGATATTTTAGTTTCAAATTTGATATCTGTGCCTTCACAACTCACACCAAATTTGACAATAGGTATTTGGGACACCTACATTTTTGGATGGAGGATGAAAAGACACTCTCTAAAAATTTGAATTTCACTCTCATTTTTTAGGCCATTCTAATTTTTTGGGGTGTATGTGACAATTAAAAAACACCAAATGACACCCATATTGATTTCAAATTTATAAAATAAATTAGATGAGACTATATTCTAAACAAGCCCCCATATTTTGTGGTTCTTTAAGTAAAATGAGGTCTTGAGTTCTAAATCCCAAACATGAACTATAGTTGATGTCTAAAATGAATAAATCTAATCATTAAGCTCCTTTCAACTATAGAAAAAAAATCCACCTTTCACTTGGTATTTAATTGGCAATATTCAATCATCTTTATTCTTACTCAACTTTCTTCACTACAACATGTAATAAATGCACCAAATTAAATTAAATTTGCTTCACTATGGCAAGATAAATGCAATGAATCGCCACTTCATTGAAAAATGAACTTCTAAATACTCTTGTCTAAAACATAAGCCTCTATAATATGAGAGCCTTTGATCTCTTTTAGAAATATATATAAGATTCATCTCTTTCAAATTTAAGAGATATGTTCATATGATGCTCAAAGAATGTGTGTAAAGATAATCTAAATTTTTTCTTGGTTGCCAACAAGATTCAATTAGAATTAAGATGGTTTAATAATAGAAACCACCATTAATGCTTGTTTTTATGTTCTTTAGAGTAATTACCTTAGAGCTAGTTTATACCAAATCAAAGAGTCTCTCTTGGATTTACACCAAGACCATATAAAGTTTTATTTCAATTTTCTTGTCTTAGCTCCCTTATTTTTCATGGTCACATCAAGGATTTTATTTTGAGCATAAATTTACAAATAAATGATACAAGAATACCTTTATAAAATATTTAGAGATATATTCCTTTGTCAATGGATAAGATCACAATATTACTACAAATTCTTGGGTCAGTGTGTCATCTTTTACATGAAATTATGAGTTTTTGTCCATATTTTACATATTCCATCTATGCCTATGGATGTTGATAGCTTCATCAATCAATAAAGATTCTTATCTATTCTATCCAAAGCAAATGAAACAAGAATCGTGAGGCTCTGTCCTAGGTAAGCAACAACATTATTTCATTTATCAAATAGTCCCCACATCTCCACTCCAACCAAACCCTAACCACGTTGTGCAATGTGAATGCAGTCGTAGATAGGATTTGGAAACTAGGATTCAAAAACCACAAGCCATGCCATAGTCTCTCACAATCCATGCCATGGTCTATGTCCAAGAGACACAACCAGTAAAAAAAATTCAATCCCATTAAGTAAATGGGTACTATTGAATTCAAACCATCTTTTCATTTAGTCTTCATACAAACGTGTAAACCACCCCTTAGTTTGAAAGCGAGACAAAGGGCCTACAATCAATGATAGTGTGGGTTGGTGGGACGAGATATTTGTTCCATTGTCACGAGCATACCATAAAAAAAGGAGTTTGGTTGTACATCCATGTGCTTTTATTTGATGGTCCCCATGGAGTGTGGAGGAGGCCAGAAAGTACACGTCCCCCACACGCCTCCTACAAAAAGTTATGCGAATTCGGTAGCCGTGGAGCACCCAGTTGATACTTAGTGGATGCCCATGATGGGCCCATGGGGGCATCAATTGGGGCATCAATTGGGGCATCAATCAGGGCATCAATCCAAATCAGGGATTCCTGGTGCTTGCATGTCCAATGTTTCAAAGGAATGGGGGATGAGGTCATTTGACCATGTCCTTGGGCTTCAGTTGGGCTGGCCCAGAAAACGAACTTGAAGTGTGGCAGACGCAAGAAAGGGCAAACTGGACACACGCCACCCGCAGAAAAAGTGCAGTCATGCTCTTGAGCTTCGTGATGGGGATTTAGAATTCAACTACGGTAGCGTGCTGTAAAACGGACCCTCTCCTTCAAATGGACCCTAGCTTTAGGGGCAGACTGGAGATGAGGTGATCCTTGAATGGACTACTTCAGCAATTGAATGCATCTAGGAAACATTTATTTTTCTATTGCAAGAGTCAATCACAGTCTTTGAATCTGCACATCTCTTTACGGGGACATTAAACCCTGCCCAAGAAATGGGCCCAGTAGGCTGAATTTACCTAGGGAGAAAATGCAGGAATTTTTTGTTTCTTACATTAATTTTTTTTTCAAATTTTGAATTCATATTTGCAATCAGAGACCCCAGATTAGCTTGGAAAGAATTGGAATGTACCGTAGGCATGGCTCAAAATAGGGGGCATATTTTTACTTTTATCCTAAAGAATCCCAAATTACCCTGTTGGGCTCGCTTTGTAGGCATGATTTAGTTGCAAGTGGATGGATTTTGGGAGACCTATGGTCACAAATAGGTGTTTATGTCCTTAATCTTTAAAAATTTATAAGTAATTCAAAAATACTTGAAAAAATACAAAACGACTTACTTGTGTTAGGTTCCATGTCTTTTTTTCTTTTTCTGAAAAATGATATAAAAAAAAATTTGTCCATGAAAACCTATGAAAAAGGTAGACCAATCCTTAAATGATTAATTTTAGAGCATACTATCTTAATGAGCCCTATGCCATTGCTACAATTAAAAGCAAAACTAATTTTCTAATTTTCTTACTCATAGAAACTTTGAAATTCAATAGCTTTCACATTGTAGGTCCAATGCTATGAAACAAAGCCCCTCCTCATTGAGAGCTTTCCAACGGTAAGAAGCATGCAACCAGAAAACTCATGGTTCAAACGAGGGTTCAAGAGATTTCATCATAACAAATAAACAATACAAAACAAAACAAACAAACAAACAAACTATCTTAATGGATGGATGGTCACTCCATTTTGTTGAATGAGACCATAGGAAGGAGAGTATAAGATAGAAGCCACTATCATTATAGTACTAAAGTGGGCATAGACAAGAAGTTTATAAAGTGATCATTTAAAATCTAATAATTATTTGGGGGAGGTTTGACATCTTGAAATATTTTTTAATAAAATTTCCTTCAAAGACAAATAGAATTGTCATTTAACCCAAGTCATTTCGTATTTTTTGGAGCTTTGTGGAATTAGTTATGAATTATTGAAGTTGAAATGCAACGGTCACTAGAAGCAACCTCCTTGTGAAATGTGCACTGTTTGTGCATTGTTGTTGTAATGAGAAAACAAATGTACCTCTACAACCTTGAGAGCCTTTAGTACATTTAGTAGAATCCATTTAGTAGTGTACATTGATGTCTTATGAATGTTATTCTAATAGTGGTTGTAATGGTACTTTACATGGTCTTGGTGTGAGGTTGTTGTACCATTTAGAATTCATGTATTTAGTACCAATAAAATGTACTAAGGTTATTTAATATAATTAGGAGATATTGTTCCTTGAAACCCTAAACAATGCCATCTAAAATTGTGTATCCAATTGCAATATTTTTTTCTCTATATGGTCTACTTTTCACAAAATATTATCTGAATGTTTTCTAGAGATGAAATCATATACCTTGAATATATCCTTAAATTGATAAAAAAAAATGATTGAAAAATTGAAATTATCATAAATTCGTAAAGAGTAAATGAAAGAATTAAAGAAATTCGTATAAAATACAAAAATGCTAATCTAAAAATGCTAAACTAAATTCATCATTGTTATATATTATTGTTTGAAATATCATGGTGTAAATTGAAGTTCTATGTCATTCTATAATTAAAAATCAATAGATTGTTGTTGCAAAGTTTAGCAAATAGGTTCGGATTAGCACAAGGCCTTTGTTGTAGAATGCTTTGCATATAATTTCATTGTACCCTTGAGCCCTAAATAATCTTAAACCTATTCCTAAATTCCCTTTCTCCCAAATCTCTATCCTATAATTCCCATGATAACTTACAAACTACCATAGTTAACTTTGTCATAGCATAAATAATGGGCAATCATTCCAAATGTCTTGAAATTTTACCACAATGTAAATGGGCTTGTCATGTACTCACACATCAATTTTCTTCCAAATCTAAGTATTGTCCAACTTTGGTGGACAATTCCATGTTATTGACTTTTTAGCAAGTCTTAGCATCAACATTTTGATGGTATTTTGCACATAATCTATAGGTCCCATATCCATTGTAACTAAAATTTTGACAAAAGATAATAAAAATATCCTCCAAGTTTCATAGCCATACCACAAAGTTCAATATGATTGAAGCTCTCAAACACACCCTTTTTAGTTACCTTAGATTCTAAATACCTTTAATATGAAGCTTGATTTTTCCTTTTCTTTAATGTGTTTAAATCTAAAAATTGGTATCATAGTAGATCAATTATTCAAAAACTCGTATCCAAAATTTTGTTTTGATTCAACATTATATCAAAACACAATCCAAAACTCTTCACATCAATGCTTCTATCTATAATGAATCACCAACAAATGTACAATTTAGCACCCAAATACATCCCACACCTCAAACCCCACCAAGAACCAAGAAAGAGATAAGGAACCAACTCTTTTCTCTAAGTTGTCAACCTTAATTCTAAGAAGTTAGCCATTGGCTAATCCTAATCCTACATCCTTAATCCTAGGAAGTTAGCCATTGGCTAATTCTAATCCTACATCCTTAATCCTAACATCAAATACTAACCAATTGGTTATCAATCAACAATTAACAAAAACAACTAAGAAGAACTCGCAACACTACACACATCCTTTAACATACAAAGATGATTGCTTCAACTAGTAGACAACCTACATCATAACACTATTGCTATACGTCCAAAGTCCAAATTGCAATAAAATATGCAATTTTAAATATTTTACAAGACTTGTTGAAATTCAAGTAAAAAACTAGGATGTACATGTTGCCAAAAGACTTTAAAAGAGCAATTTGTTAGCATCTTCTATTGTTGAAAGGTCAATAATACCTATGTAAGTGAATTTTCACAACCATCCATTTGAGACACATTCACAAAAAAATTTAAAAATTATTTGATGAAAATCTCACTATTTCATCCAAAAGCCACTTCAAGGCTCTAAAGTCATTTAATGTCCCCACATCCAAAAAGTGGATGCAACTTGGTCAAACTTAATTGCAAAACATCCATTCTTAGAATCTATAAAATATAATATCTATATTTTTTGTCTTAAAATGATTTGAAGTTCATATTTCAACATATTGTTTCTCATTCTAGCCTTCATTTTTATAACAATGCCAACTTATTATAACATGCATTCTAATTGATATAATTTTATGAACAAATTATATTTAAAAAAAACATAATAATTTAATTTTTCCACCAA
Source organism: Climacium dendroides (assembly GCA_950106755.1). Lineage (NCBI taxonomy): Eukaryota > Viridiplantae > Streptophyta > Bryopsida > Hypnales > Climaciaceae > Climacium > Climacium dendroides. Next base: position 26,622,043 of record OX467089.1, on the reverse strand, counting down.
TATTTCTTATAAATTTAGCATCTATAGAGAGGAATGTATGTTTACACAAGAAAATTACCAAAATTTATCAATCAATTATATAAAGGCTAAATTTACCTTGATGGTGGTTTAGGGTCATTGCCAAGGTAGTTTTGGGTGTGAATATGAAAACAATCACTTGAAAAGTTTCAAACTATTTTTCATGGTTACTTTTACTTTTTGCAAAAGCTTAAATTAATTTCATTATATTTTTTATTCTTATTAGTTTAAAAATGATTATAATTATGATTTATTGTAAAACTACTATAGGAGATATTTTTGCATTGATAGATAATACATAGTCTCATATAGCAAAAATATTATATCAAAAATTGAAATGATTTAAAAGGCTAAATTGAGCTTATAAATGAAGTTTGACAACATGCTTATGGAATTGGTCTTTTATGGGTTAACTCCTATAAAAAAAATTTAATGTGTAGTGTTGGAGTATATTTTCTTCTTTAAATGAAACAATCCAAAAGAAGCAATAGGAGGCATCTAACATATCTACTAAGTAGTAAATAAAATAAACAAAATCCATGGTTGTGAATCTTAGGGCTTAATTTCCTTTCAAAATTATGTACACAATCAAATGTGTAAAATTATGTACACAATCAAAATAATAATAAAGTGGGAACTACATATTTATTTTTGGTTTAAAATAGAGTTTACTTGAGTTTTATGCATACTTCCACTAGTGAGAACTTATGGGCATGGGGCATCCAAGGAAAAGGATTGCAGTTCAACTCCAAAAGCTTCAATCCCAAGTCAAGCCCTTTTAAGACAAGAGGTAGGTGAAATTTCCAAAATTATAAATATGCATTGTAAAATGGAAGATGGAAGAGTAATTTAATGGTGATCTAAATAAGTGTAGGCCAAAATTTCAATATTGTAAAGATGCATTATAAAATGCAAGACGGAAGAATAATTTAATAATGACTTCTAAACATAATTTGTAACTAACCTTGATGCATAGATTGGATCTATACAACTGGATCAACTACTATACTAACCAATATTTATTATTAAAATCTAAAAACTAAAATATTTTAATATTCCTTCTAAAGTGAATTGGAATTTGGAATTTTTTCAATGTTTTTTTCTTACTAGTTCAAAATATTACATTTTGGTTCTAGTGATTTTGTGAAATTTATGTTTTATTTATTTGTTCAAGTTGTTTTCAAAGGTCCATTTTTAAGTAAGAAAATATATTTTTTGAGGTGAAACATACTTCAAGCTATAGATGAAGAGTTTTAAAATCCATATCATACAAATGTTAAAGAACTAACAAAAGAATTTACAAATATATAGATGGATGAAGAAACCAAGATATTGTGTACTTGAGCCTAGTTTGTACCCCTATTTTGATTGTTTATATTGTAGATCATATAATGTAAATGAAGAATTTGATTATATCATTAGCTTGAGTGAAGAACATTGCATGCATTGGTTTAAGTAAATATTTATTAAAATAAAATTTTAAAACCTATATAAATTCTTCAAAATTGCTTAAAAAACGTGAGGCCCAATTTGGGCTTCTTAGTAATTAAAGGGTTAACCCCTAAAGTCCCAAGGTCATCCTTCCATCAAAAATCACTCAAAAATTTCATTTTATTACTAAAAGAAAAATAAATAATTTTTTTTTGCATATCAAACTCTAGGATCTTGCACTAGACTATTGATAGAATGTGCAAAATAATTTTAGAAACTTTGACTATGTAGATTACAAAATATTTGCATTTAAAGTGAAGAAAACAATATTCTTGTACCTTGTATGAGTAGATTACAAGACTATAAATCTTTTTCTTAGACAACAAGCCAAGCCATGGAGACTTGGTTTTGAAAGAATTACCATACTTTACTAGTAGCTTCAACATGAGTTCAAGTGCCTAACATTTAATTAAAGTCCAAAAGAAAGATTAACCAAGATTAAAACTTAATTTATGATATAGAAGTAACTATTCAAAAATAAACAAGGCATAGACATTGGCAAGGTTTAGATACTTCATTAAATGGTTTCCAAGAAGACAAGAGGTTATGTGTTCATAGGATACATTCAATATTGAGATAGGATTGCCATAAATGGCCATTACACATCCCAAGAGGAGGATATCATGATTTCTTCCTCAAATAGATGCAATTTTCAAATATTAGACAAGACAAAGGGGTCATTTCTTAAAAAATTAGGCAAATTTTTTGTTGTTGTTGTTGAAGGTGCTAATAAAGTATGGTATTGACAAAAAGTGTTCTCTTGCATTTTTTTGAAATGTTTCAACGTAGTGGACCCACATCTATAATGAATGTGGTTTGCCAATTATTGCATTTAGGTTATAAGGTCAAATACTGTTGCATGACCAAACCAAACAAATTTTGGGCAAGCAACAAGATCTATGTTTTACTTCAAGGAGATTTTAATTCTTCTTTGGGTTGTTTGCTAAATGAGGAAATGTTGTTTAAAGATTAGCTTTTAATATTGCACTACAAACTCTTAGTTAAAATATCTATATTGTAGAAAAATGAATTGAAAATCTAGGGAAAAAACACAAAGACTTGATTTTCATTCTTTAAAAAATTGATAAATAGAAGTAGGTAAGAGATAGTAGGGACAAGTAAGTTGTTAATAGCTCTAAGGTGGAATTGAAATACACTAATTCCATTGGTAAGATTGTTGTAGCAACTAATCTAGCAAGAAAATTGAACCTTGTGGATTTTTAGTTTGAAATCGTGAACATCAAATTCAAAAACAATTCCAATATGTTATTTTCTCAAGAAAATGCAATGATTCTTTATAAAACAAAAACTCCATAACTATAACATCACTACCGGTAATCCAAATGGAACGGATCAAGCTTTCCATGTAGACAAAATGTAAATTATTAGAAAATGATTAAAAATATATTTCAATTTTTTTGCCAACCGAGTTGCTTTTGGGACTTAGGGTGATATTGACAATAATAATTCTTTGGGGAAGATTTGTTGGATCAATTATGTGCATTATGGACTCTTGTCTTTGGACAAAAAAATTGAACCTAAAAATGCATTATATGGTTGTGAAATTTAAATTGAACACATTGCCCAATTCAACAAATATTTCAAATGCAAGGGCATTAAAGATGTAAAAATGGTCCATATTGTACCTTGTACCATTATTTGTATATTTTTAAAACTATTGCTATTTTAAATTCTAAAAATATTAGTTTCCTTAAATTTTTGTGTACAACTATTTGAAATGATGTATCCAACATGCCAAGGTACAAAAAGTTTTTTTTGGAGTTCTAAGAAAAAATTGGCAAAAGATAAAGTAATTTCAAATTATGTTGAAAAAAATTGAGTTTTTGACATGGCTATTTTTGAAATTGATTTTCTTTCAAATCACAACTAATTTTTTCTTCACAACTTCTATGATTACAAATATATCTACTTTTGGACTTTGTCCATTGATGCTTATGGTATGGTTGTTTGAATAAAAAAGTTTCAACTTTGTACTCAATTTTGTCAATCAGGGTACATGTGTCTAAAAATGTAATTTTTCTAAAATTTGGTACTTGTACTAAAAATGGCAATTTTGGAATGTTTTTGGTGAAAAAATAGTCAAGGAACTTAAAGGGTTAAGCTTGGTTAGCTTAGTTTTGTTACATGAGTACAAATTCAATACAATTGAGATCATCTCTTGAGATCAATATAATCGCAGGTCATCAAGTTTGAAATGGCTCAAGTTATACATGATCATGATTGAACGTCATGTGACACTGGAAGCCCCATGAAAATTCAAAATTTTGAATGATATGATTTTTTTCATATGTACACAGGGTAGTAATAGACCTACTACAAAGTAATTAAGCTCAAATATCTTTTCTTAAATATATTTTTTTACCACCAGTCAGTGGATTCAAATTCTCCATATGGCAAAACATGACAGTTTGGCATTTAGGGGTTAACCTCTAGCAGCCATCTGCATAAACGTGGTGATTCCTAATGTTTGAACAGATAAGTTCCTGGTGCAGGGAACCTCAACTGTTCAGCTACAGAATTTACTCAAAACTTAAGATAAAACATAATTCCACATAACCGTTTTGATTCTTGAAAAACATCCTGCTTTCTGAGCTTCAAAACTCAAAAACCAGAGTAAAACGGCAAAGGGGTACAGATAAAACTGGTATCTTAGGAATGAACTCGAAAAACTCAGCTCTTCCACTACTCCAGTCATATTACTCTAAGATGGCCGTCACATGACTTGTAAGTCCTCTTAATTTTTCAGCATAACCAGAACCTCACAGATGTAGGAGGTAAGTAACAGTAGCTGGATCTGAGTGACAAAGTCGTGCCCCAGCTCACTCGTGTCTGCCATACAAACTGCCTTCGATAGCCACTTGTCCTGCTCTTCCATTCCACTCCTAATCGTTATGCAGTCACTTCGTTTGACACTGTATAGGACAGATCCTCGGCCTTTGAGGAAACCATCTTTCTTTCCGGCTGTATAGCAAATTAGGAAAATGCAATATCAAAGGGTCTTAACGGAATAATTTACAATCTTGTGTGCCTGAAAAAACTTCACTATCCATCCCCGAGGTGATTACCCTACATTCGAAGAGTTCTTCGTGGAACACTTCGGCTTCTTGGTGGAATCGATCCAGTTAGTCTAAGCATGACTGGTAAGGTCAATCGAAGCGTAGAGGGGCACATTTACCCCAATAATTGGTTGACCAAATAAATCAACAACCCACTCAAAATAAGAGTCTGACCCGATCCCAACCAGTGATAGAAGGAAAGCTGCATTTGAGCTAATGATCATTGGGGTCAATGCTTCAGTACATTAGCTCCAGTGCTCATATTGTCATCGTTCCAACGTTGTAGAAAAGTTTTGCCTGCTTCATACGTAGACCAGCAGATTGCGGCTGCTGGAGTATGAAATAGAACACGAGGTCTCATTCCCCTCCAAAGGGAACTTGCTCCTTCTCGCTTTACAATACTGCGGGCCGCTGCCAATACAGATCCGCTTGCGTATCTATCAGATCCATTTACACCCTGTGGAGAATTACAAAGAAAACATCAAAAACCTGTAAAACACCTTGCAGAGCTACAAATCTGTCTCCAACAATCCGTCAGGATAGACAACAAAAATGCTACGTGAACTTAAAGTTAAATGCTAAATGGGAGCAGAACAACATATGGCATTGGAAGAGTGCCTACTACCTATTATTTAGAAGGGCAGGGTGGTTTCTTTCCGAGAGCAATTTCAAGCGAAACTCAGACTTGGGTCCCTACATTTTACTTTCATTTCACTTTGATAAATGGAATCACAGTAATCTATTCCATCTAACTCCCATTTGCAGTCTTATGCGCAGGGGTAGTTTCAACTACTTCTGGGCACGGGCCAAGTTAGTTTCACTTCAATTTGAGTTCATTACAGTAATGATCAGACACTGCCAAAATTCAAATAGGAACCAAATACTCCAAATACAACAAATATTGTTGGCCACAGTATTTACGAGAGGTTTCCCAATTCTACTTTTCGTAATTACTGTGGCTTTCAAAACATCTTCACTGGACCCCAAGCACATGCATTGTTCTAAATAATTATGGCCCACGATAATTTTGCAGCACAACCTTCACTCACACACCATATGTGGTGAGATCGGTATTGTAACGTCCGATGATCCAAAGACACTACAAAGAACAGTCGCGATCGACTGCAAGAGAAACTATTTCGGACCAGTGCTTGAATCAAACGCAGACCCTGTAACGAAAGTAGATGCAATTTGTTCCAATTCAGCTAATCAGACCAACAATCTAACTCTGTTAATTACAGTCCTTGCAACATTCAAACGAGAATGTGGTATGCCTTGTTGCCTACATACTAAAATTTGAAAGCATCTAAGAATTTCAACCCAGAAATTTCAGTAAGGAACTTATCAGCCTTGCCTAAAGTACTAAAATCTCATATTTTACAAACTCTACTCGATACGAGAGAATCGAGACGACTAGATGGTCAAGATTCAAGACAGGGACTCACCTGGCATTGCAATCTTGTCTTGATAACGTCAAGTGGGGTTGTCACAGCACTAGCTAAAGCTCCAGCAGCTCCACCAGCAGTAATATGCATCAATAAATGTTCCTCATCTGCATGCTGTGGATAAAGATCTGCTAAAACCTGCAAAATACCAGGCTCTTACCCTCATCAAAACTTGAAAGAAACCAGCGGCTAGTGCATTACAAAGTCGTCACAACCTTTTCAACCGACGTGTACAGAGCAACCAAAAAAATGAATAAAAATAAAAATCTATGAACGCATTCTCACGTTCACAAACACCCACCGACGTGTTCAACAGCAGAAATTCAGAAATAACAGACAGACAAGCGCAAACAGCTAGCGATTGGGCACAGAACAAAGGCTGCTGTTGCATTTGTTTCCTATAGCAACTCTCACTGCCGTGTTCAGAAAGAATAGCTACGTCCTGAACCTGCCTCCACAAAAACAAGTAAAACCTGGAACCTTCCAAGTAAAGCTCGCTAAGCGCCGACAGACCACTGTGTCTCACTCGCTTGCACCAATACTTGAACGAACACGTGCAACACTAAGATCCTTAAAGTCAAAAAAACGTAGTCTGAACGGTCATGGGGACTCTCAAGGCAACCTTGTGATATATAGCACTCCGAAATAACGAAATAAGACAGAGATTGAAGACAATTCTGAATCGACAGCTGAAACAAAACTCTTGAGTAAGAACTAGAATAATGCGCTTCTTCCAAAACTAAATCCAGAAATCAGAATCAAAAACATTAAACCTCACCAAGACACAATACTCAAATAAAGGTGGTTGAAGTAAGAGTTTAATTGTCGCGAGAATCCATCCACGGTCAAAAAAACTGGTTTATCTACAAAGAGAACTAGCTCATATGCAGACACAGTCGAACACGACTGCGAAAGCCTCCATTGCCAAAAATACGGCGGTGACTTGAGACCAGTAAATAGCACCCTGCAAAAGTTTAGCTACAATACACATTCTCAAGCGATCCACTAGAAACAAAGGGACACCAAGACCTCAAAAAATGAAATCGCAGGACTAACTACGTGACGGTCTCCACCGGGCATGGACCGACCTGAGTAGCCCTTCCCACTGCTGGCATGGCAACCACGATCGTCCCTCCGAGGCGTCGAACACTAAACGCTCTTCAGTTTGGGTGAGCATGTAAGACACGCCAAATATTAATTTCAAGTCTAGCCACTGAAATTAAAGATCCCGCTGGAAGAAAATCAGATCAGAGATAAAGCGATGATAAATAACACATTGCTGATACTCTTCCAGATTCTTAAAGATCAACCGGCTACCAAAGTAGAGAACTCAAAGAATCTACTCTCTTACAATTCTGATTGATGAACGCTGTTTCTCGCATAACCGCCTAACTGATTGATAATTCAGACCGACCATGAGCAGCTTCTGAATTACGGTAAGAACGAAAGAGAGAAATTTGCCTACAGGGAACTCCAAGAATCAGACAGAGGAAATCACACAAACGGGCTTCAAATTTCAATTGAGCAGCGCTTGGGATAGCCTCGGAGACGAAAAATAATAGTACCAACTCCAAAATCTGGAGCACAATCCCAAACTCAAACAATTCAGTATCCTCACTTCACCAAACAAGAAATCAACAGCGAAAACCTCCTAATTCAAATCGACTTTAGCCAGAAGGACGCCTTACATTCTTCCCCGCCTCATAAGCCGCGAAATGAACCGCCGTAAAAGGAATGTTCATCACCACAGTCGTCCTGTACGACCTGTAAAATGCCAAAAGTCCATCTTCTTTCATCGTCTTCCTAATGCAATCCATAACGCCGCGATAAGGACTGTGCCGCAGCTGCAACCGCTGTTTAACCACATCCATGGGCGTGAACACGGCGTCACTAGCAATTGTGGCCCCCGCGCCTGCCGCAGCATGCGCCAGCGGATGGTACCCGCTCCTATTCCCTCCCAAGCGCTCCTTCAAGGACTCATACGCCGCGAAGTACACCGCATGCGCTGGTCCCGCCCCGAGTCCCATGGCACCAATCCCTCTGTACAATCCGAGCGGCCCTTCCTTCTTCACGATGGCGAAGAAAGCTTTATAAACCGTGCTGTGCGCGGAGCCGCCTGCACTTTGCAACATCTGCATTCGCGTCTTCACCAAATCCACCGGGAACATGGCCATGTGCTCCACCATCCCGGCCACCGAACCCGCCAGCATCCACTGCCCAAACCCTAGACCATCGTGCAGCTGCGACTCCTCGTGAATCTTCACAGACGGGGTCACATCCTCCCCGTAGCGACCTCGCTCCTGCTCTTTCCGGCTCAGAAACGGGCGCTCCCGGAAATCCGCAGCCACACCCTCCGCCATTGCTAACTTCTCCGCAACCCTAAAACAGGGGAACCGCAAACGAAGCACACAATCTCGTTCTGCACCGGTGTCTGAAATCAAAATTGAAGCTTAACAAACGCTGCAGCAATGACTCCCATCGTGTTCCATAGCCACCAAGTGGCAATGACAAATTCTCTGCAGCGAGGCTGGTTTTGCGAGAATCTACACTTGGCACAGACGGCGTAGTGGAGATGCCGCTGCTGCTTGCTTCGGAAGAAGATCCTCGAGCTTGGAGAACTGATGGCTTTTGAACTCTGAGGCTATTTCATGTGAGCTTTGGCACTTCAATGTTATGTTTAGATTTATATGAAAAACAGAAGGTGCGAGTTGGCGGGTACACGTACCCCGTATGGGAACCTAAAATACGTATATTCCGTAATATGTACATCTGTCGATTGTGTTTCCTTTTCAAGGTGGATGTCACATGTCCACTAGTTATTGTCAAGTTTAACCTTCCCAATGCAAAATGTTCACCATCACAAGCTTGATTGGAAAGGTTTGCCGTGATTTTTTTATATGAATTACATTGGTATTGATGGAAAGATTCTTGTTGTTTCTCGATGAACAATGCTTTAATGCTTCTATGGACATTGCATCATCATAATTTCATTCATCACGTCCCCATATGTATGACTTTACATTTTTTTTCTTACTAAATACTAATGACATCCAACAACCGTCCTTTAAATTAGATTGTTTATTTTATTTTGTTTGTTATAGTAAGATCTCTTGATCTGTGTGTCTTCCAGTCATGCCCTTCATATCGTCGGAAAGTTCTTTACAAGGAGGGATGCATGGGCTTTGTTTTGTGGGTTTTGAACCTATAACATGAAGGTTATGAACTTTTTAGGGTTTTTAATTTTTTTTAAATTAAACTTTTATTTTGATTGCAACAATGGCACATGGACATAGTAGATCATACCTTAAAGTTAAATCATTTATTTGTTTTGTTATGTTTGTTACAATGAGATCTCCAAAACTACACATCTGTTGGTTGTGTTCTTAATATCATCAGAGAGCCTTCTTCAAGGAAGGGTGCATGGTTTTTGTTTTGTGGAGATTCGGCTTACAATGTAAAAGTTATTGAAGTTTGAAGTTTTTTTTAATTTAAAATTTAAAAATCACTTTCACCTTTATTTTAGTTGTGGCAACAACATAAGGCACACTAGTCATTGTTTATTGTTAGGTTTAGCCTTCCCAATGCAAAAATGTTCACCATCACAAGCTTGATTAGAAAGGTTTGCCGTGAATTTCTTTTATATAAATTACATTGGTATTGATGGAAAGGTTCTTATTGTTTTCCAATGAACAATGCTTTTATATGCATCAAGTCATCATAATTTCATCCATCAACATTCTTAACCACATGACTTTTCGTTCATTTGTTCTTGTAAAATCCTAATGATATCCAAACATCTTCTCAATGAAACCTTGTAGCTTTATGAATTCTTTTTGGACTTGTTGCTTGGTTCCCAAAGTCCTATACAAATACACACTTTGAACATGTAAAATAATTTCTCATACTCTAAGGGCCGGCTTCCATATAAAGTCGGTGCTAGTGAAGCCCACCAATCATCGAGGAAATGGAGATTCCAAGCTCTCATACTCTAAGGGATGACTTCCATATGGAGTCGGGGGTGATGAAGCCCACCGATCAACAACAAAACAAGGACTCCAAAAATCTAAATCCCATTCTATTAGTGATTAGTGATCCCATTCCATTATTGATTAGAGATCCCATTCCATTATTGATTAGTAGACTTTACTTACCCCAACTCCATATAGAAACCGGCCAACTCTAACTAGGAATCCAAAAAGACCCTCCTTTCTCCTTGTGATTCTTTATGAAAATCACACTATTTCAATATGTATATTGTATTTTGAAAATTATAATTATCTATCCCCACATAGAGCATACCAAATTCCATTACTTTCCATCTTTGTAAAAATTCAAAATGACTTTCCATCATTCTCCGATCCCTAATATCCAAGTATTAAGAACCCCCTAATTTGGTAAGTTGTGGTATATTGGGATGCCTCCCCCTGAACGCCTCCCATGATGTAAAAGCATGGCCACCCATCCTCCCACATGGGTAACTTGTTAAGAGTGGCCTCCAAAACCACTCCACCCATCCTTCAAAACAAATGACTTGCTTGAAGGCCGGGCTTGCAAACCACCCTTGCCTTGTAAATGGGGGTCATTTTGGAGGCCAAGTTTGGGCTTGCAAAACCACAAAAGAGAAATTTGCCACAACACTCCATATCGCCTGCATTTGCTCCACACCAACAATTTTACCTCAAGCTCAGCTTCTTAAGAGGTCATGGGTGGGGTGGACATGTTCAACTTGGCTTGCAAAATGTATGGCCCCCCTTTTTGCAAGCCAAATCACCACCCCATTTTGCAAGACGGGTGGTGATGATCTAAGGACCTTGGCTTACAGGCGAGGGTAGAACTCAAGCATCAAGGCCCCGGCCCTCACATCGCGGGAGCCCTCAAGGGGAGGCCTCCCATTGCATTAAGCATACCCCACTCCTTAACCCATAAACACCACGGCGGATGTTTTTTTGTCCAATGAATGACAAGGAATTCTCTTGTATAGGACAGAAATGCAACTATTCATCCTCGGAATTAGGGGTGGAAAGGATAAATCTTCTATAGTAGTTTGACTCCCAATGAATATTTTTGATTTTTTTTAAACTAGGTGATGTCACACGGTTCGAAAAGGGCTTATTTCCACAGTCACCAGCCCGACGTTTAAGGGTTAAAAATCTCCTAGTGCCAGGCTACCAAGAGGAGGGGGGGAAGAGCTGCTCCCCGTAATGTGAATGGGTGTGTGGTTTGGGGTGGAGTAAAGAGGTGGCCAAACCAGATTTGATTCATTTTGTTGGGGAGGTGTTGTTCCAAGATTCCTGGTCCGTGGCTGGGCATCTCCGTTGTTGTCTTCTTTCGGGGGGAGCTCCATTCAGTCCATTGGTATGGTAAGGTAGCACTGGACTGGACTGCACAGTAGTAGTCTCATGTGCGAGTTCTGTTAGTACAGTGGACAGTACGTTAAGTTATGCTGCTTCCTCTTTATCCTTTCTGCTGGGAGGGCTAGAAGCCAACTGAGCCAAGGTAGGCTTCGATCACCCAGGGGGACTGGAACTCTTGGAGTCTTGGAACTTGGGGCATAAAAAAAATGTAAGCACCCTCATTGGGCAAGCAGCTTTGAGATGATCCATCTGGACAAAGCTGAAGTTAAGCTTCGAGGGTAGAATCACAACTCTCAACGGAGCAAATCTCTCCTGACACATGCATTATTGAGTGTCAGGAGGCTCTCATTTTTTAATCACGTAGAAACCCAGTTGCAAAAGAAAGTGGGGGTGAAATCTGAGATCGATAGTGGATTCTAATAGTATGCAAAAGCTGTAAGAGGTCGAGGGCTGAATCAGTGGTATTGAGGTTTTCTAAAACCACGTCATGTTTTCAATATCCACACTTCGAAGAGAGTGCAACAAGTAAGGTAGAAGCACCCTTTTAAGTCCATGTACCCATTGATTGATTCACTGTAGAGTTCCCTTAAAGTGCTCCCCTAAAATACCTTGAAACCGCCCCATGCTTACCTATGGTTGGTGGGTGCTAAACTTTTTTAGGTTTCCATGTCAAAATCAAGGTAGCTTTATTAGAACATGGTTTTGGGTGCCTTAGAGAGCTCTCTTCAAAAAATTCACAAAAGATAGATGCCTTATCCCATTTTTTTTTTAATTCATGATTTTCAATTGCCAATACTGCAATGGGTGCTTCTACCTTATGTGTTTTTTTGAGAGCTTGTTTTGGGAACATGCTTGGCTTTGGATGATCCTACCTTAACTTAGGTATTTGCATGTAAGAGGCAATCCTTTCTAAAAGCATATTGCTCTAGTGTGAGTAATTGTATTGGAGTTGTGATTGGCCATAGGATTACTAAAGCCTAGAGAACTCCAAAAATTTAGAAGGCATCAGCCTTTTGTAGCTAACTTGTAAGCACTTTGAAGTTCTTGGTCAACCAAATAAAGATGATCAAAACTCTTTAAAAAAAACTTTTGTTCACAAATAATTTTTTGGAATTGAAATAAATAATAAAAAAAATACACATTGATATAAAGAAACATCTACAATTTATTTTAAAAAGCATTCATGTATTAAGCACTAAAAGATTGAGGCAAACTCCACGCAAGAATTGTCAAAAATGCCACTTTTTAGGGTAGTGAGAAAAAATGAGGAAAAAAATATATTTTTGAAATTTAATTTTACAAATTTGTACTAGACTATTATAAAAATGTGTGGAAAAAATTCAAAAAATTAGACCATATAAATTAACCCCGAAAAGACTAAATCATGTTTTTGGCAACACAATGATTTTGGGCAGCTTTAGTTACTACAAATGGGATTTTTGTTTTATTTGAAATTTCCACACATAATGTGTACAAGAAGTAGCTTTAGAGTGAATATTTAAAAAAAATAAGTTTTGACTACATAGTTAAGAAGTTATTACATAATATGTAATTTCTCATGCTTGATGGGAGCTCAAGTAACTCATAAAAAATTACTTTTCAAGAAATAAAAATTTGAACTTGATTTTGTAGATTTATATATATGTGGAAAGCTTTGAATCATTCTATTTTAATTAACAAGATGAAAGTTATGAGGAGTTTTAGTTTGCGGGCACTTATGGAATTTCTACTCATAAATAAATTTTGAAGTCCTTTATTTAATTCAATTTTCTATATTTTTGAAGAAAAATTTTGGGTATAGATTTCTTATTACAATATTAAAAACTTTGGGATTGAAATTTTTCCATTCCATAACTAAATTCTTAACAATTGAGTATTTTAAATCATATACTACTTCTTTCTACTTACTATTTTTTCCAAGCATGAATATGAAATATTTTTTGCTCAACTTTAAAAATATATATTCCCAACTTATGTCTCAATATATCATGGGGAGTAACAAGTTGTAGGATCTAAATATTTTTGTGTAAAAAGTTTGAAAGATGAACTCTAACCATTTGGAGATTAAAGTGAAGGTATATGAATCTATAGTCATCATTGTCTAGAATGTTGATACTTACATTTGCTCATAGAAACTACATTCAATTGCTATTAGTTAAGGTTATCAATGTATTTATTGGATTTATAACATGTTCCTAAAATCAAACCCTACAATTTTTTTGCCTAAAGTGCACAACTTCTATTTTTGAAAGTCTAGGGTTGATTTTGAATACACCAATTTCCAACACTTTAAAAATTCACAATTTATGCATATGGTATTCAAAAACAACATCCTCAATGAGTATAGATCCCCTTTTTACTTCCAAATAAATTTAGCAAAATTCAAAGTTTAATAATAGGAACCATGTTCAACTACTCATTTGATCAAAAGAAACTCATTTTGCCTCTTTATGTTATTTTTGTATCAAAATACTTTAGATTTCAATATCTTTTGGTCCAAAATTTGTGACCTCGAAATGTACAAACATTTCCTTCAAGTGAATTATTCAAATAATGCAATATTTTCCACTTCCTAGGTCAAAATTTTGTTATCTTTGAATGACAAAATGATATAGCATTGCTTTCAATGTTGGCTTGTGATGTAAGATGGACCTCCAGATCGACACTTTTTGCTATTATGGTTAAGGTTGAGTTTCAATTGGCAACCATGCCTTGTATGTAACTGTTAGGGGAGCAATATTTCCAACCAAGGCTTGAATAAATTTTCAAATGAAGCTTGGAATGTTTTTTTTGGTCTTTTATAAGGCTAGGACTAATAAGATTATAACACATGTCTCAAAAAAGTGAGCAAGAAAGTAGGAAGTAGTGAGTGGGAAAGTAGTTCTTAAATGATAAAAATTAGAAGATTCTAAACATTGTCTACTAGTGAAGTGCACTTTTTGCGTCCCAAAATTCACGGTAATTTCAATTTGGGGAATAAAATTCTGAAAATTTTTCCATCTCCATATTTCCTATCTTCCTACATAGGAAAAATTTCCACCACATCATATTGTACACGATTCACTCCAAAATTTCTTAAATGATTAGCTATTGGTGCTTCAATTTTAGTTATTATTATTAGATAGGCTCCATTTACATATTTTCTTATTGGCAAGTGAAAAGAAGTTCCAATGTACACAAGACAACAACATTTGAATACCGCATGCAAAAGCTATGAAGGGTAAAATTTTATTTTCTAGTAGAGATTCTACAATCATTTCTTCCACATAGGTACATGTTAATTTTGGAGATGTACCCAAAGTGATGATGGTAGTTTAGGATCAATGGCGCATATTTTGGGCCCCACCTTAAGTGTTCTTGAAAGCATTGGATAAGAATTTGAGGATGAGACAACAACTTGTCTATGGGACAAGACCGATGACTCACTCTAACTTAAATCTAATCAATTTTTTTTTAACATCTTTGCATCTTGTCATATGAACTTCAAGTGAAATAAAGTAAGGTGCTCTAAAGGCAACCTTGCTTTAAAAGCAATAATAACTCAAAGCTACATTTTGCTTTCTTCAATGTACCAACAATGTACATTTTAGGAGGTGGTCCTTTTTAGTGACCACTACGTTTTAACTTCAAAAACTCTTAACTAATTCTAAAAAAATTCAAAAAAATTGAAACAACTTGGGATACATGCCAATTCCCTTTTTCTTCCTAAATTTTTTTACTGAAAGCTGTTTCAAGGCAGGCTAATACATTACCACCTTGAGCCAATTGTTGGGCCAGCAATTTGAGAGGCCTGTTCAGACAAATGTGAACTGGCCCAAAGAGGCTGATTGTTCTAGACCCCATACCATGAATACATGAATGCTTGTTCTCATTGATCCTGTCCAGTCTAATACGTAGGCTTTTGGGGAAATTTTAGGAACAGGAATCTACCGATATTCTGAGGCCACGGATGTCTGGCAAAAAAATTTAAATATAGAAAAAAGTCTACAGTACAAACTGGCTTAAGCCACTCACTGCTGGAGTGGATATTCGAGTTATCAATCCTCATCCACTTACATGGAAACGCATCTCTTCGCTCTCGTTGGTCCCCCGATGGAACCTCACAAGATGCCGTCAACATAGAGATTCGCCATTATAAGGTAAACTTGTAGGACCTATCCCCAACTCCCGTTTTCAAGCAATCAAGCCTGAAATCCGCACAAGAGCCCACTTAAAAGACGTGGAAACTTGACGGAGTTTCTGCCAGTTGGGCCATGGGGGCCCAATGGCATGCAGTGGCCACAAGCCTTGCCTACCTCATGAGCGAACCAAAGGACCATGGGACCATGGGACGGTAGGACCGACCATTCCTTCAATGGATGGGCCCCAACAGAAGAAGAATTTTGCAAACATTCATCCAGGATGTCGTCATGCATGCAAGCCAGCCAACTCGGGTGGGCGGGCAGTAGTCAATTGCCTGTAACTTGAAACCAAGTGTTTCAATGATATAAGGTGTGAGTTTGATTTTGTCTTGAGCTTTTGGGGCTTGCTTGTGGCCTCAGAGGCCTAGTAGGGTAGGCTCACTCATGAGGAGACCGAGCTTCTGTGCATGATAGAGTTTCCTTGGCCAATAAGGAAGGGTGGATGTCATTTGGGGGAGCACCTTTTTCTAGGAACATAGCACACGCTTCAGTGGCTCAAGGGGAAACAATCAACAATGCGCATCAAAAGTAAGTTGGTTCACCCGGCCGGTTCCGACCAGCCTCCCATCCTCAGCAGCTTAGTTTTCTGATCATGTAGGTGGGAGCTCACGTCAGGGAACAGGTGCAGAAACCGACCACCTTAAGAGCTGAAACTTGAGTTTTGGGGAGGCGAAGACTCTTGAAATGATTTTCCAGTAAATTTTCCTTGAAAGACAAGTGGAATTGGCATCTAACCCAAGTCGTTTCATGTTTTTTGGAGCTTCGTGGAATTAGTTATGGAAATTCGAAGTTGGAATGGCAGAGGGCTTTAGAATCATCCACCTCCTGAATTGTACACTGTTTGTGCATCGCTGAAAAAGTCACATGCACACATAGTGTACATTTGAGGATGTGGACGGTTTTAGAGCCTGTGCGATTTCAGAGCGTGTTACCTTACAACAAGAGCAAGAGAGACATTTGGGAGGTGCACATTGAAAGTATAGAATGATTGCAACATATACATGGAAAGCCACAATGATCACTTTCATTGATTTTGTTGTCAACCTATGGTTGGAAATTGGTTTGCCTATGGGTTGGAAATGGGACAAATAGAATTTTCAGGAAAATAAAATTCATGGTAATTTTAGTTTTGAGGGGAAGAATGTCAGGAATCATGAAATCCTTCTTAAATCTATTTCTATGCATGGGGAGATTTTTTCCTCAAACTTCCCCATGCCGGAGAAAGGCGAAATTGCTTAAGTTGTCGAAAATGGGTGACCTTGTGTTGTCCAACATTGGCTAGTCTGGAATCAGGAGAGAATATGCCACCAGTGCAAACTCATTTGTTCACTGGAAAGTTTTATTACTTTTGAATGTAAATCCACTGGTGTCAAAACTTGAAAAAAAAGAAAAAAAGAAAGCATGTGTTTAAAAAAAACTAAACTAAACTTGCAAAATCAAGAGAATTGCTAATTCTGGAAAAGGCTCAGTCTCTATATCATAAAAAAAAAGAAGTGACCTGGGACTTTGTGTTCGGTTGTGTGCAGGGTTTTTGTGGGGCATTATATATAGTGTCAGATTGCACCATGGAGAAAAAAAATTGGCTAAAAAATGGCAACAAATCATGAGGTTTTTCATTGAAAATTTTCAAATTAAAAAAAAAAAATCTTTGATGAAATTATCAGAATGTGGATGAAAACAAAATTATGTGCTAATGTGATATTTTCTATCCGATATGTGAATGGATGTTGGAATTTGGAGCACTACTATAACATTGTATATCACTACTTTGGCACTTCATAAATACTTTTAAAAAAAAGACCTAGCTGTGTGTCCATTTCCTATATACATAGTATTGACAAACTATTAAAAACAACAAAATCTCAAATTATTTGAAAAAATAAGTGCACATGTCATTTTTTTTTCATTAACCCCTAAAGGACCATTGTCCCTTCGGGGGACAAATGCGTTTTCGGGCAGGTACCTATGGGCTGAGATTTTGTTGTGATTTTTTGAAACTTTTTTTGGAGATAGAAAAACTGATGGGCTTTGTGGGAATATAATTTTTTTCACGATTGGTGCCCGGGAACTAAAGTTATGACCAAATAAGCTCAAAACAGGGGACGGGGGCAGTCCGGGCAGCAAAAAAAAAATTGAAAAAAATTGAATTTTTTTTTTTGAATTTTTTTTTCTTGTAGATTATATTTTTTTCCTATCTGGAAAGCTTTGATTCATTTCAATTGGGTTTGTTATGAGAAAGTTATGGGCATTCTTGTTTTTCGGGCAATTAGAGCATCTTCTTGAAAAAAATAACTTGTAGGATTCATTTCTGAATGCAATTTTTCAAATTTTTCAAATTTTCTTTTTTTGCATAGTTGAATTTACTTGCTAGAACAATCTCACCATTGGGATTATTGCATTTTAATTCCATCTAAAAAATATTAATATTTTAGATTTTCCTTCTATCTTGTACCTACTTCTACTCAACAATTTTTTTAAGAATGAAAATTAAGGTTTTTTTAATTTTTATTTTTTTCCTGGACTTTCAACTCCATTCTCCACCATAAAGATTTAAAGCTCAAAACTTTGTAGTGCAAAAATTTCAAGTTAAAAATGTTCAAAGTCAAAAAATCTAGTCCCGCAATGTGCTGAAAAAGTTGTTTTTTTCACTTTAAACGGAGATATCTTGCAATCTGTACGGTCAAAAATTCTGAAATTTTTTCTGCACTTTTATATACTAGTTAGGTGTAAGATCCTACGGTTAGATGTGGAAAAAAAAAATTTAATTTTTTTTACTCTTTGCTATAGAATGGCAGTTTTGAGTGTTTCTTGGCAGAAAATGGACCTTGGTCCTTTAGGGGTTAAAAAAAACATTTAAAAAGGGTGTACTAGTCTTATTTCTGAAAAGAGCTTCGAGCATAGGAAATGGAGTTTTTTTTAAAGTATAAAAATTAATCAAACAAAAAGAAAAAAATTGGGCCTTTTAGATTTTGATGGTGCATCTCTATTTGGATGCTTTTGTACAGTAGTTGGCTATAGACTTCTACAATGAACATGGCATTTCTACCTAAAGCAATAGGGTTTAAAACAAAGTCATGTAAACAAAGAACATTATATTTTTTTACAAAACATTTTACCAATTTTTTTATTCTTTTCGTAGACAACAAGAGTGATATCTCTCAAGTACTACAAGCTAAAACACTTACACTTTAGTGATAATGAAGGTGCCTTTAATTAAAGAGAAAACAACCCCATGTGTGATAATCCACATTTAGATAAAAATACATTTGAGATGTGGAACCTTTCAAACATGTCTCTTTGCCATCTCTACTTTTGCTTCAATCTTGGAAAATATATGACCCAATTTTTAGTCATGTTTATCCCTTTTTACATGTCACCAAAAGTGAAGAGAATTAACAATCATTCTATAGACTCAAGATTAGAGAAGATCAAGACAAGCATTCAAATTGCAATCCAAGTTTTGAGAATATTGTATCAGTGGCTAGTCAAGCAGAGTTTTTGATTTATATATTTTTATGCTTAATATAATTATTTGATTAACAAAAAAACTATATAAATTTGACACTCAAGATTCAATGAAACAAGCTTGAAACTATGTTTCCAAACCTCCAAGATAATCTCATCTATTTTAAAATGTGGTGATCATTATTAACCCCTAAAGGATCAAACGGTGTTTTTTTGGCAACATAGCGATTTTGAGCAGCTCACTACGCATGGAATTTTCACTTTTTTCACTGAAATTTTCACACAACATATGTCCGAGGAGTAGCTTTAAGGCCCAACAATTTTCATAACTTTTGACTACATGGTTAAAAAGATATTGTATGATATGTAGTTTTCTTTGTTCTGCGGGCAGTTCGCGCAACAAAAAACTTCTTTAAAAAATCACTTTTTAAAAAATAAAAATTTGAAATTGTTTTTTTAGATTTATTTGTACATGGATATCTTTGAATCATTCCATTTTGATTGATGAGATGAAAGTTATGAGGAGTTTTAGTTGTGGGTAGTTTGAAGGTGGTTATGGAATCTCTACTCTATAATAAACTTCGAAGTCCTTTATTTAACTCAATTTTTAATATTTTGGAATAAAATAAAATCATTGGGTGTAGATTGTTTATTAAAATATTACAACCATTGGGATTGGCATTTCTCAACTTCATAAATAAATTGTTAACAATTTTGTATTTTTGAATCATTTTCTACTTCTTTCTACTTTTTATTTTTTTTCTTATATGTTGTACAATTCCAAATGATTTGAAAATTTTCAAGTATGTAGCCACCTTGCCTTGAAGAATGAATCCAAAGAGTAACCACCATTTTGGCATTTTTTCATAATGATTTGACCTTAAGAAGTACAGTTGCGTGGACTTTCACAGGGACAAAAAAATGATTTTTGTTACTTCAAACACTAATATCTTGCAATCTACATGGTGAAAATTTTTGAAAATTTTTCTACATATTTTCAAACCAAATTAATATAAGATCCTACAGTTAGATGTATCAAAAATATTTTTTTTCAAAAATTTGGTACTTGTACACACATCTATCAAATCTTTCAAATTTGTCATATGTGAACTAAACTAAACAATAATGTTCTTTGATTGTTTTGAGCCAAATCTTGTCCAAAAATAGTAGATCCTAGAATAATGCTAAATTAATTTTTTTAATATTTGAAAGTAGATAAAATCGTAAAAAATCTTAAATGCATTTAAAGTATTAAAATTTCTACTTATAGTAAAAAATTTAACAAATTTTTTTAATCCTTTGTTGGATTTTTATTTTTATAGTTTAGACCTACCTATTAATAGATATTGAATTTCTAAATATTTTGTCCTCAAAATCTCTACGAAAATATTTATGAAACTTAACGAAAAGAATAAAGTTAGTCTAAAAAAATAAAAAATAAACATGGACTAGGCCATCATAGTTGTATCAACAACAAACATTGAATTGGAGCTATAAAACTATATACATTTTGTCACAACTTAGAGATAGCATTCTAGGATGAAGTGGCATCTTTTAGTTGCATGCACAATCACATATTATACCATTGCTATCATCTTTTAATCCCTAAAGGACCAAATTGTTTTTTTTTGTCAACATAGAGTTTTGGGTCATGGCACTATTTGTAGATTAATATGTATTTATTTACGAAATTTCAAAGGATGCGTGTCTAAGGAGTACCTTTCAAGGATAATTTTCAAAACTTTTTGGTTCATAAGAAAAAAAAATGATTTCATGAGAACTAGTTTTGCTTACTTTGAAGGGTAGCATGGACACATCGGTTTGTATTATGGCTGGAATTTTGTGATCTTGCCCCAAAGTCAAGGGACAAAGGTCATGGCAAGGTTTTTAGATCACTCAAGAATAGGTTCTTGTTCTTCTTTTTCATATGTCAATCTTGGGGCATCCTCATTTATAGCACCCCCAAGCTTTGTTAGGAGCAACTATAAACTTTAGAGCCACAATGGAGGGAAGCCATTTAGTTTTTACCATAGCTTGTAGTTTCAATAGTTAAATGAAAATGGGGCCATAGTTGAGGGAAAATATCTAGCCTTCGCCATGGCTTGAAATTCCAACTTGATTCAAGTATTGGAGTACACTATTATTCTTTATGAGTCTTGATGTATTGTTGCAAAAGTAAAATCATGACATAATTGTTGCCAAAATTTGATCATTTAAATTCACAAATTTAGAAGTGCCACTTTGTAGTGTAGTGTGACGTCAATTGCATTAAAACCTAGATTTGTAGTGGTGAATGTCAATTTGGTGGCAAAATTAAGATTTGCACTAATCCCTATAATGTCTTTCCTTAGTACAAATTTAATCTCAATGTTTCATGTACCATATCTAATTGCATGGAACACTAATGAATTGTCAAAAAGCAGAAACTAAGAATATCATCCCACACCCATTTTCACAAAATTGAAAACTATAGAACAAAAAAATGTTGTCTCAATCTCCTTATTAGTTATACTCGTTATTCTAAAACAATCCAAACACAATTCAAAATACTCCTTCTACCATTCCACCAAGTTCAGAATCTAGAAAACATTGTAAAATCTATAAAACATTGCAAACATAGAGATTGTAATAAGCAACCCAATCAAACAAGAAACAATAGGTATAGTAATTAGGAATATTAATGAGCCTATAGATAGCAAACAAGTTCCAACTTCAAATTAGATGGCAATAGCCAAGGAAAGATTATAGTTCTAGGTCAAAGAGCACCAAGTAGAGACATAACAATGCATGAGTACGAAGGTAACTATAGATCAAGGTAAAAAAACAAGTGAACAAGGAAGCTGCTACAATTCAAGGTCAAAGATGATTGAACTTTAGAGTTGTGGTCACAAGAAGAGGGAGGAGATTTTGATAGTAATAATTTCCAAGCTACAATCCAACAATCACGTTGTTTGCAATTAAAAATTCATTGGTCAACTTCAATCCAATATTCATGTAGCAAGGGAGTGGAGTTCCATGTAGGCGATACATTTGTTCAACTTGTAAAAGTGTTGCTAGAGGCTTAGAGTATGCACGCAACAATTCAAAAAACACTCCATTTTAAAACCAGGCAATGCATTGTAGAACCTTTAAAAGCGATTTAGTTGCAGATTAGCTATTCCAACTTCTTACTAAGCATGAGTGGCATTTTCATTGCAAGCAACTAAAGTGGTAGCATTGCTATATGTGTCATACTTGTGTTCTTTGCTTATTTTAAGGGATAGTTTGAAGTGATATGTCAATCTACAATCAATTAACTATTGTCACCATTTCTATAGGCAAGCTGCACCGTGCTTGGAGTGGTGCCAATGGCTAT
Source organism: Climacium dendroides (assembly GCA_950106755.1). Taxonomy (NCBI): domain Eukaryota; kingdom Viridiplantae; phylum Streptophyta; class Bryopsida; order Hypnales; family Climaciaceae; genus Climacium; species Climacium dendroides. The sequence goes on along the minus strand of OX467089.1, from coordinate 26,599,657 downwards.
AGTTTCATTTGGATATTCTTCTATTCTTAAATGAGTGAGTGTAGCCAAATTTTGTAATTACATATACCAAAATAGCCTAAGATGAAATGCCAAGGATTTTGCACTTCTAAAAAGGAAAATGGATAATTCACAATTTATTTTCTATTCATAGTGAGCATAAATCATTATTGACTTGCATGCTTTAAAAAAAATGGCTAACAAAATGGAAAAGCTTACTTACCTTTGAAGCTTCTATTGGAAAACTCGCCAGAAAAGATCTTTTTGAGCAATATAGTGACAACTCTAGTTTGGGCAAGATGACATCCTACAAGCTACCGAAAAGTGTACAATTAGATAGCTCTCTTCAATTGACACCACCTCCTCCAACAATAGTAATCCCTAAGAATTTCCTATTCTTGTAAAAGTCACTAGCGACATGCTGTTTGGTGACTTGAATACAGGCTTGGTGGAAAGCTAAGAGAAGTAGGAAGGGATGGCAAAGACATGAGATTCATCTTGCGAGAGGTAATCACAGGATTTGTAAGAAGAAGATTGTGAGTTCTACATGGAAGCATGCGCTTGTCCATTTGAGCTTCTACACCCACAAAAAATTTCAAAATGGATATTGTAAAAAAAATGAAGCTTAGGTGTGAGAGGAAGAACATAAATCTAGACAAGGATAGTGACAAAATTTTGGTGGGAGAGATTACTAAGCTTGGAGATTGTTTGAGGAATCACAGTATACACAATCAATGGGCATTTGCATGATCCAATGGCGAAGATGGTCATCAGAGGGTCTCAAAGTTGCCATATAACATGGAGACTGCAACTGAAGACTTTGATAGGGATCAAAATGTAGGTAGATGCTACAATTTCTATAGCATGAGTGGAAAGCTAGAGAGGAGTTGCGGAAACTTCTAAAAGAAGGCAAACCATTCTAATAGAACAACATTGTAAATGAAGGGATTAGGCAGGTACACTAGAACCACCAATTTCATTTTTTTTCAAAATTCAAAATATTGTAGGTGCATGGGGTTCTACAAGAAGTTTTCATACAATGTCCACTTTTATGCAAATTGTTTTAATTGTTTTGACTTTACATTCTCTTGTATAAAATAGTGGTAGAAAGTAATCATTATAACCACACTGAATGAATATGGAGAAACAAGGGGGGGGGATGATGGTTTTCTTTGACATTTCCAACTTCGAAGGTCTATTTAGTAGCTTGCATCTTCATGGGCTTAAAAAAACAACTGAATGTGAGGTCATATTGGAGTAAAAGTCTTTCTTTCATTGTCCTCAAATTTTCAAAATTCTATCTAGGATGAGGTTTCAAGCATGTGTGGACTTTAGGCAAGTATCTTACTATAGACGAAATGACAATACAATACAAACATTTGTACTACATTGCTAGGCAATATATGCCAAAACAACTACAAAAATGGAGAATAAAGGTTTGGTGCTTAGTAGACTCATCATCAAAAATATGTAACCAATTGTAAAATCTATTACAAGGCCAATCATTATAGAATACAAGAAGTACCATCAAAGAGAGGCAAATGCAGTGCACAATGTAGTGATGAGATTGTTGAATGGCCAAACGAGAAAGGGACATGTTGTCATAGACACCTCCCAAGACACCTATTTTTTTTAGCATTGGGTTATTTATGGAGTTGGCTTCACTTGAAATTTATACCATTGGCACTATAAGATCTAATTGGATGGGCCTACCAATGGAATTGAAAACAATTCAAAATTGGACCAATTCACTTCAAGGTATATTACAATAGAAAGTGTATGAATCTTATAGCAATGTATGTGTGTTATAGAAGGACAAACATCTAGCCAATTCTCTTTATTTCTACTCATGCATTGATTATTGAGTTTCCAGTATCTATGGTTCCATGCACAAATGGGGCAAAAGAGGACCCAATTCAAACCTCCTCTAGCCAAACTAGGTTACACAAGTTGTGGCATAAAATTTTTTACTTTCTATTGGACATAATGGTCAATATATAAATAGTCTATATAGGAACCTTACATCGACACTATTATAAGAAGAAACCAATTACTCACCTCCAATTCATGGCCAAATTGGCGTGGTTAGGGAACTCACATGGATAAAGAAGAGGAAGACCATGTCCCCACATGCCAATTTGGAGTCAATTGAGGTGTCTATGTTTAATATGTGGAAACCCTAAGTATAGCTTCTTTTGCTAGAATTGTAATCATATGTTCTTGTGTCTAAATTGGAGATATTTTCAAGAGTATCACTATGGGCCCCAAAATTGTAGAAGCAACAATTATGATCAAAGAACGTAAAGTCAATTGAATATTGTTTGGGGGCACTTTAAAAGAAGATGGGCTTTGTGACCTCTCGTGTGATCTATATGTTTTTTCTTACCATGAACCCTTTTTTGAACCCATCATATTTTATTTTTCTTACCATTTTTATTTTTTGTTGTATAATTATTTTCTTGCCTTCTCTATTTTTTTCCTAATTCTTTTCTATATTTTTTCAACCTTATATATATTATTTCTATTTTTTCCTATGTTATATAATTATTTCTTCACCCTTTTTGTTTTTTCTTATACCTTTTCTACTTTTTTGAAAGCCATATGTATTTATTTCATAACTTTCAAATTCTAAACAAAAATCTTTTATGATAGTTATGTTGTTTTTTCTCCTCACCTTGACCTAGAGTCCTAACTTGGTTGGATATACTTAGAATTGGATAAACATAACTAATACACCAGCAATACGGGATGGAGCACCAATAATATGAGAGCACCAATGCAAGCAGGGAGTAGTTGCAAAAGACTTGGCTAGTACGAGAGCACCAATATAGGAAGGGAGTAGTTGCAAAAGACTTGGCTATTTATCCTTGCTTGGCACTTGGTGGTGGGAGAATCCACTACAACTAAAAAAGTTGTTAGTGCAAGATTCAAACTAACCTCACAAATATGCCCTTGGGATTTTTTAAAATTGGTCAAAATTAACCCAAGTAGTGGAATGGGACAATCCAATGGTTCAAGGTTGCTCTAAATCTTAAAGCATAAAAAGAAGGCTGTAGCTAAATTTATGGTTCCACATTTTGAGATTTTCAAATTTTTTAGGAAGGAAAATCCTTATAGTGAAGTAGGTATATATCATTGTCTCCACTGTTCAATTATTCCATTAGAAGTGATTTGAATGTGAAATTCAAATATGGAAAAAATCATGGTGTACACTAGTTTTGTTAAACCTATAATTATTCTCTACAATCATGTTGTTCTGCTCATGTTTTAGAAGTGCAATGACTTCAAAATTTCTTGAGCATGTTCCTAACTCACATGAAAACCCTAATCCAAAAAGTAACCATGGATATTGAATTCTATAAATGTAGAATTCAACAATCAAAGTGCAGTTGTCCGGATTTTTTATAGTGAGAAAAAAACCTTTGAACTTCAGACCTTCAAAACTCACTTAGTTTGATGAATTTAGTGATGACAATTGGTGGATAGCTAAATAGTGAAGACAAATTTAAGATCTTACAATCAAAAGTTAAGTTTTTTTTTATCATGTATTGTCTACTTCTCATATTCAACAAATATTCCTTTCTAAACTATTGTCTTCTAAAGCACTCTCAAAACTTTAGGTGTTAATAATATCTCTTATTACTCAACATACATATGAATTCGATATCTAAACTAAACAAATAGTGTTAGATTGTGCCCAAAAAATCTCTAGAAGATATGCACTCTTCTTGATGCTCAAAACTTACAAATAATAGGCAATTTGGAAAAGAAAATAGGAATCTTGGAATGCCATGATAAATTTTTAATAAGAATTAATTGTTATTTGTTCCATTTGACAAAGTTTTGAATGGAGTATTAAGAGGTCAAAATGAAAATCTCATTTGTGAGAGATTGAAGTTAGAAATGAAGAGTCTTTAAGAAGGTGGTTGAAGAGAGCTTATAGTATAGTACAGTGACAACACTAAGGTTGTTTATTTTATCTTTTTTTTTTTCCATTGCATCATAGATATCTACAATTGTGGGATAGATGGTGTTGTTTTTAGTCACTTTGTAAGGTAGGAGGTGCAAAACTACCCATTTAAGAGTATATTGGCTTAGGATCTCTTCTATGTAGATCAAACCATTTTCTAACAAATTTTCAAAGAAAAAAGGGAGGAAGACACATCCATGACTTGATTCATAATTCTTGGACTTAAAATTGAATTAGATATTATTTTCAAAAGCTCACAACAATAGGGTGCTATTGAAGTCCATAAGTACTGCCATTAATCGTCACAAAAGTGTTCAACAATAGTGCAGATGGAGTTAAAAAATGAAAGTATACAAACCTTAAACTTGAACAACATGGTACATGTAATTGCACAGGATTGCACAAAATGTCCCACTACTCATAACTCCACATTATTTACACTAAAATTGTGTCTACTTCCAAATCAAACTCAGTTATTAAATTTTGCACCAAAATCTCAAATTGGCACCAATTCATCACTAAATAGTTTTGAATTCTTGTAGTAACATTTCATGGTACAAAATAGGAGCAGTTCTTAGAGTATGGGCAGAATATGGACAGGATACCTTATAACATGCAATACCCAGTTATGGGTTTTATAGCTTACTAAGTTATGAAAATGGATAAATCACAATACTGATGGGCAAATTCCAGCTTCATTTGTAGAGCATCTCAGTTTCAGTCCATGATTGGCATCAACTCCTCTTCAATGTCATCTATCTGACCGACTGACACATTCAGTTAGTGTACAGTACAGTACATCCTCAGTACCCAGAATCTACAACAGGCAGCCTGGGCATCTACAGGACAAGAAAAAAATCATGTGAATATACTATACAGAGAGTATCCTGACAGACTCAAACTTCCTGGATGTACAAGAGAAAAACTTGAAACTGTAGAATAATGGTATCTTCTCTGCAAACTGTGACTTGCATATGAAGAAATGAAGATGGATGTCTGTACATTCCCAGCCAAGGCCTGTGACAATGCCCTTCCAGAAGTCCATACAGGCAGGTGCTACTGCACATCTCCTTGCTGCAAAAAAAAACAAAACTGTCAATGTTTACTCATCTTCTGGAGAATGCTTGCAATCCGACAATGGGGACAATTTAGTCCAATTGACTATGCAAGGATTATACAAAACCTATAACCTCTCAGACAAAAAGCCAAGGAATTATGCATAACTACATACGCTGAGGACATCTAAAAACTGTACATCAAGAAAGGGCAGAACCTGAGTTGGTACATATAGTGGTTGCTGATTAGGATTCATAGTTGACTGCACCACCATCATATCCTGTACACAAAATTTCAAAACACTCATCCTAATAAACAAATAGGAAAGACCTACTTGAGCTTAACAATTATCTGTACAGTAAAACCAGTGAGAGTACAGAGAGTTACACATAGCGACATACATTGTAAGCATTTCAATCCATGTACACTCGGATGACTGAAACTCTTGCCAGTGTCAACAACACTACTTTCAACCTCAGAATAATGTTACAATTTTCCCTTAAATGAAGTTTAACCCAGCCTCATACTTACAGGTGTTCCCATTGGGTAATGCACAGCTGCTGCAGGCATCGATGGATAATACATGCCCCCATACTGAACCTGCTCCCCTCCATCTCCAGACCAAGCCACTGCTGTCTCCTCTTCCTGCTGACAGAGATAACCACATAAGAATGATGTGCACAAGGCAAAGGTCTCCAGAATTGAGTCCAAGGCAAAGATCAACAACATCCCATTTCTGAATCATTTTCTAGGGCAAAGGTTTCAAAGATAAGACCAAAGATGTGAAATCACCATAATATCACTAAATATCGCCTAAATCTTGTGATCCTGGATTGAGCACCGGATCTTGCATAAAATATATTTGATGTAAGTTGAAACCAATAAGGGCCAACACTCTCAGTTTTTACTTGAGTCCATTCTTTCAAAGAAACATTCATTGATTTCTGGATCAGTTTAAAATAAATCACACTTCCTTCTTTTCAAAAACGTTCTTGAACAGTATTACACCAAGATCGATCCACTTCGAATACCATGCTATTCAATACTTCCAAGTAATTCAGAACGAAGGATAACAGTTTAACCCCTCAATGTATTTTACTCATAATATATAACAGAATCAAGGATCTAAGGACCACTCCGTCTATGAAAAGTAAAGAAAATGACATATACCTTGTCAAATATATTAAGCTATGCTTGAACTCGACATCAGTAGTGAGTTGGTACCAGATCGTTCATAAGACCGCCCCTACCATTAATTGACAACCTTAAGACAATGAAAGATTGCCAACACGGAAATGATAGGCTGACTCCATACTGCATAGTATTAAGATGGGTTATCATAACTCTCCAGATATTGTGAAGGCAAGGATTAACTTATGGTAACTTACCTTGACCTCGTCGCGTGGAACAATATCTACAAGAAAATCAAAAATGTCACCCCTTGTAATGGCTCCAGCAATATCGTTTCGTTGTAACGTACGCCTCTTGTTCTCTTCTGTGTGAATCCATGATCGCAAGGTCAGCTCTAGAATAAACATCTCACATGCCTTTGCAAACAGAACTGGAGCTTCGGCTGCAATCATCTGCGAGCAAATGGGCATACAAACCTTCTGTCAAAGTGATGAATCGATCTTTTCAAACAGTCAACTCTCATCTCCCTCAGTCATCGCTTTCTTCGACTGAGATAGGACAGAGACAGAAATCTAAAATCAATGTAAATAACTAGTAGATCCAACTTTCTGTCCACAAATGTGGCAGCAAGGCTGCAATAATTATCGAGAAAGAAAACCCGCACAACAGGCAACTACGCCTAGGTCAATATTTAAGCTTGAGAATCGTCCCACGGGGTAACATCCGTCATTTCGCGTTAAAAAACATCCTCCCAAAATCTGTACACAGACAAGACTCTACCTACGATTCCTTTACAATCAGAAGATTGGGAAACACCCGCATGTGCTCAATCATCTGCTTAATCTGACTCATACAATTTCTTCATGAAACGATATTGATAAAAACGTTGTTACAAAGCACCAATATTGCTCTTCGTTGCGCAGTTTCTTCACAAACATCGTAAGCGAAATGTGATCCATATCTTTCCAGGTAAACAACTTCATCAAAGAAATATTATATTGATCACACATATTGGAAGACGCAGTTAGAAGTTCGTACCTTGACATCTTCATCCGACTTCATGATTTTTTTTATACGCGCTAATGGCAGCTGATGGTTCTTAAACTCTGTGCACAAATCAGAGTCAGTTCATGCTTGTCCAAACCGTGTTAAAACATTTCGTATCCAAGATTCAACATTACTTTCAACGGCATATCAAAGGACTTTGGACACCTTTACACTGAAACATTCAATACACCCTTTGAAAAGACTTGTTACTTTACAACAACATGGTCCAGAAGAAACAATCAATAGAGCCTTCCCCTCCAAAATGCTAGATAATATTACTTTTAATAATCTCTTACACAGATTTTCAGAGAGTTCTTAAAATTTCTATTGATCATGTACATGATCAGTTCAAGCTCACGCCAGTGTCTTTAGCATGCATGTTCTTGAATGATTTGCCAGCCTAAACCTGCTTAACGTGTTTCTTTCTAGCAGGAACGTTTCCAGTAGAACTTCAAAAACCTAAAGAGACCAAGTCAACGCCATCCGACATAGCCAAGTCAGAATGGTTGAGCCATTCTCCGGAACAATATCTCACTTACTCCAGGTGATACGCACATGGGGTTTAATCAAGTCGCCACCGCTAACTTAGATATTCTGAAACGTCCAACCTTTACACGAGTCACTCTTTTCCACTCAACTAAACCTTGCACTTACACACATCAGCTGAGGAAGAACAAGCACTCCATTCAAAGAGAATTTTAAGAACGGAAATACAAAGAGTTGGATAATATGAAGCTCAAAGATTAACATATGTAAACAAAAGGAAAGGAAACAAAGAACCTGTAAGATGTGTCATCAGCAGCTCCGCCTTGCTGGATTTCTCTGAAATACGAATTGCATTAAGAACTGTCCAATTCAAAACCGGCTTGTGATTACAGAATAAGCTCAAGAACACAATCAAAGAACCACCATAAAGGAACTCTGCACCAACACACAAATATAACAAAGAGTAAGTGTTACCATTCAGCTGCTCCATCTCTTGATTCTGCTGTTGCCAGAACATCTGCAGCTGCTGGTGCTGCATATGCGGTTTCCTCTACCAAATAGCGCACAAAACAAACAGGGAAAAAACAAAAAATTATCAAACCAGCCTCGCACAGCTTCACCAGCCTCGCACCGCCTCAAACTCAACACGACAAGAAACTTGAAAATTTCCAGTACTGTAACCTAATAATTTCATGATCTCAGTGTCCAAATCCAAAGATACACCAAATCGTCCTTCAAAGATTACTGCAATCAGTAACACCGAACAGAAAGCTACCGCTGGATCAAAATCATGGCTAATTTCTTCCGATTTTTTCCTATTATTCACTATTTTTGCTGGTACCTGGGGATTCGATTGCTGCAAACTCTGGTTCGCCATCCCCGCAGCGCCGGGTTGCGGATTCCCGGAGGAAAGAGTAGACATCTGATCAAACGACATTGTTACAAGGCTCCGACGTACCACGGCAGCGAGTCCAGTTGAACGTAAGTATGAATGTCTTTCATGGTCATGTGACATGCATCTATGGGGCATATGCACCGCCATGAGAACTCATACGTGGAAGCATTTGACTGGGTTCTTAGATTTTAAGTACTGACATGGCAGTTCGTTGCTTCTCCCAGGACGACACCTGGCATTTCTCTTTATGCCGATTTTGCCGAATTTCAGCCCTACTGACTGTACAGTGAGCTTACCCTAACGAAAAAAAAAAAAAAGGTTTGCCGCCCTCAGTGCAGCCGAAGATTTTGCAGGACCTACTCCTTGCAACTGAATCCTTTCTGCCTATTTTTCTTATATCTTGAAAAATATATTAGAGTTCATCGTAAAGTGTGTACAATGTCAAATCATTAGTTGGAGTTTGGAAAAAATACAGGATGAAACTCCTTGGAGCACCAAAATTTAGGTCGGATGGAGTTTGGTGTCGTATTTCTTTTGTACTAAGATAGCTTACCCATTTTCAACCACTTAACCCCTCACCACCCAAGGGGACCAAAAGTGTCCTCACACAGTCTAGCAGTCAACTTCAAAATGCTGTAACTTTTGCATCCTATGTCCAAATTCAATAAAACTTGTTGGGAAAGTTGCGCATAATAGTCTATTTTTCGTGGTAAAATTTTCAGATCTATCCAAGATGTAATGAGTTTTTGAAAGCCATTCAAAGTTTTCAGGTTCAATTTGAGTTCACCACACTGCAATGAGATGGCTGCAACTTCGAGGGCTTGTATCTTTTTCATCAAATGTTAGTTTTCAATAAAATTTGTTGGGTTTTTTTCCCTATAAAGTCTAATTATTGTGATAAAATTTTCATGTCAATCCGATTTGTTTTGAATGCTTGGGAGCAATTTGAAGTTCAAAATCCAGACATTTTTGCATTACAGTGAACTTCGGCGGCTTATAACTTCTTTAAAAAGGTTTTGTTTTCAATAATTTTTGTTGCAAAAGTTGCGCATACTAGTCTAGTTCTTGTGGTAAAAATTTCATATAAATCCAAGAAGTTATGATTGACTGAGAAGCATTTTAGTAGAAGTAGTTTCAACCATAGATGTTTTTTTGCTACTTTTTTCACTGTTTTTTGACATTTCAAAACAATTTTGCAAACACAATGAGACAATTGAATGATTTTTTTCCACCAAAGTGTTTGTCTTTTGATTTTAAATCACTTTGTAGTTTAAAGTTTTTTCATTTGAGTAGGTTTAGAAATCGAATTTCTCCTCCAAATGTGTTTTTAGGAAAATTTCAGCATCTTTTGTCAACACTAAAACATTATAATCTTTCAATCTATACAGTCAAATGACCCCAAATTTGATTTACACCATCTACAACATGCACACTACAAGATTGTACGGTTGAGATTTTCATAGCTCACATTTAGATGTATAACACTTGAAAAGCAAGGTTGTTTTAGGTTGCAATATTGGTAGCCTTATAGCCAATCATAATGCGCCACAATTGTTCTTCAAATTGCACTACAACTTCATGGAAAGATGGTTGGAAATGGGATGATGGTTGGAAATAGGTCAACTACTATATTCTTAATTAAACCTTCCTTTAACACCCGTTTACAAACACAAGACAAGCTGTACAATCAACTCTATTATCTTTATAAATATATAATAATAAATCCCTCAATTTCATCAAATTCATCATATAGAAAGTGTGGTATTAAAAAGTTTAGCATTGATTTGGATGAATGAGAAGTTCTATCTCTAGAAGAAAAACGTGCTGAAAAAACAACTTCTGAATACAAAAAACGCGTTTCTGTAAATGATTTTGGCGAATAAGGAAGTATCATATAGATTTTGTTGAGAAATGCGTTCCTAACAAGCCAGAATTCCAACGTTGTGTCCCTATTTTTGCATTCATGTGAATGTTTATATTGTTCAGAGAAACGCAGTTTGTCCATGTTGTCATTGTCTACGTGTAATTTCTTTTAGTGTTTTGAAGAGGTTGGATATAATAAGATAGCCTACGTGGAACAATTTGCACTAGATGGCAGACATCTGTTGCGCAATATGCTTGTACACGTGGACTCCTATGATCCCGCTTGCCACATGTCAAGATGGGATTCTTTTCTAACGCGTCGGTCAACATTAACGATTGTGTTTCAAACGATGTAGTTATGCTCTTACGAACGCTACCATGTTCCCAGAAACACAATTTTCTGTTTCAGAAAACGTAATTCTGCATTCAGAAGACATTATAATTAATTGTACCTAAAAATTTCACATTCTCCAACGTGACGCTCAACAGCACCTATAATTTCGAACAATACGATTTAATGCAAATGTGTTCTGATGAATACGACAACTTTGATTGCCTCCCGTTTAATTTTGTTCACAAACAAGAAAACATTGACATACATGAGACAATGTTCACAGAAATTAATATAAAGTACTGTTTCATTTCATAAAAGTATGTTCGCTTGAATAGAGTGCTTGGCACTTCCATGTTAGTGGGAACATGATCCCCAACGCTTGTAACCCTAGAAATGTCCTTTAACCCTAAATGATTTCCTGCAACCCTAAATATTTCTTGCAACCCTAAATATTTCCTATAACCCTACATATTCAGTATGCAGTGCATGCCATTGCAAGCACTGCTTCATCTTGTCATTCTATCTTTTGAAGCACAAGGGGCTCTATCTTTTGAACTAGGATCCTATACTATGCACCTCCTACATCCGAATTGGAACGTGACAACATCATGACATGTGTATGCAAAACTACAATATTGCACCTCCAACTGCAATAAAAGAATCCATTCAGATGCACTCCTGAATTAAGTAATCCATCCATATTTCCATTCTTATTTTCTCATGGTCATCAATGGACCCTTCATCAACAGCAGTGCCTTCTTTCGTACAATGCATACGAGGTCTGCAAGAAAAGAATCAAGAAAGTGCACTTGTTAAGTTCTTGCATTTCATACAATTAGGTTACGTACAAACTCAGCAAAATTGCATTCATGTCCTCGTACGTAAGAATACTACGTTAAGTTCCATTCATGTCTTTGTACGTAAGAATACTACGTTAAGTTCCATTCATGTCCTCGTACGTAAGAATACTATGTTAAGTTCCATTCATGTCTTCGTACGTAAGAATACTACGTTAAGTTCCATTCATGTCCTCGTACGTAAGAATACTATGTTAAGTTCCATTCATGTCCTCGTACAACAACTTCATTGCATTTTAGCAGCCATGAAGAAATCATGGACAAGCACTTCGTAATTCCTTAGTAAGTTCCCAACCTTTCCATATTTCAGAATTGCATGTACATTCCCTACACATGAATTACCAAACCTTACCGAAACCTCCTGAATTTCATCTTGCACTGTTGAGAAGGCATGTAGAAACAAAACAAATAATATGATATACATGATATTACAATGTGTATACAAAGAATGACACTTTCTTCAAGCTATAGTTGCTAAAGTATACGCTTGCAAGAGAAAAGCCTGAAATGATCACTAATGAGCCATAGATTATTGTGCCTTTTGTAAAGCATCTACACGGTTACCTACATCATATAAGATCCAACCTTCACAAATGAGGCGTTCGTGGTCAGTACCTGCATTATGCCATGCCAATCCAAGATTGTGCATACCTGCTTCAGGGCAATTCTACCTGAATAACAGTCCACATTCAATTCAATCAAATTCTGAAGTCATTAACAAAGAAGCTGCAGAAACCAATTTAGAGGTGAACACTCAATTGGAATCCGACATGGAGAAGGACCAAATCTTTTTCCCCCAAAAGGAAAAAATGCAATTGTTTCTGTGCCCCTTCCTAACGAGGAATCATGACAGCATATGAGAAGCATAACTCTAATGCAAAGCACTCCTACGTTGGATCGAGGCATGACGTTGTTACGGTCCCTACGATTCTTGCATCAAAATAGAAAAAGAACGGTCATCAACATTTTTTCAAATTGTAATGAAGGAAAATTCAATAAAACGATACCTATACCTAAAAAAAGATGTAGGCAATGGAACTTAGTCCAAGGAAAAAGTACGCAAAAACATATTACAAGAAAAGAAAGGGCTGCCGGAAACAAAGGAAGCCCATCGTGGAATACTATTTCAGCATTTTATGAAGCACACCTACAGAGCCAATATCATCCATCGAAGACCACCTGTAGTACAAGTGCATTTAGCAATCGGCCTTTGACCATTGCTCCACATGTTGACTCAACAATTTCCGGAACGCAGTCGTACGCAAATAGACAGCATACATCATGTACGATGGGTCTAGTGCTAATAATGCCCAAACATCCCGCATTACCCCTTTGTATTCTTCAAGATCTACATAGAAATAAGCTCTCACTTCAAAGTACTCAAAGGTCCCTTAGAATCCCAAGATCCTCTTCATCTCAATAATGACAACTTCCACGTTCAATTCATCCAAAAGAGCAGCAACACAATAATTGTACAGGTATGTTAGCACTGGGTCCACCTCGGATGCTTCGATTAGATCTGTAATCTTTTCATTTTCCTCACTATATAATGGTATTCCCTGAATCATCCACCCACTGGGGTTGTAATTGGCAACAACAGTTGCAATTTTTTCATATGCAGCTGCCTGCTGACCCTTCAGAGCTATAATCCTTACTACTGCAGTCCATGAGTAAACATGTCCTTGCTCCACAACAACTTCAAATTATCCCAGAGCTCAATTATATTCTTTTCTAGCAAATAAAACACAACCTCGCTGGTGGAATGACAAAGATTTCTGCCTTTCACATACCTGCAACGTCTCTGCCCCTACAATAAAGCAACATTATGATTACAATACATGCTCTCCTCAATACTAATTCAGCTTAACGTGTACAATGCAAACAAAAAAAGACCATCACTTGTAAGTTGTTCCTGCACTTCGGAAGTAGAAAGAATACTTACAAATTGTCCAAGGTTTTTGAGAGAGTTCGCAAGCTCGAGGAAGTATACCTGCAAGCAAACTCGTGCTGAAGCTCTTGTACTTTTTTGTAACACATAGTCCAGAAATGTTAGTACGTCATGCCTACTTTGGACAAAGGTAGCTACATTTTGGCTGAAAAGCATCCTTAATTGTCCCGCAGCTAAACAAATGTGCAGAATATACTATTTCCAAAAGCATCTTTGTTGAAAATTGTGTTAGTTGGCTTGTTTTATTGAAGTGGTCCACAAACCTCATACCTGTCAATGACATGCCATTTCCAGATAACCTATTCTGAGATATTAGAGCTCCTACAAAATGACCATTGAACATGGTACAAAAGGGCACCGACAAGTCCACTATTTTCTGCCCATTCCACTGGACTTGCTGTCCATTTAAATTAAAAACTATGTCGGTTCCGGAAAGCTTCTCGTGTACCGAAAAAGCGTGTTGTCGACCTCAGCGACGGCTTCGTTGGAAAAGCTCGGTCTCAACAAGACCTCAAAACACAGAAGACTGTTCCCAAATAAATGTGGCCTCGTCCTCCTCGGCTATTGTCTCCAACTGCACGTACATCTCAGCTACAATACAGATCTAATGTACAAGCTTCAAGTAAGGTTCTATAGGACAGTCACTCTATTTCGACAATGAGGTACTACATTAATACAAATTCAATAATTGTCACCAGTGCGTATCATATTGAAGCTCAAACTTTGACCTCATGTATTAAGAGATTGGTTAGGCAAGAGACGAAGGGGCAAGAGATGGTGTGACCAATGTACTAATCAAGCAAAATTGGCACCCCCCCAAAGAAATTGAAGGTTCACAACAGAACTTCTGAACAAGATCAAAAGCATTCTATTCAAAGCAGCAAATAGAAGAGGAATAAAATGACAGGCACGTCTTGTGCGGCCCATTCCTAACAACACAACCTAATTCAAATTACCTAATCATTTGTAAACATGGTGACTTCCAATCGTGTGTGTCTGGGCACACTGACCGAGATCTGTAGCTGACTAAGTACAAAGAGTACAGCATTGAATCTGAGGGAAGGTAAACAGTCTTCACATGTCAGTCTCTCTCCTTTCTCAAAGCTAGTTTGTTGAGAAAACGAAACATTGCTATCACCTAGACACAAAGCATAAATGTCTTGCCTTGTCTACAACATCGTATACCGTCAACATTTCAACATTGTACATGACATACACAGAGGCTAAAGTGAATGTCCGCAGAGTAATTGCCCTCCTACCTTCATACGCTCAATTCATCAACACACACGAAAATAACAAAGACCAACCAACCTTCCAGTTTGATTAGTAACTAATCTTTGAATTCATGAAAATACTACCGCGTTATAACATCCAAACCTGATTAGTACTACAGAACCTGGCACAAAACATTTTTAATCATTAGCCATGTTCTCTATCATTTACAACATTTGCTTTTGAATAGGATGCCTCGACCGTTGAAGATGAGCAAGTCCTGCCTTGAAGTAGTGATACAGACATGAATTTGTTAGCAAACAATATCTAGGCCTAAATGAACAACAAAGCGGCATGTTAACATACTATCCATAATTGTAGTCCTTCATGCTCTGGTTCATTGCAAATGATGTACCCAACAAACCTCATTTGTACACAACTTTTGTATAGCCAAAAAAACATTGCATGCACCAGAGTCCCTGACGACATACATACAGAACAGTCTGAAGTCTGTAATCCATTAGAATTCGTTGAAATACTTTTAAATAGTACTACGAAAAATTGGCCCTCCTTATCCATGAAGCCTGCCTCTCAGCATCTCTACAATCAAGGTGGAGCCGGCCACCATATATCGTAGTGCCTCCTAAAAGCTTGCCCCAATTTGTTGCACAACACTTTTCCGTTGTTGTCCAATCCTACAAAAGAAAGTGCATCCAAAGCATGTACTGTCTTTAAAGAAAGGCGTATCAAATTCTACTGTAACCGACCTGGCATGGGGACTACATCTTTGTCAAAGTCGGAGTGAACTACATTACTTGTCTCCAATAATTTTTTTGGTTCCGAATTTTCCAACAACATAACCTCTCCAACCACATCAGTCATCACCTACTATCAACAATCAATTACTTCAGTTCCTAATTTCTCTTTAGATGCATGTGGCACCAAAACCTTTCAAGGTTATTGAGCCTAGAAATTCCCATCTCTCCTGTCAATACAGAATTCAACTTCAAATTCTTGAAACTCGTGAACCAACAATGAATTTCATTTGGTATAGCCCACTAAGAGCGTAACAACTTACATTGGGCATTTTCCAACGCCCCATCAAACTTGAAGCTCACTTAGCTTTCTATAACATGCCAAACATGTTGTCAGAGGATGTGCTGAACATCCACTGCGTATTGTTTGGTGTTTCTAATTGTTGAACCTCATACTATAGTAATTCTGAAGAACATAGAAACTCATACATGAAAGACTGCTCAAAACATGAATAAAGTCATAAGTCCAATCCTTATGTCTGACTTGTTTACGCATTTCCGCAATGAAAACATTCATGTGGAAATTGGAGAAACGGGTTTTTAAGAATTTCCCCCAACGATCTAATCGACAGTCTTGCAAACATACATGAAACATAATGGAAGAGAATTACCATGGACTTCAATCTCAAGATTGTCATTCACCAACTCATGGGAATTGCAATTGCTCACTTCCACACATGTCCACATTACAGTAGACATTGTGGGCTACATACCTTTCCTCTTTTGCCTTGGCCTTTGACCTCAGCTTGCTTCACAGTCTTGTAACTACTTCTACCGGTCTTCCTTTCGCCTTCTGCATTCTTTCCTTTGTCAAGCGTCTTGTCGTTGTTCAATAATATAACGTCGTCATCTCCTTCGTCATCAATCTTCTGCCTCTTCGGAGCTCTAGCAGGTGGATCTTTCTTCTCCAAAATTGCCGCCCTTTGCAACAAAGCATATTTTCTTTCATACACAACCAATGCATTCAGAGAAACAAAAAATCTAAAAACGACGCATATCCTGAAAGTACATATTTCGGCTCCAGAGAGTACGACATGGTTGGTTATGCTTACTTCAATATCCTTTGTAGCTTGCGCAAGTTTCTCTGCAGAGCGAGTGGAGGTCCTTCCTTGTACAACAACCTAAGTCCAGAAAATCAAGAGATTGTACACCTACAGAGTATGCATCACCATGAACGTCATCAATGTGGACCCATTCTTCACTATCCTACATCAAACTTTTGCATCACTACTTTTGAGCACTTTACATAGGAAGCGTACTTGCTTTGCTTTTCCTATGAGTTGTCCACTTTGTCGGGTACTCCCTTTCTGCAATTCACACTGACGATGTCCAATAGACTTCACTTCCTGCAAAATAGACTTGCATGCCACATGTGGATTAGTGACTACAACAGTTGCTGAAGCTGCCGCCAATTCCACCTCTGGCTCTACCACAGTAGTTGCTATTGACTCTGCAACTGTTTTCTCGTCATCAGAGTCGTTGTCCTCCTCCGAACTGCTCTATTTGTTAGCTGATGACTTGGATTCCTCGCTGCCGTCTGTGTCTTCACTATTTTCGTGTGTTTCTTCCACCTCAACCACCGCTTCCTCTTCAATAACCTCTGCTCACTCGTGCGCCTCCTTAGTGAGTAGGAGTGGTTCCTCATCAACATCGACAACGTGTGCTAGGTTCTTGTTCGACAGGTCCTCTTCCTGCACTTCAAATTTTATGTGCTTCCAAGATTTCAAAACGGGCTTGCACTTAGTCATAAACACCTCCAACACCTCTACTCGCTTCGTCAACTCCTTTGTCGACTACATTGCTGCGTTGTTTGCTTTTGTTGCTGTTCTTTGTCTCCTTTTTTCCACAACTTCTTGTTGTACCATTGCCCACTTTTTCTCCACTGCGGCTTCAATTTCTTCAATGTAGGGCTCTCGTTGCTTTTCCTTTGTTGCGTGACATATACGGCATAAGAGACAATAAAAACTTTGAAGGAAATGTTGAAGAAATGGAAAAAAGAAGGCCATTGCTTGTCTTCACCAATTGCACAAGCACAACTTTCTGCACTGCTTTCTTCCACTACTAGAAAATTTAGTTATTCTATTGTTTTGGTCGCGTTGATCTAGTCAAAATTTGACAGAAATCTGTTGATTTCTACAGAAATTTGTAGTGTTCGTAGTGTTCTTTGACCCTCTCCCTCTGGCAATGGACGCCATGTACTCAGATTTCTGTTGGGCCTCTTTATTCTCTCTTTTCGCTTTCAATGCCTTCCAGTACGATTCCTTCAGGTCTGCTGGTTTCTTTGCTACTTTGTCAATTAGTTGATTCAAGTAGTACCTGAAGGTGGTTAATGGCCTTATTCGTTAAAATGAGACAATCTGCACATTTTGAGACTACAACCCTAAAACACTTATAGTGATTTATAGTGATAAGATGAGCCTACAACCTTTGGAATATCAAAGGTTTTTATATATATTAATACATTGAAATCTCAACTTACCAAATAGTCTTAAAATTGAACAGTTATTATGATTTATCTTTGAATCGAGGATAAAAATGAGACTACCAAAAGTCTCAAATATAACGAATATGGCCTTGTTAGGCCTTGTTCCGTTGTTTTCCGCAAATATCTCTCATTCAATTTATTTGAATCGCCATAAAATTCATACTCAACATGAAGGCGGTCTATCAGTCTCTGCTTTGCATCGTTCGTTTGTTTCTCCCACCCCTTAGCTGAATTCATATCTTTCACAAAAGATACTATATCTGAATGGAAAAGGCCTGCGCATTTGAAGGTGCACTATATTACTGTAATACTCTTGCTATTATGGAAAACAAAATTCATAAAAAATGAATGAGGGATCGCAGAAAGCTACAAATTGACAAAAACGTTCAAAATTTTTGATGTTACCTGCGACAGTGTATACAAAGCATCGTTCCACGGAATTGGAAGAAACAATAGAAGTTACATTTTGTCACACATATTCAAACAAAAGGGATTCTTCTACAGAGGGTCTCTATACTCACTTCTCTTTAGTTTGCAAGGGAGTTGTGTTTTCTATGGAAAGAATACATTCATGGATAGGATTGTACAGAGATCAGTCGCTAAGTGTAGTAGGCACACAGCAGCAGAAACATATTTAGTTCGCCCTCAATTAACGGAAGCCATTTTTGATAGGGATGGACCACCCAGAACTATCGTCAGAACAAAAACGGTGAAGCAGACAAGCAAGTTTCAGCGACAGTGCAATACCTCCAAAACGTCTACATTTCAGATCAATGGACGCAATGAAGCTGCTGAACATCCTATAGGCACAACACTTATGGGAAGAACGCAATACCTCTTGGGCCGTGGAATTCGAGTGCTCCATCATATTGCCTACCTCCACTGCCATACTGCAGACCACGTCCATCGTAATTACTTGGGCCGCCATGTGGAATAGGAGGCCACAGTTGTCTGAATGAAGTGGTGTACATTCCACTAGATGATTGTCCATATGGGTAATGGTAATCATCCACCCACTCTGGACGACGTCGACTATCCGGCTGAGGAATACAGTATCCACCTTCCGGTGGCCTCGGTGCCCCTTCACGAACTGGAGATCGAATTGATCTTGGTAGGTCTCTACCCTCGTCTTCTGAAATACTAGGCCGCTACTCACATGATGTACAATTTTTCTCACAAAAATGTGCGCTTGGAGAGAGCGCATCTTCCATCTCTTCGTCAGCCTCCACTTCCGGATCTGACGATTGTGGTTTCTTCTGTTTCGACGCTACTAATTTATTCTTCATTCTACTTTTTCCTACTCTTCCCGGCCAAGACCTGAAACTCTCTTGAAGCTGCATATCAGAGTGTAGTGTGGTTAGTCTATGCAAACCTCGTAGGCAAGAGTTCCGTTGAACATGCAAGTCAATGAATGCATTATCACAGAAAGAGTACATCCTCATCGAAGTACACTACATTCTCTTTGTAAAAAAATATGAAGACAACGTCAAATTGAATGCTTCGAAAGGGCTAGAGCAACTTTATACGTTCCCAATAGCAAACTAGAATTTCAAAATGTAGTGAAATCACTAGAGAACCTAAGGAAGCCATCAGCTTTCTGTTCCAAGCACAAGTTCGCTATTACAACCAATATCCGTGTATGAGCTTTGCAAGAAGACACAATATTGTGGCTACTGCCACCATCATTTGAACTGTCCCTTATCATTGCAAAAGAGAAATGATATCCCCTGCAACCCACAAGTCAGAATTGGAGACCAAAACTAGTGCCGTAGTACTTGCACATACAGGAAAGTGCGGTATGCATGGACATAGAACATGCAGCTAGCGAATTTTCCAATCTGTACTACGACGGTCACATCTGCGGCTGAAAAACATCAATCCTCTCCATTAGTACTTAGCCCCTCCCATTGTAAATCCAGTGGATTCTGAGGTGACTACGGAGTTTCATGGTGTCCCGGACGAATTTCACTGAACTGTATAATATTTCGGTGCTTCCAATCTCTGTAGTCGAGGATAACTTTCTGAACTAGAAAGCCTGCCTTTAGTGCGTTTGCAGTTGTGTTATTCTTTCATTTCTAATCTTGTATGGACTAATCGACCAGAGACAGTTCTACATGAAGGCGCAATTCCAGATAAGCCCTCACGTAACGCGAACTTCACATGTGAAGTTCTAAATTTCTTCGAAGACCTCCGTACTGCCCTGCAATGGGATATGAAATACAATCCTACATTACCATATGAAGTTGTCCACATCTTTTTCTTACAAAATTTATCCAATGGTTCAAAAATAGATTTCCTATCATCTACCATATTTGAGCTTTTTGACCTCTAAACAGAAAGAATACGCAGCAAAACCTTCACATCGTCACCATTGAACAATGTAATGGATCCCTTTGTTGAAGTACACAAACACTTCGCAAGAAAGAGCGAGTACGTGCCTAGAAACCCTAGGGCTCACAAATTGTATGGAAGACGGTGTAGGAACAACAGCCCACTGCGATACAAGTAAACAAATGTGTGGACCTAAATTGTCAAACCCTAGAGAGTGAAATATGGTCTGCTTATCTTGCGTGAGCATCGGAAGTTAGTGGGGAGGACAATCTTCAAAACTAACCTCACAAAGTACTATGAAGCGAATTGTTGAAGCTCATGCGGTTACACAAGGAAGACAATGGACTGTGGCCGGTTCATGGGCAGGAGCACCTTCACATTTGAAATGGCGAATGTCTAATTGCAAACCCTACTGACGGTGCAGGGCTCCTTCATGCAGCATCTATAAGACGGTAGGCAGAGCGCAGAATTGAACCTAATTTGGGGTGATACTGCACACGTGGGCCACTCTTAGAGAACGCAGTCGAAAGTGAACGGCCTATTCTACCGAGAGGCTTGGACAGTACAAGCAGTTTTCCAAAAACATGAAAGCGTCGCCAAAACTTTCTGTAGTCTAGATGGATGGCAAAGATGACGGAAACCATGGAAAATGAATATGGATGTCTTACTCACCTTTGCAGAAGACGACTTGCCAATGACTGAATAACCGGATTGCTCACAAACTAATTTCCTCAACCTTGTTGTTCGACGAAGACTGTAATTCCGTGCAGTAGGTGCCACCTTCTTCACAGGCCGCTTTGGACTCTTCTTCATCTAGCGACCATGCTGCGCACAATGATCTTCCGCGGAAAAGAAAGGGCGCAGCGATGCTACTTCTGCAAATCCAGTAGCAAGTAAGTCTAATTGCACTACATCTTGTAGAATCTTCTTCCTAATGTTTCTTTCGATTTCGTATGCAGTGAGATTGTCTGCCGTTGCCTCCGCCGTTAATGCACACTCCATCGTTGGCAGATGAAGGGATCGACTACTGCACACAAGTGTGTTAATGACGAAAATACAAATCTGCTTTTCTAAAGTGCGATCGTAGTCTGGTCACTGTAGTAAGCCACGCGTCAGAACAGTAATTGTGAGGGGTACACAAAGGTGGAGCTTGATGTTCCTATTCTATGTATACAGTTGGCAATAATTTAAGGTTAATAGCAAGTTCTGATGGTCCTAACTCCAAAGTGTGAAGGCAATCGTGGTCCACAATGTCAAGGATTATACGTGAAGGCAATTTGGATCTTCAATGTGTCCATGTTTCTTTTTCCTCAAGTGAATGGTAATCCATGTAGAAGACAGTTACTTTGCATTAAACAGAGAAGTGATACAGGGAGTTCTGTAAGTGCTTAGTAGTTTGGTGAGGTATTCATGCACAAAGTAGGGTATTTTTTCCGGATGCTTTTCTTGAAGTACACCAAAGAGAAGAGGGTGCAGAAGGTATGGCACCCTCTTTTCCTGGTTTCCTGGTACTCATTTGTAATTCTGAAAATTGCCTACATAATAGAACAGTTTGTCGACTAGTCAGGAATTCAAGTATCAGTCATGTTTATGACAACATGACAAGGAAATGGTACTTTACATAAATGAATGTACGCAAACAACCTGTTCATTTTTGCAATACGTACTTCACGTAATAATCCAAGATTCATGCAAATGGCATTGTATTGAAGCATGCCTTTCTTTCATATACATAATATTGAACATAGCCAATGTCAGAGCTCTAGGCAATACGAGCTTATAGTGAATTTTGTAACATTTTACTATTCAAATGGAATCATTGTAAACTAAGTGGAATGGGGACTTTGCAGAACAAGGTGGTACCGCGAGTGCATAGTATACGTGACTGTGCTATTGTATCGATGTGCCACCTACACAACATCTATGATTCTATATGTGTCTAATACTTAGCGCATTAAACATTTGTTAGTATAGCATATGTGGACTAGGAACATGAAATGAAGAAATCCCATTAGATAATAACTGTATATGCTATCTCAATAGAATGACTTTCACTAAAATTAGAGGGAAATAACAATGTCTACTTCTTTATGTTAATTTTGTGCATGTATAGGTAGAAGTTCATATTGAGTAAGAGTTGTTGATGATGGAATTAGTTGTGAAGCAATAGTGGCATCTGAAGGTACTCATGCATTTGCAAGATAATTCAATACATACTAATTTGACAAGTGCTGGAAGGTGAATTACAAGGGCAATACAGCATTGTACTTTGATTTCATAGAATACTTGTCAAACTAAGGAAACAAACAATACTTGGTAGTTCTCTGGAAATGGAGAAACTGTTGGACAGAAGTATGTCCTTCAATTCCTTGGACTATCTTTTTCTTATAGCTAGTAATATATATTTCTCCTCTACAAGAAAGATAGCCTAGTGTGATACAGTGATATATATATATAGAAAATGTTTTCATTGTGTGGAATTGTATGTGCCAATGAGGCAGTAACGTCGGTTAGACTGAGCAATGAAAAGAATAACAAAGGCAAAACAAATTGAAGACATATGTAAATAGAAATGCAAAAACTTGAATGTTGACTTTCATTTGTGGAAAGAAAGACGTGCAGAATGTACAAGCTATTTTAGTGTACAGAAGATACAGCAGCCTTGTAATGTAATCATCTTTTGCTTAGAACATACTAACATGCATGTTTGAAACATACAGGAATGTGAGAAGAAGTTGTTGTTGGTGCGTTGTCTACAACATTGGGAATCAATAATGGTTACTTAAGAAAATTGGATTCTTCTAATGTTACAGGGGTTTTGTTGAAAGAGAATGAGTACTATTTCTATGCGCTATTTTTCTGGCTCTAGAGGCAGAGAAGCAACAATTATTGTTGCTCTTCTACAAGGAATCCGAAATTGCAGCCAAGAAAACTAACACGAAGAGGTTCACTTCAGTAGTGCAGACATTCTTAGAATGGTAGGACGTACAGGTATACATATTCCACTACAGGACTTGATCTTTGAAACGAAGCAACGGATTGCAAGAGAGGGGGGATGCAATTCATTTCGTTGTCCTTGCACGAAATGCCATGGAGGTTGTTGTTATAATATAACAGTCATACGGGAGCATCTTTGTGTGAATAAGCAGGATCCTTTTTTCATGCACTCCATGGTAGGTAGTGACCCAGAGGAGGGGTATCCTAAAGAAGGAATATGGATAAATGAGCAAGGGGAGACATTGCCAATGGAAAATGTCTTTGATGATGTACTACACATAAGAGGACAGTGTTTGATTCTTACTAAGTGAAAGTGTTGGTAATCAAAACACTGCAATGTATTGTACTATATTATGAAAGAGAAAACAATGTTAGAATGCAGTACTTCTTTGTTTCAAAATCTTGTATATTCTATTATCAAATGTTCAGAGAAACATATTGAAGTCCAAGTACCGAAATGTTGGATGTTCATATTCTTATGAATCACAATTGTTAGTTATGCAAGTGAAGTACAAGAAGCACATATGGGAGCAAGTGACTAACTAGTTCTGTTATAAGCAGAGAATACACAAGAGCAAGTGAAGAAAGGGCTGAAGCCAGGCATGCTTTTGCTCATGAATTTGTTTTTCACTATGGACGGAAAGCCAAAATGAAGTATCCAGAAGAGTATAGGCCTCTGCCCAAATTTGCTGAGTAGTTGCCTTTGCAAGTTCAGCAAGCTAGAGAAGGCCCAAACAAGCCATCTAGAGATGTGATTGAAGCCGCACAACTCCCCCAAAAGAAAGCTACTTCTTATAGAGCAATGTATGCTCATGGAATGCACTTGCGTGTTCAGAGTGCAGAGGAAGATAAAGTTACTTGTGACAGCAGAATAGCAGCGTCAATGTTGTGTCCGAATAGGGGGAGGTCATGTAATGAAGCTCGTAAGTGGGAAACTGAAGAATATGTGGGCTGGATTCAAGAGATATTGGAACTGAACTACCGCAGTCATTGTTGTGTTGTACTCGTGTGTTCATGGATTCCAGCAAAGTTCAGAGCAAGCAATGCATCTGTTGTGAGAAACAAGTATGGCTTCACTCTGGCCAATTTTTCCAATTGCCTTCCTTTGGGACCTTACTCATTTGCATTTCCCACGCAATGTCAACAAGTGTTCTTCTCAGACGATTTAGAAAGAAGATTGAGTTCTGGAGGGGATTGGAAGGTTGTCTGTGGAAAGGAAGTTCGAGGCCGCCATGTAGACACTATGGCAACAAGGCTAGAGATAGACATTCTGGCTTCAGGTAGGGATGAAGACTATGAGGGGCTGAGAGTAGGGCTTGATTAGAATGAATTTTGTTAATGTTGTGTTGAAGGGAGAAGAAATGGCTAGGATATGAAGGAACTTGCAAATCATGGCGTCGATGTTGTATAGTCTTACAAACAAGCATGTGTTAGACATGAACAAAAGGAATGAAAGGTAGAGAGGTTTTCATTGCAAGGGGAAGTTCAATGTTTATTATTCAGAAGTCTATACCTGTGAGTACTCACAAATGCTGCTAGCATTATAGGCAACTAATGATGATTTCTGTGCAAATCAAATGAAGCGCAGGAACAGTGTTTCATTTTGTTCTGAACTCCTGATGCATTGTGAACAATGTGTGTGCATTTCATTAGAGGACGTTGTTTACTTATTTGTGTGATAGATGCAAGCATTTGCAAAGAGAGCATGATCAAAGTTTTGTTATTTACAAAATGCGTACCAAAATTGAACTAAAAGGTCTAGAGTACATTGCGGAAGTGTAGAGGTTGTTATTGGTCAAAAGATGTGTGGGCCTTGTTTCATGTTTTGGATAAGGATAATGAATGCATTTCAAATCATGAAAATATAATTTTTTTTTTGAATTGAACGACGATATATGGATGTTAGTTTGAAAGACTGTGGTTCAAGAAATTCTTTAACTTGTATGTGCTGCGGACTGCACATTGTCACACAATGGACTGTAATAAATGCCAATTACTAGTAGAAAATCAGTGACCAAATCAACAAATAGTCAACAATTTTCTGTTAACTTGGATACTGTATTGTTCATTTTCACAATTTTTTGTTGATTTTGCCCAAATTAACAAAATGGTCACATTATTTTTGTTAATTTGGATAGTGCAACTAAAATCAACAAAATTTTGTTAAATTTTTTGTTAAATTTTTGGAATATTTTTGGAATCTTTTAAAAATCTCTTGGATTCTCTTGGAATCTTTAATTGTACAATGTAGAATTTTTTTAAAACTAAACATTAACAATTCGGTATTTCTTAAAGTCAGCATACTTCAGGGACGGTTTTGACTTAATAAATGACCATTTTTCAAGAAACTTTGAACTAATAAAAGTTGGAAAATCAAGCCAACTTTCACCTCCAACAATCCGTTTGAGATTTCAATCCTCTAATCAAAAGTTATGGACAAAAATCAGAGAGGGGTTTTAAAAATGTAAGAAAAATGATTCATTTTCACCCCTCTCTGATTTTTGTCCATAACTTTTGATTGAAGTATTGAAATCTCAAACGGATTGTTAGAGGTGAAAGTTAGCTTGATTTACCAACTTTTATTAGTTCAAAGTTTCTTTTAGAAAGGTCATTTACTAAGTCAAAAACGGCCCTGAAGTATGCTGACTTTAAAAAACAATGGGAAAAAAATGAAAAACTAAACAAATAAGATTTTATATACACTTTAAATATGTATATGTATAAGTGGTGCATTGGTTTGAGTCTTGGGCCTCAACCATGAGGTTCAAGGTTCAAACCTTGATGGCAATGTTTGCCACATGAATTGCCAACGTGGCATTTGGATTGTCCACATGGCATTCAATTAGCTTGTGTGGCATGCCATGTGGCTAGTTGGAGTGCCTACATAGCAGTGCCACGCGTCGTCTTTTATTTATTTTTTTCAAAAAAAATAATTTAAAAAAATAATGTGACCAAATTAACAAAAAAATTGACACTTTTTTGTTCTAAAACAACACTTTTTTGTTAGAAATTCAACACTTTTTTGTTCTTAAACAACACATTTTCCTTCAAAAATCAACATTTTTATGTTCAAAAGTGCCCAAATCAACACGTCCAAATCAACAAAAAAAATCAACACATTTCTGTTGATTTTTGTTAATTTGGTCACTGTATTTTTCTACTAGTGAATGTATAGACGTCCCCTTACGTCATCGATCACATTTTGATCGTCAGCATCCCACAAAAACATGAGTGGCATCCCCTTCAGCAAAATTTCTTGGATGTCCACCTTGAACCACGTCTCTGGAATGTCTTGAAAGTAGAATTTGTGTTTCCCTGGCAAACCGTTGATCTTACCCACCACCACTTTTTGCTTGACTGCCCAGGGGTTCATGAGAAATACTTCATCCCCGCATCAATACTGTAAAGAAGCCACCGATTAGGGAACATGCAAAAAGGCCACGTGCATTTTAAACATTCACCCCAAACTGACTCCATACCAACTTCCTTATGACTTACACATAACTAAAACGTGACTGCAAGATTACTAAGTAGTCACTTAACAATATGCCTACTCCTTTTTCACTTCCTTGCGGTTTGGACATGAAAATACATGCTTGATGGAGGTCCTCATGGGTTTAGGGTGGGACAAATCGCCTACGCTTCTACTTCTACAAAAGACGTGAAGGGTGCTCAAGCTAGAATAGCATGTCTTGCGTTAGGGTGAAAGTTGCCCTTACCGACTTCGTGGATGGAGCTGAAGCTTTCTTGGGCGCCACTAGCACAGTCCTCGACCTTGTCGACTGCCTTTGTCCCTTGTCTTGCAGTTACAACATGAGCCTATCAAAAGAGAAGATTAAAGGAAGGTGAGGGGGAACTTGGATGTCTGGAAGACCGTAGTCAGTTAGTCCCCTCACCTTCCACAATGTCCAAAAATTCATAAGCATGTCTAGTTTGGCGTCTATGCAACATTTGTGACATAGACATATTCGTGATTTCTAAAAATTTGGATTTGAAACTAGCCATGTCTACGTATGAATACAAAGCCTCCAACAGTGGCCATAGGTATCGTTTCAAGTACTCTTTGTCATTTGCTAAGCTACACATCCACTTCACGTAGAATGGAATATTGATGATCACATTAACGTCAGGATTGCACAGGACCCTACTTCGTCCTCTTGTCAATCAAGGGTTCCTCATTCTCGAGCTCCAACTCATCCTCGGAAGAATCAACCAGCTCTTCTTCCGATACTACTAAGGCAACTAGAACCACTCAACAGGTGCCCCATTAGAGCATGAAGTGAACAAATACATCAAAGAAACAAGTGGCTCTGGGAGCTGCACTAAGACATGCTTCTTCTTATAACAATGATGAAGCAACTCAGGATGTATAACAGAATCGAAATCCAACAAAGGACCAAAATCCCTACATCCCAATGACAATCGTAGAACTCAAATCCCAACCCAGGAGAATCAAAATTCAATGAAGGACCGGCATCCCTAAAGCCTGACCCCAACCCAGAATGCGTTGCTCAAATCCCGCACCAAAAGTTGCATTCAAAGATACTGATTTACGTACCATTGAAGAAGCAAGTTAAGACGCTTAATGGAATCAAAATCCAATGAAGGGCCACTATCCCTAAACCCCAACGAGAATCATGGAACTCGAATCCCGATCTAGGAAGCAACTAGCATAACATAAAAGAATCCAAATTGAAGGAAGGACCGGCATTCCTAAACCCTGAACTAAACCCAAAATCCTAAAACTCAAATGTCGACCCAAGAGATATAGTGAAAATTTTGATTTACCTATGGCCTTTGCTTCCTTCTCGGATTGCCGCTCAACATGAGTACAAACAATTGCAAAACATATCATACCTATTGCGAGGGCCTCGCCATCTGATTTTGTAGCCTCCAAACTCGAATCTCTTGTTGACATCATTTTGAGATTGGAGTTGTGTTTCTTGCCCCATCTTGCCTTCCTATGTGTCCGCCGCATACTCCTCCGCAGAGCTCTATTGCCTTCCCTCGTAGAGGAAAGAAGAGCGACCTTCTTCACGATGTCCCTCTTCCTGCACCACCAACAGAAATTTTCCTTGAGCCTCTCCCAATTGCGCTCATGCGCATGTACACTACACAAGAAAGATGGCAAGGACTGCAAAAATTGGACAACAATGGCACACACACACCCATGCAAGAAGGCAAATGGAGGCTAGGGTTTGTCTCCGGAAGCCCAATTTTGACTAAGGTAACCCAACGATTGGACGGCTCCTACGTGGTGGCTACTTTCATCCAATCCCTCCTCGCGTCTGTTACCTCAACATGACTACTTAGTGACTCACAAGTGATTGTCCCATGACTTCACAAGAGTTTCGTGTAAGATTGAAGATGTATACTGTAATTCAATGGTTTCTCGCAAATGACAGCGGGGTAACTTATGAGGGAAGGATGCCTTGAGCACAACGGTGGGTCGCTTAAACCCTAGAAATGTGCCTAAAACTTGCTTTGGAAAACATGCACTTGCAAATGAATGGATGAAAGGTAATTTCCAAGAGTGGAGGCCACTATGCTTAGGCTTTCAAGACCTTTGAATTGCGCCATTCGTGTCTGATCACGCCGACCCCTTGCGCGCGAAGTAGTTGCACTTCCAGCCGCCATTGTTGTAGATCCAGAACTACGCAACGCATAATTCTACAATGGTGGAGTGCAATCAGGAGAGGGTGAAGGGACCTTACAATTCTTCCCTTGCTGCCACGGCTAGAGCAGTGGCCTCTTGCACCCTTGCCACATTCTGGTCGCGCTAGAGCCTAGAGCTCGTAGGCGGACTTCTCCGACAAAGGACTGCCCTCCATGCGGCCTACTTCCAATCCTTGCGTAAGCCCTCTGCTTCCAAGCGCTCTCTCCTTTCAAGTGCGACTAACAACCTGCAAGTAAAGAAGACAAGCAAACAAAGGAGAACAAAAATTGCATACTTTTAGAGGCGCCCACTATGGTAAAGGTCGTTGGTTTTCGGCAGTTGTTCATTAATGCTAGACTGTGCATACCGTCATGCTAATTTGGGTTTGAATTCAATCCCCTAAAGCTGGAAGATTGCGAAACCTTGAATTCACACTAGTAGAAAAATAGTGACCAAATTAACAAAGATTTTATATGAAAGTGTTGAGTTTTTTAGTAGTCAATTGTTGATTTGGACGTGTTGACTTGGACAGTATTTAACAAAAGGGTGATTGCAAGAAACACTTGTACTATTTGTTGCGTTTTTCAATAGTACTCATGAAATCTTTAGGAGTACTTTAAAATTAGAAAACTAATTTTTAAAAAATCTTAAAAATATGACTTATGTATATACCTCTAAAATGAAGGTTTTCACCAAAGGAAATGTGTAGGAAAATTCTCTAAGTAGGAGAACTTGAAAAGTGCAAAATCTCAAGAAAATAGGACCTTTGATTCAAAAATTAGTTAAAAATAGTAAAAATAAGTAAATACAAAAAATAAAAAGTTTCCATTCTTAAGAACTTTATGAAGATGGTCATTCACCAAAAAACTTACAAAAATAATATTTTATATGTTTCATAATGCAAGCAGAAGAAAGCTCTCTTCATAGACTTCCACACCACAAAAAATTAATTATTTTTAAAAACCCTTTAGTGAAAAGTTGTATTTATATGTAAGGAAGAACTCCATATAATTTTCTTGATGTAGGGTATATGAAAAAGGTACTCAAAAGTATTGAAAACCTCCAAATTGGCAAGTGGGACATTTATTTCGGACCTATTTTTGGATAGTAAATTATTTTTGAAAATTACCAAAAAATCAAGGAAGTTGTAGGATAGTCATGAGTACCTTTTTTGTAAATCTTAAGTCATTCGGAGTTAAAACACAAAAGTTATGGCCAAAAAACAACTCAACCTACAACGTGTGACAGAAAATAGTACAAGTGTTTCTTGCAATCACCCAAAAACTTGTTTTTTTTGTTGATTTGGTCAAGTGAAATTTTTTTTTTATTAATCCAACCAATAGGAAGCAACCATGTGGCAGTGCCACATCACCCACCACATTAGCAATTACAAAATGTAAGTTGTCATGTAGGCATGCCACATGGGCAACCCACCACATAGACAGCCTGCCACATGGGAGAAGGTCAACCTACCATGTCGCACAAAGTCACAATCGATGGCCATAGGAATCAAACCTAAGACCTCAAGGTTGGAAATTCAAACCCTTAACCAACACACCAACTATACATATGCATGCACACAATCACAATTTTTTCTTACTTATCCACTTGCAAGTCGGTCATTATAAACTCATCCGACTTTGGAAGCCATTTTCAACTAGTAGAATACCTTTTTTCAAAAATCTTTGACCAAAAAAAAGTTGGGTAATGAAGTTAAATTTCACCTCCAAAAATCCGTTTGTGATTTAGAATTTTCAATCAAAAGTTATGACCAAAATGTAGAGAGGGGTAGCAAGGTACGATTTTTTTGACATTTTTGAACATCCTCTTTGAAATTTGTCTATAACTTTTTGGTAAAGACTTGGAATCACAAACGGATTTTTTTGGCTCAAAGATAGATTGATTTACCAACTTTCTTTAGTTAAAAGTTTTTTACTATGACAAAATGAGGTCTGAAGTCTGCTGATTTTACAAAATATTGAATAGTGAAGATTTAATTTTGAAAAAAAAATTCATTCTACAAAGAATTTCAATCATAATGATTTAAATATTTTCCAAAATAATGAAAACTTCCCTTTAACTTGTATAATTGAAAATGAACAAAAAAGTATCAATTTGTTTTTTGATTTGGACATTGTACTATTCAAATCAACAAAAAAATTGTAACCATTTTGTTAACTTGTGCCAAATCAACAAAAAAACTGTAAAAATGGTCTTTACAATATCCACTTCAACAAAAAATTGTCTTTTTTTGTTGATTTGGACATCATTTACTAGTAGTGGCATTACAATCCGAGTGGCTGGAAGATTGCAAATCCCTGACTTCATTACAATCCGAGTGGCTGGAAGAGAAGGCTCATACTTTAGGATGTCACATTCGGGAGGTAGGCACGTTCTTGTTGTCACAACCTGTTAGTTGTTTAATTGCAAATTAAAGAGGTGCAATCACATCCTCCAAGGGCACTCCCTTCATTGCCCAATGCATTCCAAATACCAAAAACTTCCATGACATTACATCAATCAAGGTATGACCCAATTTGATGTATCTCATGTAGGTGCTACTTGTAGTTGTGTAATTTGTGCACATGCAATCCTTTTAGGAGACTCCTTTTCGCTCTACTAATTGTAATCTAGTAACCACACCAATTGCTTTGACTTTTTTTGAGATTGAATGCAATTCCTAAACTAGAATAGCAAATATTTTTAGCGCAGTGTACTTCCATCGATTTCATGGCTCACATAAGGCCCTTCTGCGGTTCAAACAAATTTGAGATGTCTAAAAACACTCGGTCCTTTATACAACTTGTTCTGTGGTTACAGGATGCAAAAGCTCTGTAGGAGAGGATATAGGAAAGGCGAGTCAACAAATGGCATCTTGATCTAGAGGAAGAGTATGAAGATCTTGAAGGCAATGTGTACAACAAGAAGAATTACATTGATTGCAACGACAAGGACTTCTTTGAGTTACGTGTGAACATTCTTTCTTGGCACCTTAATTTATTTGTTTGTCAATGCTTAAACGATCACTATCTAACAGAATTGATAGCAACCCAATGCTAGCTATGTATCGTCCATTCAGTGATGATTGGTGATACATTCGACAACTGAATTGTCATTTTGTTCTGATGGCATGTCCCTAAAACTGACTTTTGAAATATCACCCTTCTATATAGGTTCATGTCTCAAACTTTGTGTGTAAGTTCTAGACATATTTCAGTCACTAACCTATGACGTTGGTTGACACTGCAGTGACTAATGAAGTCATTCATAAGTTGCGGGAGACATTTATTAGTTATTTAGCAGAAACAAAACTGGCTTCCATGCCAAAAAGAAGTTACCCCCCGAAGAGGCTTCTCGGCTGAACCTGCATTTGTTCAGTAACAAAATCCAGAGCATCTCCTCCCTACTCGTATGTTGTGCATTATGTGGATACGCTCATATTACCCCGGTGGAGATGATTCCCGCTAGGTTGCCCTTGTCAGACAGTGAAAGACAAAGACTGTGAGATGAGCGGCTATGGCTGAAGGAGTTGTAAAGAGCAAGGGAGTACAATGTCAAGAAATTGCATTGTCTATGTAACAATTGCAAGGGGCGTAAGAGACTGTTACTGAAGAATGTACGAGATCACCTAGTACGTCACGGTCGGCATCCAGATTCTCAGATTTGAAGAGGCCCAGGTACACAAGATTCCTTTGACGAAGAGTGTGAGCAGCAATTCTAGGGTCCACTTGCAAAGCTAAAGGAAGGCATTGCCGCCTTGGATGCCACTGTTGATACTCAAGGCATCCTAAACCAAGCATTGCCCCCAATAGAAGTTCCAGCATATTTTGCAAACAGAGTACAAGAAGAAGTGAGGAATGCTTTTGACACTGCAGACTCTATCTATGAGGAGTACCTGCAAGTGTCCGACAAAAATGTTGTTGAGGACGAGGAATGCCGAGATGAACAACACCCTCCCACCATTGGCACTAATGGAGGTGACCACAATGCAAACTTTGATGCAAGGGCATTGCAAGAGTGCTTGGAGCCTCTGTACAATGAAGTTGCTTCCAGCATGCTTGCAACGACGGTATTATTGATGAATTTGTGCACAGTGCATGGTGTGAACAACCAGTGCGCCAACGAACTCTTTGGCATATTGCATTCCCATCTCCTGCCAAAGAACAATAGTTTGCCATAAAACTATTATGTAGCGCAATTACTCACTGCAAAATTGGATTTGACATACAACACCTTAGAAGTCATGCAGTAGTTGTTTTGAAGTGATTCTGAAGTCTTCAAAACATTTAGTGACTTATAAGTGACAAAGAAGTCACTTCTAAAAGAGACGGTGGAGTCATGGAACAGCGTTGCATGTTGCAATTTACTTGAAGTCCGTAGGTAGTACTCCTAATTTGGATCTTCAGTAGGTTTAGGTTCTTCAACTTCTTCTAGTAATGGATTTTTACTTGCTTGCGCAGGAAATAGAGGAGTCAATTGCAAGAGGATCCAACCACCCTCCTTAGCTAAGTGGACGGAACACACCGTGGGGGAGGCGGACCTAGATTTGCGGCACCCAAAAGACATAGACTGCTTTCTCCTCAACAAAAACCCATCACAGACAGCTATTAGGTATACACGGGTCACAACGTTTGAGTGGAGGATGACCACTTCTGAGTGGAGGATGACAGTACCAAACACTTGTTGAGTTACAACAACGAGGTAACGTCTATTTTCTAAGAGACCAAACAGAATGCTAAGGAATCCTCTATGAATTATGTGGGAGTGCCGAAAGACATACTTGAGCTAGATTATGGTGCACTAAGTACAAAGATCATTCTACTCCATTGTGAGTGGGTGAAAAGACAAGACAATCGTGGGAATCCTACATATACGAAGGACGAGTTCGGTTTCCTTGTAGTGAACTTCCAACACAAATTGCCTTGTCTAGCTGAGCCCTTCATTTTTCCAAGCCAAGCTATACAGGTGTTATTCTCAAACGTTTTAGAAAGACTAAGTTGAAAAGTTGTCCTGCATAAAGAGGCTCAAGCATGTCAAGAGGTCGTTGACACAAGTGATGCATTTATCAGCACGACTGAGGAGAGCACCGGGCTGAGAGCTCTCCAAAGCGTGCCAATTCCAACGGAGACAATCAGTTTAGTAGGGGCTATAGAATTATCCAAGAAAGATAACTTCTCAGTACGGAAAGGGTTTTAGTGTGACTGCGGTAGAGCAATAGATTGTATGTTATACTCTTGTTTGCAAACCACACCCTTTAGGGGTGCATAGTTTCTCCAGTAGAAGCAATTAGGTTTATGGTTCTTACAGACTGAAAGTCCCCTAGGGTACATAAGGGGTTCTCACAGAATTTGGGAGTTTAAAAGTTCTTATAGTTAGTATATATATATTACAGTTTTCCTATCGTGTTCAATCATTTTGCAGCATAGCGGAAGTCATGATGTAGTCTCTTCTGGTAATTTCAGCCCCCTTGAAGTCATTTTGTAGTTATTGTAGTGATAATGTAGTCACGCCTACTAATACGAAGCTTTGTTGCGGTCACATGGTAATGCCAATACATTGATGCCCTCAAATAGAGTCATACAAAGAGACCGCTTTCACCCTATGCTACATGCTCATGTTTTTAGAATTCTTCACCAAGTTCTGATGATACCAGCACATTTTGGAGTTTCCATGTTGCTAGTGTAGTCTAAGCTATGTGGCAGTGGTATCTGAAACAACAAAGCGTACATACCCCACCACACCTTTCAATCGGCAAACTACAGATTGTCAACATTCCACTTGAGGCACGCTCAAAATCGGAGCGTGAATGGATGGAAACGGGGTTGCAGCCCTTTTTCTATACCTAGAAGTCATTATTAAGTCATTGAGGAGTTGGCCAAAGGTAGTTCTCTGAAGTCCTTTCCGATCACCTCCCCAACAAATTGAAAAATTGGGCAACATAGCTGACCGTAAAAAATCCAGTCATTTTGAAGTCATTAAACAGTGACACCCAATCCACTACAAGAGAAACGCGTCCTAATTGACAAAAATCAGACCCTCCTAATCTACAGAAAATTGACAGATTTTTGTCAATTAGGACAAAAAACTGTCCGAAATGACAGAAAATTGTCCTAATTGACAAAAATCTGTCAATTTTCTGTAGATTAGGAGGGGCTGATTTTTGTCAATTAGGACGAATTTCTGTCATTTTGGACAGGTTTTCTTGTAGTGATCGTATTTGATAACTTGCCATGACTCCCTAATGACTACGACCATAACTATTGATTTCACTGCGTTTTAATTCGCTAGTCTCGTCTGCGTTGTTGACAAAAAACTGTGGATGAAAGTCTTAACATCCAATGGTAGTTACGCTGGCAATTTCAAAAGGACTCAATTCCTATGGCTCTGTAGCAACTAGTGCAATTATGGAATTTGCAATCATTTTTTAGTTATTCCGGACATTGAGTCATTTTTTACAGTCACATTTACCCATGTTTTCTTGTAGTGTTTGTTGAATTCTAAGTGTTTAACAGCAAGAAAATCATGTTGAGTTTAAAGAACTTCAAGACGCAAAGAACCTTCAAGAATGTATAAACATTCTTCAAAATACAAGTGGTTGTTTAAAAACTTGAAGTTGTCACCATTATGATGGGATTGATGTTTGATGTTAAGAATTAAAGAATCTATTTCTAATGTTGTACAAACTTGATTGAGAAATGAAGAATCAACTAGCAATGTCATAGTTGTTGTACAAAATTGAAATTATTGAAGCTTCAAAAGAATCATTTACAATAAGTCATATGTTGCTTCTCCTTTCTTTACTACCAAATACAATCTCTAAGACAAAGCATCTGATAGTCCTTACACTACAAGAGAAACGTGTCCTAAATGACAAAAATCAGCCCGTCCTAAATGACAAAAATTTGACAAGTTTCTGTCAATTAGGACACAAAACTGTCCGAATTGACAGAAAATTGTCCAAATTGACAAAAAACTGTCAATTTTCAGTCAATTAGGAGGGGCTGATTTCTGTCATTTAGGACCAATTTCTGTCATTTCAGACATGTTTTCTTGTAGTGTTATTACTTTCTAGGACAATATGTGATGATGAAGTCAAAATGAGATAACGACATATTTCAATAAGCTTGTTGTTGATTTAAAACACATACAGATATGAAATACTTGAGATTTTGTAATCTGTGTATCCGTATGTACTTTATATATACAATCATCCGATGTGACACTCTTTCAAGCAAGTGGTGCCATTTTATAAACGGGTTCACAATGGCAAGAAGCTCCTTGTCATGAATCTTATAATTGATCTCAATAGTCAAAAAAATTCTTGAATAGAATACAATTGAATGAAGTCTCTTTTCTTCTTCCATTTGTGAGAGTATTATTCCTAATGCAAAATTTGACACATTTGTTTTCATATAGAATGGCTTGGAAAAATCCGAATGAATGAAGATTGAGGCCATTGTAAAAGTTAATTTTAGCTATTGAAAAGCCTTCTCTGCCTCAGATCTCCAATTAAGCTTATTTTTGTATTTTAGCCGAATTAATAAAGATGCCATTTGTAAATAGTTCTTGATGAAGATTCGATAGAAGTTGGCAAATCTAAGAAAATATTGTACATTGCGTATTGTTCGAGGAGTTTCTTAGTTTGTGATAATTTGAATTTTTTTTGGATCCATAAATAACTTTTTATTGAAGATGATATACTCAAGAAACTCTACTTGCAATTGATGAAATACACATTTCTCTAATTTAGCATATGATTCAGCATCTTGTACCTATTATAAAATACAAGCTTCATATATTTTCTTTTGTTTTTCAACATTTTTGGAATAAATCAAGATATTGACCCAAGATAACATATGACAAATTGATCCAAGAATTTGCGAAAAATATCATTTTTTAGATGTTCAAAGATAGTCACTACATTTATAAAACCAAATGGCATAACATTGTACTCGAAATGTCTGTATCTTGTTCAAAATGTCGTCTTCCATTCATTTTCAACTTTAATACGCACTAAGTAATACATCCCACAAAAATCAATCTTAGTATAGATTTTGGCCTATTTAAATTGATCAAGAAGCTCAGATATTAACGGCAATGGATATCGATTCTTCACTATTATTTTATTTAAACCGTGATAGTCCATGTACATTTGTAAAGAGCCATCTTTCTTCTTTACAAATAATATTGGCACTCTAACTAGGAATTTAGAATGCCGAACAAAAAATTTTGCAATGAAAATTTTACTCTTTCAATGCTGAAAATTCATTCTACGATAGATTATAGATCAGGTCAAATGGTGGTTGGGCTCCATCTTCAAACTCAATGGCACAATTGTATACAATAGAACCCCTCTTACTACATCCTCTTTTAGTGTATAGCATGCAAAAAGAGAGTTCACAAGTGGGTCTAATTTTGAAGACATCTTCAGACAGATACAATAAATTTAAGTTAAAAATATACCAAGCTAACTTTGACCAAAGCTTAACCAAAGCCCATGCAAGCAGTACTGTGGAAGCTATGTAGATTAGCTACAGAGGCCAAAGAAGAGCAACAATAACTCAATACCGTACTGAATTGCAACCATTGGCATCATAACCATGGTACAATGTCGAACTAGATCGATTTTGCTTATTAATGTAAGCTAGTGTCTTTTATGTGTAGACACAATTTATCATTGATTATAGACTCAGAAGGACAATACTTGTCTCCCAAGTTGAACTGAGGAATATGAAACTATTGTGGTGGTCTCAAGAGAACAAGTGGCTTCATCTTTGGCTTTCTTGTGTGGATGGCAATTAATAATCACAGTTAATTCCTATGGGTGCCTAACATCGGTTCATTGTGCCTTCTAAGCAATGAATCTTCCCTAATGTTGTACTAACTCTTTTATTTTGAAATTTAACTAATGAAACCTAGCCAAATTGGAAGTGTATATTTTTTACTAACTTGATTTTTTTAAGTCCCAGAGTTTTTTAGTTAATTAAAAAAAAATCTAAATTTAAACATTTAAAGTGATAGAATACTTCATGCCATTTCTAAAAACATAAAATTCACCCTATTCCGACTTTCTTCAAAAAAGTTATGGACGGATGAAGTTTAGCTTTTAAAAGGCTCTAAAAATTTCATCCAAGGTTTTACTCTTCTTCTCTATTCTAATTTACCTTGAAATTTTACTCCTATTTTTAAGTTACAATGTTGTGATTAA
Organism: Climacium dendroides; assembly: GCA_950106755.1. NCBI lineage: Eukaryota > Viridiplantae > Streptophyta > Bryopsida > Hypnales > Climaciaceae > Climacium > Climacium dendroides. The sequence goes on along the minus strand of OX467089.1, from coordinate 26,561,369 downwards.
ATTTCAAGTCTTGACTTTAATGGATGATTTTTGCTACAAGTCATCCGATTTCTAACTTAAACTTCATTCATCTATATCTTTCTCAATTTAGCTCTGATTTTTAAGTGTGATATGGTTTCGTAAACCTCTAACTACAATCTAAATCTTTGCCTACTTGATTCTTGTAAAAGATCTATTCTAAGTATTTTGACTTAACTTTGTAATTCGAACATACTTTAAAATGTCTAATTTTGATAATTGAAAAGTACGGATTGTAGCTAGTAACTCACCTCAAAATTGATGTCATTGTTGAGGTAGTCGTATACTCTTTCAAAATTTTCATTGTTCGCCATCCTTCAAGATTGATTGATATTTTTTGCTCATGACTAAAGGGGATTGAAAAATACAAGTTCAACTTCGAAATCTTTCTAAGTTCCCATCTCTTTTCCTTATCTCCTCTTTTCTTTCCCACTATTTCTCTCAATTATTTGAGTACCAAGAGTTGACTTTAAAACACTAAATAATTGCACCAACTTCTAAATAATAATTGACTCTTGATATTTATAAGTCATTATTATTCTACCTAAGTTTTTGATGGTTCTAATTAGATTTCAAGGATTTCCTTCTAAATATTATCAACTCTAATTTCTCTTCAACTAACAAATGGACTCTTCACTTCTCTCACTCATTTTTCACAATTTCGTCACTTGAGTTTGGAAACTCACTAGATAGGCTAGAAGAGAGAAAAAGTTTGTAAGATAGTTGCTAAACCTTGCTCCTTCTAATTCTTCTAATTTCTACTTTAAAAACCTCCTCTAATTTTGCACCTCTCTTTTCCTAATTGTACTTCTCTTCTTCTAATTTCTCCTCCTCTATCCCCTAATTTCTCTTATTTCTCTTCTAATCTTCCATTTTTCCTTCCTTAGTGCTTTAGTTCTCGGTCTAACTTTTGAAAATTTACTATTTTTAAACTTCTAGTATGTTTTCCTTGTAGATGCTAAAACTAGCTTTCTAAGCTGATGCGGAACTTGCAAATCGGACTTTCCTACTAGAAGTTATGCATGGATGAAGTTTTGATTACTAATTAGTGATTCATCCACCCACATCTTACTCCTTTTAGCTCGGATTTCTTTGCATTTTATATTTTTGAAAAGCTCTTGACCTCTACTATGAGATTATAGACTCAAATTTGTACTACCACCCCTTCTTAGCGGTCTGACTATACCCTTGGTCTCGGCTCTAAAGAAGATTAACATCAAAAATAACAAACTTGAACAAACTTGAACAAATTAAGGCCAAAAGGCCTAATTACATAGAAATGATCAAGGGAAAGGGGGAAGTTCAAAGCTTCGCCGTCAAAATGAAAATAAACAAAAAATCAAAACCCACGAAGTCAAAGCTTTGCCGTGGTTTTGAAAACGAGCAAAAAACTTAACAAATTAAGATCCACAAAGTCAAAGCTTCACCATGGATTTGGAAATAGACAAAAAAAAATACTACAAAATACTTTCTACGAAGTCAAAGCTTCGCCGTCCCAAATGGAACAAGGAAATATTTAAACAACAAATATTTATTAGTATAACAACTATAAGTGTTAGTACAAAGATTAAAAAAACTCAAAACAAGTTAAAACTTCAAGAATACACAACAAGTTAGACACTAGAGGCTCTTTTAAGCGGCATCACCAATCACAAGGGGAGAGGGCTCTAAAATTAGTACAGGTTAATACAAAACCTCCAAAATACTTCAACAAAAACTCCAACCAAAATTTCAAAAACTCAACAAAGACAACAAAGCAGTTAACCAAGCTTGAAAGGACCTTAAGTCCTTCAAGAAAGCTTGAAAAAAAACAGAGCTTGAAATGCTCTAAAAACACGAGAATTTGACAACATGATTTAAATGGCCGAAATTCAACTAAATGAACTTAAATGAAAATAAGGCAGTTCAAAATGAACTTAAAGGTTGAATTGAGAGAAAAATGAGTGCCCTTATATACTTTTTCAAAGGCCTCACTCCCCCTCCATTCCTACAAGATAATCTTATCACCTAAGATTTTCATCCTAATTCTAAGTTTTTGACTTTCTAAGCTGATCCAAAACTCTAACTTTTGGAGAGAAAGACTCCAAATCACAAGCAAATTGTGCCATTGGCTTCAAAAGGCTATTTTTAGTCTAAAAGAATCCCCACCCCTTTTTCATCCTCTAAAAAACCACTAAAAGCTAGCGCCAACTAGAATCCAAAAAGGGGTAAAAATCCAACTTTTGGAGGTTGATTTTTTTGAAGAAAGTAACTAGCTTAGGCTCTTTTGTAGGTGTAAAGGAGTAAGAAAAAAAACCACTTTGACCTCAATCCAATTCCATATGCTCCAAATACACCGGTCAACTCCACGTTTAATCTTCAATTTTGCCAATTTTGGTGGATCTTGTCAATTTTGAGTCTTTTGACTATCGGAATGCCACAAAACTTATCGAAGATCATTATTAACATAAAAGAAGCTATAATAATTTTTAGTGAGGTTTTTCCGCAGCTTGGGTAATTTCTAGGAATTTTTCATTATGGCTTTTAACGATTGACTACTTGGAAAAAAATCTTTTGGAGATCAAAAAAAATCAAGAGATTTTGTGGAACCTCTCATAGAGTTCCACAAGAGATGTGCAAGCTCATATTTTTATTTTACACATTTAAAGAAGGAGAATCAAATCCCACTATCTCCTTTAACTTCCGGTAATCAAGGAATCTTTTAAATTGAAGGGAATCTTGGCGAACGAATTGCACCATTGAACTCCTGGCATGATTTTTACCTCAAGTCACCGTACTTAGGTTGTAGATGCCCTTTTCTGATTTGTCTTGAGTTTTCTTCACCTGTAAGTTACTAATTGAGGTTTCTACTATTTCACTGATGGAATGGGAATACTGAAATCTCTTTGTGGGAATTTAAATTAGGATTCTCACATAGTTCTCTCAAATCAATTTAACTAGGATTTTTCACAGAAATGCAGGTTTAGACAAGTTGGGCAATTTCTACTAAACACGCTTATTTTATACAATTTTTGGATTTTTACCCTATCTACATGCAGGATTTGGTTATAATTAAAGAAAAATGTTATAGAATTTTATAGTTAAGAAATACACAAGTTGATTTCTTAACTAGAAAAATCTTATAGAATTTTATAAATTCTTCATCTACAAAATAAGCTAAAATTCTAAAGTCTAAAAGGGCCTAAATTCGCAGTTTCTTCTTGGGGCTTGGCCACAAAGGTATGATGAAGCAATGAAAATGTTGAGAATAAAAATGAGGACCTAGATTTATCTGTACAATAGAGGGCTCAAGCCATATGGTCCCTATTGTAGTTGAGCATCCTCATTTTCCAATATTTGTAGACTTCTTGTTTTAAGAAGTCATTGTTTGTATTTCTTATTGCAATTGATCGCCTTATGGCTAGAATCTCCATAATACAAGTATAGGCCTTCATTAATACGCCATTTTTTTCTTATGCAGTGAGCGGTCTAAATTTTACATGATCAATTTGTATATCTTTTGGTTTTTAAGAAGGTACGCTCGTGACATGTGCTACCTTGATCATTGGCAAAGAATATATTTTTGATGTTGGTGCGGTCCAAGAACGTTGAACTTGATGCCTTTGGAATAATCAGTTGTCACATTTTACGACTCAATTTATTGCTTCATTCAATACTAAAGTATTAAGAAACAATAATAGTAAATCTTTCACATGATCTCGTAAGTTCTATTGAAATTTGTTCATTAGTACTTCTTTGCCCCAATTGATACCACAAGCAAATTATCGAAATTCTATTGCATATAATAAAGCTAAGTGCGATCCTTGTTGTAAAGTACGAATCTTGGTTGTTACCCAACAATTCTTGTCATGTTCTTTGATTGTTTTAGAAAAAAACTCCTAAAAACATCTTGAAATTACTTAAAATAAAAGACTTGACTTCAAATAGTGGTGCAAACCAAGACAGAGCTTATCTAGTAAACAAGGTTTTGACCAAGCCCATGTGTAATTTGTCTGTAGGGTCTTGTTGAGATTGAAGAGTAGTGATGAATTGGACTTGATTTACAAATCCTCAAAACTTTGAACAAGATCCATCAAACTTCTCAAGAAGACTAACCCTTGGTTCCTTCACTATTGACAAATTTGAATCAAAACTTAGTAGGCAACATTGTTCTTGAAGTCAAGGCAGCTGATGTAGATTAAGGTTTTTTGATTGCTCATTGATTTATATCAATTTTAACAACAAAGTCTTCAAAAATTTCTTTCCTTATGGATAAAAATTCAATAGCCTTCAATACGAGGTCTAATTCATTTTATGTTGTATTCGTGTCTTTGGCTTCCAAACATCTTGATTCAATTAGCAAAACACATTCACTTAATTGACAAAATGAATTTAGAGATGGGTAATCCATAATCTCTAAATACTAAAGTTGTTTTCAAGAAGGGCGGTGAACCACTTGCAATTTAGAAAAAACTTCATTAAAAAAATAATACTAGTTTAGAAGAGGTTTGAATAATCTGCAACCTCTAAGCACTTGGTATTTTCAAGAAGAGGGATAATTTGCACTCAAAGGGCAATCTTGACAAATTGTAATAGATTTATAAGATACAAGACAAGACTAGACAAGACAACATTGGATAAGAAGACTTGATTGAAGAGTTTAAGAAGTACAAGGTTATAAAAGAGTTGAGGCTGAAGTAGTCCTTAGTCTTAACAACACCTCTCATGGTCTTAGTTCTTATTTCTACCTCTATACTACCAACTATAGAGTTCTTCTAGAAGCTTCCACTACTTGAGAAACTTCTCAAGAAACTTCTTTCTAGTTTGGACGTTCTTCTAGAAGTTTTTCCTATTTGGAAAGTTTCTCAAGAAGCTTCCTTCTAACTTGAACATCTTTCTAGAAACTTCTAAAAGTTTTTCTTGCTTGGGAAGTTTTTCAAGAAGCTTCTTCCTATTACAAGCTTCTTAGAGAAGGTTCTAAACTATGTCCATGATAATTACCATCAAACTTGTAGTTTATGAATGGATCATCACTTCCTTGGTATCCATAATTCAAACAAACACCAACCTCTACATGCACAAAAACAATACTAGAAACCTTTGGCAACAATGCCCGCACCTAGAGAAGGTACCAAAAACAAAATCAAAATATTTAAAACTAGATCCTCTTCCTTTCTCGTACAACAAATTGCAAAAATTCAAAAGTATAAATTAGAGCCATTAGCACACGCTTGTGATGGATGGTTACAAATCACAATTCATTTGACAAAACCTAGAAGAGACTAAAAAATGTATATTTAGATGCTAGTTACTTTAACACTAGATGCTACATCACTTGACATATATGCAATGAGCTTATTTCAATTTATTATAAAATCAAGAATGTGCATTTTTGTATATCTTCAATTTATACATGATAAACAATATCTTTGGAGAATTAGGAAACATGGGGAGTCATTGACTTTGGTCTTAGAAAGTTTTGTAAGTCCAAATATAGAAGGTCATTTATGCTTGGCAATTGAAAATTTAAGGACTTTACACTTAAATGAAATAAAGGATATAAAAATTATATCCTTCAAATATTCTTGGCATGTTTTGAATATCTCTATTTAAAATACATTGTAAGTTGCTCCATAAAAAATACCCCTTACCGTACATGGTTACAAAAAACACAAAGAATGCCTTTAGACTTGCCATAAAATTTTGAAGCTAAAGATATATTCAATTAAGATTTAAATGAGAAAATTTCATTCATATTGTTATAGGCAATATTTCTACTTTGTATACACTTCAAGTAGAAATAGTTAAACTTTTTATGGAATTGAAATCATTTTGAGGCTAAACTTTGATTAAAAATAAGCAATTATTCAACATATTTCTTCTACATATATTTGTATAAAATGTGTCACTAATAAAAAAAATTGAGAAATGGGAACTAAGTCACTAAATTTGCTCATATCCAAAATGATAAGATTTTGTATAGATTAAAAAATCCTAAATGTTCAACTATACTCTACATGAATGATTAATGATTTGGAAAGCTTACTTCATCAAATTGATAGTAATTGAAGAAACTTTAACCCCTAAAGGACCACTGCCTTTATTTTGCCAAAAACACTCAAAATTGCCATTTCTATATCAAAGAGTAAAAATAATTTGAATTTCTTTCTGCATCTAACCATAGGATCTTACACCTAAATAGTATGAAAATGTGTGGAAAAATTTCAGAAATTTTGACTTCACAAATTGCAAAAGATTTGTGTTTAAAGTGAAAAGAAACAAGTTTTTCAATACATTGTTTGACTAAATTTTTGACTATGAACCTTCTTAACTTAAATTTTTTGCACTAAATTTTTTTGAGGTTCAAATCTTTATGGCGGGGAATTGAGTTGAGGGTCTAGGAAAAAAATTCAAAAAAAACTTAATTTTCATTCTTAAAAAAATTATTAAGTAGAAATAGATGTAAGATGATGGAAAATCTAAATTATTAATATCTCTAAAATGAAATTAGAATGCACTAAATCCAATGGTAAGATTGTTCTAAGAAACAAATTAAACCATATAGAACCTTTTTTAATTATAAAAACTGCATTAAAAAATGAATCACCTACAAGTTAATTTTTCAAGAAGATGCTCTAACTACCCCCCAAACAAGATTGTCCATAGCTTTGTCATAACAAATCCAAATGGAATGAATCAAATCTTACCATGCAAACAAAAATATAATCTATGAGAAAAAAAACTCAAAAAAAATTCTAATTTTACTTTTTTTTTTGTTGCCCCCTCTCCCCTGTTTTGAACTTATTTGGGCATGACTTTTGTTCCCAAGCACTAATTGAAAAAAATTATAATCCCATGAAGCTAATTAGTTTTCTATTTTCAAAAAAAGTTTTAAAAAATCATGATAAAAATTCAGCTCATAGATACCTACTTGAAATCCCATTTGTAACTCAAAGGGTCAACAATCCTTTAAAGATTAAGAAAGAAGTATGTAATACATCAAGAAAGAAAGAATGTTCAAGTGAAACAATGGCATAGATATTTTAGAGAAGATATTATGGTCTATCACAAATTTAGTCATTTGATTTTTTTAAATTTTAATTTGAGCAATTAAAGTATTAGATTAAAATCGTAGTATTTGAAAAAACCTTAGTAGATGGATTGGTTTGAGAGTGATTGCAACTATTTTTCAAGTACAATTATTTAACCCCTAAATGCCTAAGGTCTTTTTTGAACTTATGGAAATTTGTTCTAAATTGAACAGAAAGACAACATTTTGATAAGTTGTATCAATTTTTTTGGAATTGTTACTATATTATTTCAAACTAAACATGTTAGAGATCACATAGGAAAAAACCACAACAATATCACTTATGGATTAAAAGATTATAATGTTTGATCATAAAAGTGTTAAAACTGCGAAAGTGGTTTGAAGCCTTTCAATCCTCTTTTCACATGTCAAATCTAAAAAGTTGGTCACCAAAAAAATATGAAGAGGAAGGGCCTACCATGTACAACTCCAATCAATTTATGGCTTTTCAAAATCTACTCTACAACTTTTTCAAATGAATTTCTAATGTGATTTTTCCTTCAAGATCTAGTGTATTTGAGGCCCATTTCCAAGAGCCCTCAACACTACTAGAAAGTCAAGATTGCAATGGACACCCTTGCACAAAATCTTAAATACAAAAGTCATAATCAATCACTTTCAAAATTGGATTTTTGATGCTAAAACTAAACTTCAAAAAGAATTATTCAAAAATATAAATTACTAAAAATAGCAACTTGATTAGATTTTATATAACTCTAAAGTTTTGTCAACACCAAATTTTGGTGCCTTGGGCATATATGGGAAAAGTGGCTTATGTGTTGTCATTGGAAATTGATATAAAGATTTCACACACTTGTTCACATCCAAAGGATTTTAGAAAAGTCTATCGCTGTGTTCAATAAGAAGGGGAGAAACCAAGTGTTTATAAAATTGAGGATCTTCAAAGACTCCATGCTTGAATATGGTCTACTACTTTCGCATCTGCCTTACAATACAGTGTCTGAGATCCAATTTGATTGATCACATTTTTTAATGCAAGCAGGGAACTACAAGGAGGGTACCTTTCTCTGGTTCCAAACATATGGCTCTAATTAGACTTCTTTGGTGAGAGATCCCATCTCAAGATGAGCTGGAAACTGTTTCACCCTAGGATGGGGGCTTTCAACTAAAGCAACAACTGTATTTATGTTGATGCTTGTGTTGTTTGCTTTATAGTTTTTGACAAATTTCAAAAAAATTCCTGCCAAAGACTTGTCCTCTGGTTCTATGTACTTTTCCCCCATATCAATGGAAATTGTCCATGTGTTTCAAAAAAACAGAAGAATGCAAGGAAGGAATTGAATCCATGTTGATGATTGATTTTAAACTGGTAGGAAATATGACTGGAAGAAACTTGTCATGAAGAATGGCAATCTATAAGGTAGAAACATCCAATTCCGTCCCTATACCTAATCCTTGTTTCATAGAGTGCCCTTAAAGTGTCTCTAAAGTTTTTTTAATGTGTCTTACACATGTTTAACTTTGATTTGTTGATGCACTTGAATGACACATACTGAACTCTAATTTGTTGACAGCTGACTTTTGCGCATTTCAAATTTGGTGCACCGATGGGACAGTTCCAGTGGTCTAGAGACCCGTTACTTTGAAAAATCATAAAAATTACATATCACATCAAAAAAATCTATTTTTTTTAATATTCATGATTTTCTTTTGCTAATACTACAAAATTATTAGTTTTAAGAAAATAGGCCTCCAACTATGCTAAATTCCTTATTTTGACGGTTTTGGGTGCCTTCACCTTAATGTAGAGGCACCCTAAAGTGCCCTTGTACCCAATGGCATTCCTTTCTAGGAAGGGGTGTCATTCTGAAATGCAATTCTAGGTGGACCATACATGGCTTATTATTTCAATCAAAAAATAATAAGCCATGTTTGGTATGTCTACATTTAGATTTTGAAATGATGCCCCTTCCTAGAAAGGACGCCATTGGATACAGGGATGCTTCAAAGTGCCTCTCTCTTAGAAGCATCCTATAGTTAAATTAGGCTAGTTGTTTGTTTGTTTGTTGTGTTTGTTTTGTTGAGTTTGTTACGTTGAGATCTCTCGGACCCCTGCATCCCCAATCACATTCTTCATATTGTCGAAAAGCTCTCGGAGAAGAGGGGTGCATGGGCTTTGTTTTGTAGTGTTTCAACTCATGGTATGAAGGTTATTGGTTTTTGAAAATTTTATGAATTAAAAAAATTAAAAAATTATTTCTATTTTTATTTTATTATACTATGGTTATGGCAATAGCACAGGGCACACTAATATTTATTGTAACTTATTTTTTTCCACCATAAAGTTTATCTTTATAAATACATCCTTACTGAACAATTGTTCCTCCAACAAGCAACTAAATGGTTGATCATTTGCTCTACAATTCTTTGTGGCCAACATGGCACGGGAATCACTTGGAAGGCACATGGCAACCAATAGGGTGGTTTGTAAGGAAATCTTTACAAGGAAGATTTCTCCCCCGTGGTTTAAAGTAACTACACCTAAAATGGACCACTCCTCAAATTCGACCCTATTTTTTAAAGAGAAATGAACAAGGAGGACACTCAAAATGAAGCGCATGACAAGGACAAATATAAGGTCAATTTTGAGTAGTGTGCATCTCTATTAATAGTAGTGTGGTGGTGGCAATATTAGAAATTGACAATTTTGGGAACACTTTTTGTTGCTTTAACTTCTTTTTTAAAGGAAACAACCCATTTCTTACCACTTAAGCAAATACACATACCTATAGGGTGGGTTTCTTCAGTGGGGAAATTTTTCCATACGCAAAAATAGAGTTCATAAGGTTTCTATATTTTTCAGATTTTTATATCTCAAAATAGGATTACCATGAATATTTAAGCTAAAGATTATGTTCCATCCAAACTTGTTATGTAGACCTTCCTATTTTTTGACCCAAGGTTGGTTGCAAAATCCACCAAGGATTGGTTGCAATGTTGAGAGTCTTGTAGCCAATCATAAGCACCACAACTACACCAGGAATTGTGCCATAATTAATCATTGTTACCCCCTGAATGACCAACATGCGTTTTTTGCTTGTATAGAAATTTTGGGCAGGTCCATGTGGCTAGAGATTTACATATTTGAAGTTGAAATTTTAATAGAAGGTGGGGAAAGGAATATCTTTAATATGCACTAAATTTTATGACATTTGAAAATACAAGTAAAAAATTATGGCCAAATATGTTACCAATAGGGCAGTATTGGCAGATAAAAAAATAATAATTTTTTCAAAACAAAAATTTGAAATTGGTTTTTTAGAGTTATAATATACGTGGAAAGCTTTGGATAATTCCATTTTGATTAATGAGATGAAAGTTATGAGCAATTTTGTTTGCGGGCAGTTATGGATTCTCTACTTTAAATCCTTTATCTTACTCAATTTTCAATATTTTTTGAAAAAAATAAAAACATGGGATGTAGATTGTTTATAATAACATTTCAACCATTGGGATTGGCATTTTACAATTCTATAATTAAATCCTTAACAATTTAATATTTTGAATCATTCTCTACTACTGTCTACTTACTATTTTTTTCCTATATGTTGTACAATTCCAAACGATCTGAAAATTTTCAAGCATGTGACCAACTTGTCTAGAAAAAAGAATTCAAAGAGTAACCACAATTTTAGACATTTTTTCATAGGAAAGTGAGCTTGTGAAGTGCAGCTGCCTTGTTTTTTGCAAGGCCAAAAAAATGATTTTAGTGAATTTGAATGCTTGTAGCTTGCAATCCACTCAGTGAAAATTTCTGAAACTTTTACCACATGTTTTCAAGTCAGCATACTACAAGATCCTAAGGTTACATGTGTTAAAAAAAGTTTTTTTCAAAAATTTGGTACTTGTACTAGAAATGACAATTTTGGAGCATTTTTAGTGAAAACATAGTGAAGGAACTTTAGAGGTTAACCCCTGAGCGTCCAACCCATGAACACAAGAAACCAAGGTCCAACAACTTGCTTGCAAATAAACTAGCATCACTACCACGACTTTGCCATCTATTGGATTTGACCATATAGAACAGTAGTTGAAAGTTAGGGGATCATGCAGGGATTGATTGCAAGTATTTTCACCAAATGAATGAGGAGATTGTATTGATCAAATGTTCGTTGACAATAGGCAGAGGGCAATTTGGAGAGGCAAGATCCTATTGCTGGGGCGTTCAGAGGTTAATCACCTCTTGCACATAATTACACCATCCTACAATGCTAGAATGGGTCATTGATTAGGAATGGGTTGCCTTTTATAGTGTCATTCTTTGTGTGCATCAAATGCATTTTGGCATCACCTACATGACACATTTAGCACCCTACACCTTGCATCTTTGAAAATTTGTAATTAATTCACAATGTGTTCAAAATTATGGAACCAATTGCATTTTGATTCATAGTCCTTCACTAATGTGCAAAAATTATTGTTCATTTTCTATAGCATATTGGTCATGTTGCACAACTTATTTGTGCAATTTTAAGTGTAGTTACCTTATGTTTGGCAATGCCTCTTACTGTTGGCATTGCCATATACAAAAAACAAACAAACATGATGATGATGATAAGTTTGCATAGAAAGGAAGAATGTTGGTATTACCAATCAAATTTGGGTGATACAACAAAGGCAAGAAGGAATTAGAGGATGAAGTAGATTTTTTTTCCCTACATCTTTGATGTATCAATAAATAAATAAAATAAAAAAAGAATAGATCATTGACCATGGAGAAATTATTAGAAAATATTAGAAGTAGTTGATAATTGGGATAATAGTTCTATAGTCAAATAAAAGAAAAATTAGTGTTAGTTTAGTGAATGCATTGACATTGGAAACAACTTAAAGGATGAATAGACAACAAAAAAAACAAGGAGAATTAGAAAGAAAAAAAAGAAAAAAAAGAAAAAGATAGCTTAGATTGTGAGTTGATAATTATACTTTCCTTTGTAAAATCTTAATAGTGAAGCAGTGAGCTATGAAAGGCATTGAAAACCAATAAGATGGAGTGTGAAAAACCACCCAAAATAATTTGGATAAAAATGATGGATGATGGGACCATGTCAACTACAAGGTATGTGTTTAAACATGTTATTTCACTTCATTTTTATTTTCTAGAATCAAAATGCAAAGCATGAGTGAAAATACATTTATACTTGGACTTAATAAGTGTTATTCGGTTTAATAACTTCAATGCTATGTGACTTTTTCAATTGGTCTTTAGACCATCATTTCTTCATAACCACTAGACCTAAGTGGATGTAAGGTGCTTTATCCTCACTCTCAGAATAAAGTATACACAATTGGGTTTTAGTGTTTTTGTCGTAAACGAATTCCTATCAAATGTTTAGTATGCCATCCAATTAAGACTTCCAAGCAATGAACAATTGTTGTTTATTCCTACTTTTAGTTCATCTAAGTGCAAATGCTAATCAAATCAATTATAAATTTGTAACAACAGATAGTTTTGGCTATGACAACTAAAACTAAAGATCAATAGGGATTAGTCAAACACAAAGATTAAATATTTTACATTATAGGGATTTTTACATCTTTTTCAAAATAATAAAATTCATTGAATTTAGATTAATTCTCTAAAAGTTATCTATGGATGAAGTTTAGTCTTTAAACTAAAATATAAAACTTCGTCCATCATTTTTTCCTGTTTTTCCTATCATAATTGACTCTAAATTTTGGGTTGATTTAGTTTTAATTCTACTTCCTAAATTTTGAGTTTGACTTGATTTGGTCAAATTTTGTTGACTTTCATCCAAACTTATTCAATTTGAATCAAAACTTCATCTTACTCTAACTCCTTCAGTACTAAATTCTTTCCTAAGTTCAAATTAGTCTTAAAAACCTTGAAATATTCTCTAAATGTTTCTACATTTATCTTGTCCCTTAGTTGTTCTTTAATTTTGATTATAAACTTCAAATGATTACTTATGGCTTATTTGGACTTATGATTCTACTTGTTATTTTTAGCTATTAAAGTACTTGCTATTAAATTATTTTATAGGTAAATTCCTAAAATTTCCTATCTAAAAAGATTAAATACTTCTACTTTTGAACTTTCTAACAAAAGTTATCTAAGAATGAAGTTTGATTGCTAATCAATGTTTCAAACTTCATACACTAAATTCTTTTATCTTGATTTTTTAAATTTATTTTAAATTTTTGTTTTTACTTCTACTTCTATCAAGACTCTAATATTCTTTTTTGAATTTTTTTTTATGAATTCTCTAATTTTCATCCACCTTTACTACTATTTTTCATCCAAGTGTAACTATTGGAGTTTTTATGTATTTTCTATGTTTGATGTTTTTTAGAGAGCTTATAAAATTACTTAATGGGTTCTAATTCAAAGTTTTGTTTCCTAAATTTTCTAAAAGTTTGAATCTTAAGTCTAACTTTTAAGTCAATACTTCTACTTCTAACTTGACAATTTTGCAAAATAAAGCAATTGGAAGAAAAGGGAATGAAAGACTCACCTCAAATTCCACAAGATTTGATAATTCCATCTTTGTGCACCATGATTATATTCTCATCATAAATCCCATCAATATCCATCTCATATTCTTTTGGTATTGAAATTGGTATGTTGTAGAATGAATAACAATTATAGGAGTTCTAGAAGCCATCTTCTTTGTTCCAAGTTTCTTTTTTTTCTTCTATTTTCTTTCCAAGGTCATATTTCTCTTGAGATATTTTTGAAATGAAAATCATATCAAATCTAATTCCTAAGTGCTTACTAATTTGTTTAAAAAATAAACAAAATTTTATCTCTAAATGCCCAAAGCCTTTTTTGAGCTTTTAAAAATTTGCTCTAAATTGAACAAAAAGACAATATTTCGATAAGTTGTATCAATTTTTTTGGAATTGTTACTATATTATTTCAAACTAAACATGTTAGAGATCATATAGGAAAAAACCCACAACAATATCACTTATGGATTAAAAGATTATAATATTTGATCATAAAGGTGTTAAAACTGTGAAAGTGGTTTGAAGCCTTTCAATCCTCTTTTCATATGTCAAATCTAAAATGTTGGTCACCAAAAAAATATGAAGAGGAAGGGCCTACCATGTACAATCCCAATCAATTTGTGGTTTTTCAAAATCTACTCTACAACCTTTTCAAATGAATTTCTAATGTGATTTTTTCTCCAAGATCTAGTGTATTTGAAGCTCATTTCCAAGAGTCCTCAACACTACAAAAAGTCAAGATTGCAATGGACACCCTTGTACAAAATCTTGAACAGAAAAAGTCATAATCAATCACTTTCAAAATTGGATTTTTGATGCTAAAACTAAACTTCAAAAAGAATTATTCAAAAATATAAATTACTGAAAATAGAAAATTTGTTAGGTTTTATTTAACTCTATGAATTTTGTCCATAATTTTTAATTAGAGTCTCAAAATTAAAAAAAAAAAAATTGGAAATGAAATCCAAAATTATTCTACCGTATTCAAATTTTTTTGATAAAAACTATTCTACTCTCCTTAAATGGAGTCTAAAATTCTACTTCATATATAATTGGTACATTTTAACAATGAGTGGTCAAGCTCTCATCTTTAAATTATCCTATACCCTTTGAGGATTCATGATGGACAATGGATTTCATTGTATAAATGATGTATGACACTACAAGAGAAAAGGGTGTTTCAAGTGAGTTTTTAAGTATAGTCTTAAACATAAGATAATAAGTAATGATCTATAAGGAGATTTTCAGTAAAATTTTATTAAAAACATATGTATTTTAAATAAATTTTTATTGAAAACCTCCTTATAGGTCATTACTTATTATCTTATGTCTAGGACTATACTTAAAAACTCACTTAAAACACCCCTTTCTCTTGTAGTGTGACAATTATACCTACAAATGTCAATGAAGCAATCCCTTCGTTTCATAAAAAAATTTAGATGGCAAATGGTTAAATGACATTGATATTTGGCTCAATGAATTCTTTGGATTTTGGGCAAACTGTTTGTATATTTATTTGTTGATTTGTTTCCAAATGTCTCCATGATGTAAGGATGAATTTCGTGGATTAGGGTTCTAGAAGGGAAAAAACACCCTTTGTAAAGGCTATTGAATGTTATGTTGCAAGTCTAAATGATCCATCTTTATCAGAGGTATTATGACTTATAACCTGTATTATTAAATGCCATGTGTGAATGTACCTTTACATGTTGAAGTTAGATCTCTCAAAACATTCCAAATTACAAGTCTAAGTTCAAATCTTTGAAGAAAATCTTTAGGACTTTCTAGAAACATATCAAAATTGAAAAATAGACAAAAATCAAGAAAGATATTCTAGGATGAAGTTTGATACCTAAAAAAGATAGATTTGGATGAAATATACTAGAAATCATCCAAATTAATTCCTAAAGGTTTCTATCTATGTTTTCACCAAAAACACTCTAAAACTACCACTTTTAGTACAAGTACCAAATTTTAGATAAAAAAACTTTGGACATATGAAACCATAGGATCTTGTAGTATGCTAATTTGAAAAGACACGGAGAAAAATTCAGAAATTTCTAGCATGTAAATTGCAAGATATTAGTGTTTGAAGTGACAAAAATCCTTTTTTTGAATTTACGAAAATCCAAACAGTTGCACTTCACAAGGTCAAATCATTATTAAAAAAAATATCCAAAATGGTTGTAATTCTTTGGATTCATTCTTCAAGGCAAGTTGGCTACATTTATGAAAATTTTCAAGTCATTTGGAATTGTACAACATACAGGAAAAAATAGTAAATACAAAGAAATAGAGAATGATTCAAAATACTAAATTGTCAACAATTTATTTATAGAAATTAAAAAATGCCAATCCCAATGGTTGTAGTGTTGTAATAAACAATGTACGCCTATTGTTTTTATTTTTTCCATAATATTGAAAATTAAGTTAAATAAAGGATTTCAAAGTTTATCTTAAAATAGAGATTCTATAACTATTTGCAAACTATCTACAACTAAAACTCCTCATAACTTTCATATCATTAATCAAAATGGAATTATTGGAAGTTTTCTATGTATATATAAATCTAGAGAACCAATTTCAAATTTTTATTTCTTAAAAAAGTGATTTTTGAAGAAGTCTTTTTGTTATTGAAGGTGCCTACCGAGCATTGAAAACTACATATCATATATATAGTCAAAAGTTATGAAAATTGTTGAGTCTTAAAGCAACTCTTCAAACACATGTTGTGTGAAAATTTCAAAGAAAAATAATAAGAACTCCATTTGTAGAGAGTTGCCCCAAATCACTATGTTTCCCAAAAAATGTTGTTTGGTCCTTTAGGAATTAAGAAAAAATTGGAATCTTAAAGGATAGATAGATGTACAATTCTAAAATCAAAAAGAGAAGTTTATTTTAAATTGTAGGTCAATAAAAAAAACATGGGATGAAGTTTAGAGAAAGTTAATTTAGTTTTGTATAGCCTAGATCATCAAAATTTTGAAATTCAAAACATAAAATCAAGAGTTCATAGATCTCTCTACCAATAGGATGTCACAAGTTAGATAGATAGAAGTATAACAATTTGAATTTTGAATTTAGATAGTAGAAGAGTATTCATAGAGGTTTCTAAAATTAATTTATACATTGAATTTAGATAGAAACTAAAGAAGTTAGAATAGGATGAGTTTAGTTCTGAAAAGTTTTAGTTTTGGATGAAGAACACCAAAAATTGTCTAAGCCAAGCTGAATTGAAATCTTTGAGTCTTGCTTAGAGGCTAGATAAAATTTAATAAGAGAACCCCAAAAGGAAAGTTGATTTGGAATTTTAGATCAATAAAAAAATATTGGAAGAAGTTTTAGAGGGCCAATCAAGGTTAAAACTTCATCCATCTATAATTTTTAATAGAGGAATCCTAATTCAAAGAATTTTTTAGAAAGATAAATTTAAAATTATAAAAATATCAAAAAATATCAAGTAAAAATAAAAGTCTAGATAGTTTTCAATAAGGAGGTGTTTACATTAGACCTTCAAAGTTAAATCAAATTGAGATCCAAAACCCATATAAATCAGACTTAGAGGTTTCTAGAATCGTATTGCACTCACAACGTAGGTGAAATTGAAGAAAATAGGAGGGGAAGAATTTTGGCAATTAGAAGAGTTAGTTTTGGATGATAAGCTTCAAAGTTCATCTATTCTGGGCAAAAAAAAGTAACTTTAGAAGCTCACATGGAAGAAGTAAAAGTAAAAGTTAACTTTGACTTACAAATTAGGAAAAATCAATGGATGAAGTATTGAAAAATTGAATAAATAGGAAAACTTCATCTATCCATAACTTTCACTAGAAGTGTCCAATTTCAAAGTTTCTTTTATCATTTTAGAATGGGCAAGCATATTATAAAGCTTTAGCCAATTGAAACTTGATTTAAGGCATCTTGATTTCTTAAGCCCAAAGTTTTGGCCTAAGTTGGACCAAACCATCAAAAACCCTAACTTTTGCATTCTAACCCCATTTCTATTGATATTTGAAACATAGAACAATTAGAAAGAAAATACTTGTTCATTTTTTGGAAGGCCAATTGGACAATGTTGAGATACACAAGGTATAGGATTTGAAAGCCAAAACATGAAGAACATGGTTACAAGTGCATGTTTTATGCTAAGAGTGGAGGTAAAATGCTCACAAAGATGCACAATGTGTGAGTATCTAGTACCCTACCTTATATAATTATTTTTTAATTTTTAATTTCAAAGAAATTTTTACAAAATCAAAAGTTCAATCTTACTTATTGTTTTTTTTATAAATTTAACTAGGCCCTCATAGTTTGAATTTTTTAGATATTATGATAGTCCTTAACCCTTAAAGGATGGAGGGTGTAAAATTGCCAAAAATTGCCAACTTTGGCACACTAGCCATAACTAAAAAAATTTCAAAATTTTCAACTATATCAAAGTGTTATAGATTATTATGTCAATTTGTGGAAACAATTTCAAACCATTTTACAGTGTGTATTGAATGATTATATCTTTTGAAGTGAGAATAAAAACTTCTTTTCATTCATGAAAATGTGGTCAACAAATTCTAAACCCTCTTGGTATAATTTTTTTTCAACAAAAATAAAGACTTACAACATGTATTAGTTCATTAGTATGTGTTATTAGGTACACTCATGCAAAATTTTAGGAGAGAATAAGGGATCTACCTTACTCTAAATCACTATGAAATATAAGGAGGTCTAGTGATTTAATAATATATTGGCCATTTTTTGATGATTTCTTGCAACACTATGGAATTTGGTTTTCTAAAATCTAAATAGTGAAAACTTGGAGTTAAATATTTTAAATGTATGGATTTTTTTTTTCAAAATCCATAATTTCATAGATTGCAAAATTATAGTATTTGAAGTTAGAAGAAAATGTTTTGACATCACTTAAAAGAGTTTGAAAAATCACATGGAAAATCTTTCCATCTTCCCATCTTCCCTATGACTTTAGGGATTATAGAATTTTCATTGTATTAAGATATGATAAATCAACAAAAAGTCTTTTTAAGTGGAAAACAATATATCTTTAAATATTTAAATCAAATCAATTAAATTATTTTCTAAAAATACAAACATCAAAATATGAATTTTCTTGAAATTTCATTGTAATTAATTTTTGTACATAAATTTTGGAGCATTTTGGTTCAAATTGAATTTTTGGAAATGTGTTAATCCCTAAAGTACCAAGGCCATTTTTGGATCAAAAATCACTCAAAACTACTACTTCTAATATGTTCACCTACAAAATTAAAAAAAAATTAGAATCTAATCATGAGATCTTGTTTTACCATGTCTTAAATCACACGATAAAATTTTTGTGATTTTTGATTGTATAAATTGAAAGATATTAGCATTCAAAGTGAAAAAAAGTTTCTTTCAAAAAGTTGCTCTAATTTCTTGCAAAACAATTAGCTTCATAACTTTCACATCACTAATTCAACTGAAATGATAAAAGCTTTCTGTATAGAAAAAAATATAATCTACAAGAAAAAGGATATTAAAACTTTTATTTCAATTTTTTGTGTATTTTTTCTCCATTTTGAGGTTATTGTAACATAACTTTTCCTCTTGGGCATTGATTGAAATAAAAATTATATTCCCCCAAAGCTAATAAGTTTGTTTTTTATCTTATGAAAAAGTTTCAATAAAAATTGAGATCATAGAAACTTGTCCAAAATCCATTTTATCCCTAGAAGGGACAATGAGACTTTGGAAGTAATTGGAGTAGTTCACTAATTTTACATCAATTTCATGATGCTATAAACTTTCTTTTTTTCAAAAACTCAAACTACTCCCAATACTACCCTGAATGCAACAATATCAATAGGGCTTCTTTGCAATCACTATGTACAATATGTGATATGTTTCAAATCATTCTAATGTGTATTGATTTGTATTGAAAAATTGTGTGGGTCTTTTGATTTTAATCTCAAAGCAAAAAGCTGCAAATACTTTATTTTTAAAATTAATTAATTAATCTTGATTGGGCACATTCATACACATATGAAAAAACTTTGAATCATTGTAATTTACGATGTAATATTTGCAATTAATGAATGTAAATAATGAATGTAAAGTAGCACAAAAAGTTGTTCTTAGAATTTAATTAAGGAATTAAAATATGGGATTTTTTTACTTATTAGGACATTTTCAGTATTGGATTGACATTTATCAATTTCATAGTAACGTTTTAGCTCAAGTTTTAACAATTCGCACTTACATAACTTTGACCTTGTATTTCCTTTCACTTAAAAATACTGATGATAAAAAAGATCGTGAATTTTGACCTTAATTTCTTCTTCAATACATTGTCAAAATATTCAAGTTGTAGAACTTATTATGAATTGTCTATTAATTTTTTGAAAGACAAAACTTTGCCTTGAGGAAGGGCTAAAAAAATTGTTTCAATAATTTAAGTATTATTATATTAAAATTAGTGGAGATTTTCAATATTGAGATTTTATCCATTAATTATTTGGTTGTTCAACAAAAATTATTCTATTGTACCATGTTCTAAAGTAATGCTAAATTTTCTATCTCAATTATCATATTGGTAAATTCAACCATGGAATCTTCTAGTTAATTTATTAAAGTAGATGCTTCAAAAACATCAATTTAATAGACCTCACCAATTGTAAGATAATTCTTCAATTTCAAAAAACAAGATTTTTCATTCCATTCTAAAGGTGAAGTTTTGACTTTCAAAATTTTTGTAAAAAATAGCTTATGTCTTACAACTTGAAGTAGAAAATCTCATATTGAAGAACTAAGTTGTAAATTCACACAAAAATATAACAATAAGTACTTAATTTTCATTTTTCAATTTTATTTTACAATACAAGATTCTATAGTTCTCCAAAAAAATATTAACTTGCTAATGACTCAAAAATTTAATTTTGTTGATGATACTTATATCAAAGAGGGTTTACCTAGATTGAATTAAGATACTTTGATTAGAGTTAGAAATGTCATCATCGGGAAAAAGTTAAAAATTAAAAAATACTTAATATTATTTAGGATATATCTAAATGTTTGCAATGTCTCCTTCTTCATTGGTGCTAATGTTTATTTATTTTTAAATAAAAAAATTGATGTCCTTTCCTTGCAACATAAGCATCGACAATTGTGTACAACAACACAAAGCCTTAATAAAAATATGTCAATCCTCATGATGAAAAAGTTGAAGTAAAAAATTTGTTTCCTATTTTTTTTGTTTGAAAATATTAAAAGGATGAGTTCCAAATTATTTTTCAAATATTATTTTTGATAAAAGTTGTCATTGTTGCCTACAAAATGAAACTTTTCATGACTTTCATGCACCAATCAAATGCGAGTGATTCAAAACTTTCCACCTATATTTACACCAATACCAATCATTTACTTCAATGAAATAGGCAAAATTATTTACTATTACTAGTACTCAAGTTTTCTTTCCCCAAACACTAAAAAAAAACAAATTCATAAAGTTATCCCGCATGAAAAAACTATTTTGGTCAATAAAAGGTTTTACAAATCAATTTATCAAAGGCCCTTTTCACGTGTAGATTTTCTCATCACTTTTACTTCTCATGCACTCAAATTCTCATTTCCTTTTACGGAATCCTTTTACGGATTTCATTCAAGTAGGCCATATGGGGCGGTGCTTCCAAGCTTTTTTTTGAAAAGAACTAAAAGAAAAGGAAAAGAAATGTGTACTTCCATCACAACATCCGAGTTATTGTTATTGTTATTATTGTTATTATTCTGCACGTTGCCTATGGATGGATGTCAAAGTTCATCCAAAACCCACGATCTTTTCATCCACGCGATGGGACCAAACCTTGCTGGACATGATGAGGCGGGAGTAGTTGTAAATCCTTCGCATTGCTGACATAGCTAAATACGGTACCACAAAACTCGTTCATCGTCACTGATGCTTGGGCTGTAAGTTAATTTTCCTCTTTTCCTTCCATTTGCCGGAACGCGCTGGAGTCAAAGTATTATAATTTCTTTTTTAAATGCACGAAACCAAGCCAAGGTGGGCTGAGCAAAGTCACATGCATTATTTTTTTAAATGCACGAAACCAAGCCTAGGTGGGCTGAGCAAAGTCACATGCTTTTCTTAAAAAAATCTTAAATGCTCGAATCCAAGCCAAGGTGGGCTGAGCAAAGTCACATGCTTTTTTTTCCTTTTGAATGCACGAAACCAAGCCAAGGTGGGCTGAAAACATAAGGTTCAGCACAGCACAGCACAGCAATTAAGTTAACTTTGCGTGAGGAGCACAATGGCAGCCGCCCAGAAGTCCTCATTCGGGAGCTGGAATAATAAGTTACTGTAGCCAGGACCAGGCAGAGCAGGGTGTTAAAAATGGGTCCGACTCGTTTACAAAATAAAAAGTAAAAAAAAATTTAAATTTTAAACTTAAAAAAAGAAGTGAAGGGTTCCAAAAATGGGCAAGGGGGTGCAGACAGGCCGGGTGAGACTTGGGATCTCGGTGGAGCGACCTGCATGCACACCAAATTGGAATGGGGGCAGTTTCCGGTGGAAGTAAAGTCGTATTTTAGTGGGCAGTTGTGGTCATAAAAGCAGCATTCGCGGGCAGTTGCGGGGCGGCGAGGTTCGGGTGGGACCAGGTGTCCGGACCGCCAGGTTGGCTGTGGCACGTGGCGGATCTTCATACGTGACGGTTGCGAAAGGACCCCAAGGGCGGGGACCCGTTCAGTTCCAGGCGACCGGAGTGTTCGCGCCCGGCCCGGCTTTTGGACCCGGCATGGACCCCTCGCCTTGCGTTTGAGGCCAGGCTTTGTCGCACTCTCTTGGTCTCAGCCTGAGCTGCGAACGCCATAGCCATCTAGTCGTCGTTGGTTCCCTACTCCCTCAGTACTTCATTCCCGCGGGCTTTCTTCCTTGTCGCTCACTGTTTCCCGACAGCCGTCTCATTCGTCTGCGATTCGGCAGTGACTTCTGCCTTGCAGGCTGTCCGATCGGTCGTCGTCTTGGAAAGAGCCGAATAAGAGCGGTGGTCTATATGCTGTGATTTGTAGGACGGGATTTGCTGTGGTTTGCGCGTCTCTGGGGGTTGAAGATCTGAGGGAAGAGAGGAGGGGAACAAGTAATCGTGGTGACTGGCGTTGGTTGGGGCACTTAAACCCTAATCGAGATCGCGGAGGGAATACGGTTGGTTTGGACGCTGGAGGTAGCGATTTGCGGAGTCGGCCTGTTTGCAGCGCTGGAGAGCGGTGTGGTGCGGTGTTCTTTGGTGGAACGGGGGAGAGGACAGGCGGAAGCCGTGGCGGGGCTTTTCGGAAAACTTGAATTTACGGGGCCTTCCAGCACTCTCTGCATGTGTGCCTGTATTGCTTTGAGTCACCCTCGGCGCTCCTTTGAGGCTTCACAACTGGAAGGCAATAATTCGCAGCGGAGACAACGCCATCTATGGCGCCCGCGGAACAACTCGAGGCCAGATGTGAATCTGGTGTGTTCTCGCCCTCACTAGGATAGTTTGGATCTCGAATTAATGATGCGATCCGCTGTTGGCACAATTCTCCAGTTTTTTCTGTAGAAAACAACAAAAGAACCGAGGCATTCGCTCCAACTATGTGTCCGTTGACTCCTAGTACCGTAGAGCCTCCTCTTGAAGAGCCTAGTTGCAGTTCTGGTTCAGGTGCGTTGAGGATCGGGGATTTTGGAAAATTACCTTAACCTCAATTCAGTTTGCCCCGGACAGCAGCATTTAGTGTCTCATTTGAGTTACGTTAATACTGATTAGTGATTGAATCTCACCTTAGATCTGGTCATGATCGCATCTTGTGAGCCCTGCTTTTCAGTGCGATTTTGCTCTGCTCGGCGATCTTGGTAGAATTGCGAAGTCCTGTTATTCGATCAGTCGTATCTCTTCTGTGTCAGGGATCACTGTCGCTTTTCTTGGCGTAACTTTTCGCTTTAGACTGCATTATTGCGAACCTGACAAGTATATCGGATAGTTTTCCAATCTCGTATATTCTATAGATCCTTTATCGAATCAGGATTCTGGAGATTCTTGACTTCTAGACTTTTGTAGTTACTTGCCTTAAACTTTCCCTTGTCCGTGTGTACGAATTGTGGACGTGATCGCTTCAGCGATTAGCGAGGACCAATGTCCAAGCGATAGCTGCTTTTTAAACTCTAAGATTTTGGAATTAGGATTTAAGAGATGTCGTGGTCATCACGGATGGGAGTAGTATCTCGGATAAAATGTGTTCTTTCTGAAGCGCGGTTATTCTCTCCGTTAGATTGTCTATACTTCGGAATTCTTCGTTTGGTTATTTGTTGGTACAGATTGACTTATCGTAAGATCTTTGGGATTCTCAATGGATTCTATCTACCTGACAGACTTTGAGGAATGAGAAGTTCCGCAAATTAATGAGAATGAGGGTTTGGATTTTTAGGTGTACCGTGACTGTGCTGCTTTCGTCTTCTTGCAGGTTTTGTTTGGAATTTGACGATCTTTTCTCTCATATGTTGAGCAAATTAAACTTTTTCTCAGAGAAAGGGTTAGAGATTTTAGCCAATTGGTATTTTTCGATCGTCTATTGAGAATTTTCAATGGGAACATTGAAACAGCATCGTTTTTATGTTATGGACTATTCCTCATTTAGACTTCCTTTCCTTCTGAAGTATGGTTTTTGACGTTTGCCTTCCTTCCCATCTGATCCCTACGATTGCCTCGGTTCTTCGTATGTCCTCCATACATTCAATTCTTTTGAAGAAGATTTCAAATAGCTGGTATTGCATTTCTTGCGGAGAATTTTGTTTTTTTATCTGTTCCAAGCAAATTCTAAGTCTAAGACATCTGTTGCCCGTGTCCATGGAGATGTAATGCTCATTTTATTGTCTGATTCACAATCATGCCCGCAGGTAATTGTGGGGTAAGGGGTACAAGTGCATCATTGACCCCCACAGTTATCGTTATTGGCGCTGGCTTTGGAGGCCTAGCTGCTGCGCGATTTCTCCATAACTCGAATTTGAAGGTACAACTCCAGGAGCATGTTTGATGTTTGATTCCTCAATTTGAATTCACTTGGATTGTTCTCAACAACTAAGAAATGTGCCCGAACAAGTTTTAGATCATATTCTACACCTTGTTTACGATTGTTAGGCATTTTGTACGTAGTGACTGTCCGGCACATTTCGGTAGAACCAAATATCGACAATATGGACCCTGAGCGCATTCAGTGACGTGTTATCTCAATGTGACGTTTTTGTTCTGTATTTTGCAGGTTGTGGTGTTGGAGTCTCGTGATCGGATTGGGGGCCGTGTCTACACTGACTATTCGTTTGGGTTCCCCGTCGATATGGGGGCTTCATGGTGATTATTCATGTTTTGACCATTGTATATCCTCTTGTGAAAGGATCGAAAATATCTTTTGGTTTGATATGCTTGGTCTTGAATCTGTACCTTCTGCAGTTCCACTTGTCCGGATTTTTTTCAATGACTTGTTTCATTGTGATGTAGGTTGCATGGAGTCTGCAAAGACAACCCACTTGCACCCGTCATTGGCAAGTTAAAGTTACCCTTGTATCGCACATGTGGTGACAATTCAGTGCTTTACGATCATGACTTGGAGAGGTATGGCGCTTAAGTTTGCTTTTGGTGTAGATTTTAGTAGAGTTATTTGAATGCAGACTCAGACGAAAGAAACCTCAGAGATGAGCTCCGAGATGTCATGTCGAGTGTATTAATCGAGTTATTTAAATGCAGCTGCATCTGTGTTGCGAAATTCTATGTTGGGAAACTCTAGTTTCAAATTCTGAACGTGTAAAACGATTGCGTGTTCAGTTATGCGTTGTTCGACATGGATGGTCACCAAGTTCCACAAGCTCTGGTCACTAAGGTCGGCGAGGTATTTGAGAGTTTACTGGAAGAGGTAAGTCTTTCGTTGCTGTTCATCAATTGTATACTACATCATGGTTTCTACATTTCAAGAGTATGGTGTCTTCCAGAATAGTTCTTCCGCATGAACACTTTTCAGACTGTTATTTCCTTCTCTAATGTTCATGCTCTCGCGTTTATTAATTTTTCTCAGACCAAAAAACTCAGAGATGAGCTCCCAGATGACATGTCGGTATTCAAGGCCTTTACATTAGTGTTGGAGAGACGGCCAGAGTTGAGGTTGGTTATTTGACGCTGCCCCTTTTTCTTCGTTCTACATATGAGCATTCTTTCTTTCTTATACAGACTTAAGTAAAATTCCTGCTTTCTGGTACAAGGCAGTTGAGGTGCTCTTCATGTTAGATCTATTGCTACCATTCTAATCTATAAATCCTGCCTCTTGCAGGCAAGACGGCATGGCTTTCAAAGTGTTGCAATGGTATTTATGTCGTATGGAAGGCTGGTTTGCGGCAGATGCTGACAACATTTCCGTTCAAAGTTGGGACGAGGTGAGTTTTTCGGTAACTTTACGTGTGAAACTCTTAGTATCATGAATGTGGAGTAGAATTTCGTGCTTTCTTGTAGTTTTTGTTCTTGTCGTGATATACAATGTATATGCCATTTATTATTCACATTCACATCCGTGTCCAAGGAAGATGAGTGATTTGGGGTTTTGTTCTGCAGGAGGAGTTGCTTCAAGGTGGTCATGGCTTGATGGTGAGGGGTTATGAGCCCGTGATCTCGTCCCTTGCTGAAGGCCTTGATATCAGACTTGATCATAGGTAAGTGGCATGTTTATTCCTGCATATTTTTGTTAATCAGTAGGCGAATACATCATGATTTGATCTTCATGTCTTCGAATGAGTCTGGTTTACTACCACATATTCTATGGCCTGTACTTGGGTTGCGTTATTCCTAAGAAAATATGTAGCGTACTTCAATAAAGCGCCGTGATACTTGTTGGTCAAATATTTCGCATCCATGCTGAGCTGGGAATCTTCTACATTTCGCTCTTCACAGGGTTTCCAAGATCAGTAGGCGTCCGCATGGAGTAGTGAGGGTGACCACCGAGAATGGAAAGGTATTTGAAGCCGATGCGTGTGTTGTCGCGATCCCGCTTGGCGTGTTAAAAGCCAACTTGGTGCGCTTTGAGCCTAAACTTCCCGAGTGGAAGGAGTCCGCCATTGCCGATTTGGCTGTTGGCAATGAGAACAAGATTGCTCTCTTCTTTGAGAAAGTGTGTTGGCCCAATGTGGAGTTTCTTGGCGTTGTGGCTCAGACCTCGTATGGCTGCAGCTACTTTTTGAATCTTCACAAAGCCACGGGACATCCAGTGTTGGTCTACATGCCTGCAGGTAATTATCGTTTTCTGTTTCTGGCTTGTCTCGCAGCAGTTGACATTACGTTTGTTGTGTAGTTATCAGTAAGAAGGGATGATGAAACAGTCACTGAACCAAATTGGGTGCCACTCATCTGGTTTCAGGACGCCTTGCCAACGACATTGAGCATCTATCCAACGAGGCCGCGGCCAACTTTGCCATCCGGCAGCTGAAAAGGATATTACCAAATGCTGCGGAACCGGTATGTTGATCAACTTAAATCTACTGACCACCAAATTGCACACAGTATCTTTTGATGTGCATGCTATGTATTCGATTTTATGTTTTGTTTGTGTTGTCATCGTACTTGGATTGCGTACTCTGGTTAAATATCACTGGGAGTTGCAATACGAGGCCTGTCATGTAAATGCTGTCCGCTACAGGATGATGTGAATTCTTACCTAATGTTCAATTTTCTTGATGACTTGAAGACCAAATATCTGGTGTCGAGGTGGGGGACGGACCCCAGCTCCCTGGGGTGCTACAGCTACGACGCAGTGGGCAAGCCGCACGGTCTGTATGAGCGATTACGCACCCCCGTGGACAACTTGTTCTGGGCCGGGGAAGCGACGAGTGAGAGGTTTCCTGGAACCGTCCATGGTGCCTTCGCTACAGGTGTCATGGCCGGAAACGAATGTCTCAAAAGGTTTGCGGAAAGGTGCCGCGACTTGCAGATGTTCCAGCCTGTGATGGCGAAGGAAGACGAGCTCATCACGCCATTGCAGATCTCTCGGATGTGAACCCATTGTATCCTGGAGCTCTTTCCTTCCGGTACCTGCTCGTTGGATATATACATTCCCTGAAGTGGAGTGACTTCAGGGGGTTGTGATTGTTTCTGCGACATTCTCTTCTCATGGGTTTTCAGGCTTCCCCTCCCCTGCGATCGGGATGATCACTTCCAACTCTAGTTAGCCTAATTGGAATTGTGCTCATGACATCTCTTTCATTACCGGAGTGCGAGAAGTTAGCAACGATCGAGTCTGAGCGTATAATTAGGGAGCTGAGATTGTCAGCACTCTACAGGGTCTGTGGCTCTTGATATCGTGCTGGTAGTTTAGCCTTGAGAAGCTGATGCGTAGCTTTACGAGGGTGTCGTAGGATTACTTTAGTTCTCCAGGTAGGGATCATTTGAGGGTCCACTTTTCATCATTTAGTCCGGTTCAGGAATTTCACTTGGTCGTGCTTACAGGAAAAGGTGGAACGGGTTCATGTATGTCGAGGTTCTCTTCATTCTCGTGCGCAAGCTTACTGTGGGGATGCCGGACTTGTTTCACCGGGTCCTGCATTATGCTTGGTCGTGGTAATCATCCCGCAGACTCTTGCTTCCTAATATGTCCAAAACTTACTTGACCGTTTTTACTCCATTTTCTGGATTTTATTACACCATGTGGTTGCGTCCTTTATGGTTTCTGGAATGGTTTCATCAAGTTGGGTCGCATTTCATTCTTTTCATCCCCCACCCGAGAAAATTCGGGAAGAGCTTTCCGCTAAACCCTAGAAGTACGGGCTAAACCCATGACCACTGATTTCCAGCTTCACTGCTATTTTGCAGCTAATATAGAATGAAAAAAAACTAAAATTGTTTTTCGGAGATGAAATGATATGTCCACTACAAGTCATAAAATTTCCAAATTTTTTTGGGAGAAAATTTGAAATTAATGTGAACCTTTTAAGGAAAAAATGAACAGAAAACATATCAAATATACAATATGCTCCAAAAATTTGAAATTTGAAATTTTCAACATAGACGTATATTGTAGTGTAAAGTTATTGTGTCGAAACGTAGCATATCTTCCAGATGGACAGGTCACCTGCCTTCCTCCTTTACACCTGAGTGGCAGGTCAACTGGCATGCTACTTGTTCCTAAAAGGTGGTCAGTCTGGCTTAATGCTGTGGCTTTAATACGAAGGTAAAGGCACCCTAACCGACGCCCCAGGAACAGATTTCCAAATGAAGCTTGAAATGTGCTTTTTTCTTCTTTTCAAGGTTTGGACTACAGTATTAAGTTCATGACACATGTCCCAAAGTAGTGAGCAAGAAAGTAAGAAGCAATAAACATGAAAGTATGATTGGAATTAAAAGAGTGTAGACATTGGTCATGGGTTTGGAGCACTTTTTCCTCCCAAAATTTCTAGTAATTTCAATTCGAGCAATAAAATTACCAAATTTTTTGCAATCCTTGTCATTTCTATCAACGCAACCCTAAAAATATTTACTTTGCCTTGCACTACTCCAAATCATGTCCAGAATTTCTTATTTGATTGGTTATGGGTGCCTTCACCTTAGATGTAAGGTAACTCAGCCTATGAGAAGCAAAATGGGAGGGAGTTCATCACAGGCAAAATTATTCTAATGATGCACATTTCAGAACTGGAATGTACACCATTGATAGAATTCTGCTTGTGATGGGCTAGCTCCCATGTTGTGTGTCATAGGGAGAGTTACCTTATATGCTGCACATGAGGCAGTGGATAAAATTTAACCTTCAATGAGGACCCATGATCAGCTGCACTCCCTTGATTTTTGGATCCAATTTACCACAGATCTTTCGTGAGCAACAAACCCTCAGTCTGGAACATCCTCAGAAATGCTTTGTTGTGGATCATGTGGATAGTGCACAATCACCAAAAAAAACAAAACAGTTTTGGACACATGTAACTGAAAGATTTTGTAGTACATTGGATTGAGAAAATGTGGAAAAAAATTCAGAAATTTTGACTGTGTAGATTGCAAGATATTAGCATTTGAAGTGACAAAAATTCTTTTTTTGGCCCTGCAAAAAAATAGGCAGCTACACTTCACAAAGCTCATATTTGTATGAAAAAATGTCCAAAATGGTGGTACTTCTTTGGATTTATTTTTTAAGGCAAGTTGGCAACATGCTTGAAAATTTCAAATCATTTGGAATTTTACAACATACAAGAAAAAAATAGTAAGTAGACAGAAGTAAATAATGATTCAAAATACTAAATTGTTAACAATTTATTTATGGAATTGAAAAATGCCAATCCCAATGGTTGTAATTTTGTAATAAACAATCTACACCTAATGTTTTTATGTTTTTTCATAATATTGAAAATTGAGTTAAATAAAGGACTTCAAAGTTTATTTAGAGTAGAAAATCCATAATTATCTGCAAAATATTCACAAACTAAAACTCCTCATACCTTTCATTTCATTCCATTTGGATTAATGAGGTGAAATTATGAGGAGTTTTAGTTTGAATGTAGTTTCTTTCTACTTCATTAAATCTAGAGACCCAATGTCAAATTTTTATTTTAAAAAGTAATAATTTTTAAAGAAGAATTTTTTTTTACTGTCCAAGTTGTCCACACTTCGTTGAAAACTACATATCATGCAATAACTTTTGAACTATATACTAGTCAAAAGTTATGAAAATTGTTGGGCTTGAAAGATACTCTTTGGACACATGTTGTATGAAAATTTCAAAGAAAAAAAATAAAAATTCCATTCTTAGTAAGCTACCTAAAATTGCTATATTGTCAAAAAATGCAGTTTAGGGCTCTAGGGGTTAACCCATTAAGGTTTGGTCAACTACTTTTTAGTCGAAATTGACACTTTTTCTTTTTTAGCCAGCATTTGATAAAGAATTTGGGGTTGGATGAAAGAGGACAAGTGTGGGAAATTTGGAAATGAATGTATTGGGACAAAAATCAAGAAATTTTGTGCTAGCATGCACTTTAGGGGGTGAAAAAACCAACAACATATGGGCTGAAAATATACAGAGATGCATTATAATATCTAAATCAGGATGTTCAAATGCTACAAAGTTTATTGTGGAGCCCCAAGCATTCACATGGATTTCAATTGGTATGGGCAAATCTCCCAAATTCATTGTGGTTTGGTATTTTTTATCATGTTCTCTTTAAAATCAAAAAAAGTCTTGCCTGCCTCCAAAATCAACCACGGTCCTTAATGGATTAAAGCATGATGTCGTACGTGTAGTTAGCCATATCTTTACAACAACAAATTGTTGCAAGATAACACGAGTTATCGTTCCGGGAAATTCTAGTATGGTGTCATTGATTTAAGGACTTCCAGATTGTCACTATTTCTTCCTCAAACCTCCAATCCACTCGTGCGTTTTGTTACTTCTTCACTCCGTTCCAGAAAATAAGGATCTTTTGGTTTTACCCTCAAAGGGTCCGTCCTTGATCTAAAGAGGGATGGAGACTCACCACTCGTCTGTCTAACAACTCTAAATTCCAACTTAAATTGACAAAACACTTGGACGACAAAGTTGCACTGTAAGGAAGAGAAAGTATCCTCTCACAGTTTCCGGATTGGCTGATTCGGAGACAAGTCACACAAAGGTACTTTTCTACTTCTCTCACTACAACGACAGATCCGAACTTCTAGATCCAAGGAGTAGAATATTGATAGAATGTTAGCTCATTGATTTGGAGGTTGGTAGACCTTCCGGGGTAGCAAGAGATCTTTCCACTGGCGGTTGCTTATCTCCGCATGGAATCACCCTGATTCTTGACTCGCATTGACCTCTACTTCACTATCCGGATCACTATTACAGCAATTTAAAGGCACATTACGCTCACACTCCTTTACCTAGATCACATATGCTTACAACTATTCCAACACCCAAAGGTTTGTCATCCTCAATCCGGATTTCTCCTCACCCGTCCCTCTCACCCCAACATCCAAGTATACACATACACACCACACTAGCTACAACTCTGTACACAAAGTCAAGCTAGTAGTACCCCAACTTGTTTGGATTAGAGAAGGGAAATGAAATAACATAAACAAAAGCGCTAGGATGGAATGCAGGGCAACTAACTTGCCTGCCTTTAAATACTAACACAAAACCAAAATCAAAATGCCAAAACGCTTGAAAAGGCACCTAGAAATCCAGAAAACCAATCAGTGAACACCTCGGGATATCTGGAAAGATCACTGCCAGTTGTCTCGAGAAGACCGGAGATTCCTAAGCTACTTGCCTAAAAATTTGGAACCCGGGCCCACGTTTAGAAACCTGTTCTGGATCCAAAACTATCCGTCCCTAAAACACTACTACCTTGGCTTCCGAATCTTCTTTGAGTGGCTGCCCATGTGACTCGTTGGTGTCCCCTTTCTACTCCTCGCTGGAGTCGTCTTTGTTGCTGTGCGGGTTTAAATGTGATGCTGGGCCGGAGACGGATCGCTATCCTCCTCTATTCCGGAAGTGGAATGAGTGCTCTCTTTCTTGGAGTCTTCGATGACTTGTGCCTCCGTCTCTTTCTCCTGCGGCATCTCCTCCAATGTCATTGGTTCGTTCTTCTTCTTTGGTGTGGTCTCCTGCATGTGCGTGAAACTATCTGGATTCGTTTGAGCCGGATTGGTCATCGCTCCGATTTGCTTGATTAAATCACCTCGGGCTCCTTTCCTCAGAACTTTGAATGTCCCTCCTAAAAGGCTTAGTATTGTTTGGGCCTTAGGAGGTTTTGGCATTGAAGCTCTGGGTGGCACCAGAACAGACTTAGTGTTAGATTCGTGCTCCAGATCTGATGCGAGCCTCAAGTTCAACTCCGTCATGCGCATCTTACTTGAAGTGGGTTCCGCTAGCACTAGTATATCCTTCAGCCCTTTCGTCCGAGTTGGCTGGTGCGCTAATGGACGCCATGGAGTGCCTGTGACAAAAGGAAGTTCCAAAAAGTTCAAGAAATCCATCACTTGATTCAGATCCACACTCCGCAACAGATGTCTCATTTCTTCTAGGATACGCTCCATCCGGGCGGTGAAATCTATCAAGATTGTCACCACCTTTGTTCCGGTCATATGACCCTCCTGTAATAGTCTTGCGTCAAACATGACAGTCTTCTTGACGACATCTGTTGGCTCGGCTACCGACCCTGACAAGTTCTGGACTAAGGCGAGGGCCTCCTTTTCCTACTGCTTCGTGGTTGCTATTTCCCCTTCCACCCAATTCAGTCGAGATTGGAGTTGGTCTCGTTCCGTCTCCAGCTCGCGGATCCGGTCTTCTCTGTTCTTCAAGTCTTTCGGCTTTGGCAATCGCTTGACCGCCTGCACAATTTGGTCCGGTTCTACCTTTAGGACATCTGTAGTCTCAATCACTAGATCCGCCAGGCTGTCGTGAAGCACCTTGGCTTCCCATATCTATTCAAATCCGGCATTGAAAAATACCGACCCTTGGACGTCTTTCGGATCCTTGCTTGATTCGCCTTTCTCCATAATTGGAGGTTTGATTCATGACGCCGGATCCGTCGACTTCTTCTTCTTCGTCCTCAAATCAGTTAAGGGCTCCTCGGGTTGCTCTTCCGGTTCCGACTCGACCGGATCCTTTGGCTCCTCTCTAGTAAGCCTGTACTTCAGAATGGCGTTTCCTGTATCATACTGGACTACCTCCTCATTGCTCATAATTTCCTGCTGGTGGTACAAATGAAAAAGATAAGTACTAACCGGAATAGCCTTAGCCCGGGTCACATGCTTGGCTAACTTGGCAGCAATTCCGGCTATGATCCTACTCTAGTGGACAATTCTATTTTCCATAGCCTCCAAAATCGTGTTAGCTACTATAACGGTGACCCGCATGGGGTTTTTCGGATACAAGATTAGGATGAGGAACTCTAGGATTCTCTTATGTCTCTCGTCCTTACAATCACTAATGGTGAACCCGTCTTTAGGGTTTGCCGATCCCGAAAACTTCCCCGCTATGAAACAATCCGTTCTCGAGGCTAATCCAGCTCCGCTCTTCCGGAATTGGTAAACATCCGCCCAAATATCTTCCATCCACGTGACCGGCCAGCCTCTCAACATGAATTCGAACTAGTTTTGAACTCCACTAATCAATTCCTGAATCATCCCTTCACTCTTCACACTTTATGGTCAGCGTAACAGACCGACACATCCTATGTTAGTAAGATCCTCTTCTAACTGCTTGTAATGTTCCGTAGTCTCCGGAATGGCTGGAGAAATGATCCGAGCAGATACAACTAGTTTCCAGATAGGTCCCGATGCCATAGAGCTAAGCGGAAACGAAGTACGATGGAAGGAATACCTAGCGCGGTCTCTATTTCACCACTCTTTCTCTCAACTACTAGCGTGGAAGACTAGCGTACAGGCCAGAAAATGAAGAGGGAACTCGGGAGCAGCCAGCTTAAATATAGACACGTCTTTCTATGGTTATCGCGGTAACGGCTACAGGACTGTTTCAGTAACAGTACCCTAATCTCGTAGCCCCGAGGGTCTACTCTATAGGTTCCTGTGTTCTGGCAATTTCTGGATTCCAGATCCAGATAGGATCTGGTTACGGATTTTGTCGTATTGTCTTTTCTCTAATTTGAGTTTTATTAGACTAAATTCAAGTTCTGACCTAATTTTTTTGAAATTTTCGCTAATTTCTACCCGTTTCCTTCAAATTTGAATCCATCTCAAGTTTCCGGATTCCCACACACGACAAGGATCCTGCAACTATCCACAACACACAAGCCACATCTAGAGGAGCTTTGATATGACATGAATGCAATCACCAGTACTAGCATTGAGAATTAGAGATGCTATTAGTTGGAACAAGTAGGGGCCTCCTTCTTGCTTGTTCATGTAGCCCTCCTTTATTTTTTGTTTTTTTATCTGTTTGTTTGTCTGGCCTTTTGGTTTGGTTGTTTTGTATTCTTTGCTTTACAATGGATTTCCATTTGTTTAAAAAAAAAAAAAAAAAAGTTACTATATCACTTTAAAATAGAAAATCAAGAAACCATGATTATAGGCTTAGAGTTCATATTGCTATAAAATGTTGGAACATATAGAAACTATAGTTGATAAGCTCCATTTCATTAGTTGGATTCAAATTCAAATAATATCAATATCTATACTTTAAATTAGGTTGTTTGTTTGTTTTGTTTTGTTTGTTCATATGCTAAGATTTAACAACCCGTGAGGTGTTTGGCAATATTTTTAGTACCACTCAAAAACTCTTGGCAAGGAAGGGTGCATAGACTATGTTTCATGGCATTTGGACATATAGTGTGAATGTTATGGAATTTCAAAGTTTTTATGAATTCAGAAATTCAAACCCTTTATTTTGGAAAAACTTGTGCTAGTTTTGTGGTTTTTGGACCAATGATGTGAAACTTATGGATTTTTTAAAATAAAAAATTAGAATAAATTTATCTTTTATTTTTGAAAAACTATAACTTTCACATGGCATGTCCAAAAGCCACAAAACAAAGCCTTTGCACTCTTTAGTGCATAAAGCTTTTTATTCGTACCAAGAATGCAAACTCACACCAGAGTATAAAAATGATTGAATTTCAAAGTTTGAATGAATTAATTTATTAAAAAATCACTTTTACTTTTGTTTTGGTTGTGGAAATAGCATGGGGCACACTAGTTATGCCTTAAATTTACATTAAGAGTAAATAATAAGAAATGGCCAAAATACACTAGAAGGGTGATTTGTGGATTAATCATCTTCTTTATAATAGTCAATAATACTATAGTGAGGGAGTTTGCAATAGTTTTTATTGAAAATGTACTCAAGTAACATCCTCCAAAAATGGAATGAAGAAATGTTTTTTTCTATCCTATAGTCTTTGGTAAAGTCCATACATACATACACTTAGTATTCACATCATCACTATACAATTAAACATTATATTGTATTACAATAGAAGTTCATTGTAATATATTGTCATTTTCATGTGAAGTTTCAATTTAAGCTATAAGTGGCTCAAGCTTAATCCCTTTGAATAAATTTGCAGTGGGACATATCTTAAACTTGAAGGCACACTCACAAGCCAAAGTATAAATTGTAACCTTGTGGGGTTAGTAACAAGAGTTTAATAATTTAACTTTTGTGAAGATAAACACTTCTCTCTTAAGATTGAGAGTTAATTCAAACAAAAGTAGAAATAGTATAATACTTAACGGGTGGGCAAGGAAAAAAAAGATACCATTTCCTTTACATTGAAAATTATCTTTCGCCATCTAATTATTCCAAAAATTATAATAACATTAATGTAAATTGTAACCTTCAAGAGTTGAGCCTTTAAAGGGACTTGGATACATTTTCCCCATGGATGCAAAAGTTATGCTTTGGAACATAAAGTTATATTTATATGGAGAAGGGAGCTTGACATTATAAAAAAAAATTGTGAACTTAAAAAGTGGAGACTTTCTGCCTATGTAGAACCTAAGATTTTTTGTGACAATGGAGGATATTATCTTCAATATATGTCCACTTAAAACAAGTAAAAATGGTGCAACTTTCTCGTATGTAGTGAATTTCTAGAGGGTGACAATAGTAGAAGGAAACTTCAAATTCATTGCCAATTTCTTGTAAGCATTGACATGCTAGTTAAGAATATGATTATTCTAACAATTTTGTACCACCCATTCCATTGAATTTCTAAAAAAATTTATATGCCATAGGTGGTTTAAAACAAAGTAAATTTGTCTATTATTGCTAGAAAAGATTATAGTCTATGCCATATTATAGTGATATTTTTCCAATATGCAAATATATAGCCCACATATTGGACTATAAAATATACATAAATCTTCTTTTATTTTTCATAAAATTGTTCAGATTACACCATTACCTTGTGGATATTTATAGTTTGCACAAAATCCCAATATACTCATTTCACTCGTGCTTTTGGCATTTCAAAGCATTTGTAGACTCCATTGGTCTTTCAAACCCTTTAGAATTTTACACATAATCCACTTTAGCATTTGTGGACTCCCATTTTATGTGACACATTGGATTATGGTAATGATTCCCCCTACCCCTATCCATTTGCTCCAACTACAAACAATCTAATTTAGTTTGAAATCTTAGCCTTCTTAGTTTTATATTCCTCCTTTGATATAAATGTACTATGAGAGTGATAAAATAATCCTTGTGATGGAAGATGGAAGTTTGAAGAAGACGGTAAAACTTAACTTATTAGACTTATTTTCATCTTAGGTGGGGTACATTTACGTCAAGAGTGTTAATATAAAATGTGTGAGGTTAATCTTCTTAAAGACAATAAGGCCCAATTTGAGTGCCATGTTTTTTCACAATTACCAAGAGTTTATATTGGATTTCTTATTTGTTGAAATTTATATAATTTTGAACCAATTTGTGCAATGTTCTTCATACAATTTAAAAAAAATAATATCTTAACCTCTAAATGTCCTCAAGGGGTGGAAGCATGCTAATAGGAGCTAACTTGACCATAACAACTACTTTTTTTTGGAGAATCTTCATTCTAATTCTTGAATATGAGATGAAATAAAATAAATAAAATTGTAGTGCATTATTTTTTAGTTATGGCTACATAATATAATGCAAAACAAAATTAATTATGTTAAGTTTCTAAGTATTAAAAGGGCCAATGCAAAATGTGATTGTATTAGCTACTTAATTGAATTCACTCAAGATCCATTATAGATGATTTAAAGACTATTTTAGATGAATAAACAACAATTTTGGGTAGAATATTTCAATAAGAATTCATTGTGGATGACTTAAAGACTATTTTAAATGAATAAGCAACAATTGGGTGGAATATTCTAATAAGGACCTTCATAAGCATCTCAATAACGTTTACTAGTGTCTCCTATTAGTGTGCTTGGACCCGAAGGCCTTCTTTGAGAATCTTGAAATCTATTTCTTAAATTAAGTTGTTTTGTTTTGTTTTGTTTTATTTGCTTAGTTCATTTATTTGATATGTTGAGATCTAAAAAAACATGTGGCATCTAGTAGCATTCTTGGTACCATTATAAAGTTCTTCACAAGAAAGGATGCATGGATTCTATTTCTTGGTATTTGAACCTACAATGTGAAAGTTATAAAATTTCAAAGTTTTTATGAGTTAGAAAATTGAATTGAATTAACTTTTATTTTTGAAAAATCATAACTTTCATGTTGTATGTCTAAATGTTACAAAACAAAGCCCTTCACGCACTCCTTCATGCATAAAATATTGAATTTCAAAGTTTTATAATTAAAAAAATTAAAAAATTATTTTACTTTTATTTTGGTTGTGGCATAAAGTGTACTAATTTGTACTAAATTAAACGAAAGGCCAAAATTTTGATAAGTTTGTCAATTTCTTTAGGATTGTAACCAATGAAGTTATGGATCATGTAGAATAAGAAAATACAACAATATCATTTATGGATTGAAAGATTTTAATGTTTGATCATGGGGGTCTTAACTCCTAAAGGACCAAACAACATTTTTTTTGGCAACATAGCAATTTTGGATAGCTCACTATGAATGGAATTTTAATTTCTTTTCTTTGAAATTTTCATGCAAGATGTAGTTTTAAGGTCCAACAATTTTCATAACTTTTCACTACATGGTTAAAAAATCATAGTATGATATATATAATTTTCTTTTCTTGGTAGGTATATACACATAGAAAGCTTTGAATCATTCCATTTTGATTAATGAGATGAAAGTTATGAGGAGTTTTAGTTTGCAAGCAATTATGAATTCTTTATTCTGAAATAAATTTTGAAGTCTTTTATTTAGCTCAATTTTCAATAATTTTGAAATTTAAAAAAAAAATTGGATATAGAGTTTCTATTACAACATTACAACCATTGGAATTGGCATTTTTTAGTTCCATAAGTAAATTCTTAACAATTTAGTATTTTGAATAATTCTCTACTTCTTTCTACTTACAATTTTTTTTCCTATATGTTCTACCAATTCTAAATGATTTGAATTTTTTTAAACATGTAGCCAACTTGTCTTGAAGAATGAATCCGAAGAGTAACCACCATTTTTTAATACACATGTAACCTTGTGAAGTACAGCTGCCTTGTTTTTTGTAGGGCAAAAAATGATTTTTTTCAATTCAAAAGCTATCATCTTGCAATCAAAACGGTGACATTTCTAAAAAATTTTGCACATCTTTTGAATCTAGTGTATTACAAGAGCTTACACTTATATGTGTCCAAAAATGTTTTTTTTTTCTAAAATATGATACTTGAACTACAAATGTGAGTTTTGGGAGTGTTTTTGGTGAAAACATAGTCAAAAACTATGAGGGGTTAAGGTAGGTACATCCAAAACCGCCACTTTTTGCTATTGAGCCTATTTTCTATTATTAAACTAGTCAAATTTTCATATGTTCATGTTGGCAAGTGAAAGGAGGTTCCAATGCACCAAAGAACAAAGATTGGTTCTAAACAAAGATTGGTTTTGAAAGTGTTTCTTCCACATACATACATAACACTGATTTTGGAGATGTACATATAGTATAGATGGCAGTTTAAGGTCAGTGGCACATTTGGGTGTACCTACCTTAACGTGAAAGTGAAATGACTAATGTTCAATGTCCAATAATGAAATAGAAAATGCTAATTATATGACATCCTTCCCAAAGTCCTCAAGAAAGGAGAGCCTACTCTCAAACTCTCACAAGCATCACTCCTAAATAATTGGAGTTTTATTAGTGTTTGATTCGAAAACAAACAGATTCTTGATTCTCACCTTCTTCTGGAAGACTGGAACCCTAAAACCTTGAAGAGTGTGATGAGAAAAGTGAACTGATTTGAACACATTTGGAAGCGCTGGAACTTTTACCAATTCTCACGTCGGTTTCACAAAGAAGTGCAACCTCGCCAAAGCACGTTGAAAGCACGACTAACAGAACCACCTCCACTTTGAATCTGCACAGGTAAAAGAAAATATACGAGACAAGAAATCAAGCTCTCAAACTGAATTTTAAATAGCGACGGCGTAATCGATTGTGCAGTCATCACCTTGCTAGTGACGATTCTGGGCACGGCGAGCCTGGCAACCGTTCGTGACGGGACGGATCGGAGCTCCTGGAACTGTATATGGTTTCGATCGAAACAAGAGCAATCACGCACATTAGTTAAAAATATCCTGTAATTTCAAACACCGGCGCGGCAGTAACAAATGTAGAGTTCATGGCTCGGTAAGGGAAACTGAATCATATCGTTCTCCTGCTACTGATTCATATACATTTTGAATTGATTTTTTCGGCTTATGAACAGAGTATTTAAAAACAGAATAGCGCATTGTTAGGCAAGCCAAGCGCAGTTGGAAATTGTCTGGGAAAGAGAACATTCCTTTTTCCAGAAATACAAGTTCACGTACGGCTGATTCAAGGTTCAGTTTGGAGGGCAGTCAGAGCACATTCGATGTGTCAGTAGGGATGGTCATTACGGATGCTACAGTGGCGAGAATGTCCGGAAGTAGGTGACTCTGTGGATTTGACAGGTGATTGTTCTGCCCAAGAAGCTTCAAGAAATCATGAGTCACAAGCGATCACCTCAGGCGGAACATACCGAAGAAAACAAAAAATGACTGGCACAAGAATCGAGCTCAGTGTACGACTGAAGGAGGTGCTCATGATTCCGGATTCCTGCCACCACGCGGAAATGATGCACGGTCGTACAACTGCTCTGCAAGATGATAGGGCAGTTCTCATGATGCAAAATACACAACAGGTTCCATTGCTGCCAGCAATCATCAACGCACCATAAAATTGCATGCCTCTCGCTCGCTCGCTCCGGCCGGCCGGGAGGCGAGCATCATCACAATTTGAATATACTTTCGTCATGTCGAGTGCAAACCTAATTCCCTGGCCTTCAAGCGGAAAATCAACCACATGAAAATCATCGCCAAGTACTTGAAATTAATATCCCCCTTGAAATAACGCCGTTTTGGAAACAACGGAAACAAGAAGCATGTGATGGAGACGGTTCCTGCAAAGCCGAAAGCACATGACGCAGCCGCAGGCTCCGGGCTCTGTTGCAATCAGTCAGTACACTATGAACATCACGGTATTAGTGCAACCTTCCGCTCTGCCCGCTCCGCCCGCTCCACCAGGATCAAAATATTCCTTAACTCAGAAAAGAAAATCACTGCAATCGGGTTAATCAATCATCAGACGGACTTGGAAGGAGGTTAAAATCATGAGCAGAATGATAGCTACAGTAGTTTTCTTGAAGCAAACGTACTACTCATCATCTTGACCTGTTTACCGAAAATCGAAGGGATCCATTTTAAGAAAAAAAGAAAAAACATTATTCGAGCGCAAAGAAAGATGCTCATTGCCGGTGTGGTGACCGGTACATTGTAACGCAAGCTACATAAAAAATAGTCAATCGTAACTTGCGAAAATATTTTCGGGGAAGACAGAAGACTTCTAAGTGCTTCAGCTTCGTATATAAATCCCCGCAGCCGAAGCTCTTTGCTCTTTACTCTTTCCTTTTCCTTCTATTTCCCGCAGTCTCCGTGCACGTTTACTTATGTTCACGCCATGCTGCTGCTCCAGCTCTAGCCATCACGCACAACTCTATGGGTTAAGTTGAGGCAGAGAGCCGTGTCTTGCATTGCTCACTTTCGCGAAGCA
Organism: Climacium dendroides; assembly: GCA_950106755.1. Lineage (NCBI taxonomy): Eukaryota > Viridiplantae > Streptophyta > Bryopsida > Hypnales > Climaciaceae > Climacium > Climacium dendroides. The sequence goes on along the minus strand of OX467089.1, from coordinate 26,520,132 downwards.
TCACCTTCATCACTACTACTTCTTCTTAATCGGTTTGTAACAAATTCATTGGATACTATTCCCAGCAGTCCCTCCCCTCTTCGGGGTTCCTTTTTTATGCGCGACAATCGTCTCGGAGTATTGTTTGCCGAACGTTTTGTGATCATGATGATGCTGTAGAAATCGATTAATAATTTCCACTCTCGTCAGCTGCAGCAAATCGGATGTTTTAATAATTCCTATACACCGAGAACAGATTCGTTCTCACGTTTGATTGTTCGACGTTGTTGGTTTAATAAGGTTTCTTTGAGTTGGACGATCTTGCTGTGTGCGGGAGTGCGTGGTTGGGGTATCTTGGGAGCTTTGCGAGCTTACAGGTTTTTCGCGGAAGGGCAGGCACGTGCGTCGACGTTTCTTGTGTGTTCGTGTACGGGTTTTCGATTTTGATGTGTTAGTAGGGTTGGTGCGTTGTTGCGGGGGCGGGGGTTTGAGTACCGGTTTGGGTATTGTGCAGGGAGAGGGTTTTGCAATTGCTGCGACCGCGAATTGTCTGTTCGACGGCAGGATTCTTGAGTGGTTGCGGTGAGCAGCAATGTCGGAAGAGGACAAGAAGCGGATGTGGATAAAATACTACTGCGAAGAGTGCAAAGCGTGGGAGACGCGCGAGCTCTTTGAAGCGATATTGCAGGAAGCGTCGTCGTCGTCGTCGTCGCCTGCGAGTGCATTGCGGTCGTGGGGTTGTGTCAAGCTCATCCACCACGGCGCCTTTCAGACGTTCCGGGTCGCCGAACTCAACGCCGATGCTGAGGAACGTGACGCTGCTGGTCCCTTGAAGCTCGACTTCCCCAGCATCGAGTCTCCCGCAGCAACGCAACCTCCTCCTGGTCAGCTTGAGGTTCGTTCGGCGGCTACAACCGCGCGCTAGCGTTTTTTCTTTACGTTTCATCTATTGCATTAGTTTTCGAGGATTTGGAAACTTCGGTTTTTTCTTTTCGATTCATTCTTTCCTAAAGAAAGGCTCATGTAGGCTACTCTCTGCTAGAGCCGATAATGTCTGATAACCTATAGCCAGCAGCTACAATGTTTTGGGAATACTCGTTCGTAAATAATGGGAAATCTTCTGCCGGCAAGAGGCAGTTGATTCCAGTCAGCGCATTTACTGTGCACTCAGTACTCAGTTATTGTTTTATTTGGATTTTTTAATGGCGTTTCATTTCTCGTTTCTTATGGCTCCTTGCATTATTTTCTTGCGGATTTCGAAGCTTGACTTTTCTGTTCCATTTATTCTTTCTAGGGAGAAAGATCGACTCACGTATGCTAATCTCCCTGATACTGAGTTACTAGAGAGGATAATGTCTGATAACCTATAACAGCAGCTTCATTGTCTTGGAAAGGTACGGTGATCGTGAGCATTCGGAAATCTTCTACGGACTTTTTCGCAAAGGAAGATCAGAGAATGAACTGTCTATGTAGAACTTCGTTTATTGCCTTTTTGAGATTTTTAATTTAGAAGAACCAAGCATATGCATCAGACTCTCTGCCTATTGCAGTGTGAGTTGGCTGTTTTCGAGAGACAGTTAACCTGAATTGAGAGACAGTTTCGAGAGACGCTTGTTTGGATTTTTTAAACTTATCCTTACTATACTTTTGGATCACTGTTTCTGGCCCTTGTCTCCACCAGCAAAATCGTGAAGCAGCAGAGGAAGCTAGTGCGCCGCAAACCGTGAATGCTTCACTGTCCAACGGATCCTCTCGAAGCAAGCAGGCCAAGCGGAATGTCCGATCCACTTATCTTCGCGACTCCGTGGCTGAGGCCCCTTCGCCCATCAACTCGCAAGGGGCCGTCACGTCGTCCTCTCCTGACGAGGTTGAGAATGGACTGAGCACCGTCCACGTTGAGAGCAGATCCAAGGACGGGGAGGCTGCGACTGCTGATACGGCCGGTCCCGAGCATCATGAAAGTAAGTTCGAACGCATAGAAAGTACTGTAAGGATTCTGAGTGTTTTTGCTGTTCAGTGGTACACGAACTTAAGCAGGGAGAACATCTAGGATTTCCATATAGGAAATGTGCATGCTTCGGCCTCCTTTCCCGGGTATATCTATAGGTGCAGATATTTCCTGGCTATTTGCACCAAAGGGAATTGTTAGCATCCGGGGAAAGGGGCCCGTAACTAGTGGAAATGGCGCATTCTTAATTGGGGGGAATTAGAGATTAAGCTCCCTGTGATATTGCACCACTGAAAAAATAAACTGTAAATAGCCATGAACGGTAATGAATCCTATTTGTGTCAAACTTAGTATTTTAACTTACGCAGTACTGATGTTTTGGAGATGTATAGAGTCGTGGAAAAACCTTTGGGTACAAGAGCCAAATCTGTTCAAATCAAATTTTATCGCTATATCTGAATTTCTTATGCCATTTTAGAGCAGGAGGTTGTAGGACGCAGACAATCCCTTATGCATTCAAGGATCAGTGGCCATAGACATTTAGCCAAGTCATGCGTACAGCATGCATGTGTTGCGAAGTCCAATCAGTCATATGAATAGATGAGCCGTTGGTAAGAGGGTTTGGTTTTGGAGACGAGATCAGGTCCTTAAGGGGTTTAGTATCCTCTACATTAATGCCATCTTTGGTACAGAGCTGACATGCATGTGCTTTCCGTTCACCTAAATGGCATGTTAATTAGGTATCGTTTAGTGTTTGCCTTCTCTGCTTTTGTCCGAGAGTGAGTACCTTAAATTTTTGTTTGAACAGATGGAGTTCACAAGAGGCCCAGAAGGTTGACAGCTGGAGACAGGGGCCTTGCGCAAGCACTGCAGTATGAGAGGCCAGTCCGAGTAATAACTAAACCTCTGTCCGAGATACACAATGTGAAACCATCTGAGCCTTCACCAGCAGGAATGAAAAGGCCCAAACGTGTCTCAGCAGGTCTTCGTGGGATATTACTTTCTGCAGAGAACTCCAAATCTGCCCCGAGGGTATGATGTCTATTGTTGTTCATTGTGGCACACAGATTTCACTTTGTGCTCTGTTGCTCCAAATTTTGGAATAGGATGCGAAGTCTACCTCTCAGTCAGTGCAAGGGCACGTTCCCTGTAATGAGCTTGCTGTTTTGATCTACTAGATAGAAGAGGGAGACAGGGGAGTAAGGAATATCTTGATTGCCTTGTATCCACAATTAGGTTTCTACTTGCCTCGTGGATTTCATTCAATAGCTTCAGGACGAGATTTTTTCTCCATGAGCAGGTCTCCCCGAAGACCCAGAAGACAGATGACGTGAGCGGAGCGCGCACTAGATTAACCGCGAAGAAGGCATCGAAGAAGAATAGGAAGGTTGGTGACCTTTACTAGTTCGTTTAATAAGGTACCAGACTCTTGGCAAATCATTTTTCGTCGCCGTTTTTCAGAGAGTTGATTTTGACTTTCCCAGATCATTTCTTTGTTACAGACACGTCCGCATCCTTCAATGAATTTCATTGCTCTGTTTTTTGGCAGGGTTCTTGATACAGCATATCTTTTTACCAAACGCTGGAGCCATTTGCAGCCCATTTAAAATTAGAAAGCATCATTGGGTTTTGATGGGAAGGGGACTTGTCCGTAACGGGCCTTATTTCGTAGGAGTGTTCTGTGAAACCGTTAAGAGTAGTAGTGCTGCTGGCTGAGTGATTTTGTGATCAAAGGCCTCTCTTTTCGACCATTGCAGCTCCTGAGGTGCTGAAACTGTATCTGATGACACTCGTTTTTATCAAAGCTTCCATGTACAGTACAGTACAGCCATGTCCAAAAAGTTTATGTACCTTGAAGCTGTTTTGATCAATACATATATTCTTTGCCATTGATGCCATGGTCGCAATTATCACTGGAATACACACTCAATGTATGTATTGTATCATAAATGTCATTCAACTCAAGATTTGACTTTGCAAAGAATCTTGAAAGTAAGCATCTAAGTTTGCACTCCTTGTCTCCACAAAGACTCTTTGGATTACCATTGTCGATGGTTTACATTTTATTTATTTCTAAGAAAAGGAGTGCAACCGACTCCAGTTTCTAAATTCTCTGTTCAAAATTTTACCTGTCGAAATGAAGGAAAAAAGTAACCCATCAAACGAAAGGTATGGGGCTTTGTCAAAAATTAACAATGATCTAGTCATTCTATTATATCCAGGGTAGCCACATCCCATTGCCACATCTGAAAGAGCAACTTCTTTGAACAAAAATATATTAGTAATTTAAACATGGATAACAGAAGCAATGTGCTGTGTGAGAGAGAAGGAACTCAAAGTCAACCTGTACAGGTTGACTTAAACTAGTGTCTGTTTATATTGGTTCTGATGACAAATGCGTACGGTCAATCTAACATCCAGATTCCAGAAACGTTGCAAAGATAAATTCGATTGCCATGTTTGACCGATCCTGTTATTTTGGTCAAATGCAATATTCCTTGTTTTTTTGGCTTATTTTGGCACTGAATACAATTCAAATGGGCAACTATATGAAAATTGGAAACAAAGAAGCCACGATTGTCGTCACAAGGAAATTTATCACTATTCAAGTCAAATTTCTATTTCTGTTTCGCCGCTCTACTACAATTTTTAGTTCAATTATTAAAACACGCACGAGTATTAGAGATTGAATCAACGTAATATGGTCTACACCATTCTCTCAGTATCTCACATACTATGATCAACCTCCTGATTCTGGTACATATTGCAGTATGAACTTGAAAGACACTGCTGCAAAAGGACACGCATACTGGTACCCTGCAGTTTTGACCTGGGACATATAGTATCAAGACACCCACGGCAATGAAGGAACATTAACCTGGAGGGTCAAAACCAATTCCCAAATGGAAAACTATCTAGTTAGGGGATTTAGAATCAACAGGAAGTTACTGTATAGAAAACCAAACCGAGAGTAAGGCATACGAAGTAAAGGGAAAAAATGCCTTATCAGAAGTTTCAGTTGCACATTAGTTTTTGCCTGTTTCGAGGTAAAAAATAACAAGCGGATGATGGCGTACAGTCTCAATTCTATCTCTAAAGAAAGCAAAACCTTCTCTAGGCCTTGAGCCGGAAGGTGGTGGAGCGGATGATGTCGTCGTCCGAATTCAGTCTCTTCTGTAGAGCATTTTGGCTCTCCGGCTTTGTTACATAAGTAAACAACAGATAGATTCCGTCCAAATATCTGTTTGCAAAACCTGCCATGTTCTTCGTCTTAATATTGTAAGCCAAGGGCTGCATACCTCTGTTAAACATCTCCACGTCCAATCCACCTCCAGCGATGATAGCCTACATTAACACGAGCACAGTTTAGAAAAATGGTACTGATAGCGTACTAACTTAGATGCCTTCTCTTCGGAAAGACTCATTCTGTGCAAACGAAGATGCCCTTCATATGACAATCAGCTGCTCTGGAATTCATTTTACACTTCACACTCCTAGTCCTTTTACCAAGTCCAAGAATCGCAGAATTCAGTAGCACGAAAACACAACTAACAAGCGTCAAGAAAATTTCATCCTTAGGTCAAACGAAATTGGAAGAGAGTCCGAGCTATCACAAATTAGGTCAGGCATTGTCACAAACCAATAAACCCTAAAATTGGACAATATCTGACTACTGGAGGAGATGGAGAGGCAATTATAAAAGCTCGTCGGCAGCACTAGTAGCATTGCAACACGCTCAATTGATTCCAGAAACCAAAGGCGCTACAACAAGTGAGTGCCAGGTTAAGACTTTCCAGATACTCTCTAAACGGAATCGAGATTTTGCAGTCACATGACTTCGACCTAAATCGTGCAACAAGCACATTAAGTAATTTCAAAGGAGAAAAATAAAAGTACTTATCTTCGCAGACACATGGGAAACACGAACACACTGAACTCTTCCTATACATTACCAAACATTGACATAAAACAAGTCCTTGACGTCTTTGATAATATCCCAAATGCACATACGATATCTTCTTATCAATCACCATGTGAAACATCAGAAGACGCATATGATCTTAAAAACGCCAAATTATAGTTCAGTGCTCAACATGGAAATTAGACTGTAAGAGCGACAAAGAAATACATCATACCTCCTCGTATCGCTGCGTGAGCTCGAGGCGCTGGTCCTCAGTGATGTCCGGACGCAAAACGGTCATTGTTTCATACCGCTGCAAACCAGGCGGGTACTGCCTGATTTCCCTTTGACCTAGCTCCATCCCGAGGTCTCCAAAACCATCGTTATCCTCCCCCATCCCAGTCAAGGAGTCTTGCATAGCCACAGCCCGCACAGTAACGGCCACAACCCTTCGAAAGCAACTCTTGCAAGCGCCAGACTTCGCCTTTAACCCTGGAAGGGAGCCGAATACACCTGAAGATGCAGATGCCGTCGCTGCATTGCTACTACCTGCAACGTTAAGGCCAGTAAGGCCTTGCAGAGCAGCCACTGAACCAGCCACCGCAAGAGCCATTTCTAAACAGATTCTAAACTACAAAAAAAAGATCTTTAACAGCGATCCCTGCAATGTAAAGGAAGCTCTGATTTCCACCAATTCTCCAAATTGAAGCCAAACGGCGAAAACCGCAAATACAAAAACTCAATCGAATCGAAACAGGGAGACGGGGACTGAGGTCCCTACAAAGGAACCCCGTGTAAAAGGAGAGCATCAGATAAGGGAAAGGGAAACAGAGTAAGACGACCTGCAGAACAAGTCATCTCCTTATCCATTCGTTTGTGACATACTGGCCGAAAATGGAGCTCCCGGTGGAATGGGACCGGCTAAAACGGTCGCTTTAGACGCTTGAAATTACAGTGTAGTACATAATTGGTATTTTTGGAGTCAAATACCATATTAATCTTTTCCGTGGTAGCTTTTAATGGAAGTTAAGTGTGAATATTCTAAGTCTATTAACCGCTTAGTGGTGTAGCGTCCATATTTTAGACGATGGACATAGTAGAAGTTTTGTAACTTGGAAGGGAGGTGAGCTTTTCATCCATCATTTTGGGTGGAGGGCGGTTCAAGTGTTCTATAGTGGACAAGGACTTGTTAACATTGAAAATGAATGTGCACATTTTTTGAGAAATTGAAAGAATGAGAGGTCTTTATCATTCCTAAAATATTTTATTGTCCACACACGGAAGCGGTGTTATTTGTAAAAAATTCATACGGTTGCATTCTCATTTGGACAAGGAGGAATTGTACAATTTGAATATGTCATCATTTTGTACTAAGCTTTTATTATTCAATGAACATGGCGCTTGAAGACAAATATCAACAACTATATTGGAATACTTGCAGGTATATTTGCAGGTCTATTTCTACGATACGAGATTCAAAGCTCTCATTTTCTAGTGACAACATACACTATGAATTGTGGAGTAATTAGTTTGCTGGTTGAATATTGATTGCTAGCACCTACAAGAGCTAGAACATCTTCAATACTATAGCTCATAGTACACTATCAAACTATAAAAAATTTCAGAAGCGTAGCTCTACAGAGTACAAGTCTACGATAAATGTACTAGTTCACTGCATTACCCCTTCAATGCTACATACACTTTAAAGTAGGACATGCTAGTGCACAAGAGAAGTTTGTGACTAAGCTTTGTACACTTTGGTAATTTTGTAGTGAACCCAAATGACCTTGACATGTACTCTTACAAGCCAAGGTGGTGGGCAAAGTGGCTTTTCAACATCACATTATGAGCATGGGCGCTCGTTGCATTCATGATGTAAGCTTTACAATACTTGCACAACACTCTTCTATTCCTAATAAGAAGCATAGTAGCAAGTCCCACACTGCAATTCAATTCAAAGAAATCATGTTTGTAGAATTCTACAGTGAAGAAAGCTAATATTTCACCTAATCAGTTGACAGTTGCATGCTTTTCTTGTATACATAGAGTAGTGTGTCCTCTTATTAGTCGTACATGGTGGTGAGTACACTGCTTACTGCAAAGCGTAGTGGGAACAAAAAATTAGATCCATCTTCTCCGATATTTTCTAGGTACTAACATCTAGATGCACTCAACTTGTCTTTATATGTTCATGTTGAAGTCTTCTTCATTGTTATGTATTTGTATAGTCCAAACCACAAGTCGTTATAAATGTCAATGTGACATATGAAAAGTTGAACTTTAAGTCCTGTTGATAGTCTAACTAGAGTCCATTGTCAACATTTCACATGTAGATAGCAAAGTCTGATTACTATGACAACAACCATTTCTATGCACACATGGAATTCTTTAAAAATTGTGAGAATTACTATGTCTTTGAATAGCTTAGGATACATCACATTTCCTCATTTGCACTCGGACATGTACTTGTCATTGTTGTATCTGGAAGTATTCATTGGATTTTTGTATGTGAGTAAAATGCTAGTACTACTTCATAGCCGTTGCATTGACGTTGTTTGAACAACAACTGTCAAGGTTGCCTTATATTTGGCAGACCATTCCAGAGACCATTCACGATTGGACAACTTCAATGGGTGCTTCCATCCAAACTTGTCAAATACTAGGACTCATCGACAAATGGCAGTTGCTTTAAAGAACTATCAAGCAAGGTGTGAAGAAACAAGATTCCTTGCAAAGTCTGTAGTTCCTATTTAGAGATCACTGTGCTTGCATTCTCAGTTGGAAAGATCAATAATTGAGGGTCACTAAGACAACTTCAGTGACAACGTGAACCACACCCTTTGTGTATTGTTGTGGCCCGATGTATCTTCACCATCTTGCATCTATTGGTTCTGCATCTCTACTACTTCGTTGTAGTCAACATTTTCCTATCTTCTTACACCTCAATCAATTGTTATCCATGCATATGGACTTCACTATTATGGAAACAATACCTCCTACAAAGTCTATGCCACCTCATCTTCTGCCATCATCAGAGCACTTGTACCGTTCTCCACCTACAATGAACGATGAAATACACACATCCTCAGGAGGCAAAGGGCTTCTTAATTAAAAGAGGAAAGTGAGTTCGAACGACAATGACAACGTCATTGCAAATGTAAAACAAAGAAAGCAATCGATGACATCTTATCACTCACCTCTTTTGTGCTCTCATGCACTACCTCAAAATAACAATGTTCAAGCCTCTGGGAGCACGGCTACCATGCTTGTGTTGTAGAGGAAGTGCATCATGTCGTGGCAAAGAGACTCTTGGCTCGTGGAGACGTTATCAATCAATGAAGCCTTTGCTCTAGTAACTAATCCAATGCTCGTGTATTTTCCAGCTTCATTCTTGATGTCTAGAAGTGTGACAGAGGCTACCTCTGAAGAATGTCAATGGCTACTAGGACTTATCATTCACTCATACGTCATGAATGTCGCGACCCAAGTGACATCTAACAGCTTCCAGCAGCTCACTAGGTTCACCCCAGTCCACTTACAACGTCACTTGGTCACCAACTGCCGAACACTGCACATGCCAAGCATTCACAGTGTTAGTCCCCATTTCCAACTCAGTTTGCCAAGTCCCAGTCACCGGGACTACTAGCACACACTCCCATCGTGACATCGAGCATGTCACTTAGTAACATGGGGCGGAACTTCCACCTTAATGTGCAAGGACCCATGGTGGCACTACTCACCATGGTCCTAACCGCCCTTGAGTGTCACCCCACTCCATGCTAGCCCTTTTTGCATTTGCTACTCATCCACTAGAGGTAACCTGCACTCACAACTTGGGACACATCCAAGGAGGCCTAGCAAGGAGCGGGACTCCACCCAACCGATGCCACGGGACACACACAAGTGTCCCATGGTGCCTTGAAGTGGTGGTGAAGTCACCACCAACAACCATGAGTCACCGGGACTCACCAAGGCTTCAAGAGGGAGTGAGGAGGGAGACCAACCCCTCCTATAGTACTCTCTGTGGTATTCGGCAGACCCCCCCGTCCTAAGTCGAAGGAAGTCCTTGGATAACCTTGGGTTGTGAAAGACCACCCACTTCCAACCCAAATCGCCAAGTTACGTCACCGTTTGGACTTCCGAACTTCCAACTGGCGTAACTTTGTGCTCAAAGCTCCAAATCCAACATGCGAGCCCATTTTGGACATCTACACAACGAGTAGATGCCGATGGACTGCTCACTCGTCCCATTTGGACAAGTTCTCGCAGAGTTATGGACCTCTAAAGATTCGGATGCATTGGGGGAGGCGTCACGCTTTCACCACGGCTTTTCTTTTGGCCATAACTTTTGACTCATGTCTTAGAACCTCATAATGCTTGTCCTTCTAGGTTTCTTGTGTTCATAGCTTTCCAATGATATTCCACATGCCATACTTTGTTGTGGAATTCATTGGGAACCCTTCACACTTAGCCCTCAAGTGTCTCGGCGCCCCCGGGACCCAGTCAACTTTGAGCGGCCATAACTTTTAGCTCACAATTCCAAATTGCGCGTTCTTTATGCCATTAGAAGCGTATTGTCAAGAGCTTTCCAATCATGTGTGACACTCTCATGTCCACTTCAAAATTAGGGCGCCATTGCACCCTGTTTGATCGGGAGTCTCTCCATTCTCCTTACCTAGTCTATTGCAAGGCTTGGGAAGTCACCCCCAAGGTCCCCCCTTGTGCACTAAGGTTCATTGGGCACCCTTGGTAGATAGGGGCGTGACAATGAGTGATCAATTGGAGCTTATGTATGTGAATTTACTGAACAACGATAGAGAATGCCATTTGGCTTGTGGGCAATGTGATACGCTTGAAGGCTCCGTTCCGCTCAATAATGACTATGTCTGCCATTTATTAGGAAGACATTTGTCGTCATTGGAAAGACAAAAAGATAGCTTCATGTCAATGGGTAGTTTCTATTCCAATCTACTTCCATCATGCAACATTGCACGATAGTGTGCAGAATAGTAAGGAGCACAACAATGAAGCTCCGTAAACGTCTCATGCTCACTCGGTTGGCTAATGTGTATAACTTGACTAATCTTGCAGCTGTACATGTAGCGAATAAAGTGGACATCCTTCCATTGGATGAAGTGCCATGAAGACCCGACAATGGTGACCATCGTCTACTAATAGTTGAATTGAATGCAACACCATTGCTGCCACGTCGTGGAGGGAGGCAAATCAGGCAATAGTTACAATCTGCAAAGTTCACAATGGAAGAAATTGCCAAAAAATCCAGTTGTTCCAATTGTCCACCACAGCTTATCGCAATTGCGATGGGATACGCCACAATAAGAGTGCCATACTCAATGCTATAACAACGCTAGTGACCACATTCAATACAGATAGTGATAGATCTACTTTGCCACCATAGCCAATCACTACACGTGGCAGACATTTGTTAGTGGCTGCTGAGCGACTAGCTTTTCTGCATGCATACAGAGACAAAACGTGGACTACGAATGAGATGGCATTTACAATTCCACGTTCAATCTTTTGGAGGCCCATTGGAGGTTCTAGTTTTTCCATTTTGCGAATGCCCAGGAAGGTTGCTCTATTCAATCATTTTTGGAATGATTGAACATCTATGCAGACAACAATCAATATGCCAATGGGTTGGAGGAGGGGAAGATCGTGCCAATTGGTGGGCCAAACTAGTGGCCTCTACAAAAAGCAGAACTAAAAGCGAATTTTGCAATAAATCTCTTGATGGGAATAAAATGACTGCTCAACCGTTGAAGCTATTAGAATAGGGATAATCAATTTCCTTATTGTCCTAAAGTATCGAGCATCATGACTAGTAGAAGATATGAGGATATCACCCGTTGTCTTCATGTGGCTGATGACATAGTGCCTATAGTGGGTGGAAGTGACCATGAATTTAACCATTTGTGCAAAATGAGGTGATTGTTGATTGAACTGCAACAAAGGTTCAGATCCAACTGGCACTTGCACCAGGAGGTTACTGTTGACAAAACAATGATTCCGTATAAAGGCAAGTACTACCTTGTGAGGTAGTATATGCCTCAAATACCAACAAAATGGGGAGTGAAGGTATAGTGTCTCGTTGACGCCTATCATAAATACCTTTATGATTTTCAAATTTATACTGGCTTTCTTTTCAAAGAGTCGTTGGTAAGAGGTTCCATAGGAGAAGCTAAAACTACACACGACGTAGTCATACAATTGATGGAAAGCCTCCATGGAGTGGGTCATGTAGTGTGCACTGACAATTACTTCACGTCAGTCAAGCTTTTGCTTGAGCTGCGCTCGCATGGTACATATGCTATTGGAACTATTAGATGCAATCGTCTGGGCCTACCGAAGTCACTATTGGGCTTGAAGGAATTATCAAAGGAGCTACATGGAACTCTACTTTGGAGAATGCATGCAACAAGTGAAATAGTAGTTGTGGTTTTTGTGGATAGGAAAGCTTTTCTTATGCTATTGACGTACTATCCACTTGTTCCGCCTCATGGGCAATTGTGGCCTATAGTTCCTAGACGCATTGATGGAAATGTCATTGACTTAACAACTTTACTAATTCACAAAGCATATTTTGATTTCATGCATGAGGGGATGTATATGACTACCTATGAGGTAGCTATTCTAGTCAGAGTTGGAGCCATAAGTGGTGGCATAAAAAAATTCTACTTGCTAGATACCTTGGTCGTAAATTCATACATTCTCAAAAAGGTGGTTTTGGAGCAGCTTGGGAAGGACCTAGTGTCACACTTGCATTTCCAACTGCAACTTGTAGATGAATTGAGCCGACCTTGGAGTTTGCAAAGGGTAGTTGTTTTGCAATTCCATCTGTGTGTGCCAGGGATTCATGGATTGGTGAGGACGTTGCACCGCAAGAAGTGTCGCTTCTGCAAAGGCCACATGCAAATGAACATGGTTTGCTTGCAATGTGGAGGCATCTACTTGCATACTGATGACTTTTTTCAATGAAGCCACTACGTGCTAACAAGGTGAACGACTTCTATGCAGAACAAATTCAAGCTTCTTCAGCACTGTTACGATAATCGATTTGCTACACTGATGTATAGTTTTACAGTTGTTCAATCAGAAATGTATACGTGTATATGTTCTAATATCGACTTTGTAGAAGGCTTGTATGCAGGATGTGGTACATGGCTTATTGATCAATGTCATCGACAAAGATGAACCAAAGTATGTAATGTGTGTACGTAGTTCACCGTTTTTTCTAAGGCTTGTTTTAGTGCTACACACTAGTCATTTCTCCACATGTGAAATATGAATATGAACAAACTAGTCTTGTATTAGAAAGTATTGTATAGAGTAGATGCGTGTCTGTTTGATGAGTTGCAAATTTTTTTCATGATGTAGGGAGTTTTGTATTGTATGCTTCACTACATACCGATTGCCTCTTTCAAAGAGTGGATTGTACATTCCGATGGGGTGTTTTATATAAAAAAACTTATTGTGAATGAAATGTAAGAAAACTATTGTAGAATCTGAATTGCAATATGTACACATCACATTTCTGTACATCCCACAAGCAAAATCAACGTAGAAGCACAGAGACTATTGCTGTAGAAAGCAAATTCCATAGTCCGTCGATGGCTACACTACTAGAAATTTCAGCAATTTCAGTCAATTCAGTCGCGTTGATTTGGTCATTTTTTGACATAAATTTGCTGAAATCAACAGAAATTTGTTGATTTCAGCAAATTTATGTCAAAAAATGACCAAATCAACGCGACCGAATTGACTGAAATTGCTGAAATTTCTAGTAGTGCTAGTCCAATGTTGTATCTGGTATTCAGAACATTCCTCAGATCACTTTCCTACTGTTCTAGAATTCCATTCATTCAACATGTAACATTTGAAGTACAAGTTACGAGCATCAGCTATTTTGGCTCATTAGCAGTGGGCAACCGAAAAATTCACAATTGGGTAGTAGGTCAGCATAGTCGTCATCATATGTTCGTGTACTAGTCTAATGTATAGAAGAGACAAAATGTTTCCCAAACTGCCCCCTTCTAGTTTGTTTATGGCATACCAAGCATTGCAAGCTCTACATCTATCAAAGCACTATATGTTTTTGTACTCTAAAAATTTGCTTCAGTGGTACACCTCACAAGCTTCATGGAAAAAAGTTTTTGTAATTTTTGTAGAACTCCAATGACCTTCCAAATCGTAGTCCTGTACTTTTGAACAACATTGCCCGTGGAAGTCAACGCCGAACTTCTACTAGTCAAACCTTATATTTTCTGAATCCAAACATTGTATCACCAAAATTCTTGTTGCCATCACTAATAGAAAATGCATGACCAAAATAACAGAAATCCAACTCAAATCTGTTGTTCATTTCAGTTGCTTTGGTCGCATTGTTTCGGTCAAAATTTAACTAAAATCTGTTGTTCCAACTTGTTGTTTTGGACACTGAATTCTTTCAAAAGAAAAAGAAAATTGCCATGTCAGCAGTTTTAAATGCCACGTCAGCAAAAACTGAACTACCAACTCAACAAAAATTGGGACTACCAACTCAATAAAAACATTTTAGTAAAAAATTAAAAAAACGGCCAAATTCTTTTTCATTCATTTATTCTAAAGAACTCAATGTCATTGACCTATGTGGTTTGAAGGACACTTACCTCTGTTAAGATAGGGCGGAGAAGCCAAATACTTTATAGAAGTGGGGTGACAGGATTTTGGGCAACACATATGGGATATGTACAGTAAGAACTCAGACAACCGCTCATAGTAGTAAGTTCATCAAAAGTAGGAATTGTAGTTAAATTCAGATTTCAAACCTAATTTAGGCATAGTAAACTATTTTTTTTTAAACTTTGAACTAAGTTAATGTAGACAATCAATCTATCTTTCATTTGCAAAAATCCGTTTGGGATGTCAAGCTTCCTATCAAAAGTTATCAACAAATTTAGAGAGGGGTTGGGAGGTACAATTTCTTTGACAATTTCAAAATCCACCCTCTCTAAAATTGTTGATAACTTTTGATTGGAAGCTTTAAATCCCAAACGGATTTTTGCAAATGAAAGATATATTGATTTTCTATATTAAGTTAGTTCAAAGTTTTAAGAAAAAAGTTAGTTTACTATGCTTAAATCAGGTCTGAAATCTGAATTTAACTACAATTATGAGTGGTTGAGTTCTTACTTCACATATCCTATATGTGTTGCCCAACTTCCTACCACCCGACTTATATAAAGTGTTTGGCTTCTCCTCTTCACCATCTCAAAGGTAAATGGCATACCAATTGCAATTTTTAAAATCAGAAGTACTTACAATAAACTGTTGAATCTTTGATGTTTGTTTATAAAATCTTTTAAATTTTAGTTGATTTGACCCCAAATTTTTTTGGAGTGCCCCAATCAACAGAAATTTGTCAATGTCTTCACAGAATTTTGTTGAACTTGTTAAAACATGTCCGCTACTATCCAAAACAACAGAAAATTGTAGAATTTTTGTTGTTCTGGTCACAGGTTTCTAGTAGTGCATTGATAGCAATCACACAGGCATAGAAGATCATGTGGTTACTCTAGTTCTCTTCTGAAGTCATTGTACAAAAGATCACTTGTTCAATTCTCCTTTTCCCACAACCTTTACATTCACTTCAAAGAGTACAACTACTAAAGGGTTAAACTAGTATGAAAAAGACATGAAAATAGGTGTTAAAGGTCAAATTAGATTTAGAATCTTGACTTGAAACAATTTGTCTATGGAGCACTGAGGACATAAAGGCTCATAAGAAAGTCCGTCTTCTTCACTACACTTTTGTTTTTTAGGGTGCTAATTCAAATAGATAATATATATGTAATAAAATCTTAAATATACTTCAATCGATATTTATTATGAATGATTTTACCTTTCAAATAGAATGTGGAGAAGATTATTCAAGAACATAAATCATTTTGCTAGTTACGGAGCATTATGAAAAAATGTAATGTTTTAGCATGTGAAATTGCTCAGTATTATTGTAAGATTTAATTCACTAGCTAAGATGCATCTTTGTTGATTGTGATGTTTTTTTATAAGTGATTTTGCTTGTATTCCATTTTAAGCTCAAAAAACATAATCATCGAGGACATGTCAAATTGATTGACTATATAAGTTTGGATTTTGAGAGCATGTGAGTGACATAAATGTCACTTGGACCTGATACAATGCACACATAATAGACAATAAAATGGATAAATTTATAAGAATAAAACTATATACAGTTTTATTAGGAGTGTAGAAATATAAAAGAATTGTCCAATAGACTTAAAGTATTAGACAATATATAATTGTTCTACAAGTCTATTTGACAAATAGAAGTTTTTATAAGAAAAAAGTTATTTGTAAATGAAGATAGAAAATAAAGTCTCTAAGTAGACATTATAATTATGGATATCTTAAACCCTACATAATATAGCTTAATCTACAAGAATGAATTGTATTGTATTTGAAATAAAACAAGGAGATTATTGTAGAGGGTATTGTGGAACTATGAAGTACGAATCTTAAGTAGTAATGATTTTTAGTTTATATTGACAACTTATTAATGTCAAAAGAATAGTATATTTAATTGGCTAAGGTAGGAAGATATATGCATTGAAGAAGATTCTTGGTTGTTAGGACTACTAGATGAGCAACTGAGCAAGGGATTATGCCTTAAGATTTAGTGATTACACAAACTTTACAAGTCAAAACTGCATGAATATAATATAGCAAAATATAAAATAGCTAATTGACCTTTGAATTGATTGTTCAAATTTGCCATAACAAAGGTATTGGTTTGGATAAACCATGTTAATTGGTGAAACTAAAAGAGTGCATTGACTAAAGTAGGAGAATTTAGGGCTATAATTTCAATTACTACAGGGTGATTGCAAGAAACACTTGTACTATTTTCTGTCACACGTTGCGGGCTGAGTTGTTTTTTGGCCATAACTTTTGTGTTTTAACTTCGAATGACTTAAGATTTACAAGGAAGGTACTCATGACTATCCTACAACTTCCTTGATTTTTTGGTAATTTTCAAAAATAATTTACTATCCAAAAATAAATGTCACACTTGCCAATTTGGAGGTTTTTAGTACTTTTGAGTACCTTTTTCATATACCCTACATCAAGAGAATTATATGGAGTTCTTCCTTACATATAAATACAACTTTTCACCTAAGGTTTTTTAAAAATAATTAATTTTGTGTGGTGTGGAAGTCTATGAAGAGAGCTTCCTTCTGCTTGCATTTTGAAACATATAAAATATTATTTTTGTAAGTTTTTTGGTGAATGACCATCTTCATAAAGTTCTTAAAAATGGCCACTTTTTAATTTTTGTATTTACTTGTTTTTACTATTTTTAACTAATTTTCACATCAAAAGTCCTATTTTCTTGAGATTTGGTACTTTTCAAGTTCTCCTAGTTAGAGAATTTTCCTACACATTTCCTTCCCTGCAAACCTTCATTTTAGAAGTATATACATAATTCATATTTTTTAATTTAAAAAAAATTAGTTTTCTATTTTTAAAGTACTACAGAAGAAAAACCATGAGTACTATGAAAACGCAACAAAATCGACAGGTGTTTCTTGCAATCACCCTACATTATAAAAGTGAGATCTTAAAAAATCATTTACTAGAGTGAATCTAAGGCTAGTGTGTCTAATTAGAGGCATCATATTATTCAAAGTAAGACATGATAGAATGTCTAACAACATAAGTGAAAGGTGTGCATACGGTATATGAAAACGATAGTGACTATTTCACCCAAATTAAACAACATGACATTTTGAATAAACTAGAGATTGAATATAAGTAAAAAAGAAATAAATAGGAGCGTTTACTTCCCTTTGAGATTGGCTATCTTGTAGAGTTGACTAAGTAAACTTATAGCTCCTATGAGAACTCTTAATAGTTAATTTTATTTTTATATAGATTCTTATTAAAAGTTAGTATCATTGTGGTGTTTTGAGATTCATTGTAAGATGAGCTTTAGGAATATCAGACCTTAATCCCTAAAGGACCATTTGTTCCTTTGGGGGACAAGTGGAATTTCAAGCAAGTACCTATGGTCTCATTTTTTGTCCTAATTTTTTGAAATTTTTTTGAAGATTCAAAAATTGAATAGCTTTGTGGGAATATAATTTTTTTTCAATCAATGCTTGGGGATAAAAATTGTGCTCAAAATAGTGGAGGGGGGGGGGGGGGGGGGGGTGAGAAAGGAGGTAGCAAAAAAAATTCAAAATTTTGAATTTTTAGAAAAAATCTCATAGATTATATTTTTTCCACATGAAAAACTTTGATTCATTCTATTTGAATTTGTTATGAGAAAGTTATGGACAATCTTGTTTTGGAGGCAATTAGAGCATCTTCTTGAAAAAACAACTTGTAGGATTCATTTTTTAATGCAATTTTTACAATTAAAAAAAAAAGTTCTACATGGTTTAGTTTTCTTCCTAGAACAATATCACCATTGGAATTAGTTCATTTTAATTCCATTTTAGAGATATTAATAGTTTAAATTTTCTTTCTATCTTGTACCTATTTGTACATAATAATTTTTTAAAGTATAAAAACTAATTAATTAATTAATTAAAAAAATTCCTAGACTCTCAACCCAAATTTTCACCATAAAGATTTAAAGCTCAAAAATTTGTAGTGCAAAAAATTAAATTTAAGAAGGCTCATCAAAGTCAATTAATCTAGTCTTGCAATGTGCTAAAAAACTTGTTTTTTTCACTTTAAACGTACTTATCTTGCAATCTATGTAGTCAAAATTTCTGAAATTTTTTCCAGACATTCTCATACTAATAAGGTGTAAGATCCTATGGTTAGATGTGCAAAAAAATTAAACAATTTTCAATTTTCTTTTACTCTTTGCTATAGAAATGGCAATTTTGAGTGTTTTTTGGTAGAAAAAAGGTCTTGGTCCTTTAGGGATTAAAGCAATTGCATATAATGTGAATGGAATATTATTAAAGATTTTAGTAGAAGATCATTAAAATTTAAGATTTTCCTCTCAAGACTTTTATTGTAATATAATTATGCTTAACGAATGTACTTAACTAAAACAAGTGAAGGAAAATCAAAACAAAGATAATACTTTAAGGAACTTAATCCTCATTAAATATGATTATCACATACAAAGCATGTGTTAATAGACTAGTTTTAGAGTATGGAAATAATAAAATCAATGCCTTAAAGACCTATTGAATTTTTTATATTATAGGGGCTATTTAGTACTTCACTATACCTTATACCTTGTAATCCATTATTGAATTTTTTTTATTATGGGGGCTATTTAGTACTTCACTATATCTTATACCTTGTAATCCATTTATTTGTGTATTGAATTTTCTACACCCTATGGTAGTTAAAATTGGAATTAGAAGCATTTAAACATGTCCCTATTATAATTCAAAAATTTATATGTGGTTTTAAGGGGATTGATACAACACATACACTCTAACTAGTTTATAGCATCTAGGTCTCTTATATTGTACCACCTTTGTCAATTGTGTTGAAATATGAAGGCACTTGCAACCTTAATTTAGTGGGCTGTGGCCTTGGCACACCAATGAGGTGGTCATGAGTTCAAACCCAACCATTGGTGGAATGCTATGATACCACCATAGTTCACCCAACTATGAAGCCAGTCTTTCAAATGACCTTGTTGTCAAATTAGGACCTAAAAATCTCTTGAGGGAAGAAACAAGTTTCTTGTTAGTTCTATACAAGGTCTACCTCTTCATAGAGACATCAAGGATGATCTTGATTCCCAACAAACCTAAGAATTTCTTGAGGGAAGAAACAAGTTCCTTGTTAGTTCTATACAAGGTCTACCTTTTTATGGAGACATCAAGGATGATCCTAATTCCCAACAAACCTAAGAATTTCTTGAGGGAAGAAACAAGTTCCTTGTTAGTTCTATATAAGGTCTACCTCTTCATGGAGACATTAAGGATGATCTGATTCCCAACAAACACTTCCTTCAAGCCAGTCTTTCAAACTGGTATTAACCTTCTTCTTCCTTTTTTTTCTTTCTTGAAAGCATCTATTCTTCCATTAGAAAAAAACGGACCCTCCAAAGGGCCACATAAGGGCTCCCTGTACTGGATCCAGCGCTAGAAATGCATCAACGCCATTGGCTGCTGGATCCAAGAAATTCATAAAATATTTTGGAGGAAAGATAAAAAATTCCGCTAGGAGACAAATGAGTTAGAATCAGAGACTGAACCAAAGGCTCCAAGTCACTTCCCGCGTCGGAGAGCCAGCAAAATTGCCTCGCTGGAGTCACTGCTGGCTCCGCAATATGATGTGGTGGCACCCACGTCCCAATTAAAGACGTTTAAAATAATGGAGGGCCGGAATAAAATAATAGGGGGCCCGCAAGGACACGGCCTTTCTCATCAGTACATTGCACTTTCAAGCAATATAAATATGGGAAGTCGTTGACAGAGTACATTGAAAAGTTGTTATGACTCCAAGTGAACTCACAGTCAAGTACCCATTTTGCCCAAGTACTATATAGAGGGGTGGATTATCCTCTATTATTTTAGTGAAGGCATCATCCACTGACTACTCTTTTCTGTAGGTGACGGATGAACCAAGAGGATGAACTTGGATGAATTAGGGCGGCATGACACCAGAGTTTGTTAACGTCCTTGTTTTCGGCGCCAATTTTTTGCCGGCGCGAAAGTTAGCATTGCCACGTAAATTTCCGTTGAATCCAACTACTTGGGTTTCGGCTTATCGAGACTTCATTTCGTGTCATGTCAAATTGTTCCAATTCAGAGAGGTGGCTTTTTTCATATCTGTTTGTATGCCAGAGAGTTGTATTGCTTCAATTTTAGAAATTGGTGATGGCTTTGAGTGAGATCACGAATAGGGTGGAGGCAGCAAACCCATACACTCTGAATGTGTCGCTTGGTCCACGATTCTCTCCATTGATAAAGAGGGTTTGTCCACTGCATGAGCAAGTACCTAGACGTGAGTTTTGCGCCTATAGATCCCAAGGTGCCACCAACATTGATTTGTGGGTAGACGGAGAAATTTATCCACGAGATCCTCGTACAGGAGTGCCTCCAACTTTTAGGACGATCAAAGAGTGTCTTCAATACATCTGCCTAGGAGAAGAAGGGTTGCTAGGGTATTGTAAGAGGCTTGCCAATTTCGGTAGTGGTTTGGAGGGGGAAAATGTGGTGTTGGAGGAAACAGTTCGGAACTACTTGGTCCATATGGACTTCCTAGGTTCACAATTGCAGGAGGCAAAGCGTCAACTCCAATTAGCTATAGAAACACTTCGTGGACAGTCTTTAGAACATCACACGACTATTGAGAAGGGTAGGGAGCTAGAAAGGCAATGTGGACAATTGAGGGAGAAAGCCGTTGGGTTTGGGAAACGTAACGAGGAGTTGGAGGAACTTGTGAGAACACTGATGGAGGCCTCAAGTGCAGGTAGAGTAAATGAATTGGAGGTGGAGGTAGTACACTATAAAAAGAAAATGATGGCTGTGGAATCCAGATTGTCGATACTGAAAGAGGGTCCGCTTGGCTCGCGACTCCGTAGTCGTCATTCGAGAAATTTGGATGTGCTCAACTCTCCATCTATTGCACTCAATGTCACCAAATTGCTTTAGTGAATCTGCCTTCTTCTCTATTTTCCAAAGGTTGATTGTATCTCTGAACTCTTTGAATCATGTCATTACACTTGTGTTTTCCTCTAATTTTCTGGTAGGCTTAAGTGACTCCAAGCGCTTCTTGAATACCAACCAATGGAGACACTGAACTTGTCTCATTCCTGCCATCCTTCCTCTTCAGCTTCATCCATCCATTGCTAAACAGAGTAAACAAGTACAGCCAATGAAAAATCATCAAGTATGAGCACTAAAATAAAATAGAACACTGGAGGTACCACGACAGGAGTGGAAATAAAAAATACAAAGTTGTTGGTACCATCATGCGTTCTGCTGGTACCAACAACTCCCCAAAACGTCACTGTTGGCTCCGCCGTGGTTTTGGCTTTTGTCCGCTTTGGCACATTAGGTGCCACCCAGGTGCTGACAATCCGTATGGAAGGACAACAAAAAAACAATTAATATCCTTGGTGCCCTTAGACGGCCTTTTGGAGGGTCCAGTTTTCTCCTAATGCAAGGTCTACCTCTTCATGGAGACATCAAGGATGATCTGATTCCCAACAAACGCTTCCTTCAAGCTAGTCTTTCAAATTGGCATTAACCTTCTTCTTCCTTTTTTTTCTTTCTTGAAAGCATCTATTCTTCCATATGGGGTTGGAGTTTGACTTCAAAATTAATTGTCCATATCCGCAACTTGTATGTTCCAATATGCAATTGAAACAAAGAAACTCAGTTTCCTGATCCAATGTATCAATGCAGCATGTTCCACTGTCTGCTGAAACCATATTAAAGCTATCTCTCGTCAACCCTAATTTGGTTGGCAGAATTGAAAACAACACTGCCAATCATCCCAAGCATTTGACTACTGTGATTGACTGTTTTCGAAGGGCAACTTTCGATCAAGAGAATCAGGCACATTTCTCGGTTTCATTTGCACATTCCTTTGCATTGTACTATACAGTGGGGTACAATTCATTTACGAATTTTTGCACGCAGGCAGTTTTCTTTGTCAAGTTTACAAACCTTTGAGAGGTCATATCATGCTCAAAAATGAACCAAATCTGAAATCACAAGATGTGTTGGAATAGTGGAGAAAAATACTTTATAAGCATGATGAATATGTACATTTGAAATTCCTAATCATACAACATCTTCGATGAGTTTTCTAAACTATCTACCATCTAGTAGATCCACCCTTTGCCAAAATTACAGCTCGCATTCGATTGGGCATGTTGGAAATGAGCCTTTGTACTTGTTCTAGAGACACTTCATCCCATACCACTTGAATTTGTTGCATCATTTGTTGCATGTCGTGTGGCCGAGGTTGATTTCGCAAAAGTTGTTTAACTATCTTCCACAGGTTTTCAATGGGGTTCAAGTCAGGCGAATTCGGAGGCCAATCTAGTTTGTTGATTCCATGAGCACGCCTCCACATTTCAGGGACTTTGCTACGATGTATAGGAGCACCATCTTCCATGAGTACAAGTTCATGCGGTACATCATGCATGAAATAAAAGCCGCTCAATGCAGCTTCATACACATTTTGAACAAAATGTAATGCAGTTCGTTCATTTGGCGGTAGAAATATCAAGGGACTCTTGTCAAATCCAGAGAAAGCTCCCCAAACCATTACAGATGATCGTCCAGATTTGAAACTAGGTGCAAGACAATTAGATGCATATTTTTCATGGACTCTTCTCCAAATTCGAATCTGCCCAGAGGTTTTCCCAAGCTCAAAAGAAGACTCATCTGTCCATATGACATGCTTCCAATCTTCATATGTCCAATGACGATGTTCCCTAGCAAATGACAACCTTTGAGCTTTATGTCGTGGATTGAGATAAGGTTTTTTAGGAGCAACACGATTTCCAAATCCCAACCTGTGAATGTATTTGCGGATGGTATTTCGATGTACCTCAAATTTCCTTGCAAGCGCTCCCAAGCGCATGTGTCGATCATCACGGAGAAGTCGAGACAGGTCTCTCATTGTCCGACCAGATAGCTTTCGAGGTCGAGGTTTAGATTTTTGAGTCGTCATGCATCCAGTTCTCTTCCATTTTGTCAACACTGTTGACACAGTAGATCGTGGCAATTTCAGTAATGCAGCAACATCTTTGCATTTCATGCCTCCTCGACGCATTCCAATGATCAGACTTCTTTCATGATCGCTCAATGTCCGTGTACGCATTGGAATCTAGCAATGAAGAAAAAAAATCATGAAATTGGTAGTGTAGATAAGAAATTCCATGTGGAAAACTAGGAAACACTATCATATGCATGTAAGCAATCCAAACAATTTGTATGAAGGAAACAAAGTGCAAGAGTTGCAAAGATCGACAAACCTCGGATGCAGACTGTGTACTTGATGTGGTTGATCAGTGGCAAAGGAAGTTGACCAAAACCCAGTGGAAGCGAAGGAACTGGCTCCCTATGGTGAATTCGACCAAGGAACCATCGCCTTGCTGAATTAAACCATAAGCTTTGGCATCGCTAATCGTGAGAGCTACAATGCCTTGAGGTATAAGCCCCCCCCCCCCCCCCCCCAAAAAAAATGGCAAGGCGATGAAAGAGGAGACCGCGCAAAGGAGTCCCTGTAAATCAGGCAAATGCGACTAAACTCAAGATTGCATAGTGTAAAGTCACAATCCCAAATGGAAGCAGATGCAAAGAGGAGTCCAAGGATGCTTGGCCGGCAAGCAAGCGAATCGAGGCTGAGGTGTAGAAGGCATTGCAAGGCAGGGAACAAGTCGCCATGTTTTGCAGTCATTTGGAAATGGCGGCCCAAAATTGTAATGCGGCGGTAGTTGCAAGTAATTAAGGAGCCCATGATGTAGTGCTAGGTATGTACAACCTACATACAAAATTTCAGATGGAAAGGGCTAGGTAGGGAGGTGCTTGGACAGTGGGAAGTTGCGGGACTGGGACCATCGCAGGAGAAGGGAGCCCAAAAATTCGTAAATGAACTGTACCCCACTGTACAACATGCCTGCACCTTGTGTCAATCAGTCACTAATCTATACTTCATGCATCAAGGGAGCATGAAAGCACTCTGCCAAAATTTAGCTACATAAGTTAGTTCTATACCATTGAGATACGTAGTCAGCGTGTGAAAGACGAAGATGAACTTACTTCCGGCACTCGTCATCTCAGCCATTCCGTCAAGATTCATATTGTGCCCACCAAAGGAAAAACATTGACAAGCAAACTTCGAAACATTGACAAAGAAATTGCCCAGGTACTCTTGGGTTTGTGTTCCCTACTTCGACGATCTCCTGGTTTTCTGCCATCACTACAATCGCACTTGTACGTCTCTAGAACTCGGACAGGACCTTCTACAATTAGTACACAAATTGAGAAGCTTTGGGAAATGGTTTCGGTCTGTGCGGAAATGCTATTGGGATGTTATGTACATGGACAAAAATGGAGACAAAATGGAGATTGAAGCAAATGTTGACAATACAAGAAGACTCAGGAGATGTAGGGAATGGGAAGAGTCGGGAAACCTGAGACAAGGCCTTATTTTTTTGTTGATTGGGGTTCGTGTAGAGGTGGGAGCGAAGATTGCCCAAGCTGAAATTTTCAAAGAAAGGTTTTCGATGCACGATGATTATCCCGATTCAGGTTTCCGGTATGTGTTGAAAGAGGGTGCTTCAGTACATGAGCTTCAAAGGCAATGGCCTCCAGGGGATGATGAAGCTCTCAAATGAGAAGTTTTTGAGGAGTCCATTTTTGCATTTGTCTGCAATATGGAGAGCCGGCTTGGTGACGAATGGCAGGTTTGCATTTCAAATGGTCAAGCATTGGGGTGACTTGCGGAAGCTCATTGAGTTTAGAATGTAGCGCAATGGCAACCGAAGCTCCCCTTTCTCTGCTTGTGAACTTGAACGCAACATGCAGCAAATTGCGTTTGGGATGGAGACTTTGTCAAGGTGCAATATTGTCCACAGGGACCTCAAAGCATCAAATGTGCTCATTGCACCTCGCGTGGTGAGATTTGATCCAACCCTAATTTCTCTTGACCGAATTGGTTTGTATTAGTGTGTTGTAGCAGATTATGAGTGCTCGGTGGGTGGCGTGGGGACGGGGTTTTGGAGAGCTCCGGAGATATTGCAAGCTGTGAAAGATTACAACGTCACGTCACACCTAACTTGTTCATGGAAGCTTCCGATGTCTACAGTTTTGCAATGACTTGTTATGAAATGATCACAGGTTAACTTCCTTTTGAAGATGTGAGGTTGAATAATTACAATGTTGTTTTGGAAGGTGGAAGACTTGTTTTGCCTGATGATGCTAAGCCTTGGATTAGGAAATTGTTGAATAGATGTTGGCATCCCAATCCTTTAGAAAGACCTAGTTTCAAGAATATAGTCAAATTCATTAGTTTAAAAAATGTTGGGGGGCGAAGGGCATGTAGAAGAGATGTATTTTATAATTTCTTTGGATGCTTTAGATTTTAGAATGTTTGCAATATTTTTTTCTAATAAAATTTTCATCATGTTGTGTGCTTTATTAGGCTCTCATATTTCTCTTATATCTTATGCTTTCAATGTCTTATCTTTAATTGATGTGCAATTAGATAAAGTTACTTTTGTTTGAGAAGAGACAAAATGAAAAATGTAAAGAGGTCCATGTATCATAGGGGACATGTTAGGAGAAGCTTGTTCAAGGTGTACAACATCTACCTTTCTTATATGTATATTTGAGGTTGGTGATGTATTCTCTTATATGTATGTTTGAGGTTAGTGATGTGTTGTCGCTACTGTGGTTCTGATTGTGCTCTTATTTGCTTTTTCTTTCTTATAAGGCATTCACTCTTGCTAGAATTAGCCATAGCCAAGTCTTATTCATGTGCTCTTATTTGTTTTTTCTTTCTTATAAGGCATTCACTCTTGCTAGAATTAGCCAAGTCTTACTCATGTTGCAGTAAGTCTTATTCATGTTGCATTTCGGGGTTAGTGTGTGTGACTTTCTTATTCATGTTGCATCTTTGGGTCAATGTCTTATTCATGTTGCATCTTTGGGTCAATGTGTGTGGCTTTCATTAGGAAACTTTATATTTTTCATTAGGAAACTTTGGAACCATTATTGTTGTTTTGTTTGTCCACTCTTTTGTACTAGTTGTCTCCATCTTTGTTTCATTTTGACACACTAACTCATTTTGAAAATGGAAATAGATTCACACTTTTTTTTAATCCTCTAAAAATGCCCTCATTATTATTTTAACTTCACCTAAAATCATTTGAATTAGCTTGTATAGTGTTTATTATGAAATAGTCTGAAGATAATCTTCTTTTTGTTATTGGATCTTGTTGACAATTGAAAGAAGATTGGTCTAGATTTTATTGGTTTTGTATTTATTGAGCACTATATGAATAAACTACAAATTTTCAAGTGTTCTCTATATGTTATTTTCAACATCAACCTTGGTCTTTTAGATCTAAAAGGTCTATAGTCTAGGCAAGAATTTTAGATGGCATAATTTACTAACATTGTCAAAGTTAAGTGTTCTTAATTGAGATTATATATTTTTTAAAACAACATTCTTTAGAGTAAGCTTAACCAATAACAATACTCACAATTTTTAATGTTTCTAGTTTTCTTATAGGTAAAACCTTTTGAAGACTAGATATTCAAATTTTGAAAAACAAATGAATCCCAAGCACATAAAATCTTGATTGTTTCATCCATCTTCATGTTTTTGCAATTCTTGTGTAAGTTTTCTAGAAGTTTATACTAAATAGATTTTTAATACATTATTTTATAAATATTTTATAGATTGAGGGGTACAAATATGTTTAACCAAAAAAATGACTTTTCCAATTCAAAAAATGATTTATTGTAAATGACTTGAATTGATATCTAAAATAAAAATCTTTAAAAATCACAACAGCTAAAACTTAATAATTTGAATCCAAAGAAAAAAATTCTTACAAAAATTAAATATATTTAAATCTTGAATCAATTTTAGGAGAAGTTTCTAGTTTAGGCTTTCCATTTTTATTAAAAAAATATTGGTTATAGTAGTCAATGGGGTAGAAAATTTGACCACATGGATACAATTTGTGCATAACATTTTATAACTTTTGTCTAAATCCCCCCATTAAATTATTATTTTGAATAACATTTTTTCATATACCTTCAAATTTTTGGAAATTCTAGACTACCTCATCCTTGAGGAAATAATCATTTCTTATCCACATATTAGCTTTGTCCATTTAAAGTTTTTAAAGCAAAATAATTTATTATTCTCTCTATTGCAAAATTATCTTTTGGTTCCTCTTAATTTTATAGCAATAAGCTCAATACTATACTTTGAAAAGAACTCCAAAACTAAAATTTTCAAGATAGTAGGAGTGCACCAAACTCCACTTACAACTCAAAATGGGTTGAAATAATGTTATTTTTAATTAAAAAAACTTGAAGATTTTGAATGTCAAACTGGAAAATCATTCACAAATTGAGGGAGTATTTGAGATTAGGTACAAGATGTTTTCATAAGTTTTGTTTTTACTCAAAAATATTGTACATTGAATGATTAGGTTAGATGAATTTTCTATTAGAAAAATTTAGAGTGACCTACAAAATATGTGTGACTACAAAATTGATTTTGTCAAAATTACTTCAAATAAGCTCTAGTTCTAAATTCTTCAATTTATATATAGTTACAAAGAATGGAAATTAAGATTTTTTTACTTCTTAACTTATTCAACATCAATTTGATAGACTTCCCCAAAAAATTCAATTACATCAAAGAAATCCAAGGTCTCTAGTCTTCAATATATTAAGTTACAAGGCGGTTTATTAAGAACAAAGCAATAAGAGATATAGACTAACAAGAAAAAAATTGGGTATCAAATATTAGAAAAAACAAAAGCTAGACAAATAATGTTTCAGTGCTAGCAACATTTGCTACCAATTGTTTCAAGTATAAATATTTTTTCTTGTATGAAAGCAAATATACTTAAATGAATGGACAAGTGGGATATACTTTGATAATAAATTTATAATTGGAACTAAACTACAAACATCGAAAATTGCAAGCGCTTGCAATCTTGCTTTCAAAGTTATCTAAACTTTTGACCAATGAAAACACTTGAAATTTTGATTTTTGCAACTTCATCCTAAGTGCAAAGCATCCCTTTGACAAAATTGCATTAAAAACACTCAATCTTAATTAATGTAAGCATACTTAATTTTTACAATGTTGAGGCATTGTCACATCCAAAGTTTTTGTCTACAATGAAATCTTTGAAAGCTAAGGGTTGATTTGAGATATATATTATATGTATTTTATAAAATTCATTATTTTTCAATATAGTGTCTAATAAATACAAACTAATACAATCTATAATCTTCTTTCAATTGTCAACAAGATCCAATAAAACTTAAGACTATTTAATGATAGGTGTAGTTAAGCTAATTTGGGATATTTCTCGTAAAATGAAGGTAGAAGTGTCAAAGAACATTTGTCCTTTCAAGATTTTTCATGTAAAGGTCTTGTGTTACCAATATGTCCATGAACCATCCTTGTAAAATGTCTTCATTTTCTAACCCCTAAACTAATGTGGTGTTTTGAGGCCCAAAATTGTTTCACAATAATTGAGTCTTTATCAAAGCAAAAATCTTCATCTCTATTTATTCTTTAACAATTCAACTATACTTAGGAACTTCTACTTAACTTATTCATAGAATAAATATCCCCACAAATTACAAGTTCAATGTGCCTAAGTTTCAATAACTCGTTTTTTCTAGCCTTTCCTAAAGGTGAGGTTTTGTCTTTCAACATTTCAAAGAAAAACAAGTATGTCCAATAACTTGTGGACTTTAGTCAATATGTGGTAAAATGAATTGAGATTCCATGAAAAAAATTTCACCAAAAAAACTTTTGTATTCATCTTTAAAAAAAATTACAAAGTAAATAGTACTACTCGATGAAAGAAAAAAAACTAAATTGCAAATAACTTTGACAAGAAGTTGAAGATTATTAATTCTAGTGATAAGAATACTCTATTAAACAATGTATAATGTATGTTTTTTTTTTAATTTGGAAATTTTCAAAATCACATGTAAAATTATTGACTTTACATGTGTTTTCTACCTTCATTGCTTGAAAGGTAAATCTTCTCATAAATTTCACTTCATTATTTGGAATTGGATAAATCTAAAAATGCTTTGAGTAGGTAGAAATCTATACAATTCATTTTATTTTGTATTTAGCTTCCCATTTTGACATTGAAATAAAATAAAAAATTATAGCTTTTGCAATATATATTGGAATGAAGTGAAACATGTGTAGATTAGGATGATCCATACTCTAAATTCCATTCAAAAATTTCAAATTAGGAAATCAATAGAACCTACCAAAGTTCTCAAAAAACCCAAAATAGGCTCTCTAGTTCTTTAGGAGCTAACACATCAAAGTTGATATTGTATTTAAAGGTTAGGGTTGGTATTTTTTATTGATTAAATAATTAAAGATGGAAAATATAATTTGACAAATGCTTCAAGATTAGTAGTTTTGTTTGTCTTATAAATTCTTAATTTGAAAAAACAAATTTCTAAATTTTCATAATCTATTTTGTAGAAATATTTTGTGCCAACCTTAACTAATAAAAACACTAACAAAAATTCATACCTTAAGGTGGGTAAAAATTCTATATAAATAGAATGGATGAAGGTGATTCACTAGTACAAGAAGCATGCTAAAAAATCATTTCAAACCATGATTTTGTGTTAAATCCAAGTTGAATCTAATATGATTGCATATAAAATAATGCAAATCTAATACCAAACTATGATTGGACATGTTTGTCAATAATTATATAAAATCAAAGAATAAAAAAATCTTAGACTCTCAAATGACCTATTTGAAACAAGTATTTCATCAATAGAATAGAGAACAAATTGTTCTACAATCAACTGCTTGTACAAACAACTTCAGAAGCTCACAAACACTAAATAGAGTATTATAAGGGTGTTTAGGGCTTAAGTCAATCCAATTATTGCTTATAGTACTATATATTATTACAAACTAGGCTTACCAACAAAACCATAGTGATTGTGGTCTAAGGACAGAGCCCAAAGGGTAGAGAACTTTATTTTCAAAAATGCTTGAAAGGAAGGTATCTTACATAGAATACTACCCATTGTCAAGAGAAACTTTTGTAAGGTGATATTTTGATTGTAAGGTGCTTGTATATACATATTCCAAAATTAGGGTTTGAATTCAATCAAGTATGTTCCTTCAAGGATTGAAGAAACAACATTGGATGCGAAGTGAAAATTACATATTGAAACATGAATAAGTGATTGATGTAGAATCATTAGACTTCCAAAACCTAAGAAATTTAGAAGCTAGATGACCAATTCCAACCTTTGAGTTGTATATTACAACACCTCATAATAATAACAATAATGATAGTCTATAGATTATCGAGAATGAAGAGGAGGTAGTTCAATTCCATTTAATTTATTTTTTGGTCATAATTTTTGCAATATGGTTCAAAAAGACTCAAAATTCATAGACAAGATACTCATGACTATTATTCACCTTGCCTATTTTTCATATTTCAAAAATATTTTAATTTCTAAAAATAGCCCCTATTTTATGCTACACTAGAAAAATTTGGAGGTAGAAAGTTCTAGCCTCCAAGAAAGAATTTTGATTGAAATTTTTGAAGGGATGGTCTTTTGATAGATTAGAAACTATTATTTAACCCCTAAAGGACCAAACAACATTTTTTTGGCAACATAGCAATTTGGGGTAGCTCACTACGAATGGAATTTTTTTTTTCGCTGAAATTTTCACACAACATGTGCTCGAGGAGTAGCTTTAAGGCCCAATAGTTTTCATAACTTTTGACTACATGGTTAAAAAGTTATTGTATGATATGTAGTTTTCTTTGTTTGGCGGGTAGTCCTGGTAGAAAAAAAGACTTCTTTAAAAATCACTTTTAAAAAAAATAATAATTTGAAATTTATTTTCTAGATTTATTTATATATGGATATCTTTGAATTGTTCCAATTTGATTAATGAGATGAAAGTTATGAGGAGTTTTAGTTGTGGGTAGTTTGAAGGTAGTTTTTGAATCTCTACTCTAAAATAAACTTTGAAGTCCTTTATTTAACTTAATTTTCAATATTTTTAGAAAAAAATAAAATAATTGGGTGTAGATTTTTTATTAAAACATTACAACCATTAGAATTTTCATTTTCAATTTCATAAATAAATTGTTAACAATCTTGTATTTTGAATCATTTTCTACTTCTTTCTACTTTCTATTTTTTCCCTATATGTTGTACAATTCCAAATGATTTGAAAATTTTTAAGCATGTAGCAACTTGCCTTGAAGAATTAATCCAAAGAGTAACCACCATTTTGGACATTTTTTCATAATGATCCAACCTTAAAATGTGTAGTTGCCCGATTTTTCGCAAGGACAAAAAAAGAATTTTTGTTACTTCAAACACTAATATCTTGCAATCTACACGGTGAAAAATTTTGAAATTTTTTCTACATATTCTAAAACCAAAGTGATATAAGATTCTACGGTTAGATTTATTCAATTTTTTTTTTTCAAAAATTTGGTACTTGAACTATAGATAACAGTTTTGGAGCATTTTTGGTGAAAACATAGTGAAAATCCTTTAGGGATTAAAAGAAGTTTAAAATAGTTGATTTGATGTTCTATACAAGTCCACAAATTCACAAGAAAATTCAACTACTTTTTTTTGCATTTTAAAACATGCATAATATTTTTGGTGGTTCTTTGGAAAATGACCATTTCCATAGAGTTGTTACAAATGAACAATATTTATTTTAATTTTAATAATTATTCCATTTTTCAAATTAAAACATCAAAGTACTTGTTCTCTTGAGATTTGGTGCTTTATTTTTCTCATTCTTAGGGAATTTTCTGTGTTTTATCCTCCAAAGGTATAATCTTCTTAGAGGTGTATACATTGACTATAATTTTTTTAATTTTTAAAGCATTGTTTTTTCTAACTTTAAAGTGCTAAAGAAGAAAATCTATAGCATTCTGAAATGCAAAAAAATCAAGATGTGTTCCTTGCAATTGTTTAGCCAGGTGTCAGGGATAAGGGAAGTATAGTCTACTTTGATTGTCTTTTTAATTTCTAAGATCATAGAAATAATTCATGTTGAATCTCCAATGTATAAAGTATACATATTAGGATTGTGGTCACACAACAATCACATAATCATATACCCAAGATATACATTTTTTATACTAGAAATTCTATATGAGCTATCTACATGGTGCATGTAGTGATCTAATTTCAATTTGATAAATATAGAATAGGCTTGAATCTCATTAGAAGGAGGTAGAATAAATTAAGTAGTTTAGTCCAAGTCATGTCATGCACAAACACATTGCACCAACGTGAGAAAGTGTGTAATTGGCTCGTTATTGGCTAGTAATATAACCACACTAAGATTCAATAGCTCTTAACCAACGGTGGATACCATGGTCATATAAAAAATGCCATGTAATTGTAATACATATCACAATCATGGCAAATCCTACATGTAGTGAAAGGAATGTGAAAAACATCCTATCATTGCAAGCACTAAATATTGGCGACATCTATAGTAGAGCAAAGAAAATAAACACCCATAATACATGAGTATATTAGGTGTAGCAAGTGGTTTTACAACCATTCCTCTATTAATAAAACATGAAGAAATGCTTCAAAAGAAGCTAGAAAAATCTCACAAATACTGCAACAATGAAATCTACACTATTCTTAAAGAGTGATTGCACATTTGGATAGAACTCTAAGGCAAACGCCTCACTCCATTATGTAAGAGACTCAACTTAAAAAAGATGAATCTCCAATAATCCACATGGACCATGTAGACACTAAGGTCTCCAACCAAGGTGCCAAAATTCCCGCTAAGGCCCAAACCATCTTAAAATCGTATTAAAGACAAATCATGCTTCGAGCCACCTTTTGCCAATCTCGCTTAGCTCTACAAATGTCGAGGCCAATGAGAAAATAATAAGCCCACTTCTCACATGACATAGTGTTGAACATAATCCACAAAATCAACACAAATATAAACATTATATATCAAACAATTCATACAAATGAATCACTTATGTACATTAGGAGAAAAAACTATAAAAACTGAAAATCCCACAAGTAGTATCATTGTTGGCTAAGTTATGATTTAAGGTCCCTAAACCTTATAAATTGTACTAGTAAGTAGACTAGTTTTAGAGTTTATAGTTTAGAATATAGTACAACAATAGCTCCTATCTAGTAAAAAAATACCTAACTATACACATATACAACTAAAAATAAGACATTCATTATTTTCAACATCCACTACCTAACTTAGCTCCAAGCTTTAGAAATAGTTGCTAATGACATTCAATTAGGACAATTAGCCCTCTTCAACCCCCTCACATCGTGCTTAATATCACTTGAAGAGTACATAAGAAATCACATTAATTACATTATTATTTTTTCATTCTTTGGCAACAAAATGTTGAAAATATTCATGCAAGCCCTTTGTCATGGTTGCCCTCATCATTTGAACCTTCTAATCAATGATTTGTACTTCTTACTTGGTTGCTTCTATAGTCTGTACTTACCTTCACCTCCTCATTAGTTAGTTAGTGCCGTGTTCTGCCTAGCAATCCACATCAATTTCTCTTTTGTCTTTTTTATTCATTGGTAGATTCAATCCCACACCATGAGGTCAAAACTCATCAAATTTTTTATGCTCTCAATCATCTTTGGTCCCCTACAAATTCTATTTGTTGTAACTATGGGACAATACTCAATACAACACTCTATTGAGGATGGTATGGACAAGTACTAAATTGAAAAACATCTACTTCACATGGACCGAGAAAAAAAAAATTTGTCCAATGTCTAAGTTCTTGTCTAGCTTCTATATATGAAACCTCTTGATTCATGGAAGCGCTAAGCCTTGAATATACTAACTTGAACCACCTACACTTCAATATGACTAGTTTCTTGTGACCATAATCCAACTCTAACAATTCCGATTCCTTCCTTTCCAATTTAAATTGCTGTGTTGAGAATTTAAATCTTAAGAGTTACTTTGGCGCATATCCTCTATCCTACTAATCCACTAAAATTGTGAATTACAAGTCCTTTTTCATCCTTACATACTTTCCAATTGCCTACATTGACTTGTAATAAGTCTCTACAAATGACGGAGGCACTGCTAATAATCTCATGGATTGGTTCTATCAGCTCTACACCACCGTCCCCTTCCCTTTGAACAAAATTGCCTACTACTCTAGAAAGGAAGGATATAACAATATCCATGTCTCTTCCTCTTTTTTGGTGGTATTAATAGCCATATGCTAGGCTTTTTTTGTAGCTTTACAAACAACTTCATCTCTTCCATACTACCCTTTATTTATTGGATATAAATTAGTAAATCTAAACAAAATTGCACATCTTATTTCATCAACCAAAACGATGTACTACAAAATCCAATGCAATACAACTAACCTACAATTCATTCTCACAAATATAAATTTAGAAATTCTAATGACCACTCAAATATCACAATGAAAAATCCAAAAAATAACACTCATAGCTAAAACTATCCTTGCACTACCCAGAAGAATGTTTTATAAAAACAAAAATACTTGTCACTTCAAATGACAATGACAAAAGAAAACCCACAAACAAATGCATTCCCTAACATAATATCAAGAATTAGGCACTATGACCACTTACAACACCACTTACAACAATCACAAACAACTTCATGAATTCCTAAAAAGAAGGCTTTACACTAGAAGAAAATGAAGGTTTTTGCAACTACACTATGCAATTACACTATGCAATTGGTTTTTTAGTTGTATAGAACATTTGTGACTAGTTTGCGACTAATGATAATTTGGAAATCTCTAGTCACAATGGACACCCTAAAATCTAAGCAAAAGGTCATGCTTCATTTGTGACTCATCTATAATTTGTTTGCAACTTGTAGATTTTAAAATTTTAGATCTACTTTTTCTTAGATTTTTGGATTTCAGATCTAATTTTTTCTAGATTTTAGAGTTTCAAATCTAATTTTTTTTAGATTTTAAAATTTCATATCACCTTTTTCCTCACAGTTGTCTTGTCAAGCACATTTCAAGGTCCAAATGTGGTATTGTTGGTCTGCCGTTGTATGTCGTACAACAATTTGTCGGTTTAAACATGTCTAATAAGGCCTTTTTCAAAGCTAAATGCTTATAGAAATCTCATTTCAAGTATGACTCAAAATTTAGAATATAACAAGTGTTAATTCAATTGTGACACTTCAATAAAATGAAACTTTAATATGTTAAGATTGGAAAGAAAGAGTGTTTTATTTGAAAGTTATTTGAAAGTCAAATTTAAAGTTGACTTTATTAGACTTTATTAGACGAACAGAGGGGCTATTGAACGTATTGGACATCATGTTCGTCTAATTGTCGCCACGTCGGGGAAGACAACTATGTTCTTCCTAGATTTCAAAATTCAAATATTGGTATTTAATAGATTTCATTGGTTTAGGAAACCTTTCAATTTTATAGATTTTAAAATTTCTTGAATTTTACATATTTTTTGGTTTCTACAAACTGTAGAAATCTAGTAATCTACAAATCATAGAAATTTAGAAATTGTAAAAATCTAAGACTTAAATCAACAAAATTCATTGCATAAGATTACAACAACTTAAAAGTCTTATATGTCCAACCTAATGGTACTCTTTACAACTGATATGGAACAATTGATATAAGACAAATGAGAATGAACTTTGGAAGCAATTAGGAAACAACTAGAAAATTACTAAGAAATAATTAGTGCTTGACTTAAAAGCGACTACAAAATTCACTACTAGAAAATTCAATTTTTTTGTTGATTTGGTTGTATTCATTTGGTTTACTTTTCTATTGATTTCTATTCAAATCAACAAATTACTCTTCGAATCAATAGAAAAGTGAATCAAATATATGCAACAAAATCAACAAAAAAGTTGAATTTTCTAGTACTGTAGGAAAGAATTAAAAAACAACTAGTGTATGACTAGAAAGCGACCTAGAAACGACTAGAAAACAACTATGGTCATTTTATAATTGCAATATTTTCTTAGTTGTTTCCTAGTCGTTTTTTGCAACTATAGATTGACTATTTTGCAACTAAAATAATGTATCAATGGAGTAAAACAATGACATAAAACAATTACTTTAAATTTGGAGCTAATAGAGAGGTCTTACAGTCATAAGATAGTTGTATTGAACACTAGTTGCATAGTAGTCAGTTGTGCTGAATACATTTTTCTTTTAGTGTTAGGGATAAAGCAAAATCAAGATAAACAATCTTCACGATACATAAAGGATTGTATCAAACAACTTAGTTGAATCTAAAGCAACTTGAAAAGCTAAATGTAGAAAATATCAAGGAACAAAACAAAAAAGATTGAAGATGACTTATTCTCTTAGAGGGGCCATGCAGTCGACATTCTCCAAAATGTATTTGAATCCAAAGTTTGGACTATAGCATTGAAGGATAAGTATCATTTATTTCCTCTATTGCATGTCAAATTAGCCTCATCTTTGTTCTTAGTTGCATCATTAGTCTACTTTTTATAGACAATATTTTGCCATTATTGTATGCAATGTATGAAGTAACGACATGCTCTAAGGAAATAAAAAGAAGATAATAGAGTATTTTGCCAAAAATTTATACTTTTTATAAATACCATTGCCAATATTGCATGCTTGTCATGTATATGTAGCCTATTCTTGTTACCATCTTCTCTATGGTAATTGCCAGGCTTTGTATCAAAACAAATTATAGTCCAAAGCTTTCGCTAGATTTCTACATGCTTAAGGTTCATTCTTGCCATAGATAGGGTTTTAAATTTGAATTGTAGCCACTCACAATTGTATAGGCAAACCATACATCACCAGTTACATTTGTTTATTCTAAAGTATCCATCATCAATTATGATTATTTATTCTAAGGTATCCATTACCAACTGAAATTGCACAATTCTTGTGAATATTTTATAAGGCCTTATTCGTTAAATTGAGACAAAATGGTCATTTTGAGACTTTTGAATTAGACCTCAAAAGCTTCAGTGAATGGAAAGTTGTTGAATTCTAAGATAAACATGAAGCATTATAGCGTTATTTATTATAGCGTTCATTAAGGCATCAAAAAACAGCCCAAAAATCAGTGTAAAATGAGGGCCACTTTTTTTACAAAATGTAAAGCGGCATGAAGCCTTAGTATACAGAAATGCTCTAACAAATGTGGAGGTGTACTCTACATTTCTAGCTATCTCCAAAAATGAAAAATGAAGACCCTCAATATACATGCGATCTATTACTACTTTAATCGTATTAGGGTTTCCATATACAACCTTTCTATTTATAATAAAGAGAACTCAAAAACCAAAGGCTTTGAAAAATATACTACGTCACTCTACTTATTGTTGTTTTCTGTATCCTTGAGCTTTGCAACTGCTCTCAAGATATCCTCACGTCGAGAAGGATACCCAGGCCCGCATTTACCATCTTGGACCCCCCAGGAGCTCAAGCTGCTTGATATATTATGCTTTCGCTTCTGTCTGCATGCGCCAGGAGTAAGATCGGAAGCAGAAAGGGACTTTAATCCTCCGGTTGGCGGTTTAGAAGTTGACGTAATTACATTGTCTTTGTACAGAGAAGGATTCCCACCAGAGTTAGAGCGCATAGAACGCTGATGATTTCTAAGAACCCTCTGACGGAAGAGACTATCCGTTGAGGGCAGCCGACGTGCTCCCAAGGACATGGTACGTCGCGATCCATTATCTTCAAGTCGAGGTAAAGCACGTGGAGTTGGCATTCGATCCTTGACGATCGGATGGTGGTCCACACTAGACGCCGACATGTTCGGAACATCAAGCACAAGACGTAGAGCATCAGACGGATGAGCCATGTTATTGTCGACTCCAGGACGACTTTGACATTCTCCGCCGAGGAGATCAAGTTTTCTACTTGTTCCACCCTCTGCGTGCAAAGCCGGAGAGATGGGCCCTCCTCTAGCGGATGAGGTCAGTTTCAGCGGAGACGGAGAACAAGTGCGCGACTTGGACCAGTCGCAACTTGGCAATGAGTCAACGACGTCGTCCTCGACATCTCCCTTGGAGTAGTCTATGGCCGCAGACGAGGCGTCGACGACCGAATGCAACATGTACGGTTTGGATAGAGGAGCCGAGCATCCGCTCCCTGCAAAAGAATCCAACCCTTTAGATCGTGGTTTTTCAGACCCGGATAGCATACTCCTCGTGAGTCGCTGTTTCTTTGTTGGCTTGAGGGACGGCTCTTCTACTACCTGGCACAAGAAATAGTCATTTTTCATGTAGACTCATACATACACCGACTACAGAAGAAGACATACAAAGAATCGAAATTCAGAAATGCAAGTCAAACAACAACACCCTTGTAAGGACAACACTAGGAACTCATAGAGATTTTCAATGAAAATTGTAAATAGTCTATACAAACCAATATATTTATATAAGTATATCATACAACATGCCGCCCTAGAATTTTCTCGATATCCCTATGCCACGCGGCCTACTTCCTACGATTACGGGGACTAATTATATTGCCGGTGCCGAGCTCGTAGCACGCACCCATGACCCTTGCGGACTCTTTCATGGCCTCTACTACAACTTTGAGGCACGGGTCATCACGACTGAGTGACTGTAAGCCGATTCGGTTGTTGTCTACATACTCCATCAGCTTGCCTTCTAAGCAATGTTCATGCAGGCGCCGTAGCCATGGAAGGAGCTCTTCCATGAGCACGTCGTCTCTTCACTTAGCGTGAGACCACGAATCTAAGAAAATCGCGTTTCCACTCACATTGCAGATACTCTTTAGGGGAGTATCGTCAATGAGAATGGTTTCATACATGTAAAACGGCCTATTCCCATCGTTGATCTGGAAGAGGCCATCTTCTAGGACTTTCAGGAATAGTTTCTTCCCCCCTTGGTGAAAGAATTTTCCGGGAGCGATTTCTATCGTCGTGCACCGCTCCTGGCCTAGGATATTGTAAGGGGCTTTACAGCCCTGGAACAAGTGCCCCGCAAAGGGTTCCGCAATTTTCTTCATCATGGAGGTCCACACGACAACCCTATCCGCGATCTCCTAGAGCTGGCGCAAAAATTCTCCGACATTCTTTCGAGCATACACAAACTTCGACCCGATGCTAGTCAAATTCCTGTGGTAGAGAACATTGTCTTCGACATTGTGGAACTTAAATTTGATATCCCCGGGGGACTTCTGCACGCTTTGACATAGCACTCTGTTCAAGTCCAAGACAATGAATGTTTAGCCATTTCCTCCGCGTTGGAGGAACTAAGGGTGGTACATTCCGCGGCACGACCTCTCTCCGCTCCTGCGTTTCTACTTGACGAAAGCAAGACAACACTGAGATGGAGTTACTTGTTGAAATGCAGAATCGGGAGAGCCAGGAAGTAGGGAATTGCATTGGAATCCACTTATTGACTGGGGTCCCCCATTAGGAAAAGTTGTCATTGGAATTGGGCGGTGCACGCTAACATTTTTTGGAAGCTGGTCATCAAAAAAATGTACAATTAGACTAGGCCGCACTTGAATTTCGTACAATCCACGTACTTTATTTACTTAGATTCAAAAATACATTTTGCAAAATTTTCTTTTCGTCGAGTCGAAAAGCCTATACAGTCAATGACGAATATATTACACTATACTACATAAACTTCGGCCACAGACGAGTTCTTCGTCAGCGCACGCATTTAAGATGAGGCGACACCACCTTGTCATGAATCATGACCAAAAGTATGAGTCTAGCATAATTACATTTTCTGCATTCTTCTATTTCAGTCCGATTAGCCACAAAAGCACGTAGGATTAGAGTTCTTTAGACTCAATCAAAATTGTAAGGATCCACACTATGTATCTGCGTAGATTCGTCGGGAAGTCCATCTCCAGCACCCACAACCTCGTCATCTTCATAATCCACTAGATCATTCAGTCTGTGGGATTTGGGCTCGGGCTCCACTGGATCTTCCAGTGCCGTGACACATTGTAGCACTTCAATCTTCTTAGTTTCATGTGCCACAGCATTAGACAGCCCGGCCTCTGCTTGAG
This sequence comes from Climacium dendroides, assembly GCA_950106755.1. Classification (NCBI taxonomy): domain Eukaryota; kingdom Viridiplantae; phylum Streptophyta; class Bryopsida; order Hypnales; family Climaciaceae; genus Climacium; species Climacium dendroides. The sequence goes on along the minus strand of OX467089.1, from coordinate 26,479,485 downwards.
AGGTATCATCGAGTCGACGATAATCCTCGGGAGGAAGGACTTGGCTATCTAATGATGTAGGATCCTGTGTCTCTGGAATGATGACCTCTATCGTAGCACGATCAGGGGAACTTTGCCTTGGAGGGTCACTTTGGGGGACGGAGGATGGCGCCTTTCCCTCATGCTGGTTGGCGGCGTCGACGTTATCGTCGACTCGAGGATAAGGGGGCTGGCGTTGTAACTCCGCGGCCTGACTAGGGATTGGAGTGCTACATGAAAGCAATGCCGCCTCATGCCTCGCAACCACAGGTTGAACAGGCGTAACACCTTGGGGGAACATTTGTTGAGCCTCCAAGGTTTGAAGGATCTGTGCCAACTTGGCTTCCATCGTTGCCATCTTCTTCTTTGACGCCTCGCTCTTGGCCTTGGCTTCATCAAGGTCCTTTTTTGTCAGGGCCTTCTCTGCCAACCTTGCCTTTCGCCTCATTCGCCTCTCTTCCTCCTCTTTCCAATAGCCTTTCTCGACCTTGATGACAGTGCCATCTCGAGCAATGACGGGCTTCATCTCTTTCACCTTGGAAGGCCCGTCATGATCTACGTCATCGTCGGAGGAGGAGTGATGCCTGTTTAACTTCTCTTCATCAGAAGAATCACTGCTTAGTTGATGTATCACGGGCGGGGATTTTGACAATTCTATCGTCGTCTCCTCTTCCGTGGTCAAATTGGTGTCCGTTGTTGGAATGTCTACTGGCTCCACTAGTTGACTTCCAGACCCACAACCCTGGACGACCTGCATCGCTCTGCCTTCTATGACACTTTCTTCCATAGGGTCCATGTCCACATCAGCGTGGACACTATCTTCCGCACTTGTCCTTCGGCGACGAGTTTGAGGTCGGCAAAGGAGCCGATCAATCTCTGTATCCGACTCAAACTCATCGCCCAAATTTATAGGACAAACCGGTAAGGGTTGTTGGACTGCAGCAACTTCCGGTTCTGCCTCCTTGTGCCCTGCTACATTTTGCGACTCCAATGGCTCTCCTTGCGAGCCCAATGGCTCTCCTTGGGTCTCCGTAGGATTTCCTTGCATACATTGACTCGCACTTGGAAGGTCGATAGGAACAGTTGGAGCGGACATCCATGAATAGATTTGGAACATATTCGTTCCATATTCATCAATGCCCTCTATCCCCGTATCATTACAGACTTGCGAGCCAGCGGTCTCCTGCCTATATTGCCTGAGTTCCGGCACGTCAGCTAGAGATACATAATTCTTGGCTGGGGATGAAGGAGAGCTAACTTCCTTTGCATCTTGAGAGATGGGGTGGACATATGTAATTGTGTAAGGCGAGTTCAAAAACAAATAGTCGTTCATGTCCATCTTCCTCGCCAAATAAGAGATCTTCAAGAGAGACTTCGCATCTTTTCAATCACTAAATCCGTAAAAATAAGCCCCGAACATCTGTAAAGATGGAGAAGTGAAGTGTATGTAAGAAATCAATAATGCACCAACTCCAGTCATCGTTGACTCGACGATAACATAATATTGACAAAAACCACAGAAATCATAATACAAGCCAGAGGCACAAACTACCTAGTTATCATCGAGTCGACGATAACTTGTACAGAGTAAGAAACTAACCTTAGATGCTAACATGAATTTAGAGCCTACGTACAGTCCCAAGACATTTTCCTCAGGAACTGCAAAATCTTGGAGGATCTACAGATAGAACTCCATTCTGAGTTCTGTTGGATGTATCCTCCACTTCGCCTCCGTGTTCTTCGAGGCGTCAGAATAATAGATACAGGATATCGGTGTATCGTATTCAGGTTTCCTATTCTGGGGGACCTTGGCCGCAAACTCACTTCCTTTTTCGAAGAGGAAGACAAGTGGCACGTCGGGAGCTGTGGATCAGCTGGTGATGTTCCCCAGCATCTCTACCTTGCTTGGAATATAAAAAGATTTGGCGTGGTCATACTCTTTGAGTTTGTATGCTGCAAACTTAAACGCCGCTTTGAAATCATCTTTTCCCCGCAGAATGAGGAACCAGACGTTTGGCTCTGTCATTTTTGGTTTGAGCTTTTCCTAAAGAAAGCTCAGAAAAAGGTCCAAGGATGCCACCTTCTCCATGTTGACAAAACTAGGGATATGCCTCGCGTCCAACACAGCAAGGTTTATGTTCCGGGGATGATACTGGTATTGCAAGCTCTTCACTAATGTCTTCCCCGCAACATCAATACCTCGCGTCTGCACTCCACCTATAGGGTCCTTCAATTGGTACTTGAGTTTCATGAAGCGGCAAAACATGTAGAAGACTTGAGGATAAAACTTTTCCAGGTCCTTCGACCGCTTCAGCCATGCGTCGTTCTTCAAACGACTAGTAAATTACCCCGCTTTGGAGTAAGACAACAAAAAATCCTACGTCCCGGAAGAAAACCGATGCCTGGCTTTCCAGGCCTTCCACGTGGTGTGAGCAACGTCTCTTCCGGTTCCAAAGAATTTTAGTGCTGGGTTTATAGCCATCAAGTCTTGAAGTATGACTTTCTTTCGCTTTCGTCGCTCTATTCACTCTCCATGTGCTAAACTGTTAGGCACCAAGATTCTGTTCTTAAGTACCATGACTTTTGGGTACACAGCCTTTCGCCCCGGTGTTTCAGCTAACAAATGTTGGGCAAGGACTTTGTAGTCCATGTCCGTAAACCATCCATAGTGCCTAAAGAACTCCTTTTTTAGGGAAGAGTTTTTCAGTTTGTATCCTTGTACAGGTTCAGGGATACGAGATCAACAAGCTCGCCATCGGAATGTTTCGTCAGGAAGCGCTCCCAAAATGACCACATGTCGTCGGACAAAGTTATAATCTCGATTTCATTTTTCAAGTCCATGGGTCTTTAGTTTGATCGAAGCACCATCCTTATCAGGATTGATGTTCTGGAAGTGCTGGACAATAGCATCAATAAATTTCTGCAGAATGCGAAGACAATAAAGTCCGCAAGTCAGTGTGATTTGAACAATTTTCACAAGTACTACAATGACTATAGTAACAACAATTTTCACACAGCAGAGAGAAGCAACAAGGCAATCGTGGGAAAATCTACTTTCAGATCAATAGAGCAAGTATCGTCGACCCGACGATAAACCTCATACAATAGTACCCACCGTATAATCTGCACAGTTGAAAACTACTCCGTTCTTTCGTGTAGACCCCTCCGATTCCATATCCATGGGACGCTTGTAAGCAATCCAAATATTGCGGCAATTAATGATCTAGTTTCCCCAAATTGGTTGGACGATGTCGTGTAGAGAGCGGTTTGCCTCGAGAAGTCACGGGGATTCTGGCTACAACCAGAAATGGCCTAAGAAATAAGAAAATCGTTGTCGCGTCAAATCTTCTACTTCGTCTTCAAACTGGTCCCCGTTGGCCTATCCTGTATGGCTGGCTCTATATGAGCCAAGGTAAGGGTAGTGTGATAAGAAACAAGTCTTGGGACGAGTAAAACGGGACGGCCAGATCACGAGCTGAACCGTCCGAATGATGGGCTCCTAAACTTTCAAACTCCCGGTGACCAGCTTTAAAAAACAAGCTTTCACCGTGAGAACAAGCAAGTTTCGACCATGTGGGCCATTAACCCCACTTCGTCACCCACAACACAAAATGAGGCTAGCGTTGGTGTTACCCAAGCTGCCCGCAACAACAAAGTTTACAAAGCCACAAGCCACACACACACATACACAAGTCTTCAATACTCCTCCAGACTCCAACACTCCTCCAAACTCCAAGCTGAACTTTGGATAAGTGCCACCCTTGCTTCACAACTCCAAATCAGATGAGTGATAGTTTTTCAGAAAGCTAATGCAAACTTCTACTTCTTCTACAATTTTCAAACAATTCTAAGACTCTGTCCAACTTCTGCGTCCATCCAAAGTTTCAGTCTTGAGAAAAAAAAGGCAGCAGACCATCTTTCACTCTCACACTCATAACTCACTCATACAAGCTTCAAATAAAACGAATGATAGCTTTATAGAAAGCTAACACAATTTCCTAAACACCCTCTAATTTTCATTGCAAACCAAGAACCTGTCCGTCTTTTATGGCTGGTCAAAATCTCTGCCTCTTAATTTCAAAGGCAACAAATTCCCCTCCACTCAAACTAGCACAACTTTTGATTTACAACTTCAAATCAAGAAAGTGAGATATTTTTTGAAACTACACACCATGATACATAACTTCTCTAAATTTCATTGAAAAACTCCTTCCAACCCAAAAAAAACCATAGGCCTCCCAACATTCGGAGCCTTCCTTAAATCCCAACGGGAGAGAAAAAGAAAAGTACCCCCCCTTTTTCTTCACTCTATCTTCACTCTAACTTCCCTTTATCTTCACTCTAACTTCCCTTTATCTTCACTCTAACTTCCCTTTATCTTCACTCTATCTTCCTTCTATCTTCACTCTATCTTCACTTTAATCACCAACAAGTGGGGTCAGCCCCTAACTCACTCCCAAAGCTTCTATTTCTCTCTCTACAACTATCTCTTTATATTTAGAAGGCAAACTATTAGAATATTTTCCTCATACTATTCCACAAACATAAGACTATAATAGAAATTCATTCCAAATATGGAATGAAGAATTAAAATCCAACACACATTTAATAGAGGTAAAAAACTAGAGTTCCAATCAAAATATCACTCCATCTGCAAGAATTTGAGGATTGCAAATTCACGCTCCGGTTGAGATCCTTCATCTTGAGACTCAGAAAAAACCCTCCAGTTCGACATGATACAATCTAAAATAAACACGAAGAAGAAAAATATCAAATGAGATGAATCTTTCAAATGAATCCTTCTCTATATAGTCGGAGAGAGAAGGCGTCACCTTGAATCCACCTCAACTGACGTCATCTTCTTTATAATCTTATAAACATTTAAATCTATCTAAATTATATGCATATACATTTTTTATATAATGTGAGCATTTCCAGCACGACAACGAGATTCAGGTGGTTTGTACAATTGTAAAACCTGAAAATGTTTCTCAATTTACTAGCATCCAGGCTCCACACAATAAACGCATCTCACGCTTGCAACTCAGTTCTGCGCTTCTCTCCGTGAGGGAGTATGTCCTGAAGTTGCATAGAAGTTGTACTACTATGTTGCCCATTGATAATCATGAATTTGCCATGCTTAATTTCATCCCATTTCTGAGGCTTTGTCTTAAGGAGCTTCTTGTTTGCATCCACGGGAGTAAGGCAAACCTGCTGCCGCTGCTTAATGTGGCCGAGTTGTATAAGCTGATTCTTAACAGATTCAACAATGTCCTTCTGCAATGTACGAATGATGTACTGATCATCAGCAACGATGTCGTGATGTGGGCCGTCTACTATTTTAATTAGACATCTTGTTAGTTGAAAAATTAGTTGTTAGTATTGTATGTTGTGAGTTGTTAGTCGTGGGGTATGTAAGTGTTAGGAGCCTTAGTCTTGACTATGTTGTTGCCGGTTGATAACCGGTTGTTAGTAGTTGATACTAGGGTAGTGGAGTTGAAGTTAGGGTTAGCTAGCGGCTCGCTGGCGAGGTTTGTGGTGGCTACTAGAGGCAAGGGCTGGTCCTTTGCTCTCTCTTTTTTTTTCTTGTCTCTTAAAGGGTTGGAGGAGGTGGGGGTACTTCATACTTGAGTGAGTGAGTTGTGTTGTTGTTATGGGAGGTTTATTTGAAGTAAAGTATTGATTTGGGGAGCTTTTGTGTAACATTTTGCAAGAATATTGGTTGAGTGCTATATTTTGGATCTGGGCTTTTGAAAAGTTAATACATAAGTGTGCCAAGTTTCAAATCTAGATCCACTATGGAGAAAAAGTTATGAGGCGTTGAAGTGGAGGTGTTTGGATTTCAAGGCAGCCAAGGAGGGTATATGGAGGAGCGTCATTCTTATTAGATTTTTGTGATATCAACGTGAAACTTGGAGGGTACTCTTCTTATCTTATCTTCTATTTTGTGTCAAAATTTTAGCTTCAATGGACTTAAGATCTAAGAGTTAGGTACAAAATACAACCGGGATATGGAGGCAGTGAAGGTTTAGAAAGTCAGTATCGGGGTAATGTCCACCAAAGTTGGACAATAACTTAGATTGAGTTGAAAGTTGGTATGGGAGTATTTAAGTAGTTGATCTATAATGTGGCAAAGTTTCAAGTCATTTGGAACTACTGTCCAATAGTTATGGCAGATTAAAGTTAGGTCGTGCATGCTATTCACACATGAATTTCAAAATAAACTCATGGATTAGGAATCCTTCAAATGATTGGAACTTGTACAAACTTTTTTATAAAGGAAATTCAAGCGTTAGCCATGAGATTTAAGCATTTGAAACCCTTAAATACAACAACTGTTGTATTTTAAGACTCATTAATGTCGTGCATGCTATTCACACATGAATTTCAAAATAAAATCATCACACATGAATTCCAAATGATTGGAACTTGTACAAATTTTTTTATAAAGGAAATTCAAGCGTTAGCCATGAGATTTAAGCATTTGAAACCCTTAAATATAGCAACTAACGTATTTTAAAGGTCATGAATGTTGTTCATGTTAAAAATCAATTTTTGGAAAAGAGCAAAGGCCCCACGTTATAGATGCTTCTTGTAGCTTTCCAAAAACATCTTTCACTTTATCATCCGACATTCTCATCGACGGCAATCAACGAATGAAGTTTGACCAAACCGAACTTCATCCGCTCATATCTCATGCATGGAACGTCCAATCGCCAAGTGCCACGTCATTTTGGAGTCCCACGACCAAGACCTGCAACCTCGTGCTTTCGGATTTCAATTGCCATTCTTCATACAAAAGTATTTGGGTGGCCATCCATTGTATGTCAACCTTCAAAATCTTTTTTTGGAAAAATGCAGAAGCCCGACCTTATAGATGCTTGTCCTGGCTTTCCAAAGACATCTTTACCTTTATCATCCGACATTCTCATCAATGGCAATCGATGGATGAAGTTTCATTAAACCGAACTTCATCCGCTTGTATCTCATGCATGGTACGTCCAATCGACAAGTGCCACGTCATTTTGGAGTCCCATGAGCAAGACCTACAACCTCGTGCCTTCCGATTTTGATTGCCCTTCTTCATGCAAAAGTGTTTGTGTGGCTATGCATTGTATGTCAACCCTAAAAATCTATTTTTGGAAAAAAAACAAAGGCCCCACCTTATAGTTTCTTCTCTTAGCTTTCCAAAAACATCTTTCACTTTATCATCCAATATTTTCATTCACCACAATCGATAGATGAAGTTTGATCAAACAAACTTCATCCGCTTGTATCTCATGCATCAAACGTCCAATCGCAAAGTGCCATGTCATTTTGGAGTCCCACGACCAAGACCTATGAGGTCATCCACTCTAAATAATCATTCGCGGCCCTATCCGAAAGTCAACACACCCTTGAACAACGATTTTGGTCCAAAATAGAAGTTGCTATTTTTAGCCCAACAAGACATTTTTGAGAAGCTTTCCTGAAGCCCATTTCAAAAAGATATCTTCCACTTTTGGTGTTTTCAAAACGAAGCCACAATTGCAAAGTCAAACTTCTAAACCCTAAAGTCAAAGATGCTATATCTCACAAACGAAGAAAAAATTTAGGCTCAAACCAACATTTTCGGATTCGCAACGTCTACAAATGGGGGGGGATAGGTGCAATAAAAACCATGCCTAAAAAACCAAAAGCCTAAGGAACGCTCTTGTAACCCTAAATCCATGAACCCTAAATCCTAAACCATCTCTAATTCATGCATACAAAACCTTATCATCAAATCACATACCAATCTAAAACACTCATTCCTAGACCTACAACATTGCTTTAGGGCAAAACTCCAAAATCAATCATCTTCAAAAAGTCAATTCTAGGGGCCTCCAAAGTCAAAATGGCCATATCTCTTAAAAAAAGCCCTATGTTTGGGCATTTTATTACTCCATTGCATTTAGGACCCTTTGAAATGGGGGGGGGTAGGTACCCTCTAATCTCCAAAATTCCTCAAACTCACAAAGATACCAACCCTAAACTCTACTTTTAAAATGCTCATAATTTCCGACCCTAAACTCTTTTGGAGAAACAAATACCACCATTGGATTCACAACACCCACAAATAGAGGGATAGGTCTACTCCAAACTTCAAAATACCCTCAAACCAAGAAAGTCAACTCACCCCAAAAAAGTCAAAGCTGCTATATCTCTCAAATGGTGAGACTTTTAGGGCGGGATATTTCACCATTGGATGCGCAATAGTCGATAATGGGGGGGTAGCCAAAATCTTAGCCCCAAAAAAGTATGTCAAATTTTCGGGAATATCCATGTAACCCTTAACCCTAAACCTAAACTCTAAACCCTAAACCCATCATAAAGTTGATGGACAACCCCGCTTTGAAGCTTTTGATGAACGACCCCAAGTGGAAGCTTTATGCAAGGGGTCAGTTTTTCTCTGAACCTGTTTTTGTGAAGTTGGGTCGGAAGATTGCGGAAGGTGCAATCCTCCATCGTGCCTCATTTTTGTATTCTTGAATTTTTTTTCTAGGACCGTGGTTGGATTAAACCTCATGAACCCTGAACTTGCATGACTGATTAGGAGTTCTTGCCATTTCGATCTTGTGTGATCCTAGACAAATCCAAAGATATGGGGACTTGCTCGTTACAATTAAGCCGAGTTGATTTTTGGTCGTCTGGCTAATTAGGGTTTGCAAACAGGATATTTTTATTGGTGTGGAGTTCCATTAGGATTTTTTGTTTCTCTCTTGTGGATGAGTTATTTCATTGTCGTCGGAGTTTCAGATATTGATTAGAGCTGCATTGGGAAAAGTTACTTGTTGTGCGTGTGCAGTTTTTTGTTGCGTTGGGTTTGGGAATGCCGGTTTCTTTCGGTGCACTCTGAATGACTTCGTTGCATGTTGCCATTTTCTTACGAATTTAGAATTTTACGTGAATGTCTATTGTAAATGTTAATGTACGAATCCAGACTAGGATGCCCTCGGATGCCGCCTAAGTGGTGATTCCGTGGGAAGTGGGGGCCAAGAAGGGTGGCAAGATCAACTAGCACGAGCTAATTGTCAACTTCGGTTGCGGCAGGATGGACACGGACATGGTGTCGCGCGTAGAGCGTCTCACTAATTGCCCTGCACATGCTTTTCTTCGCTGGAACATCTTCTTCGCTCATCGGGACTTCGACAAAATCCTCGACTCCTTTGAGAAGGGAGAGAGGTTCTACTTGTACACAGGACGAGGACCGTCGTCAGAGGCTCTGCATTTTGGACATCTGGTTCCATTCATGTTCGCCAAGTGGGTACACAAGTAGAGACTCCGTTAACTACACGATACAATGAACTGTGATAACTTTGATTTGTTCTAAGTGTGGACTTCTATGGACTTCTATTTTCTTGCACTTGGTTGATTTTTAGCTTGACTCTAAAATAATGGTGTAGTAACGTCATTTAGATTTTACTGTCCGACAATGTTTGATGTTGTGGTTTGAGGCCTCTTGGTTTAGACTGTGGTGCTAAGAAGAGCCTGCTTCCTTTTCCATGAGACTAGATACTTGCGGGATGTATTTGTCGCAGTACAAAGTAAGTAAATTCCTTGTTATACTCCCAAAAACTCTTTTAAAGTATAACTAAGTGACTCTAAAGATCGAACCCACGAGATCCTGTGAAGTATTTGGCTTCATTACACAATTTAGGATGAGTTAGCTTAGTCAACACTATTCTGTTTATCAAGTATGGCAGCAAGACCTTACAGGAGATCAGACACTCAACCGGATTTTCCACCCAGGAGTTCTAGCGCAAGTAGAAAATCCCTCCCTATCCGCCCAGCCTAACAACGATTTTCTCACCCGGAATCTCAAACTCTAAACACGCTGAGGAACTGAAGCGCACTCCCAACTCTTTTAATACCTACTCACATGCACTAAAACTTGAAGAATAAAATACACTAAGGGGAGAAGATGTCAACTCTTAACTTCTCTCTTTGCTCTCCTCACTTCCGGTCATACAGCAGGCACACAACTCTCATGGCACAGACATACAATAGCAAAAACAGATGACACCAAAGAATTTTGCAAAAGAAGGTTTTTTTTCTCTCCCTTCCCTTCTTAGGGCAGGTTTATATACAAAACCACAAAAGTGCAAAAAGGCAAAAAGTGTCACGGAATCCAACTGCATTTTCCGGCTAAACTTCCGATCCTACCTACCTACCAACCACCGGATAGAATCCGGTTCCGATCTAACTCCTCTAGTATGTACAAAAACTTTTACTATCTACAATCCTAACCCTAAGGTAGGACTACCTTCCCCTCGAAGATTTCAGTCAAGTTCCGGTTCCGTTCCCCATCCACAGGTTTTGGAACTAGATCGGCCTGACCGGAATCGGGTGTGGATTCCAGATCGATGGCGGATTCTGGGGTGTTTGCCGGTTTAGATGTCTGTACAGTCATCTTGGGCTTGGGAGTCTTATTCTTCTCTTCTTCAACAACTGTCACATTCGGAAATTCTTCTGGTAGGGAGAGTTCCGACAGAGGGACCTCCTTAGCTCCTATCAGCTTCCGACTACTCTCTTCAATCCGATCCGCTGAAATCCGTACCTCCTTCAACGCCGTCTCAACCCGCTCCGCGTATTCCATGAGAATCCTTACTATCCTAGCACCGGATAGTTTCTTCTCCTTATGGACTTCGTCGTCGAATAGCTTGGCCTTGGTGGCGGCCGCCCCAGGTACTCCAAGAATGTCCTTCACCTGGTTCGCTACCCGTCGTATTTCCTCTGCTATCTCCAACGTGGCGACTGCATCCTCTCTTAGGATGAGATTTTCCACGTTCAGGGTATCCGCCTCTATCTGAAGTCGGATTACTTCTTCCGCCCGCCTCCGGTACTCGGCCGGATTGGTGATACAGTCGGCTACCTTTGCTGGTAGTTGGCTGTCTGGCGGCGCATCCACCAGTCTTCCGATCGCCTGCAGGGTCAGATGCTTCACCTCTCAATCTGCCTGAACACTGGAAAGAATGCCAATCAAATTATTGAATGGATCCCGTGGATCCACTTCTTCCTCCATAACACCCTTCCGTTTCTCCTCTGGGGTTGACGAGCCATGTCCTGGAGGTGTTCCTCGCCCATGGGGAGGAGTTGTCTTTTGTCGCTTGATCGGTGGCATTACCTCCTCCTCCTCCTCTTCCGTTTTCGGATCTGAATCTAGAACCGATTCCGCTTCATCGTCTTCTTCTGATTCCCCATACTTCAAGAGAGCTCCCTGAGCCTTCCACTCCTTCTCCTCATCAACCGTTAGGAGCTGATGGTTGTGGTACAGGTGGTACAAGTACGGGCATATGGGTGTAGCCCTACTCTTTCCTACCCTCCCGATGAGCTGGGTTACTAGATCAAAAATAATCCGGGCCCAATCCACGTTCCGGATTCCGCTCAGGGAACCGAAAATGGTATTCCCTAGGGTGATTGTTACCCTCATCGGTTTCTCTAGATGGAGGATCGGAATCAGAAACCTCAAAAGACGACAGTGTCGGTCGTTTATGCAGTCGTCAACTGCATATCCGTCCTTAGGGTTGGGAACGCCATGGAACTTCCCCCGGATGAATTCATCCTTCCAACCAGCCATCCCAAGATCCCCTACTCAGAAATCATACATTCCCCTCCAGACTTCCTTAGTCCAGAGGGACGGATTCCCTCTCAAAGTGTTATCGAATTCATTGGACAATTTGCCCAAGAATTCCTTCACCATTCTCTCCTCCCGGAATCCCTAAGGTTTTTCAATGAACCCCGAGCAACCCATAGAAGCTAAGTCTTCTATGAGTTGGTCCTTCTCCTGTTCGTCTGAGGGAATCACTAGAAATATCTTCCGGAGTTTCACCTCGACCGGACCAGATCTTGACGACCTCGTTTTCTTTCGACGTATCAACGGCATAGGGTGGATCTCCTCTCACATGGATTTCCTCACCGATTCTACCTCACCCGCTCCTAGCCGCACGTCCCGTTCCTTTCTTTCTCTCTCCGATCTCAACTGGAAATACTAAAATTCTATTGAATCACACTCTCTTGACACGAGGGTACCAAATGCTGTAAACAACATGAGGAGCGCCCAACCTCGCGAGGAAATGAAAGGGGTAAGACTGGCAGGCTTGGTCTTTAAATAGTCCCAGGACTCCGCCGTGGTCATAATGACTATTTTCCGGTTTGACGGCTTCACATCCGGTCCAACCCTAATCCAGTTTCTAGGTTAATTTCGGATGGGTTTCCGGTCCCGACCAATTTGAAATTTCTAATTGAATGGAATCCGGTCTACCTACTATTTCATTTTTCGCATGTATATATCCGATTTTCCTACAACTTGCACTCAGTTTCGGTTCCACTCACTAGTAGAAAACGCAGAAATTCTGTTGTTTCAGTGACGTTGTTTTGGTCACCGAACAACAAATTTCTGCTGAAATTTACAGAAATCTGACCGAGGAGGTAGCCAGTGCAGCACTTCAAGCACTAAGTGCAGTCCACACGTGCAAGCTGCTTCATGGGGATGCTAATGCATGGAATATTATGGTTGTGCGTGTCCGCCTTGTGGATTTCGGCTTCGCGCGATTTCGACCGCAAAAGGGTTGTAGAGGGTAGTTATATTGTGCACAACTGATCCACATTTTATGGAATAGATTGTAATGGACAGAATGAGGACAGTGGACAAGTGCACAATTTGTCCATTTGACTTACAGCAGCAAAGCACGGGAAGACTTCCGTTATGCAGACAACCTCTGCATTTGCTCCTTCACAACGAGATGATTGTTAGAACTTATTATAATCACCGGTGAGGCTCTAATATCTATAAGTATATTTCTTACATGCACTTAATCTTAATAGGTTTAGAATTTATTTTTATTTTTGTTTGAAATTTTTTATTTTTGTTTGAAATTTTTTATTTTTGTTTGAAATTTTTTATTTTTGTTTGAATATTTTTATTTTTGAACAATACGGTTTGAGTACAGCGCATAGACCCAATTTCGGTCCATGCTGCAGTTTCAAATCTATTGTATTTCAGAAATAAAAATATTCAAAGAGAAATAAGAAAAATCTTGTAATTACATTCTTTTTCATTCATTTCTTGTGGTAGTTCTTGGATATCATTTCTTGTGTATAAATTTCATTTATTGTGTTCTAAGTCAGAGGTAAATTTCATTTCTAAGAATTCCTTTTGTATTTAACTTTTTTAGTATTAAACAATGTTAATTGAATACAGCGCATAGACCAGATTTTGGTCCATGTTGCAGTTTCAATTACACTATGTTTTAATACTAAAAATGCGAAAATACAAATTGAATTATAAATTGAATTATAAAAAAGTGACAAAATTTGAAATTTCAATTAATTCTAATTGTTGATTATATAAAATTTTAAATATTTAGGAGAATTATTAAGCTGAAGTTTGAAAATTAAGGTAGAGATGACCACTCTTTGCAAGTGCAGCTGAGTGGTAGTTGTCAAATACAAGTTGTTGTACAATTGATGCATTAATATGCACAAATCTTTTTTGAACACCTGATGTAATGTTGAAGAGGTCCATGTGTTTGATGGATCTAAATTCAGAGATTCATGATAGATGATGCAGTCGTCTTATGATAATTAGTATGAACAATTTTGTAGGTGGGAACAAACTCGATAGAGATGTTGATGCTTAATATGTAGTGGTCTTCGATTCAGAAATCTTGGTTGGTAGTTGAAGCTAAGTTGAACCAGTTGTCAGTCGCCTATGTACTAAATCCCTGAATCCTACTTTTCATTCTTACTGACTCTGTTTATGTTTATGGATGTGTTTCAAATTGAAATAATTTTAGTCTGGAGCTTTTGTATCTCAATGTAGATTTGCTCAAGTTGTTATAATATCAAGGCTTTGGAGGAGGAGAGTACATAGTAGCAGCAATCTGTACAATTCATGAAAGTGAAGCAACTGAAAACAATAGATCACAGTTTCAAAGTGCTCGTACTTGATGGTGAATCCCAAGGAACGTAATGGCTCTCGTTTGCGAGTCTTCTAGGAGGGAGTCTTCGAAATTGAGGTTAGTCAGGGGTACGTCTACTACCCCGTATTTTCAGCTTTCTTCTCGAATACGAAGTGATGGTGAAGTGAAACTTCTCAGAATTGATGAAATTGTCTAATTATATGTTGTCTTTTATGTCCTCGTTTCTTTCTATAACAATGAAAGTAGCTCTGGTTTGAAAGCTTAACCCTAAATTTTAATTTTCTCCTAGACCCAAAATTGGAGCAACATGAGGGGCTGAATAAAGATGCCATGCAGAAAATAAACCGTGTCAACGTCAGTAGGAGATACGTATCGTATTTTATTGGTGAACAGACGTATCTCCTGATACAAGACTTTTGTTAAAGCTAGCCTTTGAATACATGCAAAGCCAAGAATGTTGTTTGTTGATTTCTGCTTATTAGTTTTCCCTGAAACCCTTAAACCATAATTAGAATTTGGAAGGGCTTTACGTAAAATTCCTGTTAGTCGTCTGTCATACTGTAATGACAGACGGAAAGATCAAGTTTATGTGGGTTAATGACGTAACCAAGTTAGTTTAAATCTAATGTTAATAGTCAAGTTTGAGTTTGTCTTCCTGGAATTTACTTGGTGGTTAGTGTTGGAACTGCATCTGTAATTGAAATTGATCATACTTAGGAGACGCTTACTAGAGACACTTGATTTCGCAATTGTATCTGGTTTACAATAGGAGGTCAAGGTTGATGTTCCCAAGCTCATTTGTTATTTCCTGTCCTCTTCTGTAGGAACAATCAAAATATCCATCGCCTTCATCAATGGAAATTGTTTCTTTCTCTACCAATGTGGGAGATAGAGAAGTTTATGTTGATTACAATGAACTGGTGTCCTTCCATGACTTATTGTTTTTGGAGCTTGCTCATTGTATCCCCCTTTTTTCTACTGAGAATCAGATGTTTATTGTAAGCCTCAACGCTTTCCCCTGAATAAACCCTGGAATAGACCTCGGAATAAACCCCAAATAAACTCCAAAAATAAACCTGAAAATAAACCCTAAAATAAATCTGAAAATAAAATCTGTAATAAATCCTAAAATAAACCCCGAAATAAACCCCTAAAACCCCCTGATATAAACCCTGAAATTAACCCTCAAATAAATCCCACAATAAACCTCAAAATAAATCCAAAAATAAACCCCTAAAACCCCCCGAAATAACCCCCGAAATAAAGCTTGAAGTAAATCCCGAAAATAAGCCCCTAAAATAAGCTCCGAAATTCAACCTAGAATAAACCCCGAAATAAACCCTCAAATAAACCCTGCAATAAACCTCAAAATAAACCCTAAAGCCTAAATCCCAAAATAAACCCCTAAAACCCCTCGAAGTAAACCTCGAAAAGAAGCCTTGAAATTCAACCTGGAATAAACCCCTCAAAATACCCCCAAATGAACCTTAAAATAAACTCTGAAATAAACCCCTAAAAAAACCCCGAAATGAACCCTAAAATAAACCCTGTAATAATTTCTGAAATAAACCCCAAAATAAACCCCTGAAAAAAAAAACCCAAAATAAACCCTCAAAATAAACCCCCAAAATAAACCCCAAAATAAACCCTCAAAATAAACCCTGAAATAAACCTTGAAATAAACCCTGAAATTTAACCTATAATAAACCCTAAAATAAACCCCTGAAAACCCCTCTGGAAAACCCCCGAAATAAACAAAGCAGTAAAACCCTAAATAAACCCCGATATA
The DNA here is from genome assembly GCA_950106755.1 of Climacium dendroides. Lineage (NCBI taxonomy): Eukaryota > Viridiplantae > Streptophyta > Bryopsida > Hypnales > Climaciaceae > Climacium > Climacium dendroides. The sequence continues at coordinate 26,463,735 of OX467089.1, read as the reverse complement.
ACCTCCAAAATAAACCTTCAAAATAAACCCTGAAATAAACCCCGAAATAAACCTTTAAATAAGCCCTGAAAATAAACCCTGAAATTTAACCTATAATAAACCCCAAAATAAACCCCTGAAAACCCCCCTGGAAAACCTCCAAAATAAACCCCGCAATAAAACCCTAAATAAACCCCGATATAAACCCCCAAAATAAACCCTCAAAATAAACCCCGAAATAAACCCCGATATAAACCCCCAAAATAAACCCTCAAAATAAACCCCGAAATAAACCCCGATATAAACCCCCAAAATAAACCCTCAAAATAAACCCCGAAATAAACCCCAAAAAGAAACCCTGAAATTCAACCCATAATAAACCATAAAATAAACCCTCAAATAAACCCCTGAAAACCCCCCTGGAAAATCCTTGAAATAAACCCCGTAGTAAAACCTTAAATAAACCCCGTAGTAAAACCTTAAATAAACCCCGATATAAACCCCCAAAATAAACCTTCAAAATAAACCCCAAAATAAGCCCTGAAAATAAACCCTGAAATTCAACCCATAATAAGCCCCAAAATAAACCCTCAAATAAACCTTGCAATAAACCTCAAAATAAATCCCACACTAAACCCCTAAACCCCCCCGAAATAAACCTTGAAATAAGCCTAAAAAATAAACCCTGAAATAAACTCCAAAATAAACCCCTCAAAATAGCAATGTGATTAGGATTTGTTCGCTTCAAAATATTATTGAGACCACCTTTTGGTGCAACAAGCATTTAAGGTAGGATCCTCTAAATGATTGTTACATGTTTGTTGGAATTTAAAATGCTTAAAGCCTTCCCAAAATGTAATCCCTCTTGAATCCATTGTTTGATCAAAATGGAAAAAAATTAAAGAAAATAGATACGATATATTATAGGGTTTAATAGTATATATAGTACATATATTATACAATATATAATATATTATACAATTCTAAAATTACAAATGTGAAAGTATGTCAAGTGGTCAATTTGGATTGACTTTTAGTTCAAAACTAGATAAGTAAAAAATAATAATATTTTATTTATGATTGAATTTAAAAGGAATTTTGATTTTCTTTTTTAAAATTTATAAAAAATGATTGGTGATAGCATTAGAAGATCTAACTATACGAACAGCATTTGAAAAATGAAATCTACATCTCTCATTTATATACCAATTCTGAAATGTTCTTTTAAATCATAGCTTACAATGTTTTTTCTCAAATCATCAAATTTGGAGATGAATCTAGATCTTCAATGTTTAAAATACTTCCGAACTACGTAAATTATCTAAATGTAGCTATTGCAAAGCTGTAGAGTTAAACCTATGAAATTTGTTGCCTATGTGGAAAATCCAACGTTGAAGAGTGCTTATGGTAACAGATCTCATCTTCTACGTGGCAAATCCAATGGCCGAGAGCATTTCTACCATAACAGATCTATAGCCAGGATGCGTCCACGTGGAGTCCACGTTCACTCCATCGGGCTCCGAAGTCTGTGACCACCCCCCGTTGTTTGTGGTTGACCAAGTGTTCCTTATCTTTTCCGCAATTTTAGATTCTTACTGCGGCACGGGCACCCGGAATCCTGTTGCAAGTTTTTTGCAAGCTCTTACTTCGTTGCTGGCTAGGAGGGTGATATCCTATGGGTTTTGAGCGGTTCACGGAGAAGGTTATCAAAGTTAGGGTTGTTGGCACAAGAGGAAGCTCAGCGCTTGGAGTACGATTTCGTTGGTAAGGAGAAAATATTGTGGGGACCCATCGGTGATGGTGCTTGGATTGCCGCCAGGGTGTTGAAGTTCATTGAAGTGAATTTGAAGAAGGTCCGTGCGGAGGGGTCGAAGATCATCGATCAAACAAAGCGGCTTGTTGGCCGTTGAGATCCCTTCACTCCCTGAGCAAAGCGTGTTTTGGAGCGTTCGTTGAAAGAAGGTTGGAAGAAGTCTGGGTAAGTGCATCTGCTTCCGGATTTGGGGTTCAATTTGGTTGGATTCTGCAATTTTTTAAAAGTTGACTAGGAGAGAGGTGTTAGAGTTGACTGCAGCCCTTAATGTTGGAGCTCTAGTTCCTGACCCTAATTCCTAGCTAATTTTGCACCTCGGTTGCTTCTGCTCCACTCTGCTTCTCGACGGTTAGCCAGAGAGCAGTAGGGAGCCCCTCGCCAGTCTGTACAGGCCGTACTTTACCTTACCTTCTGTCTCCGTGTCTTCTCCCTCCCAGAGGTTCGCTGGCTCCTGCCTCTTCGCAAGCACATCTGGAACTGGGCGATTGCTGTGGTTCTGGGATTTTGTTTGCGCTTCTTCCTCCCATAGGGTTTGTCAGCAGCGAGGGGCTTTACGTGTTGGATGTTAAGGTTCTGTCCACAGATTCCGAAACCACTACTGGATTCCGACATTTCCCCTGTCGTGGGAGGGGTGCTAGTGTTCTTTTAGGGTTGGAGAGTTTGGGGGTTTACGCCTCTGAATTCCGCAAGCCTGAGTTGCAGGAATCGCCATCGCCATCGCCATCGTCTTCCTCAAGCACCGCTTGCAATTCATCTCCGATCCCGAGCCAACTACGACGCCCTAACGCCTCAGCTATGGCGTTGTCGTGTCCTCTCAACTTGGAACCCTAACCTTTCCTCCTTCTGCGCCTTGCTCGCATCCGTCGCTCCCTTCTTCAATCCTGCACCAGCGTTGCTTGCTCGCCTACCAGCACAACTTCCCCTTTGCTGCTGTTGATTGCTGCGTCCCTCGCCCGATTAGAGCGGAAGCGGAGGTGTCCCGGCGTCGCCATGGCGTCTACGGCGGGGCAGCCACAATTCTGGTACACGCAACCTCTGTCGAAGGTGCTGCACATGCGCAAGCATAACCTGCCGTGGGAGTGCATCGAGGAGGAGCTCGTCAAGCTCTGCAAGCCCTTCGGCAAAGTAGTCAACACCAAGGTCAACGTCGGAGCCAACCACAACCAGGACTTCGTCGAATTTGTGAGTTCAATCGCGCCTTCTTTGCCTCCTCTCTTCTAATTCAATTCCTCCTCTAATTGCAATTGGGCTCCCTGGGGCTCCATTCGTTTGGTTTTGGACGGATTAGGGTTTGTAGTGGTCTTGATTGGGGTGGTGTGGCAAGGCAATCCAGTGATTTTATTTTAGTTTACCTAAGTATTTTTCGCAAAAATCAACTTTAAGGTGTCAAGTCCTACCCGGATGTAACGGCAAACTGGATGTTATCATCTCAAACCGGATAATAGCAATCCGGTCAGTAAGAAAGCTAGGACCGGAATTTAATTCCTCCCTAAAATTGATTTGAAAACATGGAGAGAGGTAGAACCAGATTGTTAAGTAAGGACCGGGTTTAACCAATCCGGATTAGGGCTAGAGTTTCCTGTAGATCTAGACCGGATTAAGTATAGATCGGAACAGGGTCGTGAGAGACTATATAAGGGCAAGAGTTTTCAGCTCAGCCCTTTGTTTCTGACATCCTCTTGCTGTCTCCCCCCCCCCTTTACCCTTCTGCCCTTTGTGTCCTGCGTGTTCTTGCACCCTTAGTGTTGCTGAGCCTTAGTTTCCGCTCTAAGAGGGTATTTTAGATCTGAGCGCAGAAGCCAGAGTTAGGCGTTTGCTGGGAGTATGTGTGTGTTTTGTGCATGTGCGTTGCAGATTATCTTTCCGGCCGAGGACTGAGTGACTGAGTGACTGAGTGACTAAGTACTGAGTATTGAGGGTTGGGTGAGTATAAGCGCGCGTATGAGTTGCAAATTGTCTTTCCGGCCAAATAACTAAGCGCTGAGAGAAGTGCGAGTTACTAGGAAGCGGAAGACGCCTGTGTGAGTAAAAGAAAGAGGTCGTATGGACGGTTGTGCGCCAGAGAAAAAGAGTTTGAGGGTTTCCGGATTTGGAGGAACACTCGCTCCTATGCCGCAGCTACGGAAGAAGAATAGAGGTTCCGCCACACCGCCTCCTCACGAAGTCAAACTCCGGAAGATAAGTCCAGTTATACTTGCCAAGGAGCCCGAGAAGATGGAGCTTCTCATGGACCTGGCGATAATGGGATGTGCGGGTTTCGCTGAGAAACCCTGGAGTTTCCGGGAGGAGCGAATGGTGAAGGAGATCCTTGTCAAGGCCTCCAACCAGTTCGATGGAACAATCCAGGGCGTACCGCACAAATGGATGGAAGAACACTGGAGGCAAGTGTACGGGTTTCGGACTGGGGGTGGAGATATGGCCAGCCGAAAGGACGATTACGTACACGGAAGGTTCCAGGGTGCCGTCAACCCCAAAGATGGGTACGCTGTGGAGGACTGTATCGACGAGCAGCATTGTCGACTCCTGCAGTTCTTGGTTCCAATTCTGCATCCGGATAAGCCCACCCGGATGACAATCAGTTTGAGCAATACAATTTTTGGAGCGCTGACCGAGGAGCGAAAAATAGACTGGGCGAAGTTCATTTCCGAGCTAGTCTCCTCACTTGTCAACCGGATTCAGAAGAGTAGGGCAACACCTCTGTCGCCCTATGTCTTCTACCTGTACAAGCATCAGCAGTTCCTGACGCATACGGAGGAGACGGAGTGGAAGAACCACAAAAACCTCCTGAAGTATGGCGAGTCCGATTCCGACGAGGATATGGAACCGAAATCTGGATCCGAGGCTGAGGAGGAAGACGAGGATGACGATCCGCCTCCGCCCATGTTCAAGCGACAGAAGACCACTCCTCCACACGGACGAGGGATTCCACCAGGCCCCTCTAATCCGGTTCAAAGGAAGTAGGTTCATCAGGGTGAGTGTTCCCAACCAAGAGGAAATATAAATGATTCGTTCGAGCAATTGATTGACATCCTGGGCGGACTGCGAGCGGATTGGGAGCTCAATCAGTTAATCTTGGAGGAGATTGGGATGTTGGTAGGGGCCAAACCGGATAGTGCGTTAGCCGAGAAAGTGGCCGAATGTATTTCTAGTCCAGACGAGATCCGGAAGATGGAGCAGGAGAATAGGAAACTTCAAGAAGAATTGGATTCTTCCAAGTCGGAGCTGTTCATCCTGAAGGAAAATACGGCTGCCACCGCAGACATAGCGGAGGAAGTCCGGAAGCTGATCGGGCAGATCCGGACGGTGTTCGGCGAACCCGGAACCGCCGTGATCAGGGCCAAACTCTTTAATGAGGAGGTCCAAAAAGGAGAATAAGATCTCTGGTAACCGGGTGGTCCAGATCCTCACCGACTTTGCTGAGCAGGTTGAAGGGATTCTGGAGCAGGCGAAAACTGCTGCAGAACGGATGGAAGAGAGCAGCAAGCGGTTAGCCGAGATCCCCCTCCGACTATCGGAACTTTCCCTACCTGACGAGTGTTTTTAACCTGGGAGTTTCCAGGGAGGGGAAGGATAAGACTCCACAGTCAAAGAAGACTTTGCAGGAACCTGGGGTTGGAAACTCGGGCATACAGGCGATCAATCTTGACTCGCCAAACCATGAAGAGGCGGGACCTGTTGGCGCTCCAGGGGAGCGGATCCGGAACCTCTCGGAAGTCTTTGAAGATCTCGATCTTAGCCTAACTCTCGGCTCCCCGATGGTATGATTTAGTTGCTAAAGAATAGCTAGGATAGGATTAGTTTCAGCTTTTGTTTAGATAGGAAACTAGTTAGTAAGTTAGTTAGGACCGGAACCGGAACCTAAATTAGTCTTATGGATAAGATCCGGATTTTTCGCTCGGCGCGCGAACACTTTTCCGTGATCTCCGGCTTTAGTTGTAAATTCTTTCTAAGTATAAAATCAGCCACCGCGAGGTGAGCTGGGAGTCTTCTTCTTCCAATTTTCTTGTGTTTTCTATTGTGCTTTTTCATTGTTTTGTATTTCCCGAGGTTGGCAGAGCGGAATGTTGAGGAGTTAGGAAGGCGTGAGTGGATTGAGGAGTGAGTTCTCCCCTTGAGTATTGTATTCTCTATCTTTGCATGTGAGTGGAGAGTTGAAGAGTTTGAGTATGTTACAGTTCCTCAGCATTTCTTGAGTTTACTAAGTTCCAAGTGAGAAAGCCGTTGTTAGGCTAGGCGGATAGGGAGGGATTCTTTAGCTGCACTAGAACTCCTAGGTGGGAAATCCGGTTGAGTGTCCGATCTTTTATAAGGTCTCACTATCCTGTTGGGTAAACGGAATCACTTGAGCTAGTACTAGTACGGACGTGTGTACTTAAGTTCGCTTAGCTTCGTACAAGTAAAAGAATATACTCCGAGGTCGTTGTAATATGAGTGGATCGTACAGGGGATCTCTGTGTGACCTGTAGCCGGATTCTTGCTTGTGCTACTGTGAGAGATCAAACCGGATCCGAGAAAGAGTAGGAAATTATTAGAATAGGAGAGTGGGTCTTCATCCACTATAAGTCACGGAAGGAGTGGTGGGCCTACCACTCTCAAGTATAAGAGGCAACCCCTCTGATGGTTAAACAGAGGCTAAATCAAACCGAATGTGAGTGAAAGAGAGGAAAGGACTGACCGGAACGGATTGGTTAGGGTTATCAACCGAACCGGATTGGTCTTATCTTCGGTTTGAGTGTGTATTAGCGGTCCGGAATACCAACAGGATAGGAAGTTAAGAGATCCGGTTGGTAGCTTTCGTGTGGTTTTTGGTGTTTCCGGTAGGAAGATCTGAAACCGGAAACAGGATTTGTTATGTTGATAAAGTCTTAATGGTATGATAAAGCTAGTTACTTCACAGAATCCTGCGGGTTCGATCTTTAGGGTCATTTTTGTTATGCTCTAGAGGGTTTTTGAGAGTATAACAAGGGAATTGTTCACCCAGTGCTATAACACGCAAAAATCTGGCGCCGCTGCCGGGGATTCTAAAGCTAACAGCTTTATTTAGATACCGGAAGAGTTGTCAGATTTAGCTTCCGCAGTTCACACTATCTTATGTAGATTCCGTGCCTTGGAAGTACATTGGAATTGTGACTGATGAGAAAAGGAGCACGGAAGGCGAGGAAGTCTGAGAGACTGAGAAAAGATCTGCTATCGAAAGGTTCGTCAGGACCTGGTCATAGTGACCCGGATTCGTCAAATCCGGACGATCAACCAATACTAGTACTTGTATCTGGCGAGGCGGACGAGGACTTACATTCAAGAATCTATGTGTCCCTTTTGACTTGGTGTGTGAATAGTTGTTTAAATACTAAACTATTTTCAATAGTTTAGTTTCAATTTCCATGCGGTTGTTGAAGCCCTTTTAATTTAATTTCATTGTAGCTCTAAAGCATTTGGTTCACATGTTACTAAACTGAATTAAAATTTTGTAATCAAATCATATCATTTTAATCATCCTTCTACCTTCAACCATTCCACATGGAACACCATATAGAGAAAGGAAAAAAGAAAAATCAAACAATGTCAATTGGAATGATTTGTTGAACCCATTGTGCGTAACAAAACTTGGATGGGAAGATGAACCCAAGAAACTTTGAGATTATATAATATACAAGAAGTACGTCAAAATATAATACTTCTCCAAATTCTGGCCATGTAATTGTGTAGAATTGCAATATCATCGTTGGGAAGGACTAATGTTTACGTACATGAGAGAATATTTTAAGCACTGATACAAAGTAATCCATTTCAAAGCCGATTTACCTACTTCCAAACCAAAATGTGATGTTGTATTCCAACATGGCTATGATTTGAGCAAAGATTGTATTCCACAAAGATGTAAACTAGCGTACAATTACCAAACTCAATGTAATAAATCTTACTTGCAAAAATATAGTCATTGATACAAACTTACAAAGTGGGTTAGAATAAGCAATTGCATGCTGAAGTGGTCTAATTGAGGCTATGGACAAATTCATGTCGATGCATGGGTACCTGAATCCCGTATTTGGCACTTTATGTGTATATTATAACAAATCTTTGTATGTTAGGGTTGGGAAATACTTTGAGGGATGGTATGATGTCTTGACTTATGATCTGGATTTGGTTGGGTTGCCAAATGCAAAGAATCCATGGTTGGATGAGAATGATGTTGATGATGCTTTAATACTTGTGATATTTTGAGAGAGGCATGAACACGAAAAGCTTGAGAGGACATTAAATATAAACAACAAGTGTAAGAAGCAATATGCAAAATCTTAGAAGATTGTGGTCAATAGCATGGGCATGACAAGTTATACCAAAGTGACTATATTGCACGTGGACCACAAGATGGACAAGGTAGTTTATACTATAGTAATGACCTCCAATGTTGTAACCCTTGTAACACCTTACAACTTCAAATAGCCTTCAGAAGCCTTTCACAATCTAATAGGTTCACCTTGCTTTCCTTTTAGTGTCATTTAAATCACTATTCAATAGTACTACACATGCCATGCACTTATAACATTAGTTCCCATTTTTCAACTTACATTATCAAGTCCAAATCCCCAAGACTACTAATACATACTCTGCACATGACATCAGATTTGTCATTTGGTAACGTGGGGTAGAACTTCCACTGATGTCCAAGCACCTAGTAGAAGCACTACTCCCTATTGATGCTAATTAACAATCCTTGAATGTCATCCCATTCCATTCTAAGCCCATATCTAAATATAGAGTAAAAGAGAAGTTTTATTTTACATCACAATGTTATTCACTGTAATGTACTACCAATCTAAAATTTCAGATTTTTTAAGCATGATTTGTATTTGATATGAATTTTCTTTATTTTTTGATAAACAATTCATGATAATTTGAAATTTTCGTAGAACACTTTGAAAGTTTTATGGCATATAATAGACATGTGATTTCATCTATATAAATCCAAACCACACTAAACCAAAATATAGTACTAAAAATTAGAAAAAAAATAGAGGATGTAGAATGAGGGCCTTCTAAGTTTGACTCACAGACATGGACTCTGTCCTTTGGAGTTTAAACCTTGAACAATGCCAAAGCCAATTTTTAATCAATGAATGATAAAGAATCTTTGCTTGTAAGACAAAAGTACAACTATTCATCCTAAGAATTTTGCATGAAAAGAAAAAACCTTGTATAGTAGTTTGACTTCCAATGAGTGCCTTAGGATTTTTTTTAACCAACAAACCCAAACAAACGGATGATTTCCACGGTGACAGGCTCGTCGTTTAAGGGTTAACCTAACAGAATTGGAGAGATTCAGGTTTGAGGCCCAACGGAAGAACAAGCAAACTGATCACAGACGGTCCTACAACGAAGAAAACATAGTAGAAATTTGAGAAGCTCACTGGCGGTGCAAACGGAAGAAGGCTCAAACCCTAATCTCTCGTTGTCGTGAATTCTCGTTCGATTTAGAACAGTGATCGGTTTTAATCTTAATTTAGGATGCGGCTAAGGATATTTGAGGATGTCCTTCGCTAGGATTCTCGGGTAAGCAGGGATCCTGGTGTTGTTGCAGGCCAAACACCATTATGAGGGCCGAAGAATTTTCCTTGGACCATGACTTTTAGAACATCCGGTTCTGCTGTTGTCAATGCAGCCCTCAAGGGATCCTTATATTCTGAAAATCGAACTGTCTGCCTTCATCAACAACGGCTATCTTGCCCGAGGCTCCTGAACAAGATGATCAAAACCCTAAAACACTGTTGCAAAGTGCCACTGCACTACTCAACCTCGACTGCAGGAATCGGGTCTTAGGGTTGGTTGGTGAGGCTGACGCATGTGGCGTCTCGCCATGTCCTCTTGCTGCAGCAGATTTACCTGTCCGCTCGTTGAGTCTCCACTGCCAGGGAAACCAAACTTTCAGAGCATAATCCCTCATTGCAGCATATGATCCTTTCTCTGCAATTTCGAAGCTGTTTGCGTACGTTGAGAGTTGTGGGCGTTGTGGGTTCTCTTCCTGCTTGGAGATTTACTCGATTAGGAATTAGCAAATGGGAGGAAAACGCGGACAGAGTTGGAAGGTGGTTGAACAACTCGAGGAGAGCGATTCTGTCATGATACCATGAGTCTAGATCGAAGTCAAGGTTGCAATGGCTATGGATCCTATGGAGCTGCTTTGAGGGAGCTTTTCTTTCTGAAGTTAGGGTTCACCAATTTGGAGCTGACAGCGGGAACAGTTGAAAGGTGGCTCAAGAACTCGCAGAGATGGATTCACGTATGATGGGCTGAGGTTAGAGTGGAGTTAGAGTACGGAACTTGTTGCACACATCGGGCGTTGTTCATGTCAAGGTGTTTAGGGTGATTCAGTCTCCATAGTTAGGGTTTGGCAGCTCGGTGGGTAGAGCAGACGCAGTTGCAACGGGAGCGGCATATTTAGAAAGGTTGATCTCCCACGCTGCTTTGCGTCTAGATTGAAGTCAATTTTTGGGAAGCTCAGATATTGGGGTTGTTTCTTCCTTTTCATGAGTTGCAATTTTCAGTAGAATTTTGTGTCCGTACAAGTGTCAGTATCTGTTGCAGCGTTCCTGCAGTCTATAGAAGAGTGTGTACGGGATTAGAGAATCTTAGAGATTGATAATTTCACATTTGAGCTTTCCCCGGACTACGTTCCAGTCCAGTTTTCTGAAGCTGAAGTCATTTGAAGTTGTTCATGTCGATGTCAAGCTGCTGTTGTTTCTTCCTCCGTGCTTGGTGGCCTGAGAGTTCGGGGTTGAGCAATGTGGAGAATCGAACAGACACAGCTGCAAGGGAGCAGAAGACCGTAATTTGTTTGACTGAAGCTTAGTATTAAGGCTCCATACGTCGGCGGTTGTTGATGCAGGGAACTAGTGAGTGTTTTTTTCTCTCAGAACCCTGAGGGTTGAGCCATTTGGGAGGGGGCTCCAGAAAACCGTTTCGAGTTAACGGGGAGCGGCAGATTCCAAGACAGGGATTCAAGCGTGGAACTTTTGTGTTTGGACTGAATTGAACTTCCAGTCAACGATTTGGAAGCGGCAGACCTTGGATTATTGGTGCTGAAGGCCGAGGAGCTATAAGGCAGACAAGCAATTGACCAGACTTGAAGATATTGCCAGTCATCCATGATCCTTTGTCTCTCTGCTGAAGTCGAGTTTTGAAGCTTGTTGTGTTCATTGGACGCTACTGATGTTGAGGTTGGGGTTCCTGAGCGAACTAGAATTTCTCTTCCTGCCTATAGGTTTAGCAATTTGAGGAAAAGAAGGAACTCAGTTGCAGGGAGCACATTGATAGTTACATGCTTTTTTTTGAACTTTTACTCAAGGTTTCAGACATTGCATGGATATGGAGAAGGAGCTCTTTTCAGCTGAACACTTGAAAGGGGGCCGAAGACTTGAGGAGATTCAGTCCTATGCTTTTTCTAGATGAGAAGTTGGATTTCTATCGGTGGTGTTACTCTGTTGTTGAAGCGGAACCGTTAGAAGTTTATAGACACTGAGCCACAAAATGTCTGCATTAATGCACCTTTTGTCGCATCATAGACAGCAGACGAGAAGCTATTTGGAGCTTGGAGCTGGTGCACGGGTGAGTGAGTGGTGACTTATGGCCATACACCTGTTCTACGGAAGTAGTTGGATGACTTGTGACTTTTTCTGGACTGAAGTACCGTGGTCTTGTTAGCAATACACGTGTCTGATACATTTAGGTTCGTCGACAGCAGTATATTCGATCAATACGGTGGTACGTTTCTCCCAAACTGACAGGACGTGAACTGGTTTGGTTGGCCGTTAACATTAAATCTTAGAACCGATGAGTACCTTACGCTCAAACTGCTACCGAATGAATGTGTTTTTCTTTTGACACTGTCGGGGATTTGTGTGACCAGGATGCCTGCGTGATCACACTCTTGAAGTCTCCATGGCATGTACACCCCTGTTTGTTATTTGCCTCAGCCTCCTATGGAGGAAGGAGCAGCAGATCCATTAGGTGTTCATCGTCATCAGTTTGGAGAAAACCCTCTGTGAGTACCAATGCTTCAGGTATGCATAAGATGGCCGCTCTCTTGGCCAGTAGTGTGTGTTTTTTGTCTCTCAGAAGGAGTGTGAATGACATGTTTGACGTATTTAACAATGGAATCAGGCGAAGTTCAGACAGTGGAGCAAGATTGGGAGGAGTATTTTGCGGATCCTTTGCAGTGGTGGGACAACAGATTATACAAGGTATGACTAGGAATATTTCTAAGGTTGGTAATTATTTGATGTTAGAAATTTTTGAAAAGACATTGAGAAGGGAATTTATTGCTTGTACAAGGTCTTGGGCGCCTGGGTGAACAAGAAGCATATTACATTCCGAGTGGGTTTAGTATCGAATTGAAGGCTAATTATATCACTTTAATGTTTAAGGACATGAATCTTGATTGTTTTTTCATATTGGATCGTGGGTTGTTGTGTATGTAGATGAATCCCAAATCACCTGACTATGAACACAAGGTGACAATGAAAGCGCTTTGGGTGGATGGTTGGTCAACCCCTGCATGGGTGAAGGCGATGCTCAAATTGTTGACTTTCAGTGAATCACCTTCTCGTGGTGGTTATCCCACCAATGATTCTCAAGAGATTGTCCCACCGAATAGGTATTAGCATGAGCAGGAAGCTTCAAAGCCAGCTATTTTTGTATCCTTTTGATACTCACTACGTGCATTTAAAGTGCAATCACTTTGAGAAGTAGTGTGCATGTAAAACGTAAAAAAATTGCATAGATGCGTCCAAGTATTTTTTAATGGATTGAGCAATAGTGGGTGCATCGATGGGTCAGGTTACCCAAGTTCAATTTTGGAAGGAGAATTACTTTGCCCCCGAGAGCAAAAGCGTCAAAGCAAGCTGTTCAAGTCAGTGGTGCGAGTACGTGCATGCAAAGCGCAACTACCACGAGCGAAGGAATTGATGTTTTGAAGAACCGACTACAACAGGGCATCGCAATAGACTCGTACTCCTATGTCGAAATTCTGAAGCGGTGCTTGAAGCAGGAAGACCTTACGGCAGTAAAGCAGGTTCATGAGTGCACCATCGAGAGTGGCATGCAGCAGAATATATATGTGGCAAACAACCTATTGAGTGGGTACATCAGATGTGGGAGACTGGAGGATGCATGCAGACTGTTTGATGAACTTGTGAAGAAGGATGTTGTTAGCTGGAACGTCATGATTGGAGGCTATGCTAAGCACAGTTGTGGGAAAGACGCCATGGAAATTTTCCATCGCATGCGAAAGGAGGGTATGCAACCTAATGCAGTCACTTACTTGAGCGTCCTGAAAGCCTGTGCGAGCCCATCAGCTTTAAAGTTGGTCGAGGAAGTTCATGGGTATATCAGAGAGGGTGGGTTTGAATCAGATGTTCGTGTGGGGACTTCACTTCTTAAAACGTATGCAAAGTGTGGGAACATAAAGGAGGCAAGGAACACTTTTGATAAGTTGGCGAGTCGCAATGTGATTACGTGGAATGTGATGATTGGAGCATATGCCGAAAGTGGTGATGGCGAGGAAGCTTATCGACTCCTTCTCCAAATGAAACGGGAAGGCTTCAAACCAGACGCAATCACGTATATGAGCACCCTTAATGCATGTGCGAGCGCGGGGGCTTTGGATTCGGGTAGGGAGGTTCACAGGCATGCCCATGAAGCGGGACATGAGGTGGATGTACGTGTGGGCACCGCACTGATCCACATGTATGCCAAGTGTGACAGTATCGATGATGCACGATTGGCTTTTGACAGAATGGAGGAACGGGATGTAATTTCTTGGAATGTGATGATTGGAGCATATGCAGGTTGTGGTTATGGTGAGGAAGCATATCGATTTCTTCTCCGAATGAAACAGGAAGGTCTGAGACCCGACGCGATTACATATGTGAGCATCCTGAATGCATGTGCAAGCGCAGGAGCTTTGGAGTGGGTGAGGGAGGTTCATAGCTGTGTCCGTGAAGCCGGATTTGAGTTGGATGCACGTAATTCGCTGGTCCACATGTACGCGAAGTGTGGCAGTATCGATGATGCTCGATTGGTTTTTCACAGAATGGCGGACCGGGACGTGATTACCTTTAACGTGATGATTGGTGGACTTGCGCAACATGGATGTGGGTCTGAAGCTCTAGAAGTCTTCAGGAGTATGATAGCTGCCGGTGTGAAGCCGGATAGGTACTCATTTGTGGCATTGTTATCGGCCTGTAGTCATGCGGGCCTTGTTGATGAAGGGCGTCGACTCTTTCTGGCTATGTCGCGAGATTACGGCATGGATGCCAGTGTGGTGCATTGGACCTGCATGGTGGATATTCTTGGGCGGGCTGGGTACCTGGAAGAAGCCAAGGTCTTGATTGATAACATGTCAGTTGAACCAGTTGAAGCAACTTGGGGAGCCTTGCTCGGTGCTTGTAGATCTTATGGCAATGTGGAGGTGGGTGAACTTGCGGCCAGAGAGCGTTTCAAGTTGGTACCCGAGGATCCCTCAACATTCGTGCTCCTCTCCAACATCTATGCTGCAGCTGAGAAGTGGGAGAAGGTATCTTCGGTGCGCGCTGCGATGCTGGAGAGGGGTATACGCAAGGAACCTGGGCGTAGCTGGATCGAAGTTGATAAGAAGATTCATGCCTTTGTTGTAGGGGATACATCTCACCCAGAAACAAAGGAGATTTATGCGGAGCTGAGCAGATTGACGGAGAAAATCAAGGCTGAAGGCTACCTTCCAGATACCCGTATTGTGTTGCATGATGTTGACGAGAAGGATAAGGAGTTTTCACTTTGTTCTCATAGTGAGAAGTTGGCTATTGCATATGGACTTATTCACACCTCAAGTAGTAAACCCATTCATGTGTTCAAGAATCTTCGTGTGTGTTCAGATTGTCATACAGCAACCAAGTTGATCTCAAAAGTGTCTAGAAGAGAGATTGTAGTTAGAGATGTAAACCGCTTTCATCACTTCAGTGACGGCTTGTGTTCTTGTAGAGATTATTGGTGATTTGTTTGGCAATCCCTTTTAATTGTGGAGCAAGTTTTAGAAAGCTTTGATGATCATTGTATATCTTGAAATCTTTGAAATCTTTCATTTGTTATATACGTGGACTAGATTATCATATCTATAGTTGCCTTGTTTAAATTTGTCTGTTGCCTAGTTATCCTACAAGACATTTGTGAGATGTAATTCATTTATCAATATTCTAGGGAGGTTTAACAAATTTAGATTTATTTCTTCAATTGGTCTTTTTTAATTGCAAGTAGCATTTAATAAGGCATGTTAGCTTGGGAGCTTATATTATATAAGCATCTTTTTGTTAAGCATACTATCAATTATTGAACCTAAAGATTTCTCTTCATGTTTGGATACTATCACGTCATTGTTAGTGGTTGATTCAACGACGCTAGCATGCGAGGTTGGAGTGGGGAGTAGGGAGCCTATGAGCGGAGAGCATGGAGCCAAAAATTTCCCATTTTTTTTTCACTTTTTTTTTTTGGCAAAAAAAATTCAAAAAATTGATTTTTTTTGGCTGTTTAGGGTGAATTTGGGACCTATGTCTGTGTACCCCATGACCATGGATGTATAGATGTTTATGCAGATTTTTAATCTGTTTTTGTAGAAAACTAGGCAATTTTGTCTTGTGAACATTGCCGTGGGAACTCTTCACCGTTTTCAGCACTCATGATACTTAGCATTGCCGTACGAGCAGGAATTTAAAACATTTTGTATTGCAAAGTTTCTTGCAATTAAAAATAACTGCAAAAACTTTAGAGGGTTTAGGGAAGGCATTGGCCAAAATTGATACGTCAGTGGAAATATAGATGGAACTTTTGATGGGAAAATTTGGCATGAGAATTTTGCAACTGTAATATATGAAGAAGAATTCATTACAACTGAAGTGCATACAGAAACGTGTCTATGCCTATTCTGGAAGTGTGATCATAGCAGCCTGAAGTAGCAACAACTTCAATTCATTGAAGCTATAGCTTGGTGCATGAATAAATTTGTCTTCATTGACATCCATCTTGCAAAAGTACATATATAAGTAGTACAAGTGTTTGCAGTTCACGTACTGCTGCCGACTTCCAATTGCAGAAACTGCCATATTCACAAAGTCTGTGCATGTGAGAAATTGGCCCATCGTAACTCTGTATCTATTTCTGTTAGAATCTAACCCTGTCTTTAACTCCACAATTGCACCAAGGCCTGGAAAAGGGAGCAGTGTTGCTCCCAAAATTTGTCCTTTAACATTGCCTACGCTTTCCCACTTGTTCCGTTGCTCGGAAGTAGGCGCATTTGTAATCCTTCGAACTGCTCTGTTGTTCCTCACTGTTGGATACACATCTGAGTTTAGTGGCGGAGGGTTGTCATACAAAACCGGCTTGAATAGCTTAGACATGTAGAATAGCCGACGTGGTGATAGAATTGGTTGTTCTTGGAGGTGAAATCCGGCATGTTGCAACAATAAGGTCTCTTCGCGGGTTAAGTTTGTTCCAGAGAGAACAGGTCAAAACTCTGGCACCTCTGGCCAATCCAAAACCCATTTGTGCTTTGTTCCCTTCACGCATCGCTCAATATCATCCCAACAGAATCAAAAATCAGCCACCACCTCTCGCTTACTACCATATTTTTTTTTCCTGCCGCGGTAAGTAGGAGCTGGAGTTCCCTTCTTTCCTTTTGCAATCTTGCTAATGCACTTGATGTTAGACCTGGACTGCTGAGCTTGACATCTTGCGTTGGATTTGTGGCTGATTCTAGCAATGTGCTAGTTGGATGCATCGCAATCACTTTCAAATGCTACATTCACATGCCTAGAAGTCTTTGCTTGAATTTGCTTACCTTTGACTGGAGAAGATTGAGAAGCATTCGTGGTGGATTGTGTTTTGACACGGGGTTGGGAAAAATTGATCTTATCTGGTCTGTAAGAATCTCCTGCATCACCGATGGACACATCTAACTTCCTCTTAGTGCTCCCAAAGATTTCTTCTCCTTCCAAGTGTGGCACTCTAGTTCCCATGTCCTTTGCCCCAAGCAATGTGTTCAGTGCCTCTGCAATTTTTTGGGGGTCTCCGCTTCTTCTTGAAGCTCTCAACCTCAACTCCCCTTTTGATGGTCCTGATCCCACTGCAGAACCTTTCAAGTATGCACGGTAGTTTGTCATTTGCATCCAAGCACGGATACTGTCATCATATGTGGCATCGAATAAGCTATTGCCTCGCTTCCCGGACATTTGTAGCCACTTGTTATGCACCGTTTCGGATAGATTGCATGATGGCAAATCCAACATCTCCTCCAAATTCAATTTCTGAATTTTGTAATCAAAGGTATAATAGAGTTAATAATAAATATTCACCACCGTTGTAACTTGTAGCATCTTCATAAATAATTTTCATTACTTTTATAGTTCTATACGACGAAAGACAAGTACTGCCTTCTGATAGTAGAAATCTACTGCTACCGCCAAACACAACACATCTAACCTATTTAAAAACCCAAACAAAAAATAACTGAAAACAATTATGAAATGCAACTATCAAATCAGGTTTAGGGACACAAGTTACAAGAATCAAGGGGGTCCCCTCCCTACCTCTGACACATGCCTCAGATCCGAGGCATGTATTGGAGGTGGGGAGGGGACCCCTAAGTTTTGTTTCCTAAGAGAGAAAATTTCTCATATTTTATTAAAAAAAATTGAGAGAACTATAACTATTGCCCCTATTAAAATTTAATTCAAACTCTTCCATTTAGAAAACAGGTAAGGCCTCATCCAATGGACTATTCATGTCTCAAATCAAAGGCATGTTTTCCTACTGTGTGAATTGTCCCAACTTCTTGATAAATAGAAATAAAATGTTCAACTTAATTAAGAAAAAGAAGTTCAGAAATAGTTCTTTATGAAGTACAAAGAACATCATCATGCAAAGTGAGCCAGAGATTCCTAAGCACTTAAACACATTTGTGGACAAAATTGACTCACCAAGTCCATGAAGCCTCCCCATTGACGGTATCTGAAATGCCAGAAAGCAAGCCAATGGTCCAGGTGATATAAGCCTTCTTTGTTGGCCGCACCAGATGACAACCACCAAGACCGTATTGCGAGATAACGGACCTCTCCTTGGTCCATATTCTTTGAATCTTTGTATTGCTTGCACAAAGTTAAATGTTGTTGAAATATTTCCTTGATGTACTTTTGTGTGTGCTTGTGAAGAGAGGTACTCCAATGCAATAAGCATGTCCGCTCACGATTTTCCATTTCAACATTGGCAAAATCAGTGCCATACACTATCCGCACTGCATTCCAATTGGCCATGGCACTATCTGCCATGAATCCCTTGAAGTTGGGGTTTGGTACTCCGTGGCGTTGCATAACCACGTTCAAGCTTCGCCAAAACTATACCTGCACTTCGGTATCTTTGGATTGCATATCGCACAGTGCAATCGTCATCACCTTTTTGTAGTTGGTATCATACACGTGGCAAGCCATTGTGGTCCATTCATTTACTCACTTCACGTGGTCAAACATTAACCACGCATTCTGCAGATCCCCATCCGGTTGCATTCGCTTCACGAGGTCGACTCCACTTCCTGGTCCCTCGGTGAGCATCTTGAAAATGTAAACCTTCTCTTTGCCTTGACCTGGGAAGACGCTGTCATGTATGAACTCAAACTTGGACTCCTTCTTCATGGTCATGATGTTATTAATTATCCCTCCTCGGTTGTAAGTGCGGAAAGAAGAGATGATATTTTGAATACTTGGACTACTCAAGTATTGGAAGTGGTCCATCACCTCTTCCATTTCGTCAGCTTTTAGCATCTGCTTCTCTCCATCTCCATTGTGGAATAGATAGCTTCCGAGGAAGTCCTTACTAGCTGAGAGAGTGATTGCAGAGTTAGTGGCCGTGGGTGTTTTTGCCACTTGTTCTGCAATGAGTCCGTGTATTAGGGTGGTAGAGTCCCTGTACATGCTTGTAGTAACCGGGTGGCCATGCTCTCTAAAGTGAATAGCCGCTCTCGTCGTTTCAGGGTTTTTAGAATACACAACATATATCTTAGCCTTGCATGCACTTAGACACTAGGGAGCCAACTTGCAAACCTTGCACACTAGAGTGGAGTCCTTTGGGGAGGCTTCACTAGGGGCGAAAGGGAATACAGTGTAGCCACTCCACTCAGTTTCGTTTTTCTTCGAAACTCTCTTCATGTACTCACAATTGACATTCTCACAAGCAAGATAGCTAGTACAGTAGGACTTACGAAATGTTAGGTTGTCGGAGTTCTGGATATTGGTAGTCACAAGCTTGCACCATGGATGTCCATCGTAACGCTTGTCCATTCCCTCCAAGTTCTTGGCTCCCGACGAAGATGAAGATGCCCCACAAGGAGGCAATTCGAAGATGACATCTCCGTTGAAAACTGTTGGAAGGAATGGAACTCTTTGGTGCTTCACTGTGCTCAAATCCATAACGGACAACTCGTTCCGAGAGCGCTGCATACTACCAAGTCCCTTCAGACACTCCATAATGCTTTTCCTGGTTTCAACAGGATGGGGCGGTGGGGGGAGTGACAATGAAGAATTGGAGAGGCTTCTTGACAAGCTTCTAGATGAGGATTTTAGCATAGTGGGTTGGACAGATGCCATGCGGAATGAACCCTCCTCTCTTTGAGCACTAATATTGGGGGATTTACCTTTAGATTCACTTGACAACTCTATGATTGGATCTAACTTCTCCTCTTTTACAACAAGAAGCTTGGAAGGCATATGTAGCACACTTGGAACATCTGTCGACGGATTGGGTGACACAGTGTGAGCAGTGACTGGCATATTCACGGTAGAATTATCTGACTGTCGACTTTGGATTTTTGTTGACGCACCTAGCATGGAGAGTGGAAGTCCGTATGCTTTGTAATTTCCTGGACCAGGATACCAACAATGCGTCCCATCATCGTCAAACCTCACAATCGGAACAGATTGAATCACTTCGCCAGTTTTGGACATTTTCTCCTCCTCAACGTAGATGGACGTTTCTACAAACCTAAAACGAACGTGCAGAAGGTGACTAGGAACTCTAGCGTGATCACCATAAACAATTGGGAACACTACAGGTATATCATAACTATCTACTCTAATGGAAGCCATTTTTGTAGCAAAAGGAGAATGTCAAGGAACAAGGAGAAGCCCAAGCAACCAAGAAGATGAGCTCCACAACAAAAAGGTATGGGTTCTCAATGATAGTGGTGCATCTTTGGTTTGTCCTATAGCAATCATATGTTAAAACCAATTAGCAAAATCTTAACACCTATCTGCAACATCTTTGATTTAATTTGAAACAATATGGCAATTGAGATTGAAGAAAATTAATTAGTTCAAAGGTCATTTCAAATTCTTACGTGACTGCTAAGCACAAGGAACACTCTAACAACATAGTGATGTAGAGAAGTATGCCTCCCAAATAAATATTGGGAACAGTACATTTAGGAATCCAATCAAAATTAATTACTTTAATAATTGAAATGCTCCTTACAAAAGCACTAGCACATATAGCTTGATATGAAGAGGCGAAATTGAATCACAAAGAAATTTTGGTGACAATATATCCTGGAATCCACTCAATAGAAATTAGTTTTGTAATTAAAATCGCTCCTTAAAAAAGAACTTGCACAATGAGGATGACATGAATATGCATAATTACACCCATCAAATTCTATTCCTTAAATTAATGAATGGCATATCTTGAAATTAATAATTATGCTAGGATGCTATTAAATTTACTTTTGGGAAGATGTCATGAAATAAGGCACAACGAAATATTAGTGATGACGTGCAATACAGAAAATTTAGTCTCTAATAACACGGGGTACTAACCTCCTAAACAAAAAACATTGCCAATATAGAGAAATTTTTTATTACCATAATTTGATGACATAGCTAATTTATAAACTACATTTTCACCTTGGACGCCTCCTTAATTTTAAGGTTCTGATTTAGTCAATTAAAATATCCATACCATAATATTGATTATTGTCTATGCAACTAAATGCATACATGGTACACTAAGAAGTTCGTTTATATTCATCCAACAACATTGAAGGCACTTGGTACTTTATTTCATAGATTGTAGGGTAGATTGCATGAAATCAAATCCAAATTTAAAATTTACGGTTTAAGAGCCCTTCAAATTCTAGGCAACCATAATTGGCAGAGCTAATTAAATGGGGAGCAATTCATGAATAGAGCAACACTAATAAGGATTTTTGGCACACCATTAGAGGGAAGAACAAGTACTTTGTCAGAGTGAACGTTCAACGTTGTGCATTGAGAAAGTAGTTTCACCTTGTCAGGGTTTAATTTTAATGGAATTGGCGGTGCCCTCATGTGTACTGACAGTCCTATTATGGTCAGGGCCAACCTATCAAAAAAGGATTTGACGGCCGACGTCCTTCACAGCCGAGGGCGCCCACAAAGAAAGCAAATTCGCATGTGTGTTGTCATTGTAGATTCAAATTTTGGCGGCTATTGATAGGAATGCCTGGCCAAACGTGTAAGGCTTCATGTGCTTCCTTTAGTTTTCATTGTCTTCCGGTTGTTTTCTGTTCTGTGGTATAGTTGAGAGCGACGATGGCGATGTCCTCTCTTTTCCCTTCATGCTTGTAGGGTGCGAGGTTAGTGAGGTTGTTTGTGTGAGGCCCACACGAAGAAGAAAGAGACGAGGGTCCTTTTACTTTTCTTCAGCTAGAGAGCTAAAGCGGTCGAGGATGAAAAGAGGTATACAAGGAGCGCCAAAGTCCGGGGAGACATCGTCTTCAGATTTTCGTAGAGTTCTGCAGTTCGAGAGCGGGAGTATCGTCGGGCAAGAGGATGCCCCTGGTGAAAATGTCCAACTTGTTGGAGAGGCCTCAGCAGACAGTTTGAGCTCTGGACGCGGGAAGAACACAATCGACGTCTCAAATGTAAGCACATCATCTTTGTGTTTTCTTTAAAAACTACTTAGCTCCCTTGGTTTCTTTCCAGTGAAAGAACTGTCTTCACTCTACTCCTCTAAGGAAAGCTTGTAGAGTCATGTGGCCTCTTTGTTTGTTCATGGAACAAAGTTGGAAGGATTGCAATCACATGCAAGTATATTGAGATTCACAGTAATAGTTTAGAAGAGGTAACTACAAGGTTCATGGATGTGCTACAAAAGTTCAAGAATAGAGAGACTTCATTCGAAACAATTGTAACTCAAATATCTAGAACAACGATCGTGAAGAAAAACACTGTCAGGTTTTGCTAGAGTAGATTTTAAATGCTAAAATTAGGGACCTTGGAGACATGCACATACACAGTACTGGGTTTCTATAAGAGACCAAATGACAATTTCAAAATAGCCTTGTAAGTTCACCCTGTAGAATCCAAGTAGAATTTGCAGCTTGTAAGTTCTAACGCACTTACAAATTTCAACCACATTAGTATTGCACTCTTTCTGTCAATATGAGAATGTTCCTGTTGTTATTTCCCATATAGAAAACCTCCAAAGAATGAAACTAACTTTCGTACTAGAATTCAGAAGACCAAAGTTTTGGGTACTATGGCTTGTGAAATTCGAAAAAGCTTTGGCAACAGAGTCGTTTTCAATTTGAGTGTCGTTCTCCCTATGCCCTTCTTTGTCCCTGTTTCTTATATCACATGGAAGGTGATTTGAATTTTGTATAGCATTCAAGGTAAGTGTTTCAACATGCAGAAATTCTCTTTTGGCAAGTGTCTTCACTAAAGCTCTATAGAGACTAATGAAAACAAAAAATTTGTAAAATCTCTTACAGTATTCAGGGTGCTAATATGGGGATGACTTGAAGACTAGTCCCTACACTTTGAAGAGTTAATATACTTTCAAAACCGTAAACTACAGAAAATAGGATTGTCGATGAGGAGCGGATTTGTACCAGTCGAAATAGAATTCTATATGTGAAAGTTCTTGAACATATTCTTGTGAGCACAGTTTCTTGGGGCTCAGTTCAATCTTCCTGATTTCATTCAAAAAATGTAGTGCACGATGGACGTAAGCTAGAATCTCCTGTAATTTTTTGAAGACCTTCTACTGGTGCACCTTGGTGAAACCAGGATCCCGAATTTTTAAGTTCGGCAAAAGTAACCGGTAGTCTAATTTGGAATCACTTATCAATAAGTTTGGGCGTTCAGTCTGGCCTGGAATGTCATGGGCTGCATGAATCCA
The DNA here is from genome assembly GCA_950106755.1 of Climacium dendroides. NCBI lineage: Eukaryota > Viridiplantae > Streptophyta > Bryopsida > Hypnales > Climaciaceae > Climacium > Climacium dendroides. The sequence goes on along the minus strand of OX467089.1, from coordinate 26,440,715 downwards.
TGTCAGTCCACCGTAGAGGCAATCCAGGAATCCAGTGTGCATGAAATTAGCTGACTTCACCGACGAAGCACACCAAGGATCCAACAATGTCGGCGACAAAATTAGAAACCACTACATTTCCGGAGATAACCTCACCTGCTTGAAGCCTTATCTGGAATTCCGTGGTCCTCCGCACTGCTCCATGCACATCGTAGCTGTACTCAATGATTGAGAGGGTGTGCACCTCCATTTGCAAACATTCTCGCATTCTACCGAAGTCGGTCCGGGAGCAGGTGTATGAACTGAGCGAACTCTCGTGTGATCTGCAGAGTATGACGATGAGGAGCACCAGGAGCCGTGGCCGTGGAGGCATTGAAGAACCCGCTCCACCCGCCGCGCCGGCTCGAGCAAAGGTAACCTTGACCAGTTGTGTTGCTTGATGAGATTCGTGAGTCTGGTGCGTGAATACATTACGTGGAGCTTGAGTGTGGTACATAAGCTTGCATGCGGAGCTTGAGTGTGTCAATGCTTAGATGGCATGAGTCGTTCGCAAATCGCGCACTGATCCTTGTAGCTTGAGAGTGCTGGGGTCAGCCTTTCAGATTCACGCAATCAGCAAAGATTGAAGATTGATTTCCTTCTGTTGAACACTGTTGGGAAGATAGAATTCCGTTCCATCTTGAGTATCGAGAGAATAGGATCGTGCAGTACGAGCGGGGAATCTATGCGCTCAAAGGGGAAAATTTAGAATCTTGGGGGTCTAGTCAGGAGGCGTCGGTGAAGCCTCGGATCCGAGGCACCTCCCGGCCCTCAACTACGGACCCCAGCCTTTTTACAAAATTCACGTAAGACTATCAAACAAGCTCAATTCGATCTAACCGAATGAAACTGCTCGGAAGAATGCTTGGGGGATTTCTCGGGGGTTCAATACGTAAGGAGGGAGCAAATGAGTTTTCGGGGGGGAATCAGTGACGCCGGGGGAGGTTTGGGGAATCTGGAGTGCTTGCGTGTTGTTGTGTTTCAACGTTGCATAGATTCAAAAACGCGGCTTTGGTTAGTGATTCCTCTGTAGCAAAGAAAACGGTACCAAAGTCAATCCTCGCTACTCACAGTGTCTTAGATGAACTGCTGGTGAGGCAAGTTAATTTCTATCTACTTATAGATCGAATCCAGTATGAATTAAAATCCCTAAGCTCCTAAGCTCCTCGATGTATCTCCATGTACCAGTCCATCAAGAAAGGCCGCGCCCGCAGTGAAGCGTGGATGTGCAGATACAGTGCCGACAACGGGGAGTTTTAAGACAAGTACTTTTTTTTTTGAAAATTTGGGGGGTCCAGGTCAGAGTGCCGGGTGGTGCCTCGGATCCGAGGAATGTAGTGTGTTCAAGGGGGAGGGAATCCGCGCATGCATGAGGGAGGTGAATGAGTATGCCAAAGGGGGAGGGAATCAATTTAGGGTAGATAGGCATTTCGTAGACAAGTCATGTTTTTTGTTAAAATTTCTGGGGTCTTGGGCGGTTGGCCAAGTGGTGCCTCGGATCCGAGGCACCACCCGGCCAACCGCCCAAAACCCCAGAAATTTTAACAAAAAACATGAAAGTAGTCCGCGCATGCTCGTTTCAAACGTTGAGATGAGTTTTGGGTGCCTCGATTGTGAATTGACTGCGATAACTTGACGAAATCTGAAAACACATAAGGAAGTTGCATGAGCACGCCCGGGGAGGAGGGAGTTTGTGCGCCTGGGGGAAGGGCAATTTTTTTAAAAGATGTTTTTTTTGGGAAATTTCTGGGGTCCTGGGCAGTTGGCCAAGTGGTGCCTCGGATCCGAGGCACCACTTGGCCGACTGCCCAAGACCCCAGAAATTTCCAAAAAAAACATGTGCAAGTTAATTTCAATCCAGGCATGTGAGTTTGTCATTGGTTTTCTCTTGGCGCTCGTGACGCGAGTGGCGCTCGCGATTGCAGTGTGGCGCTTGTTGCCAAATAAGTGAAGAGGTCATTTTTTGTTGCTCTTTAGTAGGTCCAGCGGGGGTGCACTAGATGACCTCTAAAGATTTAGGGATCCAAGGCACCTCCCATGGTTTAGGATTTAGGGCCCTAGTACTGCCAAAAAGATTAAGGCATCTTGAATGAAAGACAATATTATGGATGTACATGCGTGGAGATGCCTAGTCCAAAATTTTAATTGACTTTGTTGGAGATGATCTTCACATTTACTTTAAGTTTTAAGGCTTGCTAGTTTAGATGTTTTTTTATACCCGTTTCAAAATTATATCTAACTCTATCATTGGTGCCTATCTTCAGACAAGACGAGGCCAAGAAAAAGCTTCACCCACAGTGACACCTATTCAGATGCCAGTTAGTGCTGAGGTAGAATCATCTCAGCCTCTTGCACTGTTGCAAGAGACTGAGATGGAGGTGTCAAGCGAATCAGAGGACAAGAACATTGTCGGGGATCAACCACAAGACGAAGAGGTATTGATTACTTTTGATGATGTCCTAGACGCTGTAGACAACTTCCATGACACATTTGAGACCAGTGTGCAGAGTCAAGCGTGTGTTCAAGGACCTCAGAAGCGTGCACGCCACCATTCCCCACCATTAGCATCAGCTGAGACGGACGATTTCTTTACGGAGATCCAAAACAACCTTGTCGAACCTTTTCGGAATCCCTACCATCAGAGATTGGTGGCAATCCCTTGGGTATAGAGTTCTATGACTACGCGTGTAGTAGTGCTCGGAATTTTGGAGATCTAGTCTGCATCCTTTTGAGCTTAGACTCGGATGAAGATGTAGAGATTGACTAACTCTAGTGAGATACAGGGATGTAGTTCTTGAGATAGTTGCATTCCCTTGACATTGGTTTTTCCATGAAATCCCATTACAGGAATGATTGATTGTATTATCTATTATTTCATTATGGATTTCATCAATTTTTCAATGTCAGTATGTCTCTACATTTATCTTGGCTATTTGAAATGTAATACAACTTCTCATGTTTTTAACTTGCAGATGGATGGCACCCCATCAAACTTGTGGCCTGAAGAGACAAATCTCCAGATTCCAACTACAGGAGACTCAACGCAACCGGCCATTGTAGGGGACGGAGAAGGGAAAGACGAGGGTGACATGATAGAAGAAGACGCACCGGTCATTGTGATGGAGGGAGATGACAAAGATTTTTTGGAAGAAGAACTCCGCTAGTACCACAAGGTGGATTCAGTGAATTCTATAGCGTCCCTTCGAATGAAGCTGGACCACCTTTTCAGAATGAACATCCCACTCTGCCGGATGGTGTCCATGTTCATGGTAAGGCCTACCTTATCATGCGACCTCGAGTTCCTAGAACATGAGTTCAGCAAGGGCTACCGCGACGGGGCAGTGGTTTTCTACGTGACAACAACTGCCGAGGCCGGAGAGAACTCCCAATTCACTGAAGGGGAGATGGAGGCGTGGGGGCCGCTATGGAAGGAAAAGAACAACGCGTTCAATGCCTACGTGGAATCCGTGCCCGAACTCAGGTTTTTAAAAAACCTGAAGTTCTATGTTTGTGATGGAAACCATCAACTCATCTCCTAGATGAAGTACATTGGCAAAATGCATTCCAAGGACATTGAATGGCATTACGCGGTGGATGCCATTGTACTTGACACAAAGAAGAGGACGGAGCTTGTCATGCATGTTATGCATGACATCAACAAGTATACTTTTTGATATCTTCAAGCTTTTCTTATGTACTTTTGTTTTACATTTTAATTTTTTTTATGTGATTTTCGGATGCTGCAGATACTGTGATGAATCTCACTATGATTAATTGTTTTCCAGATCCACCGAGGATTCTCACGTCAAAACCAACTTGGTTCACACACTCTACAGGGTGCAAAAGTATGGCCTTCTTCCCATTGAGCATTTTCAAGAGATGTTGAGGCCTTCCGAGCTTCGACTGTGTGGGGCACCAAAATCGAAGCCGACGTGGTATTCTATACCACTACAAGTCTTCACGGCATTTGTATTCAGGGTGAGGATGCTCGGGCTTGTTGAATTTGATGTGTTATATTCTCTTCTATTTTATACTTGCTTTATTTGTATTTGAAGGTGCTATTTTTCACTTGCTTCTGCAGTAAGAGGTTGCGCAGTCTGCAGATGCAGCTGGTCGCAAATACAATGAGGTAACAGCACAGGAAGATCGTTCCCCCGTGGAACTAGCGCAAGCGATGCGAGCTGGGGCAAACGAGAAACTCGGGAAACTAAATGTCAAGATGTCCAAGTTGGTGGCAGTAGCCAATCCGGCGAACAAGCCAAGGTTTATTGAGGAGGTACCTCCATCCCCTTGATAGCATTCATATGACATTGCGATTAGGAAGTCTGAAATAGTGACTGACTTTATTTTGTTTTTTAATATCAGATTGAGAGACATTGTAGTGCCAATGAAGTGCCAGAGATGACTCTGGAGAAGCTACTGTAGGAATCCGGAATCCGGAAACGGATCTTACCCAAAAATCACGTTCTAACTATAAAAATTTTTATTTTCTCTATTTTTTGCACCTACTTCTTTTATTATTGAAACTTTCCCTGTGGAACCGAAACGCATTCTGGAAGGGGGAGACATGAGTAAAAACTTGAACAAATTATCACCAATTGCTACTGTAGATAGTGGTGGACCCCCATAGGAAGAGTAGGTAGTTAGGAATTTAGAAGTAGAAAATTTTGTTAGACCAGACCTTATCTTGGAAAAGTAGAAAAAGTTCGGATCCGAAAATCTCGGCCAAATTAGTGCTGGATTTTCGGGAATACTTTTTGTAAATTTCTGTATATAATTCAAGTCTCAAGACTGAGACAGAAAGTCCTTTTTTTTGCATATGTTGTCTCCTCTTGTATTTTCTATTGTTTCTTGTCTTCCCAAAAAATGGCCGGGTGAAGAGATGAGAGATTAAATACAGACTAGTAGATTGTAGAAGGAGTTTCTCCCCTTAGTATTTTCTTGTGATTACATGTGCATGTGAACGGGTTGGAAGTGTTGGAAGTGAGTCATTGCACCTCATTAGATTTAGAGTTCATTATTCCGGGTGAGATAGTCAGTGTTAGGCTAGGCGGTTAGGGAAGGGATTCTCAACTGTGCTAGAGCTATCAGATGGAATATCTGGATTAGTGCCCAATTGCTTGAGAGGTCTTGCCATCTGAAATAGTAAATGGAAGGACCCTAGATTGTATTGATATGGGCAGATACACTTGTAACCACCTTAGTTTCGTACGGATTTGAGGAAGCATTAAGGTCGTTGTAGTTGAAGAGGATCGTATGGGGGATTTTTGTGTGACCTGCAGATCGGATTCACTCCTGGTTTGTTGTGAAAGATTAAACCGGATCCTATTAGAATAGGAAATTAGAGTTAATCGAGTAATACTTCCGTCACTATAAGTTCTGGAAGGAGTGGTGGGCCTACCTCTGTAAAACCAAGTGGCGAATCCCTCTGAAGTGCCAATAGAGGTTAAGCAAAACAAGAACAAAAATCGAAGAAGAAGAGATCCTCATATGTGGTAGTGGTATCCGGACGGATTTGTTAACTCCCGCACGATTTGAGTTTATTGGATAACCGGATCTTGGTTCGGATTGAATAAAAGTACAGTCCGGATCAACGATCAATGGTCGAATGAGTTGTCCAGTTTTGGAGGAAAGGAGAACCGGAGATAAAGAGAAGTATTTGTATTGATATTTACCCCCAAATCACCTAGTAACACGAAACACTTCATAAAGTCTCTTCGGTTTGATCTTTAGAGTCACTTTGTTATGCTTTAAAGTAGTTTTTATGAGCATAATAAGGAATTTCACTTACCTTGTATTGCGACAACACACACTTAGTTTTCACTCATTAAAAAATTGTTAAGTAGAAGTAGGTTTAAGATTGAAAGAAAATCTAAATTGTTAATAGATCTATGGTGAGATTTTTCTAGCAAGAGATCTTAACCTTGTGAAACTTTTTTTTGAGATAAAAAATAAATCCTACAAGATTTTTTTTCCAGAAGATGCTCTAATTGCCCAAAAAACAAGACTGTCTAAAATTTCACATGACAATAAGGCCATATTCATTATATTGAGACTTTTTGCAATCTCATTTTTATCTTCAACTCAATGATAAACTATTTTATTTTTTTATTAGTATTTTTTTATAAATAGGTAACAATACCAACTTTTAAAGTTTCAATTTAGAATCACTATTTGAGCATTGTTTATTCTTGATTACAATTATTATTTTTATAAATGAATTTATAATATCTAGCATTTTGTTTCAAAATTTGCGAAATGTCTCAATATAAAAAATATGGTCATAAATCCAAATAGAATAAATCAAAGCTTTTTGTGTACATAAAATTATGATCTATAAAAAAATAATTTTTTTAAATATTTTATTGTTTTTTTTTTTAATATTTTATTATTAAACATTTTATTATTAAACATCTTTGTGCTTGCCAAACAAAAAAAGGGCTTTTTGTGCCATAACTTTTGCTCCTAGGCTCTGATTGAAATAAAAATTATATTTTCTAAAAGCTAAACGAAAAAAAGGGCTTTTTGTACCATAATTTTTGCTCCTACAGTAGGCTTTGATTGAAATAAATATTATATTTTCTAAAAGCTAATGCGCTTTTCTATCTTCAAAAAAAAAATTCAAAACATCATGACAAATATTGAGTTCATACGAGCTTGCCTAAAATCCATGTTGTTCCTTAAGGGGACAATGGGACTTTAGGGGGATTAAAAAAAGAGATTCTAAAATGCCTAAAATCCATTTTGTCCTTTGAGGGGACAATGGGACTCTCGGGGATTAAGAAAGGAGATTCTAAAAGCAAGGGACAATGGGACTTTACTTACTTTAAGGGGTTAAGGTAGGAGGTTCTAAAAGCACACAAGCTCTAAAGTTTCCCACCTCCTCAAATATACACTAATTGTACATATTTCATTTTTGTTGTACCACCAAAAACAATGTGCATTTGAAGAGGTGGAAGAGGTGGATGATTTTAGAGCCCTAAGCCATTTCAACTTCAAAATTTTATAACTAATTCTACAAAGCTCCAAAAAATATGTAACAAATTGGGATGGATTAGATGTCAATTCCATTTGTCTTCCAAGAAAAATTTACTAAAAAATATTTCAAGAAGCTTCACTTCCCCGAAACTCAATTTCAGCTCTTAAATGACCGATTTAAGGACCTCGTACCTCATCTCTATAGTCCACAGAACATCTTGATTACCTTGTAAGTCAAAATAGAAGCAATCAACAAATACGTAGTCTATTCCTTTGTTGGACGGATGTAAATGAGGATCTTTGAAAACATTTAATACCAAATGAATGCAATATTCCATAATATCATCCTTCAAAGAGGAATCCATCTGTTCATTGTCTAGTGTCTACAAGGACGCTCAAGTCGTAATAGAGAACATGATTACAAATCGTTTGAATCAAATCATCACGCACCTGTTTTGGCCACAAATTCAGAATATCATAAAACTAAAGAGCGAGGAGCTGAAAACAAAAAAGAACCTTCAGAAAGAGTGATGGATCGAGCCCAGAATGTTGACAACCATCCAATGAAGCCAATTTCAATTAGAACTTGGCCCATCTCGATCAACACTGTTGCCCATAGCTAGTTTCTTGTGATTGTACAGGCATCCCGACGTACAAGTATGGGGCTTTCTTTGCGTCTGTTTCACCAACAGTTCCTCCCCCTTAAGCACCGAAATTCACTCACATGTGCACATGGTTCTTACATACTTCCGCTACCACACGTATATGGAATCACGGTCTTCGCTTTCAGTTGGTCCATGGTCATGCTCTTTGATCATATGTAACTATATCCACCCACCCTCAAATTTTCTTATCTCAAGTCACTGTGTTGCTAAGGCACAGGTTTACTATTCTTCAAAGCACACGTTTACTTCTTTTTCTTGGAAATCATGCGAAAGTCTAAATTCTCAACATACAAATTGTGAGATTGCTTGAATAATGGAAAAAGAAATCACTGAATTGTTACTTGCAAGTGTAATATTTTTCAAACATTGGGATTCACTTTAGCAGACTTTATGATGCTCTCTAGCCGTTACGCATCCCTCTTATGAGACTACGCCGCATAAATGTTGCTAACTCATCAGATGATGTCATCACTGCACACGTTGCAACGCTATCTGTTAGGAGTTAGGTTTGTATTACAATATTTTCAACATAGACCTTGGGCCTCGAACTATGTACTATAAATAGGGTGAGTGAGCTTGAAGGAAGTTAGACCATCCACATGCCTAGCTTAACCTCCACAAAAGTTTAGTGTTTGTAATTCAAGCTACCTCTGAATGACAATGCAATTTAGTTCAAACTACATTAAATTTCGGTAATTAGATATCAGCACTACAAAGCAGTATTCTAAACAATGCGGAAATACGCATACGGTAATTCCATAACTATACAATTTTATTGCATTCTGCACACGATTTATTCCTTTTATGGTGCAAAAGCTTTACATCACCTCTTGATGAGGCCAGTAGTCAATTCTCATCTAGAAGTACGTGTTGCATATCACCGAAGCCCACATCTCCTTGCCTGTTTGCATTCTTGGGAGGTTCAACATCTCGTTGTGCCTCACAAACAAGAATGCAAAGAATATTATGCCTATATATCCTTGGCAACAGTTGTGACTACAAAAATAAGCACCTTCTTTTGGAACCCCTCGCTTGCTCTTCGTCGGAGAGCAAAGACCTGTAAGAGGAATCCATAGATCTCTAGATCCATAAAATTCAATCACCAAATTCTTGACATCCCCTGACGTCCCCAGGCGGCGTTCTGAAGTTCTCCGGTCAAGGGAACGTAATGACACGTAAAAAGACAATTACAGAAAGAAAGTTCAAAGTACAATTAGGGCTAAACATTTACATTATGATCTAACCGTTAATCTTCCCGAACTGAATGGCTTGAATCGAAGACCATGATAGCAGAGAGAACAGGAACTGACGAAGGGGGATGAGTACTAGCCTTTCTCTCTTATTTCTTGCGTACCTTGAGCTCCCCACTGCTTTCTTTGGCCCTTGTGCGCTGCACATTGTCTACTCTCCTTCTCCTTCTCCCCGTCGGTAAGTTTTTTTCCATTGCTTTTTCTCTCGCATGTTTGCTGGTTGCATGGTTTAGGGTTTAAGATTGAGCGGTTGTTTTATTGAAGTACGTGAGATTGTGAGGGTGACGGAGCGGTGTTGGGGTTTGGTGGGATTTTTTATGTTTGGGAAGTTGAGCTTGTGAGAGGCGGTGTGGGGCTTTTGTTGTTTCTTGATATTTTTGGAGGTTAGCTCGAGGGTTTGTTCAATTGTGGTATTTTGCTGCACGATGAGGGCAAGAGCAATGTGATTTCAGCGATTTGAGGCATGTAAATCTCTTTCAGCTTGTGCAACCGTAGAGCGTCTTCTTCACCACTGCATGTGATTTCTCCTTCGGCGGATCACATTGCCCAGCCGATCATCGCCAACTGCCCTCCTCGACGGGTAAGTTACATTGTGCTCGACCTCAGCCGTGTCCGCACCGGACACAAGTGAGTTCGTCGACGAGGTTTTAGGGTTTAGCTTGCTTGATGAACTTTAGCTTGTCTTGTGTACTTGAGAATACTGCCCAGCAACATCTGATGTTATTCACATCTGAGGTCGAGTTTTGTGTCCCACTCCGTCCTCAGTGCCGCGAGTGAAAGAATTGCTTCGGGGCTCATTAGGGTTTCTTGTGTAGGGTGTGTTGTGGCGTTCAAGCACTGCTACCATGGATGAGGAACAGCTCACAGCGGATATCCGAATCGCGGACGAGGATATCAGGAGCTTGAAGAAGAGGACGGAAGAAATAGATCGTGAGATAGCACGCACTTCTGACCTTGAAAGCATAAAGGCACTTCGGCAACGTCTTGACCGGATCGATCAGGCGAAGAATCTTCTTCGGCAGGAGAAGAATCTGCTTCTGCAACAGAAAATTATTCTTCTGCAAGACAGAGCGAACCTGCGAGATCAAAGTGAGTAATTGAGACTCGGCCATTTTTAAAGCCTATATTGATGCGTCAGATCTTGTCTGTGGTCCACTGTTTGTTCAGGGAATAGGTGCTGAGGCGTTGTAGTGATCATCGTCACTTGTGCCTTGGTAATCGTAACCGCGTTGGCGCAGCTCGGATTTTCACTTTCTTGCTTCTTGCTTGAACACCGTTGTGTGTATCTTCTTAGCCTACTTTCTTTGTTGCGAGCATCTCTTTTCCCTCATCGAACCCGCTGTTGGTGGTTTATTTTCTAATTTTTCTATTAAGGGCAAACTAGGATTTTCTCTTTTCTGCTTCTTGCTTGAACAGCGTTGTGTCTATCTTCTTAGCCTGCTTTCTGCTTTGGTCTTGGCTCTGCTCTCTGATGAGATCAAATTACAGATATTAAGTGATAGTGATATAGTGATACTTGCTGTTTAGGGTTTTGCTTAATCGTTGTTTTTGTGAGTTGATATTTCGCTGAGCTTGTTGCACTGCTTATCTATTACGCAGATTGATGGAAAGAGTTCATTTACCTGTTTTTTTTACTTCCTGGATTTTTGGACTCCTCCCTGGAGGCTTTCTTTAGTGTTTCTGGTTTGTTCCATCCCATCTTATCTATTAGGCAGATTGATGGTAAGAGTTCATTTATAAATGCGTTCATTCTTTCTTAGGACTTACAGTGAATTGATCAGGGTTGCGGTGATCTGAGTTGAGATTGGTAATAGAGGGTTTAGGGTTCGAGTATTTCTGGTTTGTTGTTCGTCACTTGTGCCTTGTTGGGGTTTTGGCTTTCATTTACAATTCAATCATTTTTGTTTGAAGCTGTGTCTATGTCCATTTAGGGTTACTAGTTGATTTATTCGAAAGGTTTGCCTTCCTCTCGTACTTTGTAAAATCGGCTCCCTGTTCCCCACTTCCTTTCGTGGAGGGTTTAGGTTTTAGGTTCGAGTACTTGTTCGTAGTCCAAACAAAATTGCATCGGCTTAAAGACGTTTCACTGATGTTAAGGTCTTCGTCCGGCAAATGCGGCTGAGCTTCCAAGTGCTCGAGATAAGTTTCAGCGCTTTGTCCGATCGGCAGCACAAAATTACCAGGAGTGGGAACGTGGAAAGAAAAACAAAACCAAACCGGGATATCGCCACAAGGGAAAGAAAAAAACAAACAAACCGGGAGATCGCCACAACAAGTTCTTGGAGGTGGATGGAGATCCGTTTGCTTCCTTTGGCGATAGATTTCTGATTTTTATTAGGAAATCCTATGAAGATTTGAAGAAGATCTTCATGGAGGCGGGGCAGGGTCAAAGGTACATTGTAATGGGCACAGCAGGCATAGGGAAGTCTCTCTTCACTATTTTTTGGATCTGTTATCTGGCGACACTGAAGAGGAAAGTTGTTTGGAAGCTCGCTAGCGATCGCTATTATCTTCTGGACTTCAGCCTAGAGGTTGCGGTTGCTCGAGGTCCGGTAAAGGATGATACACACCCTGACCTGCAATCAGTGTTCTCTGATCCTTCTTCCTGGCTTATAATAGATGGCAAACAGGAGGCTCCTTTGGAAGACAATTGCCGTATGTTGCTAGCGTGTTCTGCGAAAGAGACAAACCATCATGAATTTAGCAAGCATGGCATGTGCACGACCTACTATCTTCCTGTTTGGGCAGAGGCCGAGATCAATGAGTTTTATAACGCTTTCGAAGAGCATAAGTCCAAGTTTTCAGGTATGCGTGTGCCTGACAGACAGACGGCTCTTGCAAATTTTAAGGAGCTAGGAGGAGTGCCTCGGTATGTACTAGATGAGCGTAAGTCGCAGGGGGGCATTGCCAAGTTTAGGGCTGCTATTGGAAAGGTTGGAGCAGAGAACTGCTTGCAGATTCTTGGTGGTTTTTTTATCGAGGACGTGAGCGACTGTCTTATCCATATGTTTGTGAACAAGGAGGACCATATGTCAGTGGACAAGGAGACAGATTATACTGAGACGGAGTTTCGGTTTGCGTCTTCCGTTGCTCGGGAGAGGATTATCGAGCATTTTGATAAAGCTGGCCGTATGGAGGTAGTGGGATTTTTACAGAAGCATATTGATAGCCAAATGTTTGGGAACACATGGCGGCACCTCTACGAGCGGGTTGCTCATGTGATTATGAATCGGGGTGGAAAATTCAAGAGGAAGAGGGTATTCGAGGATCCAGCTGCTTATCAAGATTCATGATTTGTCACATAACCATTACTTATTCATACAACAATTAAATATGACATGTGACAAAGGGTTGAAACTCTCTAACTACTTATAAGTACAAGACCTAAAACAAGACTTCATTCTGATATTATGAAGGTTTATAATCTACTTAGGACAAGTATGTATGAATAGTGTATTTCACAATGAGCATTCTAAATAGTGTTGAAATTGATGTTAAAGGATATCAAATAAAAGAATTGACAAGAAAAATTTTGCACATATATGGGAACCAAATTAACTGTGGAAGGATGTAACCCCTATAAGCAAGGTAGTCACCAAAGTATTCCTATTATTAGACCAATAGGTGTATTTTTTATTTTTGGAGTTAATAGTGAAGTCATCCATCGGACCCTTTTAGATTAACTTTGCAACATCCTTTAAGAGTTAAATGGGATTTTCTTTGAGAATTGAAAGGTTATAAATTTACATAATAAAAAACTTTAGATGTATATAAAAGAGCTTGCAAACACTAATCATGGTGATGAGCAAGACGACTCATCAAGGTTCTTGTAATGGAACTCTAGAAGATGGTGATTTTTTTGACATTTGTCTCTTGAAAAGGATTTCTTTGAAATTCTAGTGACAAGTGACAACTTAGAATTTTGGATTGGAAACTTAGAATTGGCTTAGTAGATATTTATTGATGATGTTTATGGATTTTTGTGTTGACAAGTATAAGGTGCATTTGAGCAATCATAGGATTCTATTGAAGTCATGGAATTGGAGGCTACACAACTAAAGCCAAAACTCTTTGAAAGATTTTTGCAATCCTTTACAAATGCCTTTTCATCCTCAATTTACTTCAAATTTTTCAATTGAACATTTTTGGATGTTTGCTTTGGTAGTGGATACTGGCAACTTCTAGTTTCTTGTTTTTACCTTTAAAGTTCTTTAAGTTCCCTTGAAGTTTTTGAAAGTTGGATAAGGTAGAACCACCTATATTGAATTGCTTAAGCAATTCTAGAACAAATTATGAAGAGTATGAAGTAATGTAAATTTTTCTCATGTAGAAAGATAGGAAATATGGGAATGCAAAGTTTTCATAATTTTATTCTCAAAATTGAAATTATTATGATTTTTGGACGCCAAAAAATGCTTTGAATCCATAGCCATTGTTTAGACTCTTCTAATTCCGATCATTCAAGAGATTTTTTTCCCTATAGCAAGAAGGGACGGGAATGTGGCGCATTCCGTGTAATTCGTTACACCTTTTTACAAAGGGCGTTACACTAGTGTAACTTTCCTTTGGAAATCTGGGTCAACCTTCTTAGATCTGGAGGATTTTTAGCCTATCTTGATTGATTTTTTCTCCTCTTTTCAACGGTACCACTCACGAAGTCTAATTCATCACTAATCAAAAGTTATGGCTCTTTTTAGGCCGCAGTTCTCACAGCCTGTGGACACTTAGGCGACTCATATTTCAACCAATTCTTGCCCGATTCGAGAAATTCTTTCATGGATCTTCACTAATTTTACGTCTTCTTTCCAACGCTATAAAGCATGACTTCTAATTCCTTAAATGCCAAAAGTTTAGGCGGTTTTGGTTTCGCAGGGTTCACCGCAGCAAGCAACTTGGGGTTCATAGACCCATTTCTTTGGGGTTTAGTAAAAGATAAAGAAAACGCAAGTGTTACACCAGCAGGGTTACACTAGCGTTACACTACAACAACATTATATTGGCGTTACACCATACCAGTAATACACCGGCATTACACCACTAGTGTTATACCACAGCAGCATTACACCAGTGTTACACCAACGTTACAGCACTAGTGTTACACTACCAACGTTATACCAACAGGGTTACGCCACAACAGCATTACATCACACGAATATTACAGCAGTGTTACACGGGTATTACACTCGGGTTATACCGACATTACACCCGGGTTACACCGGCATTACATTCGGGTTATAACGGCGTTATACCAGCATTTTATTGTATTATATTTGGGTTATACGGGCATTACACCCGAATTACACCGACATTATACCCGGATTACATGGGCATTACACTCGGGTTACACGGGCATTATACCCGGGTTACATCGACATTACACTCGGGTTACATCGGCGTTATACCAACATTACATCGGCATTACACTTGGATTATATCGGCGTTACACCTACATTTCATTGTGTTACACTTAGGTTACACTGACATTACACCCGAGTTACACCGGTGTTACATCAACATTACACTGTGTTACATTAACATTACAGTCTGTTACACCACCGTTACATCGGCATTACACCGAGTTACACCATCATTACACTGTGTTACACCAACGTTACACTGGCATTACACCTTTCTTTCTAAAGGAATCACACTAAGCCTACGTTACACTGTGTGACTTTCCTTTGTTAATCTAGATTGAGTTTTGCTCATTTGTGGGTTTAAGGCGTATCATAACTAATTTTTCCTTGCAATCCCAACAGAACCACTTTCACATTCTAATTCTTTGCCAATCAAAAGTTAGGGCCAATTGGACGCTGCAGTGTTCATTGCCGGTAGCGACTTCGGCGACTCCTACCTCAGGCCATTTTGGCTCCATCCAATCCATTTCGGTTTAAGTATCTTCACTAATTTCACCTCCTCTTTCCAATGGTACCCATCTCAAGGTCAAATTCCTTACCCATCCAAAGGTAGAGGGCCTTAAAGCCTTCAAGGTCGCCGTTTATAGGGGGACTGCAACTTTGGAAACTTGTATCTCAACCCACTCTTGCCCAATTTTACAAATGGAGGACTGGTTTCAGTGAATTCTCCTCCTCTTTCCAGCGGTGTCAAACACGCTTCCTATTCCCTTGATCTTCAAAATTTTAGGCAGTTTAAGCACAGGGGTTTCATGGCAGCCAACAACTCGGGGGTTGAGGCCTCATTCCTTTGGGTTTAAGCAAAACATGAAGGAAACACGAAGAAAGGAAGCACCAACACACCGCTAGTACACTTTCTTCGGGTTCAGGGCCTACACCATGAGATCTCCCGAAAGAAACAAAAAAAAGGAAGCACCAACATACTGCTACACCTTCTTCGGGTTTAGGACCTACACCATGAGATCTCCCGAAAGAAACAAAAAAAAATATCAATAAGAAGTACAGTGACAGGGTTCACTATTTGATCTCTCAAAATGGAGTAGTCACAAGCACGGTCCCGTCATCCAGAGATCACTTGATCACAATGATCCTAACACAGTGACAAAGGTCATCATGGGATCTCCCGAGTGTGGGATCCCAATCAAAATCCCGAGTGTGGGATCCCACACTTTCCTTTATATACCAATTCCAAAATATTCTTCCAAATCATAGCTTATAATATTTTTTCTACGCTCACCAAACATCGGTGTTGCTGCCAAAGTGTTGAAGATCATTGGAGTGAATTGAAGGAGGTTCGTGTGGAGGTGTCGAAGATCATCAATCAAACAAAGCGGCTTGTTGGCCGTTGAGATCCCTTCACTCCTCGAGCAAAGCGTGTCCTAGAGTGTTTGTTGGGAGAAGTCCGGAAACTTGATAAGTGCATCTGCTTTCGGGTTTGGGGTTCAATTTGGTTGGATTTTGCAATTTTTTAAAAGTCTGCCAACATCGTCCTTAGCTTGCTTGTCCATCCATCTCTCCCTATTTTTCTTTCCTCTGCTTTTCGAAGACATCGCGCCTTCTTCAAGCTTGCGCGATTGGGTGGTGTGCATGCGATTTTTATCAATTAGGCTTAAGTTGTCAATTTCTTATTGCTATATTCAATTCCATTCAACCTCAGGATGCTATTACGATGCTGTTGTAGAATAATCTGAAGCAGGCTATCCTGCTTGCCCAAGGAAATATGTTCAATTGTGTTGCATTGAACGGCAATGTAAGCGGTGGTCCTTTGCCCTATTAGTCATCGCATCCCGAAGCATAGGCAGTCACGCAGTTCCTCTAGTTTCTGCAGGTAGGTTGTCGTTGCCATCTTTTTTGAGGGTACCCAGTGGCCTAGATCCCGCCTAGTTGTTGGCAAACGTGGCCCTGTCTATGCAACAGAGCATGGCTGCCCTAGCAGCGGGACAGGGCATCAATACTTCGGCGAATGGTTTCATCCACGCCCAACCGTCGGTGCAAAGAATCGTTGTTGATCAGGCTCCGATGGACAAGAAACTTCCTCGATCAGCGTCTGGATAGGAATGAGGAAAACAATTCCAGTGGTCCCCATCCAAAAGGGAGTTAGGATTTCCCATCATCGTTCATTGTTGGAGTCCGAACAAGCTCAGGTTTTTCTACATCGTCCGTCAATAGATTTGTAGTGGCCTCTGTCCGAGCAGGTTTGTGACGCTTCCGAAACGGGTTTGGGATCGGATTCTGGGTTGGATTTTGGGTCAAGCTTTGGCTCACGTCAATAATCGCCCGGCACCCCACCTACTGAATGGGAGGTATGCATCCTGGTGGTAGTTTTAGTGTATGCATAGAAGGCACCGAGCACGTCTTGGAGTTTGATGCGAATCCAGACTTGGTGTTTGGCGTTGCACGATTTTTTTAATGGTGTATTCTAATGGTTGAGTCCTTCATGTGTGTGTTCGCAAAATAACCGCTGTGGGAATCCGGAATCCGGAAACGGATCAATGATACAAGAATTAGGTGAGAAAAATAAGGAAAATCAAAAAAATTTATAGTTAAAACGTGATTTTTGTGTGAGATAACTCAAATTAGGAAATAAGCGTTCCGGCACAACCCGTAACCGGAACTTATCCAGATCCGGCATCCGGATTCACCCGGAATATAGGAACCTACCGTATAGACCTCGTAGCTACGGGAGTAGGATACCGTTAGTACAACGGACCTGTAGCCGTTGTCCTTAAATCCGTAAGAAGACGGTTTAGTATTTAAGCTGTTTGCCTAGGGTTTTTCTCTTCACTCTCCTGTTTTGCTTTTCTGAGACTGTCTGTGTGAGTAGTTGAGAGAAAGAGTGGTGAGTTAGTGACTGAAATAGGGTTACTTCTCTCTCGTTCTTACTTAGATTTTATGGCATCCGGACCAGTACGGAAGGTAGCGGTATCTGCTCAGGTTATCTCTCCGGCCATTCCGGACAATTCGGAATTACACAAGCAGTTAGAGGAAGACTTAACTAAGTTAGGGTGTGTCGGTCTACTACACTGACTATGGAACCTCAAAAGTGAGGATATGATCCAGGAGCTACTTCATGGTGTTCCGAATCAATATGAGCTCACTTTGAGGAGGCGGCCAGTCACGTGGACCGAGGACATCTGGGCGGATGTTTATCAGTTCTGAAAGAGCGGGAACAGATTAGTGTCAAAGACGGACCGTTTTGTAGCCGGGAAGTTCACAGGGTCTGCAAACCCTAAGGACGGATTCGCTATTAGCAAATGCAAGGACGAGAGACATAGGCGGATACTAGAATTTCTTATTCCCATTCTGTATCCGGAAAAATCTACACGGATTACCATTACGGTGGCCAATACTATTTTTGGGGCTATGGAGAACCGAGTGGTGCACTGGGGTAGAGTCATAGCTGGGATAGTGGCTAAGTTAGCAGATCATGTGACCCGAGCAAAGGCGAGTCCAGTTAGCACCTACTTGTTCCATTTGTACCATCAGCAGGAACTTTTGAGCGCTGCGGAAGTAATCCAGTATGACACCGGAAAGGCGATTCTGTCATACGGACTTTCTAGGGAGGAAGCGGAAGATCCGGTCGAGTCGGATCCGGAAGAACTCTCCGAGGAACATTTGACCGATCCGAGGAACACTTGACCGATCCGAGGAACAAGAAGAGGAAGTCAACCGATCCGGGATCGTGATCCAAGCCACCGGCGATGGAGAGGGGGGAGTCCAGCAAAGGACCAGAAGTGGAAACTGAATTAGCATTTTTCAATGCTGGGTTCGAGTGGATACGCAAGGCCAAGGTACTCCACGACAACCTGGCGGATTTGGTGATAGATACCGCGGAAGTTTTGAAGGTGGAGTCGGACAAGATTGTGGAAGCTGTCAAGCGACTGCCCAAGCCGGAAGATCTAAAGAGAAGGGAGGATCGGATTCAGGAGGTGGAACGGTACCAACTCCAGGCCCGATTGAATTGGGCAGAAGGGGAAATGGCAGCTTCAAAGGAGAAAGAGAAGGAGGCTCTCTCTCTTGTCAAGAATCTATCCGAAGCAATTGACATCAAAGCCGACGTCATCACGAAAGCCATTTTGTTTGACTCGAAGCTGATATCGGAAGGCCACATCACCGGAACCAAGGTAGTGACCATCCTCGTGGACTTCATTGCGAAGATAGAGCGAGTTTTGGGGGAGCTCCGGCAGCTATTGGCGGCCATCAATCTAAATCAGGTGATGGATTTCTCAACCTTTCCGGAACTTCCTTTTGTCTCGGGTACTCCAGGGAGATCGGTAGCGGATCGTGCAACTCGAATGGAGGGATTGAAGGGGATACTCACGCCAGTTGTCGCAACGTGAATTTTTGGTTTTGTTTAGCTTATCTAGAATTCAAAGCGGAAGCTAGTAAAGTGGAACCGGAACTGAGTGCAAGTTGTAGAAAAATCAGATACATACACACGAAAAATGAAATAGCAGGTAGACCGAATTCAATTTAGTTGGAAAATTTCAAATTAGTCGGGACCGGAAACCCATCCGAAATTAACCTAGAAACCGGATTAGGGTTGGACCGGACGTCAAGTCGCCAAACCAGAAATGGTCATTATGACCACGGCGGAGTCCTGGGGCTATTTAAAGACTAAGCTTGCTAGTCTTACTCCTTTCATTTCCTTGCGAGATTGGGCGCTCCTCATGTTGTTTACAACATTTGTTTCCCTCGTGTTAGGAGAGTGTGATTCAGTAGAATTTTAGTACTTCCGGTTGAGATCGGAGAGAGAAGAAAGAAACGGGACGTGCGGTTAGGAGCGGGTGAGGTAGAATTAGTGAGGAAATTCGTGTGAGAGGTCATCCACCCCATGCCGCTGCTACGTCGGAAGAAAATGGGGTTGTCAGGATCCAGTCCGGTCAAGGTGAAACTTCGGAAGATATTTCCGGTGATTCCCTCAGACGAACAGGTTAAGGACCAACTCATAGAAGACTAAGCTTCTATGGATTGCCCGGGGTTCATTGAGAAACTTTGGGGATTCCGGGAGGAGAGAATGGTGAAGGAATTCTTGGGCAAATTGTCCAATGAGTTCAATAACACCTTGAGAGGAAATCCGTCCCTCTGAACTGAGGAAGTCTGGAGAGGAGTGTATGATTTCCAGGTAGGGGGTCTTGGGATGGCTGGCCGGAAGAATGAATTCATCCGAGGGAAGTTCCATGGCGTTCCCAACCCTAAGGACGGATATGCAGTTGACGACTGCATAAACGACCGACACCGTCGTCTTTTGAGGTTTCTGATTCCGATTCTCCATCCGGAGAAACCGACGAGGGTGACAATCACCCTAGGGAATACCATTTTTGGTTCCCTGAGCGAAACCCGGAATGTGGATTGGGCCCGGATCATTTTTGATCTGGTAACCCAGCTCATAGGGAGGGTAGGAAAGAGTAGGGCTATACCCATATGCCCGTACTTGTACCACTTGTACCACAATCATCAGCTCCTGACAAATGATGAGGAGAAGGAGTGGAAGGCTCAGGGAGCTCTCCTGAAGTATGGGGAATCAAAAGAAGACGATGAAGCGGAATCGGTTCCGGATTCAGATCCGGAAACAGAGGAAGAGGAGGAAGAGTTGATGCCGCCAATCAATCGACACAAGACAACTCCTCCCCATGGGCGAGGAACACCTCCAAGTCATGGCCCGTCAATTCCAGATGAGAAACGGAAGGCTGTTATGGAGGAAGAAATGGATCCACGGGATCCATTCAATAATTTGATTGGCATTCTTTCCAGTGTCAGGGCGGATTGGGAGGTGAAGCATCTGACCCTGTAGGCGATCGGAAGACTAGTGGATGCACTGCCAGACAGCCAACTAACAGCGAAGGTAGCCGACTGTATCACCGATCCGGTCGAGTACCGGAGGCGGGAGGAAGAAGTAACCCAACTTCAGACAGAGGCGGATACCTTGAAGGCGGAAAATCTCGTCCTGAGGGAGGATGCAGCCGCCACGTTGGAGATAGCAGAGGAAATACGACGGATAGCAGATCAGGTGAAGGACATTCTTGGAGTATCCGGGGCGGCCGCCACCAAGGCCAAGCTATTCGACGACGAAGTCCAAAAGGAGAAGAAACTATCCAGTGCTAGGATAGTAAGGATTCTTACGGACTACGCGGAGCGGGTTGAGACAACGCTGAAGGAGGCGCGGATTTCAGCGGACCGGATTGAAGAGAGCAGTCGGAAGCTGATAGGAGCTAAGGAGGTCCCCCTGTCGGAGCTCTCTTTACCGGAAGAGTTTCCGGATGTGACCGTTACTGAAGAGGGGAAGGATAAGACTCCCAAGCCCAAGATGACTGCACAGGCATTTAAACCGGCAAACACCCCAAAATCCGCCATCGATCTGGAATCCACACCCGATTTCGGTCAAGCTGATCCAGTTCCAGGGTTGCTAGCGTGCGAGCTTGGGAGCAGGAGCCTGCGAGCCTGTGAGCGGGAATTTTGTTTAAGAAAAATTTTGTGCAAAAATCAAAAGTTGAATAGAAGGTTGGCTTAGAACCCATGACCGTGGATTTAGGGTGACTGTAGGCTCTATAACCGTGGATTAAAAAAGCAAAAGCAATTTAGGGAATGTAGTGCCATTTGTGGACTATGAAGGATACTTCTATATTTAAGGGATTTTTGTTGCACATAAAATAGAGCTAGGGTGTCTTATCAGACATGGACTGTTGGAAGAAGGTGAAAGTACCTAAATGAGCCAAAGGTGTAGGGTGGCAATGTTATGTACTAGTGATATTTTATTGTTGGGGGTTTAGGTAGAGTGGTTCACTTGTTGAGCTTTGTTTGGCTTCCTATTCAAATGTATGTGTTCATTAGAAGGGCAAGTGTGACCTCATTTTATTCCCTACTTCATATCATGACTATCACCATTTAAAGGTGACTACATTTATTTGCATTCCATTTTTTTTCCACTATGTAGGAGTTAATATTGGAAGGAGTTATAATTTCTTTCCATTTTTATTCCAAGCACATTTATTCGCGCTACTCACTAATTTGCAATAAATAATGTAGTGTACCTTATTTTCTCTATTTTTTCCCCACTACAGAGTACCTACTCCTACAGTTGTAAATGAACTCCAAATTCTATAATTCCCACACTTGTCCAATAGACATTGTTTCTCTCTGGGTGTATATTTCATAACATTTTTAAGGGCAAGTTTAGTATCAAGCAAGAAGTACATTGCACCTCAGACTTTATGAATAACACACACAAATCAAATAAACATAAAAGGAATACACATAGTTCAACTCATAAGATTCGTCAATCTTATGAGTCTAAGTTGCGGTGGACTCGGTCATAGAAACCTCACTAGAAGACGACTCTGGCGTCTCCTCACCCTCAGAAGCTGAAATGTCTACAAAATGAACCACATTTGTAGCATACTTCGAAATGCAAGGTTTAGGATCTCTACAACCATGCTGTTCATATTGTGTCGCCATCTTCTCAGCATACACTGGAAGTTCATAAGACTTCTTCGGACTCAAGATAAGTCTTCGAATCTTCTTCATTGGGTGCGTTCCCTTCACTGCTTCGTTCCTTCAAGAACCACACATAGAAGGTTTAGGTTCTTGAAATTCTTTGTATGCAACGTATATTACAGATCAAAAAAATGTTGTCATTACAAAGAAAAACTTACTTACTAGGTCTGACGGTGCGTGTGAACACCATTGGTTCGACATGTACGGCATCAAGATCAAGGGCGGCAATAGCTTCCACTGGAGCTTGAGTCACTCCTTCTACTGGAGTGGCTTTCTTCATCGGCTTTAGAACAATGTTGAAGATATCGATGTCCTTCTCCAAGGCCACAATATGGCGGCCCGTCCCACGACAAGCCGTAATAGACGCCCCTGCAATAGAAGCATGTGGTGATCAATGTTTAAGTACATCTTTACAAGAATAACCAATTCATTTTAGAACTCTTTCTTGAAATTGAGTAGTATTATACCTGTAGCAGTGGTGCAGTCGAGAACTACATCATCTTCATCGGTACAACCTTCGATGAAAAACTGTAGGAACCTCACATCTTTCTCTCGGGGTCCACGCCAAGGTGCTTTGGTTTCCTTGTTTACCATCATGGTCTCCTCAGTAATGTAATTGATGACCATGTCTTTCTTCTGGAGGTTCCACTTTGCTTTGGTCATGGCTGTGGTCTGCCTAAATTGGAAAAGTGATGCCACTTTTCCACCCACATCCTTTATGAAAAGGGTGACTCCGAACTTCACGGTCTGCATCAAAAAATTAATTAGTAAAGAGGGGAATGCCATTGACAATCACACCATATATCAAACCAAGAATCACATGTAAAAGAAAACCTAAAATCACATGAAAAATAAAATAGAGAACTCACTGTTTCGCCAAAGTTTATTCCCGACGCGAGGTCCAATTGGTTGAATGCCAACCACTCTTTCTTCATCTTCAAGTTCTTGAAAATCTTCATCAACCCTGCAAACATACTTCGAGACTGAACGTTGTAGGAATGAAATACCAGGAGACAACCATTGTCTTGTAAATACTCCTCGGCAAATTGGAATGCATTTTGCATTCCAGCATATGCTGGGTCCGCGTTCCACGAGGGAACGTGCTTCTCTGAGACAAGAGGCACAGGCAGGTTCTCTTGGCAATCGAAGATGATTAGATCCACCAAAGGGTCTCTGGTGACCCTGCCGTTGAATGAGCGCGGTTTCCCTGCATTCACCTGCAACGAAGAAGTTTACCATGTCACAAGAGGATTGAACAAGAAACAAGAAACTCATCTAGAAATTGAAAGAGAGGAAAATTCAAATACATTTGAATGTTCACGATACCTTTTGAATGAAGTCCATGACTTCAATATACGGATTTGGTGGTGAATTATCAGAATCTTCCATAATATCAATGATGGACACGTTTAAGATAAGCTCCTCTATTCTGACATCGTCGTCGTCTATCACCAGAACTTGTGTGCCTTGGGTCAGCATATTCTCCGTCCACTCTGGAAGTATGGCCTTCCTCTTCATCCCGGAGTGGCTTCCTTCCACCAACTGCGAGCTTTGGTCAACTGCTGAAGACAATGGAACCCCGGTATCGCCCTCATCTTTTTGCTTGCCTTTGGCCTTCGCTTTCTCCTCCTTTTCTCTCAATTTCTCCCTCTCCTTCTCCTCTTGCTTTGCCAAGCGATCTGCCTCCCTCTTTGACTTGGTTTCTAGCGCCAAATGTAGCTTAGCTGCCTTCTTTCTGTCAGCTCTGTCCCTCTTGGCAATCGCCTTCGCCTTTTGAACTGCGTTGAGACCTGCAAACTCATCGACATTTAAGTCAACCCCACTAATGCCCTCCAAGGAATCCCGGAGGGCTTGTTCCGATGGATGCGTGTATCCAATAGGGCAATCGAGGTACCATGCGCCACGGCTAAGATGAGCCGTGGTGTATGTTTGGAGTTGACTCGAAGTGTACATGTAGGTTGCCGAATGGCGATCAAGAAAACTCCTAAGGAATTCTGGGAAGTCATCCTTTTTGATTGCACCTTTTCCCTCAAGTTCAAACTTGAAATACCTAAATTGCCAAAAAATATGTAACATTGAAGGAAAAGTGAGCGACACGTGAAGTTTTAGTCCAGACATTTCCATCACAAATACCAAATGAGAGTCAAGAGAAAGTGAACCTGAGTTGGAAACAAATTATATGCTACTTTGAAGGCAGGCTATGGAAGTCTAGGAAGATTGAATTGGTTCCCAATTAATTAGCATTTTTGAATGAGCCTTACAATAGTGTGTAAGACATACTGATAGAGCACTCTTCTCACTGCCTGTTCAGACCCCTCATACTTCTTGAAATTGTCGCTCTTTTTGAAATAATTCGATCCCCTGAGGTAGTTCATATATCCATCATCCCAAATTTTCCTCCTCCATCCCTCCAGGTACTCTTGTAAGGTCTCCGACTGCAGCGGGACATTCATATTGATGACAATGCCGTCGTGCTGGACAACGTCGTCAAAGTACTTCACCGCTGCATCCTCGATCTGAGAAAACATAGAACAACAATAATTTATCATCCTCTGAAAGAAAATGAACTCTAGAAATTCTAAACAAAGAAAATCCAAATC
This sequence comes from Climacium dendroides, assembly GCA_950106755.1. Lineage (NCBI taxonomy): Eukaryota > Viridiplantae > Streptophyta > Bryopsida > Hypnales > Climaciaceae > Climacium > Climacium dendroides. Next base: position 26,416,296 of record OX467089.1, on the reverse strand, counting down.
CAATGACGTCTAAAAATTTATACAAAGATTATCACTTACCCCAACATACCACACACAGCAGTTCAAGAAGGGACCAAGTAATGTTTCAGAAACTGGCTTAGGCGGGAAACGCCTGGCATGTCGAGATGGTGTTGATGAGTTCCACCATTTCAAGAACTTGATCTTGTGCTCTGCCGTGGTGTTGCAAGTGGCCACCATTTGTAGCTTCTCCAGAGTCATCTCTGGCACTTCATTGGCACTCCAATGTCTCTCAATCTGATATTAAAAAACAAAATGAAGTTAGTCACTGTTTCAGACTTCCTAATCGCAATGTCATATGAATGCTATGAAGGGGATGGATGTACCTCCTCAATAAACCCTGGCTTGTTTGCCGGATTGGCTACCGCCACCAACTTCGACATCTTGACGTTTAGTTTCCCGAGTTTCTCGTTTGCCCCAGCTCGCATCGCTTGCGCTAGTTCCACAGGGGAACGGTCTTCCTGTGCTGTCACCTCATTGTATTTGCGACCAGCTGCATTTGCAGACTGCGCAACCTCTTGCTGCAGAAGCAAGTGAAAAATAACACTTTCAAATACAAATAAAGAAAGTGTCAAACAGAAAAGAATATAACACATCAAATTCAACAAGCCCGAGCATCCTCACCCTGAATACAAATGCCGTAAAGACTTGTAGTGGCATAGAATACCACGTCGGCTTCGGTTTCGGTGCCCCACACAGTCGAAGCTCGGAAGGCCTCAACATCTCTTGAAAACGCTCAATGGGAAGAAGGCCATACTTTTGCACCCTATAGAGTGTGTGAACCAAGTTGGTTTTGACGTGAGAATCCTCGGTGGATCTGGAAAACAATTGATCACAGTGAGATTCAACACAGTATCTGCAGCATCCGAAAACCATAAAAAAACAAAAGTACATAAGAAAGGCTTGAAGGTATCAGACAACATACTTGTTGATGTCATGCATAACATGCATGACGAGCTCTGTCCTCTTCTTTGTGTCAAGTACAATGGCATCCACCGCGTAATGCCATTCAATGTCCTTGGAATGCATTTTGCCAATGTACTTCATTCAGGAGATGAGTCGATGGTTTCCATCGCAAACATAGAACTTCAGGTTTTTTAAGAACCTGAGTTCGGGTACGGATTCCACGTAGGCATTGAACGCAGCGTTCTTTTCCTTCCATAGCGGCCCCCACGCCTCCATCTCCCCTTCAGTGAATTGGGAGCTCTCTCCGGCCTCGTCAGTTGTTGTCACGTAGAAAACCGCTGCCCCGTCGCGGTAGCCCTTGCTGAACTCGTGTTCTAGAAACTCGAGGTCGCATGATAAGGTAGGCCTTACCATGGGCATGGACACCATCCGGCAGAGTGGGATGTTCATTCTGAAAAGGTGGTGCGGCTTCATTCGAAGGGACGCTATAGAATTCACCGAATCCACCTTGTGGTACTGGCGGAGTTCTTCTTCCAAAAAATCTTTGTCATCTCCCTCCATCACAATGACCGGTGCGTCTTCTTCCATCATGTCACCCTCGTCTTCCCCTTCTCTGTCCCCTGCAATGGCCGGTTGCGTTGAGTCTCCTGTAGTTGGAGTTTGGAGATTTGTCTCTTCAGGCCACAAGTTTGATGGGGTGCCATCCATCTGCAAGTTAAAAACATGAGAAGTTGTATTACATTTGAAATAGCCAAGATAAATGTAGAGACATACTGACATTGAAAAATTGATGAACTCCATAATGAATCAATAGATATTACAATCAATCATTCTTGTAATGGGATTTCATGGAATGCAACTATCTCAAGAACTACATCCCTGTATCTCACTAGAGTCAATCAATCTCTACATCTTCATCCGACTCTGAGCTCAAAAGGATGCAGACTGGATCTCCAAAATTTCGGGCACTACTATATAAATTGTCCGTCTCAGTTGATGCTAATGGTGGGGAATGGTGGCGTGCACGCTTCTGATGTCCTTGAACACACGCTTGACTCTGCACACTGGTCTCAGATGTGTCATGGAAGTTGTCCACAGCGTCTAGGACATCATGAAAAGTAATCAATACCTCTTCGTCTTCGGGTTGATCACTGACAACGTTCTTGTCTTCCAATTCGATTGACACCTCCATCTCAGTCTCTTGCAACGGTGCAAGAGGCTGAGATGATTCTGCCTCAGCACTGCCTGGTGTCTGAATAGGTGTCACTGTGGGTGAAGCTCTTCCTTGACCTCGTCTTGTCTGAAGATAGGCACCAATAATAGAGTTAGATATAATTTTGAAACAGGTATAAAAAAACATCTAAACTAGAAAGCCTTAAAACTAAAAGTAAATGTGAAGATCATCACCAACAAAGTCAATTAAAATTTTGGACTAGGCATCTCCACACATGTACATCCAAAATATTGTCTTTCATTTAGGATGCCTTAATCTTTTTGGTAGTACTAGGGCCCTAAATCCTCAACCATGGGAGGTGCCTTGGACCCCTAAATCTTCAGAGGTCATCTGGTCCACCCTCGCTAAACCTACTAAAGTCCAACAAAAAATGACCTTTTCACTAATTTGGCAACAAGTGCCACACTGCAATCGCACACGCCACTCGCGTCACGAGCGCCACTCGTGTCACCAGCGTCACGAGCGCCACGAGCGCCGCGACCATCATGAGCGACGCGACTGTCACGAGCGACAAGAGAAAACCTATGACATGCTTGGACTGAGATTCACATGCCTAGACTGAATCTCACATGCCTAGACTGAAATGAACTTGCAAATTTTTTTTGTGAAATTTCTGGAGTCCTAGGCAGTCGGCCAAGTGGTGCCTCGGATCCGAGGCACCACTTAGCCAACTGCCCAAGACCCCAGAAATTTCACAAAAAAAAAATCCATTTTAAGAATTACCCTTCCCCCAGGTGCACAAACTCCCTCCTCCCCGGGCGTGCTCATGCAACTTCCTTACGTGTTTTCAAATTCCATCAAGTTATCGCAGTCAATTCATAATCGAGGCACCCAATACTCATCTCAGCGTTTCAAACGAGCATGCACTGAAATGAAGTTGCAAATTTTTTTTGGGAAATTTCTGGGGTCCTCGGCAGTCGGCCAGGTGGTGCCTCGGATCCGAGGCACCACCTGGCCGACTGCCGAGGACCCCAGAAATTTCCCAAAAAAAATTTGCAACTTCATTTCAGTGCATGCTCGTGCCTCCCAAGAAAACTGTGCAAGTCCATTTCAATACAGGTGGTGCCTCCAAAAAAATTGTGTAGGTTTGATTTCGGCCAGGTGGTGCTTCCAATAAAAACATGGTCAACTGCCCAGATTCACCAAAACGGCCCCGACGTCACTGATTTCCCCTGAAAACTAAATTGCTCCTCCCTTAAGTACTGAACCCTCTAAAAATCCCCCGAGGATAGTCTTAGGTGAATTTTGTGATAAGGCCGGGGTCCGTGGTTGAGGGCCAGGAGGTGCCTCGGATCCGAGGCTACACCGGCGCCTCCCGGCTGGACCCCGTAGATTCTAAATTTTCTTGCCCATATTGCACGAACCTATTCTCTTGACACTCAAGGTGGAACGGAATTCTGCCGTGGCCGACAGTGTTCAGCAGAAGGAAATCAATCTTCCATCTTTGTCGACTGCGTGAATCTGAAAGGTTGACCCCAACACTTTCAGTGCGCGATTTGCGAATGACTCATGCCATCGAAGCATTGACATACTCAAGCTCCGCATGCGATCTTACGTGCCGCACTCAAGCTCCACGTAATGTACTCACGCACCAGACTCACAAATTTCATCAAGGAATACAACTAAAAAAGGTTACCTTTGTTCGCGTCGGTGTAGCGGCTGGAGCGGGTTCTTGAATGCCTCCACGGCCACGGCTCCTGGTGCTCCTCATCGTCATACTCTGCAGATCACACGAGAGTTCGCTCAGTTCCCACAGCTGCTGCCGGACCGACTTCGGGAGATTGCGTGGTTATTTGCAAATGGAGGTGCACACACTATCAATCATTGAGTACAGCTACGATGTGGATGGAGCAGCGAGGAGGACCACGGAATTCTAGATAAGGCTTGAAGCAAGTGAGGTTATCTCCGGAAATGCCATGGTTTCTAATTTTGTCGCCCACGTTCCTGGATCCTTGGCGGGCTCCCTCGGTGCAGTCATGCACACTGGGTTCCCCGATAGCGTCAACGGTGGATTGAGGTGGATTCGGCCACGTTACTAGATCCTTAGCGCGCTTCCTCGGTGAAGTCATGCACACTGGATTTCCCGATAGCGTCAATGGTGAACTCACGTGGATTCGCCCACGTTGCTGGATCCTTGGCACGCTTCCTCGGTGCAGTCATGCACACTGAGTTCCCCGATAGCGTCAACGGTGGACTGAGGTGGAATCGTCCACATTGCTGGATCCTTGGCGGGCTACCTCGGTGCAGTCATGCACACTGGGTTCCCTGATAGCGTCAACGGTGGACTGAGGTGGATTCGGCCACGTTGCTAGATCCTTGGCGCGCTTCCTCGGTGAAGTCATGCACACTGGATTTCCCGATAGCGTCAATGGTGAACTCACGTGGATTCGCCCACGTTGCTGGATCCTTGGCACGCTTCCTCGGTGCAGTCATGCACACTGAGTTCCCCGATAGCGTCAACGGTGGACTGAGGTGGAATCGTCCACATTGCTGGATCCTTGGCGGGCTACCTCGGTGCAGTCATGCACACTGAGTCCCCTGATAGCGTCAACGGTGGACTGACGTGGATTCGCCCACGTCGCTGGATCCGAGGCGTGCTTCTTCGGTGAAGTCATGCACACTGGATTCCTAGATAGCCTCACTGAACGCCCAAACTAAACGCCCAAACGGAACGCTAGAACTGAACGCCCAAACTTAACGTCCAAACTTTTTTATATGTGATTCCAAATTAGACTGTCGGTTACATTTGCCGCACTTTAGAATTCCGGATCCTGGTTTCACCAAGGTACACCACCAGGAGGTCCTCAAAATATCACAGGAGATTCAAACTTACGAGAATATGCATTACATTTTAAAAATGAAATCAGGAAGATTGAACTGAGCTCCAATAAACGGTGCTTATGTGAATATGTTCAAGAACTTTCACATATTGAATTTTATTTCTACTGGTGCAAATCCGCTCTTCATTTGTCAATCCTATTTTCTGTATTTTACGGTTTTGAAAGTATATTAACTCTTCAAAGTGTAGGGACTAGTCTTCAAGTCATCCCCATATTACCATCCTGGATACTATGAGAGATTTTACAAATTTTTGGTTTTCATTAGTCTCTACAGAGCTTTAGTGAAGACACTTCCCAAAAGAGAATTTCTGCATGTTGAAACACTTACCTTGAATGCTATACAAAATTCAAGTCACCTTCCATGTGATATAAGAAACAGGAACAAAGAGGGGCACAATGAGAACAACACAGAAATTGAAAATGACTCTGTTGCCAAAGCTTTTCCGAAATTCACTAGCCATAGTACCCAAAACTTTGGTCTTCTGAATTCTAGTACGAAAGTTAGTTTCATTCTTTGGAGGTTTTCCATATGGGAAATAACAACAGGAACATTCTCATATTGACAGAAAGAGTGCAATACTAATGTGGTTGAAATTTGTAAGTGCGTTAGAACTTACAAGCTGCAGATTCTACTTGGATTCTACAGGGTGTACTTACAAGGCTATTTTGAAATTGTCAATTGGTCTCTTATAGAAACCCAGTACTATGTATGTGCATGTCTCCAAGGTCCCTAATTTTAGCATTTAAAATCTACTCTAGCAAAACCTGACAGTGTTTTTCTTCACAAACGTTGTTCAAGATATTTGAGTTACAGTTGTTTCGAATGAAGTCTCTCTATCCTTGAACTTTTGTAGCACATCCACGAATCCTACAGTTCCCTCTTCTAAACTATTAATGTGAATCTCAATATACTTGCATGTGATTGCAATCCTTCCAACTTTGTTCCATGAACAAACAAGGAGGCCACATGACTCTACAAGCTTTCCTTAGAGGAGTAGAGTGAAGACAGTTCTTTCACTGGAGTGAAACCAAGGGACTCAAATAGTTTTTAAAGAAAACACAAAGATGTTGTGCTTACATTTGAGATGTCGACTGTGTTCTTCCCACGTCCAAAGCTCAAACTGTCTGCTGAGGCCTCTCCAACAAGTTGGACATTTTCACCAGGGACATCCTCTTGCTCGACGATACTCCCGTTCTCGAACTGCAGAACTCTACGAAGATCTGGAGACGATGTCTCCCCGGACTTTGGCGCTCCTCGTATACCTCTTCTCATCCTCGACCGCTTTAGCTCTCTAGCTGAAGAATAGTAAAAGGACCCTCGTCTCTTTCTTCTTTGCCTGGGCCTCACACAAACAACCTCACTAACCTCGCACCCTACAAGCATGAAGGGAAAAGAGAGGACATCGCCATCGTCGCTCTCAACTATACCACAGAACAGAAAACAACCGGAAGACAATGAAAACTAAAGGAAGCACATGAAGCCTTACACGTTTGGCCAGGCATTCCTATCAATAGCCGCCAAAATTTGAATCTACAATGACAACACACATGCGAATTTGCTTCGTTTGTGGGCGCCTTCGGCTGTGAAGGACATCGGCCATCAAATCCTTTTTAAATAGGTTGGCCCTGACCATAATAGGACTGTCAATACACATGAGGGCACCGCCAATTCCATTAAAATTAAACCCTGACAAGGTGAAACTACTTTCTCAATGCACAACGTTCACTCTGACAAAGTACTTGTTCTTCCCTCTAATGGTGTGCGAAAGATCCTTATTAGTGTTGCTCTATTCATGAATTGCTCCCCATTGAATGAGCTCTGCTAATTATGGTTGCCTAGAATTTGAAGGTCTCTTAAACCTTGAATTTAAAATTTGGTTTTGATTTCATGCAATCTACCCCACAATCTATGAAATAAAGTGCCAAGTGCCTTCAATGTTGTTGGATGAATATAAACGAAGTTCTTAGTGTATCGTGTATGCATTTAGTTGCATAGACAATGATCAGTATTATGATATGGGTATTTTAATTGACTAAATCAGAACCTCAAAATTAAGGAGGCGTCCAAGGTGAAAATGTAGTTTAAAAATTAGCTATGTCATCAAATTATGGTAATAAAAAATTTATCTATATTGGCAATGTTTTTTGTTTAGGAGGTTAGTACCTCATGTTATTAGAGACTAAATTTTCTGTATTGCACATCATCACTAATATTTCGCTGTGCCTTACTTCATGACATCTTCCCAAAAGTAAATTTTGTAGCATCCTAGCATAATTATTAATTTCAAGATATGCCAATCATTAATTTAAAGAATAGAATTTGATGGGTGCAATTATGCATATTCATGTCATCCGGTTTTGTGCAAGTTCTTTTTTAAGGAGCGGTTTTAATTACAAAACTAATTTCTATTGAGTGGATTCCAGGATATATTGTGACCAAAATTTCTTTGTGATTCATTTTCGCCTCTTCATATCAAGCTATATGTGCTAGTGCTTTTGTAAGGAGCATTTCAATTTTTAAATTAATTAATTTGATTGGATTCCTAAATGTACTGTTCCCAATATTTATTTGGGAGGCATACTTCTCTGCATCACTATGTTGTTAGAGTGTTCCTTGTGCTTAGCAGTCATGTAAGAATTTGAAATGACCTTTGAACTCATTAATTTTCTTCAATCTCAACTGCCATATCGTTTCAAATTATATCAAAGATGTCCCAAATAGGTGTTAAGATTTTGCTAATTGGTTTTAACATATGATTGCTATAGGACAAACCAAAGATGCACCACTATCATTGAGAACCCATACCTTTTTATTGTAGAGATCATCTTCTTGGTTGCTTGGACTTCTCCTTGTTCCTTGACATTCTCCCTTTGCTACAAAGATGGCTTCCATTAGAGTAGACGGTTATGATATACCTGTAGTGTTCCCAATTGTTCATGGTGGTCACGCTAGAGTTCCTAGTCACCTTCTGCACGTCCGTTTTAGGTTTGTAGAAACGTCCATCTACGTTGAGGAGGAGAAAATGTCCAAAACTGGCGAAGTGATTCAATCTGTTCCGATTGTGAGGTTTGACGATGATGGGACGCATTGTTGGTATCCTGGTCCAGGAAATTACAAAGCATACGGACTTCCACTCTCCATGCTAGGTGCGTCAACAAAAATCCAAAGTCGACAGTCAGATAATTCTACCGTGAATATGCTAGTCACTACTCACACTATGTCACCCAGTCCGTCGACAGATGTTCCAACTGTGCTACATATGCCTTCCAAGCTTCTTGTTGTGAAAGAGGAGAAGTTAGATCCAATCATAGAGTTGTCAAGTGAATTTGAAGGTGAATCCCCCAATATTAGTGCTCAAAGAGAGGAGGATTCATTCCGCATGGCATCTGTCCAACCCACTATGCTAAAATCCTCATGTAGAATCTTGTCAAGAAGTCTCTCCAATTCCTCATTCTCACTCCCCCCAACGCCCCATCCTGTTGAAACTAGGGAAAGCATTATGGAGTGTCTGAAGGGACTTGGTAGTATGCAGCGCTCTCGGAACGAGTTGTCCGTTATGGATTTGAGCACAGTGAAGCACCAAAGAGTTCCATTCCTTCCAACAGTTTACAACGAAGATGTCATCTTCGAATTGCCTCCTTGTGGGGCATCTTCATCTTCGTCGGGAGCCAAGAACTTGGAGGGAATGGACAAGCGCTACGATGGACATCCATGGTACAAGCTTGTGACTACCAATATCCAGAACTCCGACAACCTAACATTTCGTAAGTCCTACTGTACTAGCCATCTTGCTTGTGAGAATGCCAATTGTGAGTACATGAAGAGAGCTTCGAAGAAAAACGAAATTGAGTGGAGTGGCTACACTGTATTTCCTTTCGCCCCCGGTGAAGCCCCCCCAAAGGACTCCACTCTAGTGTGCAAGGTTTGCAAGTTGGCTCCCCAATGTCTAGGCGCATGCAAGGCTAGGATATATTTTGTGTATTCTAAAAACCCTGAAATGACGAGGGCGGCTATTCACTTCGGAGAGCATGGCCACCCGGTTGCTACAGGCATGTACAGGGACTCTACCACCCTAATACACGGACTCATTGCAGAACAAGTGGCAAAAACACCCACGGCCACTAACTCTGCAATCACTCTCTCAGCTAGTAAGGACTTCCTCGGAAGCTATCTATTCCACAATGGAGATGGAGAGAAGCAAATGCTAAAAGCTGACGAAATGGAAGAGGTCATGGACCGCTTCCAATACTTGAGTAATCCAAGTATTCGAAATGTCATCTCTTCTTTCCGCTCAAACAACCGAGGAGGGGTAATTGACAACATCATGACCATGAAGAAGGAGTCCAAGTTTGAGTTCATACATGACAGCGTCTTCCCAGGTCAAGGCAAAGAAAAGGTTTACATTTTCAAGATGCTCACCGAGGGACCAGGAAGTGGAGTCGACCTTGTGAAGCGGATGCAACCGGATGGAGACCTGCAGAATGCGTGGTTAATGTTTGACCACGTGAAGCGAGTAAAGGAGTGGACCACAATGGCTTGCCACGTGTATGATACCAACTACAAAAAGGTGATGACGATTGCACTATGCGATATGCAATCCGAAGATACCGAAGTGCAAGTACAGTTTTGGCGGAGCTTAAACGTGGTTATGCAACGCCACAGAGTACCAAACCCCAACTTCAAGGGATTCATGGCAGATAGTGCCATGGCCAATTGGAATGCAATGCGGATAGTGTATGGCACTGGTTTTGCAAATGTTGAAATGGAGAATCGTGAGCGGACATGCTTATTGCATTGGAGTACCTCTCTTCACAAGTACACACAAAAGTACATCAAAGAAGTATTTCAACAACAACATTTAACTCTGTGTAAGCAATACAAAGATTCAAAGAATATGGATCAAGCAGAGGTCCGTTATCTCGCAATACGGTCTTGGTGGTTGTCATCTGGTGCGGCCAACGAAGAAGGCTTACATCACCTGGACCATTGGCTTGCTTTCTGGCATTTCAGATACCGTCAATGGGGAGGCTTCATGGACTTGGTGAGTCAATTTTGTCCGCAAATGTGTTTAGGTGCTTAGGAATCTCTGGCTCACTTTGCATGATGATGTTATTTGTACTTCTTAAAGAACTTTTTCTTAACTTCTTTTTCTTAATTAAGTTGAACATTTTATTTCTATTTATCAAGAAGTTGGGACGCTTCACACAATAGGAAAACATGCCTTCGATTTGAGACATGAATAGTCCATTGGATGAGGCCTTACCTGTTTTCTAAATGGAAGAGTCTGAATTAAATTTTAATAGGGGCAACAGTTATAGTTCTCTCAATTTTTTTTGATAAAATATGAGAAATTTTCTCTCTTAGGAAACAAAACTTAGGGGTTCCCTCCCCACCTCCAGTACGTGCCTCGGATCCGAGGCATGTGTCGGAGGTGGGGAGGGCACCCCCTTCATTCTTTAAACTTGTGTCCCTAAATCTGTCTTGATAGTTGCATTTCATAATTGTTTTCAGTTATTTTTTGTTTGGGTTTTTAAGTAGGCTAGATGTGTTGTGTTCGGCGGTAGTAGTAGATTTCTACTATCAGAAGGCAGTACTTGTCTTTTGTCGTATAGAACTATAAAAGTAATGAAAATTATTTATGAAGATGCTACTCGTTACAACGGTGGTGAATATTTGTTATTAACTCTGTTATCCCTTTGATTACAAAATTCAGAAATTGAATTTGGAGGAGATGTTGGATTTGCCATCATGCAATCTATCCGAAACGGTGCATAACAAGTGGCTACAAATGTCCGGGAAGCAAGGCAACAGCTTGTTCGATGCCACATGTGACGACAGTATCCGTGCTTGGATGCAAATGACAAACTACCGTGCATACTTGAAAGGTTCTGCAACGGGATCAGGACCATCAAAAGGGGAGTTGAGGTTGAGAGCTACAAGAAGAAGCGGAGACCCCCAAAAAATTGCACAGGCAGTGAACACATTGCCTAGAGCAGAGGACATGGGAACTAGAGTGCCACACTTGGAAGGAGAAGAAATCTTTGGGAGCACTAAGAGAAAGTTGGATGTGCCCATCGGTGATGAAGGAGACTCACACAGACCAGACAAGATCAATTTTTCCCAACCCCGTGTCAAAACACGATCCACCACGAATGCTTCTCAATCTTCTCCAGACAAAGGTAAGCAAATTCAAGCAAAGACTTCTGGGCATGTGAATGTAGCATTTGAAAGCGACTGCGATGCATCCAACTGGCACATTGCTAGAATCAGCCACAAATCCAACGCAAGATGTCAAGCTCAGCAGTCCAGGTCTAACATCAAGTGTATTAGCAAGATTGCAAAAGGAAAGAAGGGAACTCCAGCTCCTACTTACCGCGACAGGAAAGAAGAATATGGTAGTAAGCGAGAGGTGGTGGCTGATTTTTGGTTCTGTTGGGATGATATTGAGCGATGCGTGAAGGGAACAAAGCGCAAATGGGTTTTAGATTGGCCAGAGGTGCCAGAGTTTTGGCCTGTTCTCTCTAGAACAAACTTAACCCGCGAAGAGACCTTGTTGCTGCAACATGCCGGATTTCACCTCCAAGAACAACCAATTCTATCACCACGTCGGCTATTCTACATGTCTAAGCTATTCAAGCCGGTTTTGTATGACAACCCTCCGCCACTAAACTCAGATGTGTATCCAACAGTGAGGAACAACAGAGCAATTCGAAGGATTGCAAATGCGCCTACTCCCAAGCAACGGAACAAGTGGGAAAGCGCAGGCAATGTTAAAGGACAAATTTTGGGAGCAACACTGCTCCCTTTTCTAGGCCTTGGTGCAATTGTGGAGTTAGAGACAGGGTCAAACTCTAACAAAAATACATACAGAGTTACGATGGGCCAATTTCCCACATGCACATGCCCAGACTTTGTGAATATGGCAGTTTCTGCAATTGGAGGTCGGCAACAGTACGTGAATTGCAAACACTTGTACTATTTGTACAAGTACTTTTGCAAGATGGATGTCAATGAAGACAAATTTATTCATGCACTAAGCTATAGCTTCAATGAATTGAAGTTGTTGCTACTTCAGGCTGCTATGATCATACTTCCAGAATAGGCATAGACACGTTTCTGTATGCACTTCAGTTGTAATGAATTCTTCTTTATATATTACAGTTACAAAATTCTCATGCCAAATTTTCCCATCAAAAGTTCCATCTATATTTCCATTGACGTATCAATTTTGGCCAATGCCTTCCCTAAACCCTCTAAAGTTTTTGCCGTTATTTTTAATTGCCCTAAACTTTGCAATACAAAATGTTTTAAATTCCTGCTCGTACGGCAACACTGAGTATCATGAGTGCTGAAAACGGTAAAGAGTTCCCACAGCAATGTTCACAAGACAATATTGCCCAGTTTTCTACAAAAACTGATTCAAAATTTGCATAAACATCTATACATCCACGGTCATGGGGTACACGGACATAGGTCCCAAATTCACCCTAAACAGCCAAAATAAATCAATTTTTTGAATTTTTTTGGCCAAAAAAAAAAATGAAAAAAAAATTGGAAAATTTTTGGCTCCATGCTCTTCGCTCACAAGCTCCCTGCTCCCCGCTCACAAGCTCCCTACTCCCCGCTCACAAGCTCCCCGCTCCAAGCTCGCACGCTAGCGTCGTTGATCCAGTTCCAAAACCTGTGGATGGGGAACGGAACCGGAACCTAACTGAAATCTTCGAGGGGATGGAGGCTGAGCCGAAGAGTTCTACCTTAGGGTTAGAATTGTAGATAGTAAAAGTTTTGTACATACTAGAGAAGTTAGATCGGAACCGGATTCTATCCGGTGGTAGGTAGGTAGGATCGGAAGTTTAGCCGGAAAATGCGGCTGGATTCCATGACGCTTTTTGCTTTTTTGCACTTTTTTTGGTTGTATATAAACCTGCCCTGAGAAAGGGAGGGGGAGAAAAAAAAGCCTTCTTTTGCAAATTCCTTTGTGTCCTCTGTTTTGCTTTGCTGTTGTATGTGTGTGGCATGGGAGTTGTATGCCTGTTGTATGACCGGAAGTGAGGAGAGTAAAGAGGGAGTTAAGAGTTGACATTTTCTTCCCCTGGTGTATTTTAGTCTTCAAGTTTCAGTGTATGTGAGTAGGTATTAAAAGAGTTGGGAGTGTGCTTCAGTTCCTCAGCGTGTCTAGAGTTTGAGATTCCGGGTGAGAAAACCGTTGTTAGGCTAGGCGGATAGGGAGGGATTCCCTACTTGCCCTAGAACTCTTGGGTGAGAAATTTGGTTGAGTGTCCGATCTCCTGTGAGGTCTTGCTGCCATATTTGGTAAACGGAATAGCTCTAGTAAGTATTGGAATGGACGGATTCACTTGTAACCACCTAAATTCGCACGGATAGGAGAGGGTGGCTAAGGTCGTTGTAGTATCAGAGGATTGTACGGGGGGTCTTTGTGTGACCTACAATCCGGATTAATACCCAGATTGTTGTGAAAGATCAAACCAGATCTGTAGTAAATGGGAGATTAGGAGATAGGATAGTGGGTCTTCAGCCACTATAAGTTACGAAAGGAGTGGTAGGCCTACCACTCTAAAAACCAAGGGGCAAACCCTTTGATGGTAAAACAGAGGACAAATTAAACCGGGTAGTATCCAAAAGAGTACTATTAGATTGGAACGGATCGGTCTACAGAAGTAACCAGGATCGGAGATTATAGCCTCCTAGGGTTGTGATTGTTGTTCAGACCGAATAGTTGGTAGAACCGGAATAGTAGTGGGAAGCTAATTCTCTGTTTTCCGGATATTATAGTTTTTTTCCGGTAATTGTCCTAAAACCGGAAGTTGGGTTTATAAGCTAACTTATCCTAAATAGTGTAATGAAGCCAAATACTTCACAGGATGTAGCGATTAGTCGGACCAGTATTCCTCTAGTTAGCCCTTAATTCACACAAAAGGCCTTCTTAGAGTAAACCGCTCCGGAATCGTTCCCACAAGGACTTGCGGATTACAAATTTATAGGCTATCCCAATCTAAACATTCACTTTTCTCTTCGTCAGACTACTCCGGACTTTAGGTCCGGTCCGGACTCTAGTGCCGGATGGGTTCCGGAAGAATCCGGAAACCGTTCAGTGCCCCTTCTGGGATCCCTGGGTTTGGATGACGAGTGGCCAGATCCACCGTCCGGATGCTTACCGTGTCTAGAAACACGCTCTCTTTCACTCTCCCTCTCTCTAATACTAACACTTACCTAACTCTGCAAGGACTGGAAGTGTCCTCCTATTCCGTCTCTTCACAAATCCGGAAAGCTTTCCGGATTAGGTCACACAAGGATGGTCAAGAACTACAATGACATTCTAACCTTTAACCGAGCACTGAGCCTTCTGTCGACCAGGTGGTTTTTCCTGTACTCTCTTGGGCTTGTGCCAGGGCTTGACTCTGTTCTACAAGGAATTCCGGCAATCCGGAATTTGGGCACGTCTTGCAATACTTCTGTATGCGGAAGTTGCTAGCAGCCTCTCAGATACCCCTTTCACTTAAGGCTGTATACTACACGCAGGCTATACTGGCATCCGAGTAGTACTACACTAACATTACTGCCGGAACCATCCGGTTGATCTCCCCCTCAAGTTAGTACATCCGGATACTCTCACGAAATCGACTCTTGCCACATAAAGTAAGTTCTCAGTTCCGGAAACGCAAGAACGAACTCACACCTCCCACAAACATAGACCGTATACAAGAAAGCTAAGAGAATGGATACTCCCAAACACTTAGAATTAAGCTCAGAAAAAAGGTACAATGCTGAAACTATGAGATGGCTGTGAATCCAGAAAGGCCATCAAAACTCCTACTTATACTAAGACTAGCATCATCTTAAAATCCTACAAAACATTCCTACTGGTCCACTAGATTTCCGGTAAATCCCAGATCCTATTTTTTCGGCTTTGACAGCCGGACTCCGGTATTGCCGCTATATTATACTACTGCACACTATTCCTTGGAATCCGGATCTTTGGGAGGAACATAGTCCTTCTGAAGATCCAGCTTTACCTTCTTCCGGCTACTTTCCGAAAAAAACAGATTCGGACCCCCTTGGCCCCATCTTTGGACTTCCACGATATTGGTGTCCCTGTCTACACTCTGGATCCCGACTACCTGAGTGTCCGGACTCCCCTGGGAATCCTTCTGGGTCTTCTTATAATGAGGAGAAGACTGTACCGTCCGTCCGGCGTGAGCTTCCAGAGAAGCACCCGTCAGGTCGATGGTCGGAGTTACCGGAAGTAGGTCTTTGCTTCCCTGAGGTACCATAGCTCCCCATTCCACTCCTTTTGACCTTCCGACTGGTGGTGAAAGTTCCGAATTCACCGGTACCACCGGTGATACCTCCGTAACCGTAGTGTCGCGATCCAAGTGACATTTAACAGCTTCCAGCAGCTCACTAGGTTCAGTCCAACCCACTTACAACGTCACTTGGTCACCAACTGCCGAACACTGCACATGCCAAGCACCCACAGTGTTAGTCCCCATTTCCAACTCAGTTTGCCAAGTCCCAGTCACCGGGACTACTAGCACACACTCCCATCGTGACACCGGGCATGTCACTTAGTAACATGGGGCGGAACTTCCACCTTAATGTGCAAGGACCCGTGGTGGCACTACTCACCATGGTCCTAACCGCCCTTGAGTGTCACCCCACTCCATACTAGCCCTTTTTGCATTTGCTACTCATCCACTAGAGGTAACCTGCACTCACAACTCGGGACACATCCAAGGAGGCCTAGCAAGGAGCGGAACTCCACCCAACTGATGCCACGGGACACACACGAGTGTCCCATGGTGCCTTGAAGTGGTGGTGAAGTCACCACCACCAACCATGAGTCACCGGGACTCACCAAGGCTTCAAGAGGGAGGGAGGAGGGAGACCAACCCCTCCTATAGTACTCTCTGTGGTATTCGGCAGACCCCCCCATCCTAGGTCGAAGGAAGTCCTTGGATAACCTTGGGTTGTGGAAGACCACCCACTTCCAACCCAAATCGCCAAGTTACGTCACCGTTTGGGCTCCCGAACTTCCATTCGGCGTAACTTTGCGCTCCGAGCTCCAAATCCAACATGCGAGCCCATTTTAGACATCTACGCGACGAGTAGATGCCGATGGACTGCTCACTCGTCCCATTTGGATAAGTTCTTACAAAGTTATGGCCCTCTAAAGATTCGGATGCACCGAGGGAGGCGTCACGCCTTCACCACGGTTCTTCTTTTGGCCATAACTTTTGACTCATGTCTTAGAACATCGTAATGCTTGTCATTCTAGATTTCCTTGTATTCATATCTTTCCAATGATATGACACATGCCATACTTTGTTGTGGGCTTCATTGAAAACCCCTCACACCTAACCCTCAAGTGTCTTGGCACCCCCGGGACCCAGTCAACTTTGAGCGGCCATAACTTTTCGCTCACAACTCCAAATTGCGCGTTCTTTGCACCATTAGAAGCGTATTGTCAAGAGCTTTTCAAGAATGTGTGGCACTCTCATGTTCACTTCAAACCAGGGCGCTATTGCGCCCTGTTTGATCGGGAATCTCTTCATTCTCCCTACCTAGTCTATTGCAAGGCTTGAGAAGTCACCCCCAAGGTCCCCCCCTTGCGCACTAAGGTTCATTTGGGCACCCCAAGTAGATAGGGGCGTGACACGTAGGTTCCGGGTTGTTGCCTTCCGGAACTACCAAAGTTTGCGCGGACGGGGGAGACTGAGGTGCCGGATCTGACTTAGTAGGAGTCAAATATTCCATCATCTCCCTCATCACGGCCCGAGATGCATCCATTCGTTTCGCCTGCTCTAACAAGCATTTGACAATAGGAACCTGGCTTGAGTTGGCGGCTACATCGAGGTTGGCTTCAAACAGCCGGGCTTTGTTGATATAATCCGCCGGTACGTCCAAAGAGCTCGGGAGCTGAACTACACCTTGGCACAATGCCGCTATCTGCCGGCGATGGTCCTCTTCTATGAGTCGGGCCGTCTCCTAGGCTATGCGGAGAGTACTCTCCAAATCCACACATCTGGATTCTGAGTCCCGGACTTGGTCTCGCAATGTCTGGTTCTCTACGCGCAACGTCCCCAGCTCCGTCACCAACTTCTTCCATTTTTCTATGAGGAGGCTGTTTTGTTGCTCCACTGCCACCAAAGCATCCGTCCTCCGGAAGATGGCATTCCGGTTGGTTAGTGCCATCTTCCGGTGCACCCGTTTGAGAGCTCCATCGTAGTTTTCGCAGATCTGGATGAGGTCATCTACCCGCCACACCAGGTGCTGAGCCATCTCTTGGATGTCTTCTAAGGGTGTCCCTCCTAGTCGCATGGTGGTCCTGTCTCCCTCCTCTACCTCTATCATCCTGGTTCGGGAGGGTCCGGCCTCGACCTCAGTGGCAACAGTGTGCGGTCGTACCGGCCCAACCAGTTGCATGGAAGGTCGGACTTCTTCCAGAGCTGGTCCGATCTCCGTCTTCTGCTCCTGAACTTCTTCATGTGGTTCCGGTGCAGGAGGCTCCTCTGACAGATTTACCGGCGGCGTCCTATTCCGCCTTTTCCTCTTCCTTAAAGGAGAGGGCGGCCCTCTTCCTTTGTCTCGTCATCGTCCGGTCCGTCTCGAGGCGAGGGCTCTTCTCCCCCGTACTGCTGGAGCTGGACTAGATCTTGATACGCACTCTCTTCGTTTACCTTGAGTAGAGAGTGATGAGCGTATAGATGAGACAGATACGCCGGAAGAGGACTCTAGCTCTTCTTTCCGAACCGGAGGGAACGCACTAGGTCCCCGACTAACTCATGGATGATGGCTGCGCAATCCATCATCATTTTTCCCTGGAGGCTCCCCAAGATGGCAGAGGCCACCTTCGCTACTACTCGTCGCGGCTTGGTAGGATGGAGGATAGGGTTAAGAAACGCTATCACATCCCAGTACTCCGGATTCACCAGGTTGGAAACCTGGTGACCTTCCTTCGGGTTGGCAGGTGCCCGGAATTCGCCCTCCATCACCTCTTGGTTCTTCTCCATAACCTTGTCCGGCACCTCCCGGAACTTGTAGACGGCCCTCCATGTGTTCACCGTCCATAGGTTTGGCTTCACCCGGAGGGTGGTATCCAAGATGCCACTTTCCGGACGAAGTATGTCAAAAACCAGACTCTCCTCCCGAATCCCCTATGGCACCTCCAGGAGTCCGTCACACCCCATGTTGTGGAGGTTCTCCCGTAGGCGTATCAGCCGGTCCTCCTTTGTCGGAATCTCCAGAACCACCTTCATCACCGGAATGGTCCTCGGCTGAGGCGCCGGTGGCGGCATCTCGTCCTCCGAGTCCTCAAGCAGATCCTTCAACTTCCGTCGGCTTGCCCTAGAAGTCATCGTGCTCACGAACAACCCTCACACAATCTCTCCCTAACTCTCTGCTCACAAACTTTCACTCCGGTAACCCCTGCACGATCGCAACTCACACAGTCCCTCAATCTACTGGAATTCTAACAAAGCTAGAAAGACGGAATATGTCGACGAGAGAACAAACAAAGAGATACATGTGCCCACTGCCGGCTACAGTCCCCCTCTTATACTAGTCCGATGTACGGGACAGGTTTTGGCGGCAAAACCCTATCTCTAATACGGATCCGGTTTCCGGTTTTTAGGGCTGGCGCCGTCATCCGATTTCCGAAACTTTCTAGGGTTCCGGAATTAGGTTTTTAGCCCTAATGAAATTTTACCAGATCCGGAAATCCGGTTTTCCTAAATTGCCCTAACTTCCTAGGAGAACTCAAAAACTTTCCTTTTGAAGGAGACAATTTTTGAATTTTTCCGTCATATGCTAGTATTATGGGTCTAGCATGTGGGATCACATTCCTACACAAGATCTCGTGGGTTCGATCTTTAGAGTCACTTAGTTATACTTTAAAGGAGTTTTCAGGAGTATAACAGGGAATTTACTTACCTTGTACTACGACACCAGCCGAGCCTTCCGCCAGCAAGTTGCGGATGACGGAGCTGAATTTGAGGCCAGCTTCGGAACCGGAACCTAAGGCCAGCGTGAAATCGGGTCCGATACCACCCAAATTCTCAACTCCGGAAGTTCCCAAGTCACAAACAGTGCCGAATCTGATGAGCGGAACATTCAAGGTTCCAAGACAGCAAATTAGAGGAGACCTCATCAACCGGATCAGTGGAATGACCAATCCGGCTCGGACTAATCCGAAAGGATTTTCACACATGCAAGAGACCACACCGGAAAAGAGAAGCGAATCCGCAACATTGGAGGATACACCGCCAGAGAAGGAGAAGGAAGTTCAAGTCATCGAAGACTCTAAGGAGGAGAGTGCCCACTCCACTTCCGGAACTGAAGAAGACAGCGATCCGTCTCCCGCAACGCGCCATATCCAGACTCGAGCAACAACGAAAACAACGCTAGCTAAAAATATGAAGGGGACGCCAACCAATCAAGCGGGAAGCCGCTCGAGGAAAGGAAGGAATCCAAAGCATTAGAATTCGTAGGAAGAGTAGTATAGGATCCGGATCGGGTTTCCGAGCATGGGCCCAGTTTTCGGAATCTTAGGCGGATAGTACGGAGAAATCCGGCAATCTCAGACAGTAGTTATTAGCCTTTCCGGATATTTCGGAGATTCAGTGATTAGTTGCCTGGATTTCCGGGTTTCCTTTTTAGGCTTTTAGGAATTGACTTTGGGTTTTTGTGTTAGTGTTTTAAGGGCAGGTCAGTTAGTGGTCTATCATTCTATTCCATTCCATCCCAAGATTATCTTAGTGCTTTCACGTATGTATTTCAATTCTCTTAATCTAAGTCAGACAAGATGCCTCTAGCTGCACTTTGCTTAAACAAAGTCTTTTGCTATGTCTATGCCTGGGTGTTGTATCCTTGTGCTGAAGAAAAAGAAGGGAGGAAGAGGAGGAATCCGGATCTCGAGCTACGGATCTCTTGGGTGTTAAGCTAGGCGGGAGGGATGCAAGCTGAGTAAGGGAGTGTGAGCATTACGTGCCTTTAAACTGTCGGAACGGCAATCCGGATAAGACGGTAGAGGTCCCTGCGAGTCCGGAACCAGGAGGGTTCTGTGCGGAGATAAGTGACTGTCAAAGGAAAGGAACTCCCGCTACTCCGAAAGGTCTACCAACCTCCCCCTTGGTACATTGTCTTCTCTTTGAAACTCTACTCCTTTGGGTTTATGAGTGCGGATCCGTCGTTGTAGTAAGAGAGGTGTGAGAATTTATTTGTGTGACCTGCTTCCGGATCGGCCAATCCGAAAATTGTGAAAGAATACTCCTCCCTCCTTCTACAACTGTGTTGTCTTGGGTGTGTTGTTAATTAGGATTTGGGTGTAGAGAGGTTAGTTACACAAGTGGTGAGTCCCCACCCCTTTCTAGATCAAGGGTGGACCCTCTGAGGGTAAAACAGAGGCAACAAAAACCAGTAAGAGAAGAGAGACGGAACTAAGTTCCGGAGGTGATCCGGATCCGGAACGGAATCCGGAATGTACTAAGTTTCCGGAACGAGATAGGGAAGTGAAACAAGGGGGATTAATTGAGTAGTCACGATCCGGATACTTCTAATCCAATCGATATCATACATGTTGTATTTCAACATCATTACTAGCTAGGTCAAATGCTTCATTGATACGTCCAAACTCCAAATATGGGTTTATTTCATCTAGCACCAATTCCAACCTAACATTTTGTAGTGTATTAGAGAAATAAAGGTATTTCCTATTTATCTAAGAGCAAGTCTTCAAATCAATACAAAAGTACACAAGTTTCCTATTTGTTTAAGGCTCAAAGTTTTATTGCAGCAAGAGATCCATTCAAAGGAGAACAAAGAATTCCTTTGTAAACCAATTGGTGACTCCTCCATAAATCAATTAGAAACTCAATGAGTATGTTGTAGACTTTGAAGAATCAACGTCAATCCTAAATTGCTTATTGTACAGTCTAGGTAAAGCTACAATGTGACGTGTTTGCAATTCCTCCACTCTTCTTTCCTCAAGCTTTGTCAATTAAGTTCCTTTGTCCAAGTTGTTATATCCTTCGAAAGTTGGAGTACATGCCTCCTCTCTATGAACTAAGGGTTCCTTTTCTATTACACCCACATCTTCTCTAAATGGAACCACTTTAATAAAGTAATTATATATCAATTAATGGAGGTCAATGTGCTTATAGTCCCCTTGGGCATCATCTTTGCTAGCATTTTCTTTTTCTTTGGATACAAAAGATAGCCTACCACCATCATTTGCTTCTACTCCTTCATAATCGAAAGACCTAGGCTATAGAATCCAATTAACATCTGTGGAATTGTATTTTTGTAATAAAAGCCATAAAAAGTACAATTCTCTTTATAATGATGCTAAAGTTCATGTGATGGACATTATGTGAACTTAAAATTTTTATATAAGATAGTCACATATCAATTAAAATTGCAAAAAACAAGAGGCATTTTTCTCACAAATTTTGTGTACAAAAGGTTTGCATCTCTTCTATTTCAATTTAGATGCACTAATATATTTGCTTGCTACATTGGTCTACCACCTCCTTTACAAACCAAACATGGACACTTGTGGCAAGAGACTCCGTACACTTTATTCATTTATACTCTTTTTCATGAAGATGAGTTTTGAAATGGTGAGATGCCTATCAAACCCTTCTTAGATGTGACATGGCCAAAAAAGGTAGAAAGAAAGCCAACCAATGTAGTTGTGGACAATCAAGTATATTTTGTCATTGTCTTTGACAAAAAGGCGATGACCTATTCTCTATAACTTTTGCATTCAAATACTAGAGAAACTAGATTCATTCTACACAGTTTGAACTACAAAGTTTGATGAGGATGCACATGGTATTAGGAGGAAGACCAAAAAAACTTCACAAATTTTATGTTGCTTTGATTAAACTAAAATCACCTACAAGACATTGATGGAGATAAAGAATCGCTTCACAAACTTTACTTTACACTACAAGAGAAACTCGTCCTAATTGACAAAAATCAGCCCCTCCTAATCTACAGAAAATTGACAAGTTTCTGTCAATTAGGACAAAAAATTGTCCTAACTGACAAAAAATTGTCCAAATTGACAAAAATCTGTCAATTTTCTGTAGATTAGGAGGGGCTGATTTTTGTCAATTAGGACGAGTTTCTGTCATTTTGGACAAGTTTTCTTGTAGTGTTAGTCCTCTAACAATTTCTTTAACCCAAAGATTTCTTGGATGCACAAAAATCACCAATAGAAAAACAACAGTTAATGACTACGTTTATAACACTATTTTCAATCATTGTGGATACAAATGTCTACAAGTGATTAGTGATAGTTGGAGAATAATGTTGTCATTGTGGACCAATCATTGTAGTAGAAAATCAATTTTGTTTGTCATTCATTAATCACATTACAAATGTACATCATTACAAAATGTATGACTGCAATGTAAATGCCATTGTTACTATGATTAAAAATTGATAAAAAAATCCACAGTAGAAATCAACTATGATTCTTTTGACTACTCTCATGT
This sequence comes from Climacium dendroides, assembly GCA_950106755.1. Taxonomy (NCBI): domain Eukaryota; kingdom Viridiplantae; phylum Streptophyta; class Bryopsida; order Hypnales; family Climaciaceae; genus Climacium; species Climacium dendroides. The sequence goes on along the minus strand of OX467089.1, from coordinate 26,393,778 downwards.
ACATGCTTGAAATGACTATAGTTGATTTCTTTTCTGTTTTTTTACCACATTTTAAATAATTTTGGGCATGTAATATATTTTTGGATAGGAATTTTTAAGAAATTTTCAATGGTATATTACAAGCTCTAAAATTCTTAAAATTGTCTAGTCAAAGGTGAACTACCTAGTCAAAGGAAGTATGAATTAGTAAAACTCTCTTACTTATTGTCCTAAAATTAATAAGGTTGTCTTGGATTCTTGGGTCAAAATCACATGAAGATGTGTACTAGATTTTCAAAGGCATTCTAGATTCCAAAATGTTGTACTCCAAATTGATACCTAATTCTTGTCTATATAAAATACCTTGGTAACATCTTTTTATGTAGTCATATATTGACTCTTTTGAGTCATTGAATGGGATATGACTCATTGTGTCGAATGTGAAATTTGAAGTCAATTAATTCATTCTTGTAGAATTTTTCAAACTTCTACAATCACTACAAGAAAACCTGTCCAAAATGACAGAAACGCGTCCTAATTGACAAAAATCAGCCCCTCCTAATCTACAGAAAATTGACTGATTTTTGTCAATTTGGACAATTTTCTGTCAATTCGGACAGTTTTTTGTCCTAATTGACAAAAACCTGTCAATTTTCTGTAGATTAGGAGGGGCTGATTTTTGTCAATTAGGACGCGTTTCTCTTGTAGTGAATCTACATGGCAAAACAAGAGAGGTTGAAAGTCATTTATAGAGGAGTTATGTAAAAAACTAGTACACAATACAAAATACTAAAATTTATACAAAGTACAAACACAAGATTCAAAGAAAAAGAGTTTTATGACAATTAGGACTACATAGAAGTACAAGAATAAACATTTTAAGGTTCCAATGATATTGATTTCAAAGATCGCCTCTTGTACTTATCTTAAGAAGAGGGCCTCCGTTGAGAAATGCCTCTTTTTGTCAGTTGTTTGCATTTTTAGTATCATCTATGAATATATATCCATGCTCCATATAGCCTTTTGTACCTCATTCAAATCTATAACAAGTTGTTGCTGCCCCAATCATATAAGTAGGAACTATGGTTTGTATATTGAAAAAAAATTGCAATATTGATCATCCATCTCAAGGATGTGTAGGCAAGTAATGCACTTCTACAACAATGCAATTGCAAAGTACTCCATCCCCCCTATGTGACACTATTTAAGCATTACTAAGGATGTAGGTATAGGACTTGAACATTTGGAAGATAACTCCAGAAAAGAATACTTATGAATTGGTTGTACATCTTAAATCTACAAAATGTTGCAGAGCTTTTTATCAACTTCTTCAATGAAAAAACAACTCTAAGTTTTATAAAGAGCATGCTATATTTCTCGTACTTTACAGTTCCTTCTTCAAATTGCTCATCACTCATATTTTTGTGAACAACTTCAAAATGTTCTTCACCTTTGTCCTTCACACAATACCCAAGCATTCCAATGTATGTATATATGCCCGTGCCAAGCAAGCACGCAATGAGGGGAGCTTGCAATTGAGAGAGATCCAAAATACAATCCAATTGCAATAATGAAATGTATTCGTATGTTTTAGTGAAAGAGAGAATCCACTACAAGAAAACCTGTCCAAATTGACAGAAACTGGTCCTAATTGACAGAAATCAGCTAGTCCTAATCTACAAAAAATTGACAGGTTTTTGTCAATTTGGACAATTTTCTGTCAATTCGGACAATTTTTGTCCATAGTGACAAAAACCTGTCAGTTTTCTGTAGATTAGGACTAGCTGATTTCTGTCAATTAGGACCAGTTTCTCTTGTAGTAATCTTAAACCCAATTGAAACAGTTTTGTCCATTTTAGTGTACCCATTAATTAATATTTTTTTAAGCACATGGTAACATATAGCATTGTGGTTGAGCATATTAATTAATGGATGGGTGCCTTCACAAAATTGTGGGACACTCTTTTCTAGAGGAATAAGAGGATGTAGGAAGGTTGGAAATGCAAAATGCCAAAGATATTTATATATTCATGTTTAGAATGTCTTGTTGACTTCAAAGAAAGAGTTGAATCATTTGCAATGTACTAAGGGCTCCAAGCATTGATTATTTATTTACAAAGAATGTTTATTTATTGTCATCAACACTAGTTTTAAAATCCTATCTACAACCGCATTTACAATATGCAACATAATTAGGATTGGATTGAAGAGGGGATGTGGGGCCCAACTGATCAATAAATTAATATTGTTGTTTACCTAGTACTAAGCCTCACAGATAGAACCGGTTGCCATTGAATCTTGGACCTTTAGGAATTAGAATTGAAAGTCTAAGAGCCTAGACGGTTTGATCCAAGTGCCCCTCTCATGTTTCCATTGGATTGCTATACCACCCAAAATTCAGCATCTTGATTGTAAATTAGCTTGATTAGCCATTACCAACTTGATTTAACAACATAGTTGTTTTTTCTTTTAAAATTATACCCTACAATTCAACATCTAAATCCTCCAATTCTATAAAGTTAATTTATAAGGATTGGAGGTCAAGCTAGAGGGGAATCCAAACGTCAGACTACAACATTGGTTCAACCAACACCTAGACCATATGGTTCACCAATGGCACAATAGGACCTCACACACATGCATTGGTGGGGGTTGCATTAGGTCTCGAACCTAGCAAAGTGGGCCCCACCTTCAATGTTTTTTTGGCAATGAGGCTAACTTGTCACAACTTCTTTTACTCCACCAAGGCACACCTAAGGTGTATCCTCAATAAAAACAAACAAACTTCAAACATGAAATATAGTGTAATGAGGCAAAAGGAAGGAGATAAGGTGGAAAATTCTAAAGTTTTTTCACCCTGCATGTGGTAATTCCCCTCGTCAGGGCTATGGCCTCACTATTTGTGGAGGTTGCTTAGTTTGGTTCAAATCACCTCCCCCTCTATGGTCTTGATATCTAATCCCTAACAACCTATTTTGGTTGTATGTGGTGGCTAGTCCTTAGGGCAAGACTTCCATGTGGAGTTAGGGGCTAGTGGAGCATGCCAATCATTGGTAGAATGTGAGTTCTGGAAAAATGGGACGCCTATTCCACTAGTGATTGGCAGACTCCATTGACCCCCAACTCCACATGGAAGCCCGTCCTTAGAGCATGCCTACCCATCTTGCAAAAATGTAGTTGGCAAAATGCTAGGTCTTCCATTTTGCAAGCTGGGGGCAACAATCAACCTCACTGGTTGGATGAGTGGAGGCCAAGAGGAAGGGGCTTGTGGGAGGGTTTACGGAAAATAGTCAAATAATTATGTCAAGTAACTAGCGGTTGGCGTTTGCTATGCTACACATTCATCATTAGAATTTTCATGTATTAGATAGAATGTAGAACAAAAATTTCAATAAATCTTCAAATAAAAATGACTAAAATCTTTGTATAATTTTTTTAATAAGTAAGCATATATTGAAACATACAATAGATATTTATTGAATGATGAATGAAACATATGCAATGGTAAATACTATAAAAGATACACATACATTAAAATGCATTAGAAATTTGACTCCATTGTTACAAATAATGGCAACCCAAATCGAAGAATTGAAAAGAAAAAACTTATAAATCTCAAAAACTTTGTGAACAATTTAATTGCTGTAAAATCCAAAATGGGTTCAATTTAATAAATTTCTCAAATCATTTGGTAGTAGTAATAGAAAATTGAAATTAGAAGCTCAAAGCTCACAAAAGCACAAAATCATAGAAATGCAAAAGAAGTATAAAGCCAAGAAAAACAATGGAATTGCTACCTTTATAATATCACCATATTGATCCTCTTTAATATCACTTCAATTGCGACAACTATATTATTTCTATAATATCACCCTTTGTAAAAAGTGATATTATAGAGGTGATTGTGAATTACTACTCTATTTTAGTAATATCACATTGTGTGAAAATATGATTTTTATGTATGCATGATTGGAAATATATCAAATTTTTACTAATATGTGATACAATGAATGCGTAGCATAGCAAGCACAAGCCCCTAGTATTAATAGTAGCATTTGTGATTTTATAGAGGGACTTATGATTTTAGTAGTATGATTATATCAATGTTGTTGGTGGGAAGGGAGGCTAATGAGTGAACGTCCAGGGTTTAAGGTAGGATTAGTGTATTTTTGAGAATGTTTAAACATTGAGAATTATTTATTATTTATTATTTTTATTCATTTTTATTTGATTAAACCCAAAGTTCACATCTAGAATTTTTGAAGTCCATTAAGTTTTTAAAAATCGGGGGGAAAAAAAACTTGAATATAGTAGTTTACCTCAAAAATTGACAAAGGCTATGATCATTTACAAGAGGTTTAATTTGCCAAAAATGTCAAATAATTAATCTTGTTATGAGTAGTTAAATTATTTTCGTAGTGGTCATTTTCAATTTTGACAGTATTAAGAGTTTTTATGATTGGGAAGCATATTAATCTCCATTGATTTGACCTTAAGCTCAAAATCTCAAACAATATCCATATAAGCTCAGAATGTAAGCTCAAATATTCATAATCAGCTCAGAACATATCAAATCATTAGAATCTCATAACATAACAATGTGAAACCAGGGTAGAAGGGATGCTATAATGTGGTAAATTTGAGCATTTTGTAAGTAAGAGAGGTTTTGGGAAGGGAGAACCACTTCTTGTCCTTTGTTGTTTTGCAGGCCAGTGAGTGGCTTGCAAAAATGGCCCCAATATGCAAGCTACCCCCAACTTGCAAGCCCTCCCTCTTAAGAAGTCATCCGTTTTGCAAGATGGGTGGGGCACTTTTGCAAGCCACTTTTAAAAAGTCATCCATTTTGGAAGATGCTCTTACACAGAAAATGCTCTTGCACCGTTTCTGTTGGACACGGCTTGGAGGGACCGTTTCAGTCAGTTTCTTCACTCGAAGGACGGTCCTACAACTCACTAAAGAATCATTCATATTGATGTGAAGCACCCACAACAACCACTCAGCAACTGAGCTAACTGAGGGTAAGTTATCTATTTGAACCAATCAGAGTCCTTGGGTGGATTTCAGTTATCAAGGGGGGGATAATTGCCGCAAGCATTACTTATATCCCTACTGAATATTTCAGTTCCGGTATTCTCAAGGTCAATTTCAAGTAATTCCTTCTCAATAATATAGTACTCAGGTTTATCTGCAACGGGATACTCACTGCAACATATTGAGGAGAATTTTTTGGAAGCAGTGGGCCAGTGGGGTGGGGCCCAGTCCAGGTGTACTACACACACAGCTCTCCAGAATGAATGTGAGCCCTCGATCTTTTCTTTTTCCTTCTTGCTCCATCGTTCCATCGTTTAGGAATTGGAAGAAGGAGGCGATGATGTGAAAGCTCTTTGGTTTTCTAATCATGTGTCGATAGACGCCGACGTCGCCGAGGGATAATTCCCGACCTATTTCGGAAGATTTTGTTCTATCTGGAGCTTCTTCTTCTTCGTTTTTTTTTTTTTTTTTGTTGAACGATGAAGTGAATCATTTCCATTTGCGAGCTTTGATACCGCACCATATCTTCTTCATCACTGCACAAACTCATCAGCCCCCACAGAGGCTCTGGCGACAAACTATAACGGTGGGAACCTCACAACCCGCCTTGCTCCGTCGTCAGTCTAACTTGTTCTTGGTTCCTCTGTTTCGAGGTCTTTTCGAGGTCTATTTGCATCTTTTTTTCCTTTCCGCTTTCGACAATAGCTTTTTGAGGTTTGTAACCTTCGTTCTCGCGCGCTCCCCTAGAATAAATGACAGCGAACACGATTGTGAACGTTTTCTCCGCTTCCTCTTTACGGTTGTCTTATCCTTATCTCTCTAAGGATAAGCGGTGGATCCCCGCACTACACTGGATCCAATGATCCTCGAAGTCGTTTAGTTGAAATTTGTAGTGCATCGAAAAGAGTGAGAATGGGCGCTTTTTCTTTTTGTCAGCATAAAATATTGAATATGTGGTTTTTAGCTGTCCGAACTTCGAGCGAATGCCCTGGCTTGTTCACGATGCGCATTTGCTCTGTTAAAATTGCATCAAGTGTTTAAGTTACTATTAATCTGATAGTTTGTGCATTACCAAGGTAGGTTAGCGAGAGCTATCGATTGCGACCATAAATCGACACCCTTGGTTAGTTTCTGCGCGATGGTTTGCGCAATTTAATTTAGCGATTCGACCTGTTGAGTGCATGACTTCGTAGTATGTGAACGATACGCCATAGCCAGTCTGGCCTTTCCAAGGATGCGTACTTTCGAGTATTTCATGATTTATTAGTAAAGTGTTTTGTCACTTACGTTCGGGCGGTGGAGGAGACAAGGTGCGGCTTCTCCACACATGTTTTCTGGACCAACCTCGGATTTCCTCAGCTTGCAGTGGGAACAATAAAGGTGAATTCACCGCTCTTCTTCTTATATCCTCTCTTCAAATGCAGGTTTCTACTCGATCAGGTGAACATCCTCCTTGTTCAGGAATTATTTAGTGACAATGCTCTTTAGTTCCAGGAGCATCGGCCTTTCATCCTTGATACAGTGCAGCAGTTCCTGTGCGTTTGCGTTGTTCGGACTGTCAAAGTAGGAAGCACGTCTGATTGCGAGGTTCTTCTTTGCCTTTTGGAGCTCGCTGCTATTTTAGTTCAAATTAGGGGAGACTGGGAGAACACGCATTTACAATGAAAATCTTACAGGAAAAGTTTATCATGAGTCAGAAATGGTCGCAAGTCCCGTTGTTAATGCTGTGAAAGGCTGTTTTATTTACGAGATCCATCTTCTTCGTGTAATCTTCTCCTATCAGATTGCTCGTCCTCTCTCCAAAGATTTTGATGTGTATTGTTAGATCTTCATCAGCACATTTTGACGAATAGCTGGAAGGATCGCATATAACTCACTGAGACTAAACGGTTGAAACCTCACTCTGATGACTGTTTGAATGGATATGAACAGGCCACGATGTCGGTGGAAACCCTGCAATCCTCAGACGGCTTGCTGTCTGAACCGCAGAGAACCTGCTCAGACTATGAACCAGTCGTCTGTGACAGCTTACGTTCAAAGAGTCAAGAAGACGAAGAAGTCTCTCTTGAGGGCCCTTATGATCGGATGCTTGGTGACACTGAGCACAATTGGTGTCGAGCGGTCTCAGGTGGAACAGGCATCACTGTCCTAGGCTTTCTATTCAAGCGCCCGCTTAGTCTGCCTAATCTCCAAACTGCCATTGATGTTGTGCAGGTCGGTGCTCATGTTTTTGTCATTTTTTATATTAAAATGTGGATACGAGAACAAGTAAATGTTTCTTCTGCACGATTGCTCTAACTTTAGCGAATTTTGGTTGCATAACAATCACTATTGGTTTGATCGCTAGGAAATTTCTCATCATTTGCTGCTGTTAAGAAAAACTTCGCTTGTTCACAGGAACGGTTCGCCGATGCTTCCGATCAATGGTCATGGTGCTCTGTTGTCTTTTCTCGTTCCAATTCTCTCGAAATGTGGTGCAAGAAGGAACGGAGTCCAGTTTCTGTTCTTTTGTGGATATGATTTAGGATCAAATCAGTTGGGAGTCGTGGGCAATCTTATTCATCGATTGATTCATGTATATGTGTGCCTTTAAATATCTTGAACGACAATGTATGTAGGCTCGGTAGTATCTCATCTTGATTGATTTTTCCTTCTAAAGTTTTTCTGAACCGACAAGTTGGTGTTGTGCAGCTTCAGCATCCCCGCCTTCGATCACAACTCCTGTGGATCCATGGAAGGCCTGCCTTTCAGGTCTGCGACAAGCCGATAGTTAAGGTTGAAGTGGTAGAGGAGCAGGAGGAGCCAGAAGATCATGCAGCTGTTTCAGATGACTCTGAACCTATACCTTATGAGAAAGTGATGCACGATGTGGATATTGAAGATCAACAGCACTCTTCACCAGTCGCCGGTGGAGAGTGTCACGCCAGGGGATGGTTAAAATATGTGGAGGACGAGTTAAATATTAACATCTGGTCTCAACAAGAGCACTCTGTACAATTAATGCCATTATTCGTTGTTCGTCTATACTTGCTGCCCGAGAATCGTTCTCTTATGATCTTGAGATTACATACAGCTGCTTGTGACCGCATCTCAGCTGCCACTGTCTCAACTGATGTCTTGAAAGCGCTTTCGAAGATCAGCACAGGGGAACTTTCTCCTCCAGATTTGAACAACAATAGAGAGGCAGAGATTTCTCAACCGATGCAAGAGGACGCTCAACTGATGCAAGAGGACGCAGGCAAGTGAACGCTCGAGTGAACGTCTCTTTCTTCTCACATTAATTTGCATGAAAAAAAGAGATCATATTTTTTATATGTTAATTTGAAAGTAAATATAATTGGAGAAATTCATCTCAGGCATTTTAGAATATAAGCTCCGAGTCAAGTTTAACGATGCGAAGAGAAAATATCCTTGAAATTCTGGTCTGCACCTTAAGAATAGTTCTTTCAGATTTTAGTTTGTGCTTATTGTAGAAATCTGATAAACTCAAATGTTTGGACTTATAGTTTGATACATGCCAAAGACTTTTGTGTGATACACACCATTCCGTTCAATAGTAACGTAAACATAGTTGGAAATAGCGAGGGTTAATAATTTGGATCTGATCAAGAACTTCCCCAAGGAGAGCTCTTTTGTTCTTCAGAGTGAGGAAGCTTATTTTCTGCACAATAGAAGTCAATTGATGTCTTGAATGTTCAGTTATGCATTGAGAAGCTCGGATAGAACAGGACTGTTTATTGGCTCCGGACAGAAGCTACGTCTACAGCAATTGTGAGAAAATTTGAGTATGACATTCCTGGACAAGCGAGCCAATACTTTAGGACATAGCCTCCAGTAGCACAGCTGCTTGTTTAGAATGCTGTATTTGGATGCTACTGATCTGGTTTGTCACTCCTGGTGAATGTATTTACCAGGGATGGAAGATAAGAATGGAGGTTTCGATTTACTACCTGTCGAAGCCACAATACCCCCAGGGAAAGCGAACAAACCATTTTGGGCACATGGGGTCGATCTTTTAGGATACTCGCTGGGTTCAAGACGCCATGCGCTGCTACCCTTTCACGATTCCGATTCTCCACGAAGGACTGGATTAATCCGCTCGTCACTAAGCTTCGATCATACACAGGCACTTTTGCAGGTTAGTTCCATTGATGTTCGAGTAGAACGATTCTCTTGTAGTTTTCGAGCCTTGATTATGCAAGTGTCCCATCCTACGCTCTTGCTGCTTTCGGAAGTTGTTATAATTTTAGAGTTTATCCTTATCAGGAGCATCATTCTATCTCGAGCAGCCAGTTAGACCTTAGCCTGGAAGAGCATCTCCACCGCACTGCATAAAAAGGTGCCGATAAAATTTAACTTTTTATTCGTATAGAACTGGAACTCGATTTTAACATCCTTGGAAGTGCAAATTAATATCGCATGAAATAGTCACAAGTAAGAAAATCCGGATTTGGACATTGTACGACCGAAATACAATAAGCAAGTATACGCTTGCAAATACCATATTTGACTCTATTAGTGGCACAAAAAGGACAGTGCCAATGTATAGTTTTGTTCATGACTTTATCAGCACCTCTTTATGGAGCGGTGGAGATGCACTAAGAGGAGAGAAGACTTGCATGCTCTTTGCTATCTGAATCTCCAGTCACGAAAACGTGCAGCTATATGCATCTGATTTCATTTTGGCTGTTTAACTTGGTTGCAGGCATGTACCAATGCCAAAGCAAGCCTGTATGGAGCGCTATGTGCTGCAGGTTTAAAGGCAGCTGCTGCTGTCAAAAATCTTGGTAACAGGGCAGAGCACTATGCCATCATTAATCTCGTCGATTGCCGAAAACACTTGGAACCTTCCATTTCTGACAGCACTGTTGGTACGTTTCCTCCACAATGTAACTCAAATATTCGTCAACGTATCGGCATTTCTCTATGTGTAGGTGGACTGTATATAAAACATCATGGAATGAGTGGACGTATTGGAGGACTTTCCCTGAAATGTTTGCCTGGGTCACTGCAGGTTCTGTTGACTTCTGTGTGTAAGCTCACATGTTTTTGTTCTCTTTCCAGGCTTTTATCATTCAGCAATCATGTTGACACATCACCTCAACGAAAAGGTGGAATTTGGGGAGCTCGCAAGGAGATGCTCAGGTTCACTCGACAATGCTATGAACAACCGCAAGCACTTCACAGATATGGGCGACCTCAACTACCTCATGTATCAAGCCATCCAACATCCGAATCTCACACCTGCAAGTTCTCTTCGCACTTCTCTTCTTGTAACTTTCCGAGACACCTTGGCGGACGATATTGGAGACTGGGTGACAGAATTAGAGGTGGAGGATTTTGTTGGCTGTTCATCAATTCACGGTGTTGGGCCGTCTTTAGCAATATTTGATGCAATCCGCAATGGAGAACTTCATTGTGCTAACGTCTTCCCGGCTCCTCTACATTCACGCGCACAGATGCAGGCGTACGTCGATACCATGATGGGCTATTTAGTCGAATTCCTTCCATGACTGCTGCACAGGTTCTATGGTAACCTCATCTTCTATTACAAAAATACAGTACTCATTCAAAATCGGAAAACCTTAATTCCCATGAGCAAAGTCTCCCCATCCTTCTATGCATCACAGGGAGGTTATTTTACTTCCGCCGTGTGTTTGAATCAGCTGTTCTCATCTCACAAGGAAGTTATCTCTCTCCTCTCAGAAGGAAGCTACTGCAGTTCCCCCTTCAAAAGTAGGGCACACCATGATATTCCCCTCGTGATTCTCTCGTATTTCAGTTTCCCATGTCTGATTCATCTATCTCGGTAAATTCTATCAACCCCCTTGAAAAAATTTGAAATCGGTGAATCTTAAATTCTGATGTTTAAATTCAAAATACTTCATGGATTTTTCAAGATGCAATTGTTCTATATCAATTGTCAAGGTTACCATGAGCTGGAAAAAAGAAGACCAATCGTTCCAAATGTGCATGTATCATAATTGACTCAATAAATGTTCAAAAATCTAATGACTTCTAGTATCTATGAAAGTATGAAAGTAGATAGTTTTGAATTTTGGAGATTGATCATGTCAACTAGAAGCTACATAGAAGTTGAGTATACAAAATATACAATTAATTAAACTAGTTTAGAAGTTTAAAATGTATGTAGTAGTTAGGATGTTCTTAGAAGATTGAATTCTAAAAGTACTTTGATTTGGAGAAAATTGAAATCTTTATATAGCTCTTTAAAAACACAATATCCCTATGAGGTATTGTATAAGTCCCCCTACATGAAATGTTTATACCAAAGATAAAAAAAAGTGGTTGGCTACAATTCATAACTTAATCCCTAAATGCCCGAGGCACCAAAATCTAGGGTTTGCAAAACTTTGAAGTTAAATAAAACCTAACCAAGTTGCTATTTTTAATAGTTTATATTTTTGGAAAGTTTTTCTTGAAGTCTTATTTTAGCATCAAAAATCCGATCTTGAAAATAAATGATAGTGATTTTTCTATTCAACATTTTACGTAAGGGTACCCATTGCAATCTTGACTTTCCATAGTGTTGAGAGCTCTTGGAAATGAGCCTCAAATACACTAAATCTTGGAGGAAAAATCACATTCAAAATTCATTTAAAAAAATTATAGAGTAGACTTTAAAAAGCCATAAATTGATTGGGGTTATGCATATTAGGCCCTTTAACCTCATATGTTTTTGGTCACCAACTTTTTAGATTTGACATGCAAAAAGAGAGTTGAAAGATTTTCATAGTTTTAACACCCTCATGGTCAAATATTATAATCAAATTTCACTCCATAAGTGATATTGTTGTGTTTTCTTTTCCTATGAAATATCTAACATGTCTAGTTTGAATTTGTACGGTTACAAATCCAAAAAAATTGATACAACTTATCAAAATATTGGCATTTTGTTCAATTTTGAGCAAATTCCAAGAAGCTCAGAACAAGCCTTGGGCATTTAGGGGTTAAGATCCTTGAATTCAACAACTTGATGAGTTGATTGTAATTATTTTTGTATTAGATATAACCTAAGAAAAAAAAATTCACAAGTTGCATTGCAATTCTATTTTAGTATTTGAAAAACTCCAAAAAATTAGTGAATAATTGCAATTATAAGATGAAAAGATTGGTTTGTTAAAATCCAAATTTCATGATATTGTGTGATTTTCATTTCTATTTTCTATTTTAACAAATATTTTTAAATTTAATTTACTAAAAATTGATACTTATTTAGCCTTCTTTTTTGGAAGAAATCTCCAAATTCTTCAAAACTCAATAGAATTGATATATTTCTATTTACAGATTATATCTAAAAAATCACAATAATTTTTTTCTACCAAAAATTCTAAAAATTAACCCTAAAGAATCAACAGTCCCTTTGAGGGACTTTTGAAGGTTTGGACAAATTTCTTTGACCTCAATTTTGGAAAGCATTTTTTGAAGATATTATTACTCATTAATTTTTTGAGTTTTGTTTTTCAAATTTCAATCAATACTTGGGAACTAAAGTTATGTAGCTCATGCCATCCAAAGCTCAATATGGAGGTCATCGAGCAACACTAAAAATCATGAAAATTCAAAATTTAAATTTAAATTTTTAAAATTTTTTTTTTCTATATGGAAAGCTTTTAATCATTTTATTTAGACTAATGATGAGAAAATCATGGAGAATCTTGATTTTCAAGCAATCAAAACACATTAGATGATTTTGGGGATCTAGGAGGGCCGTTTCAAGCCCATTCTTGATGTTGATCCCCCTTGTAGATTTTGATGGATGGTTGTTCCCAACAAAAAAAAAAAAAAAAATTTAATTACAGTCTTGAAATGAAGAAAAAAGTTGAAAAAATTTCATTTATTTTTTCATTTTTTAAATTATTTTTTTCAGATGTGGCACCACGTCAACAAGTTGCCGTGGCCCTTTGCAAGGCAATTCTCGCAGTTTGGGAACTGTTGGGAACTCACAGCCCTCCAATGGCTACAATCTCATCTAATGTTTTAAAAAAATCCTTACAAGATTCATTTTTTAACTTATTTTTCACAATTTTTCAAAAAAAAAGGTTCCATATGATATAGTTTTCTTGCTAAAATAATTTCATTGTTGCAATTATTGTATTTCAATTTCATCTTATGATTAACAATTTAGTTTTTTCTTTTATATCATGTATATTTCTATTTTACAATTAGTTTTTTAAGAATGAAAATCAATTTTTTTCTTATAAATTTTTTTCACATGACTCTCAACTCAATTTTCAACATATAAACTTTTGAATTCAAAATCTATTTTGCAAAATTTTTAAGTTAAAAAGATTCCAAAATCTAATTAGAAATTTTCTTCACTTTAAATGAAAATAAATTGCAATTTACATAGTGAAAAATTTTAAAATTTCTTCCACACAATTTCATACTATTTAAATGCAAGATCTTATGGTTAGATATTTTAGAATAATCATTATAGACAAGTCTTATTTGAAATCCTAGTCACTTAGAACAAAGTTTTTTTTCTCATCCATTGACTTATGTAGAACTTCATCAACTAAGTTTGCACATGTGGATGATAACATGGTACCATGGTTGTCATACTGAACAAGTTACTATTCATTTTTTGTCTTGTAGGACGAGTTACTATTCATCAAATGTACCTCTCAAGTACATTTGATGAATAGTAACTCATCCTACAAGACAAAAAATGAATAGTAACTTGTCCAGTATGACAACCATGCATGGTACGTCATAATACCTCAAAATGTCCACTTAGAAATTGAATATGAGAGTGCACTCCAATGTGGCATTGGCATTTTTTATTATACCAATTAATAGTCACTAGTTTGCTACTACAATGTGATTGCAATGTGATTGCAATGTGATTATAATGTGATTGTAGTTTTACTAATGGTGCCTCAAGCTTTCATGATGTAGCAAATTGTGGTCTTGTCTTTGAAATATATGTAGTTGACATTGTTGCCTTTTTTACCTATGGTTTGTTTATTATTAAAAAAATATTTATAATAATTTTCAAACACATATTAATTTATCACAATTTTTCTTTATTTTTTCATATTTGATATATGAGAATTATTGGAGTAATTTATAGATGTATTGAAATTGAGTTTTTATGGCAATATAGTAATTAGTTAATGTAGTAAATTGCATCTTTTGAGTACATTGTGACAAATGTACTCAAAAGATGATGTTTACAATGAGCTCAAAAAAATTAAATCAAATTTTTTCCATCCTCCGAATTGAAAAATAAATAAATTGAATTGTTTAATTTAATTTAAACAATATAAATTAAATCAAATTTTTTTGCTACCCTCCATCCCACTCCTTTGTAATTTTCAAGTGGGGGTAGGGGTGGCATGTGATATGGGATATATCCCGTATCTGTATCCATATCCTGTATCTATATTGCATTCGTATCAATATCAAATTGTACTATTTCTATACTGTACCATATTTGTATCAAGATCCTAAGGCTCTTGTTTTTCTTCAATAGAATGCTCCATTGACGGTTGAAAGAAGGGTCTTTTTATTTTTTTGAATCCAATCAACAGCTCAAGTTTTTCAGAGGGGGGGGGGTGCAACTAATACAATAGAACACATCTTTTTGGTACATTGTCATTGATGCAAAGAATTGTAGTTACATTTGAACTTAGTTGTGCAACTTGTAATTGCTCTTAGTCATTCTACAGTCCTATGATGTTGATTTCAGTGTGTAACAGTTGTTACAACAATGACTCACTTGAGACCAAAGATTCATTTGGAAAGGATGCAATTGTTTTACAATCATTTGCACAACTTGATGCACAATTTTTCATAAAAATATGACATCTTGTATTCAATGTTGGCACTAATGTTTCTACTAACACTGATTGTAAAAATTACAAAAAAATAGATCTTGAGTGCCATTTGATTGCAAAAAATAGTTCAACTCTTTTAATAATACCCTTTCTATCTCCCTCTCTACTACTATTAATATTCACTACATACTACATCAAGAAGAAAGTTTGCATTTAATAAAAAGCCTAACTTGTATGTACCACAATTCTTGTAACTTTAACAAAGTCCACCCCTCTCACTTGTTGTTCTTTATTAGAGATGCATTTCCTTCAAATCTCACTTTTTTTTTTTCCCTACATATACTAACAAAATTATCAAAGTTAAACACTTGATACAACCTAAGAAGGTATAGTTTTCAAGGTAAAATAAATGATTTAACTCATAAGTCTTCATTACTAAATATTGTTATTTTCCTAACAAAAGTAGTGTCACTACAACTATAAACAAAGCTATCTACAAGGTATAGTAAAAGAAGTGAAAAATCACAATTTTGAGATAGCATATAATGACATCAATAGACAAAATCAACTGAAACTGTAGCAATCACAACATTTGAGAAAAGAGAATTGCAATGAAGTTGTATAAGGAGTGGTGATGGTAGTAAGAAACAAAGACAAGAATAAGAGCATGTAGAAGGTGTTAGACTTAGAAGGCAACTTAGGGCTTTTAAAATTCAAAATAAGAAAAATTAATTCCTCACCAACCATTTCTAAAGGTTCAAGGGAAAGGAGCAACAACCACATTGCAAAACCTAACATAATGCTTTTTACGTACTCTTCTTCTAAAGAAGCTTGAAATCTTCACATACTACTAAGTAAAGGCTTATCTACAAAAGTTTAAAATCATCACCTACTACTAAATAAACATAGATCTCCCTTTACAAAGATACAAATCTTCTTTACAAATACACCCATTTTCAAGGTGAAAAAACGTAGAGATAATTTTGTACATACATACCATAGGTGAAGAAAAGGTGGGATAAAATTTTAATCTACATTGGGATGACTTTTAAAGGTCTCTAGATCCATAAAATTAGATGCACCATGGTCAAGCTTGATTGTAACTTTCAAAAAAACTAATTTTTGATATTGGATTTAATCTAAAAGAACAAATTTTGTTTCTATTTTTTTATCTTTTAAAAAAGATCCAAAATTTCAATGAACTATTGCATTTGTAAGATCTATTTGGTGTAATCTAAATTACAATATATTCTCAAATCTCATTTAAATTTTTTAATTTAAAATTTATTTGTAATTTAATTTATAAAACATTGTTTTTTATTCTAGTATTTATCTTGAAGTAAAAGTCATAAATGATTAAAAATTAATTAATGCATTTCTATAAAAAAAAAAATATTAGATGATTTTGGAGGCCAAAACAAGATTGTGAGTTCCCGAGAGTTCCTAGATTGTGGGCAACAATGTGAACATGACTATGCCACAACTAGTAATATTATTTGATTATTTATTTATTTAAAATATCCCTCCCATGCTTTCACTAGAAGAAACCCGCGTTTAACTTGACGGATTTTTTTGCGCATCATGTTACAATTTCATGTTTTTATGTCAAAAATTGCGTCCAATGTAACATCAAGATGTAACGCAATTTGTAAAACATGAAATTGTAACATGATGCCCAAAAAAATCCGTCAAGTTAAACGCGGGTTTCTTCTAGTGTTTCAAATCCCATCTAGTGTTACACTTTCTAAAATTACAATAATTTTATTGTCCAAATAAATTTATATAAAATTTATTGATAAATGACTTTTGGGTTCTTTTGTATGATGAAGAATGCATATATTCAACTTCTTAAAAGCTAATTTTGTATTTGATGGTCATAGGAATGCACTTGATTGTTTTGGGATCAATGCAATAAAACAATTTGAATTCAATACCTAGTGAAACACAAATGCAATAATATGGAGACATGCAATTTCATGATTCCATTGATGATTATTTTAGTACAACTGATACTAATCTTATCAACTTATCAAATTGTCATTATTAAATTTGCACTATTTTAAATGTTAAAATACAGACTAAAATGTAAAATATTTCATATGATGCTAAAGTAATATTGTTAGTATTGTATTAATTTCTTTAAACAATAATTTATATATTAATATTGATCTTGTAGGTGATATTAATTTTACGCCCTCACTAGGATAAGTTCTATGATACAAAATGGTGCAATTGGGAATTGATTACTTTGGATTTTACAACAATTTGGTTCAATGTGAACTTATAACTATATTGTATTTTATATATTAGATAATTATTTCTCTTAAATTCAATTCTAGTTTTTATATTGATTTTTTTTTACTCCTTATGGGCAAATGTACTTCACTTTTGATACTCAAATTATTTCAATTCAAGCAAAAATTTGATTAGTTGGAAGACTTCCTCCTAACCCCCTCATGACCCCTTCATAGTTCACACTAATTGAATGAATTATGAAAATGTGAGTCACAATTGTAGAGTCCTTTCCTCCCCCATCCTTGTCGCTAAACTTGTGTAACATTTCTATATGGAGGATTGTCATTCAATGGGTGATATTTCTTCTCCATATTTGCTTAGAAATCTCACTTGATTGGAAGGACAAATAACCTTCAACAAATTCAAAGAATCATTAGTTATGAGTTCTCAAATAACTATGACTCCCCCTAATGTAGACTAAATTGCATTGAAATCTCCTCTTACTTACTTCCCAATAAGATACAATAAAAAAATATTTTATACTCCCTTTGTCCCAGAATGATCTTCTTGTCAACCTCCATTTTTTGTTCCATAATGATCTTCTTATTGCACTTTGTGGCATTGAAAATTGCTCAAATTTGGCTTTTGGATTGCCATATGGGACTAGCAAAACAACTCCAAGCAATAGTTCTCCCTCCATCCATGCAATCATCATTTGAAAGATAAATTGTAAAACAACTAAAAGGATCAATCAACAATGTTCATTTTTATTTCTTGCATCTATTTGGGTGTTGCCTAATTGAAGGAGATGAAGCTTTGGGAAGGTGGAATAGAGGTTCACACATAGTCTTGGGTCCATACTAACTATCCACAAAATGACACTTCACAATCAACAATTAAGTATCCATTGGTGTTCCTTGAAAATGCCCCAAAAATTCTACTTTTCAATATTCCAAAAATGCACTTTGAAAAGGGTTTTGAACTTTACTTACAACGTGAAACAAGTTTTTAAAATGTTATTCTTAGCCTTCATCTCGAATATTTTGTCGAACAAGATCATTTCGGAATAGAGGGAGTATTTCATAATATTAATTCTAAAATGTTGAAGAGGATAAGAAATGGTTGATAGATGAATTTCTTGATGAAATGAAGAATGTAAATATTGATTCAAAAATTGAATCACTTCTGGCAAAGTACCTCAGTGATAGGTCTTGTCATTTCATGGTTAAGTTTATTCAATTGCTATTAGTATTGATTTTGTTTGCACTCTAGGTAGACTAGCCCAATTCTGTTGGTTGTTCAATTTTGTTGGTTGTCCAATTCCGTCCCCTACTTTTGACCCTAATTTTGTCCATTCAAATATCCAAATATGTCTAAAAATATATCCAAATTCTTTCAAGATTTTGACAAAATCCAAAATATTGGGGCTAATGCCAAAATGGATAACATGTCAATCTTTGATTGATGGGAACTTAAGTGCCAATAAATATATGGAAAGGCAATTGCAAATTGTTTATAGAATGTTTATAACTCCACCCTATGAGTAGTTTTGTAATTATGGGTAGACCACTTTAGAAATTTGCAAAAATTACAATTTTAATTGAAAAATCATAATTTCACTTGGGTTTGATTTGTGTAACAAGCACACACCTTAGAAAAATATTTGCCCCTATTGGAATTCCAAATCAAGGTGGGAATAGGCTTGTTTACCTTGTTGTACAATCTTTTTCGGTCCGAAAAGTCCTTACACCCTCACACCTAAAGGGTTCAATTGAGTACCTTCAAAAATTTTAAATGAAAGAAACATTGTTTGAGACTAATACACAACATGGAGGAAACCCTAAACTATACTACCACTTTGTATGACCTCCATCCGTGTCAATTATAGCTTGAATTCTGTGAGGCATCGAATCTATAAAATTATCAACAGTGTCCTAATCAATTTGCTCCCACTCTTCTTGTGTGGTAGCAAACAATTGAGAAGCGGTAGCAAACAACTGAGAAGTGCTATGTGGATGATGTTCCTGCTTTGAGAAAATAGACATGATTAGGGTTATTGCATAGACTCCAAATGAAAGGAATTGTATGAGATTCATGGATCTCACTTACAAATTTGGAAGCATTGAGGTCCAATTTATTATGAGGACTTCTATGCTTCATCTCAGTCCTCTTCCTCACCAAAATCAATCCCATGTGGTTCCCTTTTGCTATGCACGCAAAAACTCCAACATTGGTCCTCCTTGACTTGAAACTTGGCTTCAAATTCTTCTCACACAACTCCTCTCACACCCACTTCCTTCCCAGTTGGATGGCTTCATTGATGAACACCACTCGTCCCCAAATCCCATTGATGTCGCTTTTGTGCAAAGTCCTTCACTTTTACTTTTGTCTAGGTCTCCAAAATGGCTTCTTCCTTGAAATCTTGAGACGAAAACCAAACTCCTTGAAGATTTTGTCAACACTAAAACGGTTGAGCCCAACATCATTGATATTGGTGATCTCTCGCAAAATCAACCTTGGATTCTCGTCCACTACTTCTACAACTCTCTTCCTCTTTGCTTTTGTGAGTTTTGAGGGGTGTTCAAAGCATGCAACATCCTTGACGTCACCCCACTCTCATCGCCTCTCTTCACGACATCTCTCTCACTCGTGACTTAGACAACCCTAATTCAACAACAATCTTCCCATAATCCCAACCCGTATGGCTGCGAAGGGTGTAAACCTTTCAATTGAGCTCCTCAAATCCAGTCTCCTCGCCGCCATCTCTCCGTAAACTCACGTACTGTTCGCAACTCGCAGAGGGGTGCGAAGTCTTTTCAGACGCGACTGTGCATTTGTGTATAGCGGTCGTTATAGAGAGCCTCCCTCGAATACGTTCACGGCAAACGCACACGGTATTATCCAGAGAGACTTTCGGCTCTCCGTCGAGTTCAGTTATTCATCCCCTTTTTCCGTCACCAAATTCATCCATTTCTACGGAACGATTGGACGAAGCCCGAAGGCTATCCACTTCAGGGCTCCACAAGTGTTCGAGGGCCCTTCTCTCTCCTTCGATTGCAGAGTCTCAAGCAATTGCAAGGCTACCTCGGCCGGACCGGCTCTTCACACTGCAGGCGTCATGGCCATGACAATGCAATCCCCGCTGCAGCTCGACTCCTTGTCCAATGGCTTCATGGGGATGGCGCTCACCACGCCGCGCCCCGCCTCGCAGGTACCTCATTCTCTTCATACCATTTGCTCTCTGATGTCCGAGGTCTCTTTCGCAAGCAACCTCTTGGTGAAATTGATTTTAGGTTGCTGCATTTGCGATTTTATTTTTGGCGAATCTTGAGATTGCGGTGTAGGATGGAGTACATAATGGGGTTTGGATTTGGTTTTGGGTCAAGGGTTTAGAAGCTCACAGTGTTTCTGGTGTTGGGTTACAGGTGTCTCTCAAGCCGAGTACCAACATTCGTATGGCGGTGAGTTTTTATTTCCAGAGTGTTTCAAAATTAAGTAATCGCCGGTTCCTTGAGAATTGGTTGAATTAGAATTGTTCTTTAGCTTGAAAATTTAATTGTGAATGCTATTACCAATAGGTAAACTAGTAGCGGGTTCTGGAAATGTAATGTCATTTGTCACGTTTCTAGGTCAATTCTTCATTTGTTCGTCATGTCTTAAGGTAGGGACTCTTAAAATCGCCATGTTTGCTGTTGAGAATTGGTACTATTATTAGACTGGTCAGAAAATGAAAGAGAAGTCCAGAAGCCCTGAAGAATGTGAGACTTGGATAATGTATGCAAAAGTTATGAAGTATCAAAATTTTATTGGAAGGTGTTCTAAATTCTCTATAGAGATTGATTTAATGGATGTAAACAGCAGAACATCAGATTGTGTCCCTGAGGTCTTGAACTGTATTGCGATTTTGTCATAACATAATCCCCACTCCCGGTGCTGAGGTCGTAAATGGATTCAGGCATGGCTGAGATTAGTTTATTGCCTACAGTTTGAGTTGATTTACAATGACTTTATATGCTACATTGATCACGGGACCTGCCTACACTCGAATGTTGCAATTGACCGCGTTGTATGTGGTGAGGTCTATGAGGGAGAGAGGAATCGTCCTGTTCTACGTCCGTAATTGAAATAATTTTTTTCTGTTTGATTAATTGACTGCTTTCTGAGAACAGATTAAGCGATGGGAGAGAAAGGAAGTGAAAGAGAACAGTTTACCTGTGGTGAAGAAGCTACACGTAAAGATTGGAGATACAGTGAAGGTGATTGCAGGTCATGACAAGGGGAAAATTAGCACCGTCACGCAACTGTACACACATAACAGCCAGATCTTGCTGAAGGATATCAACTTGAAGACTAAGCACGTGAAAGGCAAGGCTGAGGGAGAAACCGGCCAAATTGTTCAGGTTCATTGTCTGACTATATTTCTTCTCTTCCTCACATCATTACTCTAATAGGAATTGCGCAGTCACCTGCCATTTGTTGCCCATGAGCACCTGCTTCTCCACTAACAGAAGATTGAGGATTTAGTGCTTGTTTTGGAAAGAGTTTTACAATTTTTTCAGAAATTTACCTTGGATCTTGCTGAATTATTCACAAATCTTCATCTTGCCCCGCAGGTAGAGGCTCCTATTCACAGTTCCAACGTTATGCTGTACTCGAAAACTGCCAAGGTAGCTAGCAGGGTAGGTCACAAGACTCTCGAGGATGGGAGCAGGGTCAGATATTTGCTTAAAACTGGAGAGGTCATTGATAGTGCTGAAGAGTGGAAGAAAGTGCACAAGAAGAAAGATGACAAGAAAGAGTAGTTATATGAAACATGATTTTGATCTCCCCAAATTTAATGGTTCAAGATAGTTAGGTTCTTTCCTCTATGTAATGCCTCACAACACGCCAATGGGTTTATTTCACAGAGCTTGGCCCTAATCACGTTAGAGTTGTTTGTTAGTTTAGGTTTGAGGTTCTCCTTGTTCCGTTGTAGATGATGTGCATTTTGCATGAGGATTCATTTTGTTTCATTTCTAGTGGATATTGCGTGACCTTTAACCTCTAGCCCATTGAAATTTGGGCTGTTCTATTGTCATCATAAATTGGCACTCTAGATGTTTGTATTGGGCACACTTTCTGTTGTTGTGGAGCCACCATCAAGTATTAGGTTGATTTACTTGTTTCTCACAAGAATCCATTAGACTTTCAATACTAACAACTGCAGTCAGTATTTTGTTCTGATCATATGGAAGTTCCCACCTCGATTTTGCGAACTTCAATTGATATAATACCTTCACCAAACACGCGAAGGTCCCGTTTACCGGAATATTGTAGTTGCCTTTTTATTCTGGTAAGGCAAAATTGTGCTTGTACTGATCTTCTGTTCACACAAGAGAGGCGCCACTGAGGTCTAACTCCGTTGCTTTAATCCTGGAAGGACGACCCGTGACCACTGATTTCAACCAATCGCTCTGTTTGCCATTTTGCCACTAGATATGAATGATTTTATTTTTTTAAAAATTTATTGTTATTATTTTTAAGAGATGTGGCCATATGTCTAAAACAAGTCATAAAATTTTCAATTTTTTGGGGGAAATTTGAAATTACTATGATCTTTTTCAGAAAAAAATGAAGAAAATTCATTTCAAATACAAAATATACCTGAAAAATTTGAAATTTTCATCATAGATGTATATCCCCACCTTAAGTTGGGTTGTTTGTTTGTTTCTTTTGTTTTTTTTGTTTGATACATTGAGATTTAAAAAGCTATGAGGCATCTTGGCGGCATTTTTTTTTGGATAGAAGTGTGTTGAACAACACACTTGAATAGTTTCCATCAAGTAGAGAGGTTGATTTCATGCTAGACAAACCACCTATCATTGCTAGGTATTGAATCCACAACCACAACATTCAGTTTGGATACCTTACTGCCATCATCCAGTAGTTTAGGGTTATCTCAGACCAATCTTGGCGGCATTTTTACCCGCATTTTTAGTACTATTGGAAAGGTCTTTGAGAAGACAAGTGCATGGACTTTGTTTTTGATGTTTGAACCTATAGTGTGCAAGCTATTTAATTACACAAATTTTATGAATTCAAAAATTGAATCAAATTATCTTTTATTTTTGGAAAAATCATAACTTGCCCACCTCAGGTCCAAATACTACAAAACAAAGTCCTTGAACTCTTTTGTGCAAAAAACTTTATCAAGAACACAACCTCTTGTAGTACAACAAAGTACTCCTTTTTGTATAAAATATATTGAATTTCAAAGCTTTTACAAATTCAAAAATTATTATATTTATTTTGGCTATAGAAATGGCACAAGGCACACTAGTCCATACCTTAAGTTAAGCTATTTGTTTTTGTTTTGTTTGTTATGTTGAGATCTCTAGAATTGTATGTCCTTGAATTGTATTTTTGGTATCGTTGGGAAACTCTCTTGTGAGGAGGGTTGTATGGGCTTTGTTTTGTGGTGTTTCAACTTAAGGTAGAATAAGTATCAAAGTTTGAATTTTTTATTAAATTTTAAATTTTATAATTATAATTTTTTTATTACATTGTGGCAATGGCATAGGACACACTAGTCTAGTCTATTTTATATATATATATATATATATATATATATATATATATATATATATATATATATATACTGATATGTTGAGATCTAAAAAACCATGAGTCTCTTCATTGTATTTTTGGTATAGCTCTTTGCAAAGAAGGGTGCATGGACTTTGTTTTGTGGCATCTAGATCTATAATGTG
Organism: Climacium dendroides; assembly: GCA_950106755.1. Lineage (NCBI taxonomy): Eukaryota > Viridiplantae > Streptophyta > Bryopsida > Hypnales > Climaciaceae > Climacium > Climacium dendroides. The sequence continues at coordinate 26,369,981 of OX467089.1, read as the reverse complement.
TGAATTTCAAAAATTTATGAATGCACAAAAATTGAATTAAATCATCTTTTTATTTTGAAAAAATCATAACTTTCACATCACATATCCAAATGCCACAAAAAAAAACTTGCATTCCTTCATGTAGAAAAGATATTGAATTTTAAAGTTATTACAAATTTACAAATTAAAAAATTATTTTATTTTTATTTTGGTTGCAACAATGACATAGGGTACATTAGTTATGGTGTATAACATCATGTGTGAATCAAAGTTATGGTGATGATCTAAAATTAGAAAATCAACAAACTATGGTTATTGGTTCAAAGTTCATATACTATAAAACATTGAAATTTTATGAAATTTTCAAAATTTTTAATTGGAATAGAAACTAAACTTGATAAGCTTCATTTCATTAGTTGGACTCAGATTCAAAAAAATCACTTTTATGGTTAAAATTCACATCAAAAGTATGTAGCAAAAAATGGACAAAATACACTACAAAGGTAATTTGTGGATTAAGCATCTTTTTCTTTAAAAAAGTTAGTAATACTATATTGACGAAATTTGCAATACTATTCACTTAAAATGTATTCAATCAACTTCCCAATTTTTTTGAATGAAAACATTTTTTTCCATTCTATAATCTTTGGTAAAGTCATCTAGAGGACATTTTGTGTCTACTATAGCATTTTAGAGTTAATAACACTGAATTTGTAATTTTTGCACTTGGCCAAGTGCATTAATTGAACACTAAAAAAGACACATTTTTCCAATCTTCATAAATGTGGTATACCAATTCTAGATGTGGGTCAAGCCTTTTTAAGAAAAAATTGTACATTATAATTGGATCATTTCTTTTGCACATAGCATGCTATTGTGCTTGAAGTAATGAACTATGCATTTGAAATATGAACAAATTTGTATATTTAAACAAAGAATCACATGTACGCAACATTTTTGAATTGGGATTTTGAGTCAAACGTTGGTCTTGCTTTAAAAATCAATCCCATGGTATTATGAAACACTTTTATATACTTTAAAAAATAGCACACCATCAATTTATTATCAATTCATTGCTACACTTGACAAGAAAAGCTCAAAATAAACACACAAAATACCATAATTACTAAGTATAATAACTATTCCTACTAATAAAAACTATATAGAATAGGATGCACTACTATAAATACTTGTATGCAAATTGTCAACATACTAATCCATTGCGTCCGGCGTCTCCGCAATTATCCCTGATGATTGAGTCTCTACCTCTGCTTCTTCTTCATAACCTATAGGACCCCATAGAACATCTGCTTCAGTTTCCCTAGGTCTTGCAGTTAGTATTGCAGAAATTTCAGGTGGAATTTCAAATTCTGCATCATTCAAGGACCTATTAACTTGACCTTCACCTTCTGGAAAAGGTATTGGGTTCATGGATGACGTCTCTTCCAATATTGAAGTGACTTGTTCATATTCGTATGCCCCTTCAATGCCCCTTCGACGATGTCGAATACCTTCCCGATTGTAGTACATTCCATCTGCTCCTCTTGTCATTTCTTCTTCAACCATAGCCCATGCATAACACATCCTATCTAACTGTGTTTCACCTCCCACTGATATTGTAGTCATGTCTTCTGAAATTGTTGAAGGCAAATCTCCTCTACTTGGCTCAAGAACACTGTCAACCATATTTGCATCTACTTCTTCCCTCGCGTGAATTATTGCTCTTGCCAAGGAAATATTTTCTTTTGTTTCCATCACTACCTCCTCTGTTGAAGGAGCCACTTCTCCAGAAGGAACGGTTCTTGCATCCATACAAAGTTCACGTTCCACTTCTTCTATTCCTTTGTCGGCCGTACCTCTTTCGACTGGTATGTTCACCTCCATTTCCATCACTACCTCCTCCATAGAAGAAACAACTTCAGTTTGTATTGGAAATTTACCTTGTTCCTCTTGCATGGCCTCAAGATTATCTTTGCTTGCTTCATTCTTTTGAATAGAATGTTCTTCAAGTACGTCGTCTGTATCTTTGTTTGTCGTAATATTTTTTAGAACACTCACCTGTCCTATGGATGCTTCAAGATCTGTAGATGCATCTACCATCGATACATCACATGCTGGTTTTGTGTTTATCAATTTCTTCGGAGGTTCATGTACTTCTTTTTTGCGAGTGCCCTTCCCTTTCTTTTCACGTAGCACCTTCTACTTCGATGAATCACTTTCTTCTTCTATTGAATCATCCTTTTGCTCTGCAGAGTCCTCTTCTGAATCCGATGTATCTTCTTTTGAGTTTGATGTATCATCTTCACTCTCATCTTCCGTATCTTCTTCCTCTTCATCGTATTCTGATTCATCTTCTTCTTCATCTTCTTCGTGTCCTTCTTTCACTGGTGTATCTTCTGAATACAAATCTTCGCCATCTTCTATATCCTCTTCTTCATCTCCAAATATCTCTTCCATGATATCATCTTCTTCTGTCCTCGTATGTACCACATGAACAGAAGAAGATCCTATATGAGAAGCACCAATATTTTGCGGCCGTACTACTTCTGCATTTCCAGTTACTACCACTGTAGTTGCCCCTGCTTGATTTCCTGTAGGATTTACTTCTTGAAATGTATTGTTCGAAAAACGAGTTCGATCTATGGATCCATCCATGACAATCACTTCACTGCCCACAAATGAAGTCTTCAATATACTTGATATAGCTGTCGTAATACCCACTCCTATTAACCCCCATTTCTCTGATAAATATGTAGCAACCAACCTTTGCAACTCAAGGGGGGTTCTCTCTAGATTGTCTATCTCACAAGGCATACTAGCTTCATTCCATGAATCCGTAAACACCACTGGTACTTATTGAGGATTATTTCGTAGGTTTTCTACCACCCTTGATGCAAGGGGATGTACCATTACAATAGCAATATCCCCTATTGCTTGTACGGCACGTTCCTTTTCTCCATTGTGTTGCAAATCATCAACAAATGATGATACGGTTTGTTGTTGAAAAACCCATATACCTCTACGCACAGTACAATTTGTAGGTAGTCCCATCTTCTCCTTCAAGTCCATATCAAAATAAACTCCTGCTGGAAACAGAAACACTACATTCCACTGATGTGTGCCTGCCATCCATTGGTGCAACTTTTCCATTACTGCACTGTACTCGTTCTATGTCCATGCTTCATCATCTCTTCTTGTTCTACATCGCCTACAGTCGAATATCCATAAGCAAGGGGTTTTCAATTCGACGACCCCTTGTGAGAAAAAACCTCTTCCACAGCGAACAAGAACACTTGTAATTGCATCTCCATGTGCGATACATGGTACATTTAGCTGCCAATCCCATTCGACTTCCTGTAAGTTTCTTACATTCCTACTTATGCCTTGATAACCAGATTCTCCTCGTTGAATGCTGGCATAATGATCTTTGACCATTGGAGGTATTAAATTCGCTGACCTACCCAAAGCCTCCACTGTCTTCACTACTGGAGATGACCAAGCTTTCCTCATTTTCTTATCAACTACTTCAGCAAGTACCTTCAATTGAGTATGGTTCACGCCCTCAAATTTTTGCACATCAATGCGGAAAAAATCTTGCATGCTTCTTGGATTTTCCACCTTTGCATCAACCATCAACCAACGTATCGCATTTTGTACAGCTTCTTTCTGTTGAATGCGATCTGTTGTCCAAGCCAAAGTATCTTTCATTGGAGCATTACTACTTGCATTGTTGAAGAAAAATCTTTGTCTTGGACATCGATCACCAACCATAGGTTTTGCAGCCATTTCCTTAGCTAACCGCAAATACATTGTCTTTGGAACCCTCATTAGAGGTCTCAACCAAAGTCGTTCCATCCTCTTCCTCCCTTGTCGGATGTCTATGTTTGAATCAAAGGAATTCTGGTCGGCATATCTTTTCCACTTTTGCATATCCTCTTTACTATACCACAAGATCCCATCTTCATAATCACGACAAATTTGAAGAACTGCTTGATAGGCCACTTCATCTTCTTGCCATGCATGACGAGTATACTCAGCCATCCTCTTGTACATCACCCCCAATGATACACTTCGTCCAGAAGACCTCGTCCAATGTAATGCGCTTGCTGCCATTGTCACAGCCTTGGCTCGTTGTGCATCATCTGCACGAACCTCAGGATTGGGTTTACCGCATGCTATCCAAATAACTCGTAGCTTCATCAAATCTTCTTCCATGTTGGTATAAAACGTTCTTTCAAATTCCCGTGCATTTATTCGTACTGAAGCCTCTATATAAACTTTAGAATCATTGTAGACAAGGAATCGAGCCTTCCTCTCTGCAAACTTCTTCTTGTACTCTTCTTCTTTCATCAAACCCGCCTTATATTCCTGCTCAGCTTGTTTACATGCCGCAACCACATGTTGACCATCTACAGGTTCCCAAATGATATGATTTTGCAACCAATTCATCTTTGTCATGTTCGGATCATCAGGAACTGCTGAAGCATTATGCAAAAATGCTGCTTGAAAGTTTTCCACTGCACCTTCATGAAAAAACGGAATTTCCCTTTGCATTGGAGCACCATCAACATCTATGCCAATTTGAATATAAGCTATTGGGCGTAAGGTGAGTCCTGACATATGTGGCTCATCTTTTCCACAAAGTCGCTTGTATGTTTCTGCAACGCGATGTGCTGTCAATGCACGGTGATTTGTCTCCACATTCTTAACATCCCGTATATTTGCAACCTTTGCTGGAAAAACAAGGTCCATTCCCCAAATGTATCCAACCAAATATTCATCATGTGTTGGAAATTTTACAAGTGGACCAACACTTGCTGACTTGTGTTGTACCACTATATCCTCTCCATCATCACAAACCTCTTCGAGAACTCCTAACTCTTCCAGGCGTTCCACATTATTTGTAGTGTCATCTGCACTTGTACGTGTCCTTCTCGTTCTTCCCAAAGGTGCTGCTTCAGAATGAGCACGTTGCACAATTGTCCTTCCTCTTCCACGTGGTAATAATATTCTTTGTGCTCCAACTGTTTGGAGTGTATGAAGACGTGTTGCAGCTGCTCCTGATGACTCAACTCTACTTTTCTCCATCAACAATGTACCCCTCTCTCTTATCGATGAACCACCTTGTGCAGATGTTGATGTATTTTGTAGAGGTACTTCAACAGATGTATCCATTCTTGGTGTTGAGTGCACAGCACGTGTTTCTCGTGATCCCATACCTTGAATTCTTCTAACATTTCTTTGTTGTGCCGTTGGATTGGAGGATGTAATATCTTCCATCGATTCTGGTGTTGTACGTCTCTTGCGACGTTCTTCAACGGGCACCCAATGAACATTCACTGGATTTGCTAGAACCCTATATATAGGATCAGTTTCTTCAGAAGCTGGTGGAGGAGTTTTATCAAGAACATTTTGTGGAGCTGTTCTTTTCAACTCTTTATATGCCAACATTTCTTGCAAAAGTCTTCGAGCTCGTACAACATCCTCTGGATTTAATTTTTGAAACCTTTCCACCGCTTCACTGCGAGCACTTCAAAGCTCCTCAAGCATAGAGGTCCAATTCTCCTGAAGTTTACGTAGAACCCGCATAGGTTTATCAACATCCAAGCAACACTGAGGAATAGTTGCCATCATGAATTGCCTTTGCAATTGGAACTTGCAAGTCTTCCCTTCTTCCATTGCTACTTGCAAGAAAATCACATCTTGTGGTGCAGTGGTAATTGAGAGTAGTTTCCCATGTTCATGCCCTATGGCTGCCCAATGTAAGCCATCTTGCAATGCTCGCTCTGTGATCCACAACATTGGTGTCCCAGGGTCCGTTGCCACAATCCACCATCCATGCTCGATCCATGTATTGAAAATTTTAGGGGCCATGGTAGTCCTATTTTTTAGCATCATACAACAAAAAAACCTTTAGTATTTGAATAGGGTTCTCACATCCATTCAAACTATTATAATATCTAAAATGTGAAAATCAAAGTTAAAATTCACATATCCAATTCAAGTAGCCCAAAACTACAAAAAAATTTAGGGGAAAACCAAAGTTTTACGTTGACATGTATTCTTTAACGTGTAAAACATTAGATATTATGACTACGATATATAGTTGATAATATGTTCTAATATTATATTGACACTACCTACAAACATGAATGTATTCCTTACACTACTATTTCTTGATGTTGAAGTTCATCATGAATATTGTTCCTAATTATTATCTTCACATTTCTTTGTCCCACTAAGCTACTTATAAAACTATGAATGGTATTTTTTATTTTCAAAATACTTTTGCGAATTTTTTTAATTCATTGTACTTTCTTCCTAACATGAAGGTACTATTATAATTTTCATTTCTTGTACACTTGTGTGTGTACAATGATTGAATAGAATTATTGATTAGTTATGTGACATGGATATTCACTTTCATGAAAGCCCCTTGCAAGTTGAAACAATTACAATATGCAAGAATAAAATGAACTTGATGATAGAAATGTTATAAAATTATAGAAACACAGTATTCAGAATGTTGTATACTTTGTGAACTTCTCTGCATTAGTTGAATTGATGTCCATTTGTCATCAAAAGTAATATTATTTGTAAGTGTAGGACTAAGTAACCTTCATCAATGAATTTTCATGTACATGATCTTGAAAGGACTATTCTTTACATAAAGTTTGCTACTACTATCACTTTCAATTCCCTATCATCAAATTATATTTCACAAGTGTTATTGCAATCATTACAAATTTCATAGAACCCAAAACAAATGGTCCTCAGTGCTAGTAATAATTCCTTGTCAAAGATACTTGCTCACGAATTTCTACATTGCAATACCTTTATTGGAATGCACCTCTTCGTTTTCTCTTATTGCTTAGTCCTTCCTCTGCAATTCAAATTTCCAAAAAACATTTATTAGTTCTTTCATTGGGACCTTTGTACCAAAAAAAATAGAAATGCAATTTTAAGTTCACCATCTTGAACTTCAAAAAGGTAGAAGCCTTTGTATTCATTACTCGCACATTCAGAAATACTAAATCCACTTTCAGAATCTATAGTATTTGTACTTCATCTTCTTTAATTTCTTTTTTTCAATTAATATAGATACTACACACAAATGATATTTTATTAGAATTTTGATAAAGCATCTATAGCTTCTGGAACCATCACATTATTATATCCAAAACTCATACAACTAGCAACAACGTACATGTTGTACATTCTTTGTTTTTAAAAAAACAAACTACCACTTGAACCTTAAACCATAATCATAGTGACAATAAAGAAATTGTTAGATAGTCTTTTTTTGGTTTAGAATATATTGAGGTGAAATGATATGAATGCCATGACCAACAATTTCTATGAGAAGGTAAAAACATTGACCTTCTTGGACTTTGAAGGAGATACATGTATACCACGAATATCATTAATACAATGGCAATTGCCTCTTTATATATGTATATATAAAAAAAAACTTCATATATAATATGATAGTTATTTTCACTTATTACTTAATGTTTCTAAATTTACATAGAACATGGCAATTGAATACAGAGATATCACTTTATTTATGTGAAATTACATTGAATATGGCTAGTACAAAAGAAAAAGGTATTCCAATAAATGTATAAAAAAGTTTTAGAATTCATTTATGATTTCTACTTTAATATTTATTCAATTCATTATTTTTTCCAATCATAATTCTATGTCTATGTATTTATTTGAATTTAAAATAAAAATATAATTAGTATTGTGATACAATGACATTTTTCCAAAATTTCAATAGAAAATACTACAATTTGAATACATTTTAGGCACTTTAAGCTCTTCATACTGCACTGTATTTGCTTGAGTTCTAATTTTTTTTTCATAAATTATAGATGATTTCATTTTCAATAGAAGATAAATATAACCCCTATACTACCATTGTTTCATTGGTGGACAAAATGGAATTGAGTAGGCTCCTACAATTGCAGTGTTCATTAAAAATTTGAGGAACTTTTTGTGAAATTAAAAAAGACAAAATATTTTTTGGAAATAAAGTTTTTTTCTCAATTGCAATCCAATTACAGAAGTTATGATTGAAAAGATCCTTTTGTGGATGCAATGTGCAAAATTGTGTCATTGTAGAAAAGCTTTTAAGTTTATAAAAAATGAGTTGTTTAAGGAGTGTAATGAAATTAACATGTACAACTTTATTTCATTCAAATTTGATTTGTAAGAAGACAATTATGGACAAATTTTAGCTCCAATTAACTTAAAACTTATAAACAAAGTATTATAAACTTTTTTGGAATAATTTGAGTTCATATTCACAATTAGAAGTCTCAAATTAACTAAGAGAGATGTTTCCAACAAAATCCAGAAGGCACAAAATATGGAGTCTTTTTTTGACATTCACACTTGCCTAGACCTTCACAAGAGGCTCATTGCACTACTATAGATTAGACCCATAAACATGAGCAAGTGAGTATAAATGGAAGTGCACTTCTAGATTCACTTTAATTTTAGTCACACTAATCACACTTCCAAGAGAGCCAGGGAGTTAGGGATTGATAATTTCACATTGGTTTTTGAATCAAGAATTGTATGATAAGTTCTACAATTATTTTTAATTTTTAATTTATTTAAATTTGATTCCTTTGAGGTTTTTAATTTTTTAATTTAAATTTATATGATTCTTTTAAGGGTTTTCAATTTTTTCGAATGTATTTTTGTTTGATTCTTCTGAGGTTTCATATGAATCTTTGTTGCCATACAAGTTGCTTGAAGAAACTGACAATAGCCAATGGCTTTTATGTTAAATTTTTATATGACTTTTAGTGCATTTTCCAATCTAATTTTTTTAGTTTTTATGGAGTCAAACTCTCTGCTCCTTTAATCTTATCAAAATTGTTGGAAAATGTTGAATTCTTGTTATAAGTATCATGTTTTTGGATAGTCCCGTCCTTGAAAACGTGGTATCCTAGCTTTTTGGCTTTTTGTAATTTTAGAATGCTTGCTTCCTTGCTAGATGTAGATGAGTTTATTTTTGCTCTTTGAATCTAGAGAATTGACTAAGAATTCCAAGATAGTATAGCAAACCTAGAGTCCTCCGATTGCAACTGAGAATTCCAAAATTCCGATTAACAAAGCAACAAGATTGCAAGTGGAGAAATCCAGGACACCCTAATACCGCAAACTCTGACTGCAATTTTCATAACAACTTCATACTGAAACCGAGACATACACAGTCGCAATGTTTTAATTCCGGGACTTCAATCAACGAAGTAGCAGGATCGCAAGGCAATAATGTTGATTGGATTCAGGTTCCTTTTGAGGTTGATTGAGATTTAGAGTGGGTTACATGAGGTGCGGGGGTAGGACTAGAGAAATGCAAAACAGGTGCAGAGAGGATCACAAATACAGAAAGTTGCGACCACCAACCAACTAGAGAAATCTGGAACGGACAGGGAGGCGCAAGTCGCAGCAAGCAGGCAAACATTCGCAAGGTTTGACTAGACAGACAGGCGCAAGTCCGATTAAGAATTCCGGGACAAGCTCAAGTCCAACCAGACAGGGTGAATCGGAAAGCAATGAGCAGCCAACACGGAGCCAGCAGCGTGGTTCAGTAGCGCGGAGCAGCAGCCACGCACAGCAGCGACGTGCAGCAGGGAGGCGCAGCAAAGGAAGCGCAGCAGAGAGGCAGCAGGGAGGCAGCAGTAGAGAAGGTAGCAAGGAGGCAGTAGGGAGGCGCAGCAGGGAAGGCAGCAGGGAAGGCAGTAGGGAGACAACAGAGAGGCAACAGGGAAGCACAGTACCGAGGCGCAACCCTCAGGAGCAGCACCAACGAGCAGCACCAAGGACCAGCACCGACGAGCAGTACAGAGGCGAGGAAAGGACGGACGTGAAGCGCTGGAGAGGTCGCCGGTAAAAAGAACGTGCTACGCAGCACCGAGTCGCAGCAGGTCGGAGCGAGAGGAGCGAGGAGTGAGAGGTCGGAGCGAGGAGAGGTCGGAGCGAGGAGCGAGGAGAGGTCGGCGATCAAGCGGTTGAGAGGTCGGAGGTCAAGAGGAGATCTGGTTGGAGTGAGGTCGGAGCTGAAGAAGAGAGCTGGTCAGAGCAAGGACCGAAGAACAACAGCGAGAGGTCTGAGCGAAGAGTAGCAACGACGTCGGAGAAGCAAGCGTGCAATGAGAAGTGAAAAATGATGGAGGGCAGGGCAGGGAGAAGAAGCCCCTGTGTACCCGCGGAGATGCAACGAGACCATCACCAACCTCCGGGGACGGACCCCATGACCGACCCCGCGGAGCTGTGCCGGGTGGAGGTAAAGTTCGAAGTTCACATTTAGTTTACAGGTAGTTCACCGTTAGTTCAACGTTAGTTCAACGTTAGTTCACCATTAGTTCACCATTAGTTCACCATTAGTTCACAGTTAATTCTTATAAATTTAATAGTTAATTTGTTATATATTTCATAGTTAATTAGTTATTAACGAGTTATTATGTAGTTACTAATTAGTAATTAATTAGTAATTAATTAGTAATTAATTAGTAATTAATTAGTAATTAATTAGTAATTAATTAGTAATTAATTAGTAATTAATTAGTAATTAATTAGTAATTAATTACTAATTAATTACTAATTAATTACTAATTAATTACTAATTAATTACTAATTAATTTGTTATTAATTTGTTATTAATTTGTTATTAATTGTTAATAATAATTATTAATTGTTATTAATTGTTATTAATTGTTATTAATTATTATTAATTATTATTAATTATTATTAATTATTATTAATTATTATTAATTATTATTAATTATTATTAATTATTATTAATTATTATTAATTATTATTTATTATTATTTATTATTATTTATTATTATTTATTATTATTAATTATTATTATTTATTATTAATTATTAATAATTATTAATAATTATTATTAATTATTAATAATTATTATTAATTATTAATAATTATTATTAATTATTAATAATTATTATTAATTATTAATAATTATTATTAATTATTAATAATTATTATTAATTATTAATAATTATTATTAATTATTATTAATTATTATTAATTATTAATAATTATTATTAATTATTAATAATTATTATTAATTATTATTAATTATTATTAATTATTATTAATTATTATTAATTATTATTAATTATTATTAATTATTATTAATTATTATTAATTATTATTAATTATTAATTATTATTAATTATTAATTATTATTAATTATTATTAATTATTATTAATTGTTATTAATTATTATTAATTGTTATTAATTATTATTAATTATTAATTATTAATTATTATTAATTGTTATTAATTATTATTAATTGTTATTAATTATTATTAATTGTTATTAATTATTATTAATTGTTATTAATTATTATTAATTGTTATTAATTATTATTAATTGTTATTAATTATTATTAATTATTAATTATTAATTATTATTAATAACAATTAATAATAATTAATAACAATTAATAATAATTAATAACAATTAATAATAATTAATAACAATTAATTATTATTAATTATTATTAATTATTATTAATTATTATTAATTATTATTAATTATTATTAATTATTATTAATTGTTATTAATTATTATTAATTGTTATTAATTGTTATTAATTGTTATTAATTGTTATTAATTGTTATTAATTGTTATTAATTGTTATTAATTGGATTAAATTGGATTAAATTGGATTAAATGGCATTACATTGGACTGAATTGTTAGGAATTGGATGAAATTGGATGAAATGGCATTACATTGGATTGAATTGTTAGTAATTGGATGAAATTGGATGCAATTGGATGCAATTGAATGCAACTGGATGCAATTGGATGAAATTGGATGAAATTGGATGAAATTGGATGAAATTGGATGAAATTGGATTGAATTGGATTGAATTGGATTGAATTGGATTGAATTGTTAGTAATTGGATGAAATTGTTAGTAATTTTTAGTAATTGGATGAAGTTGGATGAAGTTGGATTTATTTGGATTTGTTTGGATGAAATTGGAATTTTTTGCATTTATTTGGATTTATTTAGATTTACTTGGATTTATTTGCATTTATTTGAATTCATTTGGATTCATTTGGATTTATTTGGATCATATGTCGCCAATGGGTTTTGAACCCAAATGTTTAGTATGACAATGCACACTCTTAATGCACATACTTCACCTATGGCTCACCATGAATGCAACTACTACCGTAAGTGATTGTTGTACTATTCTTATTTACTTTATTAGCTTGTTATGACTTATGCTCTTTGTGGTATCATTTCTCCTTAGGTTTGTTACTAATAATATTTGCTGTTTTTTTTTGGGAAGGCCATTGTTGGCTTCATTTTCATTTTTTTTTCAAAATTATGACTAAAAAAGTGGACATGTGCATGCCATTTGATTTGTATATGAATGTTATTTCAAAATTCTATTGGAAAACATGTGTACCTAAATGTTGAAAATGACATAATCATTGCCAAATTGGCAAGTTTGAATTCTTTGTTCAAGGCAAGTTGGCTACATGCTTGAAAATTTACAAATCATTTAGAATAGTTCATCATGTAGGACAAAAATACTATGTGAAAAAAAGAAATGAATCACTTAAAACATTAAATTTTTAAAAATTTATGTATTGAATTGGAAAACACGAATCCCAATGGTTGTAATTTTTTAATTATAAAATTGCACATGATTTTTTAAATTTTTGGTAGTAAATATTGATAATTGAGTTAAATACTACACTTCTTGGTTTATTTAATAGTACAAAATCCATAAGTACCTGGAAACTTAAATTCTTCATATCTTGTGATTCGTTCATTGAAAAAGGATGATTCATAACTTTTTAAATGTGTATAATTACAGAAAACCAAATTCAATTTTTTTTTTTTGGAAAAAGAAAGGTTTTCTTATGTGCCCGACAAGAAATAGTTACATATTAGGTCATCATTTTTTGCTTCTATTTCCTAATGTTCTAAATGTTGGACATATGAAAGATGTTCTTCGTCCCCACCTTTCATAAAAATTTGAGCCTGAAATATGCAAATGTCAACCTTAAATATGTAAAATCTGTCATTAATTGAAGTAATTGACTTTCATAGTTTGTAAGTTACTTTGAAAACTACAGCCCTTACCTCCTTGTTCTTTGACTTAAAGAAATTCATTTACTAACAAAGATGTCCTTGGAATGCACATTGTCATTGAGTGTCTCCAATTCACTATTCCACAACATTTTCAATTAGAGGAAGGCTTTAACATTGTAGAGGAATAATTTAAGGATGTTTTTTTGGCTTGCAATTGTTTGCAAGAGAGTTAGTAGAAGCAACATGTGGAATTTGAGTTATTGAGGTAAAATACAATATGGTTAGAGAAGAATCCATATACAGAATCTCAAATTATCCTATTTAGAAAATATTAAGCAAACCAATATTTAACCTTCATCAAAATCATGCAACAAGTAAGTGAAATAGGCTACTACTTCATTGAAAATTCAACAAACATTATTTTTTTAGTATAATGGATGGATGGATTTACTTCTTTCATTTTCTATAGTTTCAACAATATGCCTTTGGACAAATTCATCATCTAAACATTGGATGGTGTGGAAAAAATTGTATATATAGCATTGTTTCTTATTCCTAAAATACAAATTATGGACAAATAGATGACAAAACATACACTGTTGGATACAGAATTTAACAATTACCATCATTCATTTTGATGTTAATTGAACATATGAAGCTTATGAAGTCATCATGGTCAGAAATAATAACATACCTACAAAGTATTTGATCATTTTTTTGCTTCTGAGACATGTGCAAGACAAAATAATGATTCAAATAAGGAGTGCTATGTGTTATTCAATTCAATTGAATATGAATACAATGTTTAGTCATAGTTGGGAGGTTATTGTGCACCTTCTATATGAAATATATGATATATATATTTTTGAAGATGTAGGGTTGAACTTCACAATCACTGTACAATAGAAGGTAGAGACACTCGTAACTGACCAAATAAAGAATGACGAACGTATTGGAGCCAGCTAAAGCACTGGAAATATTCTTGGAAGTGCATGAACAAAGATGCCAATGTTTGCAAATATATATATATATATATATATATATATATACACACACAAAAAAAACTTTAGGGATTTTTTGAAATGAAATGAAATTACTATTTATTTTTGAAGCCCAGAGTTAGTCTTCACCTATGTCCAATGTATAGAGTCTTGTAAAATCGCTCATTTAAGAGACTATTTCTTCCTCACTTTGGCATTTAAAACTAAATCTAAACCAAGCATATGTGTAATGAAAAGATTGGTGGAATTCATGATTGGAAATCAATAACTCATGATTATAAATTAGTTCAAACTTCTCTTGAATGTGGCCACCTTGTTAATTAATAATGGGGTTGTGGTCAAGAATGGGTACCTCTATCTTCTATTTAATAGAAGTGATTTCCATGATAATAGACAACGTTGAAGAGAATTGGTACTTCATGATTTCGGGGCTGAAGCTTGAAAATTGGTAGTTGTTAGTGTTGTATGTTTTCTAAATACCTTTAGTTGTTCTAAGTGAAAGTGATAACAATGTGGTTTTCATTAAGAAAATATATGGGAATTGAGCATTGTTGCAATGTACATTGGAGGAGGAGGGCCATTTTATGTGGAAAGTCCTAAATTATGTAGGTCGATCTTAATTTCAATGAAACGGTTCTCATTAAGTGAAGGTATAATTGCAAGAACCAAGGGTTACAATAGATGCTAGGGGTTTTGGAAGTCCTGTGGATATGCCATTGTTGGCAACGAGAAGAAGGCTTGGTGGAGACAGTGTCGGCCAAAGAATTATTAGAGCATGTCGCGCAAGACTATTCCAAAATGGTGTGTTTGGAAGGCATACCGTTGAACTACATAGAAGTGTAAACACTGTAGAGCTCATAACTGAAGAAGGAGCTATTGTTGGAACAGGAGTAATCGACGAAAGTCTTCAATGTGGAATGGAATTGCATCATGTGAAGCTCTGGCCCCATGAGGTTGCTGTACGTGTACTTCATGTTATAGATGGCTCCATATGGAGTGGAGAATTAATAGGGGAGCGTCTTGGTCAGTGTGTGGGGTTGGTGATTCATTGGAAGAAATCAAGAATTCGAACTGTAAGTGGTGGAATGCCAAGTACTTCAGAATCAAGAAGAAGGCAAGATGGTAATGTTTCTCCCGTATCAACCCTGAAGTTTGAATTCCATGAGAGCAATAGTAATCCAAGTTCACCCGAAATGTCATGGAGTGCACCTGAGAATATGAACACCCCTCAACAAAGATCTCCAATAAGTAAACAAGAAACTAGTAGCGGACCTTTTCAACAAGTAATGGATGGATTACCAGAAGCTAAAGCTACCCGAAGTTATTCAATGGTAAATCGAAGGAGACGAGAAAGAGGTCCAAGTGAAAGAGGACAATCAATGAGTCAGAAGGTGACATTACAAAGTGTAGTAGCGGCAAAAAATGAAGGTGCATGCAAAAGGAATTGCCTCAAGGAAATAGATGGGATGTACATATTGAATCAGAGGTATATGGCATGGGGCCAGAAGTATGATCTTCGATCAACCTGGATACTACAGATGTTGAGTGTTTTTTTCAAAAGAACAGAAGGAGGGAAAAGGCACAAGTATGAGACAAAATTAGATGGCTTCGACGTTTGCAATGCATGCTATGCGAAGGCGCTTGGTTATTCACAATGGCGGTTCAAGCAATTGAAGCAATCACAACAAATCTATGGAAAAGTGGCTGCAGTACATGGGAATACATGTCACTTGAGAGAAGGAGCAAAAAAATCTGCAGCACGTGCAAGTTTTGAAGAATTTGTAAAAGAACTTGGATGCACGCAACCTCACAGACAAATACGAAGGAAAATAGATAACAATGTAGTTCCATTGATACTATTACCCATGAACACAACAAAAGTGGATGTGTTTCACTACGTGAATGAAGAAGTAAAAAAGATGGTGGATGGAGAGCCATTGACCCTCAGTTCATTCCATCGGTTGTGGCGCGAGGAATTTCCACACGTACAAATTCCACCGTTTTTCCGGTTTTCAAAATGCTACCATTGTTGGGAATATAAGTATGGAATGGAATCTACAACAAATGCAGCAGCTCGTGTGGAGATAAAGAAGTTGTACATAATACATATCCAACATCAAATGGAAGAGAGACGTGATTATTGGTTGTTCAAGAGATCAGCAATGATAACACCAGACTTGTACATGTGTTTAATAGTGGACGGCATGGACCAGAACACAACTATGGTTCCAAAGATGAGGCAATCCGTGAAGAACATAGAATCTCGGTTTGTAAAAACTCATCTTTGTGGAGTCCTAGTGCATGGAATTGGATTGTATGCAGATGTCTGGGTTGATGCACACCACAAGCATGACAGCAATCAAGTAATCACTACCATAATGCATGTATTGTCTGATGTGCGAAGACGGAAGGGGAAGCTACCACCAACTTTACGAATTCAAGCGGACAATACTACTCGTGAGAACAAGAACATATACATGTTTGCATTATGTGCAACTCTAGTGGGCATGGGTTTTTTCCAAGAGGTGCAACTGAGCTTTCTAATTGTTGGGCATACACATGAAGACATTGACCAACGATTCAGCATTATCTCGAATACGTTGAAGAGGAGGAATATTGATTCAATGGATGAGATGTTGGCTTTGGTAGAGAAAGGAACATCATACACGGAAGCATTTGTAAGTGCACATCAGTTGGAGAATGTTCGAGATTAGAAGTCTTTCATCACACCACATCTTCTGAGGGGGGGAGAACAATTAACAGGGATCACGTTTCCACATCACATGAGATTTTATATGGAGAATGCAATGCCTAAGGTGCAGTACAAGCACTTCAGTAAAGATGCATGGGGACCGGCAAAAGGTCACATGTGCTTGCAATCCTTACCTACAACGGCAAAGAAGCCAGCTTTAGCAGAGGTGTTTGCAGCAAATGAAAGAGAGTTGAGGGCTTTAGCAGATTTCATTGTTTACAAGGAGAAGTGTGGGGAGAGAAGATGGGATGTATTGAAGAACCTTGAAACAATAAGCAAAACAGAGAAATTCATAGAATATTTGAAAGAATTTCCCAACTCGGATAGAAGTGCAGAGACAAATAAGCCATTTTGGCCATTAGACTTTGCAGAGAATAGCGGAGAGACTACTAATTTAAATTCAGTGTTTGAAGAAGGGGAGCAATCAAATACAATGTCAACAACGGTAGACTCTATTATGGCTACAATGCCGAATCCTGAAGCTTGAGGGTACTTTGGTCCACGGAAGAACAAGCCAAAATAGGTTGCAAGGACGAGGGCTTCTAGAAGACGAAGAGTGATAGAAGGAGGAGAGACAATTGCGACAACAAGTACAGAAGAAGGTCAACATCCATTTCCAATATTTGATCCAGAGAAAGATCTTCAAGTTGGACAATTTGTTGCCCTTTCAGTGGAGGCTACTGAAGTAAGAGCAGGAGTGCCATTTTATATGGCAAAAATCTTGGAGCTTGGTGAGCGAAAGCGAGCAACGAAGATGAAGGTTATCTGGTATTGGCCAGTTCTGAAGGTGAGAGCAGAAGAAAGAGAAAGCTCAAGCAAAGACCGGTACACAAATTGTATGGAAGCATTATGGGAGCCATCTCATGAAAAGCATGGGTGGGTGGAGAAAGAAGCAGCTATATTTTCATGGAATGACATACCGAAAAAAACAAGGAGTGGGTTTGTGCAAAATAACAATGTACTAGTGCATGGGGACATGACAGAGAAGGAAGTTAGCATTCCAGCACCAGTGAAACCTCATTTGTTCGAGTACATTGCAATGCAATTGGAAGAACTGGACAATGAACGACTACGAAATGACGTAGATGCATACTGAATTTGAGTTTTACATTGAGCAGGACTTTGGAGATTGGTAAATTCAGTGAAACAATGGTGTAGTAGAAGACCTTAGTTTGACGTAGTATTGCATGTGAAATACTAAAGTTATTTGTAAATTCAATAAAGATTCTTTTTGTTGGTTTTTAAATGTTGAATTCTATATTCAAGTGCATGACCAATACATTGAATTTTGAATTATTGTTTAAGAAAACTTTGTAATTTGCACAATAAAGAGGCAAATCAAATTTGAAGGAAAAAACCATTTCGTAAAGAGAAATCAATGCTCCCCTCTTCAATTTTGTAGGCCCCCCCTCAAAGGACAACTTTACACCCCCCCTATTGGCGATGAGGTTGATTTTGCTCGAAAAATTAGTAAGTGCAATTTTATATGGCCAAGTGCAAAAATTACGAATTCTGTGTTTAATGACACACACAACCTTGTTTTTGTAGTGAAGCTTCAAAAGCTTGTAGAAGGTACTATAGAGAATTCAATTGATATGATAGTTCAAGAAGTGTAAGCCCCTCACATTAAATGAAGGCATTTTGAAGGCATGTGGTCTATCTAGACCAAAAACCTAAATGAATTTTAGATGAAAACATATACATGTAGATGAGAGAAAATGAGAGTTGGATGAAAATCACATTATTTGAAATAATATGAAAACAATGTGAATCACATCATATTGATGTTATTTAAAATGCTTGAAACCTCTATAATTAGAGGTATGTCCACAAACTCACATAAATATAAGTTAGTGCTATTGTTGTGTGTACATGAATTTAAATATATACTAATTTGATATATTATATCCCATTGTTTCTTTCATATATTTAGACCTATTGGTATATCAAAGAATATTCTTCATATACTTTGGTCTACTCATTTTTTGAAAATAAAATAAAATAATCAGTGGTCAAGCATAAACTTAAAAGTTTTCATTGTGGACCATAGAAGGGACTATGCTTGTCTTTTTTTGTATGTCAATGTGCCTCAAAGGACCAATTGATGTCCAACATTTAAACATGGTTGTCATATTGGACAAGTTACTATTCTTTTCTTGTTATGTAGGACGAGTTACTATTCATCAAATGTACCTCTCAAGTACATTTGATGAATAGTAACTCGTCCTATAGGACGAAAAATGAATAGTAACTTGTTTAGTATGACAACCATGCATTTAAATTATGAATGTTTTCAAGAACTTATTACCAAACCTACATAAAATGAATGAAGTTCATCCTATTATTGTTATAAAAGCGATTTTTGTCTACTTTGCAGAGATGTGACTAGGACTACGTACATTCCTTGATGTTTTAGGCTTTCATGTATGGAGTTTAGAATATAAAAATCAATATGAAATTAAAGAAATTTGTGGCTAAGTTCTTGTTAAGCCAAAATTTGTTTTGCCTTTGATGTCTCAACATTCCCCTCTTCAAGATTCTCTTGGGGATTACTGATTGAAAAGCTATGTTGCAATGATAATCCAAATGCATCCTTCAAGATTGTGGAAAAGCAGTTGAATTCTTTACCTTGTGTATTGACATTATGAATCCATCCATAGAATTCATAATTGGTGAAGAAGTTACTAGTATAAGGAGTAGTAATCATGTTAAGTGATATAGTGATCTGAGCATTCATCTACCGTAGAAGGGAAAGTATTTCATTTCACAAAGTGCGTACAATTCCAAAGAGTTCCGTTTACATTTTCGATTGGTGAGGGCCGCGCGAACGCGAGCCCCCGCTGACACAAATTACGACGTGTATGCCTCCCGTGGGAAGATACTACAGTCACCGAGCCCGTGGTGCAATGGGGGCAGGCTCCTCTAGGCTATCCACCTTCTGGATCATAGATCAACCCCGCCCAGGTAAGTGAGAGAAGTCTCGCACACTGGAGTACTTCAAGAGTTCGGTTATCCGTTGAGACTCCCAAAGTTATGGGACATCGATCTGTAACGATTTCAACATCACCGTGATTGACAGTATTCGCAATCAGTAGCCCTCTGCTTTGAATATTGCACAGAAACCGCAACTCTTTTGAACATACATTTCTAGCATTTGAATAGATGGTCTCTTGTGCAGATGTGCAAAAGTCCAAGTTTCGTTTGGGACTTCGCAAGGTGCAGTAGTTCAAACTCCGATCCTCTGCAACGAGCTCTCACTTTCATTTTTTCTGATCTGTTACAAGATGTTGAAAGCGCTGATACGATGATTGTTGCGTACATTGAGATTGCTTTCTAATAACATGCAAGAATATAAGTTAGCTATTTCTAGTACTTCATAGTTTTGAAAATTTCTTTTTTACATCTAGTTTTAGCATCAAAAATACAATTTTGAAAATGATCAATTACGATTTTTCTATTCAAGATTTTGTGCAAGGGTGTCCATTGCACTCTTGACTTTCCATGTTCTTGAGGGCTCTTGGAAATGAGTCTCAAATACACTAAATCTTGGAGAAAAAATCACATTAAAATTTCATTTGAAAAAATTGTAGATGAAATTTTGAGAAGTCATAAATTGATTGGGGTTATACATTGTTAAACCCTTTATCCTCATATTTTTCTGATGACCAACTTTTTAGATTTGACATGTGAAAAGAGGATTGAAAGACTTCAAATCACTTTTGTAGTTTTAACACCCTCGTGATTAAACATTATAATCTATCAATCCATAAATGATATTAATGTGTTTTCTTTTCCTATGTAATCTCTAACATGTTTAGTTTGAATTTGTACATTTACAATTTTTTGAAAAATTAATGCAACTTATCAAAATGTTGACTTTTTACTCAAAAAAGCCCTTGGGCATTTAGAGGTTAGAGATCCTCCTCATTGTTGTCACCAGGGCTCTTGCCCTACCTAGTTGGTGTATTATTGTCCACCTGTAGATTCCATTACCTTCACAATGTCCAATGCATTACAAAAGCATTATTGCATGCAGGCCAAAGCAACATTCAAACTTGCTTAGCAAAATCCATCCCAACTTCACACAACCAGCAACATCGTTACCAGTAGGGCTTTTTAATAGAAGATATCACATATCCATAATTCTATTTTCATCCACAATTGGACTATTTCATCCAAATTCATTATTTTAATTTAAAGTTCTTTAATCCTTGAATGATGAGTTGGTCACCATGGAAATCATCTGTTTGGTACTGCATGAATACTTGAATGTCGAGGTGGACATTTGGCACCTGATGGATGACAAAGAATCTCTCTATACATGTCGGACAGACAGACGTGCAACTATTCATCCTTAGAATTTTGTGTGAAAAGGGAAGGTCTTGTATAGTACTTTAAGCCAATGATTCACACAATCATGAAAATTGATGATTTCAAAGGTCACCCTGTCGTCCTTTAAGGGTTAAAAAAATCCTAAAGCACTTGTTGAAAGACAAACTACTATACAAGACCTCCCCTTTTCATGCAAAATTCCAAGAGTGAATAGTGTCACTTCTTACTTGCAATCAAAGATTTTTCTTTCATTAATTGACTAGAAAATGGCCGCACCGTCGTTTATGGGTTAACCGAAACTTCACAGTCCGCAATAATTCTCTGGCGAAATTTTTTTTCTGGTGCAATCTAGCACTACCCTCGCTGCCCCCCTCACCCACGGCCTGCGTTCTACCACTGAACTTGTGAGGAACCTGCGGTCAAAGCGAAGGAATTATAATTATTGTCTGCTACTCTGTCCACGACAAGCACTCATAGTAGGATTTTGAAATTCTAGACTGAACTTAACGAGCAGTAGAATAACTTCCAGTGGAGGTTTTCGATTGGGTGGGGGCCGTGCGATCGCGAGCCCCCGCTGCCTGTGGTGGAATGCGACAGAGTCCTCTTCACCATCCACCTTTCGAATCACTGATCGACTCCACCCAGGTAAATGGGAAGAGCTCGCGCACTGGAGTACTTCAAGGGCCCGGTTGGGTCATCCGTTGAAACTCCCAAAGCTATGGGACGTCTCTCACCATCTCTCACTGCACTTTAACACTATTTTGAACATTAGTCAGAAATCGCAACTCTTGTGAACATGCCCTTTTTTTTCATAGAAATCCTGCGCAAGTGACGCCAAATACAACGGCATTTGGCCTGCCACCAGAGCACCGAGGCACTTGTCAACTGCACCGAGATCACGCCTATTCCACACATCGAAGGCCGTGCAGATCAAGTCTGCGTTATCTGCTCGATGGAATATTTAAAAGGTTGGGAGTTGGGACATTAATGTAACCATGAGCCATCTGAAGCCATCAGACATGTAGTACGTGTTAATTTCGAACTCACTCCAGCACTGCAGAACTCAAACACAATCGCGTAGATAATCAGGAGCAGCAAACAAAGGAGATGAACACTTATTACACACTTATTTCAACAAAGCGGCATTCACTGACCTTCAAGTATCATTCTGAAGTTCATGAGTCATTGATAATGCATGAAATGTAACTCGGACATCGAATGGTGATTGCCAGCAACTCTTGAATTATCACTGCAAGTGCCGATGCGGGAATCAGTATTGAATCAGCTGCACTTGGAATCGGAAATCACTGCGCTTTCTGGGATGACCAAAACTCAGTAAACTCTGGGCTGCTATATCAACCAGACCAGCGGTACTATGCCACCTAGCTCCATGACCCTTTACACAGTCTCACAAGTTACGCTCCAGACCCGTCCAGTTTGGCAATTGGCATTGATGGGCCCCGTGAGGGGCAGTCCAAAAAATGGGATATGCCGGAGCGTACCCAGCGCACGGTATTCTTTAGTAAAAGGCGAAAGAATAGTTCGCTCTGTGCTGGGCACCCGACTACTGCATGAAGCCAATTGAGTCTGCAGATACTTATACACGCAGATTGTAACAGCATGAAGCAACACATATGGGGTAAGTTACTTCGAGGCTCTATTCTAGTAAACACAACGTCATTCACTACAGTGTGGGCGGCCCAGCAGTATGAACACAGCCAGTGGTCAGTAAGATACACCTTTAAAAGCTACACCGGCAATAATAGCAACTACAAGAATTGAAACATCATTACTCTGTAATGGCGACAACATGGACTCCAGTTAGAATACACGCACTTAGAGCCTAATTAAACGTGAACCTCAAGTGTTAGTGAGCGAAACGGCAGAGGCTCGGAAACCCAGTTGGAAATTCTGAAAGTTCATTCGACAATGAAACAACATGCTGATCCGATGGGCACTCAGTCATTCCTGCAGTGCTGAGCTGCAGCGCATCTGGATTGAAATATCCATGATAGAAATGCGGAAGTTATGGCATGGGAAAGCCAGGTGCAAGGAGTGCCGGTTACAATTGATGCAAACATGGACATGGGTAAGTGGATTCTGGTTGTGGCCTTCAGCTCTTGTGTCAAGAAATTCCATCATCACTCTGTTCTCACGGCTACGTGGAAGGCAGCTCGGCAGAGCTCGTACGCTCTTGAAAACAAAAATTAGGATTCTCTGAAGACGTAACATTCATCTGCCAAGCCAAAAGTCATTGAATTCTGCCAGAGTGCCAGGCAGTCCAGTCTGATTTGGGTTTGCCCCGGGGTTTGCCCTTGGCATGATCCTCTGATTAGGGGTTCCAGGGCTCATCAGTGTTTCGATATGACTGATTTGGGGGAAAGTTGACTGATTGCTGATTTGGGAAATTCAAGATTCAGAGTTCAAACCTTTTTCGGCACTTGTAAGCATATCAAATCGAACCTTTCATAGGTACCTGCCTCGGCAAAGATGATTTCCAAAGATTTCCAAAGATGAATGTCACAAAGCAAACGTGCCCTTCAATATTGCTACGCATCCTACATTTGCCGACGCGGTTAAAGTAGTAGCAGAAGCTAAATTCTCATACGCCCAACCATCCTGCTATCACTTGAGAACCACGTTGATGAAGTGTAAGAAACTGAAAGAAGAAGTAACAATATTGAAGAATTAAAGTTGTCAATGGAAACTTATATTGTAACAGTTTCCATAGATAAATGGGACAATGTTGTCCATCACCCTCTCATGGAATATCATGATGTTGTGCTCATGAAGTTGTGCCGTGTTGGTAATGTGAATCCATTGTGTGTTTTGGACTACAAGTTACAACCTTATAAAATTGTTATTTATCCATAGTGAAGGTGTGTTTTCATTAAAAAAAAAATGTTATTGGCATTTGCCAGCTTCATGTATTGGAACTCCAAATCCTTCTTTTAAGATAGGCTTTTTGTTTGTTTGATATGGTGAGATTTCTCGGCCCGTATTCCCTATTGGTATGTTTGGTACCATTGAAAAGACCTTGGCAAGGAGGGGTGCACGGGCTTTGTTTCGTGACATTTGGACTTGTAGCATGAAAGTTATTGATTTTCAAAGTTTTTATGAGTTAGAAAATTAATTCAATTTTGCTTTTGACTAAGGCAACGGCATAAAACACACAAGTCTATTCATTAAAATAGGTTGTTTGTTTTGTTTTGTTTGTTTGATATGGTGAGATATGTCTGGTCATATGCTTGGGATTGTTAGAAAGCCCTCGGCAAGGAGGGGTGCATGGGCTTTGTTGCCTAACATTAGACATACAAAATGAAAGTTATGGATTTTTGAGTTATTTTTTGTTTAAAAAAATTAGAAAATTAATTTTATTTTTATTTTTACTATAACAAAGGCATAGAGTACACTAGTAAACAACATTTTTATCCTCATTTCATTCCCGTACAATCAAAAGCAAAAGAGAGTAAGGTAAACCTGCCTATGACAGACAAAATGAGTGGTCTGATGTGTTGCAATTTGCCAAAAACTCAGATTTTTTTCCACACAAAGACAAATTTGAGGAATGATGACATCAACTGAAATTGTATTTTTTAGACAAAGTATAAATTTCCTATAAATTTTGGAAGTGTGCTGCCCAATTAGCTCAAAAGAGTCTATAAGGTAGGTGGCTCTTAAACCAACTTGGTTCTAAAACCAATCTGGTACATTTTACTTCTGAAATGTACTAACTGCGTACATTTCAAAAGGGGGTCGGTTTTAGAAACCACTGCATTTCAACTTCAAAAATTTGTAATTAATTCCACAAAGGTCCAAAAAATATGAAACGACTTGGATTAGATGCTTATTCCTTTTTTCTTCCTACCGAAATTCACTGAAAACTGTTTTGAGATGTTTAGCTGTCCCAAAAATGCAATCAGCTCTTAAAGGGTCGGTTTAAGAGTCACCTACCTTAGACTATTCCAAATCAGCCAAATGTATTTCTATAATGGCCATCTTACCACCTAAATCAGTCATAACATTTTTTTTTATCATGGATACCAGATCTCCTAACATGACCATCACATTGAAGAAATAAAAAATAACTTGTTTAATAAGTTTATACTAAAAAGGTGTAAGGTTCCTATGACAGTCTCTAATAACTCCATGACCATCTCCCAAGGCATTGATTTTGGCCACTAACCACCCTAATGAAGTTCTAATGTCATTTATTAGTTAAAATCTGAAATGAGTTGATGTAAGACTATAACAAGGGTGTTTCTAAATGTCTGCATTAGGTGGTTTGCCTATCATAGGCAGGTTTACCTTATTTCGCATTGAGTGTCTAAATGTCTGAACTTAGAAGGCTCGGCTATGGCAAGCCGAGTGAACATCACAGTTGGCCTTGTGCGAGCAGGGTGCCAGCCTTCCATTGTTGCCTCTTTAACCCCAAAGTGACATTCGATATCCAGGGTGCAAAAACATCATTGATTTTGAAGCTCTATAGGTCTAAATATGTTCAAGTTATACAAATCTCAACCGTACAATCTTGTAGTGTATATGTTTTAAATGATATGAACAAAATTTGAAGTTATTTGGCCATATAGATTGCAAGTTCATAATGTTTTAGTATCAAAAATAGATGTTGAAATTTTCCCAAAAACACATTTGGAGGTGAAATTTGTTTTTTAAACCTACTCAAATGAAAAAACTTTACACTACAAAATGATTCAAAAGTAGTATACAAACACATTGGTGAATTTTTTTTTCATTCAATTGACTCATTGTGTCTAAAAAATAGCTTTGAAATGTCAAAAAACAACAAGAAAAACTGCAGAAAACACATCTAAGGCTGAACCTCCTCCTCCTAGAATGCTTCTCACTCACTCATTACTTCTTGGATTGACATGAGGTTTTTGCCTCAAAAACTTGACTAGTATGCACAACTTTTCCAAATTTTTTTTTATTGAAAATGGACTTTGTATGAAGAAGAAATAGGCCGCCGAAGTTCACTCTACTCCCCAAATGCTAAGATGTTGAACTTTGAATTGCTCCCAAACATTCACAACAACTTGGATTGACATGAAAATTTTACCACAATAACTAGACTTCAAGGGGAACAAAATCCAACAAATTTTTATTGAAAATGAATGTTTTACGAAAGTGATCCAAGCCTCCAAAGTTGCAGCCCTAAATGCAGTTTGGTGAACTCAAATTAAAGTTGTGAACTTCAATTGGCCACCCAAAACTCAGTACATCTTGGATTGATTTGAAATATTTGCCACACAAACTAAAAGGGAGAATACAACTTTCCAAACAAGTTTTATTGAATTTGGACCTTGGATGCAAAAGTTACAACACTTTGAACTAGACTTCAAATTGTATGAGGACACTTTCTGTCCTCTTTGTCATTTTGGGGTTAATGCTTGCATCTTGCTATGTGTTATAATTCTTGGCAGAGTGTATTTGGTTGCTTCAATTTCAATTCTCAAAATTCATCTCTTATCCTTAAGAATAACGCATTGTACGTGGCTTGTACTTCATGTTCTTGCAAATTGGGTTTCTAATTTGATGTTCAAAAGATTTTTAGCCATCCAGCTTTGAATTTCATTTTATTATTGGAGCGAGAAGATTGTGCATTGCTATTGTTGCAATGCACAAGAATGGATGAACTTTTTAGAATCACATTTGCATGCAACTTCTTGTGACAATACAAAACCGGATGCAAATGTAATGAATTGCATTTAAGGTAAACCAGCTCATGACAGGCCAACTGCTTAATATAGTTACCTAGAAACCCTCCCCATGAGAGTCTTACATCAACCCATGGCAGATTTTTTTAACAAATGGAATTTAGACCGTATTAGGATGGTTTGCTGCCATACCAATGCTTTGTGAGATGGTCATATTCCTTCTCTTGTAAGTCCAGATTGAGTCCATTATGGATTGTATTAGGCATACTCATGTTGATTATGGGCACATGGCTGCCCTAAATTAGTATATTTCTGATGGTTATCACCCAATCTATAGGTTGTAATAGAACTTTGTTTTATTAAATGAAATGAAATTGATGTAGTCATAAATTTTTTTTTATATATTCAAGTTCTTGTGACATGAGAGAGTAGGAAATGAATTGCTTATTGAATTTAATTAAAATGGAATTTGTGAAGCACTAGCAAGACATTCAAATGGATTGAGATAATGGCAACTGTGAACAGTTTGTGCAATTGATGGCAACCTCAGGCATCCTCTTTTGGTTAGTCAATTGGTCATTTTTGCACCACTTCATTAGCTCTTCTTATTTCACATTTCCACAATGATAACATTTGCATTGCTTTTTCAAGTGCACAAGGAAAGAGTTACAATACATGTGTCTCTAATGATTCTAGTGCCAATACAAGCTACGATAGTGCCAAGCCGGAAAATGAATGCAATGTGTAAGTTACTTCTATACTAAATGAATTTTTTGTTTGTCATTGAGCAATTTCATTGATATTCATATATTGCATTCATTTATTTAAACTTTGTTGTAATATACCACATTGAAGGATAAGTTTCAATTGAAATGATTCATATCATGTCGTTCCAAAACCTATCATTTTGTGTTGCATTGCTTTGATAGGAAGGTATTTCATGATTTTCATTTAATATTGGATTTGGCTACCACTCAATTTGTGACAAGTTTCACCCTAGGAAAGTTGAAACATGAGAATGCTACCCACCCTATTGACTAGAAAGGTTCACCAAATTGGAGTTGAATGGAAGTTTTAGGCTCTTTAAATTCTTAGGCTATGTCTTTTGTTGTGTTGGTGGAGGACTTGTAGTGTAATATTCTATCAATTCCTTCATCATGCACATTATCATATTCCTCATGGCATGTCCTAAAAAATACTTTATAATTCATTGTTTAAATTAAAAAAGATATTATAGCCCCTTTTATGTACTCTTTACTTCATTGTTTAGATGAGAATGTTTTTTGCAAAGGTGTTTCATGACCTTTGCTACAACATCAAATTATAATAGTAAATTGTACTCTTACCTCGAATTGTCACTATTTCAATGCTTTTCTAGATACAATTGAATTGATATTGAATTTGTACTGAAAATTTACCAAATTAAGTACATATTTAGTATTGTTTCAAATTTCAATTTATAGTTAGAGTACTTTTATAAAACTAAATGAGTGGGTGATTTATCTAGTGTTGATTCAATCAATGACTAAGTTAGTACTGAAAAAGCACATCCTAATGATTGTTATGAAATAGTATTAAAAAAATGGCATTTTAATATTGAGTTTGAGAGTTTGAGATGTATTTATACACCAATAGTAATTAATATTTAGATACTAGTTCATCTCTTTATACTAGTTTAACTTTTAAAAATTACATATACACTTATTTAAGTGTAAGAAATAAGATTCTTGGATAGACGTAACTAAAACATAGTTTACTAATATTAGAAAAAATAGTCAATATTTTTTTTAAAGTAGTAAGGACTAAATGGGCCTCAATTTTTTTCATTATAGGATCAATACAACTTAAACACATAGGATGCTTATTTATATAGATGACAACTTGTACATTGATTTTTTGAACCTATATTTTGAAGTGATTTTTGATGAAGGCAAATTTGGATAATTAGGTGTAAAAAATATATGGCATTTAAAGAAAGTATCTCCAAAACCAACCAACCAAGAATATGTCATTATATACGTAAATCCTACACATAGGGCTGCCAAATAACAATGGTACATATATACTATTGATTTTGGATATACTTTCCTCAATCCAAGTAAAGTTGAGGCATCTATTTCTTCTCACTTTCACAGAACTAGTGTGCTTTCAAATATCCAAGGTCAAGATTGAATTTGTCTCTCTATATATACTCATATACAAATAATAATAATTGCAAAGGAAAATTTGACTTTCCATGGTTTGAAAAAAAAGATGGAAATGATGAAAGTGATATCTCCATGTGTATCTCCAACCACATATTTCCCCTAGTCATGTGCGTGACGTGTACATTTTGGAGAAATTTGGATGCACATAATGGGATAGGGTCACGTACTTAAACCCGTGCTCTATCCAGGCTTGATATTTTGGGGGAATATAAAAGGCATGTAGGCTAGAAAGGGGCTTCCCCTTCCACATGGACAGATAAAGCTCATCATCGCGTGCGACAGAATTAGGGTTAGGCGCCCACGTCTCCCGCCCTTCCCCAGCTGAATATTGTTGTTGCCGACTGTATCCATTTCCAAGCCGGCGTTTTCCCGTCCCCCCGCCCCACCATAGCCACGCGAGCCACGGCGACTCTCATGTTTCCCCGTCGTTCCGTCTCCGATCCCTCGCCCTCCCCGCGGCCCACCCCCGCTGCGCCACTGCTTCCCCTGCTGCAAACCCTAAAGCCTCCCCAATTTCCCACTCGGTAGCATTGCGGAGGAGGGAGGGAGGCAGGGCGGCCATCGCGGAGGAGGAGGCGCTGCAGAGAGAGGATCACGCGGGGTCGGCCCGGGGTAGGGCGCCATCATGAGTGCCTCCGGCGGTAGTCGAGGGGGCGGTACTGCGGGCGTCGAGATTCCGGCCAGCACGAAGAAAGTGGTGCAGGACCTCAAGGAGGTGGTCGGGAATAGCGAGGAGGAGATCTATGCCATGCTCAAAGAGTGCAACATGGACCCGAATGAGACCGCGCAGCGGCTGCTCAACCAAGGTGAGTTCCGAATGCCGTTGTGCGCCCCATGGCGCTGGATCACTTTGCAACCCAATGCCCTGCGTATATGGATGAGTTTGTTGGGAGTGGGGATTTGCACGATGGGGTATGTCTTATCGTTTAGAACGACCCCCCATTCCTTGAAGACAGTCGATGCGGGGTACTTTACTGTTGAGTGAATGTCAAGGTAATGCGGTGGTGTACTGCTTGGGGTGCACGGGGACGTTGCTGGTATTTCAGAGAACTGTCGGTGCAGCTTTACGGCTGTCTGTGGATATCTTGAGTTTTTAGGGAAAGCAAGCTTCGTATCCACTGATTCTTTAGTCTTGAGAGCAAGCTTTCGCGCGTTGCCAGTTGTTCATTGAGGGTCGATAGCGCCGTTTCTAGCCTGGGCGCAGCTGGTGACACGGGCGCAGCTGTCTGGTATATTGGTTGGAGCATTTCCCAAAATTCTAAGTAGCACGACTTAGACATGAAGTGAATGATTTGGGGGTATGAGGTTGATTCCTAGAAGCTTGACATTGAGGAAGCTGTTGACAGTCATCGAAACAGATTGATTTCACCGTTCAGTACCTCGAGGGGGCTTTTAGGTTTTAGAGGTTTGGGGCGCCCTAATCCCGGGTGGAGTTGGTTTTCCCAAAAATATTGTGCCGAGGGTGATGTTTTGCTGATGTTGAAGAGGCTGTGGGTGGAGTCGTTGACGTGTGTATTCTCTTTCTTGGTTGATTTTTGCAGGAGGTATTGGAGCCGCACCCTTTCTGTCTGCACTGCTATCGTGCTATTTTTGGACGTTTCTGACTTTTTTCTGAGGTTCCTACATTAGGAAGATTAGTGTTGTGAGAAAGAAGAGGTGAAGTGAGCGAGTGGCGGTGCTAATAGTTGGTTTTCGTGTGTGTGTTGTTGCAGATCCTTTCCTCGAGGTGAAGAGGAAGCGGGACAAGAAGAAAGATGTGAGTAATTTTGGATACCCGAGCTATTTGGTGCTCGAGAGAGGGACTGAGATTGAGTGTAAAGACTGGAAGACTGAGATTGGATTCAGGGACTGATTGGTATGAAAGGGTGTTGCTGACACGTTACTTCTGCTTGGTACACTTGCAGAGTGGGGCATTGAAGGAGGCCACAGATGCGAGGGGGCGACCTGGGAGCGGGGGCAATTATGGAAGGGGAGGCGGACGTGGTGGCGGTGGACGAGGAAGTTCGTTGCCTCGTCCCGGTTCGCAGGGTACGTGTCAGGGATTCTGAACATAAAACACTGGACGTGTGCCGCTCGGTCTAAACATGCATACGGATATATCATATTCAACGAAGAGCTGTGAAAATATAGGGTGGAGAGTCCATTGCGCACTAGCTGTTTGCTTTGTCTTTTCGCCCGCCAAGAAAGATGATATTGTGAAGCAGGATATGCGAAGAGGGTTATTGGTTTGTAAATTCGCATGTGCACCTGGTGCTTTGGTTTCTATCGGATTCTCGCAAGATGGGTTTTTGTGGGGTATGTGTGAATTAGTTGTGTTGAGCCTTTTTTTTGATGGTTTTGTTTGTTTTCCTCAGAGCATGGTGCCGGGCGAGGTAGATCTTACGGAAGGGAGAATGGCATTCACCTCAGTGCACGCGGTTCTAGCGCCGTTTCTAACTCAAGTCCTGCAATTGGTGTGGCGAAGCCATCAGCTGCCGCACCGACGTAAGTTTCAGTGTTTGGATTGGAGGTTTGGATTGGATTTTCTGCAGGATTGGATGCCATATTCTTAAATCGACGTGGCCACCGCTATCGCTGAGCTGGCATTCGTTCTGACGTTCTGTCGTAGTATTGCGAGGGTCCTCACTGTTTAGGATATTGCGAAGGATATTGCGAGGGTCCTCACTGTCCTCTCTGACCTTCGTCACCTTATTTTCCTCCTGCAAGATTCTTAGTGATAGGAAGAGGCATGTTGCTCTCTTTCCAATTTGGTATTTCCTTATGGCAAAGACCCATAAACTGACGCTGCTTCTCTATGCGATTTACAGGTCTGTGCCGTCTCCTGCACCTGCTCAACCAGCCGCAGCGCCACAAGCTCAGGATCTGAGCTCAGGAAGTGGGAGCTTTTCGGGAGTCGCTAACGGAAGCAGTGGCTACGTCAGGCCTGCACCAGCGCCACAAGGGGCATGGGCGTCTGGGCACGGTACAATGGCAGACATTTTGAAAGCACGGGCTGCGCCTCCCCCGAGCTTCCAGGCCCCGAGCGCTTCTCCTGCCTTTCCGAGCCCCCAACCCACTGTGAGCACTTCATATCCAGCGGCAGTGTTGGCTGTACAAGCACCTGAAGCGTCGGAGTTTTATTCGTCCAGTACAGATCCTGTGCTTGATTCTTCTGTAGAATCTCGTGGGGGATGGGCCCAAGGACTAATTGGAACCATCGGTGCAAGTACGTTGAGTGTAGAAGCTAGCTTGGGCTCTGACGTAGAACCGGCACAAGAGGCTCCCTTCGAAACAGGTTCTGTGCCAGGACTAGCAGAAACGAGAGATGTTGAGACGGAGGTCGAGGTTCCTGCGCAGAGACTGCCTTCTCCGCCTCCGGTCTTTTCGCCAGCTCCCAGTCAAGAAGTAAATGTGGAAGAAGAAACGGCAAGCGCAGAGGAGGGCCATCAGTCTGGAGGGTTGAGTGCATTGGGCGGCAGTCATTTCAATGGTCGGCCTTTGTATGCACCCCCGCAACAGCCCGTGGGCACACAGAAAGGTAGGGTTTTTACATGGTTGCGAAGACTTTTATTTATTTTGTTTATTTTAATTTTTGGCACACCTAGAACTTCACTTCAACGGTAGCAAAAAGTACAAACCCCAAGACCTGGAGGTTGCGAAGGATTCAATGTCTTGGTGTGAAGTGGCACTGAAAATTTAGTGAGTATTTGCAAGGCAGTGGTGCACAGTCTTCCTGGACTGACTAGTGTTTGGTCTTGGACCGGCAGGCGCACCCGGTGTCAGCTTAGAGTGGAAGGCGAAAGCTCCAGGACCGATCTCAGCAGGGGTGCCTTCCGGTGGTGGTTCACAGTCTGTTGGGGCCGTGGATCCAACTATGTTGGTTCAAACTTATCAGGCGCTGAGCCTCCAAGATGACGAACCAGTAATAATACCAACTCATTTTCGAGTGCCAGAAGCAGATCGGTCGCACCTGAGCTTCGGTAGCTTTGGAACCGACTTCAATACAGGTTTTGGTACGGGCTTTGGCCTCGAGGAAGTGGAGCAGCCCAAGCACATGGAGGCGATCATGGCAGAGGAGACCCCTGTGGAGCATGCTGCTCCTGCCAGGTGAGCTTGTGCCAGTTTGCTGCTAGATCTCTGTTTGTTTGTTATGCGTTTTACAGAGGTGTTTCATTCAGGCTAAAGGTATGCATATGTCTCCTGGATGTCTCTCGTGTGCAAGAGTGGACGATTGGGGTTAGCTCTTACTGTGCTGGTGTGCGTATCTAATATCGAAGCAATCACGGGTGGAGTGCAGTGTGGAAACCCAAGTGGAGATGGGTCAGTCATATGGGCATCAACAAGCGTCGACGGCGGTGGAGAACATGAGTGGTAGCGTGGAGACGCTGTCAGTGGCTCACCCGGCTCCAGTGGTTTCAGCACAGGAGCAGCACGGCAAAGCGGATGCCATGGTGCAGCAGAGTCCTGGGTACTACTTGGGAGCGTCCAACTACCCGGGTTTTGGGTTGATGCCCCAGATGCCGGGTGGGCAGTACGGGTACGAACAAGCCGAGTCTCAGGCGCAGGACGTATCTCGAATTCCGAGCATGTTGGTGAGTGTCTGGAGCGTATGAGTGGCGTTGTGGTCCGTGGAGTTGCGCTTGTGTGTGGTTGGGCTTTGATATATGCCTTTTATGTTTTGTGTTTCTGGTGACATGGTTCTCATGAAGATTAGTCGGCATAGTAGCGTTCGGGGTTTTCGATGATGTTTTCTGTATGTGGAGCGAGTGCGTATGCTCCGTGGAATCTGTGTGATTGGACTTGAGTTTTTTTTCTTCTGACGGAGTATGTTTGGTGCTGCAGCCCACTTATGACCCGACGACGAGTTACTACACATCGGCGTTTCGTGGGGCAGATGCGGATCGTCTTTATCCTCCTTATGTCCCCACGAACACGAGCAGCAAGTACAGTGGCAACATTGGTCTGATGACAGCTCCTTCTCTGCCATCATCTCAGGAGGTGAGGGTTGGGTATTGGGCTTGGTTGCCTTGGCTGCCTTGTCTTTTGGGTTGTGATGACTGCGATGTCCGTGGTTTGTTTGTGCAAGGTGCCGAGGTCGAGGTTGGTTTTTGATGCGTGTGTTTGCCGTGCAGGTGGCGAGTCCGATGATCGTCTCTTCGGGTCCGAGTGCAACTCCCAGTTCTCAGGCGGGCAGCAATGTGCAGAGCGCCCAGGCGATGCCTCAACAAGCTCTTCCGATGCATTACACGCAGCCGCA
Organism: Climacium dendroides; assembly: GCA_950106755.1. Lineage (NCBI taxonomy): Eukaryota > Viridiplantae > Streptophyta > Bryopsida > Hypnales > Climaciaceae > Climacium > Climacium dendroides. The sequence continues at coordinate 26,335,697 of OX467089.1, read as the reverse complement.
TTCGGTGCAGTACGGTGCCAATTACGTGGGGTATCAGTACATGCCTCAGAATTATCCTTATTTGCAGCCTCCGTATCCGCACCACATGTACAACTCGAGCAACAATGCGTACGCTCAGCCTCCCGCGGGTTCCAGCTACCCTCCGTCGGCCGGTTCGTCGTATCCCAGCGGTGGAGCGCCTGCCGTGAAGTTTCCGATGCCTCAGTACAAGCCCGTGGCTGGTGTTGGCAATGTGCCTCATTCGGCCCCAGGGATCGGGTACGGTGGGTACACGACGGCTCCGTCTGGATATGCTTCGAATCCTGCGGTGACGACGGGCAACGCATCTGGTTATGAGGACGTGAGCCCGTCTCATTACAAGGACAACAACCTGTACATTCCGAGCCAACAGGTACGATGTGGTGGTGATGTTCGAGAGTGGTTGGAGGGGCGTGCGTTGATATGGGTTGGGAGGTTGTTTAGTAGTTTTGGGAGGTGGAGTCGTGTAATTTTTTGTTGATGGGGGTGAGTGTATTGTTTTGTGAATTCCTTCTGGTGAAGATTTGTCTTACAGTATTGTTGGTGTTGGATTGGCAGCCTGGAGACAGCTCTGGAGTGTGGATCCAGACGGCGATGCCGCGTGACATGGGCCCTTCCGGAGGCATGCAGACGAGCTCGTACTACAACTTGGCGAGCCAGGGTCAGCACAGCGGTTATGCACATTCACAGCAACCGACGCACGGTCACACCCATCCGAACGCCGGTTACACGAACTTGTACCATCCTTCTCAAGCTTCCCCCGCGGTGAGCCATCAGATGCTTCAACAGCCGCAAGGCATGGGAGGGGGAGCTGGGAACACACAAGCCGGAGGTTACCAGCAGCAACCGCAACGGACCCAGCAGACGTGGAACAACTCGAACTACTAGTTTGTTATGGGTTGATATGGATATTTGGAAGAAGCGTCGTGGTTGTGTGGTTTTGTTGCAGTAATTTTAAGAGCGCCGTCTGAGTGGAGCAGATCGACGTTGTGAGAGTGCATGGAGGCTGTCGCAGGTGGGGCTCTTGGTTATTTGGCAGGTTAGGATGGGCCATGAGGGGGCCTAAGAAGAGTGTAAATACAAGTTTGACGAAAACGGTAGGGTGCGTGCGGTAGGGTTAGTGGCGGCAGAGGCTGACGCATGCAACTCGATTATGGTAGTGTGTCAGACCCCGGCAGAGGGACGGTGCGCAAGCTCCATTTTCATGGAAGGCGTGACATGCGGTTGTACTAGTCGAGCTACTCGTTTTGGCAGTTCTTGGGATGCCTCTGTTTCATAATTTTAATTGGTAGTGTTAAGTTTGGCTCTTTTTCACCTCGACAACGGTTTCCTCCTGTGCCTTATGTTTTTTTGCTTTGATCGTGTTCTGTCTATTACGGTGGCTTGTATTTGTGAGTTCTATTTTCATTTAGCGTGGTGGATTTTTTCAGATTCTGTGATACTCTGCATTTAGTCTTCACATTTTGTAATTACTGTCAAAGAGGGTTTGATCACCCAAGTTCGCAATTGCAAGCGTTTTGTAGACGGTGATGATTAAGTTAACGAGAGTCCAACTCTGGACCAGCGTAGTGCAGGCCCAGAAATTCTTGAGCTGTACATCTGTCTTGTGAAATGTACTTCACGAGAATTTTTTGGCTTGCATTAGGCTGGTCCAGAGTTCTACCTACCTGTCATAGGCTCAGTTACGTTAGGTACCCTTTAACTCCTTAAAGGACCATTGTCCCTTTGGGGGCCAAATTGAATTTCAGGCAGGTACTACTTTCAGGCAGGTACTACTATCTCAATTTTTGTCATTAATTTTTTGAAACTTTTTTTTGAAGATACAAAAAAAATGATTATTTTCTTGGGAATATTATTATTTTTTCAATTGGTGCTGGGAACAAAAGTTATGCTCAAAGCAGGGGAGATTGGATAGAAAAAAAAATTGAATTTTTGAATTTTTGAAATTTGTATTCTTTTTTTCATAGATTATATTTTGGCTTACATGGAAAGCTTTTATTCATTTCATTTGGATAAGTGATGTGAAAGTGATGGACAATTTTGTTTTTTGGGCAATCTAAGCATCTTCTTGGAAAAATAACCTAAAGGATTCAACTTTGTATGCAATTTTTTATAATTAAAAAAAACAAAACTTCCACACGTTTTAGTTTGCTTGCTAGAACAATCTCACCATTATAATTAGTGCATTTGAATTCCATTTTAGGGATGTTAATAATTTTAATTCTTCTTCTATTTACCTACTTACTTCTACTTAACAATTTTTTAAAGAATGAAAATTAAGTTTTTTTTTGAAATCCCCCTCTTTAGAGTCCCAATGCACCATAAAGATTTAAACCTCAAAACTCTGTAGTGCAAAAAATTTAAGTTAAAAAGGTTCAAAGTCAAATCTTAGTTTGAACCTTCTTAACTTAATCTAGTCTTGTAGTGTGCAAAAAACCTTATTTTTTCACTTTAAATGTAGTTATCTTGCAATATATGTGATTGAAATTTATGAAATTTATTCCACACATTCTCATACTAGTTGGTCATAAGATCTTATGGTTAGATGTGTAAAATAAACAATTTTCAAATTTTTTTACTCTTTGCAATAAAAATGGTAATTTTGAGTGTTTTTTGGCCCTCCCTAAAAGGCCTTGGTCCTTTAGGAATTAATTGCACACGTCAAATATTCCTACCCCAATTTTTTTGGGAAGTAGAGTGTTTTAAAACCTCTGACGAGGGCCACTCATATTCCATTATATTGGAGGGAGTGTCTTATTGTAGGTGTGAGGCAATTGTTGTCAAAATGTGCAAATCAGTACTAGAGCATCACTCCTCTTGGGAGTCGAAAGGGAATTCCAAATTCTCTCCATGAATTTTTTTAATTACCTTCTTAGTTGCACAAATTTAATTAAAGTTTCTTTTACATAAATTGAAGATCTCAATTGTAAGGAGTAAAAATACAACCCCAACCAAGGGCCAGGGAGGATTGATCCATGTATTGCCCCATCCAAGGGTAAATGTAAAATTGTCCTCTATTTTGTGCCGTTTTAATTTTTTATTATCTCAGACCTCCTAGTTAATATGAGGTTTTTAATTGTAAATATGAAATCATAATTTGCAAATTTTATCATATGTGGCAAATAAAAATTTTAGTGTTTTCTACAAGGATAAAATATGGGGCAATATAGTGGTCAATCCTCCATACAAAAGAAGAATTAGAAGTACTACCCTACCCTAATAGCTAGGTAACCAAATTATTATGCTTTGTAATAATCAATAATATTATAATGAAGGAATATGCAATATTATTTACTTGAAATGCAATCTCCCCACAAAAAATTGGATGAGAAAATGTTTTCTTCCATCCTACAATTCTACCTAAAGTCATCTAAAGGACAAAAAAATGTTGGTTTGCAACATCATGTAGTGGGGTTAATGGGGATTCTCTATGATTGAAATCATTAAGCAATCACTTCTTGAAATATATACTTTTGGTACATTGAAGGAAGAAAAATGTACCTTTGTATCATACTAGCTTTTAGAGCAAGGTCACTTTTAGAGCACACTACCTTAATAGCCACTGCAATGTACTAAAGTTTCATATGGATCAAGATTTGTCAATGGCAGGGGAAATTTTTCCATGTTTTATATTAATAGCCACTACCATGTAAAGTTGTCAAATTAGCCTCCTTCCATTATGGCTCTTTCTAGATTCTAAACATCTCCCCATTTGATTTTAAGTGATGGAAGAATGACCAAGTTCTACTTATCATCAACAATGTCCAAAGGGCTTTGATGACATCTCAACATGTTGTGCCCCTTAGTTGTGGTATAGTCAAGGAAGGGCGTGTGAACTTACTATACTAGTCTATCAAGGTTAAACCCTAAGTCCCAAATTTTGCCATTAAAATAATACCAAAATTTTATGTTGGTCTCCTAACTTCGTATTCGCTTAGAGAAGCTGGAGAAGAATAGGATAAATTGGTTGGATTCCATCACCTTCAAGCTAACCAATACTCCTAAGACAACTTGAAGATTAAATACTTTTGTCGATAGTAGCCACATAGACAATCTAAATACTATTCAACAATATATTTGGGATAGTTGTTTTTTGCACTACTATTAACAATGTCTTGTGCTCAACAAAATTCCTAAATCTGTGCAATCATTGTCTTAGATGGTGATTTATATTCGATGAAATCTCCCCCTCAATACCTAATAGTTGTTTGTTTGTAAGGTTCCACCTTCTAAATTCATTCGTCTTGAGGCCAAATTTATGAATTGCCTCACTACTGAATAGAGTACATTGTTGATCCTCAACCCAAATGTCATGTATCTATTCAAGACCCGTTGTAGAGAGTGTGACAACTCTAGTTTGAGACAAGACTAGTCTAAGTCTCAATGTGATTAGGTCACTCTAGAATCTCTCTTCTAGCCATTCTTTGCATTTTTGGTGGGAGGAATGTGTGACTTCAAAAAAAATGTTTTACACGTCTAAATTGCCTTGTTCTACTTATGGAACCTTTTCTATGTATGACAATTGGATTGAGTGAACCAATAAAGACTTAGTCCCCATTTATTCAATCCTTGGGGTTGAAATTGAGTTAGTCTATAGTATACTTGTGTTTTGAAGTTTGACTAGCCTAATTCATTTGCTACTGCGATCCACTTTATCATGTAGACCTAGATTGCTTTGTCTAAATCAAGTAGATTCAGCCTTGCTACCATCACATCTCTAAAGGCAACAAACCTACTATGAAACCCTAGGCTTTGGATGATTTAGAAGAGCATGACTAATAGAAGTTCCTAATCTTTTTGTAATTTGTTGATGCCAAAATTATATCTTCCCTAGATATCAAGAAAATATAGCATGGATGATATAATACATTGTTCAATATGGTTTTATACCGTAATAAATTTAGTTCATAAGGACAAAAATTGATAGACATTTGTCATAGACATAATTAAGCAAGAAAGTGTCCCTAACAATTTAGAAATAACCTTTGTCTAGGTCACCATTGCCACTTATAGATGTGAGCCTAGTCTAGGAGGTTTGGCTTCTTCAGGTGTCAACAGTGAGCTAATGACTTACTCATGTTAATGAGTAAGCTTGATACATATGATGTCAATTATAGCTTGCACAACAAATTCTTCCCTCCTAATAGTGAGGAAGGTATCATGAGTATATTGTACTATGAGTATACATAGGGTGTCAATTGTAGCTTGTATAACAAATTCCTCCCCCCTAAGAGTAAAGGAAGTATCATAAGCATATTGTACTATGAATGTACATAGGGTATCAATTGTAGCTTGCACAACTCATTCCTCCCTCCTAATAGTGAAAGAGGTAGTATGAGCATATTGTACTACACCACCAAGGATGGCAATGCCACAAATGCTTCATCTAGCTACTTTCCTTTTGAAGGTGTGATTTAGAATTTCACCAACAATTTAAAAAAAAGGTATGGAGTTAGGGGCACCTTTGTCTCATCCCTTCACCAATTATAAAAGATTGAGTTGATAGTCTATTAATGTTCACTTTAGTGGTGGCATTGGTGAACAATAACTTAATCATATGAATGAAGACAATGAAGAAAAAATCCTAGTCAAGTTAGTGCTTGGAACAAAAATTGCAAATTCATCTTATCATTAGCTTTAGAGAAGCTTAGCTTCAAGAAAAAGAAGGGTTGCATACATTATTTGGCATGAGCTATAAATTCTCTCAAAAGTGATGAAGAAAATGTTGTCTAAAATAAAATACATTGGAGGTGATTTAAATTGATTTGGGAAGATAAGTTCTATGAGAATTTGATAAAGTTTGATATAGAATACTTTAGCAAATATCTTGTATAAAATGTTGAGCACTGTAATTAGTCTCTAGTTGTTGAGTGATGCTTTGTTTCCTCCCTTAAATAGCAAAGAAATTAGTTCTTTGGTGACTTCATTGGATAAGACTTCAACTACAATTGTCCTTATACAATTTTGAAATATTCAGTGCCTATGGTGTCCCACGGAGCTTAAACAACTATGGGTGGTTGCAAGAATCACTTGTCTTATTTTTGGCCACTTGGCTTCGAATGGGGGCATTTTTTAGCTATTACTTTTGTAAAGTATATCCTATGCATGTGAAATTTGAAATGAAGGTACATGTGATAATTGTAATCACTAAATAAATTTTTATCACTTTTTTGAAGATTGGTTTATTATTTTTAAACAATCTCCAATTAAATGTCCATTTTAGGGGGGATAATTCTATTTTCAGTCCAAAAATAAAATTTAGAAGGTCAAAATTGGAAGACAAGGTTTTCTACTAAATTTACATAAGATGAAAAAGAGATTTTTTAAAATAATAAGGTGTCCACCTTTCACATGTATTAAAAATGTACTACATTTGCATAAGTTTAGAGAAGAAGCATTTTTTTCCAAAGATACAAATGTTGGTTGAGAAGAAGTGCCTTCAAATTAGAAAAAATGACCAAAGTTTAGTCTAGTTTAGTGAAATTTTTACTATTTTCTAAGAATCAAACATCAAAGCATCTATTTTCTTTACATGCACATTTTCCATCACTCTCTTTTTGTGCATAATTTTTATTGAAGAATTTTTTAGACTTGAATTTTTACAAACATATTTCTATTAATGCTTTGCAAATTTTTCATATTTTATTTTATTTTTAAAAATTATTCCAAAAGTCATAATACTCACTAAAATATGCCCGTTTGAGAGAAAAAAGTTAAGTGTTTCTTGCAATTACATCTCCATGGTTATGCCGTCAAGATTAGAAGACTACAATTTTGACATTACTTTCAATGTCATGACGAATTCAAAAGCAAAATCTTGATTTTTCCAATCTTAACACCATTTTTGATGTTATATATGTTTGTGATCCTCCTTGAAAGCAAAATTTTGGCTTTGTGTGTGCCATATCATGCGAGCCCTAAGCAAAGAGAGGAATAAAATTGTTTATAAATTTTGGTTAGACCGGTCTATGTGTTGCAAGTGTTTCCCTCTATGTTTTATAGTTCAATGATATTGGCATATGTGGCTTGCTACCTCAGGACTTGAAAAATTCTTTAATAATTTTGTCACCTTTGGTGAGTTAACCTATACTTGATCTCACATGTTAGCTAACTAGATTCTAATCAATCAGAGATGGTTATGAGGTTACCACCTAGGAGTCCTTTAATATGATCCAAATTGCTAGATTACCATCCACCACGCCAAATTTGTAGATCAAATGATTGTTTCATGGCAACACAAGAATACATACCCCCCACTCCTTGCTTATACTTTGTGACTATTTATGTGCTTATATGATAAAGCCACTTCACAATTTATTTGATGTGTGTTACACCATACATATACCTATTTCTTTTAGCATAAATCCCTTGAGCTTATGTTCTTGGAGGCACAAAAATTCCAATTTAGAAAGTCATTCAAAGTTGTGGATCCCAAGTTTGTATGGTGCTAAAGGGTTTTTAAGCCCTTGTACATTCTATATAATCAAATGTATCTTTGTAACAAGATAGAAGAAGATGGTACCTCAGGGAGTTACAAATTTTTTTTGTACACTCTATGTAACCATTTTAGGGAACTAAGAAGGAGGGTATTCTCTATATTCGTCCTGGGCTTCCCAAGTCTTAGTTGAAGGAGGCTAAGACTTCATCTATTGAATTATTTTGTGGTCCTTTGGATCAACATGAGCAATCAGTAGATTGAAGCTAGTTTCCTTTCTGGTTGTGTCCATACCATTGTTGGTGTACTCCCATTTGACTATATACATGAGTCTCATGACATATTCCATACATTTTATAAATATAGAATTGAAAATGTCCCTGTTGGAGGCATCAATGAAATTTGAGAAGTTTGAAACTATTGATTGGGAGATGTTTTAGGGTTGTGTATACTCAATTGACTATCTCTTATTACTCCCTCAGGGGGTGCACTTAGTTCTACTACAACAAACCACGCACGAATAAGTGGTTTCTAATAAACTACAATTTTAACTTCAAATTTTAAGCATTGTTTACTAATGACTATAGGATTCTACTCCCAAAATTTCAAACTCAAATAAAATATGGAATGATTTTTAAAAGAGGTTAAAAATGCACTAAAATGGCATGTTTTTTTAACTCAAATATTTTTAGAGAACACATTTAGATGACCATTGCATCAATATCAACTCAAAATGAGCTTTCAATAGAGAGTTATTTTAGGATTTTTTTGTTCATTTTTTAAATAATTTTTTCTTATATAATATAGGAGTGTAAAAATTATATTTTAGTTCTACAATGCATCTTTTATTTCAAAAAATTGTAACTAATTATTATTAACAAATAAAAATACCAATAATTCAAAACATAAACTTTCAAAGTAGGAAAATCTATTCATATTTTTTTCATTTCATTTTATTTAAAATTCAAAAAGTATATAGGGGGTCCAAAGTTTTGTTCACACGTGGTTTTTAATGGACACTTTAAGTGACCCCCCGAGATTGGTTAAATTTGTTAGAAGGTGTATTGTCCTATGTATCTACATTTTGGAATGATGCGGTCTTGATGAAGCTAAATGCATGGTGAAGAAGCATTGAAGTCCAAGTTTGTATCTCTCAATTTTGAAGTTTTCAAAACCATGGCATCATTGCCGTAAATATATTGGTGGATTCCTTTGTCATTGGCAGTCTTTACTAGGGATGAATCAAAATTTGCAACCTACTATCAGAAGCTCAATACTTTTTATTGTTGTTACTTCATTTGTAGGTCAACTCAAAGGGTGCTTGTTTTTAATTCCCTCAATCCCTTTGCTAAGAATGTCATCACAAAGTTTAGACCCTACGATTTGTCAAAAATTATCATGTGGTTATCATTGTTTCATAGGTTCGCACGTTAATTACAATTTATTGTATCATTATGATGCATTATTTCGCATCATTATGATGCATTATTTCGCATCATTATGATGCATTATTTCGCATCATTATGATGCATTATTTCGCATCATTATGATGCAGTTGTAAGTAATGCATTGTAACGATGCAATAAAGATGCAAAGTAATGCATCATAATGATGTGATAAATTGTAATTAATGTGCAAATCCATGAAACAATGATAACCACATGATAATTGTAAACAAACCATAGGGTCTAAACTTTGTGATGATATCTACAGGTAGCTTTTCTAAGGTTGGTATAAAAGGGGTTGGGGGGTGACCAAGCTCCAATACCATGTTGGAGTCAACAATTAGTGGTCCCTTGTATCCTTTGTATTTATATTCAAGGACACATATTTGCCAATTTTTTTAGACAAGATACTTGAACAAGTATCATCTTTTATGTTCTAATAATCATTAGGAAAAAAATGAGGCCATAGGAGGGTTGCAAGTTGGGGGAGGGAATGATTTAGAGTGCCAACCCACTGGTTGCCCGTGCACGGTATCCAATATCCGAGTTGGCACTACTAGTGCCAACACAACTCTGGATGACACGTTTGTCATGCAAATGAAAGTGAAGTTGCAAGAAAGTTTTACTTCAGAATCCAGAAACCTATGCTTCTTTGTCCTACACACTGAAGTGGATCAAATGTTGTCTAAACGGTTTAGCAATTGTAAGAATTTTGAACTTCTAGGGTTAGTAGAATTTGCGATTTCATTTGGGTGGTCCATTCCTGAGCCAGATCATGCATTGCCCATCCATCAAACTAAGTGGGAATAGGGAATAGTGCACTTCTAAAAAACATTGACAATAGTCAACAAATCTTCTTAACAACCTTCTTTAGGGCTGAGATTTTTTATAATAGTATTTTGAGACAAATTAGTAGGCGGATTTCAATAGAAAGAGAAGGTCTGTTAGCATTTTGTAGTGAATATAGTTTGTCAATATTGTCTAGTGATGGCTTGGTAGTTTGCCATGTGTAGCTCTACCAACTATGGCAATCTTATATGCAATGTATTGTATAAAAGCAAAACTTGTACCATATAGGCAAGATATTATAGTCAATAAGGACAATAGGTTTGTGTCCTATGAATGAATTGGTGATTGCCATAGAAGCTACCTATCTTTACTTGGAATTGATCACTATATAGTATCATGGACTGACAAGGTCATTAACTAAGGTCATTAATGGCTACATTTGAGCCAATTAGTTCTAATTTGTTAGAGGTCACCTCTAAATTCATTTGGGATGTGCCATAAGATAATCCATATAGGTGTTTTCATACTAGCATAGGATTTATTCAAAGTGTTAAGGTTCTTGCTTGAATCACTTGGGTCAAATTAACCATCTACCTCTAGAAGATATTTAATCCAAAGTAAAATCAAAATAGTGTAAGTAAGAACAAGTTATATACTACTTTTGTTGTTGCAACTTTTATGGTGAAGAAACTCTTACAGAGATTGCAACCTAACATAGCATTTTCCTATACCGCATTTTGGAGTTGAACTAGCCATTGTTGTATGTTCTGAAGGTTTCCCTCCTAAAAACCAAGCAAAGTGAACAAATTATTCATGATACTCCATCTCTTATTTGACTATATTATGGTCAACTTCTATCTCCCGTTTATAGTCTTTGAATAGAAAGTTAGTATAATTGTAGGAAAATTTTGCTAGTAGTTCTTTCCAATGCAAAGATTACAAAGGGTGAGGACAATATGGTAGTACCCAACTGGGTATGATGTAGATCTAGTAGTCAGCTACCACCACATTGGACTCACCTATTGTAAACAAGTCTCTAGGTCACCTCATTTGCTACAACCAATCTACATACATTTCAAATTGGTTGCACCTTCTATAGGAATGAGTGTTGTATCTCCACTCTTACATGTTAGATTTGCATAGTCTACTAAACAAAAATTTGTGCAAATGCTTGATGCACAATGCCAAAGGCTATGGTATTGATGAACTTCTAGGTGTCCCACCTTCAATCATATAGCAATATAGTATTAAACTAGTTCTAAAGAAAATAAAGAATTAGTTTTCTAGGAAAATCCCAAAACAAGATTGGATTGAACAAATCAACAAGGGACGTAAAATAAGAAATTAAATAATTAGTTACTACACAAAAAATCACAAAAGCACTATTTCCACTTCCACAACGTAGATTTCAAATCTTGAACCATCTTTCCACATATGTTTTCTCCATGAATTTTTGGGACAACCCATAAATGAACTATGAATTTATCAAAAATAGATATATCCAAAATTGAATCTAGGATCTCATGTTTAGGTGACTTACATTTTAGGCAAGATGGGATAATTTAGTTATATGTCACAATTAGGTGTATTTACCTTATTTTTCAAGAAAAAATAAAAACTTAAAAAATGGGTAGAGGTTAGATGTAATTGATAAGTGATTATAAGGTTTACCTTATTACCACTTTTTCTATATACTCCCAATTTGCAACTATATTTGAATAAAATAATAATATTATTAATATTAATGTTGATATTAATAAAATAATAATAATAATGTTGATATTAATAAAATAATAATATTATTAATATTAATGTTGATATTAATAAAATAATAATATTATTAATATTAATGTTGATATTAATAAAATAATAATATTATTAATATTAATGTTGATATTAATAAAATATTATTATTATTAATATTAATGTTGATATTAATAATATTATTCAAGAAAGCAATCACATGTCTAAATTCAAAATCATAAATCCTAAAGCAATATCAGAATCTAATTACAATAAAGAGATATCTATTTTACTTCAAAATTTTGGCATTGTCACTTCAATATTGCAATCTCTATGGAGGGAATTTTGAAACTCTTTTGGAGATGCTTGTTGAAGGAAAGATGTGTGTATGGATGTTTTCTACATATTTGATTATTTGTGCAATCGAATTTTAAAAATCCAATACTAATGTTTTTCAATCAATGATCATGTAAAACCATGAATTTTAAATCAAACAATTCATCCAAAACTGAGTAAGACAGTTTTGCTTTCTTGATAGTGAAATTTGGTATGCTTGATTGGGATCGCATAAGAATTGAATTGTTAATTATGCAAGACAAATAATGACATCATAAGTATTCGATATTATGCCAAAAAAATTTGAATTTTGCATTAAAAAAGTAGTTTGTAAGATGATTGGACCTGACTGTACTGTACAGAAGGATAAGGTTCCTGAAAATCCACAGCCTCCCTTTGGATATAAGTTACACATGGGTCCCAACTCCCAGTGCACACAAAACGAGCCCACAAAACTCGTGGCATGGACTTCAGCTTCGTTGTACCTTCCTCTCCTTTTGGCAATGAATGAATTTTTCCTTCCCTTTCCTTTAATTTTCTTTGCACACCGCAACCAAAAGGAAACCAATGATGCGATATTATTCACTTCCCCATTCAGCTGTGGAGTGTGGACAAATTCCATTTGCTCGTGACTGTCTATCATTGGCAAATGCCACGTCGCAATTGCCCACCTTGTGCCGGTTGTTACTGTAAGTCTGTAAAACTTACTTTATTAGGAGCACATGACATTTCCATGACCCACCACTGAATTCATGCTCATGGGCAGGCAGGCAGGCAAGCAGGCAGTGCTGGATTCCAGCGGTCACCGCTGTCTGTGGCCGGGAGGTTGATAAATCTAGGTGAAAAAATGAATGGGGCGGTGCACCCCTGGATGCCTGCAGTTTGCACGGAAGATTGAGAAGCTGGACGTTAAAGTGGTTATATATTCGAAGTCTGCGCTAATTACAGTTTTACGTTTACAGTATGATTACAGACAGACACAGGACGCAGACTTCGAATGACCCACACTTTAACGTCCTGCGACTGAGTGCATTCTGCGTTAAAATTGAATGGTACTGCAGCGCCACATTCCTGGATCCTGTCTGTTGGCGAGATAGAAGGAAGCAGAACTCCAGTCCATGCTTGTTTGAGATCGAGTTGCGTGAATGAAGAGTCCGTTCATTGGAGACCCCACATGAAAGCCCCGCGCGTGACAATGATTACTGAATATATAATAAAGTTTTTCATTTACCCTTTGCTGGGGGAAGACAAGACAGACTCAGGACGCAGGGTTCCAAGGACCCGGCCGCACTTTAACGTCCTGCGATTGAGTGAATTCTGAGTTAAAATGGGACTGCAGCGCCACATTCCTGGCTGGATCCTGTCTGTTGGGGAGAGGGAAGCAGAACTCCAGTTCCTGCTCGCTTGAGATCGAGTTGCGTGAATGAAGAGTCCGTTCACTGGAAGACCCCACATGAAATTATGCGCATGTGCCAATCAATGCTTAATATACGGGGAATTACACAGGAAATTTCGCGCATGTGCCAATCAATACTTAATACACGGGGAATTGCACATGAAATTACGCGCATGTGCCAATCAATGCTTAATAAACCGTTAAAATGGCGGTATTGCATGTGCCATTTTCAGACCGCCCCCTCTGAACTGTAAAAACTGCCAAATAGTGGAATACCGCCATCTTAACGAAATTCCCATATGCACATTAAAGTTTTACATTTACCCTTGGCTGGGGAAGACAGACAGACGCAGGATGCAGAGTTCCAATGACCCGGACTCCCTGCGATTGAGTGAATTCTGAGTTGAAATCGAAATGGGACTGCAGCGCCACATTCCTGGCCGGATCCCGTCGATCTGTTGGCGAGAAGGAAGCAGAACTCCGGTCCCTGCTTGTTTGAGATCGAGTTCAGTTGCGTGAATGACGAGTCTGTTCCGGTTCATTGGAGACCCCACACGAAAGCCCCGCATGTACGTGCGTGCCAATGAAAGCGAGGATTCGAGGATTAGTATTGAATAGAATATGGTTGTCCCCCATGTGTGGGATCGATGCCCGCCAGCCGCCGCACTGTCTGTATTGAGTTCCATTGATCCTTAGACTAACTTCTCGATTTGGCCCCCACCGCTGAGGAGTAGTGGCATAGCTAGTAGCACGAACTCGCGAGTAGACTCTGGATTTGTGCAAGTTAGTCTACAATTCTTCTTCAATCTACTTCTACTTCTGGAGCTGGTAGCCAGAAGGACAAAGTTTGTCGTAGAAACAAAGCATGGTAACCAAAGGTCAACCCCATGCACACAATTGTTGAAAAATGGAAAGTGGGGGCCGTGGGGCTACCTTTTTAGTTTATGTTTTGCAACTTAGATATTTAGTGGAGTTGAAAACCGAAACTCAAGGATAACTGTGCTAGCTAGCCGGGTACGGTACCAAACTTTGCCAAAGTTGTCAAATTGCTTGCCGACTTTGAGAGCTGGGCACCTACGGTGTATGCCTCCAATGGAAGTAGTAAAGTAGTTACATTCGTTATGATGGGGACTTTCATTGAAATGGCACCATTCTGCAACTTTGCAGTTTTTTTTACAGTTTGGACAGTCTAAAATGTACATCACTCCTAGATGTCTGAAATTTACATTTGCCTTACATAGCAATTTTACTATTTAGATGTGCAGCCTAAAATCTATATCAATCCTAGATTTTGAAATCTATTTAAATCTAAGATATTTGAAATCTATTTAAATCTAATTTTTTTGAAATCTATCTAAATCTAAGACTTTTGAAATCTATACTTAACCTAGATGGCACTTTCACAATTTAGACCAAGCAATCTGAAAATGGCACATGGAATACCGCCATTTTAATAAAATTCTCCATAATGTAAGATTTTTATTCCACATTCTATACTTCAATTCAAGAAACTTGGTATGTTTCAATTACATATTATCAAAGTTGTTGTCTTCTAGTGTATGAAAGAAGAACATTTTTTTATTGGAGGGATTGAAATTTAACCGTACAAAATTGTTGTTCACCACTATGAAAATGTGTGGATGGAAAATCAAAATTTTTAACCCCCACAATTTGCAATAATGTAGTGATGGAAGCTAGAAGATTTTTTTTCCAAACCCTTCTCAATAGTTTTGGCAAGCTTTGAGTCTTTTTGAAATAAAATATTTGCTCCAAATACTGTTTTTTTCTTAGGGTTGTATGGACATCATATCATGCTAGTTATATAACTTGTTATTTTCAAAAGTGAGAGGTTTAGCACAAATTGCCTAAAGTTGTCCACACTATCCAAAAAAATCAAGCAACAAAAAACAATTGCTTAGGGTACATGATCAGTGAAAAAAACTTAATTTCTACAAAGGAGGTACATTTACACAACCTGTCTTAGAATTTCAATATAATCCATTTAATATTGACTTTGTAAGAATCTACCTTAAAATTTGCATGAGGCCCATTTTATGATAGTTCAACATTTATTTCATTAATTTATTTGTTTTCTGACTTTCTTTGACAAGTATTTCAAAAAAAATTAGCTTTTGTATATATATTTAATATTTCTTGACCTTGATAGTCAAGTATGGTTGTGAGTTTTCAAAAGAACAACTCCACAATAAACGATGAAAGTAGTCAAGAAAATACTAATCTTTGAAATATTTCATTCCAAAGAGCAAAATTGTCGACAATGTATAATTTTTTATTATAAAAGGTAAAATATATAGATTCTAAAAAGTTTTAAAAAGTTATAAATATTCTTTGTATATTATTGGAGCTAGGATGGACTTTTTGTATAATATTCAAGAAAGGAAAAATGAACTAATTTAAAAATGTTCTACAAAAAAAGTCAATTCCTTGTGGGTTTTGAGTTATTCAAGCTTAGATGAATAATATTCAAATTATATATATTACAAACATTTTACACACAACTAAGACCAAAACCTAACGTGATTTGTTCTTTAGTAATTTGAGAGTTTTGCCAATGACCTTATGGTTGTCCATCTATGACTACAACACATTAAAGAAAATTTGACCCCTTATGGAGGGCCATTTGACTTTTGACCAACATGCAAATTCGTGAAACAAGAATTTTTTTTTAAATTTGGAAAAAAATTTAGTCCCCATTCCTAAGTGGCACATGAAGTGATCATGTGAGCCAATAAAAATTTAAAATTAAATTTTTTTTTCTTCTATAATTGCACATTTTCATGCAATCAAATGACCATGCACAAGGTCTTGATTTTCTTCTAATGCATGGATACACAAGGAATTGAAGGAAAAATGCCATTAGAAATTAAATTTTATATAGGATACAATGCAAAATAGATAGTTCAACAATCATCGCAAACTATTAATGTTTGAAAATTTTCTTGCAAATTGATAAGATTAGAAAATCTAATACACAATTTAGAAGTTTGAGGATAAATCTCCAAGTATTTGAAATTTTGAATCTTTAGAATTACTTGGTGGTGGTACCTACAACCAAGTAAACCCAAAATTTCCTACATGTCAACACTAATTGGTGAAATTCAATAATATTGGTGCTTTTAAAAGTTTAGATGGACCTCTTCAAAGATGGAGCAAAAATGTACCTATTTTGAGGGAATTTAATTTTTTCCTCATTCTATGCTTGCAGCAAAAGTTTTGTTGTCTAGAGATTTTAGGTATAGACAAACTACTTCATGAAGCTTTTGCTAAATTAACCTTTATTGATTTCTTGAAATTCAATGTGTATGAAACTATTACTAAAAAGTATGCGTAGTGCAAAAATCTCACTTCAAAAGTAAATAAAGCTTTTTGACTACGTTTAGTGAGGCAAAATACATCAACTGGAAGATCAATTGCAAGATTAATTTCTACACTAAATCAATTATTTCAAATACCGAGTCCAATTTTTTTCTTTATTTCTACTCTAAATAGAAATTTAGTAGATTTTTTTCTCAAGTTTTTCCTCATATTTTCAAATTGCAACCATTTTTTTCCCCATTCCATCAACTAACAATGAATTAACCAGCAGTTCTCCCATAACATTAAATACCATGTTTAACCCTTGGTTTTTGGAAGTCCAAGGATTAGAGGCATTGCCACCGTGGCGCAGGAAAAATTTGGTTGCGGCAGGAATATAAGAGCACTCAATAGCAACCAAATTTTTTCTAGCAAATACAGTATAAGCTTAGTCAAAACACATTGGTAATTTCAAATTGGTTAAATAATCGGCAAATGCTTGAAATAAATAATTACAGTATAATACTGACCGGCATTTCAAAACACATTAGTTTATTTATATCATTGTTGTTTTCAAAACTTACAATTCCTTGGTTAAAAAAAAAAAGAAAGAAAGAAAAGGTGAAAGGGGCCATGGTGTTATTGGCTTCAAGTTTTAAGTGTATGCTGGATAATTTTACAGCTAATATCAAGACCCTCAAGATAAGATTCTATCTATTAACTACACAACTAAGGTAGAACTACCTATTACCACACAGATTTGCTATCTAGGCACTTTGGAGAAGCTATTTGTCAGCTCTCATATTTTTCAGAGATTGAATTGTTTGAGAGAAGTCAATTGCAAAAAGAATGAAGACATTCTGACAAGAATTGAATTTTTTGTGATTTTTCAAAGTTGAAATGTTAAACTATAAATAAACCCTTGTCGAAGCATGACCAGACCATTGTTGAAGTGTGGGTTGATGTGTCCACTCTCCAAGTGCATTGCCATCATAATAAAGGATTAATAAGATTGTGTTAATAAATGGGCCAGTGACGGAAATGGGAAGAACCTGTAGGTGGCAGAGTATTGGGCAGTTCTACCTTACACATAAATGTCAATTTATGTATTTTTTTAGCAATGTAATCACGTGCCCTTTACAAGTCATAAAAACTTCAAATTACTTTGTGAAAATTTGAAATTAAAGTAAATTTTTGAATAAACAAATTGTCTTTTCAATCAAATATAAAATATATTTTTAAAATCTAAAAACTTCTCCACATGTGCATACATATACATATAAAGGAAATAAACAATCCTTGGTAATAGGCCCAAAGTTCAAATTATAATAAAATATTCAATTTTAGGAATTTCTTGAATTTCCAAATGGAAATAAAAACTATACGTGATCAATTAATTGTAAACACCACTAGTCAATTAATTATTGAGTGTGAGGTTATCATTTTGTAGGCATTTAGTATATGCCCAAGACCACATGTGACCTTTTGTTTTGCCTCCTAAAACTTCATCCCCTTCAATCAAGCAATATTAAAAAAAATGCCAAAAATATGAATGAACAATGTTGATTGACCTCCTTAGTCATTTCATTTGTCTTTTGATTAATGATTGTATGGATAGAGGCAGAATTACTATTTGGAATTGTTTCATTGGTTCTAAATAGCAATCAAAAAACAAATTTGATTAATTTGCAATGTTACAAAGTGCAATAAAAAAAATCATTTTGGGACAAAAAATTAAGGTCAATAGGAAGATCATTTTGGAACAAAGGGAGTATAATAAAAAAATTAATTCAAATTTTAAGGTTTTATTATTAA
Organism: Climacium dendroides; assembly: GCA_950106755.1. Lineage (NCBI taxonomy): Eukaryota > Viridiplantae > Streptophyta > Bryopsida > Hypnales > Climaciaceae > Climacium > Climacium dendroides. The sequence goes on along the minus strand of OX467089.1, from coordinate 26,317,405 downwards.
TAATTAAATTTAAAAATTCATCCAATTATTTTTGTTTTGTTAGTAGTATATTTAAACCATTTAATTTTGAAATTGTTTGCTTGCTCATCAATCAATATGCAATGGTAGTGAAAAATAAATTAAGTTACTTTATAACATCATCACTTACCTTCAAAGTCATTGGAATGTGAGCAAGAAGGTTTGTCTCATCAAAAAATGAAAATAGGTGAATAAGAAGCAAAATAAATGACTATGCTTCTTGCTCATAGAGTGTAAATGAGCCTTGAGCCTTTTCTTGAGCCCTAAATCTAGTTTTAGACATACTAAATAGGGACTTGATTTTTTCTTTTCTTGTTGCAAACTTTTCTCTCCATTTGACCATTTCTCATTCAATTTGAGTGATATTTCATCCAATTCACAACTTTTCATCTAATTTCAACTAAAAAATAATATCATTGATCACCACTCTATTCAAAATTTTGTAGGGAAACCTTCCTAGCCTCTACACCCCCCTTTATAACCACATGCCCACTTGGACAATGATGGCCAATGGATTGATGGGTAAATCTCGACTTGTAACAAGTCAATTTGGGATTCAACAGCAACAAATGAATATATAATAGTCACAACTAGATGGTCTTCACATCAACATGAATTTTTTGGTCTCCAACCATGTCGCTTATGTAGTTATGGTTGTAAGATTAAAACACCATCTTATACTATTTATGTTTCATAGTTTACTAGAATAAGAAAAATTTGACACATTCCCATCCCTCGCTTAGATAGATTTGACAAAATACAATGTAAAAAAAGCCCTAGGTTTCCTATACTTGTGTCACAAAGGTTTAAAGGTGGTTGGTTTTCTTGTGGTAGCCTTTTTCCATTTTTTAAGAAGTATCCAAGTAGCAATATAAAATGTTACAATAATCCTCTAATTTCAACATTCATTCACATATTGGATAGAAATATCACATTAGCACATATTTTGGCAATAGAGTTAATTGTAAAGTGTGTACATTGCGGGATGAGGAACCAGAATTTGAAAAAAACACCAAGAGGACAAAGTTCCCTAGAACACCAAAATTGAGGTCCAATGGCATTTGGTGCCATGTTTCTTTTATACTATTCTTAGTTAAACCTTCCAATGACACCCGTTTACAAACACATGAAATTTTTTATGATTAACTCTAATTTCATCCAAGTTTTTTTTTGTCATTTTTTAAAAGTTTTTTTAACCAATTAATTTTTTTCTGATGCAAGCCCAAAAAAAAAAAAAAAATGGCTGGATAGCGTCCTCCCCTCCCAAAAAAAAATCTACACTGGCTCACAATCCGCCAGCGGAACTCGCATCCCGACACCTCCCGTTGGACGTCCCGCCGGCTCGCTCCGTCACGCTGTCGCTTCCGTCACGTCGTCGCTTCCGTCACGTCCGCCATTCTCGCCTCACGTCATGCACATTGGCAAGGAGTGACATTATGGAGTTGGGGCCAAAAGTAAATTTTAAAAAAAGGGTCGTGGAAAGTGATAAGAAAAAGTGACAGTAAAAAAAGTACTGCTGTAATTGGGGTGGGGGAAGTGGGGAACTGGAAATAGTGTGGCGGTGCCCTGACTGCTTATCATGACATTATTATTTTGCTGAGGGTCCCGTCTGCCTAGATTCCGAGCTCATCATTCTCATTCTAACTTATAGGAAGTTACGCAGACAACTTTTAATTGTTTTCTCGTGGCTGGAGGAACGTGCACCCTGGAATGCATGCTTGTAAGGAAAAAAAAAAATTTGGATAGAATCATTATGAATGGGGGCAAATTTATTCATTTCCCTCCCTTTCCCACAACTTTGTTTACCCATGAGACCTAGGCCTTGGGGGGCACTCAGTTGGGCAGGACGTTAAATCATGCCATCGAAGGTGGGCCCACCAGGGTAAAATTTGTGTTTTAGGGGTAAAAGTAAAAAAAAAGTCCCCTATTTTGAGCCATGTCTAGGGTATGTTGTAGACCTCATGTAGCTAATTTGGGGTCTGTGATTGCAAATATGAATTCAAAATTTGAAAAAAAAAAAAAAAATCATATGTGGCAAATAAAAAATTCTTGAGTTTTTCCCGGGTTAAATTCACCTCACTAGGCCCACCTTTGATGGCACGATTTAACGTCATGCTTCAGTTTGCATCCTTGAAAAGGGGATGCCTCCAATAAATAAAATTGTCTTATATGGCTCCTTTGCCAACCCCAATCCTTGATTTAATTGATGAGTCCCTCCAGTGTATTTAGCAAAGTATGATACCTTCTCAATATGGGGGACGATCATTGCATGGTTACACAATGTCATTTTTCTTTTGGTATTAATCTTTAATCCTAGAAGGACACTGTAGATACTAAGTGTTTGATGGATGATAAAAAATTCTTTTGTGTAAGATAAAAGTGCATATGTTCATCTTTGGAATTTTGTGTGAAAAAGCAAGAGGTCTTGCACAATAGTTTGACAGGCCTCCAATGAGGGTTCTTGGTGTTTTTTAAGCAGATGATTTACACAATATCCAAAAGGATGATTTTTGTAGTGACTAGTTTGTCATTTTGGGTTAAATGACTTTCACTTGCTTAAAGGGTAGTCTAAAGAAGAAGAAGAAAATCTCCTTGAAATAGGTTACAAATTTTATTGCTTGCTCAAAATTTGTGTGATGAAGGCATGCGAAAGTGAATAGTAAATAGTATTTTGACTTTACAATTTAAATGCATTGTTTGGCAATCCAATAGTCCAATAGGTTGAAACATTACAAAAAGTTACAAAAATATTTGTGAGCATTCCAAGTTCCCAGTTAACTAGTAAGGCATACTATTGAATGAAGGTGCTAAACTGAAGGGCCCAAAGTTACTATTGTGGAGCATGCCAAGCTCTTACATTGTTGTAATTTACCCTTAGTTTTCCTTACTCTTCTTTCCTAAAAGTTAGGAAGCTTGTAGTAGTAAGGTATGAAATTTATTAGATTTGTTGTTACTCATGAAATGTAAACAACACTCAAGTTTTTTCTTACTAATTTATGAATTTAGCCATAGTTAGACACTCAGTTAGACATCAATGATATTATTTTATAATTCTCTAAAATAATATGTGCTTGGGATAACCAATGGAGGTCACCAATATTTGGTAGAATTGGGCACATTTGTTAACTAAGTGGTTATCTCAATTAAAGTTATTTCAGACTTGTTTTCTACTAGTGGCTAAAATTAGATGAAAAGTCGTGAAGTGTTTGAAAAACATTCAAAATGAATGAAAAAGTCGGCAATAAGAAAACAAAAGCCTATTTCAAATTTAGCATGTCTAAAAATAGATTTGATGATTTGGCAATAATTCACCACCTACAAGAAAGGTTGAACCTTGAAGCAATATATCCTCACCCTTTTGTAATACTAAACTGGCATTTGCTACCAACTAGAATAAAGTTCTTCACGACCCCTCTCATTGACCTAAATATGTCAGTCACTCAAAAATCCAAATATGACAAAGTGTTTGCTCAAATTCAACATTAGTTTTCAAATGGAAGTTGAAGTTTATGAATTATTTGAAGCAACCAATGAGAGTTGAAGCATCATGTACTGCAAGGATGTCCAAGTAAGAGTAGTCTAATATCAATAATAGATGTTCCTATGACCTCAACTTTGAAAATTTGCAGTATATTCACACAAACTCTAAAAACTCTCAAACCAATTGCATTCTCTTTTGCATAAAATTGTTAATTAATGTTTCTAGGGGTCCTTTAGCTCCCCCCAAAAATAGGAATCTCCCCAACGTTTCAACTTGCTTAATTATGATCAAGTCCCACCCTCGTCAAAGTTTGTAGCCACTTAGGGTCCCCACACAATGTAACCACATTATTCAAACCCAATGCTTAGCCTATAGTTTCAACAAGCCCATCAATAGTTTTGTTTAGAATATAACTAAATCCCTTCTAAACATTTAGGGAAGAGTTATCCCTCCTCAAAGGGGGAAAGGATCTAATGAGCAAGGTAAACTACCCCATTACGGACAGAATGGGAGCAAGCCCATTGTGGGTTGAATTAAGATAGTGGTGTACATTTCAGAACTTGAATGTACACCACCATTATAATTTTGCCCACAATGGGCTTGCTCCCATTCTGTCCGTAATGGAATAGTTTACCTTATGTGCTTTCCCAAATCGTGTTCGGAATTGCAAGAAAAGTGTCTGTTTTAGGTGCGGGTACCTTAGTTGGCGGGCCAGCCATCAACAAGCCTCGTGGTTACAGTTTCTCTCCCCCCTCTCTTTCTCTCTCTCTTCTCACTCACTCTCTAAGCTTACTCACTCTCTCAGCCCCACTCTCGGGTACCACTGTCGGGATTTTCTGAAGCTTCCTGGCTCTGGGACCCAAGCTATGGTCGTGTCTGTTAGTTCTGTGTAGGTGGGCACGGTGGTGGGGATCGCGCAAGCGCAAAATCAGCTCCGGGCGTGCATGACACCGTACTGATGCCAAGCTTGACGTGAGGGCGAGGATCATCTCCTCTTTCTGTCCTTCTACCGATTGCCAGATTGGTGACTTATAAGTGGGGGGGTGACGTGAATGATGCTTTGGTGCGTCCTTGGCTGAGGCAGCTGGTTAGCGGTAGGTTTTGAGCTGTGTGTCTTTTGTCATTTTCGGGAGTAGGGTTGCGTAGGGTTGCCACACCCCTATGTGTTGTGTTGTGGGGATGGTGAGGTTCTTTTTATGTCTGCGTGTGAGGACGTTTTAGTGGAGTATTTGATCGTTGGGGTTTGTTTCGGGTTCATGTGTGATTTTGTTGTGTGCTTTTTGTGGAGTAGTGTCAATGGGATTGGACTGAGTGATAGTTAGGGTTGTGCACCCCATGAATCTGTCCGACTTCTTCTTGCCGTCGTCGCTTGAGCCTCGGCTGGATTGTTACGAGCTACAGAAGCAGCAAGGGATCTCGGTCGTGAGAATGCCTCCTCGTTCCGCTGCGAAGGATGTGATATCCGCCTCGGAGGACGCAACGGAGGCGACGATGGATCACTTGCGCACGTACAACGTCAACACTCACATGGAGCGCGTACATTCTCGGGAGAAAGATCGACCTCGTGAAGTTCTGCCCCGTCCCTCAGACATAACCTTCTACGTGGGCCGAACCCGTTCCCCCTTCACAGTCTCCGCACACACGCTCAAGCACTCCACTTACTTCGCTTCCCTCTTGGAGAAGCAGCGCATTCCCGACCCGGTGGTGTTGGACTGCGACGAGGCCACATTCCACAACTTGGTGCTCATTCTACGTTACGGGAGCTTCGAGGCTTTACCGAAGATGTCGGACAGTGAGCTTTTCCGTCTGAAGATGGAGCTCGAATGCTATGGCATCGATGTTCCGTCTTCTCCTTCTTCCTCCTCTTCCCAAAGACCAACTCCCAAGCCAAGATCGAATGGTGACTTCCCCGATCTTCCCGAGGAGCTTAAGGACCCGTCCAAGCTCTTTCTTGTGGCTCGAATGGACGACATTGAGAAAGGCATTCGGTGTGAGTGCACGGGGAAAGATTCACACACCTACTGGGCGCTGAGTTTCCACCACCGGCACACGTTTTGTACTGCTTGTGGACGGTGTCCTTCCTCGTTTTCTCCTCGCCATCTGGCTGAGATGTACATGGCTGCAGCCATGTACTACTCCAACGAGAATTTCGCCAACAAGCAGAGATGGTCTGTGGGGTGCGACTCCACCTGCTCCTTGAAGCTTCTGAATGCTAAGCCTGGTTGTGTGTGCCCCTGTGTGGGGAGCGACGAGAGCGAGAGCTGCAAGTCCCCTGCGTGGGCTGTCAGCACGTACTACTCACATGCCTTTTGTACTCGTTGTGGACAAGCTGCGGATGAGCGGACGTTGATCTTCATTCTGCTCACGCATCGGTACGGCGGAGTTGCCAAGCATTCGAAGCATCGGCGGGATCATGCAGCTGTGATTTCGGAAGGAGCTTTGGTGACACAGGAGTCCAGGAATTTTTCCAACAGCTCCGGAGGGTCGGAGATTGTGCGGCATCACAGAGGAAACAGGTCCATGTAAGGTACAAGGAAGGGTTCCCCAGTTTTGTTCATTTGCATTTTCACAGATTTAGAGTCAGCTATGGTGAGATCCATGCAGGGAGATCTGCGCGCGGCTGGTGTGGACCTTACCTTTCGGTGTGTGCAAAGCTGTTATGCCAAGAGGATTGGAATTTTGCACTGCCTGCTTTAGCTGTCTACTAGTGATGTGAAGGTCTTTTCAATTTTGTACTCTTAGACCACGACGCGGAGTAAAGGGCTCAAGCGTTGGTGGCTGTACCATAGATTAGTGCCAATAGAGCCTTAAAATCGAGGCTGCTATGCTCTTCAATTTTCGCCACTAAAACAAAGACTTCAGATGGCTTCCTTCCATTTTGTGAAATCTCTCATTTGTCTGTATTTGCCTTCGAGTTGCCTTCATGTTATGCCGCAAGCTGTGCATATTGATCGGAGACAGATTGTTTTGGAATTGTGCTGCTCCTTGTGAACATTTGAGAATTTCTCGGAGCCATTGAGTCTATCATTTGAATTTAGTGAACCTTGATTATCGTCAGGTTGGGACTCAGGAGTAATGTAAATGAAAGTGTTAGCAGTCTCTAGACATGTCCCAAGTTGCTACGGTGTTTTACAACAAATGTGAAGTGATTATGAAATGGAATTATAGTAATAATCAATAGTGCCCTCCTTGGTTTGAATTCCCTGATTTGAAATTATTGTCACTGTTGTGCGTCGTTGGCGTGTAAAATGATGCCTTAGTGTGACAAGCTTGTGGAGGTAATGTACTGCACTCCACACACAAAATACATATATTATATATGTACGTGGCATTTTGTTCGTTTTGAGTGCAAATGTTCCGAAGTGACTTTCGAGGGGTACGGTATTGAGAGACCCATGTCCACTATTCATTGCCAACATGCATGAACGTGCACATTCATTCTAAGAATCCCATGTATTTATTAGTTGGAGTTTTAATACATTCGGAAGAAGTTTGGAAGAAGTGAATACATACATTTATCGAATTTTGGGTTTTGGGGTATGAGTCAGTAACTGACTCTTTTGAGTACAGAGTACATTGTGAGCAAATGTCAATGTGCTCAAAAAAAAAATTAATTCAACTTGTGGGATATATAATGAATGTTGTATCCATATCTCAATTTTGTACTCATGGTCTGTATTCATATTCATATAAATATATTATCCCTACTTTGTATCCATATATGTATTACTATAGTATCCTTATTTTGTATCTATACTAGTACATTATCCCTAGTCTATATCCATATCTCATATCCCATATTGTAGTCCAAATTGTTTTCTGAAGATCAATGGCACTAGAAGGGGGGAAGAGGGGAGGGAGGGGGGGGGGGGGAGGATTTTTTAAAACAAAAATCAACGGTCCTAGATTCTACAAAACTTGAGAGGGTGTTGTTAATTGAAAAACTAGGATGGTTCGCCTCTTTTGGGTACATTGTCATTTCATACTAGTGTACCCTATACCATTGCCATAGTCAAAACAAAAGTAAAAGTATTTTTAAAATTTTTTCAGTTCATAAAAAATTCAAACTTCAATAACTTTCACATTGCATAGTTGAGGAGATTTGAGCATAACAAACAAATCAAACAAACCAAACAAACCTACATACAAACAACCTAGTGTAATGGATGGATATTAAATATATGTACTTTGTATTTCATGTGATTCAAAAAATCTCAAGTGAAAAATTATCATCAAATGGATCACATTTTGAGTTTTGTTATCCTTCAACCATATTGTTTCTCTTTGAGGTCACATATTGAATTGAATACTTGTAAGTTATGGTATGCAAGGTTGGCATTATAGTAGTGCAAGACATTCCAAGCCGAGGAATAGGATCTTAAATGTCTAAAAATTTCAATTACACTAAAAAACTAACTTGAGGTTTTTGGTGTGATGTTTAATCCGTCAAAGTTTAATATGACTACATATGGTCTTTGCGTGGTTTGAAATCATGGTAGCTTCAATTTCATTTGAAGATGGGTGTTAATGTATGAAGCTCATTTGTTGCTATGGGTTGTAATTACAATATGCACTAATCAAATCATAATTTCTAAAATAATTGTAGATCTATCAAAATATATGATTGTGCCAAGAAGTTTGCATTCTAAATGTAAATTGCCATGATAAAGAAATATCATTCTTGAGCAATAGGGTGGAGGCCCCTTTCTCTAAGTCTTTGCCTACACACTTCATTCGAAGTGGCTCAATCTTTATAATGATATTTTTGAATGAAGGTTTCTCATTGAATCACTTACTGCTTTAGTACAAAATACTTCCTACAATTGCACTATAGAAAGAAGACCTATTTGTATCCTATTCAAGAATTTTGTGAATCCAAAGACATATGATTTCATTGGTTCTGTCTCAAAATTAAAGAGGATTATAGAAAGAAGCCATGTTGTAAATTTCTAACCATATTAATAGTATTTTTGTATGCTTTAGTATTTCAAAGTCAAAAATGATGCTTTCAAAAATATGTCTCAAACTTTATAACAAATCTTCATGTCCCAAGGTTCTCATACTCTAATCTTTTTATAACTCTTTGCATAGAAGTACATGTTCTAAACGATCATGGACTTAAAAAATCATAAGAATTCTATAGGATAGCAAAGCATGTTCATAATGTGTCACTTTTAAATTGTCAATTGCTCACACTATTGGATCAAGTCAATTCTAGAAATTTTTCTCATACCTATTGCTCATTGAATCACAACACCTTGGAAAAATCTCATTTTTCATGTTTAATACACACTCTGTATAAACATTATAATTTTCAAGATGCACTTGCCAATGATCATGAAACTTTTGTAGTAGATACATATCCAAGATATGTGTAGTTCTATACAATTCTATACTATTAGATAGCTAAATATTTCAAACATAAGATTACAAGTCCTACAATGGTTCCCTTGCCTTCAAAGGGATAAGGGTTAAGTTATATTGGAATACAAATTGTTTTCTAATATTCAAAAAAAATTGTGACTTATAATGGCTTTCAAAATGTTTCGTACACCTACAACAATTGCCATAGCTAATTGAAAAATTAGAGATTTTCAACAAAATACGGATTTGTTATGGTACAACTTACACATTTTCATTAAAAAAACTTCAAAAATTGTAGAGATTTTTGGAGTAAAATATTTAAAAAAAATATATTTAGAGTCATATTTTAGGCAATAATATTTTAGTTAATAAAGTTTTAAAATTTGTGAAATTCTTACCACAAAATTCCAAAAAAAATTCTCATTCTACTTACGAAAGACTTTTAAGAAGTTTAAACTTGTATTTAAAAAATAAAAAATTATTTTGAAATTTTTGAAAAGTTATGGTATACAAGTGTATTACTTGTACCTTAATATGTCCAAAATTTGTTAAAGAAATCTAATTTCTCAATTTATTATGGCAATTTTGAAGTGTACAAAATCTTATGAGAGCCATTGTAACTATACTTGCTATAAATTTCTTTGAAGTTGCATACATGATATTTTTTTGACCTTGCATTACTAAAGTATTGTTGAGCACATGGCCATCACCTTATCTGCCAATGGACATCAAACCACCTCTTGAGTTGTTCCAAGGTTTGAAAGAACACTTTTTCTCAACACTTGCTTCTTTAACTCTAAAGTTTAGGTTTAGTATAGATTTCAATATGTTTAGTCTAAACGTAATAGTTCTTAGTTTGTGGAATACCACCATTTTAATGAAACTTTAGTTATAGGTAACTTCATTTAATATTATCCACATAAACATTGAAAGATGATTCCTATTATTGTATTGTTTATGTTTTGGTAGGAATCACCAAAAAGTAGATTCTATATTCTAATAGGATGCATTTAGACAAACACCAAATGAATGATCTATGAATTGTCAAAGTGTTAGAAATAGATGCATCTAAAATCAACCTCAAGCTCACATAGAGGTTGTACATTTTAGGCAAGAATCATGTAGGGGTTGGTTTTAAAAACAAGTCATAGTTAGATGCAATTATCTTAGTTCAAGAATATGCAAGGTTGCTTCATGGTTCAAATACTACTAGATCTTGTAGTGAAAATTGAACTTTATGAAAAATTTGTTAAATAATCTACTTTTAGAATAGAAATAGGTGAGGTTATAGAAATCATTCACCCCCTTTGCTCATAACTACCCCATTACAACCTCCCCCTAAAATAGACCTCATCCACTCAGTAGATGATGAATGTTTTCAAGGACTTCTTATGTGAACTAAAGTAAATCACACTATGACAAACAATCCACCCAATGTAGACATCTTAAAACTAACCCATTACAATCTTACATCAACCCATGATAAAAAAATTTACTATAAATGAAGTTTGAGCTAATTAGGTTGAGTTAGTAATTACAATCAATGCTCTAGATGATGATATAAAGGAATTATTAGTAACTACAATAGGAACTTCTACCTTTTTATGTCAATTCATCACAATAGTTTTTTTGATTCCTTCATGTCATGGCCATGTTTAATTGAAATATTGTGGCTATGTTAAGAAATATTGTGAATGCTTTAGGTGGTAAGATGACCATTATGTGTACACTTTTTGGTGGTTTTGTAGTCTAGGGATTCTTTTGGGTCAATTGGGCAACACACTTAAAAAATTCATAACAAATTCATACTTTGCCAAAAAAAAAAAAGAACCCATTGCTCTCTCCATTTCTCACATTTGTCTTCATATGGAAAAGAAAATTTAATTTTTCAATAGTGTCAACAAGGCAAACCAATTATTTTTCCTATTGAAGGCTAATTTATTTTATTTGAAATGCTTAAAGAGTTTATCCAAGTGTGTTGAAAAACAATTTTTTGTTTACTCTTCAACAATGAGATTAGCTTGATTACTAGGTGCTTTATGATTGTTGTACAAGGTTTTGAATTAGCGTAAACAAAGATGGGAAGAAAATGAAAAACTTGAAAGAATGAAGGCTTTATATGTGGCTTGTTCTTGAACCCATATCTATTATGGGTAAAACCATTTAGATCTACATTCTTCCCTCTAATGAACTCTCTTACAAGTTAAGGTAAGAGCACCAGATTTTGTCCTCAATAAGTTTTCAAGCAATTTTATATTACCTTGAAATTTTTGGAACAATATAAGCATAAACTATGACTTCCAAAGTGATTAAAACAAGCCAACCCAAAATTGAACCCCTAGTCTCTCATGAATAAGAATGGTATATTTCAGGCAAGAATCATGCCTGGGTGAATAAGGATGATATATATCAGGCAAGAATCATGCCTCGGTGGGTTTTAGAAATATGTCAAAATATGAGCATCTACCTTATCAAACAAGAGTATGAAGGAGACAAATTGCAGTTTACGTGGAGTAAAAGGCTTATAAGAGCTCAAAGTTCCATTGATAAATTATTTTCAATTTTGTGCCCCAAATTCTATGTTCCCATGAATTTGGGGCACAATACAATGAGTTAACAATTCGTTATCTGACGCACGGTATTAGCTCATCCTACCGAAGTCCACCACTCCTGGAGCTGGCCCACGGAGTTCTCGTCTGGATAGTGAACCATCATTAAATTCTTCGATGCTCACCAGATGCCGCCAACCAGACAGACCTTAATCCGCAATCCGCAATACCGGCCAGACCTAGACCATCGATAAACAATGCATCGATATCTCAACCACGTCTAAAAGATACTTATGCAACGAAACTGAGAAGAAAGACACGTGCAAAAGAGCAGCAAAAGTTTCATGAACAAGAACTAAGCAGCATTAAAAAATAAATGTTCACACTAGGCACTTTTGGATTACATCCACTCAACTCTAATCTCAACCCTGGACCCATCTTCACAATAAGGAAAAAACGAGGAAACCGATGTCGAGGTGAAAAAGAGCCAAACTTAACACTACCAATTAAAATTATGAAACAGAGGCATCCCAAGAACTGCCAAAACGAGTAGCTCGACTGGCACAACCGCATGTCACGCCTTCCATGAAAATGGAGCTTGCGCACCGTCCCTCCCTGCCGGCGTATGACATGCCTACCATAATCGAGTTGCATGCGTCCAGCCGTGTCACAACTCAACCTCCAGCATGCACCCTACCGTTTACGTCAAACTCGTATTTACTCTTCTTTGGCCCCGCATGGCTTAGCCTAACCTAAACTGCCTAATCAACAAGAGCCCCACGTGCAACAGCCTCCATGCACTCTCACAACGTCGATCTGCTCCACTCAGACGGCGCTCTTAAAATTACTGCAACAAAACCACACAACCACGACGCCTCTTCCAAATATCCATATCAACCCATAACAAACTAGTAGTTCGAGTTGTTCCACGTCTGCTGGGTCCGTTGCGGTTGCTGCTGGTAACCTCCAGCTTGTGTGTTCCCAGCTCCCCCTCCCATGCCTTGCGGCTGTTGAAGCATCTGATGGCTCACCGCGGGGGAGGCTTGAGACGGATGATACAAGTTTGTGTAACCGGCGTTCGGATGGGTGTGACCGTGCGCCGGTTGCTGTGAATGTGCGTAACCACTGTGCTGACCCTGGCTCGCCAAGTTGTAGTACGAGCTCGTCTGCATGCCTCCGGAAGGGCCCATGTCACGCGGCATCGCCGTCTGGATCCACGCTCCAGAGCTGTCTCCAGGCTGCCAATCCAACAACACCACTGTAAGACAAATCTTCACCAGAAGGAATTCACAAAACAATACACTCACCCATCAACAAACCTCCGTCACACAACTCCACCTCCCAAGACTACGAAACAACCTCCCAATCCACATCAACGCACGCCCATCCAACCACTCTCGAACATCACCACCACATCGTACCTGTTGGCTCGGAATGTACAGGTTGTTGTCCTTGTAATGAGACGGGCTCACGTCCTCATAACCAGATGCGTTGCCCGTCGTCACCGCAGGAATCGTAACATACCCAGACGGAGTCGTCGTGTAACCACCGTAACCGATCCCTGGGGCCGAATGAGGCGCGTTGCCAACACCAGCCACGGGCTTGTACTGAGGCATCGGAAACTTCACGGCAGGCGCTCCACCGCTGGGATACGACGAACCGGCCGACGGAGGGTAGCTGGAACCCGCGGGAGGCTGAGCGTACGCACTGTTGCTCGAGTTGTACATGTGGTGCGGATACGGAGGCTGCAAATAAGGATAATTCTGAGGCATGTACTGATACCCCACGTAATTGGCACCGTACTGCACCGAATGCGGCTGCGTGTAATGCATCGGAAGAGCTTGTTGAGGCATCGCCTGGGCGCTCTGCACGTTGCTGCCCGCCTGAGAACTGGGAGTTGCACTCGGACCCGAAGAGACAATCATCGGACTCGCCACCTGCACGGCAAACACACGCATCAAAAACCAACCTCGACCTCGGCACCTTGCACAAACAAACCACGGACATCGCAGTCATCACAACCCAAAAGACAAGGCAACCAAGCCCAATACCCAACCCTCACCTCCTGAGATGATGGCAGAGAAGGAGTTGTCATCAGACCAATGTTGCCACTGTACTTGCTGCTCGTGTTCGTGGGGACATAAGGAGGATAAAGACGATCCGCATCTGCCCCACGAAACGCCGATGTGTAGTAACTCGTCGTCGGGTCATAAGTAGGCTGCAGCACCAAACATACTCCGTCAGAAAAAACAAAACTCAAGATCCAATCACACAGATTCCACGGAGCATACGCACTCGCTCCACACACAGAAAACATCATCGAAGACCCCGAACGATACCATGCCGACTAATCTTCATCCGAACCATGTCAACAGAAACGCAAAACATGAAGGCATATATCAAAGCCCAACCACACACAAGCGCAACTCCACGGACCACAACGCCACTCATACGCTCCAGACACTCACCAACATGCTCGGAATTCGAGATACGTCCTGCGCCTGAGACTCGGCTTGTTCGTACCCGTACTGCCCACCCGGCATCTGGGGCATCAACCCAAAACCCGGGTAGTTGGACGCTCCCAAGTAGTACCCAGGACTCTGCTGCACCATGGCATCCGCTTTGCCGTGCTGCTCCTGTGCTGAAACCACTGGAGCCGGGTGAGCTACTGACAGCGTCTCCACGCTACCACTCATGTTCTCCACCGCCGTCGACGCTTGTTGATGCCCATATGACTGACCCATCTCCACTTGGGTTTCCACACTGCACTCCACCCGTGATTGCTTCGATATTAGATACGCACACCAGCACCGAAAAAGCTAACCCCAATCGTCCACTCTTGCACACGAGAGACATCCAGGAGACATACGCATATATATATCCTCAAAGAATCAGATTACCGGTATGCAAGTCGCACAGACCAACGACAGATTAACCACGTAAAAGTGCGGAGAGTCCTCCTCCCCCAAATTGGAAGATGAATCGACTACCACCGTTTTTCATGCAATAGTTAGATACTTCGGTAAAATTTGGATTCCCACATGTTTTTGAAGGATGAAGTCAAAGTCTCCGTTGGAACTTTCAGTTTACAATCACAAACTACCAAGTAATCTACTCTGGCAATGTGTCAATTACGTTATCTGATATGTTGCAGGAATAAAAACGTTGAATGAACACTGCTGAAAAGCTCACCTGGCGGGAGCGGCCTGGTCCACAGTTGTCTCCTCGGCGGCAATCGTCTCCACGTGCTTGGACTTCTCCACTTCCTCCAGCCCAAGGCTTGTCCCAAAACCGGTATTGAAGTCCGCTCCAAAGCTACCGAAGCTCAGGTGAGACCGATCAGCTTCCGGCACTCGAAAATGAGTCGGAATTATCACGGGTTCGTCTTCCTGTAGACTCAGAGCCTGGTACGACTGAGCCAATAATGTTGGGTCCACGGCCCCCCCAGACTGCGAACCACCGTCAGAAGGCACCCCTACCGAGCTCTGCCCTGTGGCCTTCGCCTTCCACTCTAAGGAGACACCGGTTGAAGCTGCCAGGACACAAATCAACCACTCGTTAGTCCCAACACAGGAAGCCCTGCACAACATTAGCTTACAATAACACAAGAAAATGCGAACTCCACAACTGCCTATACTATGCCCCTATTTCAGATCTAAACACCTAATAATGACTTTCAAGGCCACCACTCAAAATCACTACCTTTCTGTGTGCCAACGGGTTGTTGCAGGGGTGCATAGAGGGGCCGACCATTAAAGTGACTGCCGCCCAGTGCACTCAGCCCACCAGACTGCTGACCTTCCGTGATTGTGGTAGCTTCTTCCACGCTCACATCTGGACTAGGAGCTGGTGAAAATACCGGAGGAGGAGAAGACGGTCTCTCCTCAGTAACCTCCACCTCTGTCTGCGCATCTCTCGTGTCTGCTGCTCCTATCACTGAACTTGGTTCGGAGGTAACGGCTTGAGCCGCTGCCACATCTGATTCTAAGCTTGCTTCTACACTCGACGTAACTAAGCCGATAGGTCGCTGGTTACCCACCGTTCCGATTGCCGCTTGGGTGCCTCCGCCACTAGAATCTACAGAGGAATCAAGTACAGGATCTGTACTGGACGAATAAAACTCGGATGCTTCCGATGATTGTACAGACGTGGCTGCAGCTGGATAAGACGGGCTCAATGAGGGTTGGGCGCTAGGAAAGGCAGGAGAAGCGTTCGGCGCCTGGAAGCTGGGGGGAGGAGCAGCCCGTGCTTTCAAAATATCAGCCATAGTGCCGTGCCCTGACGCCCATGCCCCTTGGGGAGCTGGAGCAGGCCTCACATACCCACTACTTCCGTTTGGAACTCCCGAAAAGCTCCCACTTCCTGAGCTCGCACCCTGAGCTTGTGGTGCTGCGGCTGGTTGAGAAGCTGTTGAGGGTGGTACCGCCCTGAAAATAGCATTACGTCAGTTCCAAAATCTATAGCATGGAGCCACGCGAGAGCGATACGGAAAGGCCAAAAATCGTGTAGTGTGCACCATTATCCATGCATTCGTTGAGAATCTCAATGGAAAATAAGGAACATGCAGACCACAGTGGTAAAGAAGAGTTAACGCAGTACCAGTTCAGCGAAGTCATCTCTCGTCTACACTAAATTAATCAGCAACGAAACGTCAAAATATAGTCAGTTCTACTATAGCAAAGACTTTTTCTATATCAAGGTATTCACAAAGCGTCACAAAAATGATCTGATCATTACGTCGGCGCTGCCGATGTTGGCTTTGCTTGACCAGGAGCAGGACTTGAGCTGGAAACTGCGCTCGAACCACGAGAACTGGGGTGGATGCCATTCTCCCTTCCATAAGATCGACCTCGCCCTCCGCCGTGCTCTGAGCAATTCCACACACCACATAAGCAAACCCCCAAAGAAAAGTCTCAGCAATTGCATTTGAAAATTCAAACCCCTATACGCTACATAAAATTAGTTCACACGCATAATTGCATGCCACACTGTTTCTTGACAAGACAAACATTCTCCCGAGGCCTGCCCCCTCGACATGCTCTGCTTAGACCAACTGACTTAGAGATAAAAACTGTAACAGTATACGAATATGCCCAAGAGAAAGTGAACAACCACCCCTTCCAGATCGGTCTTGTTCAAAGCTATCCTCCTCGACAGTCACGAAGGTACATAGAGAACCTATTCATCACCACGCAGCGGAATCTTCATCCCACATTTCGCATGGAATCGACATCCCCTGCGCGCATTCGGGCATACTGCACACGTATTAAATTATTCTCTGGGACGCCCATGACACTTACCCTGCGAACCGAAACGAGGCAACGAACTTCCTCGTCCACCACCACTGCGTCCGCCTCCCCTTCCAAAATTGGCCCCGCTCCCAGGTCGCCCCCTCACATCCGTTGCCTCCTTTAACCCTCCGCTCTGCAGAGAAATCACGTATAAGTAACGAGTCAGCAAGCTTTCTCACTTCAATCAATTCCTCCATTCAATCTCACTCCTCTCTGCAGCATAACACAGATTCCATGCTCAAATTACTCACATCTTTCTTCTTGTCTCGTTTCCTCTTCACCTCGTGAAAGGGATCTGCAACACCACACGGAAACCAACCGTTAGCACCACCACTCACTCACTTCGCCCCAACTTTGCCCAACGATTCATGCTCACAACATTGATCCTCCTAATGCGGAAACCTCAGAAAAAGTTCAGAAAGGTCCACAAAATAGCACGATAGCAGTGCAGACACAAAGGGTGCGGCTCCAATACCTCCTGCAAAAATCAACCAAAAAGAGAATACACATATCAACGACTCTACCCACAGCCTCCTCGCCGCCAGACAAAAGAAACCCAGCCTCCACAACAGAAAATATGAGAAAACAACTCCATCAGGGGTTTTGACGACTACTAAAACCTAAAGTCCCATTGAAACAATGGAAGGGGGACATCAATCTGTTTCTATGACTGCCAACAGCATCTTCCATGCCATGCTTCAGGTATCAATGCAAATCATTCATCTTGTGACTTAGTCGAGCCATCCAAAAACTCTCAAAAGCTCCAATCGATGCAACCAATAGACCAGACAGCTGTGCCTGCGTCCCCAGCTGCGACTGAAACTCACTAACAAGCGCGAGAGGTCGCACGAAGGAAACGATGTTCCACCGACCACAACTTACGATCACCTTCAACACCACCCCACTTCGCACTCGACATTAGGCTCCAGAACCAGGAACCATTTTCTACCGCTACAGCAGTTTCGTTCTGGACGATACCACATACAGCCATGCCCTACGGAGAGACCAATCCAAATCCCCACTCCAACCACTCTCATCCCCAAGCGCAGAACATTAGGTTGCGCA
Organism: Climacium dendroides; assembly: GCA_950106755.1. Lineage (NCBI taxonomy): Eukaryota > Viridiplantae > Streptophyta > Bryopsida > Hypnales > Climaciaceae > Climacium > Climacium dendroides. The sequence goes on along the minus strand of OX467089.1, from coordinate 26,299,637 downwards.
CTCAGAGACCAAAGCGATCCAGCGCAATGATGCGCACAATGGCAGGTAAAACGCACCTTGGTTGAGCAGCCGCTGCGCCGTCTCGTTCGGGTCCATGTTGCACTCTTTGAGCATGGCATAGATCTCCTCCTCGCTGTTCCCGACAACTTCCTTGAGGTCCTGCACCACTTTCTTCGTGCTCGCCGGAATCTCGACGGCAGCAGCACCGCCCCCTCGACTACCGCCGGTGGCACTCATGATGCCGAGCAGCAGCGCCCCCGGGCCGGCTCCTCTGCAGCGCCTCTTCTTCTTCTTCTTCCTCTCCTGCAGCGATGGCCGCCCTGCCTCGCAATGCTACCACCACCGCGGAGTTGGTCTAAATTGGGGAAGGGATCCGCGAGCCGGCTGGAGGGCTTCCGTGCGAGGGTTGCGACAGTGATCAGAAACGTAACGACGAAGAAACATGAGGTGCGAGAGGGGAAGGGAGCGAAGGCAATGCCTGCACAGGAATGGAAACAGTCGGACAGGGCTGCAAAGGCGGGAGCCTTGGGCCCCAAACCCTAATTTCGTCAGTTGGGCTGCATTCACACTGGAGGAAATCCCTGAGTTCTGATTCGTCGCTCTTCTGGGCCGTGTACTTCCTGTCCAGTCGGTCGGTTCCATGTGAGCTTACATTTTTATGGGTTTTTTGAATCGCATGGATTTCCCAACTGTCTTCAGGGCCTAAGCTGAGCATAACATAGGGCCAAAGAATGTGGTATTATTAGGGGCGGGGAAGAGTAAAAAAAAAGTTCAACAATTTTCATGATTGTGGCATGTTTTGGGGGGGCCGCATGTCACCTTGTTGGCTCCAGTGCATAGGCCAATTTTGGGGAGGGACGAAAAAAGAGAGGTCAGAATTTGGTGGATTGAGCAAGTTTTTGTTCATAATGAAAAACAGGAGCAAATTGGAGGGGTCGAATAAATAAATGTTCAAGTTATACATCAACTTGAAACCAAAAATGGGGAAAATCAGTAGGTCGTGTGTTGTGAACTAGTGGAACCGGTAAAATTAGAAGTAGCGGGCGTTGTATTGCATGTCACCTTGTTGGTTTGTTGTATAGGTCAATTATGGGACGAATGACAACAAAGACATCTAAATCTATGTGCTGGCTCTACCACTGTGTCACGTGTCAATTTGCTAGTGTACTGTATAGGCCAATTATGGTATGATGACAACAAAGAGGTCCAAATCTATGCACTGGCTCTACCACTGTGTCGCGTGTCAATTTGCTAGCGTACTATATAGGCCAATTATGGGAAGAATGACGACAGAGAGGTCCAAATCCATGTGCTGGCTCTACCAATGTGTTGTGTGTCAATTTGTTGGCGTATTGTATAGGCCAGTTGTGAGAGGAATGACAACAAAGAGGTCTAAATCTATGTGTTGGCTCTACCACTGTATTGCATGTCTACTTCTTGGTTTCTTTGCATAGGTTAATTATAGGAAGGATGACAACAAAGAGGCTAAAATCTATGTATTGGCAAAATCTCCCACTTTTGATGAGATAGTGACTATCTCATCACAAGTAGTAGGCACTATGTTGTGTGTCACCTTGTGGTTGATTTCATCTTTTAAAAATTATAAGCTATGAAATTGTGTTCATTTATATGTACTAATCAAAACAAAGACACATTTTAAAGTAAAGAACCTTCAACTACTTTCTTAATGTTATCCAATTTTTCATAGTGTTTTTAAATGGAAAAATGTTTATTTGTTTTTTGTGTTGATCAAAATGTATTATCTTTATATGTGTATATTTAAAATTAAAACCACTACTTTTAAAAAACTATAATCATAAATAAAGGAAACAAAAAAAATTTAGCATTCCTTTACTTGTTTAAAGTTATTTAAAGTTCAAATGAAGGTCTCTTTAGCAATTAAATTATTAAAGACCAATTGGATTTTTTAAAATATGATATTATATCCATATTTTAAAATGATATGATAGAAACTTGTTCCAAATAGCATACATTCTATAGTGGTTGGAATATTAAGAACCAAAAACTAGGTAAAATTTAGTTGATTCAATTATTTGTTACATTTTATAAATGAGCAACCAAAGGCCTCTTTGTTTACTTCAATTCTTTCAATTTAATCAAATTTATTCTTATCAAAAATCTTCATTGAACATTAGAGAAGAATTTGGCAACACTTCCAATTGCCACAAATATTTTTTGAATTTTTTTAATATGTAGTTGTGCCTACAAACTATAATAATGCACTCAAACTATAATGTTTGAACAAATCTATAAGTATATATATTCACCTAATTTTGAATAACATCCAAGATTTAGGCTCTTTTTGAAATCTTTAGGCTCATATTACAAAAAATCAAGCATTAATTCTTATAAAATTGAGCAATATGTCTATTTTTCCTTTTTGAAAATGAAGATAGTTAAATATATTAAATGATTGAAATTGAAGCATGTGTGAAGAATACAATAAGCATCTTTGTATCCGAAAGATATAAACAATACCATTTTTGTATACAAAGGTCGTAGGCAATATAATATTTTTGACAAAAGAACAAGAATACAAAGGAATAAATTTGTTTTAAGGTTGAACTATAGTGTGAAAAAAAATTGAACATAATGGGATGGATGTAAGCAAAAGAAGAAAACATAGGCCTAAATTTTTTTTATTAAATTGGAACTTGGTATTGGTTATTGGTCTAATATATTATCTCCAATTGTGATAGAATTATCTCCAAAATAATTCTTTATCCATAACAGTAATAACAATACTAATCATTAAATGGGATTTGAGGCCTGTAGAGGGCCATTTCAAGCCTATTCCCTCATTGTTCCCCCCCGCAGCGAGGAAATGGCCAGCTGTTAGATTAAAAAAAAAATTAATTAGTTCTTAGAATACAAAAAAAGTTGAAAAGATAAAAAATTTAATTTTTTTTTCAAAAATGACGTGGCTAGGTCTCAACCACATTAGCTTGCTACGCTGTCATTGCTCTGTCGCTACTGTAGTGCATTGTGGGGAGTTCCCCGCCATGATAACTCATGGCCTTATAAAGGTCTCAAATCCCACCTAATGCAATGGTGGAAGGTCCTTTGCATGCCAAGAATATAAGAATATTGCAAGATTTTAAAAGTAGTTGCAAAGGTTGAATGTCCGTTTTTTATTGTTAGCTTAATTTTTGGATAGAAATCAAGCAAGCAATGAATTCAAAATGATGAGTAGTAGATTGCAACAATAATTTGAAATTTGGAATTATGTTTTTAAAGATAGGGGTATTTAGTGTATTTTAGAGATAGTGGTTGTAAACAACCATATTGGTTCACATTTTAGAACATAAGAAATCTAAACATCTTGCTTAAATTTGCAAGTTTTGAGGTGTTAGTACTCCAAATTTAACTACAACTATCAATTTGGGAGTTTTTTTAGTACATAGGAATAGGAACATCGGGAGGATTAGGGTGAAAATCTAGAAAATGCTATTAAAAGTAGATGAAGGAAAAATTCTAGGAGAAAAATAGGGAGTTAAAACTAAAAAGGCATTCAACAAGATTTGTAAAGTAACCAAATTAGGCAAATAGAAAAATGTTGACAGAATGAAAACCAAAATATTACTAAATAGAAAAACAAAAATAGAGTTAAATAGGAAACCAAGAAGATAACAAACACAAAAAATACAAAACCAAAATGAAAACTACCTTGGGTAGGAAATAGGATTAGAATTAAATTGCAAACCAAAAATATTAAAATGAATTAACAACAAAATACTGAAAGTTGAAAATGAAACTAAAAATAAATTGAAAACCACAAAAATAATAAATATGAAAAAACACAAAAGAAGTTAGTACAACTAAAACTACTACTAAACTACTAGAGTAGCGAAGAAAACACTAAAATAGTGATAGAAACACTAAAATAGTGATAATAACACTAAAATGGAGATTTTTCAGTAATTAAAAAGGTTTTACAATAATTTAGTGGGATTTGTACTAATTTGGCGTATTTGACACTAATTTAGAGAAATAACAATAAATTAAGGTAGGATGAAAGTGCTTAGAAGAAATTAGTCTCTTATGAAATTTTACATATGCAAAATTAGTTTTGGAGCTTGCTCTCTCAAGTTTTTAGTGTGTTTTTGGAGAGCATGTGTTTTTGAAAATTGTGAGCATTTTATGGGCACTCTAAGCATTTTAAGGGCACTCTAAGCATTTTAAGCATGAATTATGAGAGATTGTGGAAGAAACCATATAGGACAATCTGTCAAGTAGGTTTTACCATTTTATGGGAGAAAATGGATGGAAAATAGAGGTTATTTTAAGTCATATGAAAAATTGTTTGAGAATAATGGAGAAATTTAAGTTGAGACTTAGACTGCCAATTTTGGCAAAAAATAGTAGAAGAATGACAAATTGAACTTAAAATTGGTGGAAAGGTACACCTTGAAACTAACTATTAAAAAGCCTAAGCTTGACCCATTTGAAGCATGGACAAGGTAATAGTGGTCGTTTTTATGGTGGAAGGCCAAATGTCGCAAGATTTTTGAAGCTACACCTTTGAAGAGCAATTGCAATTTAACGACAAAGTAGATTGGACTAAATTTTTTTTGGAAGAAGTGGATCTTGAAGTTATCTTTACAAAAAGCTAATTGTTGCCTTATTTAGAACAAGAATGAAACAATGGTAGCCATTTTTGTGGAGGGAAGTTAGTTGCCTTATAGATGGTGAATTGTGTTGTGTCTCTTATTGTTCTTGTGATTCCAACTAAATTTAAATGTAATGATGATTACAATTTATGTTTTGTCGTGCATGTTTGAGTATATTTTCCATGGGCTTGTATATTTTGGATGCTTCAAAAAATGCATATTTAGTAAGTTTTACTTTTTAGGGGTTTTAAGGTACATGTAGAAGCATTGCCTAAATGGGGTTAAAATTAGGGTTGGAATTTTTGAATGATAAGATGGGAGTAAAAGTTTAAATGTATAAAATGAATGGTGAATGTATCAACATTGGATCTAGGGATTTTGATAAGTATAAGTGAGTTGTATTATGATTTTTTTAGGGCCCAATTTAGCTAATTTAGGGTCCAAATTATGTATATCTATTGTGATTTTGGTCAATGAAATAATCCTAACCTCCTAAAACTTGAATTAGGATGATTTTGTGATTTTAGGACACATATTGGGGTGGTTTAGAGGTGTTTCCCCTCTTTCACTTAAAGTCATTTAATTAAAATTTTACCAAAAACATCATGGAGTCCATTGCTTGAAAAATGATTCAATTTTTGGATCAATAGGTGTATTCTTCATTTCTACAATGATAATGATTTGAAAAGTCATCCATCAAGCATTTTGGGGATGGCTAGTGTGGTTTTAAAGGTTTAACAAAGATGCATACAAAAATTTGATGAATATCAATGATTTCTTGTGGTCTATGCATATTATCTTTTGTTGCAAGGATGGTTTTGGTCCTTGTTGTCCTATGGCTACGCCTTAACCGTGTAAGAATTTAGAGGACAACATTAGGAAAAGCTTTTGGCCTAAAAAGGCCACCAATTTTTAATTTTTGGCACCTCGACAGGGCAAGTATATATATATATATATATATATATATATATATATATATATATATATATATATATATATATATATATATATATATATATATATATATAATTATTAATTTCTTTACATAGTAAAAAATAGTCAATCCAATGTGGCACTAATACTGCCATGTCAGATTATATATATTTGTAATTGCACCATAGGGAGCAAACCTTATAACTCTTTGAGGCCTGAATTTTTCCTAATGAAAGTGTGATGGGTGACTTTTAGTTTTCAAGTAGAAACAAGAGTACACATATTTATCCATGTAGAAGAATATAATTTGGTGGTTGGTGATCATAGCTAGTGATGTACTAGTGGTTTATGGATAATTTTAATACTTGTATATATTAATTTATTTTAATTATGACAATGTGGATTCTTATTTTAATTAACTCCTAAAGACTTTTGATGACCACTTTGCTCTTTTAGTTGATTTTGGGAAAGTTCTAGTAGCTTAATATTTCTTATTTGTATTTTGAAGATATTCTTGTAGTTTCTCAAAGCATGATATATGTTTGAAGCTTTGTTTCATGAGATTTGGAATAAATATTACAAATGTTATGAAGGTTTGAAAGTTTTTTTTTCTCCTTATTTATATAAATGTAGAAGAAAATAATAATCTAAAAACAATTAGATGAAGGAAAATAGAAAGTCTTTGAAATGTTATCCAAAATGTAAACACTTAGGTGGTAAAAAGATTAACTCCTATAAATCCAAAGTTGAGAAATATAGATAAAATTTAGATGCCTTGTAAAGTATGTTGTTTACAACATTTACAATATTTTTGAGCTTTTTAAAGGATCATAAATAGACAAAACTCATAAATTCATCACTTTCAGGATGGAGATGTTTGGGAACATTTTTAAAAATATATATAAGATAGGAGAATCTAACACTACAAAAAAAACAAGGGTATAAATGACTTGTCTACAATGACTACAAGGACAACAATGACTAGAAAATTATTGCTTATACCCTTGGTTTTTTGTAGTGAAATTATTCTTTAATTAAAAGGTACATATTGATTTCTTCAACATACCATAAATAAACATCTCAAAGATCGTTTCTAGAGTCTTATATGATTTCAATTTAAATTTCACAACTAATTCCATGAAATTCCAAAAATATGAAACAATTTGGATTAGATGTTAATTTCATTTTATTTTTCAAGGTAATTTTTTTGGAAAATATTTCAAAAAATCAAACTCCTAGAAATTATAAATTGTAAATGGTTGTTGTATGGACATTCTACCTCATCAAATGATGAAGTGCCACTAAGAATGAGAGACTTGCTACATTAAAGTCCCTTTTTTTGATGGCCCATTAGCAAAATCATGAAAAAATTAGGCTTGATATTTATATATGCTCACTTTTCAAGACTAAATAAAAATAACAACTATGAGATTTTTAAGGAAGAGGCTTAAAAGGGACTAAAAGTAGTCAATCTTGACAATAAATACTATTTGTTGTTCAAATTTGAAAGACCAGATAAGTAACTTGTGCTTATTGTATGCTTCAAGAATATTCTATTAGTATTGAAAAGTTTTCAAGGAATCTTTCATTGTCTATTATCAAAGAATAACTAAAAGTTTCCTAAGAACCATTTTAAAATGAAGATAGGTGCAAAAAGATAAGATAATGTAGATATTGACTATTTGACCCGTGGGTGAAAGTAAGAAACACATGTTCATTATTATGCATTTAGGGAGGGGAGTTACAGGAATACTAGAGCTTTTGAAAATAGCTATAAATAGCTATAAAAATATTACAAATAAAATATTTTCAGAAATTAGGACCTAAAAACAATTTACTCCAAAATTTACACACAAAAAAAATTCAATGACAACTTATTATTTTTTTAAATTAAAATTTTCAAAAATAATACAAATATTCAAAAAATTATTTAAAATAATCCATTTATAACAACTTTATGGAGACAATGTTTTACCAATTTTTTTTATAGAAGTGTAATTCATATGCTTAGAAATGCATACTCAACAAAGTCTTCTTTGCATCTATGTGGAGGACAATAAATTTGTTTTTATAAAATATTCATTCAACAATTTCTTACAATCCTAATAGAAGAACATGTTGTTCAAATTTTGAAGTAAAAATGATCATTTTTGGATTCCTTGCAACACTCAAAATCTATAAAATTTAAAGTGCCACCAATTAGAAAATTGAATAATAAACAATAAACTATTTATAGAAACTACACAAAATATTGATTGACTTAGACAATATACCACTATCTATCAATATAAATTTCAAGTATAATTAGCAAAAAATGCTCAATATTGTGTTAGGTGACATGTGACACAATACAATACAAGTGTTTCATGCTTTCATTCCTTTCTATTAATCTACTCATACAAAATATGTAAAATATAATTCATTATTTTAACTCTCTAAATTCAAGATGAACCTTCAATTGTGCCTTTTGTACAATTTAAGTCAAACACTTCTTTTCCATCGTTTCCTCATACATTAAACGAAATTCAAGTGGTTTATAGGGTTGGGAGTTCCTATGAATTCCTAGATTGTAGGATTGCCTATAACAATAATCTAACATGTAGAGTGACTACCATGTCAGATAATAATAATATTTTTTTCAATTAATTTTTTAACGTTAGAAATTTAATTTTTAAAATTTTAAAATTTTAAAATTTAAAATTTTAAAATAAATTTTTTTGGCTAGTAGTGTTTGGTTCCCAATATAGGAAACAAACCTAAAATGACCCTCCATTATAATTGAAAATCATCTAATGCCTCTTGCACTCCTCTTTTCAACAAAGAAACTCCACCCGCTAGTACCATCACCACTTCATGGTTATTGTCTTGAATGTTCTAGTCGAGGTTCTAGTGTGCTTTGAAAGCTTTTAACAAACTAGCTTAGTTGTGTGCAAGATGTACTTCAATATACTTTGTATGTTTTATCTTTGTCTTGTCATTTCTACTTCATTCATCGGACCTATATGAACAGACTCTTCATGTACACCAACCATAAAGAGAGATTGTTATGATGCATGCTTTTCTTTGCATTATTAATTTAGAAGGAGACCATAATTTTGTAAATCCTATGTATTTCAACATTGAATTGTATAACTGGTAGACATGAAATATGGGTTGGATTTGTGCATAGACCATGGCCAAATGTGGTGAACTATTGATTTTAGAACAAGGTGCTAGTTCAAGAACTACAACTATGGAAGAAATCCATCAAGGGGATTTGAGGGCAGAGGAGGGCCATTTTAGAGTTGTTCCCTTAATGTGAACCGTCCACTTCTATCAAATAAATATTATTATTTGACATGGCCGTCTCCTAACCATGTCAAACTATTGATTTGGTGCAATTTCCATGTTCCCTGTCTTATTGAGGACCTCAATTTCATTTAATGCATGAACCTCAAGAGCAAAGGCAAAGGTGGTTGGGCAAGGTTTCACTTGTCGCTTGTTTTATAACAATGATGAAGGTAATTATTGCAATGTTCTTAGTGGTGCTTTGAACGCCTAATGATCCAAGTGACCATTTTTTGGTTGCCACACTTCTTTTTTGAATTATTTGTTTTAAACTTTTGGGTCTATTTTACAATAAAGATACTTCTAGAAAGTAGAATGTATTATAAATCTAATGGAAGTAGTTTCATCAAAATCCAAGTTTAACTCAACCTTGTAGGATTTTTAAAAGTTGAGTGGTGTAGTATAGTTCTGTAAATATATCTTCACAATCCTAGTGTAATAAATCAAAATGGTCATAAATTAAGGCATTTAAACTTACATATGAACTTATTGTTAAAGTGTAATCATTTACAAAAAAAATTTGTTTCTTAATTTTAAAAGTTTAGATTTTTACATTTCAAACTAATTTCTAGTTGTTTGCATCTTCGTTTGAAAATACATATGCCAAATCCAAAAAGTTCCAATGATTGATTCAATTTGAATTCATTACAAAATATTCAAACGCCTTTCTTGAGACCTTTTTCTTTAGAGCATTGTGTTTCTAAAATGTGATTCTAAATTATAGAAGATGAAATAGTTGATGATAGTTTTTTTTTTTTTGAAAAGGTACTTGAAAATGTCAATGAAGTTTCCTTTTCCAATCCCTCTCTAAAATTTGTTCATAAGTTTTGATTGGAGTAACTAAATCTCAAACGGATTTTTGGAGATGAAAGATGTATTGATTTTCCAACTTTTCCTAGTTCAAAGTTCTTAAAAATAAGATGTTTTACTATGCCTAAATGGGGTCTGAAATCCACAATTTGTACTTTAGACTTAACTATGAGTGGTGGAGCTCTTCCTCCTTCTAATTTAGATATCCCACATGGATTGCTCTATCTCCTACCACCCTTGTGAATATAAGGAACTTCCCATTCCTATTTGGGCACAAGGGAAGTTGAAAGTACTTGTTCATCAGTTTATCTTGATTTTAGTGAAGTTTGCTTTACTTATCTATAGAAATTGGTGAATTAGCACTTTCAACTATTCAATGTTGCTTACACAAGAGAAGTTTTTTTTTCCGGCTTCTGTATGGAAGCAAGGCAAACTTAAAGAATGGGCTGCTCTAACCAGATCTGATTTAACAAAAAAATTGACAGACCCCAGGTAATTGGCAGGTCCTTAAATCATATCCAACATGTAATCTCGGACACCAACTAATTTGCTATTTCTAGACCAAAAGAGAGGAGATTTTGTCTATGCAGAGTTGCCTGTGAAAAGTTACTAATAATTACAAGTGAAGATAACACAATTATATGAACAATTCTTAATTTATACCAATCAGTTTAACTCCTAAAGCCTTGAGGCATATTTCAAGCAAAAAAAGTGAAAACTGCCATTTTTTAGGGTAGTGAGAAAAAAATATAAAATAAAAGTTCTTTTTCAAAATTCAACCATGCAAATTTGTACTAAGCTACTATGGAAATGTGTAAGAAAATTTTCAGAAACTTTGACCACACCGATTGAAAGATTATAATGTTTGAAGTTAGCAAAAAAACGTTTTTCTTTGACCTTGTCCAATAGGGCCTACAGCCTTTCACTCCTCTCGGAATGAAATTTTTACACTATACATGGTTAGTTTTTTTGACATTTGCTTCTTGTATCATATAAGTTACATACCTACCAAATTTTAAAAGTAAAGGAGGAGTTTTGCAAAGGTTTTAAAAAATTGCCTGAGTTGCCAAAAAAGTTCAAGGCAACATAAGTTTTGATCTGGGCACCTAATAAAAAAAATCAAATTCCTACTAAAGGGGAATATGTTCGCACCTTGTGTCAAAACTTTGTGAATATCTAACCAAAATTGACTTCATAGGAACTTACCTGGATTTTCAATAGTTTGTTCAATGGACAATTGTCCTTTAAGGGTTAACCCCCAAAGGTTTTTGACTATGTTTTCACCAAAAACACTCTAAAACTACCATTTCTAGTATAAGTACCAAATTTTAGAAAAAAAAATCATTTTGGACACATATAATTGTAGGATCTTGTAGTAGTTTGGTTTTAGAACACATAGATTTTTTTTTAGGAATTTCCATCGTGTGCATTGGAAGATATTAGCATTTGAAGTGACAAAAATCTTTTTTTTGGCCTCACAAAAAATAGGGCAGTTGCACTTCATAAGGTAACATTTGTATGAAATAAAATAAAATAATATATATATATATATATATATATATATATATATATATATGTTGTTGCTTCTTTGGATTTATTCTTCAAGGCAAATTGGCTACATGCTTGAAAATTTTCAAACCATTTGGAATAGTCCAACATATAGAAATATAGGAAAAAAATAGTAAGTAGAAAGAAGCAAAGAATGATTCAAAATACTAAATTAACAAGAATTTAGTCATAAAATTGAAAAATGCCAATCCCAATGGTTGTAATGTTGCAATAAACAATCTACATCCTATGATTTTATTTTTTTCAAAAATATTAAAAACTGAATAAAGGATTCAAAGTTTATTTTAGAGTAGAGAATCTATAACTACCTACAAACTAAAACTCCTCACAACTTTCATTCATTAATCGAAATAGAATGATTTAAAGCTTTTTGTATTTATATAAATCTAAAGAACCAATTAAAAATTTTCATTGATTTTAAAATTGATTTTTAAAGATTTTTTTGAATTGCCTAGGCTGTTTGTAGTTCAAAAAAATTACATATTATACAATAATTTTTTTAACCATGTAGTCAAATTTTATGAAAATTGTTGGGCCTTAAAGCTGCTCTTTGGGTACATGTTGTGCAAAAATTTCAAAAAACAAAATTTTTATTTACAGTGAGCTACCCTTGGGGAGCGACTCAAAATCTCTATGTTGCCAAGAAAATGTAGTTTGGTCCTTTAGGGGTTAAAATGGTTGGAGTTATTTTTCTTCAACCTCTTTAGTAAGGACTTCATTCAAAAAGCAAGACATAATGAACAAATAGAGTCTCCATAAACACACCATTTTTAAACCCATACTATTCATATTTTTCTAGAATCTTGGTCTTCACCAATTTTTTCATCTAAAATCACGTACAAAAAGTGATGAAAATAGAAGAAGTCAAATCTATAATTAATGATATTGTTTTTACAATTGAATATCTAAATACTTAACCACTAAAGCCCCAAGGCCATTTTTCTATCAAAAAACACTCAAAACTGTCATTTTTGTTGCATTTGCAAAAGAAAACCAAATTTTTTTGGGGGGGGGAATATAATCATAGGATCTTGTATTTGACTTGTCTTAGATTATGTGGTAAGAAATTCATCAAGTTTGATCATATAAATTGGAAGATATTAGCATTCAAAGTTGGAAAAAAAGTTTTTTTTGAATGTTGTCTTGCAATTTTAAATGACTTTAACTTCCCTTCGTGAAAAAAAATTGCACTACAAACTTTGAATTAAAAAAATTATATTAAAAAATTGAGTTGAAATTCTAGGATCTAATTTTTTAAATACTTGATTTCCATTGTTAAAAAAATTGTTAAATAGAAGTAGGTTTAAGATTGAATGAAAAACTAAATTGTAATTGTTAATAGCTCTAAGATGGAATTGAAACACAATAATTCCAACAATGAGATTGTTCTAGCAAACATTTTTAACCCTCTCTAACAATTGCTTTTGAAAAATTGTAAAAACTACATTAAAAAATGAATCCTATAAGTTATTTTTTTTTTGAAGATATTTAGATTGCCCCCAAAACAAGGGTGTCCATAACTTTCTCATCACTAGTCCAAATAGAATGAATCAGATGTAGAAAAATATTATGGAGTATATTTTAGGAAAAAAGGTTGAAATTTTTTATTTTGACTTTTTGTGATTTTTTTGTGTTGCCTACCAACCTCCATTTTGGGCTATTGTACCATAACTTTTGCTTTTGAGCATTGATGGAAATAAAAATATATTTCCAAGAAGTTTATGTGGCTTTTTTAATTTGTAAAAAGTTTCAAAAAGTTACAATGAATATTGAAATTGTATGAACCTACCCAAAGTTGCATTTTGGTCCACATAGGGCCAATGGAACTTTAGAGCTTACCCTTTAAATTTTCTCTAAACAAGTTGCATTTTTTATAAAATTCTTGTATCTTTTATGATCTCTCAAAGTCAAGAATTTGGAAGACCTATAATGTCAAACATGTGCATGATTTAATCATGTACAAAAGGTTCAACACTATTCACTAGAGGTTCTATTATATTATATTACCACATTTCGGTTGTGGCCTAAAGTATGTACTATATCCATATTCAACCTTGTTCTACATGTGACACTAACATTTGGACCAAAAAAAGTCACAAACACCCAAATATTCATTAAACAAGACATATGCAACCAAATATGAGAGTAAAAAATGGTTGTGTTTATTGGATTCATTGGCCTCATGAAGTCCTTGAGGTTTAATTTGTATCAATATCCGTAGCCTAAGCAAAATCATTTGGTCTGATGTGGGAAACAAAAATCCTGGCCATTGGTGAAGGATGCCCTAGGAGTGAATGCCAAGGCTTGGTCAATCTGTTACTTTTTATTATGGCCAAAATGTTTTATGTGCCAAAAAAACCCCACAAAATCCCACAAAATCCTACAACATGAGTCTTTGAGAGTCTAATGTTGGTTTTTGATACATTTCAGGACAATTCTTTGAAATTTCATAAATTATTTAGATGCCATCCAAATAATATTTGCTAAAGTGCATTAAAAACCACTTTCAATTGCCAATGAGACTTTATAAAAATGAATTTATGTTTTTGTGATAGTAGCTACACTTAGTTGCAATTAGTAACAATTATAGGTGTATATATTTTATTTGTACCAACCAATGATTAGAGAGAACCATTGACTAATTCATTGTTAGCCATTGCCTTTGGGAAAAATGGAGTGTCCAAAAATGATAGAAAGTTTGTGGGACTAGCAACCAATTGATGTGCAAAAATAAAAGGTGGATATGTAGCTACTACTTTCATGAAATTGCTACATTTTAGCCTCTTGCCATTTTGAATCCAAGGCTAATACCTAAACTGTTGGAGGCGGGTATATTTTTGGATAAGGTGGATATTGCTTTAGGTTGACCATGGTAGCCAACCCTTGCTCCATTGTATATGTTTGCCCTATGTAATGAAGTTTAGAGTTTAGTTTCAAAACTAACATGTCTAAAGTGGAAAGAGGAAGATTGTAGCCTTTGCAAATTTGAAGTTGAAAGAAAGTGACTGGTAAAAATTTAAAATTTGACATTATAGGAAATAAACCAAGAGATTTTGATAAGGAAAGGATACTACTAATGCCCTTAGAAACCTCGATTGTTTTTAGAAAGATGAGGCAAATTATGAGGCAACTTCAAAAACTTTTCAAACAATGGTACCAACACTACTCATTTAAAAGCCAACATATGTACAATGTTTAACTAGGATGGCTTTATTTCTAAGGTAACTACACTTAAAATTGCAAGCTTCCTAAAATCACACACTTCAAATTCTTGCCTAAAATGTATATCCACTATTCATGAGAATCTATGATCGCTTTTGAGAACATTTATTTCAATACTTTGAAAATTTGTAGTTTATTCATATGATGTCTAAAAAATACATCCTAAGAGAATCTAGAATCCCCTTTTCACTACCAACATGACCCCACAAAAATTTCCAATATAATAATGGAAACCATACTGAATTGTTTATTTGTGCAATTTTAGGTGTAAGATAGGAGGTCCATAAATTGTCTATTTAAACCAATCTACCTCATCAATGACAATAATAGATATTTTAAGGAGTATGTCATTCATTTCTAAATAGGAGATGTATTTAGAACCCAGACAATTTTAAAACCTCCTACCTTAGTTACCTTGAATGACCGTTGAATATACTCAAATGATCTCCCGAGGTGATCTCGAATAGGTGCGTATGAAGTCATTTTCTAATGGATGTTCTTCAAATTACAACACATGGTGTGAGTATGTTTCCCTTACATGGGAATATTATTTTTTTTCCAATTGGGTGCCCGGATCAAAAGTTATACTACCCTAAATTTTTTTGGCAGCTTAGGCAGCTTTTGCAAAGCACTTCTTTTACATTTGAAATTTGGTAGGTATATAACTTACATGATACAAGATGCAAATGTTAAAAAAAATAACCATGTGTAGTATAAAACTCTCATTATAAGAGAAATTAAGGGTTACTGGCACTATAGGGCAAGGTTAAAAAAATCCTTCTCACTTCAAATGTTATAATCTTTCAATCTATGTGGTCAAAGTTTTTGAAATTTTTTCCACACATTCCTATAGTAATGTAGTACAAATTTGTATGGTTAAATTTTGAATTTTTTTTTTCCATTTTTTTATTGCCCTAAAAAATGGCAATTTTTCACAATTTCTACCCAAAATATGCCTCAATCCTTTAGGGCATAATGGGATGTACAATTGGGTCTAGTTCATTTACAAACTGTCTCTTTGAGGCATTCAAATTTTCTTTTACAATGTAGAGTATAATTGATAGATTTTAGAAGAGATAATTATCATTGCATCCTTACACAATTGCACTCAAGCCTAGGAAATTTCAACTTCAAAAAACCAAATCTCCATTTTTGGTGAATTTTTAAAGTTAATTTTCATGGTTATACAAGATATTTTATTGCAAGCAATTGGTGGTGAATTTTTTAAGTTTGATTGTGGATATACATAGGGAACATCCATATGCACATCTTAGCCTAGGCAAGTTTCTCTAGAAAAGTTTTACAATTCCTTCTATAGAGTTTTAAGTGTTAGGATGACAATGTTTAAATGTTGTAAGAATGGATATTTCTTTGTTATAATTAGATTTTAGCAAAGTAATTGTACCATCATGCTCAAATGTACCAAATTAGTTGCCACATGAGTGGCAAATAGAAAAATCTAATTCAAAATCTAGAGATATCTATTTCACTAAGTTTGGTCATATGACGCTTCAATTGAGCCCTTACTAGGAGCTTATATTTTTGTTACTTAATAGGGTGTTTTTTATATGAAAGATGCGCAAATGGATGTTCCCTATATATTTATGAAATTTAATTAAAGATTCATCACCAATTATTTTCAATAAAATATTATGTAAATCCATGAAAATAGACTTCAAAAATTCACCAAAAATGGAATTATGCTTTTCTTTAGCTGAAATTTGGTATACTTGAATGGAATTGTGTAAGAATTGAGTGTAAATAATACAAGATGAAAAATTCCAAATCTCTTTCACGCTATGCAAAAAAATGTGCACGATAGAAATAGGCATTTCGTAAATGAATTGGACCCAACTATACAGTCATGTTTGAAAAGACTTTGCACCCTTCTATTAGTAGCAAACAATAGTGAGTTAGGGAGAAATGATGGCAAGGAGACTAGATTTGAGCAAGCGAGAGGAGCTAAATTCAAAGGTTTACATCCTTTGCAGCCATACGAGTTGGGGTTATGGGAAGATTGCTGCCGAATTAGGGTTGTCTAAGTCACAAGTGAGAGGTGTCGTGAAGAGAGGCGATAAGTGTGGGGGTGACGTCAAGGATGCTGCACGCTCTGGACACCTTTCAAAAACTCACTAAAGCAAAAGGAAGAGGATTGTAGAAATAGTGGTCGAGAATCCAAGGTTGAGTTTGTAAGAGATTACCAATATCGTTGATGTTGGGCTTGGCCGTTCCTGTGTTGACAAAATCCTCAAGGAGTTTGAATTCCGTCTCAAGATTCCAAGGAAGAAGCCATTTTGGAGACTTGGACAAAAACAAAAGCATAAGGAGTTTGCACAGAGGCGATGTCAATGGGATTTGGAACATTGGGGATGAGTGGCGTTCATCGATGAAGCCACAATTGAATACAATTCTAATCCAACTTGAAAGAAAGTGTGTATGAGACCTGGAGAAGAGTTGTGTAAAGAAGAATTTGAAGCCAATTTTCAAGTTAGGGAGGACCAATGTTGGAGTTTTTGCATGCATAGCAAAAGGGAATTGCATGGGATTGATTTTGGTGAGGAAGAGGACTGAGATGGAGTGTAGAAGTCCTCTTGATAAATTGGGCCTCAATGCTTCCCAATTTGCAAGTGAGATCCATGAACCTCATATAATTCCTTTCATTCGGAGTTTATGCGACAACCCTAATCATGTCTATTTTATAGCAGATGGAGCAAATTTGCATCACGGTCCTGAAAACAAGAAACTTCAAGAGGATTGTGGCTACATGCAACTCCCTTGGCCATCCAACTCACCAGATTTCAATCCAATTGAGAATTTGTAGTTGCTATTGAAATGGAAACTCAAAAAACGTTTCTTAGAGCAGAAACATTGCCCACATAGCACTTCTCAGTTGTTTGCTACCGCACAAGAAGAGTGGGAGTAGATTGCATATTGATCATGATTAGTACACTGTTGATAATTTTTATAGATTTGATGCCTCACAAAATTTAAGCTATAATTGACACGGATGGAGGTCATACGAAGTGGTAGTATAGTTTAGGGATTCCTCCATATTGTGTATTAGTTTTCATCAAGAGCTTAGGTTTTCAACGTTTCAGGTTTCAGCTTACGGTGTGAGGACTTTTTGGACACGACTGTACATCTCTTCTATTAAGACAGGTGGTTTGTTTTGTTTTGTTTGTCACATTGAGATCTCTCGGACCGTGCATCCCCCGGTCGCGTGCTTGGTACCGTCGGAAAACTCTCGGCGAGGAGGGGTGCACCGGCTTTGTTTCGTGGCATTCCGACTCACGGTGAAAAAGTTATGAATTTTTGAGTTGTTTTTGGTCCAAAAAAAATTAGAAAATTACTTTTACTTTTGTTTTGATTGTGGCAACGCCCCAGGGCACTCTAGTACGGTTTGAAAGTGTCACCTTGCCACCAAGTTTGAAATTCAGGTTCATTTTCCACAATTCTGACACCTACCGGAATGGTTATTAGTTAGTTACCACTCGCTACCTGATGACGTAAGCAATCGTCATCATGCATATCTGACGTGGCAGATAACGACGTCCATTCGTCCAAGTGTCAGAAACGAACACGTTTCCGACTTTCCGCTTCCCAGCCGATCGGAGCTCGAGCAACTACCATCTGGCAGTTCACCGAAGCCCATGGATTATCCGTGCATTGATCCCTGCATTCGTCGAAATCCCGGTCGCGCTCCCATCGCAACTCTGGTGGTAACAATCTTTCTCACACTGGCGGGCTCTCACTGGTGGCAATCTCACTCTCCGTCACACTGGCCGCCGGCTCTCACTGGTAGGAACAATCTCTAGCATATGGCTATTCCATTCCGGCAGTGTAGTGGCGAAGCGTTCGATTCGGACCTAGGGATGCCGGCCAGGATTTCTTAGGAATCTTTTGTAGATATGAACCATCTTCTCACGCAACCCATTTCGTAGCGGGGCCGGCAGCGTTCGGGAAGTTTTTTGAGTTTTTCCGGCTATTTTCGTTCAATTTCCAAATTGAACCGGTTTTCAAGTACCGCGTCCGGTTCTTTCTCTATTTTTTTTTTCTCTCTAAGCAGAAATTTTACGGATTTTTTCACCGGGTTTTGGCCGATGTTTGCGAATTGCAGTCGTTTTTTTTCCCAATTCCACCGGCTAACTTTGAACTAGCCGGCGGTTCCCGAACATAGGTGTAGATTGATTATGGAGTGCTGTTGATCGTATTAGTGGGCGAGCTCATTTGCTCTGAGATTTTCTTGAGGCAAGCTTGTGTTTGAATTAGGATTTGTGCTTGCACTGAGATTTACTCGAAAAAGAAGAAGTTTGGATCAGGATTTCTGGTTGCCCTGGACTTTGGCTCGAGAAGATAGGGCTTGACTCAGGGTTTCTGCTTGCACTGAGAATTGCTCGAAAACGTTGAGATTGAATCAGGGTTTCTGGTTGCACCGAAGGCTTGACCGTATAGAACTCCACTGGCGTTCGCAGGTGAGAGCTTGTAAACAATAGTGACGACTTGGCCTTGTTTCATTCAAAGAATAGTTTGATATTTCCTACCGAACTGATATTCCATTCCCAGTGTGCAGCTTTGGAGCACCATGAACTTGATGTTTCCAAGCAGAGCCCCTTAACTCGTTGTATTGCGCCAGTCAATATACGTCCCCGGTTTCTTGTCCCGAGTGCACACAAAAACTCCCTTTCGTCTATCTGCTAGTCCGTTTCACTTGCTTGTGTGACCTTGGCATGAGCCTAGGGATCCAAGATCTTAGGAGGTCCCCGAACCTGAAATTGAATTAGGGTTTCTGCATTTGCCATGGGCGAAGCTACCGACTTGTTCGAGGATTTGCGAGACCGGGGAAACGAGAAAGCGGAGAAAGGTGACATGAAATCGGAGGCGGATCCCGTGGGACCTGCCGAGCCCGCCGCTCCTTCCGCTCCTCCTGCAGACGACGATTTGGAAGCGCCGTTGTTGGGCAACCATGTTCCCCCCGACCCCTTGCCGCCGGTGCTGCTGGCCGCGCCTCCGGAGAATGACCCGTTGCTGTACGTGTGTCGAGTGCTCAGCGGCGTCACGGCCGTGGGGGCGTTGCTTTGCCTGGTGGTGAACGCCATTTCGCTGCTGCGGTCGTATGATTACCGCGGGTACGATTACCGCGCCAGTGTAAGTTGATCACGCTGCTGTGCCCGTGGTTTTGTGGATTCCTTAAGCTGTTGTAATGAGAAGCTCTTTCGGGATAGACTCACCATTGCAAGGGGTTTGAATCGATCTTGGGGTCTGTGTTTCGAACACAGATCCATGTGTTCATATCAATTTAGAGTTCCGTATGTCGAAATCAGAAGAAAATATTCAAATCAATCTAGAATTTCTTATGCCAAAATCAGAACAAATGATCTATAGTTCCGTATGTCGAAAGTATAACGATGTTTTCAGATCAATCTTCAGGTCTGTTTGTCGAAAACAGAACGATGTTTTTAAATCTAGAGTTCCGTATGTCGATGACAGAACAATGTATTCGAGTCAATCTAAAGTTGTGTATGTCGATGTCATAATGTAATATCTTGATTGCCTGTAAAATTTTTTCTCCCGAAGTGTGTTGATTTCTAGAATTATACACGGATTAAGCCGTAAAGTACCAAGAGGCCACATTTGGGTCTCATGGTTTTGTTTCAGCAATTTTGAACACGTCCATACTTGAACCAGTTGGAAGACTATCCTTTTAGAAGAAATAAATAAATCATATGTAGGCTTATGGGGAGTTATCTGCATGAGGTAGAGAAAAGTGAAGATGGTGGAAGGATCACATAGTTAGGAGATAATGGAGAATTTGTAGGAGTCTAAGAGGTATCCTTATGTGCAATAAAGATACGTCTAGAGGATGAATAATACCCTGCTCAAGGATGTTATGTTATAGAGGGACTATTTTTTGTTCAATATTATTTAATTTTGAGCAACACATGCAATGTTCGTAACAGATTCTGGTCAAATATAATTTGCCCCCATCTGAATCATATTTTTCACAATTTAATCAATCAGATTCGTCATTTGAAAACCATAAATATCTGGTCCTGTTGAGAGATTAAAAGCAGCTTCAAACCTTTCCTCTGTCTCTGTTATTTGTTGAGGTTTGCAATAACTAAATGGATACTTTATGTCATGTGTCAGGTTTTCGTGGGCATCTTACGCTGTTACACAATAGCCATTGCAGTTTTAGTTATTTTGGCAGAGACAGAGTGGCAATTTCTCTTCAGGTTCTGGAGGGTGAATCTCTTGCCTCTACTCAAAGGAAATCTTGCTTGTTTTTTGTTTTGATGCTTGATTATATTTTTATTTTTTAGGAGTGATGTACTAAAAAATTTAGATTATCACATTTTCAAGTGCCTCCTCAAAATATGGTAAACACAATCAAATTGAAATTCTCATGCATAGAACTTACTTCTTTATTTGTTTATTGACAGATACTGGAGTTTTGGGTTTGTCGCGGTCTTTTCCAGATTCTGTGAGTGCTTCCTTCACAACTATTCTGCAGTATGTTGATGTGGTATTTCTTTGTGACTGTTCGTTTTGTGCGGCATATCACTCTTTCGGGTAGGTTTGTGACACATTGGACTTGGCCATGATGCCCATTCTTCATTTTTTATTTAAAGATTTGAGGGGGGTCGAGGGGTGCAAAAGTTTAGTATGATGTAAGCATAGAGGCACATGGTTGCACATGAGTGACTGTAGAACTTAGCAAGGATAGTGTTTTATCAATGGGAATATCTCAGCATCTGTGCATAGAAAAGGTGGAGTGCTTCAATGGCTAAAGGACGGTATATGTATTTCTATGTTGACGTTGTTGATGACTATGATGCGCTGTGGTTCATCTTGTCACTGAGCCATGATTTAACTAGATTTTCTCACACTTCATGATACTTGACATCTGGGTTTCAGTGTCGCCGTCCAAACGAGGGTTATGAGAAGAGCCAGTGGAGAGACAGGAGCTGAGAGCTTGCTTCACGAAACAGCCAGCTGGTGGCTTTTTGGCTGTGGGATTCTGTATACTGTAGCTGTGAGTGCCTTTGCTGTTACATTGTTCGTGTTCAGGCTCCCATTTGAAGTTTGCTCGGCGGCTTTGGTTATCCGTTGAGTATAAATATGATTTGTTTAGTTTGTTTGATTTCTTTCCTTTGGATTGTGCTTCATTCTCGTCAGCTGTGAAAGTTGTGATCAACGAACACTTTCCAGAAGTGTAGAGTGCTCAAGGCCATTCCATGTTGGGTTACGAGAACATCAACATGACATGGACTTACTGAACCGGAGAGCTGAACTTACTAGTAAAAGTTATCTACTGTGCAGGGTGTGATGTGTTTAGGTCGCATAAAACGTACGCATTTGAGGAAGCTGAACTGGCGTCTCCAGGCCCAGAGAGACCTTGAGGTAAGGCCAATCCTCTGTCCTGGTGTTAGTTTGGTAAAGAATGATAAGGTAGAGAGTACTATTTGCGTCACACTAAGCATTCAACAATATCTAGGAAGGATTTATAGAGCTGCCAAGAGGCCTCTTGAGTTCAAGAGAATTTTTTTTCACAATTTATGAATTTGTTATAAATTACACGTCACAGTAGAAAACCCCGTTTCCATTCACGATCAGTGGCTGAAGACATTTAGCCAAGCCATGCTTATACTACTTGCTAATAAGTCCAATTTAGATCTGATGGATAATTGAGCGTTTTTAGTATTCTATCCCTTGTATGTTATTTCTATGCTTCAGGGTGTAGCCAATTGCAGTATCTCAGCTTTCATCTGCATTGGTATGGCCAATTAGTGAGGGAGGGAAATTAGTGTCATCTACGAAATTAGTATCACTACAATTTTCTTTCTTGGTGAAAATTCACACAATACAATACAGTAATGTTTCAGCCTTCACTAATTTAATATTTTACAAATCGTGTGACTTTGGTAAATTGGTGTCACATGCACTAGCAGGACAAATATCAGTGTATTCAAGCTTTCAATTGTTTTCAACTCTAAAACATGTAGGCCCTTTATCAACGTCCTCATATGTTTACTGTTGGAAATTTCTCAGGAGCTGCACAGACGAAGGGCAGACCTGGAGGGCCAGCTTTCAAGCAATTAATTATTTGATTTCCTTTCTTTTCACAGCTTGTTTTGTTAGAACCCAATTGGGTGATCACATAGTCTAGGTCTCCAGCCGCTGAATGACTTTGATGTAGAGAAATGTTTAAAATTGTATATGACATGCTCTTGAGAGATTGAATCAGAGAAGCTTTTTCAATATGGAAACTGTTGCTGAACATTTTGGAGGAGCTGCCTCATAGCCCTTGGAAGAGGATCCCAGATTCTATGTGCACACAATCTTCTCATGGCAAGTGAGGGGAATCAAAAGCTGCACGAGAACGGGTGCTTTCCACTTACTGAGTGCTGTGCATACTCTCATTAGACTTCGGAGTTTGTTCTTTCAGTTGTCATCTAGGGACACTTGAAAAGAAAGGTTAACCTTGGAACTCCAGGTTAGTCACCGTGGAAATTATCCTTTTCTGTAAATCATGTGCTTAAATTATGCTCATTGGCTCATAATTTAATGAGCAATCATTGGAGGTCAAACTACCTTGCAAGATCTCCCCTTTTTACATGAAATTTTAAGGATGAATGTTTGCACTTTTTGTCTTAAATAGAAGGATTCTCTATCATCCATTAGACACTTTTAGGTTGTCACATTGTTACAAGGTTAAAGATAAGAGGTCATAAATCATCCTTTTAAGCCTACCTACTTAATCAATAATTGTAATAGATATTGCAAGGAACATATGACTCATTCCTAGATAGGGGAGAATAGAAGCCAATCATTTTGAGAACCTCCTAGCTTAGTTTTCATAACTCCATCTTGTCACTTCATTGCCATGTGGTATAGGGTGATTGGAAAGGATAAGGGTGGTTTATACTCATAACTCCATCCTCTACCGATTTACTTTTTGATCTCTAAAATTGGACAATCTTGATTGAGTTTTGAGGAAAGATTTTTGTTTTGATAACCAATTCTCCACTTAGCAACTCAACTAGTTATCTAGTATATACTCTGTATTTATTAAAGAATGTTCAAAATTTGATTTTACTAAGAATTTTCAATATTTGAATGAAAAATAGAAAAATCTCTTTTTGGAAGTTCATAACTATTTATAATACCTTTCAAATTATACTTGTCACAAATGTAGGGACATGGTTCTTTCTATTATTAGGTATGGAATTGGATGCCACTTCTAGTTATTTAATCCTTGAAGGACCAAGGTACATTCTTAATTTTTGATTCTATTTAGTGTGCTCTTCATTATATAGATACTATTACAATATTTGAGATAATTTTATTTAATATTGCTTTTATGATTAAGAAATTTATACTATCTAGCTCTCAAGTTTGTTTGTTTTACTTTGAATAGTCTCACAATAACCAATATAGTGTTATAGTCTACAATAATTAATGATAAAAGTTGGGGTGAAAGTACAATCTATTGTAATTGATGAAAATAACTCCTATTTTAATATAGTCCCATGTTGTAGGCATTAGACCATGTCCACCAAAAGAAAGCTCGGTCTAGAGTACTTGGTGCGTCTTTGTGAGCTTGAAGGCCCCTCCTTATAACTAGGCCTCTACTAGTAGCTGCACAATTATGGGTTCCAAGACAAAAAGCAAGAGATACAGTGACGTGGTTTATGTTCCTAAATCAAACTAGAAGCTCTTTTTTATGAAGCCTTCAATGAACTTTGCCATCGGAAACAATGCTCCTCCTCATATACCATGTCAAATGTGGCCCACATCACACATGCATGTTGAAATGTGGGGACAAAATTTTGCTATGCCTTGCGTTGAAAAACACCCAAATCTCTAATTAGTGGAATCGGAAGAATTCACCTCGATGCTCCAAACCTCTTGCCATATAATATTTTGTGCCTAGTGGAGTTACTCTAACACTACTTGAGGACAATCCTAAAGAGACTAAAGAGTGTAGTCACCAAAATATTCTAATTATTGAATCAATAGGTGCATTCTATGTTTTTACACTTAACAATGAAATCATCCATCAAACATTTAGGTCTACAATGTCCTTACAAGGCTAAGCATCTATAGTTCATTTGTTTGGGTCATTTTGTATAATGGTCATAGTGTATAATGGTCATGGTTGTTGGATTTCAGAAAAATTTATTTTCAAAACCAAATCCATGGGCTACCGAGGCACAGAAGTAGAAGTAACTTGCTAAAATTGAGCACTATACTAAAATTGGTAAATAGTGTTGGCTACACTAATTGTCAACAATAACACTAATTGCGATTTGCAAGGTTAGTGTTAAAACATTATTTATCCATTCTAACACTATTTTAGCTCTATAGTAAAATTTGGCCATTTCAACATTTCTACGAGAGTGCATTTGGTGTTAGATGGGAACAAAATATAGAAGTTGGAATGGTGGGAAAAAATAGTGTTGGGGTAAAAACAGAGAACAACACTAATTATCACCCAACACTATTTACCAATTTTAGTGTAGTACTCTACACTAAATAGTGAAATTAGGTTGCCTTAACAATTAGGTTGCCTTACTCAAGAAAGTTACCTCATGACTCACCACTTCTCCAGATGGAGGCACAAGCAATTCTTTAAACCCAAGCCATGAACCAGTGCACCAACCCATGCAACACACATGGCTCCTACATTAGTGCATCCTTCTACAGAAATTGTACATATTTATATAATGTAGAATGTCGAGAAATTAGTGTGGGGCAACCTAATTTCACTATTTAGTGTAGTGAACATACAGTAACAATCTACAACCCACCCTTAACAGTTTGCCACGGTTTCTGATGACCGTGGTTTCCCTCCTCTTCGAGAGAACCTTTCTTCGCGTGTAGCAAGCCAAACTGAAGAAGTCGATGCACTTCTGAGCACGGCGTCTGAAGCGAAAGGACGAACCTTTGGAAACCACATTTCGGGAGTACAGATCAGGCGAACGCCTTCGCTGATGCCAACGAAGGTTGCACCGACGGAGGCGCACTTTCCAGAGCTTTCGAACGGTATGCGGATTGAGATATTTCGTGAGGACAACGAATGGCACGGGAATCAACCTATTGTTGAGTTGCAAATTTGTCGAAATTGAATGTCGTATTGTTCGGAGGCTGGAAGGGAACCAAATTTTTCGTGAAATCACTGTCATTGTGCGCTGTTTTTTTGAATTTGAAGTGGTGAACTGACTGCAGTCGACATTTGTCCCGATTCTGGACATGAGAATCCAGGAGTTACATTCGTAATTTCTGACCTCTCAAACTCCGTCGTCTGAGCCTTTTATGAAAGCCTGAAGCGAATGAATGTTTTAATGGAGTAATGCCTAAAGTTATTGTGCCTTGAGAATTTTTGTAACTTAATTGCATAGTTTCAGGACAGTGGAGGTCGATTTCTCATTCGCAATTTTAAATATAATAATCCCAAGGCAATTCAATTCCGGCTGTGTGCTTTGTGCTATTCATTTTGGAACGATACAGATCAAAAGATTATCCAAATTGGTTGAGATTGTTTGTCTTTAAGCAACTCGGTGGGTTTTGTTTTTATGGGGGAGGGGAATCATATTACGTCACGTTTTGCGTTAATGGTGTATTTGCCTGAAATTATTTAACCTTGATGATGTTGTCAGAATTCTAGGAAGTGCACAAGTTTCAGGATAGTAGATTCGATGTCATTAGCAATATTTGTAAAGTAATTTGTAAATTAATCCCAAAGTAATTCTGGTTGTGTAGTTTGTGCTATTTGTTGCGTACCGGAACACATAAAAATGATTTTCCAAACTGGTTGAGATTGTTTCTACGTAGTCGCCTCTGTGAGGTGAGTTTTTATGTCCGAAGTCGAATTCTTTTAGGTCACGTCTTGGTTAACTGAGTCTGAGTTGTCTGGTAAGTGACGATACGATATTGTGCTGAATAGTGTCGAAGCTAAGCTTGTTGTTGTCTCTGTGACCTTCTTTCATGATGTTCGGACTGGTTTTCAACATTTCTTAGTGCTGTTTAGGACCACAATAATGATGCAAGATGCAAAGATATTTAGTCTCCTTCGTTTGTAACCACATTATTATGTTTTCTGAACACGCTGTTCATCTTTATTTGTGCAGGGGTAAGGTCCGCTCTGGAGAGATGTGTTCAAGGATGTGCGCAGCCAGATGGTGTGTGTATCACGTAGTACTTTCACGCGTGCACGGCGGTTTTTCTGCCCTTTTCCATTTCTTAGCATTAAGTGGTGGGCCTCAGTTCTTTGTTTTATGATAGTGCTCCTGGCGTGTGCTTCGCTCTATCTGCGTTTGAGGGACCCTAAACTCGACAAAGTGTCCCCATCATCTGCGTCTCACGCGAGTGATTGAGTACGATTTTGATGCATAGAATGTTACATCCAGAAAGTTAAATTCGGGGCACTGGAAATCAATTTTTTGGTCTCATGCTCGAGGCAGGAGCCTGCTGCAGCAAATTTAAGTAGTAGATTTAGCCTTTTTGCGGGCAAGTAGTCAACTTGCAGATGGAGCTAAGAGTTATTTACGATTTGCAGCGATGCCTTGGTGCTGCGAAACTTCAGTGTAGTAGTGACGTCGTAAGGAAACTAGACCCGACTTTGTTTTGCATATCGTATGGATAGGGGCTCTTGCATTGTCAAAACCATTCTTGCTTGCTCAACCTAGGCTCGACACAGTGTTCTTAATACTGGTAGTGATTTCACCTCTTTTCTCCTTGATCTTGGTAATTTAACCTGAATATGAACCTAATGTTTCTATCATGGCAGACTTGCGATTTTCCGCAGAGAAAGGCTTTTTAAGTTCTCTGTCCACATTTTTGCGACGAAACAGATTTGCTTGGTCGACCCATGTGCATTGAAAGATAAGGTCAATTGAACGTGGGCGAACTGCAAGGGATTATGGCTGTAGACGGTCGGTCTGTTGTTCCACGCTGGAAACCTTCATACAGGCTCGAAGTTTTTGATTTGCTCTAAGGAATTTCAAAGTCGATCAGAATACTTGGTCTTTGAGTGGATTGTCCTTTATCCTTTCGTTGT
This sequence comes from Climacium dendroides, assembly GCA_950106755.1. Lineage (NCBI taxonomy): Eukaryota > Viridiplantae > Streptophyta > Bryopsida > Hypnales > Climaciaceae > Climacium > Climacium dendroides. The sequence goes on along the minus strand of OX467089.1, from coordinate 26,272,085 downwards.
CCATTGATACTTTGTACGGTTTAGCTTGCAACTTTGTAGCCCTGTGATAGGTCACTCCATGTACCTGCATACGCTGTGTCTGTAAAGCATTCCAATACTCGGTAGTCATGGATGTGGATAATTACACTGTTAAGTCATTTGTAGTTCTGAATACATTTCTACTTGGATGTAGGGTTAAATTTGCTGAAGAAGGGTTCTCTGAAAAGAGGTTCCGACTTACGTGTAACTTTTGTACCTTGTTATGTCCATTGGAATTTCTCTTCCGAGTCTTGCCTCATTCATCATGGACTTCTTCATCTGGAGTCTTGTAGTTTGGTAAGGGCATGTTCAAACTCTACAATGCTGTGTACCTGCAGTTTATAAAGCATATGAGCAAGCTGGTGAGACAATGTATCCAGAAAATTACCGAAGCTGGCCGGGATTACTATCCAAGTAATGCAACGTATTTGGGAATGATTTTCATTCTTCCAAATTGCATCCAAGGCAATCTGAGCAGTAGTCGAGGTATGGTTATTCGAAAGATTCTGAGCTTTATGATGATCGTTCTTTTGTATATTTAATTTGAGTTGATTGTCATCAAGCCCCTTCCAGACTCTTTAGGAGGCTAACCTTGTACAATCATATTGGAGGATGTCAGGAAGGATTCAGCTAATTCTTGGAATGAAGATCTTTGCAGTAAATCCGTTCAAAGCAGTTGCGCGGAAACCCTGCGACACTCACTCATCATCCATCAGCCTAGCTAGAACATGCACCTGCGCGTCAATTATACAAAGATTTCAATCAACTTGCTTCAATCTGCTACATCAGGACTCAAAGCCAACAAGGGTGGCAGTGGTGGTCTTGAGTTGCATTCCTACGGTATCGAACACCATCCTTTCTCCTTAAATAAGAATTCAGAAACTCGGTACAATGGTACCCAATTCACCCGAGTTGCAGTGACCATCATGCCTTTGAGTAAGTTTGTCATCCTTCCATTTGAGTATGGTGAGAAGAAATTTGGTCAACATGCAAGATGTTAGGGAGTCTTTCTTTGTTGTTATGTGGGTTTGTGAGATTCATATAACATTGTATATCATTGATGTGGCCTCCCCATAGCAGTATAGAAATCCTGCAACTATATAGTTTAGTAGAAAGAAATTATCCCTTATCTGCATCACTTATTTGTGGCCTCCTCATATGATTCCTTCCTATATACTTGGGTTGCAAAGGACCCAATTGAAAGGATTTAGAATGTTATGGAAGTGGAGGTACTAAAGGTGATTGATTAGAATTAGCAATGCTTTAAAATGCAGTATGGTATGAAAAACTTCCAACTATGGAGTCTATTGTAAATTTATGCCCTACATAGAACTTTTTTGAATTATTTAGAGGATCACATTTAGTCAAAAACTATAAAAGGACTAGATCGTGCCATTTATACACCACAACAAGACAATAAACACAAATACAAAATTAGTTGGAACTTGAGCTAAGAGGAGGTTTGGATAATCATATACAATGCTTGGCATTTGTGTGCACAAGGTCTCTTGATTTAAATCTGCAATAGAACATGTTTTGTATGCTTAGTTTTACTATCTTGCAAATACAAGTAGGAGTGACCAAGTGTTGCATTAAATGTCTTCCATTGTTCTTCAAATCGATTTGTCTTCCAACAACAAACATTATTCTTGCACAATTTTTTTACTTTGAATATAGGATGAGTTCAAGGAACATGTTCTAGAGCAGATTTGATTTGGTTACATTGCTCATAAAATCATTGTCTTTCATACATGAACCATTACTTCAATATTGTTTACAAGGACAAAACTTCTTGTAATACAACTACTTGTTTGTGTTGCAATACAAGTCTATTTATTTGCAAAACAAGACTATTTGGTCACTACCCCAAATAATTCTATGAGATTGTTTGATACACCACTTAATACCCCTAACTATTCCAACATCCATATTTAGGATGACAAAGAGAGTATACAAGGCCAATATGTTGTCCTAATACCTTCTTATTCACTCTAAACATTTCTTTGATCTTTAAAGAATAGCCTTTCTTTATGACGTATTTGATGAATCAATGTAAATAATATATTCATTCAAATATATAATCAAGAAGGTGAAAAATATCCTTAAGAAATATTCTAACATTAAAGGGTTAAATCACTTGCCAAAAGGCTAAAAACTTAAAACTAGGTGATTGTACAAAACACTTGTTGACTTTGTTGCATTTTCATAAAATATGAAATTAGATTTTTTTACTAATTTTAAATATAAAATATAAACAATATATATGCCTTGCTAGAGATTGTACCTTGGGAAGATAAAGTATAGAAAATTTCTTGAAGAAGGAAAACTAAAAAAGTAAAAAATCTTAAGGAAATAGGTACTTTGACATTTTTATTTGCAAAAAATAAGATTTTCTTTTAAATAAAATTTTAAATTTTTATCAATTCTATAGAGATAGTCATTTATTAAAACAACTACCAAAATTCTAATTTACATGTTTCAAAATGCAAGTAGAAAGAAACTCACTTTGTGGACTTCTATACAACATAAAATAAACTATTTTTAAAATTCCTTCAAATAATATTGCTAGTCTACTAGAAGACCATCCCTTCTAAATTGCAACTCCAAATTCAGTTTGAGGGGGCTAGAAATAGTATTGGAAAAAATTCAAATTGTGTGCTATTTTTAAATAGTAAAAAAAAATTTTAATAGAAAAAAATTCACCAAAGTGCATAATACTCATGAGTACCTCACTTGTGAATATTGAGTCTTCTGGAGTCACAACATAATAGTTATGACCTGAAAAACATTGTGCATGTAACATGCAACAAAAAAATCCAAATCGACGGCTATTATTAGATAATAAAACATTTTTTTGAATAAAGAAAAATTCACCAAAGTGCATAATATTCATGAATACCTCACTTATGAATCTTGAGTCTTTTGTAGCCATAATACTTATGAATCTTGAGTCTTTTGTAGCCATAATACAATACGTATGACCTTAAAACAAATATTTTTGGAAGATGTTAAAATAAATAAATAATACAAGTGTTTTTTTCGGCTCCCTAGCCCTAATTACGGCAGTCAAGTCTCTCCTAATCCAACCGGGCAGTCCCAGTAGTTCTGCCACCCAAACCTCTCTTGCATGCTCGTCCGTCTCTCTCGCCTGCCTTGCAATGGGCCAGCTCTTCTAGCGCTTGCCGATTAGTAAGACGCTTCAGTTCAAGGTTTCCGCTCTTATTCTTTCTTTTCTTACTGAAACTTTCCAATTTCTGTTGTTTTACATGGTTGTGGAGTACACAAGCTTGATTCATGTGAATGTATTGTGTTCCTTCTACTGCAAACCTAGGGAATGGAGCTTCGGCGATGGAGTTGACGGAAGCGAGGACGGCTTGGTATGTTGCAATTATCATCTCTTGACTACAGAGGACTTCAATTGGTTTGTTTGATCGCTTTGCTAAAAGAATCGTTTGCTTGTGAGTTAAAAGAATTGCGGTCGCTTGGAAAAATGCATACGTCAGATAACTTGTAGAGAACTTCTAGTTTTCTTTTTGATAAAACCTGTGGTGCATTTTGGTGGTGTAACTACCAGACTAGATATTGACTCTCTCGTCTAAAAGTAGAAGATAAGGCCGATACTCTCTTTATATTACCCCAACATGTCATGTACTTTCGGTTAATGGTGATCGTCGTTGTCGGAGTTTAGAATTGGGGCCTTCTCTTGCAGCGGTGTTTGGGTGTAGTCGGCCATGGCCCTCCACTCGCTTGTAGTATTTTAGGTTTAAACAGAAGAGAAGTAAGGCTTTCGAGTTCTCAATTTGGTGGTTGCCTGTAGTACGCACTTTCTTTCAATTGACATATTTCTTCTGTCAAACGCGTTGCAAGAGCCCTACAGCTGTATAGAGCCCTCTTGCAACGCGTTTTTGCTCGCTTGCCATTGCCTGATATTATTCGCCTTCGAGTTCTTTCGAAGACCTGGGACAGGTATGTGACAGGAGTGACTCCTGGATTCACCAAGTTATGTGCAGAACGGAATCCCAACATGTTTGCTCTGATAAGTGAAAGTAGCGAATGTAACTATGATCTTGGGCCTATGGTTATAAATTTACATGATAGCAAGGAAAAAAGATGGCACCGTTTTGTGCATGAGACTTGTGTATTCATGACTTGTGACACAATGGCTGCTGGCGATGGAGGGTTAGTGTGCCTTATTTGCACCGCCCGAGACAAAGAGATGAACCCATTGAACATAGTAGTGTTCAATCCGTTGACAAGACAGTGGAGAGCACTTCCGTCGTCGTCTTCCCTGAGCCGAATTCAGCCTCGTATGGTCCAATTGGTGATGAACCGGGACTTAAAATGCTACACGGTGCTAGTCGTGGGCCCCAAGAAGCGAAGCGGAGGCGATGCGGTAGCAATGATTTTCAGCTCCGTGACTGGAAAGTGGAGTAAGCCGAACATGTGTTCAGGTCTCATTTTTGGCTGTCACTATTCGTGGAAGAATGGCCCTGGTCATGGAATGGTGACGGGAAAGAAAGTTGGTCCTTGTGCTTATGATTGTGCAAGCAGCACCTTGCTTGAACTTGATGATGGTAGCTATCCACGCGTATTTGGGGACAATAGCGTTCTTGTTAAAGACCGCCTGTTTGTCCTGCATACGAATCGTGAACTTAAACACTTCCTGGAGGAATACCAAGCCCAAAGTTGCCAGCCGCATTGGGTTCGACTGAAGAAGCACGAGTGCTATGAAATTGATGAAGTATCTGGATATCAAGGAGAAGTCGCGTTGGAGACGCGACTTTTTGGATGCCAAGACTTTTTGGTAGTAAATGCATTTGAAGGATGTGGAGAGGAAGCTCTGCACAAGCGAACATTGCTTTTTGACTTGTGTACAAGGCAGTGGCAAATTATCTCTGAGATTCCAGACTGGAGTAGTACTGATCCTGCAAGTGAAATGTTCGAGCTTCGATGGGATGCTGTTCCTTAGCGGGTGTTAAATATGCATACTGGTATAGTATAGTTACCATTTTTTGTTGATTCATAGTGAAAATGTCTTGTGACTTCTCCCTCAGTCCTTTTTTTTAGTAATGAAAGTATTAAGGATTTGGAAACAATTTTTTAATGCCTGTTATGATTCTATGTTGAATATTCAATGGGTCCTCTCAATTGCAAAACAAGTGAACATTGCTATTAATTGCAATCAAGGAGAATAAGAAAGTAGGAGGTTGTAATAGATGCAAAGTTTGAAAGTCCCACACATAAATAAGGATGTCTTCAATGAAAAGTTCAATGTCTTTTGGTCTTTTGGTCTAGTCTATTTCAAATTGCTATTAAAAAATTTAATTTCTACACATAAATAAGGATGTATTTAATGAAAAGTTCAATGTCTTTTGACTTGGTCTACTTCAAATTGTTTGATTTGTATAGTAGATAACAAACTAAACTTCATTTTATGATTTAATTCTAAAAACAAAAGAAATCATCTTCAATCCTAAAATTAGGTTTGAAGTAAAATGGACAAGTAATTTGGGACAATAAAAAAAACAAAAGGAACTAGTATTATGAAATGGAAGAAATATACAAACTTCATTTGGAGCTTTGTTGTATTTTGAGCCTATGTACAAAAGATGATTTCAAATTAAATATTTAAATACAAATTAAATATGGTTGATTTGAAGTTGTTGTCAATCTTCATCTACATTTCTTTGAAGATGGATTAGAGTTAATTGTAAAGTGTGTGTAATGAGGGATTAGGAGCCTGAATTTGAAAAAACAAACAAACTAAACTCCTTGAAGTACCCGAAGTGGGTTTGATGGAATTTGGTGCTATGTTTCTTTGAATTTTGTACTATTATTAATATTATTTTTAATTAAACCTTCTTCTAACATCCCTTCTACAAATCCCTTCTACAAGTTTGGTATTGTGTTTCTTTTGTACTATTCTTAGTTAAACCTTTCTCTAATATCCCTTCTACAAACTCTTTTTACAAATTAGGAAGACCTTTGTGATTAACTCTATTGACTAGGCAATGTTGATTATCTTCATACTTATTTGTTGGGTAGAAACATTTTGTTTATTGTATTGTGAAGAACTTCTAGTCCTATTGAATGATGATATATTATACAAATTTGTAAGGTAAGTTTCTCATAAATTGCAACCAAGTATAGTTACTATTACTAAACATACATTATTTTAGTGGCAAGTGAAAGGGATTCCAAGACACTTTAGTATGCATTTTATAGAAATTGTATATATAAGCCACTATGTGTATCAAAATTTGAAACCTAACTCTCATAGGCTCTCATATTATGATTGTATATACTTTATGTAATCAATATTGAGATTTTAGTGTTGCATTTTGATTTAAATGTAGGTGACCTATTTTAAATATTGATGTTTATAGTTCTATTTATTTAAATGTCAATGTTGAATGTTGTTTTTTGTAAGGATCTTGATTGGGTTTCTTCAATTGGAGTACTATAAAGTATTCATTATTTTTCATGACAACAATTGAGCTTGTAATTGTCAAACTACTCAAAACATTTTAAAGCAAAATCTTCATATAATCTATGTTTCAATATATACCAATAGCTTTTTTTGGAAAACATGTTCTATATATTCTATCAACTTAAATTGGTAGTACATTTAGATTTATTTTAGATTCTACAAAATAAAGTAAATTAGACAGCCTCCCAAACTCCAATTTATAAGTTGGATCTATTTTTGGTGGAGATGTGATGTCATCAATATATTCAAATAAATTTTCTAAAAAAAAAGACATAATAGAATTCAAAATCCTTTGAATAATTAAATTATACACATTTGTAGCATTGGATGCAATGCTTGAAAATTTATTTATTATACTTGTTCATTGAAAGAAAAAGATTTCAAATTTCAAACTAGTTGACTTTGAATGAAATCCAATAAACCTAAAAGTTATATTTAAACCTTTAAATCCCTAATGAGTCCAAAGCAGTCACTCTAAATACATAATTTTGAAGGAAAGAATACTAAAGATATTTAAATGTAGAACTTCATGCAAACTAGATGAATGTTAAAAATCTTTGACTACATCAAATGACACAAGAATCATTGCATTTCAAGTAGTGATAGATCTTCAAATATCACAATATACACTAGTGATGTTCTAACAATGTGCAATTTGATAATGTACATATTGCATGTTTTACAACATACACAATAGAATTTAGATGTATCTTTTTAGAGAGATCATAAACTTGATGTTTAGCTAATAGGAGTGACTTTTGTAGTTAGTATATAGCACTTAAGGCATATATGAGAATATAGTTACCTTCAATTGTATATGGATTGTGTTCTTTTTATATTTGAAATCACTTTATTACAAAAAAATGTTTTGATTTGATATGGTAAAGAATATGAAAGGTCACACAATAATGGACAAATAGTCTAATTGCAATAGTATGCAATGTATCAAATTTATTGTAAAGTACATTATTAGATGCCAACCAAATTTAACATACTAAAATACAAGTATACAACCAAATACAATCTTTTATTCTATATTTAGAATTTAAATCCTATTTATACTACAATTTGATTTTGGCCTATTTGCACCTCTATGTTCTACTTGTGCTCATTTCAAAATTTAATCTATAACCTATTAACCTACTATCGTAGTACACAGTGACAGTAATAGGCTTTGATGAATTAATTGTAGAATAGATAAGATGGCATACCTTTTAAATAAATAGAAATGTTTTATAAACATGAACAAAAAATAGTGTTTTAAATTAGAAATATAGAATCTAAGAATTAATAGAAGATATCCTTAAGTTCAATTCTAATTTATACAAAGTCTTTTATAATTATAAATATTTAATATTCAATCATTTACATCATACTAATCTAGACTATTATATTTGAAGGATAAGTTGAACATAACTATTCTTAAAACAAGATGTAAAAATTATTGAAATTTATTTAAATCATAATAAAATTTATACTATTAAAAATATTATAGAATAAATTGATTTTTGGCATCTGAATTTTTTTTAAATAATTAAACATTTGATAGAGATCCTATGCCAATTTTACTTTTGATATATTGCAATTGGACCTTTGCAAACTGAATTTTTTTAGTAAATTCAAAAATAAAAGGAATAAAATAAAAAATATATAGGGAGTAGAAATGATCATGAATTTATTCAACTTTGAAAATTGCATGAGAAATAAAGTGAAAAAACAAAAGATTGAACAAACTTGAGCATAAAATTCAATTTGAATCTAAATGATTTGAGTTTTAAATTGTACATTCCATTTTATTCAATAATTCAATTTGAGGTTCAATCTATTGCTTCCTATCAAAAAATGAATTTGTGAAGTCTTTAATAAATTAGGAGGGCTTTGGGAATGAATGTACATTTTAAGTTGTTTCACATGCAACCTTCAAAGTTGAATGAACTCACAATCAACTTCTAACCTCCATATTATGTAAGGTGGGGTGTCTAAAGCATTCTACTAAGTGTTGATCCTTCTTTTTGTGTGTATTGGATACCTCAAAATATTTTTCAAAATATTTATTTCAAAGATGAAAGAAAGGTGCATCTAACCTTACTTGCTATATATTATTTGAACCTTGGAATCATTAGTTTTGAATTTTTAAAGTGAAATTAGGAACTTATTTTAGTTGCTATAAACCACTCATTGGTCACCACATGTCCTTGAAAGAATTATATGAGATTCAAAATAATATTAAAGAATCTGAATGCGAACCTCAAGAAAATTATAATGTACCCTTTTCATCATTTTTTCTCAAACCTTTTGTAAATGAATGTCTAAATGTTCATTGGACAACCAAATTATCTAAGTTCAAATGACCCAATTATAAAGAGAAACTTACAAACTAAACATTATCCACCCTACTAATTAAAAAATCTTTTTTTCATGCACTCCAAAATGCCCTCACATCATGGAGGCATCATTTTTATACACCATAAATTTTTCAACATTAATTATAGGAATCATTTGAAAAACAAAACATCCCTCTTTATTTTATACCTACAATGCTTGAATTATTTAAAAATGGAATCTATAGGGGTTCTGATGGTTTAGAATAGTGGGATTTATACCATTAATTATTAAATATACTTGCTTTTAAAATCAAAGAAATACAACATGAAAACTAATTAAAGTTGGATTCACTATAAGAAACCAAAATTTATTGATGTCAAAAGGAACGGATTTTAGGTGATATTGAAAAAAACAAACCCATGTTTTTATGTCAACAATGATGTCCAATATAACATCAATGGACATCGTTGTTGACATAAAAACATGGGTTTGTTTTTTGATGTCACCTTTGATGTCACCTAAAATCCGTTCTTTTTGATGTCAATCCGTCACGTAAAACAAGGTTTTCTTATAGTGATTTGAAGGCTATCTTTCTTCCTTTAATGTTATCAATGCTTAATAGTTCTCAATAGAAAGTGACTACTAATCATAAGCTTAAATATGGCTTCAGGACAATGTCTTGTCAAAAGAATTTAATTTTTCTTGAAATACATGGACAATTTCGATTGAAGGAGAAAAGGTACATTGAACTAGAAGACAAAGTCCTTGGTAGGGGATTTTTTTTAATTTTCAATTTTTTCTAAAAAATAACAAACAACCACCAAACACACCCAACAAGTGAGAGTCTCCAATACAATACTAGAATCTTTGAAAGATTTTAAACATTCATTGTCTTTCAAGATTATATTGAGCTTGACAATCTCAACAGTAACTCTCATTGACAATTAATCAACTCATGATTGCCAATAGTGATAATATCTCTACCTTAGTTCTTTGTAATGCATAGACCTCAATATATAATATTTAGCCTCAACTGAACCTCATCTCATTGCATTGCTACAAACAAGCCTAGTTTGAATTCTCAAGTATCCCTTGTATATAGCCAGGGCTAAACAATAATCTTTGAAACAACATTTGAATCGGTAGAAATTTCAAAATACAATACTTTTGCTTTGTAAGCCCCAATGACTAAAGCTCCACCATGCCATCTTGTACTAGAAAGCAGGTAGGGGTTTGTAGATTTTGCAGAACAGTGAGCCTTGAGGCGAGCTAGTTTATAGAATCTATATCCCCCTGCCTGCTATTTGGCATTCAAATCAAGGGATACATATTTGACAAAGAATACTATATAATACACCATATAAATTTTTGAAAAATTGGAACATTGAAGATTCATTGTACTCATTCATTTTTTGAAAACTTGTTTCTTTCTATTTCATTCTTGAAATACTTGTTTTAACCCTCAAACAATGAAGGAGGCCACAATTGGAATACAATAACAATACCAAAAGTCTACATACTCATTGATAGTCTTCATGAGTAGATTATTTTACCTTTATATTTGATATAGTGATTAAATTTGTTAGAGTCATTTAAGGAGGTGGCCAAAGTACCAAACTTAATTAAAGGGGCTTGGAGGCCTCTTTGGATTCACATAATAAAGTAAAAAAATTAGCAAATATGAATTCATAGGCTTGTGTACAAAAGATAGCAAGTATCCATGTGGCATGTTTCAACAAGAAGGAAATGGAAAATCACCTCTAAACAATTGGTTACCAAGTTGGTTATATTGGTTAGTCGTGCTTTCAAGAAAGCTGCACAAAGACAAACTTATAAAGATCTCAAATCTTTTAAATGGATTCAACGAATTCAATGAATTCTTGTGATAGACATAGAATTAAAAAAAAAAATTAACCTAAACAACTAAGTACATAGAATTCCTCATATTGTAACCGTAGGCTAGTTCTAGCCTCAATCCTTTTGCATTAAGTTAAAGGGTTCATCTTACTTGTTAATGTTGACAGCATTCTCTGCTTTCTCAAGATTGAAATGTACACCATTTTCCTACATATAAGTACAGGAAATTATATATGGTCTAAAAATATACGATTTAAAAATACCATATGTGAGCATCAACAAAGAAGTATTCTCTTTGCAACTCTTTAGGGCCGTTGATTCAGTAAACTGATTGAGCTTGAAATAAGTTGCACCAGCTAGTGTAAACACATCTTGCGCGTACTCACCATTCATTCAGGATTGAAGAGAAAACCATGAATTCACTTCTACTCTTGTAGAAATGAAGATTGATTACCCGAATCATCCTTCAAATTCAACAAATAATGCTCAGCACAACACTTCTTGGCTTCATTGCAGTCTCTAATTTCGAAGTGGATGTTTAAGGTTTCCAATTTCGAAGTAGATGTTTAGGGTTTCAAAGTCGATGGTTGCATTTGTTTCAGTGAAGACTATTGAGTATTCACATACTCCGAATCCAAAGATGGAAATTATCTCAAATGAACCCCAACTCCATTGCTGAAAGAAAATATGTCAAAGTAATATATAGTAACCAAGTCGACTACTTCAGTTGGCCTGGACGTGTGAAAAAACAAGAATCACAATATCAACTTTGCTAAACGTAAATCATGAAGAATGGCTAAACATGGACGCAAGCACCAATTTGTCACTCCCATGACCATCAGTAAGCAAGTTCGCTGCCACCAATTCACCAATTCATACATTGCTTGGTCGAAGTTTGTGAATTCTTGATAGTCCCCTCAGTTGTATCTAATACTATGTAGACATATGAGAATGTGTAAAAGATCGAGAGAGCCAACCTCATGCACACATAAGGTGCATAATTGCACAAAAATTGATTTCAATTCTGCAACTAGGATATTCAAAGCTCAACTTTCAAGCCATTCTCTCCACTTAGGCTCTCCAGCACTCTCAAAACCTAATTCCAACACCTGGTTGCAACTGTAAGGAATGTAAGCGTCTCCCCCATTGAACATAAACTTGCGCCATCTAAAATTCAAAAGTTGACTCACTTCCCTAGCTCCTTCACATCAAATGTCAGGTAGTAGATGCATGACAAAATCTTATGCAAGATCTCCTGAACTAAATGTTTTTTAATTCCAGGTAAGGTGGTGCTCATGCTAGATTACCGTAAGAAGAAACTAATTAAGAATTTAATGAAAGTGCACTCCCCTTAGCGATTGCTTTCATCTTGTTTATGGAGATATGGACAGAATAGGGTTTAGGATTAGTTTGGAAGGAGTTTGCATCAACAATCCTTTGTTTACAAGACAATGTTTTAGGTGGTCTCATGCGAGATTGTTTTTGTAAGTTGAGATACTTAGTCACAGTGATCACTCAGCAACTTGTAGGGAATCTTGTTCCTTATACTGCGATGTGCATGTTCACGTAGATGGCAATGAAAATGGAATTGCAATGGAGCCATGGTACTCTCATTCAATTCTAACATATTCTTGCATTTCCTCCTTGCACTCTTGTACACTAACACAAAACAAGACACGAAAACAAAACCTTATTACCACAAATACAATGGTTGTTCAATCGAGATTTCAAATTAGTAGGGTTGTCCTTAACCCTTGAGCGCCAGAGTGGTTCAAACCTAGCTTCTCAAAAGATTTCTTAGAATGAGGTTACAAGGTCTAAATTTTAATAAACATTAATTTTATTACAATCTAGACTCTTTTGAACTCACTCCAATCAAACTATCACCTAAAAAGAGATCTATATCAATTAAGTGTATTGATTGGTATTCGAGTCTCTAGGAAAATAGACATGATATTTGACTATCCTATTGAAAAGATTATAATAGTTAATTTATGAAATTCTTTCAATTTCAAGAGGCTAGATTCAAGGCATTCGGGTACGCAGGAGTTAGATAGGTCAATTCTTTCTTCCAACATACCAACCTCTTGAATTCAAGACCTCAACTCCAATTCATTGTAGCCCTAATGATTTTTGACTTAATCATATGTTCCACTTGTTCCTTGAATGGACATTTGATCCTTTAAAGGATAAATAGGAAAGTCCATTTAGTCAATCAAATTGTATATCAAAATATACATTAATGGAATTTATGTCATTGCTATGATTGTAATCTCGAAAGGAGACAAATTTTTTGGCACATTGGAATCACATATGTAACAAAGTTGGAACATAAGGTTTGACAAGTAAAAACCATTATTGACAAACAATTAAATGTATGGTTGTTTCCTTCACAAAAACAAAGAATGACATGCCTTGGTTAAAAGTAGGAACCTAAAAGTGAGGTTCAATCTACCCTACATCAAAAGTAATGATTTTTTAGCTCTTCACATGAAGGCTCCACCAAATCAAGACACCCAATCCTACATCATTTGAACAAATCATCAAAGGTGGGAGTAGTAGGGATCCTACCACAAATTCAAAACTTCACCTTCACCACAAGGTTTTTATTAATAATTGTTACAAAATTGTTATAAAACTCAAATTCACCATCATGCTTCAATGTTGTTTTTCCATGATTTTCTTTGGAGCATGTTTGGGCTTTTTTTGTGCTTACCTCACTAGCATTGAGGCGAAGATTAATTTTTTTAATAAAACAATTAGAAGCTCCATCAAGTGAAATAGATGGGCCAAGGACTACAAGCATGCAATCAATTTTAGCTTTCTAGCTAATTTTCAAATTATTCAACCATGAAGCTATACATTTTTTTCCAAATTCATGAAATGGAAAAATAAATTTGTGAATTAGGAGCCAATATAAAGACAAATTCCAAAAAAAATTAATACACATTTTTCAAGTGATTAAAAAAATAAAGGAAGAGGAGTTTCTTTATTCAATCAAACAAATCAAAACATAAAAGTGGAATAACTATTCTTGTCATCCACAAGCACTCACTGAACTTTGAAGCCTATGACAATAGTTGAGCTCATGGAGACAATGAGGCATTATAAATCACCTCTCTAAATGCTAAAAAACACACACTTATGCACCAATTAAACCACACCAATTAAACCACATCTCTGCTGCATGTCCTTCCAATGAAGGATACTTTTCTCAAAGGGAAAAGTTTGAAGTGTAAAAAACCTTTAAATAAAGGTCCCGACACATACATCCAAGTACTTTGAAAGTTTGTTTCAAACTTTGCCCTTCACAAAACTCACTGTCGAGAATACTCGTTCATCTTCCACGGATCCCACAACCATGACGGCAGATAATTCAAATCTTGAAGTATTCAGGGAAAGATGAAGTCCTCAACACTGAATTTGCACCAAGGATTTGCCACAAACGAGTGAGGGGATTCACAACATAAAATGGATGGCAGCATAGATCTTCTCATTCTTGTAGTGTTTGTTGGATTTGTCATGATAGAGCCCCCTGCCATCACTCCCTCTTTGGGCATTACCTTGATTGCTCTTTTCCAACTAGCATATACTATAAGAAACCCATGTTTTTTATAATGAATTTTTTGTGACGTCAACTCGTTTTATGTTATATTTGATGTTACAACTAACATCTTGACATTACATTTGATGTCATTGTTAACATAATAATAAGTTGACGTCATCAAAAATCCATTATAAAAAACATGGGTTTCTTATAGTGATACTTCATTAGCGTGTCTTTCTTCAGTTGCATAATTTGAGGCCGCTTTTCGATTCTTGTGCAAGTGATGCATTTCACAACTACACACACCCCATTTTTGAACACCTTGTTTTCCCAAGGGAACTGAGTCATCCATGCATCTTGAAATCTTCGCCCCTTAACTGCTACAACTATAGTCACCATATTGGTAGAATCAGACAACTTGATGGCTATAGGATTCATATTAGTAGAGTTAGACAATTCAATGACCTCAAGAATTGACTACTTGCCCTTAACTGTTGAGGCAACACTATTGCCAACCATAAAAGCATTAGAAGTCATTGAAGCCTTCAAAGAAGTACCCCTTTTTCCGAAAAAGACAAAACAAACACATCTTGAGTGTCTGGTCTTGAAGTATATGGTGTAGCATTAGTAAAATATGATCAAGTGGTTGTGCCCAAAATTTGGCTCCTATTATTTAAGTTTCTTGAAGTCTTGAATACTTTCGTGTAGAACGAAAGTAGAAGTGGTTGTCTTGTTGCCTTGCCCTTCTTGGTAGATGAAGATGAAGCCATCTTTTTAATGACAAATGAATGCCTATACCCAACAAACCACACCCCTAAGTCATAAATAATTTTATTCAATCCAATCCGCACTAGATGTTGCAAATAAAAACAAGAAAATAAGATTTGAAATCCAAAATTGACAATTTAAAAAATTGTACAGCAAAGAAAATACGATAGAAGTACCTATTTGGGCTTCACTACAAAGGAGATTTGACTAATTTCATGTATAAAAGGAGTCTAATTGTAGTGGAGTCTAATTTGTATTTTAGAATATTGGGGGACAAAGGTTACTTGCAATATTTAAAAATCCTTTAAAGTGTATCTTAGTGTAGTATGAGTCAAATTAATGCTAATGGTAGAAGCTAGAGAACAAAGGACTAGTTAATCCTTTAAGGACACAACCCTCCATGACAAAGGTAGTCACCAAAATGCTTGGATTATTAAACCAATAGGTGAACTTTTTCTTTCTATATTGAAGAGTCAAGTCATCCATTGGCTAGTTTTGGGCTTCAATGTTATTCAAGGGTTAAGAATTTGACATATTTTTAAATCCAAATGAAACATTTAGGTTCATTTAGTTTTGATTTGAGTGTCCAAGTTCTCACAATTTTGCTTTGTAATTAAAACATAAACCCTAAAACCAATTATTGCTATCATTGATTCAAAGCCAAATGCTATACAATTGTTGAGAATTCTCAAACACTCACTCACTCCACTAAACCATTATCCATGTCATTTCTATGCACTAAAATTACAAATTACATTATACCTCTTACTATTTTCTCAACACAACTCTCATTTCATTGCTTGTTGAACAAGTTTGACATTAAACATTTGTGAATTTAAAGGTAGCCAATGGTTATCAATGTACATTATGAATCTAAAGTTTGAAGCACTATGAATTGCATTGTCGATTTGTACCTTTGATCTGTACTATCAACTTAAAGTTTCTAAAATAAATACGTTCTAGAGCAAAGAAAAGAAAGTTTGAATGAAGAACCTAAACTTACCTTTTATAATTTGAGAATCCACCCAATAGATCAAAGTTAGAGTACATTGAAATAATTTGCAGCACATTAACTTTGTCAAATGTGTCAATGGTTTTATAGGTTTAGAAGAAAGAACATGCATTGCTCCACACATTAATACTTAAGCTGTGTTAAAACAAGTCAAAATTAATTGTCTTTGAATCCAAAATTAAAAGACAAAACTAAAGATTCCAAATGCCTCATACCTTACTTGTATAAATCACAAAACTGCATCAAGATCTAATGCTACGAGGTCAAAACGTCTCTCATGGAGCTCACAAAACCTCACCAAGATCCAATGTTGCCAAATGCTTCAAATCTAACTAACTCTGTTGATGGCTTTATAGATCTATAAAAGAGAACATGCATTGCCCTACACATTAATACTTAAGCTATGTCAAAACACATCAAAACGAACAGTATTTGAATTCAAAACTAAAAGTCAAAGCTCTAGATTCCAAATGCCTCGTACCTTACTCACGTAACTCATAAAGCAACATGAAGATCTAATGCTGCAAAATCAAAACCCCTCAGATCAAACTCATAGAATTCATAAATTCCCACTAAGATTCCTACCAAGATCCAATGCCATCAAACGCCTCAAATCTAACTTATGCAATGCAAAAAATTAGGTGCTCACAACACAAAAATACCAACAATTCAACAATTCATTGTGGCATACTAGGCCTATTATAGCATGCATAGGCAAGATTTCATTGCAAATGGAAAAAATCACCAACTGTAGAAGCTCTTGGTAGAGTATAGGAAGAACTTTTGGTGGAAAATAGAAGGACCTCTCGATGGAAGACAAGAAGAGCTCTCGGTGGAAGACAAGACAAGCTCTTGGTGGAGGATAGGAAGAGCTCTTGGTAGGCGAGACTACAAGAGTTGAGATCCTACTTTTGTGCCGAAAAGGCAACTGTCAAAAAATTCAAACAACCACCTTTCAATAGGTGATTGGAAAGCTACTTTAGAAGTTCTTTGGGGCTTCTTTTTCAATTTTATAAATGCAAAGCTGCTACCAGCCATGTCAACAAGGAGACAGTGTGGCGAAGATTTTTTATTTTCTTTGTATGTAATTGTCAACTTTTCACCTTCATCGCCTTTGGGCTAAAATTCGAGCAAAAAAAACACTGATCCCTATCCAATAAATCCATTTAATACTTTCAAAAGTACTAAAAATAACAATAAAATTATAGGATAGAAATATGAATGCCAAGGATTGCAAACCTAAATCTATATTGATTTCAAATATTTCTAATTGGTCACAAACAAGAACCATGTCTTATAGGTCACATAATGTGAGCTCTAAAATTCTTCAACTACATTCCCACTTGTGATGTTTAAAGAGAACAATAACCATATTGGTAAACATGTTGATCTTGAAATCTTCAACAATATTGATAGTGATTCAATCATGTTGCATAAAACAATTGATAGGCGATGAATTCCAATTGCTCAAAATTGAAAATAGCCCCTCTACATAAGCATGTTGAGGTACATAATGCAAAGAATTTAGGTTGAAAAGTGAACTCAAATTGACCACCAAATTGCTACAAGAATGCTTTGGATCATTACATCCAACAACTTCATTCTTCCTCCAAATAATATTCTGAACAGTTGCAATCTTCATCAAAGCAACATTGGTTCAAATATGATGCCAATTGCTTTAATATTAGGTATACAAAATCAAGAAATCACCATGTATCATTAGAGTGTCTACCATCTTGACTATATTTTTTTAAAAATAGGCGAATATTATGAACCTCCAATGATTCCACCAACATATCATTCTCCATCACATGCTCAAGGACAAATAGAATATGCTAAAAAGTTGAATGACCCAAAGCATTCATATCATCATAATAAGAACCTCCATCAAGATGGAATTGTTGAGTGAGAAAGTCAATAATGCGACTACACAATTTAGGAATGGAAATCTCTTCAATGGCCATTGTTGAATATTTTGCAACAACTAAAGATAGTATGCCCAAGTCCTCATGTTCACACATTGCTTCAATAGCAAAATCAATACCTCCCACACTCTTGCCCAATGTGTTGACTAAACTTACTAATCAATCCAATTTGTAGGGAGCTGATGATACTTGCTCCATGTAAAAAGCAATAGCCTTCCTAGTGCTACAGAACTCATCCTCATCCTCATCAATATGTGAAAATGCCTACAAACAAAAATAAAAAATTTCGACAAGTCCATCTTTACCAACAACTTAAAAGCTTTTCAATATTGTCATTACCTAAAACAACCTTTCACAATAGCTTCCAAAATGTAAAGATCAAATAAACATACAAAAAAGATTATGTATAAAGAACAAATAAAGAACAAACAAACATACAAACAAAACTATTATATACAAAAACTCACCAAGGAAATCTCATCATTTTGTCCTTCCACCAATAGTAGCTCTTGTTCCCACAATCAAAGCATAAGAGGTTCCAACAACTCCACACATCCATACAAATTGAAAATGTGATTTTTAGCCAACCTTCCCAAACCACTTGGTACCGCCAAAATTGCACTCATACTCAATTCTACCACCTCCAACCTCTTCAAGTTGCTCATACTTGAAAGCTTGTGCAAAGAATCACAATGATCAACATCTAAACAACACAAGGATGTTACATACTCTAGCTCAACTAAGCTTGTGAGACATTCACAATATGAAGCGCTCAATCTTTGCAAATGTTGCAACTTCCCAATACCATGGAGCTCTTGTACACTTGTGTCATTCACATTGAGTGTCTCTAAAGCATTAAGACTACATAATCCTAAAAGATCTACCAATGAGGAACATTCCGATAGGTCTAGAACCTTTAAGTGTGTAATGAATTCAAACCAATCGTGGAGTTTATATCCTAACCCCAACACCTAACCTTCTCCAACATAGGCAAACTATCCAAATTTGGGAGATGACCCCAACTTGAATTAACTCCTGTAAGTTGATGCACCCACTAAAGTCTAGTGGAGGGACAAAATGTCTTATGCAAACACACAAATCTAAAAACTGTAAAGCTGTTAATGATGATAAGTGTCCAAGAAAAAGTTGAGGGTTCCAAATCTGTAGCCGAAGCCATTTAAGATCCTTCAACTTATTCACCATTTAAGATCCTTCAACTTATTCACTCTTCGGATCTCACCAAGCTTCTTACACCCCAAAACATCCAAGATTCGCAAACCACACATGCCTTTAACATCCAATTCCTTGAGGTTCTTGCATCCATAAACTTGAAACACCTCAATTTGGAAACAGTGGAAAAGGTCCTCCCTCTTCATGCTCTTCGCTTCACTCTCACATATCCCCAACCTCTTTAAATCTCCACATTCCTCCAAAGCATGAACCTCTCCTTTCGTAAATTGAAGATACAAATCATGGATACAAAAATTCAAGACATTGTCAATCATGGCAAACTCAAGAAGTGCCTTCCTCTTCAAAGCCTCCAACTGAAATTCCAATTAAACTTAACAGTTACCATCTCTAAATGCCATATCATGAACAAAGACTAAAAACCCTTGAAACACAAAATAAGAGATAATAAACAAACTAGGCTCAATCAAAAGCAAAAAATACTCGTACAAAAAATTTCACACAAAAAATTTCATACAAGTACAACTATAGAACCTCAACATTCAATCCACCATTGTTAAAAAGACTTACACTTTGCATAATTGAAAAGATCTCACATCCATGAGCATTTTGCAACCATTTTGCAATGTTAAATTTTGATCACCATACTTAATAGCCCCAATCACAAAGATTGCCAAATCCAAGAAAAGGAGTTAGTCTCATGCCTTCAATGAATCATAACCTTGCCTCAAAAGAGAAAAAAGGGAATGGGAATCTTCATTGAAGTGGTTGAACTTATGGATGCTCAAATTATCTAAACTTCCCCACCATTCCAATGGACATTTACTAATTTGTCCCAATTGAGTCCCCCAAACCTTCAACGCCAATGGCAAATACTGTTGACTCCTTGAGTCATTGCTCACACCACATAAACTTCCCTTCAAGAAGAGACATGCTTCCACACATCCACTAATAACATCTTGCTCCGCCTCATTGAAATTATTCATGGATACCAAACCAACATAATGAAGAAATAGCTTTGTAGCATCACATTTGTCCAATTCAGGCATTTCCATACAATGGCACTCTTGGAGACCCAAACTCTCCAAAATTGCACGTGATCTCGAAGTCACCAACATCTTGTTGCCAACTTCATAAGTCATGTTCAAATATATTTGAACTTCTTCAATGTCCCCACGCAACTACACATTGTCCAAGCAAAGAAATACCTTGTGTTGTTGCCTGCATTTCTTTAATAGTGTCTTCAACTGTTCAAAAGCAACCAATTCAAAGTCAAGTACCAAATAAGACTTCCTAACAAATAACTTCAAATCAATAGGCTCAACCTCAAATTTCAAAAACACATCACCATAGGAAATTTTTGAACTTAAAACAAATGCACATCCAAAATCATCACAATTAAAATTCTCCCAAGAATGATCTAACCACCAACATCAATACATAATGACTTTTCATGTATGTTCCATCACTTAATACTAGGATTGTACCCAACAAAGAAACTTCCAATACAATACAATCATCATTGTAAATCAAACCATCGATACGTCCAAGGCATCGTAGATGCAGGAGAAATTAGTTTAAATCAGACTACTAAATTTGGCGAAATGCCCAAACAAGATGAGCAGCAGCGTTTCCCAATTCAAACCACATTTCAGTCAAAATTTACTCTTGTAGACAAAATTAAGCCTCGAGGACAAAAACCACTAATACTAGTGAAGAACGTGATGATGTAGAATATACAAAATTCGGAAGCCAAAGCATCCAGGGTCCAGAGAAATCAACAACAACACCAATTACATTGACATTTAAAGGATACCATATCGAATCTAAATGCTCGGAAACATGGACAACAAAAGCAGAATGCGCAATCGGTCAATGGTGTGGCATCTTGACCACACAATATAAATCGTGCGAATACACGAGAACACTCGACGAAAAAACCTCAGTGGGGTTCGTGATTACAACTGTCCGCTGTTATACATGCTAGCCGCAGGGAACATTCACGCAGATTTGCAAGCAAATAGAATTCCAGATGGAGAATGGTCTCGCTCTAACAAACAGAAATGTACAATAACTACGCTTTAGTGAAAGTACCAACTGGTAGATGACTGCTCAGGGAACACCCCATAGACATTCAGTGTTCAAAGAGCGGTGCTACCGAGGGTCTTAGGAACGAAGTTACATTCACTTCGGGACTAGATTCATATGGCAAACATCACCTCCAACACCAACTAACTTACACCGAGTGCGAACATCCGTCAACATAAATTTCCAAACATGGTACACATAGCAAGACAACTCATCTAAGCAGAGTGACTTTATCTTAGCAGAGACTAAACAGAAACCTTCCAAATCGATGCCCTAAATAGTGTGCTCACAAGTAGCACTCGGGGGAACACGCGGCGAAACCCCAATCCCCCACAACACGACACCAAAGCTTTCACGTGCGAAAGCTCCACCGTGCCATAGTTCCCGGAAAATACAAACCTAAAGGGCCTTTCACACTTGCTGCTAAGAGGGGCATCAACACAGACTGTCAGCTGGCAAGTTTCCAGAGTGTTCAGAGTGAGGGAAGTACGGGAATGTGGAACCGACGTGTATCGTGACCTGGCACCCGCAAAGAGCGGTGGTTACGGACGCCATTAGTGGAAAACATTTTTTATCGCTGTGCTTACCAGATGGGGTTACCACTCGAATCAGGCGATACGAAGATTTCCAGAGTTTTGTGCTGTTATAAGTTAATGGATGTACGCCGTGTCAATTAAGTTTTGACAGCGATATTATCTTGAGGACGAACCGTGAACATGACGCTTAGTTGCAAAATCGTACTGCCTCCTAGTAATGGTGACGGCCACGACAAGCGCAGACTACAGTACATAACTACACACCAAGCTTACTGGATCCACCGATCTCATCGGATTTGTTCACTATCGTCGAGCTAGAATCACGCACTGCCACTGTTCACTGAGTTCACGATCTTGAATTGTGAGATTCACTATTTCCGCCTACCGTTTCGAGAGGTATAAGTCACTGTTACTCACTGCTTGTACGTGACTACGACATACGTGGTGGAAACTGGACCCCGCATGGACAGGCGCGCACTGTCGCCCGGTTGCAACCCCTCTGTCGGTAAGTTCTACGGTCAGTATGTCATGAGAGCTCCCGCAATCGTCATTTTTCTTTGCATGCATACAGAAGTGGACGTCTGACTCCTTCTGTTGTTGGTGTAACGACTATACAATAATTAACATATGTGTAAATTATGATGTCTACACAGCGGCTGACTTGTCGATTGTGCAGTCGGGCACGCAGGTACCGGATCTCAACATCATCATGGCGGACTAACTGCGCCCGTCTCACCGTCACCACGAGGTAAGCATGGCGTCCATGTCATTATTGAGGGTGGAGTGCTGCCTACTGTAATTTCATATTTCCAACGACGAATGCGTTACTGCATGCATGAGTAAGGAGAACTAAATCGTTGCATGTTGCATTATCCACTTTATGGACGTCACATGACACTCATGCTGTGCCGTTGAACTTCCATGTAGGTCTGGAAACTACAAGACAGTATGTACGAGGACGACATGCGCAGCCTCCTGCACTGCAAGACGGACCTTGTGCTTAGACCTATGTAGAGGTAGGCAGTCCTTTGAAGCGGCAAAGAAAGGAGAGAGGATCCAATTGGCAGACCGATGAGATTCACGCTCTCATAGCTGCTAAAGTGTCTCTATGGCGTGAGGAAGATAGCACGCCCGATGCACGAGAGCTCATGAACTTGGACATGCGCAAGTGGCATCGTGTAAGCTGCTTGGTAATGAAGGCCAATTGTTCACCTTATCCACGTGACGCCGCAGCTTGTAAAAGCAAATGGAATCAGCTGACACCGGAGTACAAGCGCATAGCGGACTACCATGCTCGGAGTGGCACGAATGCACCTGACTATTGGGATCTGACAGCCATTGAATGACGAGGAGAAGGATTGCCCAAATCATTCGCACGAGATGTATTTTCTGCCATGGACGAATGCTATCGTACGCGACCCAACGTGATGCCAATACACATGAGAGATGGTATGTCCAGCAAAGACAGAAACTATCGTACACTAGTCACTGTGCTCGACAACGTGCATGAAGACATACCACATGAAGTCGACGTCGATAACCCTCTCCTAGTCCCAGCGAGAGACAGCACATCTAGCGTCCCAGAGGAATCCTCGGCTAGAGGAGGTGATGACATGCCGAGCGCACTGGGTCTGTAGGATGCTAGCCGAGGTAGTTGTCCTCCAAAGCGGCGACGACACAACCTGCCAGCTAGTGTTAAGGCGGTTCTCATAAGCTCTAGCGACACCAGAGAAGGGCACGGACCTGCTCGTTCCGGCAATACTAGCATACGTCGAAAAACCCAGTCTGGGTATGCTTTAATAGCAGAAGCCACTAAAAAAACCGGCCAAGCGATGGCTGAGCAATTTAAAGAAATGGCTCAAGCTAGTTGAGAGTTCGAGAAGTCGAAGATTGACGTGCAGGTGCAGCTCTTCGGCAACCAACTGGACTACCAACGCGAGAGAGATCGTCAAATGCATGACGCGACCCGTGTTGCCAATGACAATGCACGACTTGCTATCCACAAGCAGTCTGAGGTCGTGCGGTGCTTGGCCAACCTAACGGATGTCATTGGAACTGGCTTCCGCCACTTCCAAGGTGGCTCTAAGTGCGGCAACGGGAACTTCGGGGAAGAGAGGTGTCCGGAGAATGCTGAGGACGACCTGTCGACACCTGCCGCAGTAGCTGCAGCCACGGACGCGGGACCGGAGCCTATGCAGGAGCCTTGACTTTCCGGCTCGCGCACTGAAAGCTGTAGTGAATGATCAGAAGGACAGCAGTGGACTACAGTTGCCAGTCTTCGATAACGACTGGCATGTACGTAGTTTTCATCCCCAACAACGCTTTGCAATCGAATGGGCAAACATGAATGCATCACTTGAAATGGAACAAGGCCTACCTGCATGTAAGAGAGGACACTACAAGGTAAGTCGGTTCTCTACAGATATAACGCGTTCTGTGTACAGTACTCATAGAATAGGTTTGTGCTAGTTCCTTTTAATAGGAAATAATCTACTACAACCAAAAAAACTTGAAACCCAAAAAATGTACAGGCTACATAATAAAGTACATACATGTATATATTATAGGAAAACCGTGTTGAAGGTATAAGGCATCACAGTGCCAGACCTCGCTCATCAGCTAGGTAAACAATAATCTCTCATCTTTTCATTGCAGCGGTTGCTAAGTGGTCGTCTTCATTCCTCACTGGTGACACGTACGGCTCAGTGTCTGCACCTCATCGGTACTGGTCTGTTCTTCATGAAGGATGTCCAGGAGTCGCTCGACCTCGTCATGGCTTTGCTTGAGGAGTAAATTGTGTAGGAGACAACAGCAAAAGATGGCGTCTGGTAGGAAAGAGATGTTCAACTCGAACTTCACTTCCAATTCCCTAAATGATTGCTTGAGCAGACCAAAAGCATTTTCGACGACGCATCGGCCCTTACTCATCTTCTGGTTGAACAAACGGTCCAGCATGGATAGTTCTTGATGTTGTTGGTGAGGCACCATAAGCCACGGCAGTAAAGGATATCCAGCATCACCTAGCAAATAAGGAGAGAAACCAGCAAACGTGTACTCTGCATCCCAGAGGACATTCCGTTGTCCTCTCCAATACAGTGTAGACCGCCGCAGCATACGGGCGTCATTAGTGGAGCCTAGCATACCTACGTACAAATCCAGGAACTTTCTTGAACTATCGACTATCGCTTGACAATTCATTGAATAACCACCCGATTTGAAGTAGTAATAGTCAACGGAGCCAAACCTGGGTTTGATTATTGGTATTTGTGTTCCATCAATCACACCAACTACACCAGTTAAAGAACAAAGCTGTTGGAAGTCAGTGGCTACGTCAATCAAGTCACTTCCAACGGGCCACAATATTTCAGAGCGCATAACGATGTTAATTGTGTGCACCACATCATGGAGCATCACACACACGGTACTTCGGCCCATAGCAAACAATTCGCTATATACGAGGAATGAAGCGCTGTGACTCAATTTAAAAAGAGAACAAGCCAATCGCACGATGACTGGAACTGCATAGCAATACCTTGTGTTTTTCTTCTTGATATATGGCTCCAGAAGACGTGCTAGAGACAGCACTATTGGCTTTATCATTTTGAAAATTTGAATCCAACGGTCGTCTTCGTACTCTTCCAAAAGAAATCGGGAAAACTAGGTAGTTGACCTAGGCTTCACCTAGAAGCCGAGGTCGTCTTCCATGGCTGCAAGCGTGTTCCAGAGCTGTAGGTGATGCATGGCCGCATGAGTGGCACCTGCAATGTGTAGAGAGGAAGTGCTATCAAAATGTCGTAACTCATGTGCTCCGTCCTCGTCGTCATAGCTTGGCAAGTCTCCGTCAGTAACGAGGAGTCTTCGTTGTGTGCCTAGGAGGATGACTAACATAATGGACGCCATGGCTAGCATGTCAACGGGGTGCTCCAGTAAATCCATTGCAGCAACTGAATCTCACAACAGTGAATTCCTTGCCATCACCTGTAGAAGACCCGCTGCTAAATTTCAAGAATGTCGTGGTTGATATTTAGATTGTCGTGTGGTTACTGTGCCTCCCGGACATGCTGCCTATTGTCACTGCCACAGTACGAAAATGTGCAGCTTCAGCAACAGCAATTGCCGTTATCCATTGTATTGACTACCTCGACTCCGCAAGCAACAGAAAGGAAGTAATGCTTACCGGAGAGCACCAGGGTAGCTTCACTCCAACAACCAAGACGTCTTTCAGTGGTAGGTCGTGGACCCTATTCCGCATCTGAAGCGTAGTCCGACAAAAAACTCGTAGAAGGAATGGCAATTGCCTAGAACTCCCACAGGGCTGTCTTCCGAACGACCTCGCACATTGGGCTTGGAAGCTTGGAATAAAACCGGAACTTGACACTGAAGCTGAAAGTGAATCTGTGGACCTCCTTCCAGCGTGGGTAGTGTAAATCCCCCATAGCCACAGCCGTCCAGCTACCTTCACGACAACGCAATTGCTGTATGCCAGTACGGCATATGTGAACAGCTCACCGATCTTGGTCGGGTGCACAATCAACATCTGCCAAGGCAATGGGTCACCCATCCTGAAACTTTATTTAAGCCGAAGTCCACGTCATTTGACTATGTTATCAAGGCAGCACTACTCCTTCACTAAGGCCAAGTGTGCATGTCCCATAAGTCTGCACAAGTGCCAGAGCTAGGGGTGCAAGAATGTGGCTAGCAAATGTTGCAAACTCTACCTCCACTTTTATGGGACGAACCCTCCCGCTCCACCATTCACCTCCAACGCACCATTATCGGCATGAACTTGAGCTCTCCACAAAACATGTTTCCTCACCAAAGCTGCAAAAGATAGAAGCGCAAGCAAATGTAAGGCGAACCCATCATCCACAGGACAGAACTCGGCAATGTGTCTGCAAAACAGAGTTGCTTTGCCCTAAACCCTTAGCTAATACCTATAAGAATGTGCAGGACGGCGAGTCATACCTTGCGTGGTGTTTCAGATTGGAAGGTGCATCTCAGGGTCTGAACATCCAATTGTGCATCGAACTGATTTGAAAGAGAGCTGGTTGAGGTTCGGGGATTCAGAAACTGATATTTCCTGTCGCTTGATTTTTTTTTACTCCTCAAGATTAGGTTCCAGAGACACCTAAAATTTTGAATAGGATTAGACAAAGTTAATTTGGAGGGGTCATCCCACATTGCATTTTACATTTGTCAAGCAAATGTTTTGTCTTTGTCTTGACATTTAAAGGTTAAGCATTCATGAAGTGTTGGAAAAATAAAGATAAGAACATTTTTAGAGAAAAGATCAACAATGGATATGTATACTTTATTATAGGCACTTAGGGAAAAGACTAAAGTGTTAGCCAAGCATGAATTCAACAAGTGGTCAAGATGTAGTCATGATTCGCTTACAAACTAAATGGTAATCAATTCCATTTAAATATAATGTTTCACTTTTCTAAATTTTTTGAAAGGGATCGGTAGATTTGTGGCCTTCAAAAGGAATATTTGAACAAGCAACTTCTTCTATAGAATTATCATTAATATCAAAGTGAAAAAATGTTAACCACTATATATTACAAATACATTTATACAAGTGTTCAAAAAATAATTGGATGAAAAATAATTATACTTCATCATTTGATATTCATTTTAAATTGTCTAAAAGCCACTCCTTATCTCTAGCAATTTTACTAGGTTAATACAAAAGGAATGGACCACCAATCTTACTTGAATAGAAAAGATTCAAATTTTCATTTCCTCTCAAACTTATATGGAACTAACCTCTATTTATTTTCTCAAAATTTATAAAATCACATGCCTTTTAAATTTCCAAAATTAGGATTGAAATCTAGAAATTTTCATGAACTCAAAAATGTGAAGAACATTTTTATCAAATTCAATATATTCTTCAAAAAATATGAATATTTCACTATAGGTGAACAGAGTATGAAATGTCATAGTCATAGTGTAACTAAATGTTTGTTGCAATAGATTCTTAGAAAATTAGTAATTCAAAACATTATGTCTCAAAGTTTAGATTACAATTGAAATCTTAGTTTTAGAGTTTTTCATTATTTTCAAATTGGGGAAGAAATTAGACTTGGTAGGTTTTCTTTGACATTAGTGGGAATCAAGTTCAAAACTAATTAATTTAATCCCTCAAGGATGTTGTTTTTTGTACACTCTCCTATATTGTATAGAAAGGGAAAATTCAATAGCTTGTGAATCCTGTTCAAGTTGTAAATTTTGGACCCAAGTCACAAACATACTACTAATTAACTAAGAGTTTGGGAGGAATTTTTGAGTGTTTAGAGATGATCAAACATATTCAATTTATAGACAACAAACACCAATTCTTTAGGAGGGCAACATCCTTAAGGGATTATTGATCAAAATTAAAATGAGGAATAAAAAATTAAAAAAATTCTAGAATACAATATTTGGTGTATGATCGATTTTCAACCAATATTTTTATGTAGATATTTCATGTTCAATTGAATAATAATCTACATAAGTTCACTAAAGTACAATCATACATGGCTATCTACAAATCTTAATACCATTAGACTTTTACTTTTAGTCATTCTTGGATAATATATTTGAGACATCATGCAAGAGAGTATCCTTTCAATCCCTTCAATACCAAGGAATAGTCTAGATTTCCAAAAATTGTGAAGATGTATTATAAATTGCAACTTAAAGAATAGTTCAATGATGACAATCAAATAATAGTTGTAAAATATGATCCATATAATTGAATCAACTAGTAAACCAACTAATATTTTTCAATAAAATCTAAAGTCAAAACTTTGAAAATTCCTTCTTAAATCAATTGTAAATTGAATATTTGTTGTTTTTACAAGTGTCTTTTCAATGAAGTTCAAAATGTAATATTCTAATCATATTTATTTTTAAAGATTTTTATTTTATTTTTCTATTCAAAAAGATTTGAAAGATCACTTTTTGGAATATAAAAAATAACTTTTTCAAGCTAAACCTACCAATATCTATTGAATAATACCCTAAATCCTAACAACTTAGATAACTTTCTATGTAAAAATTAATTAAAATATTACAAATAATTACACAGTCCAATAAATAAAATTTGAAATTTGAAAAAATTTAAAATATAATTTAAATTAGTTATGCATTCATCCAATTTGGAGAAGGTTGTTGCTACTTTCATTTAAAGCATTTAAATTTTAAGGTTTAGGATTTTAGGATTTAGTGTAATAAGGCATTTTGAAGGGGTTGGAGTTTCTAGAATAAGTTTTTATTTGACCTAGCCTTATTAGTAGATGTTGCAAATCCAATGGTGCAATATTTCATTTCAAGAATTCATGTTTTTTATATTCAAGATTGAGACATTTCAAAACTCTAACTATTTAATCCCTAAATGCTCAAGGCACCAAATTCTGGTGTTGACAATACTTTGAGGTTAACCCCTAAGCGCTGGAGGCGCCATTTCGTGGCTTTTGGATGACTGTTTAGGGTTGGTAGAGTCCCTTAGAAGAGTTTTTTCATCCACTTTTTTTTTATGACCTTTCATGTTGAGTTACAAAGACATTCTAATTGAGTTCTTAGTCAAACTAATGTTTGTTTTTATGTAGTTAAGAAGTAAGAGAAAAAAAACGGATGGCAAAATATGCCATTTCAGTGTATTCTGCTCCTTGTACTAAATCTGAAATTTCTCTATGAAAATGACGTTTTTTGAGTTTGAGACCAACTAACAAAATGAAGGAACTGTACTCTAGTTTCTTCTCCAATTGGAAATTTGGAAAAATTCGTAATATTGAGTATTTTATAGCAATTTGAAATTTGGATGTATTTTCAATGTCCATTGTATTCTAACTATAGAAAGACACGGAAATTGAGATTGCATAATCATGTTTGTAATTGTAATAAATTTCGCATTTTGAAAATAAGCCTCAAATTTACTAGATCTAGGAGAAAAAATCCCAATAGAAATTCATTTATAAATATACGGTAGAGTAGATTCACGGAAGCCATAAATTGAGTAGGATTAATCATGTTAGGACCTTTAGCCTCACATTTTTTTTGATGACCAATTTTTGCAATTTGACATGTGAAAAGAGGATTGAAAGACTTCAAATCACTTCCACAATTTTAAAACCCCCATAGTCAAACATCATAATTTTTCAATCCATAAATGTTATTGTTGTGTTTCCGTTTCCCTTTTGATGTTTAGCATGTCTAGTTTGAATTTGTAAAGTTACAATTCAAAAGAAATTCATAAAACTAATCAAAATGTTGGCTTTTTCTTCAAATCTAAGAAGGTAATAAAAGACTTGGGTATGATGTCTAGAACTTGGATGTTGGAGAATTGCGTACTACTGTCGCAGAGGTGTACTTTACTCTGGCAGAGGTTTACAACATGCGAGTTTCTTTTCAGTGCTGACTACAATTATCCATTCCAAGAGGATTTGCTTCGGTCAATAACTAGCAATATTCAGAATCTTCAGCAGACATCATTCACAGCTTAACTTACTTCTTAAGCATCACGGTGAGCATACTTGAGCTCCATGGCTACTGGAAAGAGCCTTTCCATTCCAGCGGTAAGAATCCCAACACGCAGAGACTACAGGACAAGCAGCTGGAGAACAGGGATCCACATGGAAGGGATTTACTTTCTAGAAACCTTCGCTCAGATTTCAGCCCAGAGCGAAGAAAGAATCTGCAGCTAGAAACTGCAAGAACATGAGAGCATCTGGATACCCCAACCCACCCAGGAAAAATGTACAAGTTTGGGGACTTCGGCTAAGATTTCTCGGAGAATATCTACTCTTTTCTGTATCTGATAAAGAAATGTTGACGTCTATTCTGAGGTCCTATCACGTTCATGGAGGTGCAGAAGGCGGAAGAGATTTCTGCACTAATGCAAGGACCTGGCTTGCTAGTGTCTCGGAGTAATGAGGAATGAAGCTTTCCATGTCCACGGAGGATATCGTCGAGTGTAAGGATACTGCACTGACCATGTTTGGCATCTCTCCTTGCCGGCAGAGAATAGCAAGCATTAAAAATGAATGCCTCAGTGATGTAGAGATCAAAAGGCGCGCTTCAATCAACCTATGATCGTCAAAGTTTCATTCGTTGTGAGTTACTGAGCACTCTGTCATGAGTTTGATAATCCGTGAGTAGCAAGAGGGTTTGGAAGAACTAAATTGAGTCACTATAAACCACTCACCACATGCGTTTGAATGAATCGTGAGACACTCAAAATAAAATTAATGAATCTGAATGTGAACCTGAAGAAAATTATAATGTACTATTTTCATCATTTTTTCTCAAACCTTTTGTAAATGAATGTCTAAATTTTCATTGGACAACCAAATTATTTAGGTTCAAATGACTCAATTATAAAGAGAAACTTACAAAATAAACATTATCCACCCTTCTAATTAAAAAAATCTTTTCTTAACCTCTAAAGTCCCATGGCCATTTTTTTTGCCAAAACCACTCAAAACTATCACTTCTACTACAATCACCTACAGAATAAAATTTTAATTTTTTTTTAGAATCTAATCGTAGGATATTGTTCTACATTTGTCTTAGATTATATGATAATTTTTTTGTGATTTTTGACCGTATAGATTGAAAGATATTAGCATTCAAAGTGAAAGAAAAAAATTTCTTTCAAGATGTTGCTATGATTGCCTGCAAAACAAGAAGCTCCATAACTTTCACATCTCTAATCCAAATGGAATGAATCAAAGCTTCCCATTTACAAAAAAATATAATCTACAAGAAAAAAAATATTCAAAAATTTATTTCAATTTTTTGTGGATTTTTTTTGCTACTCAATCTCTCCAATTCTGAAGTTATTGTGGCATAACTTTTCCTCCAAAGCACTGATTGAAATAAAAATTATATTCCTCAAAAGCTCTTAGTTTTTTCTATCTTGTGAGAAAGTTTCAAAAAGTTTCAGTAAAAATTGAGATCACATGAGCCTGCCCGAAATCCATTTTGTCCCTCATAGGGACAATGGGACTTTAGGGGTTAATGTACTCCAAAATGCCCTCACATGATGGAGGAATCGTTTTCATACACTATGATAACTTCTTCAATATTATTTATTGGAATCATTTGAAAGGCAAAGCACCCCTCCTTATTTTATACCTACAATGCTTGAATTGATTTTAAATGGAATTCATAGGGATTCTACTGGTTTAAAATAGTAGGATGTACACCATTGATTATTATATACATATACTTTAAAAATCAAAGAAATACAACACAAAAACTAATTAAAGTTGAACTTGAAGGCTATCTCTCTCCCTTAAATGTTATCAATACTTCAATACAATCCTTGATAGTTCTCAATGAAAAGTGACTACTAATCATAAGCTTAAATGCTACTTCAAGACAATGTCTTGTTAAAAGTAATACTAGAATCTCTCTCTCTTCTATTTTGGAAAACACATGGACAATTTCCATTGAAAAAAGAAAAGTACATCAAACTAGAAGATAAAGTCCTTGATGAGGAATTTTCAAACATTTTCAATTATTTCTTAAAAAAACAAAAAACACCAAACAAATCCAACATGCAAGAGTTTCCAATACAATATTAGAATCTTTCAAAGATTTTGAACATTCAATATCTTTCAAAGATTAGAATGATTATCTTTCATAGACGCTTCAACCTAGACACTAATTTTCACTAGCAATTAATGAATTTATGATTGCTAATAGTGAATAATGAAGATTCATCATGCTCATTCATTTTTGAAAAACTTGTTTCATTCCATCTCATTCTTGAAATACTTGTTTCAACCCTTAACCCTTCATCGCCTAAAGTCCAAACATGCTTAAAAGCATTTGCCTTTGCAAGTGTTAAAGGTCCAAATTTCAGTAAGATATGAAAATCTCAACCGTACAATCTTGTTGTGTGTATGTTGTACATGGTGTGGAACAAATTTGGGGTCACTTGAATGTAGAGATTGAAAGATTATAATGTTTTAGTATTGGAAAAAGGTGCTGAATTTTTTTTTAAAACACATTTGGAGGTGAAATTCAATATCAAAACCTACTCAAATGAAAAAACTTCAACCTACCAAGTGATTCAAAACTAGAATATAAACACTTTGGCAAAAAAATATCATTCAAATGATTCATTGTGTTTGCAAAATGGATTTGAAATGTTAAAAAATAGTGAAAAAAGTAGTAAAAAAAATCACATCTATAGTTGAATCTCTTTCTATTGAAATGCTTATGAGTCACTCATAACTTCTTAGATCAATAGGAAATTTTAACCACACAAACTAGACTGGTATGCAAAACTTTTAAGACATAATTTATTGGAAACGGACCATGTATGAAGAAGTTTTGAGCCGCCAAAGTTCACAACGCAAAAATGTGTTGAGATTTTGATCTTTGAATTGCTCTCAAACATTCAAAATAGCTTGGATTGACATGAAATTTTTGACACAATAACTAGACCTTAAGGAAAACAAAACACAACAAATTTTATTAAAAATAAACATCTGATGAAAAAGATACAAGCCCCCAAAGTTGCTTTCCATGAAAATGCAGTGTGTTGAACTCAAATTGAACTTGTGACTCTTCGAATGGCTTTCACAAACTCAAGTTGTCTTGAATTAATCTGAAAATTTTACCACACAAACTAAACTAGTATGTGCAACTTTCACAACAAGTTTTATTAAATTTGGACATTAGATGCAAAAGTTAGAGCATTTTGACCTGGACTATTACAATGTGTGAGGACATTGTCCCCTTCGGCAATGAGGGGTTAAACAATGAAGGAGGCTAGAGTTGGAATACAGTTACAATACCAAAAAGTCTATCTATTCATTGATAGTCTCCATAAATATTCCCTCCGTCTCAAAATGATCTTCCTCCTGAGGAGCCCAGGAAATAAATCTCTTGATTGTGTAGAGTAGCTATGAAGAAATTCCCTGTAATGATGGGCGCAAAAGGTGATTTTTTGATCAACACAATTAATTATAGAACCAGTCACTGTGCAGTTTTTGTGCAATCATTCTTGGTGTTGTTGCTCAAATTTTGATGGGCTGCATTTGGTTGTATTCTAGAAGATCTTCCCTTTTTACACAAAATTTGAAAGATGAATAGTTGCACTTCTATCCTATACAAAAAAATTCCTTATCATTTATCCATCTCAACATTTAAAGGTTAAAAAACAAAGTTGAAGAGTTTTTTGGAATTCTTTGATGTGCCCCATTCAAATAGAGCCACATTCACTAGGTAGAAGAAACCCTCTTTATCAATATACATTGCTCAAAATATAAAGGCAAAACATTGTTGGATGAAAATTTGGAATTCTGGTTGATTACAAAAACTTTAAAGTCATCAATAAGACACTTTTAATCTACATTGTTGTTCTTTGGTTAACACTTCAAGGACATGGTCCTCTATGATCAAGGTAGTCACCAAAATGCTCCAATTATTACACTACGTGCATTTTTTGTTCCTACATTGAACAATGACATCATTCATTGTATAGTTTAGATCCTTCACGTCTTTTAAAGGTTAAACAAATTGTAAATATAAAAAGAGGAAGACAAGGAACTATTCTCTACAGATGACTAGGAAAAATGAAATTTTTTTACATCAATAGTTTTTCCATTAGCGTAACTATGTTTTTAAAAAATGTATCCAAATTTTCTCTCTTATTTTTCCGTCCATTTTTTTCATCCATGACATCCTATAAAATTAACCAACTTCATTAAAATCTTATATACAATGTAAAGTTTTAATGAAGTTTGTTAATATTAAAATGTATGATGGATGAAGGTACATAAGTGTTGGTTGTTGAAAAAAATTATGATTTGGTTCATAATTTGCTTGAATTTTAAGGTGCCTATTATACTACTATCCTTGAATGATTTTTTTGACATTAATTAAAGTAGATACATCTTAAAGCAGTTTACATTAGTATTTTAGACAATTCATATTACTCCTTCAGTTGCTAAATTGTCTTTGTTTCAATTATGTGTTCTTGATAAGGATTTTAGGTTCTCGTAATATAGTTATTTGTTTTTTGAAAAATGTATGAATAAATTGAGAATTTCCAAAGTACTCCTTATACTTTTTAGTTTTTAATTTTTGAAAATGACCCTATACTTAGATGTTCAAGAGGTGTATATTGTATGTTGTATGTTGTTACATTATAATTATGCTACATCAATAGAAGCTTTGAACTTTTCAAACTTCGTTGAAGGTGTAGCTATGACTCCACATATCATTATTAAAATAACAATTCCCACTTTAGCTTTACATTGGAGACCTTCCAAGTTCATTCATGAGATTGTGAGTTGGCTCACAAAATGGTTTTCTACAAAGCCGATGGTGAACTCCTTTCACTATTGTATTACATGATTTTCTTAAAACTTTGAAGTTATAAATTGGAGTCTTTTCTAATTTAATTTTGAAATTATAATATTTTCGTGAATTTTAGATCTACAACAAGAAATTTTGTATTTATTTCACTTTTATATCATTTGTATTTTCATTTGTACTCGTAGTCTAAATAGGACTCCTAGCTTCTCTTAAACATTTAGAGAAGCCCTGACTTGTAGTAAGATGTAGATATAAAGACCCCATGTAAGTTACTTCTTACTTTTAAAAATTCTTCTTGAGTTGGTACATCTACTTCAATTGTAGATATAAATTATTTGATCAATTTACAATTTCTTTTCAAGATATTGGATAGCTCGCTATTTTTGTTGCAAAGGATAAAAATAAAATTGCCATAATTTCTATTCTAGAGAATAAAATTTTTTGGATTCTTTATTTTGGATTTGAATATTGATGAAAAAAGCACTATATTATCAAAAAGCTAATGTGAATTTCAATCTTTTAGAAAAGATTCAAAAAATCATGTCAAAAATTGAGGTTACACAAGTGTATTTGAAATCTAAAAAGTCCTTTGTGAGTCCTTCGCAACTTTAGAAGTTTATCCTTAAAATTTGAAGGCCATTTTTCCATCTATTAGAAATTATCATTTTTTTATAAGAGCAAAAAAGTCTTGAAATTGTTTTTTTTGCATATCTAACTATAAAATTCATAATATCACTAGTAAAATGTATGGAAGAAATTTCAAAATCATAAGCCTTATAAATTGCTAAATATTATGTATTTTTTATAGTAGGAAAATAATGCTTAAGGACCTTGTTTGACTATAGTTTTGGATTTTGAATTTTTACATTGTTGATTTTCTCACCTATTAAATTTTTTAGTTGAAGTAGGTTCAAGAACAGAGGAAAAAATACAAGGTTAGTTGCTCTAAAATAGAATTGAAATACAATAATCCCCAATGGTTATTGTAG
Source organism: Climacium dendroides (assembly GCA_950106755.1). NCBI lineage: Eukaryota > Viridiplantae > Streptophyta > Bryopsida > Hypnales > Climaciaceae > Climacium > Climacium dendroides. The sequence goes on along the minus strand of OX467089.1, from coordinate 26,236,019 downwards.
CAGGAGTTGGTAATCTTGTAAATTTTTTTATATTACCACTACAAGAGAAAGTCGTCCTAATTGACAGAAATCAGCCCCTCTTAATCTACAGAAATTCGATAAGTTTTTGTCAATTAGGACAAAAAACTGTCCGAATTGATAGAAAATTGTCCAAATTGACAAAAATCTGTCAATTTTCTGTCAATTAGGAGGGGTTGATTTCTGTCAATTAGGACGACTTTCTGTCAATTCGGACAGGTTTTCTTGTAGTGTACAAAAGTAATACTAAAAATGAATTCTACAAGTTTCTTCAAGTACATCTTTACTTATAGATAAAATACTCTATATAAGATGAAATGGTTTAAAGAATTATGAAAAAGATGTAGGATTTTTTATTAGCCTACTAGACTAAAATTTTGGCTATGTATTCCATAACATTTGCTACTCTATGATCTACATGTGACGAATAGCATCCAAAGCCCCTTCCAAAATGTCACTTGAACATTGCAGATTTATAGAAAGACAGCCTAATCTTGCTCATTTTGCTTTTTCCATGTGAGAAAGCTTGTAGTTGTTGCCACCATAAACTTTCATTACACTAATGAGGCAATTTTGAAGCAACAAGAAGATGTTATTGAACTTGTCCTTGTTCATTTCATTGAATGAAGTGACTACTACAATGATCAACTCATCAATTATAGTAAGTGCCTTCTAATGTTGTAGTAATTGAATGACTTGAAAGAATCTAAGGTCCAAGACATTTGTATCATGATTGTTTGGTGGTTGGCACACTAAACGGATCTTGAATCCATCTTTATCACCCTCTTTAATTAGAATTGGGTCATTTGGACTTGGATGTGGTTTCGCATTATCTTCCTGAACAAAGATTTCAATGTGTTCTAATTCTAAAATTTGTGATTTGATGTCTAAAAACACCTTCTCTATCAAAATTTGTTTTGTAACCTCTTTTGTAATTGCTACAAATGAATAAGCTTTGTCTCCATGGAACTGATGTTAAAGTATTCAGTTTCAGTAATACACTGAACGCGGAACTGATGTCGAAGTACTCAGATAGCAAGGGTAATTGAAATTCTTGCTAATTTCATTTATTGATTGCACTTGACCCACTTGAAAGTTGAAGCATTGAAGTAGCATAGTGACAATTAGATTTGATTCCTTGCCATCTTTTTATAGAGGTGTTGATTTAGGATAGCTGCTGTTGTAATGTGGGTTGTGTACTATTTGAATTAGACATCTTATTAGTTAAAAAATTAGTTGTTAGTATTGTGTGTTGTGAGTTGCTAGTGGTGGAGTATATAAGTGTTAAGAGCCTTGGTCTTGACTATGTTGTTGCTGGTTGACAACCGGTTGTTAGTAGTTGATATTAGGGTAGTGGAGTTAAGGTTAGGGCTAGCTGGCAGGTTTTGTGGTGGCTACTAGAGGCAAGGGTTGGTCCTTGGCTTGTGCTCTTTTTTTTCTTGTCTCTTAGAGAGTTGGAGGCATAGGGGTACTTGAGTGAGTGAGTTGTGTTGTTGTTATGGGAGGTTTATTTGAAGTAAAATATTGATTTGGGGAGCTTTTGTGTAACATTTTGCAAGAATATTGGTTGAGTGTTATATTTTGGATCTGAACTTTTGAAGAGTTGATACATAAGTGTGCCAAGTTTCAAATCTAGATCTACTATGAAGAAAAAGTTATGAGGTGTTGAAGCGGAGGTGTTTGGATTTCAAGACAACCAAGGAGGGTATATTGAGGAGCATCATTCTTATTGGATTTTTGTGATATGAATGTGAAATGTGGAGGGTACTCTTCTTATCTTATTTTCTACTTTGTGCCAAAATTTTAGCTTCAATGGACTTGAGATCTAAAAGTTATGTACAAAATTCGACCAGGGTGTGGAGGTAGTGAAGGTTTGAGAAGTCAGTATTAGGGAAATTTCCACCAAAGTTGGACAATATTTTTGATTGAGCTGAAAGTAGATATGAGAGTATTTAAGTAATTGATCTATAATATGGAAAAGTTTCAAGTCATTTGAAACTACTGTACAATAGTTATGCTAAATCAAAGTTAGGTATGAAAGTTTAGGGAAATTTGACAAAGGTTAGAAAGTCAGTATTGAGGTAATGTTCACCAAAGTTGAACAATATCTTGGATTGAGTTGAAAATTGGTTTAGGAGTATTTAAGTAGTTGATCTATGATGTGACAAAGTTTCAAGTCATTTGGAACTACTGTCCAATTGTTATGGTAGATCAAAACTAGATATGACAATTTCTAGGTTATTGAAGGAATTATAGGATAGGGATTTGGGAATATAGGGACCTTGAAGGTAGGTTTATGATTATTTAGGGTGTTTAGGGAGATTATTGATATATACAAAGCACTTTCACAGCAAAAGCTTAGTGCTATTCCGAACCTAATCACAAAACCTTGTGACACCGCAAAGAGACAAATATGTGTAATCAACCACTATAACTTCTTGCGATGGTTATTTTTAGCCACTTTGACAAGACTACATTGTGGACATCTTCAAAGTGGGAAATCTAGCTCACCTTGTGGAAATTCAAGCTCACCTCGTGGGAGATCATCACATTACAACAATAACGTGGCATCTATAGAATTCGATGGCTAGCGATGCTTGTTCAAATAGGCCTCAAAACTTGACACTTCAAACCTCCACAACTTCCATTTGAAAATAAATGCAAAGTTGAAATTGAGAAATTGAGAAGAAAACACTATACTTTATTTATACAAAAAAATAGAATTAAAAAATATTTATTTTTGAGCTTAATCTGACACATTTTGTGAAACAAGAAGATCATTTCGGAACAGAGGAAATAAATTATTTTGCCTCTATTTTTCGTATAGTGATTTAATCTATTAGAGTCATTTAAGGAGATGTGGCCAAAGCACCAAACAAAATTAAAAGGGCTTGGAGCCCTCTTTGGATTCAAGAAATAAAGTAAAAGAGTTAGCAAATAAAAATTCACATGCTTGCGTACCACAGATAATAAGTATTCATGTGGCATATTTCAACATAATGGAAATGAAATAGTCTCCTTTGACAATTGATTACCAGCTTGGTTATTCTGGGTAGTTGTGCTTTCAAAAAAGTAGGACAAGGACAAACTTATAAGGGTGTTAGATCTTTTTGAATGGAATTCATTCAAAGAATTCTCTTCACAAATATGGAATTTTTTTTTTTGTAAATGAAACCAACTAGATAAGTATGTAGAAATCCTCTTATAATAATTGTAGGCCAGTTCTACCCCCTTACTTGTCAATATTGACAATATTATGTGCTATCTATAGACTAAAGCATACACCATTTTTGTATGTATAAAAATTCAAAATTATATATGCTTTGAAAATATACAACTTAAAATACCTCATGTGAGTATTTGATACATGTCAAAATCGGCAAAGCATACATATTTCCCTAGCATAATCAATAGGCTCTTTGGGACTACTAATTCTGTAAACTAATCGAGCTTGAAATGAGCCAAATTGACACACCCTAGTCCATAGATACATCTTGCGCGTACGCACCATTCTTTCCAGATTGAAGGGAGAACCACAAATTTACTTCTACTCTTGTGATAATAAAGACTAATCACCCGGATCATCCTTCAAATTAAACAAATAATGCTTTGTACAATACTTCTTGACTTCATTGCAGTTTCTAATTCCAAAGTGGCTATTTAGAGTTTCAAAGTTGATGGCTGTTTTTGTTTTGGTGAAGACTATTGAGTATTCACAAACTCCAAATCCGAGGATGGAAACTATCTCAAATGAATTCCAATTTAATTGTTGAAAGAAGATATGTTAAATGAATACATAATAATTAAGCTGATTGCTTCAGTTGGCTTGAACGTGTAAAAACACAAGAATTACAATATCAACCTTGTTAAACGTACATAGTGAGGAAAAGCATACATGGATGCAAGCCTCCATTCATCACACTCCCCTAGCCATTAGTAAGCAAGTTTGCTACCACCAATTCACCAATTAATCTACGCATTACTTGATCAAAGTTTGCAAATTCTTGATAGTCCTTTTAGTTGTATCTAATACTATGTAGATATATGAGAATGTGCAAAAAATTGAAAGAGACAACCTCGAACATAAAATGCATGATTGCGCACAATTGATTTCAATTCTATAACTACAATATTCGAAGCTCAAATCCTCAGGCCATTTTCGCTACTCAGGTTCTCTTGCACTCTTGAAACCTAATCCAAAACTTGATTGCAACTATAATTTAAAGAACATAAGCGTATATCCCATTGAAGATAAACTTTGCGCTATTTAAAATTTAGAAGTTGATTCACTTTTGTAGTTCTTTCACAATAGACGTCAAGTAGCAGATACACGACAAAATTTTACCCAAAGTCTCCTAAACTAAATGTTTTTTTAATTCCATGTAAAGTGGTGTTCATCCATAAGTGGAAGCTAGTTAGGGATTAATGAAAGTACACTAACCTTGGTGATTACTTTCATTTTGTTTTACAAAGATATAGACAAAGTAGGGTTTAGGATTAGTTTGGAAGGAATTTGCATCAACAATCGTCTATTTACAAAACAATAATCTAGGTAGTCTCACTCAAGATTTTTTTCATGGGTTGAGATACTTGGTCATAGTAATCGCTAAGCAACTTGTAGGGAATTCTTATGCTTACACTATGGCATGCATGTTCATATAGACAGTGACGAGAATACGATTGTACTATTGCAATGGTGTAATGAAGTCATGATACTCATATTCAATTCTAACATATTCTTGCATTTCCTCCTTACATTCTTGCACACTAACAAAAAAACGAACCCTTGTTCCCACAAATACAATGGTTATTCAATCAAGATTTCAAATCAATAGGGTCGTCCTTAACCCCTCAGCGCCTGAGCAACTTAAATCTAATGTCACAAAGATTTCTTAGAACGAGTTTCGAAGGATTTGAATTTTAGTGAATATTAATTTAATTACAGTATGGACCCTTTTGAACTCATTCCAACCAAACTATCATAAATAAAAAGATGTACATCAATAAATTGTACTGATTAGTAATTGAGTCTCAAGAAAAAAGGACATGACCCTTGATTGTACTATTGAAAAGATTATATTAGTCAAACAAGACAAATCTTTCAATTTTGAGAGGCTAGATTGGAGGCGTTTGAGTGCTCATGGATTAAGATAGGTAGACAATCTAACTCTTTCCAATGCGCCAACTTCTCAACTTCAAAATCTCAACTCCAGTTCATTGTAGTCCTAATGGTTTTTGACTTAATCATATATTTTGTTTGTCTTGTGAATGGACATTTGGTCCTTCGCAAAAGAATATGAAAGTCCATTTAGTGAATCAAATTGTATATCAAAATATACATTAATGGAATTTATGTCATTGCTATGATTATAGTCTTGAAAGGAGACAACAATTTTGGCACATTGGAATCACATATGTAACAAAGTTGGAACATAAGGTTTGACAAGTAAAAAACATTGTTGACAAACAATTAAATGTATGGTTGTTTCCTTTACAAAAATAAAGAATGACATTCTTTGGAAAATAAAGTACAAACCTAAAACTAAGAGGTTCAATCCATCCTACATCAAAAGTAAATGATTTTGTAGTTTTTCACATGAATACTCCACCCAAATAAGACTTTCAATCCTACATTGTTTAAATAGATCATCAAAGTTGGGAGTAGAAGAGATCCTACCACAAATTTAGAACTTCACCTTCATAACAAAATCATACTACTAAAATCATAACTCCCTATGTAATATTACAAATTTTACCATTAATAGTAGGGGTTCATGCTTGCTATGCTACACATTCATTGTATCACATATTAGTAAAAATTAAATATACTTGAATAGAGTGCATGATAATGATTTCGATAAGTCTTTAAAATAATTATTTTAATTATTTTATAAAAATATTTTCAATCATGCATACATAGAAATTATATTTTCACACAATGTGATATTACTGAAATAGAGTAGCAGTTCACAATCACCTCTATAATATCACTTTTTACAAAAGGTGATATTATAAAATTAATAGTCATTGCAATTGAGGTGATATTAAAGAAGATCAATATGGTGATATTATAAAGGTAGCAATTCCATTGTTTTTCTTGGCTTTATACTTCTTTTGCATTTCTATAATTTTGTGCTTTTATGAGCTTTGAGCTTCTGATTTCAATTTTCTATTGCTACTACCAAATGATTTGAGAAATTTATTAGATTGAATTGATTTTGGATTTCACAACAATTAAATTGTTCACAAAGCTTTTGAGATTTACAAGTTATTCCTTTAAATTTTTCTATTTGGGTTGCCATTGTTTGTAACAATTGAATCAAATTTGTAATGCATTCTAATGCATGTGTATCTTTTACCGTATTCATCATTGCATATATTTCATTTATCATTAGTTAAATTTCTATTGTTTATTTCACTATATGCTTATTTATTAAAAAAATTATATGAAGATTTTAGTAATTTTTATATGAAGATTTATTGAAATTCTTGTTTTGCATTCTATCTAATACATAAAAATTCTAATGAAATTTTAATGGTGAATGCATAGTATAGCAAGTGCCAACCACTAGTAATTGGTTAAAAAATTCAAATTCACTATCATGCCTCAACCTCTACCCAACAAATCCATCAATACTTTCAAAAGCACTAAAAACAACAATAAGATTATAGGATAGAAATATGGACACCAATGACTTGCAAACTTACATCTCTATCAATTTCAAATATATCTAATGGATCACAAATGAGATCCATATCTCATAGGTTGCACAATGTGAGTTCTAAAATTCTTTGATTACATTCCGACTTGCGATGTATGAAGAGACCAATAACCACATTGATCTTAAAATCTTCAACTATATATGATGATGATGATTCATTCATATTGAAAAACCATAGAATGATGATGATTTCCAATTGTTAAGGATTGAAAATGGCCCTTCTTCGTAACCATGTTGAGGTACATAATGCAAAGAATTAAGGTTGAAAAGTGGACTCAAATTGACCATCATATTGCTATTGGAATGCTTTAGATCAATACATCCAACACCTTCATTCTTCCTCGGAATAGTATTTTGAATACTCGCAATCTTCCCAAAAGCAACATTTTTGCAAATATGATGCCCATCGCTTAAATATCAGGTGTATCAAATGAAAAAATCGCCATATATCATAAACATGTCTATCATCTTGATGAAACTTCTCCATAAATAGGCAAATATTATGAACCTCCAATGATTCCATGAGCATATCATTCTCCATCACATGCTCAAGGACAAATAGAATACGCCAAAAAGTTGGATGACCCATTTCTTCCCAATCAATATAATAAGAAGCTCCATCTCGCTTAAATTGTTGAGTGAGAAAGTCAATAATGCGACTATACAATTTAGGAATGGAAATCTCTTCAATGACCAATGTTGAATATTTTGCAACAACTAAAGATAGTATGCCCAAGTCCTCATGTTCACACATTGCTTTGATAGCAAAATCAATACCTCCCTCTCTCTCGCCCAAAATATTGATTGAACTCACTAATCCATCACTTTCATAAGCGGCTGATGATATTTGGTCCATGTAATAAGCAACAACCTTCCTAGTGCTACTCCGAAACTCGTCCTCAGTCTCCTCAATGTGTGAAAATGCCTACCAACAAAAATAAACAATTTCACGCGTAAGTTACAAGTCCATTTTCACCAACAATTTGGAAGCTTTTCAATATCATCATTGTGTAGAAAACCCTTTCACGCTAGCTTGCAAAATTTAAAAATCACATAAATATAAAAAAAGGATTATGTGTAAAAACTCACCAAGGAAATCTTATCATTTTGTCCTTCCACCAATAGTTGTTCTTGTTCCCACAACCAAAGCACAAGAGGTTCCAACAACTCCACACATCCGGACAAATTCAAAATGTGATTTTTAGCCAACCTTCCAAAACCACCTGGTACCACCATAATTGCACTCATACTCAAATCAACCACCTCCAACTTCTTCAAGTTGCTCATACTCGGAAGTTCATGCAAGGAATAACAACAACAAGCTTCTAAACAACGTAAGGATGTCACATACTCGAGTTCAACTAAATTTGTGAGATGTTCACAACGAGAAGCGCTCAATTCTTGCAAATGTTGCAACTTTCCAATACCATGGAGCTCTTCTACACTCGTGTCATCAACATTAAGTGTCTCCAAGGAACCAAGATTGCATAATCCTGGAAGATCCACCAAAGACTCACATTTCGATAGGTCTAGAACTTTCAAGTGTATTAATGAGTTCAAACCAACCGTAAACATCATAACTGGAATCCAACACCTAACCTTCTCTAACATAACCAAGCTGCCTAGATCTGGGAGACTAATCCCATTATAAATAACCTCTCGTAAGTTGATGCACCCACTAAGGTCTAGAGGGTGATTATAATGTACTCCAACACCATGCAAGGCTAAGAACTCCAAAGCTGTCAATGATGATAAGTCTCCAATAAAAAGTTGGGTGTTCCAAATTTCTAGCCGAAATAATTTAAGATCCTTCAACTCATTCACTCCTCGAATCTCAACAAGCTTCTTACACCCCAAAACATCCAAAATTCGCAAACCACACATGCCTTCAACATCCAATTCCTCAAGGTTCTTGCATCCATACACTTGAAACACTTCAACTTGGGAACAATGGAAAAGGTCCCTTCTCCTCATGCTTTTCACTTCACTCACACATATTGCCAACCTCTTTAAATCTCGACATTCCCGCTTGCACTGCAATTTACGAGGCAAGCTACCTTTCTGAAAATCATATAACATTCGACTAGATTGATAGGTAGACTCCGAAGCTTGAACCTCTTCTTTTGCAAACTCAAGATACAAATCATGGATACGAAATTTCAAGACTTTGTCATTCATGGCAAAATCAAGAAGTGCCTTCTTCTTCAAAGCCTCCAACTGAAATTCCAATAAAAAGCTAATGGTTACCATCTCTTCATATACAATTAGGTAAAAACTCTACAAACCCTTGAAACACAAAATAAAAGACAATAAACAAACTAGGCTCATTAAAAGACAAACAATATTCAAATGAAAATTTCATTCAAGTACAAACACATAATCCCATCATTAAACATGCCATTATCAAAAAGACTTACAGTTGGCATAAACGAATCCATCTCCAACCCATAAGCATGTTGCAACCATTTCACCATGTCAAAGTGAAAGGAAAATATACTAAACTTAATTGCACTTGTCACAAAGATTGCCAAGTCCAAAAATAGGAATTGGTCTCCTAGCTTCAATGAATCATAACCTTGTCTCAAAAGAGAAAAAAGAGGGTGGGAATTTTCATTGAAGTGGTTGAACTTATGGATGCTCAACTTTTCTAAGCTTCTCCTCCACTCCAATGGATGTTTACTAATTTGTCCCAATTGACTTCACCAAACTTTCAATGCCAATGGCAAATATTGTTGAGTCCTTGAATCATTGCTCACACCACATAAACTTCTCTTCAAGAAAAAACATGCTTCCACACATCCACTAATAACATCTTGCTCTGCCTCATTGAAATTATTCATGGACACCAAACCAACATAATGAAGAAATAGCTTTGTGGCATCACACTTGTCCAATTCAGGCATTTCCATACAATGGCACTCTTGGAGACCCAAACTTTGCAAAATTGCACGTGATCTAGAAGTCACCAACACCTTGCTGCCAACTTCATAAGTCAAGTTCAAATACATTTGAGCTTCTTCCATGTCCCCGTGCAACAACACATTGTCCAGGCAAAGAAATACCTTATGTTGTTGCATGTATTTCTTTAATAGTGTCTTCAACTGTTCAAAAACAACCAAATCAAAGTCAAGTACCAAATCAAATTACATAACAATAAATTTCATATCCATTGGCTTCATCTCAAATTCTAAAAATACATCACCAAAGGAAAACTTAATTTATAAAATAAATGTGCACCCAAAATCATCACAATTCAAATTCTCTCAATACTATTCATGTATGTACCATCAATTAAGACTAGGATTGTACCTAACAAAGAAACTTCCAATACAATTCAATCATTATTTAATCCAAACAACAAACTTCAACAGAAACACCTTTTAGAGCTACATGCTCAAGATTCAAACTCCAAATCAACACAACCAAGCCTCACATAGAACAAGATGTTCAAACACTTAAACTAGTTCTCTAAAATTTATAAACATCACTAATAGCTTACCCAAACTCCACTCCACAAGCAATCTATGAATCATTGAATATAACTACATTTCACCTCAAATAATCTATCCTTGGAATCAAACAATTAGCACTCATAAAATGGATTTCAAAATGGAAAAAACATTCAGTTTTGAAGGAAATGTTCACAATGGCTTGAACTCATCATCTTGAATTTCATGGGGAACAACTCCTTCAAAAATAAAAAATATCCAATTCAAGAATCAAAAGAGATTAACTTTTCAATTACAATTTATTAATAGAAATCATTAGGGCAGTCATAAAGACAAGTCATCAATAAGAATAAATCAATAATTACTGTTAAATCAGATGTCAAATTCAATGCTGAATGTAGATTATTCAAGTTAAACTTCTTCAGTCAAGGGTTTAGGATATCTACACACATTCAAGAAAATCATATCTTTAGGAAGTCAAACCTTTACAACTTGCTTCTTTCTTGAACCAACTAATCAATACAATTTACATACCTTGTTAAGATCATGTGGCAAGCTAGCTGGATCTTCACCACTCAAATCTTGAAGTACTTGCCTTCGTAACACAACAAGATCCTTCATTCCAAATTCCACATGGCAAAATTCCCCATCAAAGTCTCCAAAAAGGCCATTGCATATAGCTTTACTAATAGTGGTTTTGCCAACACCTCCCATGCCAAATAAACCAACACTTTGCACTCTATTAGCATGATGATCATCCTTAGTGTCATGAAATTTCCCAAGTATTACCTGCAGTAAGAAAAGGGCCAAAAAATTTAGGAGAAAATACTTGGAAAGATAAACAAGTTCCTATAACAAGTATAAAGCAACTAGAACAAGAAAAAGAAGAAAAAAATGGATAGGGAGATGATAAAACACAACACAAAGACTAACCAAGACATCACAATAAGCATAATGAAAAAATAAAAAATGCATCAAAAGCAATCACGAGATTGAATAGTTCATTACTTTCAAATCATACACCCGTACAAAAGTCAACTACTAAATCAAAGTGATGTACAATGGCCACACAAGATTAACAAGGATACACATTTCAAAACAATTGCAAGGTTAAATGCGAACTAAAAAAGCCCACAACAATAAAAGAAAATTGAATCTTGCATGTCCATGAACAAAACATCCTTCATCAAGAATACACCACTCATTGTAAACCATAATATCCTCAATACTTCCTGGACGATTCCTTGGTTGATGACACTTGAATCAATGGAATCCCAAGTCTATTCAACAAAGACCGAAAAAACCTCAAAGACTGAAAAAAACTAAAAAAGGGCCAGCACAAGGAGAAAAACGATTCAAAAATTCAAACATCTTCAAAAGAAAGAATTCATGTCGGGGAAGAAAACAAAACAATCAGGATGGATAAATGCTCAAGAGATACCTCACACAATCGTCCCAATGATTGCACATGAGAAACATCATATTTCACCCGAGGTAGCTTCAACTTGCGCAAAGCATCCACCACTTTTGCGACATAGGTCACCTCACCATCTTCTTCAACATACTCCAAGCCGTTAACTTTACCAACCACAGACAAAGCAAAAGCCCAAGCACCCACATCCAATTTGTGACTAACATCACTTCTCATGTCCTCTGCCGCCCAACCTCGCCATACATCTTGCCATCGCTTCTGGCGCTCCACATCCTTGAAGTCATCCACAGAGATCTTATAAAACAAAGGAAGCAGCTTCAACTTGGAGTTCGTGGATGCCTGTGCTTTCACAAACTCATTCAACTCGATCATCGGCCACCTCGAGCGGGTGAAAAAATCTTCCGATAGCACCAGAATGGCAACATGACATTGCCGCGCGGCCTGGATGATAGCTGAGGGGAAATCATCACCCTTCCGCAAACTATCAGGCCACTTGTCAAAAAAAGGATAATGATGGGCTCGCTTCAACTCCAACGACAACCACTCTGTGAAATTCTTCTGTTGGCCACTGTGGCTCAAGAATATTGTATGCTCGGGTTCCAAACCCCATCCCCTGAACGTAGACAAAATCACAAGAAAGATCAGCAAACACAAAATATCACTTCACATAGTAAACATGCCTCCGCGAAGGACAGATTCCCATGGCATGCAAGTCGACAAGCAAGAAACAGCGCACAAGATTCGGGAAAGAATTTCACCTTTCGTCCACATCATCAGAACGAGCAAGTTTCCAAGCGTGAGAGGATTCTGGGAGATCCACGCGCCTCTTCAGCTCATTTGACATCCTGTGATTCCACTCAGCCTACGAAACAGAACTTTCGGCAATCATCGGAATGCTGTCGCCAATCGAATGAGGCCAATCTGCATCAATCAAGGGAAGGGATCCTGCTCGACAGACATTGTATAAAATCAGATCGAAGCGCCACCATCCACAAGACTCAAGTGTGATAATATACACCACACTTCCTCATTATTCAGATGAAAAAGACGTGCAATCCAGGACTCCAAGTCACCATGAACTGACTCAAGCAGAGCAAGTCCAAAGGCACGCATGCACGGTCACCAGGCTCAGTGATTCAACTGCAGAAAAACAGACTCGTAAACCTAGTAACGACGCTCAGCACTGGAAGTGTCAGACAAATGACTTTCAACGAAACTATAGGAATCAAGTATGCACACAACAGTCCTCGCATTTGATCATTATTGGCTGATTACAGAGGTGACAGGGCCGTATCCATCCAGGGATAAAAAATACTGACCGCATTTGAGAAAACGGAACACATTGGGACATCCCGTACTAATACCAATCATTTAAACCACTACGATACGACTTGCCAGAATACTTGTAAGCGAAATCGCTTTTACGCTAGAACATCCAAGCCTTGATTATATGCTCGAGGCATAAAGTGCGTGCTCTCAATAGCACAGGAGAACAATTGATGGTCAGTAATCTTCTAAAACTCCCGAAGACACTACACGTTCAACCAACCAAGCGTCAAGCTCATTCTGCGTATTCTAGACCTCCTCGGCTTCAGGAGACAGCTTAACAGTCGAGCATCCAAATCCAATACAACAGCTTCCTCGCCAGACATCTGCGCACCCGAAGGTAATGTACACCTCGGAAGTTGCCCAAGGAAGCTGAGAATAAAAGTCTGACCTATGCATTCTGTCTACTGCACTCGACTCTTTTACGGCCGCAACTCCAAACAGTCCCTCAACTTCGACGAAAGACCTGCTTTAACACAATGAACCATGTAAAAATGTTCCAACGATTCGAGAAGGCAAGGATGGATGCTCATCCACTCTTGTTGAACCGTATCAGTTGGAAACAGTATGCAATTGTTCCACACAACTCCACACGTATTGAGGTGCAGGCTCTGCAAAGAAAACCAAATCTAAGAAACGAGAGATGTGAAGGACGAGTCCAACCAATTGACAAATTAAATAACTTACTCCATAGCGTACACACATTTTAACAACACGCTCAACGTCCACGGCATCGTAGATGCAGGAGAAATTAGATTGAATCAGACTCCTGAATTTGGCGAAATGCCCAAACAAGATCAGCAGCAGCATCGCAGTGACTCGGCATAAAAAGGATCTTCCAATTCAAACCACATTTTAGTCAAAATTTGCTCTTGTAAACTAAATCAAGCCTGGAGGACAAAAACCACTAATACTAGTGAAAAACATGATGATGTAGAATATACAAAATTTGGAAGCCGAAGCATCCAGGGACCAGAGAATTCAACAACAGGATCAATTACATTGACATTTAAAGGATACCATATCGAATCTAAATGCTCGAGAACATGGACAACAAAAGCAGAATGCGCAACCGGTCAATGGTGCGGCATCTTGACCACACAGGATAAATTGTGCGAATACACGAAAACACTCGACGGAAAAACCTCAGTGGGGTTCGTGATTACAACTGTCCGCTGTTCTACATGCTACCCACAAGCAACATTCACGCAGATTTGCAAGCAAATAGAATCCCTGATGGAAAATGGTCTCCCTGTAACAAACCGAAATGTACAACAAATACACTTTACTGAAAGTACCAACGCAAAGGACTGCTCGGGGAACAACTTATAGACATTCGGTGTTCAAAGAGCGGTGGTTACCGAGAGTCTTAGGAACAAAGTTAGATCCTCTTTGGGACTAGATTCACATGGCAAACATCACCTTCAACACCAAGTAACTGACACCGAGCGCGAACATCCGCCAACATAAATTCCTGAACATGGTACCATCTCGCAGACATAGCAGGACAACTCATCTCAGCAGACTGACTTTATCCAAGCACAGACTAAGCAGGAACATTCCAAATCGATGCCCTAGTAGTGTGCTCACAAGTAGCACTCGGGGGAACACGCGGCGAAAACCCAATCCCCCACAACACAACACCAAAGCTTTCACGTGTGAAAGTTCCTCCGTGCCATAGCTCCCGAAAAATACAAACCTAAGTCTGCACAAGCGCCAAAGCTAGGGGTGCAGGAATGGCGCTGGCAAATGTTGCAAAATCTACCTCCACTTTTATAAGACGAACCCTCCCGCTCCACCATTCACCTCCCACGCACCATTCTCGGCGTCAACTTGAGCTCTGCACGAAAGATGCTTCGTCACCAAAGCTGCAAAAGATGGAAGCGCAAGCACATGTAAGGCAAACGCAACATCCACAGGACAGAACGCGGCAAAGTGTCTGCAAAACAGAGATTCTGGGTTGCTGACATGCTTTACCCTAAACCCTTAGCTAGCACCTATGCTAATGGGCGAACAACTCGGAGAAAAGCATTCTTTCCATACCCTCGAAAGACGGACCTGTGACCGTGAAGGATGTGGGCCATATGACCCATGACCGTGGTGTTTCAGTTTGGAAGGTGCATCTCAGGGTCTGAACATCCAATTGAGCATCGAACTGATTTGAAAGAGAGCTGGTTGAGTTTCAAAGACCGAGTAGCTGATATTTCCCAATTTGAAGGTTAAATATTCATGAAGTGTTGGAAGAATAAAGATAGCAACACTTCGGAAAAAGCATCAATGACAGATATGTATATCTTATTATATGCACTTAGACAAAGGACTAATGTGTTAGATAAGCATGAATGCAACATCTTTGACATTGAGTAAATAGGGGTCAAGATGTAGTGAAGATTCGCTTTTAGACATATTGAACTAAGTGGCAATCAAATACATTTAAACATAAAGTTCCCTTTTTAAAAACTTTTGGGAGGAGATTAGTAGATTTTTGGCCTTCAAAAGAAATGGTTTGTGCTACTAGAACAAGCAACTTCATCTATAGAATAATCATTAATCCCTCAATGCCCCAGGGGCTCAAAAGTCACCTCACATAGTTTGAGTCCAATTCAAAGTGTTGTAACTTTTGCATCCAATGTCCGAATTTAATAAAAACTTGTTGGAAATGTTGCACATACTAGTCTAGTTTGTGTGGCGACACTTTTAGATCAATCCAAGATGTACAAATTTTTTGAAAGCCAATCGAAGTTCATAGGTTCAATTTGAGTTCACCAAATTGTATTTGATGGCCGCAACTTTGGGAGCTTGTATCTCCTTTGTCCAATGTTTGTTTTCAATAAAATTTGTTGGATCATGTTTCCCTTGAAGTCTAATGATTTTGATAAAATTTTCACATCAATTCAAGTTGTTTTGTATGTTTTGGAGCCATTCATAGTTCAAAACCCTAATAGTTTTTCATTACAGTGAATTTTGGCGGCTTATTTCTTCTTCATATATTGCCCGTTTTCAATAAAAGAAAAAAAAATGGGAAAGTTGTGCATACTAGTCTAGTTTGTGTGGATACAATTTCATATCAATTCAAGAAGTTATGAGTGACTGAGAGTCATTTAATTAAGAGAATGAGGTTCAACATTGGTTGTATTTTTTTGCAACTTTTCTTGACATTTCAAAGCCATTTTGTTGACACAATGATATTTTCTTTCACCAATGTATTTGTATGCTGATTTTCAAGCACTTTATAGTCTAAAGTTTTTTCATCTGAAAAGGTTTAGAAATCAAATTTCACCTCAAAATGTGTTGCAAGGAAAATTTCAGCATCCTTTTTCAACATTAAAACATTATGATCTTGCAATCCATGCAACCAAATGACTCCAAATTTGATCCATGACATCTACAACATGTACACTACAAGATTATATGGTTGATTTTTCTACACCTTAGTGACATTTAGGCTTGTAACATTTCAAAAGCAATAATGTTTTTAGACATGAAAAGACCTTGGGCCTCAACTCCTTCAGGGGTTAATATCAAAGTGATGGAATGTCAACCACTATATATTACAAATTCATTGATACAAGTGTTTAAAAGAATTGGATGAAAAATAATTATACTTCATCATTTGACATTCATTTTTAAATTGTCTATAAGCCACTCCTTATCTCTAACAATTGAACTAAGTTAATAGTAATTGGACAAACCACTAATCTTCTTTGAAAGTTTGAATAGAGAAGATTCAAATTTTTCAATTTCTCTCAAACATAAATGGGACTAACCTTTATTTATTTTCCTCAAAATTTATGAAATCACATGGCTTTTAAATTTCCAAATTTGGGGCTGAAATCTATACATTTCATAGACTAAAGACAAAAACGTGAACAAAGTTCATATCAAATTCAACATACTCTTCAAAAAATCTGAATATTTCACCATAGGAAAACAAAGTATTAAAAATCATAGTGTAACCAAACGTTTGTTGCAATAGATTCTTAGAAAATTAGTAATTCAAAACAAAATGGTTCAAAATTTAGGGTACATTGGAAATTTTAACTTTAAAGATTTTCATAATTTTCAAATTGGAGAACAAACTAGACTTGTAAGGTTTACTTTGACATTAGGTGGAATCAAGCTCAAAAGTGATCACTTTAATGATCAAAACAAAAATGAAGAATTAAAAACTAAAAGATTCTAGAATACAATACATGATAAATGATCCCTTTTCAACCAATATTTTCATGCTAAAACTTCATGTTCAATTGAATAATAATCTACATAGGTTCATTCAATCATAATGATATATGGCTATTTACAAATCCTCATACTATTGGACTTTCAATTTTAGTCATTTTTGGATATAATATTTGAAATATTATCCAAGTAAAAGGCCATTAAATCCCTTCAAGACCAAAGAATAGTGTAGATTTTCCCAAATTGTGATGATGTATTCTAAATTGCAACTTAAAGAATAGTTTAATCATGACTATCAAATAGTAGTTGTAAAATAAAATCCATATGATTAGCCCAAACTTTGAAAATTCCTTCTAAAATTGATTATAGATTGAATATTTGTTGCTTTCACAAAAATATTCAATGAAGTTGAAAATGTAATATTCCGCTCATTTTGGTTTTTAAAGTTCTTTGCTTGTTCCCAAAAAATTTGGAAGATCCTTTTTTGGAATGAAAAAATAACTTTTTGAGGCCAAGTCTACCAATACCTATTGAATAATATCCTAAATCCTAGCTACTTACGTATCTTTCTATGTAATAATTAATTAAAATACTAAAATTATTTATGCAATTCAATAATTAAAATATTAAAGTTGAACAATTTTAAAACTTAATGAAAATTAGTTATGCATTCATTTTGGAAAGGTTGTTGCTAATTTCAAATAAAGCATTTAGATTTTAAGGTTTAAAGTAACATGGGAATATTTGATAGGTTGGAATTTCTAGGGTACTTTTTATTTGACCTAACTCCATTAGTAGATGTTGCAAATCCAATGGTACAATACTTCACTTCAAGAATTCACATTTTGTTATCTTCAAAACTCAAACACTTTGAAAACTCTAATTATTTAACCCCTAAATGTTCAAGGCACCAAATACCAGTGTTGACAATACTTTGAAGTTAAATGAAACCTAACCAAGTTACCATTTTTAGTAGTTTATATTATAAAATCCTTTTTGAGGTCTATTTTTAGAATAAAAAATTCAACTTTGAAAAAGAACGATGGTTATTTTCTTTTCAAGACTTTGTGCAAGGGTGTCCATCACCAATTTTGATTTTCTAGTGAGGACCCTTGAAAATAAGCCTCAAATTCACTAGATCTTAGAGGAAAAACAACATTAGAAATATTATGAAGTAGATTTTGAGAAGCCATAAATTGATTGAAAATTAAACACGTTAGGACCTTTACCTTGATATTTTTTTTGATGACCAATTTTTGCAATTTGACATGTGAAATCAAGATTGATAGACTTCAAATCACTTATGTAGTTTTAACACCCTCATGATCAAACATTATAACCATTCAATCCATAAATGACATTGTGATGGTTTCTTTTCCCATGTGATCTTTAGCATGTCTAGTTTGATTTGTAAATTACAATTACAAAAAATTGATGAAACTAATCAACATGTAGGCTTTTTCTTCACTATAGAACAAATTCCAAGTAGGTAAAAAAAAAAACCCGCCTTTTCCATGTAGGGTTAAACCCAACGAGATGTCTACAACTTGGAAGTTGAGAGAATTGGGCACTACTGTCGCAGAGGTATACAATATGCGAGTTTCCTTTCAGTGCTGACTACAATTATCCATTCCAAGAGGATTAGCTTCAGTCAATAACTAACAGTATTCACAAGACTCCAGCTATTTCAGAAACGTCATTCACAGCTAAATTTGCTTCTTAAGCATCACAGGGAGCATACTTGAGCTCCATGGCTACTGACTGGAAAGAGCCTTTCCATTCCAGCGGTAAGAATCCCAACACGCAGAGACTACAGGACAAGCAGCTGGAGAACAGGGATCCACATGGAAGGGATTTACTTTCGAGAAACCTTCGCTCAGATTTCAGCCCAGAGCGAAGAAAGAATCTGCAGCTGGAAACTGCAAGAACATGAGAGCATCTGGATACCCAAACCCACCCAGGAATAATGTACAAGTTCGGGGACTTCGGCTAAGATTTCTCGGAGAATATCTACGGAACTCTACTCTTTTCTGTATCTGATGAAGAAATGTTGACGTTTTTTCTGAGGTTCTATCACGTTCATGGAGGTGCAGAAGGCGGAACAGATGTCTGCACTAATGCAAGGACCTGGCTTGTCTTGTCAATCACTCGGAACTTCAGACACTTTATGTCGGGGGTATAGGGGGTCCTAATCTCGTGACCCCGGCACAGGTGTGCGACGAAGGCGGTGGCGTGAGGTAGGCCAGAACGAATACGTCAGCTCAGAGTTGTCTTGGTGAATGAGCACTGTTCACGGATGTGCAAAGCTTTAGCAAGTATTCGTTTCTTTATTACTGCTACTAAAAAATACACAAATAATTAACATTCCTTCGCTTGACATTTGTAGCTTACCTTCACTCCTGTTCGCAATGAATATGAAGCATTTGACTTCTGTTAAATGAATATATTTATGAATAACACAAATTTGAAGTTGAAATTGAATTTCTTAGGATATTTAGTACTTCTTGCAACTTGAGCAAAATATGAAAATCACATCTTGAGACCATTGGAAGAGAGATTGAAAAGTTGAACTTCACTATGAAAGGACAACACTTTCGTCAAGTAGTCAACTTTCAAAATCTTTCAAAATATGAGGTAGTTTCTTTTAGAAGGTCTGTACTTGAGTACCAATCATGAGATAAAGGTACATTTTTCTTCCTTCGATGTATCAATTGCATACATTTGAAGAGGTGGTTGCTTTTAATGACCATTGTGTTTGAACTTCAAAAATTTGTAACTATTTCCACAAAGGTTTAGAACATATGAAATGACTTGGGTTAGATGCCAATTCCATTTTGGAGGAGCTTTATATATGTCTAAACTAACCACACATCTCAAAGTTATGGCCCAAGGGATTGTTAGCAATTACCATGCAGTTACTATTGTTTTAATGGGTGCGTACATTAATTTGTAAGTTATCGCATTGTTACAATGCACACGATTACTACAAAGAAGTGGCACTATTTTGTCATTAGTATTAACTATGTGACCTCTATACGTTAATCACAAGTGCTTTAATGATACAAATTATGCACAAAAAACTATTATCTTTGTCATGCATTTTATCTACATTGAAGTACATGAAAAATTCATGACAATAATATCATTGCTATTTGTACTAGAGTAGCCCTTATTAAATGTTATCTATGTTTGAAAAAATATTGTCAATGTTAAATTGTTGATCACCCTTCTAATTAGCAGTAATCTTTTTCTTAATTAAATTTTTTTTATTTTGTTTGTTAACAACTGATTAGTATAATCTAATAAATTATAATTTACATTTGCATAATTGTACCAAATGTTTGAAATGAATCTATGACTGACCAACAAGAAACTTGAAGATGTAGTGATAGAAATGTATAATTGTACCAAATGTTTGAATTAAATTCATGACTAGACCAACAAGAAACTTAAAGGCATAATGATAGATTCACTCTACTGACACTTGGTGGGAGTAGAGAGTGGAGAGGTTCTTTTTATACTGAAATTCTACTATACTTAAATGAATTCTGAATTTTTACTTTGAATACAATTCCTGCTTTTCAATTGACTTGGTACTAAAATTGTAAAAAATTAAAAAATGCAATGTTAGTGCAATAACTATGCATGGACTTGATGTTGTGTGATTATTGCACTAACTGTATATGTCTTAAATAAGTACGAATGTTGCACAAAATTAGTAGCCCATCACTAATTCATTAAAATCGTGCATATTTTTTCAAGCATAGTTATTGTACAACTTTAACACTTCAAACTCAAATATGATTGATATGCCTAAACTGCACTATAATCATGAAGGACAATTTTGTATTGTAACAATATTTCCAAATGAATGAATGTAACATGAAAACAATGCCCGACGATAATCGTACAATTACTATTGACAATTCGTGACAGAGGAACTTTGTGATGTAGAAGATAACAACCAAACAATCTATGCAAGAATGAATAAATATTGATTAGAAGAAGTGTATATACATAAAGTAAGGAAAAAAAGTTGAATAGTTCTCCTCCATTATTGATTCAAAGGATTCCTATCTAATCCCTAGTTGACTATCACACTATGGAGCACATTAATAAATAATATATTTCTTAACATAATCCAAATCATTTCATATTTTTGTAGCTTTGTAGAATTGGTCATGAAATTTTGAAGTTGAAATAGTATAGGGTCTAAAATTGCCCACCTCTTACAATGTGCACTACTTATACATTGTTAAACACTAAAAAAAAGAATTATATACAAATAGTGTATATTTGAAAAAGGTGGGCAATTTTACTACCTCATGCAAACCCCCCCAAATTTCTAATTGTTGCAAGGTCGAAACTTCTCTTTCGTCAATGCCCAATGTTTGCCCATTTTGTACTTACTTGGTTCTAGACTATTTTCCACTGCCTAACTTGACTTTCCTTCTGTATATCGTTGCAATGCTCTAAGCTATGGATTTGTACATTACAATGACTTGGTTGGTAGGATTCCTCCTTATCGAAAACATTTGGTGAATTTCTAGGTAAGAAATTTGTCCGCTTTAGGGTTTACTATCATTGTTTTTTGATGTAATAAACTATTGTTCTAGGATTTGATTAGTAGTATTAGGGTAGCTCCTATCTTCATACAAATCCCAAACATTTAAGGATCCTACAAATGCCCAAATTTGTTTCCTTAGGGTTTGGATTCATTGTTGATTGCTTCAAGTGAAGACTATACTAGTGTATGTCATTGAGAAGATGTTCATAGACAATGAAATTTGATTATAAGCATAAGAAGTTACATTTTGAGGTCCATTCTAGAAAATGCCATGAAGTGAAACTTTGTCATTAACATGAATTTATGGAGCTAAGTTTTACTATATGCCATTCATTCTTGAAGTGGATTAGATCTCTGGCAAATACCTAATGGTTATGCCAACAAAAAGGTGGGTCCCTCTTTCTATTTTGAACAATTCATTTGTTAAACATGCAAGTTATATGCATTCACTATCAAAGCCAAAGGACATGCATGATAATCACATATTGCTTTGATAGCAAAATCAATTCCTCCCTCTTTCTCACCCAATGAATTGACTAAACTTACTAATTGATCCATTTTATAGGGAGCTGATGATACTTGCTCTATGTAAAAAGCAACAGCCTTCCTAGTGCTATAGAACTCATCCTCATCCTCTTCAATATGTGAAAATGCCTACAAATGAAAATAAAAAATTCCATGTGTAAGTGACAAGTCAATCTTTACCAACAACTTGAAAACTTTTCAATATCATCATTACCTAAAACAACCTTTCACAATAGCTTCCAAAATGTAAAGATCAAATAAACATACAAAAAAAATTATGTATAAAGAACAAATAAAGAACAAACGTACAAACAAAACTATTATATACAAAAACTCACCAAGGAAATCTCATCATTTTGTCCTTCCACCAATAGTAACTCTTGTTCCTACAACCAAAGCATAAGAGGTTCCAACAACTCCACACATCCATACAAATTGAAAATGTGATTTTTAGCCAACCTTCCAAAACCACTTGGTACCGCCAAAATTGCACTCATACTCAAATCAACAACCTCCAACCTCTTCAAGTTGCTTATACTTGGAAGCTTGTGCAAAGAATCACAATGATCAACTTCTAAACAACACAAGGATGTCACATACTCTAGCTCAACTAAGCTTGTGAGACATTCATAATATAAAGCACTCAATCTTTGCAAATGTTGCAACTTCCCAATACCATGGAGCTCTTGTACACTTGTGTCATTCACATTGAGTGTCTCTAAAGCATTAAGACTACATAATCCTAAAAGATCCACCAACGAGGTACATTTTGATAGGTCTAGAACCTTTAAGTGTGTTAATGAATTCAAACTAATCGTGGAGTTCATATCTTGACTCCAACACCTAACCTTCTCCAACATAGGCAAACTATCCAAATTTGGAAGATGACCCCAACTTGAATTAACTCCTGTAAGTTGATGCACCCACTAAAGTCTAGTGGAGGGACAAAATGTCTTATACAAACATACAAATCTAAAAACTGTAAAGCTGTTAATGATGATAAGTGTCAAGCCCCCCCCCCAAACATCCAAGATTCACAAACCACACATGCCTTCAACATCCAATTCCTCAAGGTTCTTGCATCCATAAACTTAAAACACCTCAATTTGGAAACAATGGAAAAGGTCCTCCATCTTCATGCTCTTCACTTCACTCTCACATATCCCCAACCTCTTTAAATCTCCACATTCCTCCAAAGCATGAACCTCTCCTTTCACAAATTCAAGATACATATCATGGATATGAAAATTCAAGACATTGTCAATCATGGCAAACTCAAGAAGCGCCTTCCTCTCCAAAGCCTCCAACTGAAATTCCAATTAAAACTTAACAATTACCATCTCTAAATGTCATATCATGCACAAAAACTAAAAACCCTTGAAACACAAAATAAGAGATAATAAACAAACTAGGCTCAATCAAAAGCAAACAATACTCATACAAAAAAATTCACACAAAAAATTTCATACAAGTACAACTATAGAACCTCAACATTCAATCCACCATTGTTAAAAAGACTTACACTTTGCATAATTGAAAAGATCTTGCATCCATGAGCATATTGCAACCATTTTACAATGTCAAATTTTGATTCACCATACTTAATAGCTCCAATCACAAAGATTGCCAAATCCAAGAAAAAGAGTCGGTCTCGTGCCTTCAATGAATGATAACCTTGCCTCAAGAGAAAAAAGGGGATGGGAATCTTCATTGAAGTGGTTGAATTTATGGATGCTCAAATTATCTAAACTTCCCGACCATTCCAATGGACATTTACTAATTTGTCCCAATTGAGTTCCCCAAACCTTCAAAGCCAATGGCAAATATTGTTGAGTGCTTGAATCATTCCTCACAACACATAAACTTCCCTTCAAGAATAAACATGCACACATCCATTAATAACATCCCACTCAAGCTCATTGAAATTATTCATGGAGACCAAACCAACATAATGAAATAGCTTTGTGGCATCACATTTGTCCAATTCAAGCATTTCCATACAATGGCACTCTTGGAGATCCAAACTCTCCAAAATTGCACATGATCTCGAAGTCACCAACACCTTGTTGCCAACTTCATAAGTCATATTCAAATACATTTGAGCTTCTTCAATGTCCCCGCACAACAACACATTGTCCAAGCAAAGAAATACCTTGTGTTGTTGCCTGCATTTCTTTAATAGTGTCTTCAACTATTCAAAAGCAACCAATTCAAAGTCAAGTACCAAATAAGGCTTGCTAACAAATAACTTCAAATCAATTGGCTCAACCTCAAATTTCAAAAACACATCACCATAGGAAAATTTTAAACTTAAAACAAATGCGCATCCAAAATCATCACAATTAAAATTCTCCCAAGAATGATCTAACCACCAACATCAATACATAATGACTTTTTAATGTATGTTCCATCACTTAATACTAGGATTGTATCCAACAAAGAAACTTCCAATACAATACAATCATCATTGTAAATCAAACCACTAACTTCAACAAATACACCCTTTAGAGCTACATGATCAAGTTCTACATTCCAAATGAACACAACCAAGTCTCACATAGACCAAGATGTTCTAAGATTTAAACTAGTTCCTCAAGGAATCTATGATTCATTGAATGTAAATATATTTCACCTCAAATATTCTTTACTTGGATTTAAACATTCACCATTCATAAAATGGATTTCAAAATGAAAAAAACATTTAAAAAAAAAAAAAATACAAAATGGCTTGAACTCATCATCTTAAATTTCAAGGGGAAAATCACAAATGTCCAATTCACAAATGTCCAATTCACAAATGTCCAATTCACAAATAAAGAGAGATTGAGTTTTCAATATTAGTCCCAATTTAATAACAAAAATGATTACAACAATTGTAAAGACAAGTGACCAATAAGAATAAATTAACAAATACTACTAAATCAAATGTTAAGTCAAGTGGTTATAGAAAATTATTCAAGTGAACTACTAATATTAGGGTTTTGGATATCTACACGCATTCAAGAAAATCTTATCTTCAAGAAACAAAACCTTTGCCAACTTGCTTCTTTATGGAACCATTTCATCAATATAACTTACAAACCTTGTCAAGATCATGTGGCAAGCCAACTTGATCATCACCAATCAAATCTTGAAGTACTTGCCTTCGTAACACAACAACATCCTTCATTCCAAATTCCACATGACAAAAATTCCCATCAAAGTCTCCAAATAAGCCATTGCAAAGAGCTTTACTAATAGTGGTTTTGCCAACATCTCCCATGCCAAACAAACCAACACTTTGTACTCCATTAATATGATGGTCATCCTTGGTGTCATGAAATTTTGCAAGTATTACCTACAATAAGAAAACAGCACAAAAAAATTAAGAGAAATACTTGGTGAACTAAGCAAGTTCCTACAACAAATATTAATCAACTAGAATAGGTAAAATGAAAAAAATGAATAGGGAGATGATAAAAAGCAATACCAAGACTACTCAAGAGGTCACAAAAACAAAATGAAAGGTTAAAAAAATGCATCAAAAGCAATCATCAAATTGAATAGTTCAAAACTTTCAAACAATACACATGTATAAACATGTCACCTATTAGAGTACAATGGCCACTCAAGATTAACAAGGATACATGCTTCAAAACAATTGCAAGGTTTAATGCAAACTACAAAAGCCCTAGACAATTAAAAAAATTGAATCTTGCATGTCCTTGAACAAAACATCCTTCATCAAGAATACACCCTCATTCTAAACAATAATATCTTCAACACTTCAATGAAATCCCAAGACTATTCAACAAACACAAAAAAACCTAGAAAAGGGCCAGCATAACAAGACAATGAACAAGGAGAGAAACAAGTCAAAAATTCAAACATCTTTAAAAAAAACAAAAAAAACTTCATGGTCGCAAAGAAAACAAAACAATCAGGATAGATAAATGCTAAAGAGCTACCTCACACAACCGTCGCAATGACTGCACGTGAGAAACACCATATTTCACCCGTGGTAACTCCAACGTGCAAACAGCTTTCCCCACTTTTGCGACATACGTCACCACACCATCTTCTTCAACATACTCCAAGCCGGTACTTTTACCAACAACAGACAAAGCAAAAGCCCAAGCACCCACATCCAATTTGTGACTAACATCACTTCTCATATCCTCTGCCGCCCAACCTCGTCATACATCTTGCCATCGCTTCTGGCGCTCCGCATCCTTGAATTCATCCACACAGATCTTATAAAACAAAGGAAGCAGCTTCAACTTGGAGTTCGTGGATGCCTGTGCTTTCACAAACTCATTCAACTCGATCATCGGCCACCTCGAGCGGGTGAAAAAATCTTCCGACAGAACCAGAATGGCAACATGACATTGCCGCGCGGCCTGGATGATAGCTGAGGGGAAATCATGACCCTTCGGCAAACTATCAGGCCACTTGTCAAAAAAAGGAAAATGATGGGCTCGCTTCAACTCCACCGACAACCGCTCTGTGAAATTCTTCTGTTGGCCACTGGCTCAAGAATATTGTATGCTCGGGTTCCAAACCCCATCCCCTGAACGTAGACAAAAGCACGAGAAAGATCAGCAAACACAAATTAATCGCTTCACATGGTAAACACGACTCCGCGAAGGACAGATTTCCATGGCAGGCAAGTTGAGAAGCAAAAAACAGCACAGAAGACTCGGGAAAGAATTTCACCTTTCGTCCACATCATCTGAACGAGCAAGTTTCGAAGCGTGAGAAGATTCTGTGAGATCCACGCGCCTCTTCAGCTCATTCGACATCCTGTGCTTCCACTTAGACTACGAAACAGAACTTTCAGCATCGTGCGCCAATCATCGGAATGCTGTCGCCAATCGAATGAGGTCAATCTGCATCAATCAAGGAAAGGGATCCTGCTCGACAGACATTGTGTAAAATCAGATCGAAGCGCCACCATCCACAACACTCAAGTGCGATAATATACAACATACTTCCTCATTACTCAGATAAAGAAGACGTGCAATCCAGGAGTCCAAGTCACCATGAACTGACTCAAGCAGAGCAAGTCCAAAGGAACGCATGTACGGTCAGCAGGCTCATTGATTCAACTGCAGCAAAACAAACTCCTAAACCCAGTACCGACGCTCAGGGCTAGAAGTTTCAAACAAATGACTTTCAATAAAACTGTAGGAATCAAGAATGCACACATTAATCCATAGACTCGATCATTATTGGCTGAGAGGGCCGTATCCTTCCAGGGATAAAAACTACTGTCTGCATTTGAGAAAACGGAACACATTGGGATGTCCATCCCGTACTAGTACCAATCATTTAAACCACCTAGACACGACCGGCCAGAATACTTGTAAGCGAAATGGCTTTTACGCTAGAACATCCAAGCCTTGATTATATGCTCGAAGCATAAAAGTGCGTGCTCTCACTAGCAGAGGACAACAATCGATACTCACTAATAGTCAAAAACTGTCGAAGAGACTACACGTTCAACCAACCAAGCTTCAAGCTCATTCTGCGAAATTCAAACATCCTCGGCTTCAGGTGACAGCTTAACAGTTAAGCAGCCAAATCCAATAGAACAGCTTCTTCGCAGTGGACCAAATTGCTACACAGAAATCACCAGCACAGCAACCCCAATCCCTCAACTCAGACCGGAATGGAAATTCGAATACAGGATCAGCCAGACATCTGCGCACCCGAAGTTAACGTACACCTCGAAAGCTAGCCAAGGAAGGTGAGAATTCAAGTCTGACGAATGCTTTCTGTCTACTGTACTCGACTCTTTCACGGCCGCAACTCCAAACAGTCCCTCGACTTCGACAAAAGTCCTGCTTTAACACAATGATCCATGTAAAAATGTTCGAACGATTCGAGAAGGCAAGAATCGATGCTCAGCCAGCCTTGTGGAACCGTATCAGTTGTAAACAGTATGCAATTGTTCCACACAACTCCACACATATTGTTGTGCAGAAGGCATCGTAGATGCAGGAGAAATTAGTTTAAATCAGACTACTGAATTTGGCGAAATAGACAAACAAGATGAGCAGCAGCGTTTCCCAATTCAAACCACATTTCAGTCAAAATTTGCTCTTGTAAACTAAATTAAGCCTCGAGGACAAAAACCACTAATACTAGTGAAGAACGTGATGATGTAGAATGTACAAAATATTGAAGCCAAAGCATCCAGGGTCCAGAGAAATCAACAACAGCACCAATTACATTGACATTTAAAGGATACCATATCGAATCTAAATGCTCGGAAACATGGACAACAAAAGCAGAATGCGCAATCGGTCAATGGTGCGGCATCTTGACCACACAATATAAATCGTGCGAATACACGAGAACACTCGACGAAAAAACCTCAGTGGGGTTCGTGATTACAACTGTCCGCTGTTATACATGCTAGCCGCAGGGAACATTCACGCAGATTTGCAAGCAAATAGAATTCCAGATGGAGAATGGTCTCGCTCTAACAAACAGAAATGTACAATAACTACGCTTTAGTGAAAGTACCAACTGGTAGATGACTGCTCAGGGAACACCCCATAGACATTCAGTGTTCAAAGAGCGGTGCTACCGAGGGTCTTAGGAACGAAGTTACATTCACTTCGGGACTAGATTCATATGGCAAACATCACCTCCAACACCAACTAACTTACACCGAGTGCGAACATCCGTCAACATAAATTTCCAAACATGGTACACATAGCAGGACAACTCATCTAAGCAGAGTGACTTTATCTTAGCAGAGACTAAACAGGAACCTTCCAAATCGATGCCCTAAATAGTGTGCTCACAAGTAGCACTCGGGGGAACACGCGGCGAAACCCCAATCCCCCACAACACGACACCAAAGCTTTCACGTGCGAAAGCTCCACCGTGCCATAGTTCCCGGAAAATACAAACTTAAGTCTGCACAAGTGCCAGAGCTAGGGGTGCAAGAATGTGGCTGGCAAATGTTGCAAACTCTACCTCCACTTTTACGGGACGAACCCTCCCGCTCCACCATTCACCTCCAACGCACCATTCTCGGCATGAACTTGAGCTCTCCACAAAACATGTTTCCTCACCAAAGCTGCAAAAGATAGAAGCGCAAGCAAATGTAAGGCGAACCCATCATCCACAGGACAGAACTCGGCAATTTGTCTGCAAAACAGAGTTGCTTTGCCCTAAACCCTTAGCTAATACCTATGAGAATGCGCAGGACGGCGAGTCATACCTTGCGTGGTGTTTCAGATTGGAAGGTGCATCTCAGGGTCTGAACATCCAATTGTGCATCGAACTGATTTGAAAGAGAGCTGGTTGAGTTTCGGGGATTCAGAAACTGATATTTCCTGTCGCTTGGTTTTTTTTACTCCTCAAGATTAGGTTCCAGAGACACCTAAAATTTTGAATAGGATTAGACAAAGTTAATTTGGGGGGTTATCCCACATTGTATTTTACATTTGTCAAGCAAATGTTTTGTCTTTGTCTTGACATTTACAGGTTAAGCATTCATGAAGTGTTGGAAAAATAAAGATAAGAACATTTTTAGAGAAAAGGTCAACAATGGATATGTATACTTTATTATAGGCACTTAGGGAAAAGACTAAAGTGTTAGCCAAGCATGAATTCAACAAGTGGTCAAGATGTAGTCATGATTCGCTCAGGGACATAACAATCTAAATGGTAATCAATTCCATTTAAATATAATGTTTCACTTTTCTAAATTTTTTGAAAGGGATCGGTAGATTTGTGGCCTTCAAAAGGAATATTTGAACAAGCAACTTCTTCTATAGAATTATCATCAATATCAAAGTGAAAAAATGTTAACCACTATATATTACAAATACATTTATACAAGTGTTCAAAAAATAATTGGATGAAAAATAATTATACTTCATCATTTGATATTCATTTTAAATTGTCTATAAGCTATTCTTTATCTCTAGAAATTTTACTAGGTTAATACAAAAGGGACGGACCACCAATCTTACTTAAATAGAAAAGATTCAAATTTTCATTTTCTCTCAAACTTATATGGAACTAACCTCTATTTATTTTCTCAAAATTTATGAAATCACATGCCTTTTAAATTTCCAAAATCGGGGTTGAAATCTAGAAATTTTCATGAACTCAAAAATGTGAAGAACATTCTTATCAAATTCAATATACTCTTCAAAAAATCTGAATATTTCACCATAGGTGAACAAAGTATGAAATGTCATAGTCATAGTGTAACCAAATGTTTGTTGCAATAGATTCTTAGAAAATTAGTAATTCAAAACATTATGTCTCAAAGTTTAGATTACAACTGAAATCTTAGTTTTAGAGTTTTTCATTATTTTCAAATTGGGGAAGAAACTAGACTTGGTAGGTTTTCTTTGACATTAGTGGGAATCAAGTTCAAAACTAATCAAATTAATCCCTCAAGGATGTTTTTTGTACACTCTCCTATGTTGTATAGAAAGGGAAAATTCAATAGCTCGTGAATCCCATTCAAGCTGTAAATTTTGGACCCAAGTCACAAATATACTACTACTAGTCAACTAAGAGTTTGGGAGGAATTTTTGAGCATTTAGAGATGATCAAACATATTCAATTTATAGACAACAAACACCAATTCTTTGGAAGGACAACATCCTTGAGGGATTATTGATCAAAATTAAAACAAGGAATAAAAAATTAAGAAATTATAGAATACAACATTTGGTGTAGGATCCATTTTCAACCAATATTTTTATGCTGATATTTCATGTTCAATTGAATAATAATCTACATAAGTTCACTAAAGTACAATCATACATGGCTATCTACAAATCTTAATACCATTAGACTTTTACTTTTAGTCATTCTTGGATAATATATTTGAGATATCATCCAAGAGAGTAGCCTTTCAATCCATTCAAGACCAAGGAATAGTCTAGATTTCCAAAAATTGTAAAGATGTATTATAAATTGCAACTTTAAGAATAGTTCAATGATGACAATCAAATAATAGTTGTAAAATATGATCCGTATAATTGAATCAACTAGTAAACCAACTAATATTTTTCAATAAAATTTAAAGTCAAAACTTTGAAAATTCCTTCTTAAATCAATTGTAAATTGAATATTTGTTGTTTTTACAAGTGTCTTTTCAATGAAGTTCTAAATGTAATATTCTAATCATATTTATTTTTAAAGATTTTTATTTTATTTTTCTACTCAAAAAAATTTGAAGGATCATTTTTTGGAATATAAAAAAATAACTTTTTCAAGCTAAATCTACCAATATCTATTGAATAATACCCTAAATCCTAACAACTTAGATAACTTTCTATGAAAAAATTAATTAAAATATTAAAATTAATTATGCAATCCAATAAATAAAATATTAAAGTTGAATGATTTTAAAATATAATTTAAATTAGTTATGCATTCATTCAATTTTGGGAAGGTTGTTGCTACTTTCATTTAAAGCATTTAAATTTTAAGGTTTAGGATTTTAGAATTTAGTGTAATAAGGCATTTTGAAGGGGTTGGAATTTCTAAAGTAAGTTTTTATTTGGCCTAACCCCATTAGTAGATGTTGCAAATCCAATGGTGCAATATTTCATTTCAAGAATCATGTTTTTTATATTCAAGATTGAGACATTTCAAAAACTCTAACTATTTAATCCCTAAATGTTCAAGGCACCAAATTCTAGTGTTGACAATACTTTGAGGTTAAATAAGACCTAACCAAGTTACCGTTTTAGTAGTTTATATTTTTAAATCCATTTTGAGGTTTATTTTTAGCATTAGAATTTCAACTTTGAAAAAGAATGATTATTACTTCATCTTCAAGATTTTGTGCAACGGTGCCCATTGCTAGTTTTGATTTTCTAGTGAGGACCCTTGAAAATAAGCCTCAAATATACTAGATCTAGGAGGAAAAATCCCAATAGAAATTCATTTAGAAATATACGATAGAGTAAATTCACGGAAGCCATAAATTGAGTAGGATTAATCATGTTAGGACCTTTAGCCTCACATTTTTTTTGATGACCAATTTTTGCAATTTAACATGTCAAAAGAGGATTAAAAGACTTCAAATCACTTCTACAGTTCTAACACCCTCACAATCAAACATTATAATCTTTGAATCCATAAGTGACATTGTTGTGTTTCCTTTTCCCATGTGCTTTTTAGCATGTCTAGTTTGAATTTGTAAAGTTCCAATTAAAAGAAAATCATAAAACTAATCAAAATGTTGGCTTTTTCTTCAATATAGAGCAAATTCCAAGGACGTCGAAAAAGGACTTGGGCATGATGTCTACAACTTGGAAGTTGAGAGAATTGGGCACTACTGTCGCAGAGGTATACAATATGCGAGTTTCCTTTCAGTGCTGACTACAATTATCCATTCCAAGAGGATTAGCTTCAGTCAATAACTAACAATATTCACAACACTCCAGCTGTTTCAGAAACGTCATTCACAGCTTCACTTGCTTCTTAAGCATCACAGGGAGCATACTTGAGCTCCGTGGCTACTGACTGGAAAGAGCCTTTCCATTCCAGCGGTAAGAATCCCAGCACGTAGAGACTACAGGACAAGCAGCTGGAGAACAGGGATCCACATGGAAGGGATTTACTTTCGAGAAACCTTCGCTCAGATTTCAGCCCAGCTAGAAACTGCAAGAACATGAGAGCATCTGGATACCCAAACCCACCCAGGAAAAATGTACAAGTTTGGGGAATCGGCTAAGATTTCTCGGAGAATATCTACTCTTTTCTGTATCTGATGAAGAAATGTTGACGTTTTTTCTGAGGTTCTATCACGTTCATGGAGGTGCAGAAGGGGGAAGAGATGTCTGCACTAATGCAAGGACCTGGCTTGCCAGTGTCTCGGAGTAATGAGGAATGAAGCTTTCCATGTCCACGGAGGATATCATCGAATGTAAGGATACTGGCCATGTTTGACTGGCATCTCTCCCTGCCATCAAAGAATAGCAAGCATTAAAAATGAAAGCCTCAGTGATGTAGAGATTGAAAGGCGCGCTTCAATCAATCTATGATCGTCAAAGTTTCATTCATTGTGAAAGACTAAGCACTGATGAGTTGGATAATCCGTGAGTACCAAGAAGGTTCGGAGGAACTAATTTGAGTCACTGTAAACCATTCGCTTGAATCGTGAGCGACTCAAAATAATATGAAAGAATCTGAATGTGAACTTGAAGAAAATTGTAATGTACCATTTTCACCATTTTTTTCAAACCTTTTTTAATTGAATGTCAAAATTTTCATTGGACAACCAAATTATTTATGTTCAAATGACCCAATTATATAGAGAAACTTACAAACTAAACATTATCTACCCTACTAATTAAAAAACCTTTTCTTAATACACTCCAAAATATCCTCACATGATGGAGGCATCGTTTTCATACACCATGATAACTTCTTCAATATTATTTATTGGAATCATTTGAAAAACAAAGCACCCCTCCTTATTTTATACCTACAATGCTTGAATTGATTTTAAATGGAATCTGTAGGAATTCTAATGGTTTAGAATAGTGGGATGTACACTATTGATTATTATATACACATACTTCTAAAATCAAAGAAATACAACACAAAAACTAATTAAAGTTGGACTTGAAGGCTATCTCTTTTCCTTGAATGTTATCAATACTTAAATACAATCCTTAATATTTTTCAATGACAAGTGACAACTAATTATAAGCTTAAATGCTGCTTTAGGACAAATGGAC
The DNA here is from genome assembly GCA_950106755.1 of Climacium dendroides. Classification (NCBI taxonomy): domain Eukaryota; kingdom Viridiplantae; phylum Streptophyta; class Bryopsida; order Hypnales; family Climaciaceae; genus Climacium; species Climacium dendroides. The sequence goes on along the minus strand of OX467089.1, from coordinate 26,202,087 downwards.
AATGTCTTATTAAAAGTAATACTAGAATTCCTCTCTTTTTTTTTTTGAAACACATGGAAAATTTCCATTAAAAAAAAACAAAGTACATCAAACTAGAAGATAAAGTACTTGATAAGGAATTTTTAAACATTTTCAATTTTTTCTTTAAAAAAAACAAAAAACCACCTAATAAACCTAACATGCGAGAGTTTCCAACACAATATTAGAATCTTTAAAGATTTTGAACATTCACTATCTTTCAAAGATTACAATGATAATCTTTCATAGACACTTCAACCTAGACACTAATTCTCGCCAACAATTAATAAACTCATGATTGTCAATAGCGATAATATCTCCACTTTAGTCCTTCGTAATGCACATACCTCAATACATAACACTTAGCCTCAACCAAACCTCATCTCACTGTATTGCCACAAGCAAGTGTAGTGTAAATTCTCAAGTGTGTACACATAGTCAACTAAACTATAATCTTTGAAACAACATTTAAATTGGCAAAAATTTCAAAATGCAATATTTTTGCTTTGTAAGTACCAATTACTAAAGCTCCACTGTGCCATCTAGAGAATGGGTACAAATTTGCAAATTCTGTAGAATGGCAAGCCTTGAGGCAAGCTACACTAATGATGATATTTAGTGTCTTGTACACTAAATACGAAGGCATACACTAAAAGCCAATTACCCTATGAAAGTAAGTAACATTAAATGTCAATTCAAACACTAAATGTAAACTACAGTGATTTGAGAGACTTGCCAAAAAGTTACATGTTTGAATTTAGTGTTTGTGAATTTAGAAAATTCAGGAAATACATGCAAAACAATGACATTCAAAGCGTAGGAAGTTAGAAGTGATTAATTAAAAGTATACAATAAGCATTATCAATGAAAGAGTGGTTTATAACATAAAGAAGATGGAATGTACATTGTAATTTCTGAAAATTATGGAAGTACAAATTTTAGATTTTCGGAGGCACATGTTGCCCTAGAAAAATTTGTCCATATTTTCCTATTATCTCCTGCAAATGTGGGAAAAGTTGCTCCACACTCCAACTGCCATCTAGAGCTAAAGACATACCAGATCTGATCATGGCTTTTCTAGCATAGTTGATATTGTCACAATCAAGTTCTCGGTTGACATCTTTAACAGAATCAGCAGCTAACTGTAAGAAAAACCTCGTACCCGGATTTGAGAGTTTCCCTGACTAGACACCATCCGCTCGAGGTGTATTCTGCCAAACATTCGATGCTATTAAGTCTGTTTTCTTTGCCTCCCATCTTTTGGTCCATGCATCTTTCACCTTAGAAATAATGAACGTGTCTGCTGGTTGGCAAAGGTGGATCGAACAAGGTAGCAAGTATTTCAAGATGGCATTTTTGGCTTCCAAAACAGTGCTAAGTCTTGGGGTCATGTTATGACCGGTACAATTATCTACCCAAATAAATTTTGAGCGGCCATGGACATCAGATTGGAAGGCTCGTGGCTCTACAAAATAATTTGAAAATAGAGTTTGATCCATCCACCCTTTAGGACCCGTACGATAACATACCCCTGGAATGTTGTCATTCAATCCTCGAATTGGATAACTGCTGTTCAGATTTGTAAATATCAACATAGGAGCTTCGATCATGGATCGTCGCCCCCCTGAGATTCTAATGACCATTGTCATTGAATCTCCACCTGATACTACCTCGGCATATTTGACTGTTGTGTCACCACGGAAGCCTAATGTTCTACCATTGTTCATGTTTAAAACAAAATGGGTTTCGTCTATATTCTCCATTAGATTTTCATCAAAGGTACCATCATGAAATCCTCGATTTAAGACTCCTAGATGGTATGCAACTTGCATCTCAATTTCCTGTTCTTTTTTAGGACTGCAAGTGAGACGACCTCTTTGAGATAAGAGGACAATGTTTTGGATATGCATGAATTGTTGGATCCAACAGTGGATCAGTTTTTCAAGCAATAAAACATTGTCTTTAGGATCTCTGGATAGGGTTGTATAAGGGGATGTAGGGTCCACTAGGATCGTTTTTGCTAACTCAATTAGCAAACGGGGAGAGAATTTCACACCAGTTTTTTTGAAATGCTCGAATGCATCAAGTAAGAGCGGATAGAGCCACTGTATCCATTCGGAGCGTTTGTGACCACGACCAGGTACTACCTTTGTACGGAGCTGTTTTTGTCCTCCAGATCGGCTGCGGGTGCATGAAATTGGTGGAAGCTCTTGGGGCTCTTCTCCTTCGTTGCAATATCGATCATGGAGTGCCCACCAACGCGATACACGCATCAAATTGGAGCTTCGTTGACCTCGAAAATGCTCGAGGAAAGCATGGATGGTGTGGCTGTAAAGACCGGGGAGACCATGGATTGATTCGTTTTGTACCATCCATGTGATGATCCGCTTTCGTGTGGCAATGGTAGAAACCTGCTGGAGACGTCGGGGGATTTCCGCCATGAGTCTGAGCGACAACGTGGAAAAAATCAAAAAATGTCGACCAAAAAAAAAAATAAAATTATATAATGTAGAGGACAACAAGATGATTGCAATGGTGTCGCTAATACTTGAAATGGACCTGTTGGTGAGAAGATGCGAGGACCTGAAAACGGAGCGAGCGGGCTTGCAGCAAGCGGAGGTGGCAAATTTGAAATGTGCCGGGTAGGTGGGAACGACGAATTATAACCCACCCACCCCGAAAAAAGCCCGAATTGGAGCTGAGCTGAGCTGAATTGTAGCGAAGCGGAGCAGAACTGCAAGAGCCAAAAGAAGTCAGAAGAGAAGATGGCGCAACAAAGGCGAGAAAGCAAGGAAAGCCAGGGAAGAAGGCGGCGCATTCAAGTCTAACACTAATTGTGGACAAGTTTAGATTTAGTGTTGTAGCTAGTAGGGGGGTAAAAACACTAAATGCCACTAAACACTAAATATCATCTTTAGTGTAGTTTGTAGAACTTTTCATGTCCTTTGGCATTTAGATCGGGGGGCATATTAGACAATTTATATTGTTTAAATTTCAACGAGGTATGAAAAATCTCAACCATACAGTCTTGTTGTGTGCATGTTGTAGATGGTGTGTAACAAATTTGGGGTCACTTGACCATAGAGATTGAAAGATTATAATGTTTTAGTGTTGGAAAAAGGTGCTGAATTTTTCTTAAAAACACATTTGGAGGTGAAATTTGACTTCAAACCCTACTCAAATGAGAAAACTTCAACCTACCAAGTAATTCAAAACCAGAATATAAACACTTTGGTGAAAAAATATCATTCAAATGATTCATTGTGTTTGCAAAATGGATTTGAAATGTTAAAAAACAGTGAAAAAAGTAGAAAAAAAATCACATTGAACCTCCTTCTACTAAAATGCTTCTCAATCACTCATAACTTCTTGGATCAATAGGAAATTTTAACCACACAAACTAGACTGGTATGCAAAACTTTTAAGACATAATTTATTGGAAACGGACCATGTATGAAGAAGTTTTGAGCCGCCAAAGTTCACAACGCAAAAATGTGTTGAGATTTTGATCTTTGAATTGCTCTCAAACATTCAAAATAGCTTGGATTGACATGAAATTTTTGCCACAATAACTGGACCTTAAGGGAAACAAAACACAATAAATTTTATTAAAAATAAACATTTGATGAAAAAGATACAAGCCCCCAAAGTTGCCTTCCATGAAAATGCAATGTGTTGAACTCAAATTGAACTTGTGACTCTTCAAATGGCTTTCACAAACTCAATTCGTCTTGAATTGATCTGAAAATTTTACCACACAAACTAGACTAGTATGTGCAACTTTCACAACAAGTTTTTATTAAATTTGGACATCAAATGCAAGAGTTATAGCATTTTGAATTGGATTGTTACAATGTGTGAGGACACTTTTTGTCCCCTTCAGCAATGAGAGGTTAAACAATGAAGGAGGTTAGAGTTGGATTACAATTACAATACCCAAAAGTCTATATACTCATTGATAGTCTCCATGAATACTCCCTCCGTCCCAAAATGATCTTCCGGTTGGCCTTTGTATTTTATCCCAAAATGATCTTCTTCCTGTGACATGGAGGAGGAGCCCAGGAAATGAATCTCTTAATTGTTTAGAGTAGGTGTGAAGAAATTCCCTATAATGATGGGCACAAAAGGTGATTTTTTTATCAGCACAATTAATTATGGAACCAATCATTGTGCAGTTTTTGTGCAAGCATCCTCGGTATTGTTGTTCAAATTTTAATGGCTTGCATTTGGTTGTATTGTAGAAGATCTTCCCTTTTTACACAAAATTTGGAAGATGAATAGTTGCACTTCTATCCTATACAAAAAGATTCCTTATCATTTATCCATCTCACATTTAAAGGTTAAAAAACAAAGTTGGAGAGTTTTCTGGAATTCTTTGATGTGCCCCATTCAAATAGAGCCACATTCACTAGGTAGAAGAAAGCCTCTTTATTAATGTACATCGCTCAAAATGTAAAGGCAAAACATTGTTGGATGAAAATTTGGAGTTCTCGTTGATTACAAAAACTTTAAAGTCATCAATAAGACACTTTTAATCTACATTGTTGTTCTTTGGTTAACACTTCAAGGACAGGGTCCTTTATCATTAAGGTAGTCACCAAAATGCTCCAATTATTACACTATGTGCATTTTTTGTTCCTACATTGAACAATGACATCATTCATTGTATAGTTTGGATCCTTCACGTCCTTCAAAGGTTAAGCAAATTGTAAATATAAAAAGAAGAAAACAAGCAACTATTCTCTACAAATGGCTAGGAAAAATGAAATTTTTTTACATCAATAGTTTTTCCAAAAGTTTAACTATTTTTTAAAAAAAATTATTGAAATTTTCTCTCTAATTTTTCCATCCAATGTTTTCATCCATGACATCCTATAAAATTAACCAACTTCATTAAAATATTATATATAATGTGCAGTTTTAATGAAGTTTGTTAATATTAAAATGTACGATGGATGAAGGTACATAAGTGTTGGTTGTTGAAAAAAATTATGATTTGGTTCATAATTTGTTTGTATTTTAGGGTGCCTGTTATACTACTATCCTTGAATGATTTTTTTGACATTAATTAAAGTAAATACATCTTAAAGCAATTTACATTAGCATTTCAAGACAATTCATATTACTCCTTCAGTTGCTAAATTGTCCTTGTTTCAATTATGTATTCTTGATAAGGATTTTAGATTCTCTTAATATAGTTATTTGGTTTTTGAACAATGTATGAATAAATTGAGAATTTCAAAGGTACCCTTTATACTTTTTAGTTTTTAATTTCTAAAAATGATCCTATGTTTAGATGTTCAAGAGGTGTATGTTGTAGGCATTAATCTCTATAGTTAGATGTGCAGTATGTTACATTATAATTATACTACATCAATAGAAGCTTTGAACTTTTCAAACTTCGTTGAAGGTGTAGCTATGACCCCACATATCATTATTAAAATAACAATTCCCACTTTAGCTTTACATTGGAGACCTTCCAAGTTCAGTCATGAGATTGTGAGTTGGCTCACAAAATGGTTTTCTACAAAGGTGATGGTGAATTCCTTTCACTATTGTATTACATGATTTTCTTAAAACTTTGAAGTTATAAATTGGAGTCTTTTCTAATTTAATTTTGAAATTGTAATATTTTTGTGAATTTTAGGTCTACAACAAGAAATTTTGTATTTATTTCACTTTTATATCATTTGTATTTTCATTTGTACTCGTAGTCTAAATAGGACTCCTAGCTTCTCTTAAACATTTAGAGAAGCCCTGACTTGTAGTAAGATGTAGATATAAAGACCCCATGTAAATTACTTCTTACTTTTAAAAACCTTTCTTGAGTTGGTACATCTACTTCAACTGTAGATATAAGTTATTTGATCAATTTACAATTTCTTTTCAAGATATTGGATAGCTCGCTATTTTTGTTGCAAAGGGTAAAAATAAAATTGCCATAATTTCTATTCTAGAGAATAAATTTTTTTGGATTTGAATATTGATGGAAAAAACACTATATTATCAAAAAGCTAATGTGAATTTCAATCTTTTAGAAAAGGTTCAAAAAATCATATCAAAAATTGAGGTTACACAAGTGTATTTGAAATCTCAAAAGTCCTTTGTCAGTCCTTCACAACTTTAGGAGTTTATCCTTAAAATTTGAAGGCCATTTTTCCATCTATTAGAAATTATCATTTTTTTATAAGAGCAAAAAAGTCTTGAAATTGTCTTTTTTGCATATCTAACTATAAAATTCATAATATCACTAGTGTAAAAATGTATGGAAGAAATTTCAAAATCATAAGCCTTATAAATTGCTAGATATTATATATTTTTTATGGTAGGAAAATAATGCTCAAGGACCTTGTTTGACTACAATTTTGGATTTTGAATTTTTACATTGTTGATTTTCTCACCCATTAAATTTTTTAGTTGAAGTAGGTTTGAGAACAAAGGAAAAAGTTCAAGGTTAGTTGCTCTAAAATAGAATTGAAATACAATAATTTCCAATGGGTATTGTAGTAAGAGTTGATAATCTTGTAAATTTTTTTATATTACAAAAGTAATACTAAAAATGAATTCTACAAGTTTCTTCAAGTACATCTTTACTTATAGATAGAATACTCTATATGAGATGAAATGGTTTAAAGAAATTTGAAAAAGATGTAGGATTTTTTATTAGTATACTAGACTAAAATTTTGGCTATTTATTCCATAACATTTTCTACTCCATGATCTACATGTGACGAATAGCATCCAAAGCCCCTTCCAAAATGTCACTTGAACATTGCAGATTTATAGAAAGACGGCCTAATCTTGCTCATTTTGCTTTTTCCATGTGAGAAAGCTTGTAGTTGTTGCCACCATAAACTTTCATTACACTAATGAGGCAATTTTGAAGCAACAAGAAGATGTTATTGAACTTGTCCTTGTTCATTTCATTGAATGAAGTGACTACTACAATGATCAACTCATCAATTATAGTAAGTGCCTTCTAATGTTGTAGTAATTGAATGACCTGAAAGAATCCAAGGTCCAAGACATTTGTATCATGACTGTTTGGTGGTTGGCACACTAAATGGATCTTGAATCCATCTTTATCACCCTCTTCAATTAGAATTGGGTCATTTGGACTTGGATGTGGTTTTGCATTATCTTGCTGAATAAAGATTTCAATGAGTTCTAATTCTAAACTTTGTGATTTGATGTCTAAAAACACCTTCTCTATCAAAATTTGTTTTGTGACCTCTTTTGTAATTGCTACAAATGAATAGGCTTTGTCTCCATTGTACCAACTGGTCAATTCTTGCTAGATTCTTGAAATTTAAGAAGATATATTTCAATATTGCCATTGAAAAATTGATTCCTCAAGTAATCAAAGTGGGGGTGAGCAATGGCAACATGAAACATAACCTTCAGAATAAAGTAGTTGCTTTTACTAGTACGTTGCAATTCTTTTTCATCAAACACTAGATAGAAGCTGCCACTTTCCTCTATGAGATAGAACCATTTCTTATCAATATGAACACAATCAAATGAGTCTTTAAATGTTGGTGACTCCGTATTTAGGGATGATGATTCAATCATTGATAGTACAAATTGAAGCCGAGATTTCTTATTCGCTTTAGTGAGAAATGGTTTCAATGCACTAGAATGGCAATAGAGCTTTCCTTCTTGTATACGTCGATGTAGCGTTGACTTGGAGACATTCATAGCAAATGCCAAAGATTGAATGTTTTTCCATTGCCTCAAAGGTTTATCTTTCACAATCGTTATATTGATGTCTTTTTTCTTTCATCTCGACTTTCCTTAAATACGAGAAGAAACATTAGCGAAGTCATTGCCATTGATATAGATGCTTGCCCCTTGCCCAGACACTATTAATTGTTCGAGTGCGAAACCCAAATTGATGTGTCACAATTGTAATTGATCCTTTCTTCAAGTTCTCGTCGTTACTTTGAGCTAATAAGAGTTCATAACATGATCGATGTTGTGATTCGGTCATATTCACCTTGTGAGCTTGCAAAAGAACTCTAGGTTGTAGTTCCCTTTCCATCCTATAGAAGAATGAAATGACCTTAATAATGAAGCTTTTTTTTAGGTTGAACATGTGAATCATAGAAGAATGCTTAAACATAGACATATGAGGTAAAAAATATGGAACATTTGTTACAAAGTTGTTTAAGCTATAGTAGTAAAAAAATCACATCACTCCTTTTTCAAATTAAACGGACATATGACAATAAAGAGTAAGAGAAAGAAATTTATGTTATTTTTACTTTGTACATTGTTTGCCTATAGAATACACAACTTCAATTTGAAAGCCATGCCATTTTAGTGGCAAAGACTCCATTTTCAAAAGGAATACTGAAAGAGCGATATGAGAACATCTATTGAAAGATTTTTATTAAATTTTTTTTTAAACAAATGGACTATTGAAATAAATTTGGACCTTTTCTACATTTACAAACAATACCAAGTGTCTCTAAAATTAGTACTGCAGAATTGATTTTAAACATCTACTTGAAAAACGGTACTTAAAAGTCTCTAAAATCAATATTGAAGAATCCATTTTACAACATCAACTAAATTTTTGACCCTTCCTAACTTTTGTATGAAGTACTTCAAGGTTTCTACAATCAATAGTGAAGAAACAATTTTAGAACATCTACCAAAAAAATATGGAGTAGATCCTTCCTAATTTTTGCAAAAGGAATCTAAAAGTATTAAAAATCTATATTGAAAAAATAAATGATCAAAATCTATAAAAGAAAATCTGATCCTTCCTAACTTTTGCATACATTACCCAAAATTCTTCAAGATGAATATTGAGGAAACAATTTAAAACATGAACCCCCAAAAAATTTGACCTTTCTTAACTTTTGCATATGGTATTCAAATGTCATGTTCTTTGGTGCATTGAATGCTCTTTTCACTCACAAAGAGAATATGAAAATTTAACCATTCTAATAATACAAACTAGGTAAAAGATTGACCTTTCCTAACTTTTGTATATAGATCTAAATGTCATGTTCTTTGGTGCATTGGAACTTCTTTTCACTAAGAAAGAGAATATGAAAATTTGACCATTCTAATGATAATAACTAGGCATAGTACCAAAAATTGGCAATTTGAGGGACATTCATCTTATTCTATGAATCAATCAACAAAAAAATGAAGACAACTCCACTGTCCTCTCAGGACATCCAAAATTAATCTATTTTGCCCAAAAATCATTGTCAACACATATGAATTGTCTTTGAGTTTCTTAATTTCCTTCGACAATATTTGAGTGACAATCCCTTTCCAAATAGTATTTAGATTACTAAATTCATTTCTAGCACAAATAAATAAGAATATCAAAAGAGTAATAAGTTTAGGGGGTTGATAAACTAAAGAAAGACTTAATCAAAGATTTGAATGTTTATTACTGAAGCTCAAATTAAAGTGATGTCTCTCTAAAGCATACATTATCCTCACTCATAATATTAAATGCAATATATGCATGGTAATTCATTCAAAGAGGCTTAATGATTGAATCAAAGTTGCAGAATTTTCAGATTGTCATTACTACTCTATATACTATGAAGAAAGTTGCAAGTAGAGTCCAAAAGGAAGTGAAAAGAATGACAAACTCTGGAGGTCAAAGTATACCACAGATCTAGTCATTGATCAATAATTTTGAGATTTTATTAACACTGCACAAAAATCACCCTATATTCTATTTTGACAACCTCTTACTTGGAAACCTCGATTGATGTAATTGTTGATACACTCCACCTTCTAGCTAGTAGCTTGTATGTAGGTAAAATTTGAACTGTAGGTTGTATGGGTCGTCAACACAATTGTTGAGTTCTCCAAAATGAATAAAATCAGTTTCTTTTACACATCGGTAGAAATCAATTTTACTCACAACTTCATAAAAACTTGATCATCATACCCAAAAATACACTCATTGGGAAAAAATTGAACTCCAAAAGAGGCCACTTCATAATCCAAAAGCTTGGGTAGGAAGAGTCTTCTCAATTAACTAATTGAGCCAAGAATTGCATGATGAATTCAAAAATTCTTCATCATTATCCAATCCATCTCCATGATCTCATAAATTTAGGTGGGAAGAGCCTTCTCAAATACTAATTAGGTTATGAATTGCATGATGAATTCAAAAATTTGTCATCATTATTCAATCCATCTCCATGATCTTATAAATCTTATGATGGTTTCATCATGAAAAATGAAGCACACACCAAGTGATGGTACTAATGAGGATGTGACCACCTTTATATTCATTCAATTAGTATAAAAATTAGTAAGAAAACTCAAGGCCTCTTTGTGGGTTCAATTTTTTCCTAATGACTCTTTTTGCAATAAACAATTTGGTAGGTATGTTGATTTGATGCCTCGAGGGGTTCACTTAGAGTGTCCATTAAAAACCATATGCGAACAAAATTTTGGACCCCCTATATACTTTTTGAATTTTAAATAAAATCAAACAAAAAAAATATGAATAGCTTTTCCTACTTTAAAAGTTTATGTTTTGAATTATTGATATTTTGATTTGTTAATAATAATTAGTTACAAATCTTTGAAGTAAAAAGATACACTATGGAATTGAAAAATAACTTTCACACCCCTATATTATATAAGAAAAAATTGTTTAAAAAATGAACAAAAAATTCCTAAAAATAACTTTTTATTGAAAGCTCATTTTGAATTAAATATTTATGCAATGGTCATCTAATTTTGTTCTCTAAAAATATTTGAATTAAAAAAACATGCCATTTTAGTGCATTTTTAACCTCTTTTAGAAATCATTCTATATTTTATTTGAGTTTGAAATTTTGGGAGTAAAATCCTATAGTCATTAGTAAACAATGTTCAAAATTTGAAGTTAGAATTATAGTTTAATAGAAACCACTTGTTTGCACATGGTTTGTTATAGTAGAACTAAGTGCACCCCCCAAGTTTGAAGTGCTTTAGTTAAGGATCCACAAGCGCATGGGGTGGTTTCAATATGACTAGCTTTAGATTTTATTTGCCTCAATGTTTATTTGTTGTTATTCTACCCTAATATACCTAGTCTTTTGTAACGGCAACATTTGATTAGAATTTACATATACTTAGTAAGGACAATACATGTCTTTTGCTTCAAGTCCTCAAAGACATATACATGAGTTGTGTTGTTGTTATGGGAGGTTTATTTGAAGTAAAATATTGATTTGGAGAACTTTAGTATATCATTTTGCAAGAATATTGGTTGAGTGTTATATTTTGGATCTAGACTTTTGAAGAGTTGATATATAAGTGTGCCAAGTTTCAAATCTAGATCTACTATAAAGAAAAAGTTATGAGGCGTTGAAGCGGAGGTGTTTGGATTTCAAGACAACCAAGGAGGGTATATTAAGGAGCGTCATTCTTATTGGATTTTTGTGATATGAATGTGAAACTTGGAGGGTACTCTTCTTATCTTATATTCTACTTTGTGCCAAAATTTTAGCTTCAATGGACTTGAGATCTAAAAGTTATAAACAAAATACAACTGGGGTGTGGAGGTAGTGAAGGTTTGAGAAGTCAATATTAGGGAAATGTCCACCAAAGTTGAACAGTGTCTTGGATTGAGTTGAAAGTTGGTATGGGAGTACTTGAGTAGTTGATCTATAATATGTCAAAGTTTCAAGTCATTTGAAACTACTGTCCAATAGTTATGCTAAATCAAAGTTAGGTATGAAAGTTTAGGGAAATTTGACAAAGGTTAGGAAGTCAGTATTGAGGTAATGTCCACCAAAGTTGAACAGTATCTTGGATTGAGTTGCAAATTGGTATAGGAATATTTAAGTAGTTGATCTATGATGTGGCAAAGTTTCAAGTCATTTGGAACTACTGTACAATTGTTATGGTAGATCAAAGCTAGATATGACAATTTCTAGATTATTGAAGGAATTATAGGATAGGGATTTGGGAATATAGGGACCTTGAAGGTAGGTTTATGATTATTTAGGGTGTTTAGGGAGATTATTGATATATACAAAGCACTTTCACAGCAAAAGCTCAGTGCTATTCTGAACCTAATCACAAAACCTTGTGACACTGTAAAGAGACAAATATGTGTAATCAACCACTGTAACTTCTTGTGATGGTTATTTTTAGCCACTTTGACAAGACTACATTGTGGACATCTTCAAAGTGGGAACTCTAGCTCACCTTATGGAAATTCAAGCTCACCTATGGGAGACCATCACGTTACAACAGTAACGGTGGCATCTATAGAATTCAATGGCTAGCGGTGCTTGTTCAAATAGGCCTCAAAATTTGATACTTCAAATCTCTACAACTTCCATATGAAAATAAATGAAAAGTTGAAATTTAGAAAATGAGAAGAAAACACTATACTTTATTTATAAAAAAAATAGAATTAAAAAATATTTATTTTTGAGCTTAATCTGACACATTTTGTGAAACAAGAAGATCATTTTGGGACAGAGGAAGTAAATTATTTTGCCTCTATTTTTGGTATAGTGATTTAATCTATTAGAGTCATTTAAGGAGGTGTGGCCAAAGCACCAAACAGAATTAAAAGGGCTTGGAGCCCTTTTTGGATTCAAGAAATAAAGTAAAAGAGTTAGCAAATAAGAATTCACACGCTTGCGTACCACAAATAATAAGTATTCATGTGGCATGTTTGAACATAATGGAAATGAAATATTCTCCTTTGACAATTGATTACTAACTTGGTTATTCTGGGTAGTTGTGCTTTTAAAAAAGTAGGACAAGGACAAACTTATAAGGGTGTTAGATCTTTTTGAATGGGATTCATTCAAAGAATTCTCTTCACAGATATGGAAAAATATTTTTTTGGTAAATGAAACCAACTAGATAAGTATGTAGAGATCCTCTTATAATAATTGTAGGCCAGTTCTACCCCCTTACTTGTCAATATTAACAATATTCTGTGCTATCTATAGACTAAAGCATACACCATTTTTGTATGTATAAAAATTCAAAATTATATATGCTTTGAAAATGTACAATTTAAAATACCTCATGTGAGTATTTGATACATGCCAAAATCGGCAAAGCATACATATTCTCCTAGCATAATCAGTAGGCTCTTTGGGACTACTAATTCCATAAACTAATCAAGCTTGAAATGAGCCAAATTGACACACCCTAGTCCATAGATGCATCTTGCGCGTATGCACCATTCTTTCTAGATTGAAGGGAGAACCACAAATTTACTTCTACTCTTGTAAAAATAAAGACTAATTTCCCGGATCATCCTTCAAATTAAACAAATAATGCTTTGCACAATACTTCTTGACTTCATTGCAGTTTCTAATTCCAAAGTGGCTATTTAGAGTTTCAAAGTTGATGGCTACTTTTGTTTTGGTGAAGACTATTGAGTATTCACAAACTCCAAATCCGAGGATGGAAACTATCTCAAATGAATCCCAGTTTAATTGTTGAAAGAAGATATGTTGAATTAATACATAATAATTAAGCTGATTGCTTCAGTTGGCTTGAACGTGTAAAAACACAAGAATTACAATATCAACCTTGTTAAACGTACATAGTGAGGAAAAGCATACATGGATGCAAGCCTCCATTCATCACACTCCCCTAGCCATTAGTAAGCAAGTTTGCTACCACCAATTCACCAATTAATCTACGCATTACTTGATCAAAGTTTGCAAATTCTTGATAGTCCTTTTAGTTGTATCTAATACTATGTAGATATATGAGAATGTGCAAAAAATCGAAAGAGACAACCTCAAACATAAAATGCATGATTGCACACAATTGATTTCAATTCTATAACTACAATATTTGAAGCTCAAATCCTTAGGCCATTCTCTCCACTCAAGTTCTCCTACACTCTTGAAACCTAATCCAAAACCTGATTGCAACTATAATTTAAAGAACATGAGCTTATACCCCATTGAAGATAAACTTTGCGCTATTTAAAATTTAGAAGTTGATTCACTTTTGTAGTTCTTTCACAATAGACGTCAAGTAGCAGATACACGACAAAATTTTACCCAAAGTCTCTTAAACTAAATGTTTTTTTAATTCCATGTAAAGTGGTGTTCATCCATAAGTGGAAGCTAGTTAGGGATTAATGAAAGTACACTAACCTTGGCGATTACTTTCATTTTGTTTTACAAAGATATAGACAAAGAAGGGTTTAGGATTAGTTTGGAAGGAATTTGCATCAACAATCCTCTGTTTACAAGATAATAATCTAGGTAGTCTCACTCAAGATTTTTTTCATGGGTTGAGATACTTGGTCATAGTAATCACTAAGCAACTTGTAGCACTACAACAATGGCAGTGTTTTATGACTGCAAAATTATGACTGAGGATGACTGGCGACTGCTTGCAGTCATATTCTTGAAGGCCAACACTTTGGGGAGAAATATGACTGCAAAATATGACTGCCAGTTATTTTTACGCCTTGTACTTCACAAGCGTATACTATACGGCCATTAGGAATACCAAAGTACTTCATAGGGAATGTAGGGAACATGTTTGGGAAAGTTGGGAACATGTTTGGGAACATTGAGTCATATTATCACTAATATTTTCATATAATAGTGATTTTTTTTTTTGGGGCAATTCAAGAAAAATTTGGACAATTCCAAAAAAATATAGAGAAGTCATTGTTTAAAATTTTGAAATCCTAATCACCTACTTTTTTGGATTTTGAATCCTAGTCACTATTTTTTTAGGGTTTTGATACCCTAGCCGTCATTTTTTTAGGGTTTTGAAACCCTAGCCGCCATTTTTTAGGGTTTTGAAACCCTAGCCATCACTTCTTGTGGCTCTTCTTCCTTACTTTTTATTGTCTCTTAGCTCTCACTTGTTGTTGCTTTTTGTTGCATCTTAACTCTTGTTTCTTGTTGCTCTCTAGTTCATGCTTCTTGTTTCTTATTGTTGCATTTAAATTCTTTCTTTCTCTTGCATTTGAACTTTTTCTTCTTCCTAGTTCTTGTTTTTTTGTTTCCTCTTGTTTTGTAGTTCTTGCTTCTTATTTCTTCTTGTTGCATCTATATTCTCATTTCTTGTTGTTTCTTGTCATGTCTTAGTTGGTGCTTCTTGTTTCTTCTTGTATCTTAGTTGTTGCTTTTTATTTGTTCTTATGTCTTAATTGTTGCCTCATATTGTGTCTTAGTTGTTGTTTCTTGTTTTGTGTTGCTTCTTGTTTCTTATTGTGTCTTAGTTGTTGCTTAGTTGTTGCTTAGTTGTTGCTTCTTATTCCTTATTGCATTTTAACTTTTGATTCTTGTTATCTCTTAGTACTTATATTTTTTTTCTTGTTTCCTCCATCATCAATCTTATTCTTCCTATCCTAAACTTGAGCTACATATTTTGTGTTGATTGTAAATCTTTGAAGGTTAGGCTTTGTTGTTCAATCACTAAAAACTAACCTCTTATTTCTTTGATTGTATATGCAGGTATCAAAAGTTGAAACAAAGACATTGAAAGCTACTTGCAACTTCATGAAGCCAAAAATATGACTTACAGAAGTCATATTCCATAAAATATGACTGACGAGAGTCATATTTTACATTACTGCAAAATATGACTCACTGCAGTCATATTCCATGTCATCAAAAAATATGACTCACTGCAGTCATATTCCATGTCATCAAAAAATATGACTAATTGCAGTCATATTCCATGTCATCAAAAAATATGACTAACTGCAGTCATATTTCACGTCATCCAAAAATATGACTAACTGCAGTCATATTCCATGTCATCAAAAAATATAACTCACTGCAGTCATATTCCATGTCATCGAAAAATATGACTCACTACAGTCATATTCCATGTCATCAAAAAATATGACTGACTGCAGTCATATTCCACGTCATCCAAAAATATGACTGACCGCAGTCATATTCCACGTAGGATTTTTTTGTTTGCCCGAGCAACTCAAGAAAAAGTTAAGACTCCCCTAGGAAAGTCAAAGTATACGCCATGTTGGCATACTATGGCTAAAAATGGGTATTTATACCCCTCGGAAAATATGACTGCCAATATGACTGATGTCGGAAGCGACTGCTTCTAAACGACTAGAATCAGTCATATTCCGAGTCATCTACAGTGATTTCTGCGTGAGTCGTATTTTTTGATTTTACGACTTACTGCAGTCATATTTTGCAGTCATAAAACACTGCTTTTGTTGTAGTGTAGGGAATTCTTATGCTTACACTATGGCATGTATGTTCATATAGACAGTGATGAGAACACGATTGTACAATTGCAATGGTGTAATGAAGCCATGGTACTCATATTCAATTCTAACATATTCTTGCATTTCCTCCTTACATTCTTGCACACTAACAAAAAAACGAACCTTTGTTTCCACAAATACAGTGGTTATTCAATCAAGATTTCAAATCAATAGGGCCGTCCTTAACTCCTCAGCGCTTAAGCAACTTAGATCTAATCTCACAAAGATTTCTTAGAACGAGTTTCGAAGGATTTGAATTTTAGTGAATATTAATTTTATTACAGTATGGACCCTTTTGAACTCATTCCAACCAAACTATCATCAAAAAAGAGATGTACATCAATAAATTGTACTGATTAGTAATTGAGTCTCAAGAAAAAAGGACATGACCCTTGATTGTACTATTGAAAAGATTATAGTAGTCAAACAAGACAAATCTTTCAATTTTAAGAGGCTAGATTGGAGGCGTTTGAGTGCTCACGGATTAAGATAGGTAGACAATCTAAATCTTTCCAATGCGCCAACTTCTCAACTTCAAGATCTCAACTCCAGTTCATTGTAGTCCTAATGATTTTTGACTTAATCATATATTTTGTTTGTCTTGTGAATGGACATTTGGTCCTTCGCAAAAGAATATGAAAGTCCATTTAGTGAATCAAATTGTATATCAAAATATACATTAATGGAATTTATGTCATTGCTATGATTATAGTCTTGAAAGGAGACAACAATTTTGGCACATTGGAATCACATATGTAACAAAGTTGGAACATAAGGTTTGACAAGTAAAAAACATTGTTGACAAACAATTAAATGTATGGTTGTTTCCTTTACAAAAATAAAGAATGACATTCTTTGGAAAATAAAGTACAAACCTAAAACTAAGAAGTTCAATCCATCCTACATCAAAAGTAAATGACTTTGTAGTTCTTCACATGAATACTCCACCAAAATAAGACTTTCAATCCTACATTATTTAAATAGATCATCAAAGTTGGGAGTAGAAGAGATCCTACCACAACTTTAGAACTTCACCTTCATAACAAAATCATACTACTAAAATAATAACTCCCTCTGTAATATCACAAATTTTACCATTAATAGTAGGGTTTCATGCTTGCTATGCTACACATTCATTGTATCACATATTAGTAAAAATTAAATATACTTGAATATAATGAATTTGATAAGTCTTTAAAATAATTATTTTATAAAAATATTTTCAATCATGCATACATAGAAATTATATTTTCACACAATGTGATATTACTGAAATAGACTAACAGTTCACAATCACCTCTACAATATCACTTTTTACAAAGGGTGATATTATAGAAATAATATAGTCATTGCAATTGAGGTGATATTAAAGAAGATCAATATGGTGATATTGTAAAGGTAGTAATTCCATTGCTTTTCTTGGCTTTATACTTCTTTTGCATTTCTATAATTTTGTGCTTTTATGAGCTTTGAGCTCCTGATTTCAATTTTCTATTGCTACTATAAAATGATTTGAGAAATTTATTAGATTGAATTGATTTTGGATTTCACAACAATTAAATTGTTCACGAGGCTTTTGAGATTTACAAGTTATTCCTTTAAATTTTTCTATTTGGGTTGCCATTGTTCGTAACAATTGAGTCAAATTTCTAATGCATTTTAATGCATGTGTATCTTTTACCGTATTCATCATTGCATATATTTCATTTATCATTAATTAAATTTATACTGTTTATTTCAGTATATGCTTATTTATTAAAAAAATTATATGAAGATTTTAATAATTATCATATGAAGATTTATTGAAATTCTTGCTTTGCATTCTATCTAATACATAAAAATTCTAATGGAATTTTAATGGTGAATGCATAGTATAGCAAGTGCCAACCGCTAGTAATTGGTTAAAAAATTCAAATTCACTATCATGCCTCAACCTCTACCCAACAAATCCATCAATACTTTCAAAAGCACTAAAAACAACAATAAGATTATAGGATAGAAATATAGACACCAATGGCTTGCAACTTACATCTCTATCAATTTCAAATATATCTAATGGATCACAAATGAGATCCATATCTCATAGGTTGCACAATGTGAGTTCTAAAATTCTTTGACTACATTCCCACTTGCAATGTATGAAGAGACCAATAACCACGTTGATCTTAAAATCTTCAACTATATATGATGATGATTCATTCATATTGAAAAACCATAGAATGTTGATGAGTTCCAATTGTTAAAGATTGAAAATGGCCCTTCTTCATAACCATGTTGAGGTACATAATGCAAAGAATTAAGGTTGAAAAGTGGACTCAAAATGACCATCATATTGCTATTGGAATGCTTTAGATCAATACATCCAACACCTTCATTCTTCCTCGGAATAGTATTCCGAACACTCGCAATCTTCATAAAAGCAACATTGTTGCAAATATGATGCCCATTGCTCAAATATTGGGTCTACAAAATCAGAAAATTGCCATACATCATAAAAATGTCCACCGTCTTCATTAAACTTCACTATAAATAGGCAAATATTTTGAACCTTCTATGATTCCACTAGCATATCATTCTCCATCACATGCTCAAGGACAAATAGAATACGCCAAAAAGTTGGATGACCCATTTCTTCCCAATTACTATGATAAAAAGCTCCATCTCGATTAAGTTGTTGAGTGAGAAAGTCAATAATGCGACTACACAATTTAGGAACGGAAATCTCCTCAATGACCAATGTTGAATATTTTGCAACAACTAAAGATAGTATGCCCAAGTCCTCATGTTCACACATTGCTTTGATAGCAAAATCAATACCTCCTTCTTTCTCACCCAATGTGTTGATTGAACTTACTAATCCATTTCTTTCATAAGCGGCTGATGATACTTGATCCATGTAATAAGCAACAACCTTCCTAGTGTTACTCCGAAACTCGTCCTCAGTCTCCTCAATGTGTGAAAATGCCTAACCACAAAAATAAACAATTTCACGCGTAAGTTACAAGTCCATCTTCACTAACAACTTGGAAGCTTTTCAATATCATCATTGTGTAGAAAACCTTTTCATGGTAGCTTGCAAAATTTAAAGATCACATAAATATAAAAAAGGGATTATGTATAAAAACTCACCAAGGAAATCTCATCATTTTGTACATCCATTGGTAGTAGCTCTTGTTCCCACAACCAAAGCACAAGAGGTTCCAACAACTCCACACATCCGGACAAATTCAAAATGCGATTTTTAGCCAACCTTCCAAAACCACCTGGTACCACCATAATTGCACTCATACTCAAATCAACCACCTCCAACTTGTTCAAGTTGCTCATACTTGGAAGCTTGTACAAACAATTGCAACCACAAGCTTCTAAACGACGTAAGGATGTCACATACTCGAGCTCAACTAAACTTGTGAGCTTTTCACAATGAGAAGCACTCAATTCTTGCAAATGTTGCAACTTTCCAATACCATGGAGCTCTTCTACACTCGTGTCATCTACATTAAGTGTCTCCAAGGCAACAAGATTGCATAATCCTGGAAGATCCACCAAATACATACATTCCGATAGGTCTAGAACTTTCGAGTGTATTAATGAGTTCAAACCAACCGTAAACATCATAACTAGATCCCAACACTTCACCTTCTCTAACATAACCAAATTGCCTAGATAAGGGAGACTAATCCAACCTTGAATAAGCTCCCGTAAGTTGATGCACCCACTAAGGTCTAGAGGGTGATTATAATCTATTCCAGCACCACGCAAGGCTAAGAGCTCCAAAGCTGTCAAAGATGATAAGTCTCCAAGAAAAAGTTGGGTGTTCCAAATTTCTAGCCGAAGTATTTTAAGATCCTTCAACTTATTCACTCCTCGAATCTCAACAAGCTTCTTACACCCCAAAACATCCAAGATTCACAAACCACACATGCCTCCAACATCCAATTCCTCAAGGTTCTTGCATCCATACACTTGAAACACTTCAACTTGGGAACAATGGAAAAGGTCCCTTCTCCTCATGCTTTTCACTTCACTCTCACATATTGCCAACCTCTTTAAATCTTGACAGTCCCGCTTGCACTGTAGTTTACGAGGCAAGCTACCTTTCCCAAAATCATATAACATATGACTAGATTGATTGGTAGACTCCAAAGCTTGAACCTCTTCTTTTGCAAACTCAAGATACAAATCATGGATACGAAATTCCAAGACTTTGTCAATCATGGCAAAATCAAGAAGTGCCTTCCTCTTCAAAGCCGCCAACTGAAATTCCAATAAAAAGCTAATGGTTACTATCTCTTCGTGCACAATTAGGTAAAAAATCTACGAACTCTTGAAACAAATAAAAGTCAATAACACACTAGGCTCATTAAAAGACAAACAATATTCAAATGAAAATTTCATCCAAATACAAATATAAAATCCCATCATTAAACATGCCATTATCAAAAAGACTTACACTTTGCATAATGGAAAAGATCTCCCACCCATAAGCATGTTGCAACCATTTCACCATGTCAAAGTGAAAGGAAAATATACTAAACTTAATTGCACTTGTCACAAAGATTGCCAAGTCCAAAAATAGGAATTGGTCTCCAAGCTTCATTGAATCATAACCTTGTCTCAAAAGAGAAAAAAGAGGGTGGGATTCTTCATTGAAGTGGTTGAACTTATGGATGCTCAACTTTTCTAAGCTTCTCCTCCATTCCAATGGATGTTTACTAATTTGTCCCAATTGACTTCACCAAACCTTCAATGCCAATGGCAAATATTGTTGAGTCCTTGAATCATTGCTCACACCACATAAATTTCTCTTCAAGAAAAAACATGCTTCCGCACATCCACTAATAACATCTTGCTCTGCCTCATTGAAATTATTCATGGAGACCAAACCAACATAATGAAGAAATAGCTTTGTGGCATCACACTTGTCCAATTCAGGCATTTCCATACAATGGCACTCTTGGAGACCCAAACTTTGCAAAATTGCACGTGATCTAGAAGTCACCAACACCTTGCTGCCAACTTCGTAAGTCAAGTTCAAATACATTTGAGCTTCTTCCATGTCCCCGTGCAACAACACATTGTCCAGGCAAAGAAATACCTTATGTTGTTGCATGTATTTCTTTAATAGTGTCTTCAACTGTTCAAAAACAACCAAATCAAAGTCAAGTACCAAATCAAATTACATAACAATAAATTTCAAATCCATTGGCTTCATCTCAAATTCTAAAAATACATCACCAAAGGAAAACTTAATTTATAAAATAAATGTGCACCCAAAATCATCACAATTCAAATTCTCTCAATACTATTCATGTATGTACCATCAATTAAGACGAGGATTGTACCTAACAAAGAAACTTCCAGTACAATTCAATCATTATTTAATCCAAACCACAAACTTCAACAGAAACACCTTTTAGAGCTACATGCTCAAGTTTCAAACTCCAAATCAACACAACCAAGCCTCACATAGAACAAGATGTTCAAACACTTAAACTAGTTCTCTAAAATTTATAAACATCACTAATAGATTACCCAAACTCCACTCCACAAGCAATCTATGAATCATTGAATGTAACTACATTTCACCTCAAATAATCTATCCTTGGATTCAAACAATTAGCACTCATAAAATGGATTTCAAAATGGAAAAAACATTCAGTTTTGAAGGAAATGTTCACAATGGCTTGAACTCATCATCTTGAATTTCATGGGGAACAACTCCTTTGAAAATAAAAAATATCCAATTCAAAAATCAAAAGAGAGTAACTTTTCAATTACAATTTATTAATAGAAATGATTAGGGCAGTCATAAAGACAAGTCATCAATAAGAATAAATCAATAATTACTGCTAAATCAGATGTTAAGTTCAATGCTGAAAGTAAATAATTCAAGTTAAACTTCTTCAGCCAAGGGTTTAGGATATCTACACACATTCAAGAAAATCATATCTTTAGGAAGTCAAACCTTTGCCAACTTGCTTCTTTCTTGAACCAACTAATCAATACAACTTACATACCTTGTCAAGATCATGTGGCAAGCTAGATGGATCGTCACCACTCAAATCTTGAAGTACTTGCCTTCGTAACACAACAAGATCCTTCAT
The DNA here is from genome assembly GCA_950106755.1 of Climacium dendroides. Classification (NCBI taxonomy): domain Eukaryota; kingdom Viridiplantae; phylum Streptophyta; class Bryopsida; order Hypnales; family Climaciaceae; genus Climacium; species Climacium dendroides. The sequence continues at coordinate 26,179,740 of OX467089.1, read as the reverse complement.
TCCAAATTCCACATGGCAAAATTCCCCATCAAAGTCTCCAAAAAGGCCATTGCATATAGCTTTACTAATAGTGGTTTTGCCAACACCTCCCATGCCAAATAAACCAACACTTTGCACTCTATTAGCATGATGATCATCCTTAGTGTCATGAAATTTCCCAAGTATTACCTGCGGTAAGAAAAGGACCAAAAAATTTAGGAGAAAATACGTGAAAAGATAAACAAGTTCCTATAACAAGTACAAAACAACTAGAACAAGAAAAATAAGAAAAAAATGGATAGGGAGATGATAAAACACAACACAAAGACTAACCAAGACATCACAATTAGCATAACGAAAAAATAAAAAATGCATCAAAAGCAATCACAAGATTGAATAGTTTCAAATCATACACGTACAAAAGTCAACTACTAGATCAAAGTGATGTACAATGGCCACACAAGATTAACAAGGATACACATTTCAAAACAATTGCAAGGTTAAATGCAAACTAAAAAAGCCCACAACAATAAATGAAAAATTGAATCTTGCATGTCCATGAACAAAACATCCTTCATCAAGAATACACCACTCATTGTAAACCATAATATCTTCAATACTTCCTGGACGATTCCTTGGTTGATGACACTTGAATCAATGGAATCCCAAGTCTATTCAACAAAGACCGAAAAAACCTAAAAAAGGGCCAGCACAAGGAGAAAGACGATTCAAAAATTCAAACATCTTCAAAAGAAAGAATTCATGTCGGCAAAGAAAACAAAACAATCAAAATGCACAAATGCTCAAGAGCTACCTCACACAATCGTCCCAATGATTGCACATGAGAAACATCATATTTCACCCGAGGTAACTTCAACTTGCGCAAAGCATCCACCACTTTTGCGACATACGTCACCTCACCATCTTCTTCAACATACTCCAGGCCGTTAACTTTACCAACCACAGACAAAGCAAAAGCCCAAGCACCCACATCCAATTTGTGACTAACATCACTTCTCATGTCCTCTGCCGCCCAACCTCGCCATACATCTTGCCATCGATTCTGGCGCTCCGCATCCTTGAATTCATCCACAGAGATCTTATAAAACAAAGGAAGCAGCTTCAACTTGGAGTTCGTGGATGCCTGTGCTTTCACAAACTCATTCAACTCGATCATCGGCCACCTCGAGCGGGTGAAAAAATCATCCGACAGCACCAGAATGGCAACGTGACATTGCCGCGCGGCCTGGATGATAGCTGAGGGGAAATCATGACCCTTCGGCAAACTATCAGGCCACTTGTCAAAAAAAGGATAATGATGGGCTCGCTTCAACTCCACCGACAACCACTCTGTGAAATCCTTCTGTTGGCCATTGTGGCTCAAGAATATTGTATGCTCGGGTTCCAAACCCCATCCCCTGAACGTGCACAAAATCACGACAAAGATCAGCAAACACAAAATATCACTTCACATAGTAAACACGCCTCCACGAAGGACAGATTCCCATGGCATGCAAGTCGACAAGCAAGAAACAGCGCAGAAGATTCGGGAAAGAATTTCACCTTTCGTCAACATCATCAGAACGAGCAAGTTTCCAAGCGTGAGAGGATTCTGTGAGATCCACGCGCCTCTTCAGCTCATTTGACATCCTGTGATTCCACTCAGCCTACGAAACAGAACTTTCGGCAATCATCGGAATGCTGTCGCCAATCGAATGAGGCCAATCTGCATCAATCTAGGGAAGGGATCCTGCTCGACAGACATTGTATAAAATGAGATCGAAGTGCCACCATCCACAAGACTCAAGTGTGATAATATGCACCACACTTCCTCATTATTCAGATGAAAAAGACGTGCAATCCAGGACTCTAAGTCACCATGAACTGACTCAAGCAGAGCAAGTCCAAAGGCACGCATGCACAGTCACCAGGCTCAGTGATTCAACTGCAGAAAAACAAACTCGTAAACCCAGTAACGACGCTCAGCACTGGAAGTGTCAGACAAATGACTTTCAACGAAACTTTACGAACAACAGTCCTTACGTTTGATCATTATTGGCTGATTACCGAGGTGACAGGGCCATATCCTTTCAGACATCAAACCTAATTACTACATTTGAGAAAACGGAACAGGGCCGTATCCATCCAGGGATAAAAACTACTGACCGCATTTGAGAAAACGGAACACATTGGGACATCCCGTACTAATACCAATCATTTAAACCACCACGATACGACTTGCCAGAATACTTGTAAGCGAAATCGCTTTTACGCTAGAACATCCAAGCCTTGATTGTATGCTCGAGGCATAAAGTGCGTGCTCTCAATAGCACAGGAGAGCAATTGATGGTCAGTAATCTTCTAAAACTCCCGAAGAGACTACACGTTCAACCAACCAAGCGTCAAGCTCATTCTGCGTATTCTAGACCTCCTCGGCTTCAGGAGACAGCTTAACAGTCGAGCATCCAAATCCAATACAACAGCTTCCTCGCCAGACATCTGCGCACCCGAAGGTAATGTACACCTCGGAGGTTGCCCAAGCAAGCTGAGAATAAAAGTCTGACCTATGCATTCTGTCTACTGCACTCGACTCTTTCACGGCCGCAACTCCAAACAGTCCCTCGACTTCGACGAAAGACCTGCTTTAACACAATGAACCATGTAAAAATGTTCCAACGATTCGAGAAGGCAAGGATGGATGCTCATCCACTCTTATGCAATCGTAGCAGTTGTAAACAATATGCAATTGTTCCACACAACTCCACACGTATTGAGGTGCAGGCTCTGCAAAGAAAACCAAATCTAAGAAACGAGAGATGTGAAAGACGAGTCCAACCAATTGACAAATTAAATAACTTACTCCATAGCATACACACATTTTAACAACACGCTCAACGTCCACGGCATCGTAGATGCAGGAGAAATTAGATTGAATCAGACTCCTGAAATTGGCGAAATGCCCAAACAAGATCAGCAGCAGCATCGCAGTGACTCGGCATAAAAAGGATCTTCCAATTCAAACCACATTTCAGTCAAAATTTGCTCTTGTAAACTAAATCAAGCCTGGAGGACAAAAACCACTAATACTAGTGAAAAACATGATGATGTAGAATATACAAAATTTGGAAGCCGAAGCATCCTGGGACCAGAGAATTCAACAACACGATCATTTACATTGACATTTAAAGGATACCATATCGAATCTAAATGCTCGGAAACATGGACAACAAAAGCAGAATGCGCAACCGGTCAATGGTGCGGCATCGAGACGACACTAAATATATTGTGCGAATACACGAAAACACTCGACGAAAAAACCTCAGTGGGGTTCGTGATTACAACTGTCCGCTGTTCTACATGCTACCCACAGGCAACATTCACGCAGATTTGCAAGCAAATAGAATTCCAGATGGAAAACGGTCTCGCTGTAACAAACCGAAATGTACAACAAATACGCTTTAGTGAAAGTACCAACGCAAAGGACTGCTCGGGGAACAACCCATAGACATTCAGTGTTCAAAGAGCGGTGGTTACCGAAGCCTTAGGAACAAAGTTAGATCCTCTTCGGAACTAGATTCACATGGCAAACATCACCTCCAACACCAAGTAACTGACACCGAGTGCGAACATCCGCCAACATAAATTCCTGAACATGGTAGCATCTCGCAGACATAGCAGGACAACTCATCTCAGCAGACTGACTTTATCCAAGAAGAGACTAAGCAGGAACCTTCCAAATCGATGGCCTAAATAGTGTGCTCACAAGTAGCACTCGGGGGAACACGCGGCGAAACCCCCATCCCCCACGACACCAAAGCTTTACCGTGCGAAAGCTACTCCGTACCATAGCTCCCGAAATATACAAACCTAAGTCTGCACAAGCGCCAAAGCTAGAGGTGCAGGAATGGGGCTGGCAAATGTTGCAAACTCTACCTCCGCTTTTATGGGACGAACCCTCCCGCCCACCATTCACCTCCCACGCACCATTCGCGGATCAACTTGAGCTCTGCACAAAAGATGCTTCCTCACCAAAGCTCAAAAGATGGAAGCGCAAGCAAATGTAAGGCAAACGCAACATCTTCAGGACAGAACGCGGCAGAGAGTCTGCAAAACAGAGTTTCTGGGTTGCTGACACGCTTTACCCTGAACCCTTAGCTGATACCTATGACAACGCGCAGGACGGCGACTCATAGCTTGCGTGGTCACGAACAACTCGGAGAAAAGCATCCCTTCCATACCCTCGAAACACGGACCTGTGGCAGTGAAGGATGTTGGCCATATGACCCATGGCCATATGACCCATGACCAGTGATCCCGGAACTAGTTTATGGAATTTAGTGTAATATGGTCCCTAGTTTAGGGAATTTAGTGCCGTATGCTACCTTCAAGACAAACATGCATCAACTTTGGCTACCTTGAGAGTGAGTGGCATTACAAAAAAAATAGAAAAGAAAGGATTTTGCAAGTTGTAAAGGAGGATTGGAAGTACTATTATAACCTAAAACTTGACTAAATAGACGCTAATTCCTATGAGGAGGAAGAAGTAACAAAGTGGCTATTGCAGTCTATTGTTTGTTGCAATCCTGGCTAAAATTTAGTTTTTTCAAGGATTTTTTCCTATATACATTGAGCTCTTGAAAATTTTTGGTAGCAATGGTGCGAAATTTAGCCAGTTCTGTGAACACTGCCCATAACCATGGTGTTTTAGATTAGAAGGTGCATTGCAGGGTCTGAACATCTAATTGAGCATCGAAACTGATTTGAAAGAGAGTTGGTTGAGTTTCAAAGATCAAGCAGCTTTTATTTCCTCTGGCTTATTTTTATTCACCCCTCGAGACTAGATTCCACAGACTTGGATAGAGTTAGACAAAGTCAATTTGGAGGGTCATCCCACAGAATTGTCAAACAAATGTTTTGTCTTTGTTCTGAAATTTGAAGGTTAAATATTCATGGAGTGGTGGAAAAATAAAAATAGAAACACTTTTGGAAAAAAAGGCCATATTGAATATATATATATATATATATATATATATATATATATATATATATATATATATATATATATATATATATATATATATACATCTTATCATATGCACTTAGGCAAAGGACTAAAGTGTTAGCCAAGCATGAATTCAACATCTTTGAAATGAAGTATATAGCAGTCGAGATGTAGTGAAGATTTGCTTAGAGACATAACAAACTAAATGGTAATCAAATTCATTTAAACATAAAGTTCCATTTTTCTAAACTTTTTAAAGGAGATTAGTAAATTTGTGTCCTTCAAAAGAAATGGTTCTCACTACTGTACTTGAACAAGCAACTTCTTTTATACAATAATCATAAATATAAAAGTAAAAAAATATTAACCACTATATATAACAAATACATTTATACAAGTGTTCAAAAAAAAATTGGATGAAAAATAATTATACTTCATCATTTGATATTCATTTTAAATTGTCTATAAGCCACTCTTTATTTCTAGATATTTTATTAGGTTAATACAAAAGGGATGGATCAACAATCACTCTTGAATAGAAAAGATTCAAATTTTCATTTTCTCTCAAACTGATATGGAACTAACCTCTATTTACTTTCTCAAAATTATGAAATCACATGCCTTTTAAATCTTCAAAATTGGAGCTAAAATCTAGAAATTTTTATAGACTCAAGACAAACATGGGAAGAAAATTCATATTAATTGTAATATACTCTTAAAAAACTTTGAATATTTCACCATAGGTGAACAAAGTATGAAACATCATAGTGTAACTAATTGTTTGTTGCAATAGATTCTTAAAAAAATAATGATTCAAAACATTATGTCTCAAAGTTTAAAGTAAAATAGAAATTTTAACTTTAGAGATTTTTATAATTTTCAAATTGGGGAAGAAACTAGACTTGGTAGATTTACTTTGACATTAGGTGGAATCAAGTTCAAAAGTGATCAACTTAATGATCAAAACTAAAATGAGGAATGAAAAAGCTAAGAAATCCTAGAATATAATATTTGATGAATGATCCCTATTCAACCAATATTTTTATGCTAAAACCTCATATTCAATCAAATAATAATCTACATAAGTTCACTCAAGTATGACAATACATGGCTATCTACAAATCTTCGTACTTTTGGATTTCATTTCAATTCAAGTCATTATAGGATATATTATTTGAATTATTATCCGAAAGAATTTCATTTAAATCCTTTTGAAGTCCAAACATTAGTCTGGATTTTCCAAAATTGTGATGATGTATTATAATTTTCAAATTAAAAGAATATTGTTTAATAATAACTATCAACTAATAGTTGTAAAATTGGTCACATCCATATGATTAGATTAATCAGTAAACCAATTAATATTTTTCAATAAAATGTAAAGACACTAAGTTTTGAAAATTCCTTCTAAAATCGATTGTAGATTGATTATTTGTTGTTTTTACAAGTGTTTTTTCAATGAAGATCAAAATGTTATATTCTAATCATGTTGGTTTTTAAAGATTTTTTATTTTATTTTTGTTTTTAAAAAATTGAAAGAAAATTTTGGGGAGTGAAAAAATAACTTTTTGAGGCTAAATCTACCCATACCTATTGAATAATACCCTTATTTCTAGCAACTTAGGTAGCTTTCTATCTAATACTTAAATAAAATACTAAAAACAATTAAATAGTATGGATTTTAGACATCTAAGACATATGTACATTTTGGATCACACGATTTGAACAATAAAAACTACCAAAGTTCCAAAAAATTAAAATATTAAAGGTGAATAATTTTAAAATATTTTAAAATATAACAATTTTAAAATTATTTAAGCATTTATTCAATTTGAAAAGGTTGTTGCTACTTTCATCTAAATCTCTTAATTTAGGACTTAGGCTTACAAGATTTAGAGTTACAAAGGCATTTTTGAAGGGTTGGAATTTTTGGGGTAGGTTTTTATCTCAACTAGCCCCATTAGTAGATGTTCCAAATCTAATAGTGCAATATTTCACTTCAAAATTTCACTTCAAAATTTCACTATTTGCTATATTCAAGACCTAGGGGGTGCACTTAGTTCTATTACAATAAACCACTTGCAAAAAACAAGTGGTTTTTAATAAACTATAATTTTAACTTCAAATTTTGAGCATTGTTTACTAATGACTATAGGATTCCACTCCCAAAATTTCAAACTCAAATAAAATATGAAATGATTTCTAGAAGAAGTTAACAATGCACTAAAATGGCATGTTTTTTTAACTCAAATATTTTTAGAAAACACATTTAGATGACCATTGCAACAATATTCAACTCGAAATGATATTTTAGTAGAGAGTTATTTTTAGGAATTTTTTGTTCATTTTCTAGACATTTTTTCTTATATAATATAGGGATGTGAAAGTTATTTTTTAGTTCTATAGTGTATATTTTTACTTCAAAAATTTATAACTAATTATTATTAACAAATCAAAATATCAATAATTCAAAACATAAACTGTCAAAGTAGGGAAATCTATTCATATTTTTTTAATTTAATTTATTTAAAATTCAAAAAGTATATAGGGGTCCAAAGTTTTATTTGCACGCTAACATCAAAAAAGGGGGAGTGCACCCCTCGAGATTCAAGACTAAGGCTCTTTGCAAACTTTAACTAATTAACTCCTATTAAACACCAAATTAGACATTCTTACACTTAAGGGATGCAAAAATGTACTTGGCTTGTATGCCATCTAAAACTAACAATTGCAAATAGGGGGGGCAATTTAATAAAGCATCATTTATTCTTTGTGTGAGAAATTTAGCAATGAATATTTGAATTTTATATTTACTTCATACAAAACCTTGTACGCTTCACAATCGACATTTTTCATAAAGCATGTTACTTTATGATTTACATTAAATTACATCTCATTGTTTTGAATTAGAAGGCCAAAAGCGCATTGCATAACATGATATTTCTCTAATATATGTGCAAATGTTCGTCATCTAGATCCTCCATCTACATTGCCATATATGTATTCTAAAAGATTCGGTTTAGCCTCTACTGGAATTGTCATTGCTTGCTTTGTTTGTACACCATGCACTGTAATATTTGCACCTATTATGTGACCATTTCTCCCTCAATAAGCGACATCCATCCAAGAACATATAGTAACTACCTTCTCAGTCCAAGCAAATCTCTCACCAAACGGTTCCCACATAGATTCCAAGCAATTTGTATACCTCACTCTATTACTGCCTATTTTTTCTTCTCCGTTTGTCATAGTAGGCCAATACCACATGACTTTCATCTTTGAGGACCACCTCCCTTGACCAAATTCCAAGACCTTACCTATATAGAAAGGTACTCTTTCTCTTACTTCCCTCAACTCTACTATTAGAGCTACAAATTGGCCTACAACAATGTCATTTTTTGGATTGAATGGAGGAAAAGGATCTTCATTTCCATCCCTTTCTATTGTTGGTATTAGATCATTACTTTCGGGTCTTTGTCTTCCACTAGTAGCTCTCTAGGATACTTTTAGTGCAGGCCTTCCCTTATGAAATTCAAAATACCCCCTCCTCTCCGAATTAGGCATTGTTGCCATAATCAACTTAGTAGTTGCACTTCCCCCTTTGTTTTTTTGAACATTGCCTATTGAGCTTGAATTTATACCTTCTACTTCCACGTTTGGAATAGAACTGTCATTCTCCTTTTGGTTGGAACTATCATTAGACCAGAAAGGTAAATCACGGGGGCCTTCTTTATTCCATGATTGTGAAAAATCCTCTAAATAATCCTTGAAATCACAGATTTGATTCACAACTTCCGCATTTTTGATCGGATCAATGCCTCTCAACACCAACTTCTTCTTATATGCAATGAACTCGTCAAGTGCTTTTAGTTCTCTTTGATCACCTACAAACACCTCTGCAAGGTCTAGATTTTCTGCTACACTTGGTAGTGAATTTAGACACAAATGTCCTCTTGTTGGACCCCAATCATCTAAACTGAAATGCTTGTGTTCTACATAGATCAATCCATAAAATCTCATATGGTGTGGAAAGGTTATTCCCGTCAATTGTTCTCCTCCTCTTAGCAAATGCGGTGTGATAAATGCTTTTCAATTCCGAACATACTCAAGCTTGTGAGCACTCACAAAAGACTCCATGTATGATATCCCTTTCTCCACCAGTTGTAGCATCTCTTCTAATGTGTCTATGTCTCTTTTCTTCAATACATTAGAAATGACATTGAATCTCTATACAATATCCTCGTGAGTGTACCCCACTATAAAAAATAGAGATGTACTTCTTTGAAAAAACCAAGTCCAATTAGTACGGCACACATAGCAAATATATGTAGATGTTTTTGTTCTCTTTGGTTGTGTTATCTACTTGAATCCGGAGCGTTGGTGGTAGTAATCTTTTCCTTCGCTTTACGTCACATATTACATTCATCACTAACGTTGTCACTTGATTGCTATCATGCTTGTGGTGAGCATCTACCCACATGTCTACATACAAGCCAATCCTATGTACAGTACTAGTATATCATACAGATGAGTCTTCACAAATTGAGATTCAATGTTCTTTACAATTTGTCTCATCTTAGATATCATGGTTGTATTTTGATCCATACCATCTACAATAAGATACATAAATACATCCGGAGTGATTATCGTAGATCTCTTGAACAACCAATAATCTTGTCTTTCTTCCATCTAAATTTGAATGTGTACAATGTACAATTTCTTTATCTCCACCTTTGTTGTTGCATTTGTTGTGGATTCCATTCCACATATATACTCCCAACAATAATAGCACTTTGAAAATCTTGAGAATGGTGGAATTTGGACAAGTAGAAACTCTTTCTTCCAAAGTCTTCAAAATGAACTCATCGACAATTTAGACCCATCCGCTAGTTTCTTCACTTCTTCGTTCACATTTAAAAAACATCCAACTTGCTTGTATTCATGGACAATAGAATAAGTGGTAGTATCATATTGTCTAATTTTCTTCAAACCGATTGATGGGTTTGATGACATTGAACTTCATTTATAAATACATCCAAGCTTTCCCTAGCAATTGACATTTTCGCACTTTCCCTCCTTTGACATGTGTTTTCATGAATAGTTGTTATTCTATTTTATATAGCATGCAATGTCTTCAATTGCCTAAAATGCCGTTGAGAATAATCCAAGGCCGCAATGTAGCATGCATAGTAAATCACAATGCTATCTAACTTTATCATGTATTTGTCTCTTCTTGACCCCTCCATGTGTGTATAGAATGCATTGAGCATTTGCATTATTTACTACATAGCCCTTGCTTCATACTTTTGACCCCAAGCCATATATCATTGATCTAATACATATTTTACATCATCATCTCGTAAGCAATTGCTTTTACATGCCCCTTTTTCTTTTGCATTAATGACACTTTCAAGAGTAACTTTTTGACTAGTTGACTCCCCCCGCTGTCGGGGTGAGAGGAGTCTGCTTTGGAAATACATGGGATATCTGGCTATAATTGAAAGTGACGAGGTTGGAAAAAGGAGAAAGGGAATAAGATTCCCTAAGACCAATCTTATTCTTAAAATACAGATTGGTTTAAACTAACAACCCTGTTTGCACTTAAGACCAAAAGCATCTAGTAGTATCTAACACTGATTAAGCTTACAAGCATTGTTGGTATTTACCACTAATTCAAAGCCTCAAATATAAACACCTCTAAATAGTTTTGATGACTACTTGGGTACCTGCAACTATCTACAGAATAAAGATAACTTGCACCTACACTTGCATCACCATTAAGCCTTATGGTTTGCTGATCATCACTCCAGCCTCACCACAAGGGGAAATTAGTACCGTCCACTTGGTGCACACTCAATGGTCTCGTTGGCCATTAACCCAACCTCACTACCAGGATTCAACTAAAAATTGAAAGTGCCTAACTACAAACACAAAATGGGACAGAGTCCGCCATGGTAAAAGGTACCAAGACAAAAACCAATAAATCCGCACTGAATCCTCTTCCCTAAATAACATTTAAGTAAGAAAATGAAAGAAAATAGGATGCACCAAAACCATCCACTTGCAAACCTCACCCAAACTTTCCAAATAGAAAGGCATTAAACTTTCTTTCACTCAAACTCTCATAACTTTCTTTAAAATGCTTCAAATGTTTTGAAAAATGAGTCTTTAGAAAGCTAAAGAAGACTAATCTAATGCTTTTAAATCTACAAAAAAAAGATGAAAACTACAAGTCATGGCGGTCGCTCGAATCTTTGTCCTTCTTTAATTGAGTGGCAATAAACCTTCTTCCATTCACTTACTTATAATTTTTCACTTACAACTTCAAATTAAGCAAGAATGGTTTTCTTGAAAGTACAAAAACTTCAAAAGAAAACTCTTCAAATTTCATTGCAAAAATCAAAATACATAAAAGTTATGACTCCTCAAAGTCATGGATCTCTTATCTTCTTTTCTCACACACAAATTTGACTAGGCAAAGAGAAAATGGGACCTACCTACCAAATAAACCTTAGAGTAGGGGGACAACCTATGTACAATCACCATGGGTCTCCAAACCCTCATTAGTCATAGAAAGACCTTCTAGAAGGTTTATCTCACCTCCGAAAGCCCAAACTACCACCAAAGTTAAATTTTAGTAGGTAAATCTCATTTAAACCTCTATTCTTTAATTCTAAACATATGAATGAACTATAAAATATGAAATGATCACTATAATAAAATAAAAGCCAAACAAAGGTAAAAATTGAAGTCGAAAAAGAATACTACTCCATTTGCAAGAACTTCAAAATACACCAGACGATAGCAGTTACATAGTCTGCACGTTCGGCCTTCATTAAATGATCTACTAGCCCTTTCAACCAATGTTAATGGTCCGGACTTCCTCTAATCGGCCTAACCATGCAATAGTACTGATCTTCATTAAGGCCTTCAAAACTACTATCAAAAGTCACATTTTGAGTGTTTAGTTTAACACAACTAATTTGAAGCAGAATCACCAAAGTACGGGCATCTCTTTGAAGATTGTCGTGCCAACGCTACTCTACACGAGGTTGATTTAGTGGCCAAGAAAGTCCACCTTCCTCTCGTGAATGGATTTATTGCAGTATCGTTGACATTGATTGGGTTGGCTGATCCGACTGTTGAGACAAAGAAAGCTTTAGCTCCACTTCTAGTTGAGACTCGGGATTTTGTGACTCCATAAAAACCCTCCAGTTCGACATTTGAAAATCAAACTTCACAATGAACCACAAATTTTATAGATTCAAGGAGATTAACTCGAATAAATGAAACTAATTCAAGGTTGAACTTTTTATATCATTCATTGTCAGTTACAAGCGTCACCTTAGAGCTACTGAAAGTGTCATCAACAAGTTTCTTCTCCCCAAATCATAAAATCTCATTATAATAATGTATCGGTATAAATTTATATTATGTACAAATTTACAACACGACATTGCTCTCTTAGACTTCTCACCTTGGCCCTTCGATTTGTCATTGAATACCTTTTTGTTGGTGTATGTAGAGGGAACCTTTGTATTCCTGTTATATTTGGTGTAGTAGCTTCAGATCCTTCTGTCATCAAAGAACTTCTTCCAGTTGTATTTCTTTCACCATGAGTTAACAATGTCATATTAGAATTGCTAACATTCTCCTCTACATTGTGGAAATCAAATTGTGATGCTGGAATAGGAGGAAAGGAGAAGTGTTGACCCTCCTTTAGAGGAATATTTGTTGCCCTCACTTTTGAAGAATGTATCCCAGAGATTAGAGACCTACGCCATCGTATTACCTTCCCTATACAATCATCCAGTAACTTCCCTACCACTTCACCAACCCATTTTGTTTCTTGTACAATATGTGTAATACAAACTGCTAATTCAAAAGGTTGTAACTTTGCTTGGTGAAGTTTGGTCCCACACGTGATATTTGTATCTATTACACCAACTCCAACAATAGTACCATCATCCCCTAGAAGATGCACCATTCCATTTATAGCTTGTATAACTACATTGATACGTATACGACCATCTTTTTTTAAAAGTCTAGCTCTGACCACACGCGCTAGCCTCTCCCCTACACTCCTTCGTTCTATTGCAAGCACTATATTGCCTACAGTATTGAATACCACTGAACATTTGAACTTCCAAATGGTTCTACTATTATTTTCCTCATTCAATTACATCCAAGCAATCTTCACATTGCCATGACCTCCATAGTTGTCTTCTCTTTTCAATTGAATGTTTTCACTCTACTTTCATACAAATACAAAAAATTTAGAGAACTACCCACACATCTTGCAATGCACTACAAATATCCTAATAAATTTGCAAGATAATTTCCTATATTCATTAACATTAATAGAAGACACATGCTACTACTACATTGTCATTGCTTTTATATCTTATACAATAGTATGCTAAAAAATTACAAAACCAAATTCAATCATCTACTACAATGTGCAACTACAGTGTGAACTTCATCATCCTCTATATCTTGAAGGCCCCCTTAGTTTCATTTGCAAATAAGTTCTATGTACATGAAATTGTATGAGAACTACTCCATGTGAATATTGTACATGACCTTTCAATGAAAAAACATTATCATTATGTTTTATCTCTTCAAATCTTCCACAAATTACTATAAGGTTTAAAATTTTTTAAATTATTATGGACAATGTGAATAATTTATTACTCTTCCAACAAAGTCTACATAAATTATAATCACCTTCATTTCCATACTGGATATTTCTATGTGCTATTCCTATAAATACTTCAAAAATTATTAAAATTCCATTATTTCTAAAATGAAGATCAATAACAAAAGTATGTTAACTAAGACATGCCAGCCTATGAGCTTGCACTCCATGTGTAATTACATACTGAACAACTATAGACTTCTGTAACATACAATCTCATAGATATGCATGCACAATAACTGTAGAAGTTGCTTAGAACATAGATATTTATAATATAAATGTTCAATAACCTTTGAAGGTACCTTCAATCCTTGAAGTCCCATTGTCCTCTTGGGGGACAAAATGGATTGTGGGCAAGGTCCTACGGTCTTAATATTTGTTGTAAATTTTTTAATCTTTTTGTAAAGATACAAAAACACATTAGCTTTCCATTAATAGAATTTTTTTCAATTGGAATCCAAGAACAAAAGTTATGGAACAGAAAGCCCTTTTTCCACTTGGAGGGCATAAAAAAACCTTCGACAAATATTAAATTAAAATTTTTTAAAGATTTGTTCTGTATAGATTATATTTTTATATACATGGCAAGCTCTGATTCATTTCATTTGGATTTGTTATGAGAAAATTATGAACAATCTTTTTGGGGGGGCAATAATAACATCTTCTTGAAAAAATAACTTGTTCAATTCATTTTTTACCTCAATTTTCACAATTTCAAAATAAAAAAGGTTCCCAAAGTTAAGATATCTTATTAGAACAATCTCACTGTCGAGATCAATGTATTTCAATTCCATTTCAGAGCTACTAACAATTTAGATTTTCCTTTAGTCTTGAACCTACTTCAGCTTTACAATTTTCTAATGAATGAAAATTAAGTGTTTTTAAAAATTAAAAAAATATTATAGAATCTAAAATCAATTCTTTATAATATAAAATTAAAAATTAAAAAACAATAGAGCAAAAATGATAGGTTAAAAAGGTTTGAAGCCCAATATAGTGGTTCAGCAAAGTGCAAAAAAAATTTGTTTTCTTTAGTTTAAACACAAATATCTTGCAATATGTGGGTTAAAATTTGTAAAATTTTTGCTATACATTCTTATACTAGTCTAGTACAAGATACTATAGTTAGATATGAAACAAAAATTGTTTTTAAAATGTTTTTCCTCATTGCTATAGAAATGGCAATTTTCAGTGGTTTTCAGTGGAAAAGAGGCCTTGCAACTTCAGGGGTCACCATTCACACATGTGATAACATTAAACACTTAGAATATGAGAATTCCAAAACCTTGGAACTTACTTACATCATTGGCACCTATGATATGAATTCTCTCTTACTGTAAAAGGTGCCCACACTATGTATAATTAAATGTTGCGAATTCCAAGCTCCCATAATTACTAACAACTTCAAAGTCAAGACATGCTATGTCCGAAACGTACTTCATTTTTGCAACTTATACTTTTAAAAACTAATCATGCATTTAAAGTTTACATCTTCAATATGAGATTTTCCAATTCATTCACAATGAACAACAATATTCTATTGCATTTCGAGTAAAGTGGAACTTCATCTACTACAGAGTTTGACAATTCCACTTCTCCATATTGAATCATTACAATTTGCAAATTGCTGAGGGTTTTAAAATCTAAAATTGTTTAAAAGAGTACTAAAAGTGAACTCCAGCATTCTATAATAGGATCAATCTAATCTTCACTAAAATGCAAAAATCTCTAATTAGCTCTAAAGACAAACTGTGCTCTACCTTCTTTTGCTTAAAGAAAGCAAGAAAACTCTACGTTGTGTTCTCATTCCTTTAAAAAAACAAAAATTTCCTAGGTAATAATATAAATCTCTTATATATTTTCATTATTTTACTATTATAAACCAGTACATGAGTAGGGTTTTGTTCCTATGCAATGTGACATTTTTGAATTAAAAAATATGAAAATGAACCATATTATCATTTGAATTGCCCCTATCATTAACAAGAGATTGGAATTGAGGTCATCTTTGAGTGAACCACTTTAGTTGTTGAATAAATAAAGGAAAAACTACTTCTCTATCCAAAAAGCCAATGACTATCTTCAATGTACACACTGCTCATGACAATATCATACCTCACACATTTGGTGAGAGGTATGATAATTAAGAAGTGTCAATGCTCCAAGTCTTTAAAAAATTATAATTATTAAATCAATTTAATGAATTATTATTAATATATTGAAGTATGATAAAAATGACTCCTCCAAATATTGATTAGACATATTTCATAACTCACACACTATCAACCCTCATTATGTATTTTTTTCAACTTTTTTCTTTGATTTTTAACAAAATAATTTTATTTAACTCATTCTCTTTTATAACAATTGCAAACATGATCTTATGCTATTTAGTTTTAAAAAGTTTCTCCAGAAAGGCAAAAATTGAGTTTGAAGATCCACCCTTACAACTTAAAGCAACAAAAAGGGGTCAAATTTTTCTTGGCACTTAGTATGTTGCTATTTTTTGGAATATTCTATGTGAAGACTTGTATTTCTAAAGGGTTGACCACATACCAAAATGCAGAGTGGAGAGCACTTAACCCCAAAGTGACATGGGATCTCTAGAGTTTCTAATGCACTGAGCAATATGTTCATTTTTGAAATTTTTTGTGGTCACATCTAATGCATTTGAGGTGTATGCAACCGTACAAAGGGCAAGTATTATTGTCAGCACATATTGTGAAATTTTTTTAACTATTCGTTCTTGGTTTTGGTAGCCTTCTTTGTATGGAAAAGTGGTACATTCATGACAAAAAAAGGGTGGAAATGGGGTTCAGTTTTGTTTGGTGGCCTTTTAGATGATGAAAACTACTGAATCTCCATTCAACTTGAACTAAAAAAATGTAGGCAATGACATACATTGTGATCTCCAAGTGGAAAATTGACAAGATCTCTAAGAATGTACCATATTCAAAGCTGGTTACAAAGGTGTCTCGGACCATTGCATTCTAGGCCAAATTTTAGGAGAAATTTGGCCCCCCCAAAATGGAAACCCAAAAGATCTACCACGATTTAAAAAAAGCCAAGCCGCATTAGAGTGAGGCCAAAAACATTAAGACACTTTCAACGTATTGATCTTTGTTGAGGCAAGCCCAAATGCAGGATTCAAGCTTGTCTATACAAACCTAGTGAATGATCGGACGGATTGTCCGGCTGCATGTTAAGTAGGTAGGGCCGTGCACTCAGAAATGCGCAAGGAGTAGAGCAAAGCTGGGCGGCGTCTACTGAGGGGAGCCTACACTTGCAGGACGGTTGCCAATTCCACTTCTATGAACCCAAAAGCGGTTAGACTGATGCTGGATTCAACAAGTTCACACAAAGCAATGTAGACATTGACATACACTTTCAAATTTCACTTGTATTCATGACCGAAAAATTTGTAGCTGTTGTACACATTTGAAAATGTACACAACTATATCAAAATTCAACCAAAAAGCAAAAGTGGCTATCGTCCATAAGCTACCCAAGATCTGAAACAAGCCTCTACAACAACATACTTATGAGATTCAACAAACTAAAACTATTTTGATGCTAAGCAAGCTAGATACAACCTCAGCTCGAGGGTGAAGTATCCGTCAAGGGAGATGATGGCACCTCACTAGTAGAATCTCCTGTTTATTTAGACATGAGTTGTTTAACTTGACATTGTTTACCTAGACGTTCAATGTAACAACCCCATGTTTTTATGTCACTGAAGATGTTACAATATTGACATAATATTGACATAAAGATATGGAGTTGTTACATTGAATGTCCAGGTAAACAACATCAAGTTAGACAACTTATGTCTAGATAAATAAGAGATTCTACTAGTGCCTCCATTGCAACAAGAGGAGCTTTTGAACTTCCTAGCTAATGAAATAATGGACCATGTTTCGTTTATGGATTCTAGACCCACTACCTTATCTACAACCTTCTCAAGATGCGAGAATTCAAGGAAACAATCTCTCTCAACACGTTGAATGTATTTTGAAAACCTTTGTGCCTAAAAACCTTCATGCGCAAAATCCTAAGCCTAGACGTTCAACTCGACAACCCTCCCCAATGGTATTCCTTCGGGATCCTACCACTTGGCCCTATCGTTGTGCCCGATGACATCAACCATGACCTGTATTTTTTCTGCTAATCTGACTCCATTTTCAAAAGTTCTAAATTTCATCTTTACATAGAAAACATAGAGATTATTGAAATTTCTTGCAATTTGGATCGTTAGAAAGATCTCAAGTAAACCTACAGGAATTGTTCAACATGTTTTTCCATCAAAACTCATGAACTGCCTGTTTTTTGGAGTGAAAATCATTGAGGACACTTTCTGTCTCCAATGACTCTTGGGTATTAATGTCTATAAAGTGCTTGCAATCATGTTTTGTTGTCATTCAAAAATAATAATAAGTGGATTCAAACTAAAATGTAGTTTACAAAGTAAATTGAAAGAGCCAAAGAGGGACAAAATAAAGATCTTTTATCACCAATAGGATAATTCTATTACGATTATTAATTTAGATTAGAAGATGAACTTCAATGTTCTAGAATCGTTTAGAGTATTAAATTGTTAAGCATTTCATTATGAATTTGAAAGATCAAAATCCAAGTGCTTGAAATGTTGTTATAAACAATGTATTTCCTAAAATTTAATTTTTTCTTAAAAATAATAAAAATTAAGTATCATAAAGGAATACATGAATTTTAGGATTTTGTTTATTTTTTTTTAACTAACTTATATATTAGTAGGATTAATGAACTAACTTTATATATTAGTAGGATACTAGTGTCATATAAAACAAATGAACACTATTCAAAAAAAACTACTTAGGCTTCTTGAATTTCTTAATTCTAATTTTTAGTATGAACTTTTAATTTTATGGACATTAAATGATTGGAAAATTATAACATCACTTCTTTTCAATACCCAACCATCACTTTCCTTTGTTTGCAAATTGATATAAAAAAATTTATATCTACAAAAATAAATAGAAAAAGATGTTCAATCCTCTAGTGGTACGTTCTAAATCATACTAATAAAAGAGGTCCATAAATTGCAAAGCCTTTGAAATCACTAACCTCCTCAAATGAACCATATTAATACATATTGCCTATCTATAACCTTCAATGATATACAAGAGATGTACTTTTCAGGAGGTGGACACTTTAAGAGCCCTATGGCAATTCTACTTCAAAATTTTGTAACTAATTGTATAGAGCTTTGAAAAATATGAAATGACTTGGGCTAGATGCCAATTCCACTTTTCTTTCAAGGAAAAATTATTGAAAAATATTTCAACATATTTTAGTGTTTTCCAAAACTTTATTCCAACCCTTAGATGGTCAATTTATAGACCTGTTACCCATGGAGGGATCACCCTCATGTGCGTTTTGTAACCACGTGTGATAATGGGGTATTTTAGGGGGGTATTTATGTCCTCAAGAGAGTTTTTTTACACCCTTCTTGTAGAAAAAGATAACAGGGGATATTTATTTGCATCCTATTTTTTTTCTAAATGAGTAGGAGGGGTAATTTTTAGTACCCTATTTTTTTTCCACATAGTAAAATTATCAAATATAGTATTTGCACTGTATTTTTTAATGAGAAGGGGGGGTATTTTTTGGCACCCAATTTTTTTCTTTACTATAATTACCAAATATTGTATACACTGAAAAACAACTATGTGAAAGGGTTCATTTCTATATTACATAAATTTACATCACACAAAAAAGTCTTGAATAGAACTAGCCAAACCTTAAACCCTACCAACATATACATGATATGATAAAAACTAGAATCAGAAAGTAATACAACCAATAACATTACAAAATGCAAAGTGGTCATTTAAACAATGAACTTGTAGACTTGATTGAGTAAAACAGAATAGCAAAAATATCCTCATACATAGGGAATCAAGTCCAAGAATACATTCACTCCCTATATAGTTCAGAGATAAGTGTTGCAAATTCATACAATCACAAGACAAACAAACAATAGAAAACACAACATGAATTAGAGTTCAAAAACACGTTCTCAGTTGGTCCTTGTTGAAGTTGGGAGTGTACATTTATACTTTTAAAGTTTGGTTCTACTTTTGTATACATATAACTATAGAAACATATGTGTAAGGCTAAAAATACAACAACATGATAGATTGGCCTCTATTGTCTGAAAAATGTGCAGAGTCGATGAAGACAGACGCTGGTGAAAGTAGTTGCTGTAGCTGCAAAAAAGAAAAATTGCTGAAGCTAAGAAAAATAAGGAGGACCTTCACTAGGTAAGTGAATGAACTGCCAAGGTGTTCCACAAGCAAAAAATCGCTCCAACTAGTCATGCATGGGCATTTCATGCACCAATCCAAAAAAATACCTGCAGGAAAAAAACAGATAGATCTTTAGTGAGTTGGGCCACGAGCTACTAGAGTGATCCACAAGGTTAGAGAAGCCTCCAACCAACCATGCTCAGGGATCTCCACACAGTAAAGCTTATCCTCATCCAAGGCCCACCGCAATGTATACAAGTCTACCGCTGACAATTGCTCGGATAGAGATGTGTGCCAATGATCATCTGCAAGGGGTCACTGCAATGTCCATCTCCTCGTGAAGAGACTGTGGTACTTCTCGAAGTGGAATCGAACAAACTCCTCTTCCGGCATCCAAAAAGGAGGCACTAGCAAATCAAATTCATGGCGCACCAATGCAATTGCATCCCACTCCACCGTGCCCTCCACAAACTATTTTCAAGAACTTGAAGTCTTCCAAATATTATCAACAGTGGCGATGGTCACAAGATTTGGGTCTTCGAGCTTCTCCCATTCCCAAGCATCATGAAAATGAACTTGCGGTACAAGAAAAGGAAGAACCACATCTTATATGGGATACTCAAGATACCGGTCAATAGAAATAGTTATGGCTGGTTCAATCGCCATAGCAGCAAACATATTACTAAGACTATCCATAAGCAATTGAAAGACGGAGTGAAAAGAAGACAACAAAATGATAGAGCTAAACCACTTCACTTGTAAACACTGAATACACCAACGACAAACTTTGAACTGCGTGTTGTGGCAGTCAACACTCAACGGTAGCAAAGTAAGGCACTCTATCTATACAACAAAACCTACAAACAGCATGCGACATGAACTTCACAGAAATAACCACAAACCAAATTGCAACTAGCATGAGTTGTTTAGAGTAATCGGAGTAGGAGGAACGGAGCTTTGGGACCACAGTCAGCCGCTGCAGCAATGGCACACTAGACTGGAAGCACAGGGAAGACTATTGGTTTCCCTGTTCCGACAAATCCCACAGAAGTCTAAACATAGAAGAATGCTAAAAACTGAGAAAGAAAATGAAAAAGGTAGTAGCACTATACTAGAACACTATAAACATAAAAGAAAACTAGAAAGTCATCCGCCCCCACTACAGAACAATGTAGAAGCACTCAGAAATCCACCCCCTACACACTGCCACTTTCAAGACACAATCAAAATGATTGCAGAGGAATTGGCATCTATATCGCAATGATTTGAAAATGTAGGTAGACTAGAGGAAGATAGAACAATAACAATGACAAATAACTAGTTAGAACATAGAATATGGTTAAGAAGAAGTCCAAATGCACAACTTTATATGTGCCCCCCTTGCCAAAGAACCTACAGTTTGGGATTAGGACCCGCTACATTGACTTTCAACAAGTACAACGTCAACCCAGATGAGTTGAACGATTAAATTGGGAGATGATAGTTTGGGATACTTAAAATATTTAGCTTGATCTTCTTTTGGATTTACTTAATCTCTTTTTACTTTGTTGATTTTTTGGGTGTGTATCACTCAACAATCAAGGATCATTAAAAATTCAAAATCTAAAAAAGGGAGTTACAATCTCTCTTGACAAGTAGTATGGTTATACATCAAAATATCCAAATAAATACACATATAAGAGGACCCCAAATAAGACTTGTACCTATATGTAAAATTTCTAATGAATGTGTCCACTATTTAATTCTATAACAGGGTTCATTTTCATGGAGTTGGCTCTAAAGTTCAAATAAAATTATAGAGCTGAGGTTTTGGATTTATGACTATTCCCATATTTAAATATGAAGCCAAAAAGCAATTGCAACATTTAGAATACATGTTGGTCAAATCAGAGCACTTAAATTTACCCACAACAAGGGCATGATAGATCTACTTGGATTTCTCTACAAATTTGTTAAGTAAATTAGCATCCATGGATCAAGTCGGAACATCTTTCTTTGCATCAAACGATATTGTCATTGCGTAAATGATGCTATCAATGTCAACCCATATTGAATTTGAATGGTCATATTTAAATTTAAGATGTCTAGGCACTTTTCTGAAATAATTCAAATACACCATAAAAGATGATCCACCTGTATCTAGTCATTCATCTCTATAGATCTCTCAGTTTTGAAGATCAATAGGTTCTCAATGATTTCCCCACCTTGTACCTACTTTGTACCTCATCTTATGAACATGTCCTCGAGCACGTCCTATACACCATGTACCTCAGTCTATTCCATTGAAGATGCATGTGGGTTGCAATTTGGTTGTCGGTCTCCTCTTCTTTCTCCTAGCTAATGCTTTGACTAAGAACAAAAGCGTTGTTGTACTTTGCTGCAAAAAATGGACACCACAATCCATACCAAGATCCAACAACATGGTCTTTGTAGAAGATGAAACATCAATGTAATCATTAGAATTATTAAAATAAATTGAGTTTTTTACCCTTGTTAATTGATCTTTGGACAAAAAAGGATTAGCGTTTAACTGAGACACAAGTGTGGATTTAGAATTATTATACCCAGCATACTGAACAAATGAGACTACCTTCTACGTGGGGAGCAAATTTTTCACTTGATCTTCCTCCGAGTTCAACATGTTTGGCATAGCATTTGCGGTCTCACCTTCTAGAACATCAAGATGAGGAGATCCATCTTCAAAGAAGTCTTCTTCTTCTTCCACTAAAGGAATTGAGTTACTCTCAACACTTGCTACATCACAGGACTGCTAGGTTTCCAAATCAGATTGTAAGACCTCTCCATCTCCATCGTCCCCTTTTACAAGTGATTTTGATGGAATATATGCAAAATGTTGCGGGTTTGCTTTCTCAACTATCCAAGGTGTTAGAAACCATGTTTTGTAAGCACATTGCACGGGTGGTGCCATGTTTACAATCCTAAACAAGGCTTGGGCTTCTTTTAAACCTTGTTGGAGGGCGCAAATGACATTAGCCTCAATTGAAATCAATCTATAGTCTAATAAATCATAAGGCAATTCACCAAGTGTTAGAGGATGCAACTCAACTTACACGTTTTTCATTTTATTGGGCACTCTCCCAAATTTCAATCCATTTTTTAATATTCAGTTGCTACTAAATGATTCAAGGTGTTGGCAATATTAGCAAGTTGGTAGAAGTCATATGCTCTTTTGTGACCTTCCATGACACCAATTTTAGAAAAAAAGATTTCACAAGAATCACTCCCTGTTAAGTGTAGCGAGACTGGCAGATTAGGGTACTTGTCTCAAAAGTGACAAATTAACAAGACCACAAAATAGCAAGACATTTGCACATCCTAAAAGTATTGAGCTGAAACAAAATTAATGGCTGCAATTAATTTCTTGGAATTACCACCAACTAAATGATTTCCAAATTGAAATAAAAGTTTCTACAAATGAAAAAAGAAAGAAACTTTCACTACTAGAAAATTTCGCTTTTCTGTTGTTTTGGTCGCGTTGATCCGGTCAAAATTTGACAGAAATTTGTTGATTTCAATAGATTTCTGTCAAATTTTGACCGGATCAACGTGACCAAAACAACAAAAAAATGAAATTTTCTAGTAGTGTTTGGACACCAAGACCACCCTAGACCTCAAATCAAGCCTAGGAAACAAAAAATGTCTATGTAATTGGAGCAAACCTCCAAATAGCACTTTGTGCCAAACATTTGCTCTTGATGTAGTTCCTTACATGCCTATAGCTGTGCCAAACAATCTCGAGTGCATTGTTGACAAATCCTTTGAATGGACGCCCAATTTTGTCTATCTTTTCTATTGATGTCTTTCAATTTCAAACTGTGCTGGTTATAACTGAACTTATCGTAAACCAAACCCAAATGAATTAAAGTCACCACATCACTCCCCAATTGCGGTGTTCTTATGGATAAGTCAATTGGATTAATCAACTTTTTTCCATTGTGTATAAAGTCTTGGTCATGCAACCCATTCCCCTTACCATATGAATCTAACTTACCACTAAAAATTCAACTAGGTCAATCGACTTTGAGTTGTTGTCCATCTACTGATTTGTAATCAACAAGCATGAACTATCACTTCCTAGAGTCTCCATCGCTAGCATGACCTATTACAAGTTCAACAACAACCTCATGGTGTTTCTCCCAAAGCATTTCAATCTTAGTCCATTGATTTTTTATCCACTGCAAATTGAAAGAATTACAAGTACAACTAACACATAATACTTGGGAGTCATTTAGAGTGTCCATTAAAAACTATGTGTGAACAAAACTTTGGACCCCCTATATACTTTTTGAATTTTAAATAAAATGAAATGAAAAAAATATGAATAGATTTTCCTACTTTGAAAGTTTATGTTTTGAATTATTGATATTTTATTTGTTAATAATAATTAGTTACAAATTTTTGAAGTAAAAAGATACACTGTAGAACTAAAAAATAACTTTCACACCCCTATATTATATAAGAAAAAATTGTTTAAAAAATGAACAATTTTTTTTTAAAAATAACTCTCTATTGGAAGCTCATTTTGAGTTGAATATTGATGCAATGGTCATCTAAATGTGTTCTCTAAAAATATTTGAGTTAAAAAAACATGCCATTTTAGTGCATTTTTAACCTCTTTCAGAAATCATTCCATATGTTATTTGAGTTTGAAATTTTGGGAGTAGAATCCTGTAGTCATTAGTAAACAATGCTCAAAATTTGAAGTTAAAATTACAGTTTATTAGAAACCACTTGTTTGCATGTAGTTTGTTGTAGTAGAACTAAGTGCACCTCTCCAGCACATAATACCAACCTCGGCAATTTGTTATGTAGTAAGATGACCATCACCACCCTTGCAAAACCTCCTACTTTGTTAGAACAAAAACATTGCAAAATTTTATTGTACCCCTTCTTTCCATTGTCCACCACAAGTTTGTAGGTGGATATGCAAATGTGATTTTTTTGGACCATAAAGCCCAGCTAGACTGTCAAACCATTGTTCATACCCCCCCTTGGACCTAACCTTTGTTTCATCTTTGGCTAGAATAACTGGGACAAGACCAGTAATCCCATAGATAGCCTTAGCATCCTTATAAATGTCTATCATTGCCTAAAATATTTTGCCGTATTTACCAAGACATGTTGTATTCCCTTCTTACTATCCCTCTTAATTGTATTGTAACTAGGCCCAATATAGTTTAGCGCAAACAATTCACACATCCTTTTACCTTTATAAACCTTCATGGTGTGGATAAGGGCCTTTGAATTTTCAGAGAACCTAAACCCTTCCTTCTTGTAATTGAGATTAGCAACTACATTTCTCATGAAATTCTACAATGTTGGTCTACTCTCAAACGCCTCGGATTGGTGAGCTTGCAAGATGTCTCTACAAAATTTGTATAAGTTATGTTCATTAGAGGCAACAACTGTAGATTCTCTAAGTGTTGGATGCTTAACTTTCAATTAGGCAATTTATAATTTTGCTACCTAGTGGCATAGATACTTGGTTCTCAATTTTTTGGACATGGACCTACTATGCATAGTGAGTTCAGGCAATGACAAATAACCAGTTTGTCTTCCATTTCAATAGTCCATATTCCTTATTTTTCAAAAGATTTATCTTCTCTAATGACCCTTAATCTAAAGTCAGTTTTCAAAGGAATAGAAGCACACATAAAACAAGTTAAACCAACCTAGGGTTCATTATTCATTGAAACACGTTGAAAATTGTGATGTCTCAACGTTCCATTGATTTTTATAGGATCACCATTCAAAACAATAACATCCTACAACCACATTTCAAGATACCAACTCTGTCCAAGCTTAATGTTAAATAGCAAACCTTCAATTTCAAATGATTTACCTACATACACCGCACATGGACCACTGAAACCCCATCACATTAGAGCTTTGGATTCTAAATGGTCATTGCATTGGAAGAGATTTACCTCAGGGTTGTTGTGGACATGATTGAAGGAGAGGAGTTGTCTCCTACAGATTTTGCAGGCCTCCCTTATTTGCCAGATAAGAATGCATTCCTCTCTAATGTAGCACTCTTTATCATCTTTTCCTCATGTCAGTTGCTAGCAGTGTGGTTCCTCAAGTTAGCTTCTAGGTTTTTCTTGGGTGGACACAAGCTGTAGACGTTATTGCAAGTCAAGCACTTGATTTTCCACCAAAAACTCTTCAATTCAATTGTATTGGGATCTCCACCTAGCACTTGGAAAGTTGGGTGTTCTGAATTAAAATTGATATTCACAACATTCAAGATTTCAACACCTTCAAGTACTAGCCGTCTGTGATCTTCATTGTTGAGGATCACGGTCTTCTTTCCTTTAGTTGTTGACTGCAGGTGGTCGCACTAGTCCAAGCCCTTGCATAAGCACCAATTTTTTAATGTGTTGATTACTAATGATGTAGCTTTTTTTGAAATTTGAGAAGAGATTTGATACTTTGTCCTTTGTGTAGAGACATTCTGTGCCTTCAAAATCTTTTCGGCACTCTTGACACTTTGACAGTACAGAATGACAATGGCTTTGTCATGTTGGTCATACGACTTCAGCCCTCATTCATGATTTTCTAGCAACACCTCCTTCAACGCTTTGCGAAGCTTCTATTCTTCCTCAATGTACATCAACATCACTTCTTTGGATACGGTCTGTCATTGCAAAAGAACATCTTCACTAGAACTGTTGATACTACTAGAAATTGGCACCAAACGTGACTGGGCAATTGTGACTCAGCGACTTCAACGTGACTAATCCTCTCTAATCGCATCGATTTTTGCTTACTAGCATTGTCACAGTCGTAGAACGTGACTACAAGTTGAAAAGCCTAGGTGGTTGAGTTCCATCCATCTATTGCAATTGCAAACGTTGACATGGACTCCGCCAAGCAGCAATGGCTGGAGTTGACGGCCTAAATAATAACCACCTGCAACTACACACCACTTAAACACGACTATGCCACAATTGGAACACCACTTTGTTTCACTTGACTAGAATATAACTCCCTGAATTAGGTGCATTTACTGCGCAGAGAAGATAAAGAAAAAGATGGCTTGTTGTGGTTTTTATTGTGGCTGAACTATTGGCTAGGGGCTACTGTGCTAGCACTGAAATGTAACTGCAAATTGTCTAAATGGAGATTGATGCTTTACTAGTATACCTTTTGTAGTCACGTTTGGTGCCAATTTCTAATAGTGTGACCCTAGAACATGACAACGGCTCTGCTGAAATTTTAGGAAATTCAACCATGTTGGAAGGGCTCAATTCCTATACTTCAGTTTGCTCACTATTGCGGTTGTTAATGACGTCCTCTTCTCCTTCCATGCGACAACGCTTGCAACTCGGATCTACAGACTCCTCTTCCTCGGCAAGTAGCATGAAAACGCGGTTTCCAATGTCATTCAGCGCTTCCAAATTCACCGCCACCCTGCACAACTCTTCTAGATTCCAATATACTTTAGAACCTTCTTGTCTTTTAATTGCATCCGTAAGTCAACTAGGGATTCTTCATATTCCCCTTTTATAGTTCTAATGCACTTGGGCGTGTCTCCTTCATAAGCTAGTGTATACACTTTCACTTTCTTCACCCCCATAGCTGAATGCAAGACTCAGCCACCTTAGTCAATCCAATAAGCAAGACACGAATGAAAAAAAGAGAACAATTCAAAGAGAAATTGAAAGCCAAATCATTTAAAACCGCAACATTCGCATTTGCAATTGATGCAAGGTAAAATAGAATTTGAATTTTGCAATGAGCTAGGCCTGCTCTAACAACTGAAATGACAAATTGGGAATGTATATATGTGAAAAATTGAAAGACACATATGATGAGTATGCATATAACACTTATTAGATGAGTGGATGTGAGTAGGGAAATGAGAACTTGCATAATAAGCCAAAGTTTAGAAGATTTGAAAATGAAATGGAACCGTGAAATCATAAGTACCAACTACAACAATAAAGCAAAATAAACAATATACACACTACATAGGAAAACAGACTTGGAACAACAGCTTCTCTCAAACTTCCAAAATCACAAGTACTTTTCACTTGAAGCTGAAATCTACTAACAAAGAATCAATAAAATCATGAAAGTAACTTGAAACCTAATCCATTGTGAGGTAACATTCACAAAGTCTAAAAAACAAACACCACTTCTAAGAATATTTGCAGCAACATGCACAGCAACATAAGTTCAAATATACATAAAAAATTGCAACAAACAATATAGAATGTATAAAATACAGAAATGAAAAAAACCTAGAGCAACAACAGTGATGTATCCTTCAATCCTTGTAAATGTGTTTCTTTTGTCTCGTTGTTTACTAATAATGTCCTAAAATAGGAAATTTTAGATTAGTGAGGTAGCATTCGTAGTAGTTTGTAGAATATAAAATTACAAAAACCTAAATCCTAAACATGATTGATAGAAATAATTACATATTCTACACAAATCCTAAACCCTAAGCACAAACCACAATTGGAAACTGTAATCCTATACCCTAGGCAGAATCCTAAAATATATAACCCTAAATCCTAGGCACAGTAGGAGAAGTAGCATTTCAACTTCAAAGGTAAATCACACCCACAATCCTAGCAGTAATGCAAGCCTCTAGGATTACAAACGCAAACAACAATCATAGTCAATGTGACTGGAAAATAAAATTTGCATCACTTATTACAACAAATCTTTGCTTCAATACCTCTACGCCACAATCTGGTGCAACCCGACAGCAAATCCCAACTTCAGTCTAAATTTTCCACCACTTTGTGACAAAAAATTCACGTAATCAAATTGTAAGTAGTACAATGTGTAGCAGTTGTAAACCGCTTCTCAGAAGAATAGTAGCCTTTTGTTGCTGAGAACTCTTTCCACCATGCACTTAGAAAATTTCATAGATCTAGCCGTCCTCACTCTGCCAAATCCTAAACCCTAATGAGATAGAAAAGTCATGAAGATAACTTCTCTTGGATCCTAGCCTAGCAAACCTTACCTGCGTTGTCAATCTCAAAACTCAAACCAATGCACTCTCTCAAAATCCAATGTAGTGGAGAAAACATTGCACACCAACCCTCAGCCAGAAAGCCATTGTAGTGCCAGACAACTCACAAAATCAGTACAACTAAAGACATGTTTACAAATATGTTATCTTAAATAGATGGAAAGTGCAAATTTTTTCATCCATCCCTATTGTAGTACTATAATTATACTAATCCTAGTAAACAATATTTGGAGAATCCTATAGTTTGGACCCTATTTTCTTTCTACTTTTTTCTAAAATGAATAATCTATAATAACCCTATTTATGTATAATTGTAAAACTAATATATTCCCTATACTATGGTATATTTAACAAATTAAATTCACCCTACTTTTTATCTTAAATACTTTTCTACAACATTGATGGTCTCTTCCCCGTATTGTTACCTTAACTTCATTGGAAATAAATACTATTTCTTTCCTTTCAGTATGGATTGAGCATTGAATGAAATTGTTTGCAATGAAGTCATAAACAATGAAACACAAACCATTTAATATAAGCCCTACAAATCTAAAGAAGTCACTACAAGAGAAAGTCGTCCTAATTCACAGAAATCAACCCCTCCTAATCTACAGAAATTTGACAAGTTTCAGTCAATTAGGACAAAAAACTATCCAAATTGATAAAAATCTGTCAATTTTTTATCAATTAGAAGGGGCTGATTTCTGTCAATTAGGACGACTTTCTGTCAATTCGAACAGGTTTTCTTGTAGTGAGTTTCTTCTTACAAAATAAGTTAGTAAGCACATGTACTTCCCTACATTGTCGTTGAATGCTCATAATTCATGGTCCTGAACTCTAATTCCATGAGACAAATGCATTTCTAACTACGACCTCTAATCTAGCTTTACTTTTATAATCCTCACTTACATGACAATCGATGAGGAAGACAGGGTTTCAAGTTTACAAAGGTTTGTAGCCAACTTAGGATTCATCATCAATTGGAAATGCATGATGACAAGGTCAGCAACTCATATCAAACCTTCGTCTCTCTCCTCATTTGTTTGCTAGATACTTTGTAGACCTAATGTAATGTTTTCAGTGGTTGTGCAACTACAACCAGAAGTGCCACTTGAGCTTAGTTTAGCAAGAAAAAGCCGCTTGTAGCACAAGAGTTTAGGTTAGCAATTTGGTAGGAAGACGCACAAGAGCTCTAGCCAGCAAGAAAAAACGTATTGCAGTACAAAATCTCAGTTCAGCAAGGAGACGCAAAGCAAGTAGTGGTCATTAGGAGGAAACATGTATTTGTACAAGAGCTCTGTCCAGCAAGTTCTTCAAATATACAACGTGGTAAGTGTTAAACATTTTTAAAATGATTTTTTAAAATGTTAGCAGTTGAAGCTCCTGTTCTTGTGTATAAATTTCTTCTACTTAATGAACAATGACCCTCCACGCACAAGGAAGGTTACTATTCATCAAGTAGAAGAAATTTTGATGCCTCGTTTTTGTGAACAATGAACCTCCGCATGCGTAGAGGTTCATTGTTTAGAATAATTCTACTACAGGTTCGGGTAATTAATGGCAAAGTTTTCCCTCACAAGATAACTAGTTGACTTTGCTGGATGGCTTCATCGCAAAGGAAGTTCGACAATTTCACACTTTCGCAATATCAGCCTCTTTATTAATGCAAATCTATTTTGCAGTTGTTTTACGTGGTTTGAGAGTTGCTTGCCATTGCCCCGTCATTGGAAGACCGGAAGAAAGTATAGAATCCCTCACAACAGAAGTCAAAAAACAATTAAGACTTCTTTTTTATATTGCCAAGAATACTTAACATCATTTCGCCAACTAGTGTTGTCATGTTGTGAATTTGTATAACGCTTTTACACTACTAGAAAATTTCGTATTTCTGTTGTTTTGGTCGCGTTGATCCGGTCAAAATCTGACAGAAATGTGTTGAACCAACAGATTTCTGTTAGATTTTGACCGGATATAACGCTTGTAACTGACAGAGAATGATATAAAGAGTTCAACCTTGGATTAGGTTCATCAATTTGAGTTAGTCTTTGTTGTACACGTAGTTAGCCGTAAGTATCTTTACAACAACAAAATGTTGTAAGATAACACGAGTTATTGTCTTGGGGAATTCTAGTACGATGTTGTTTGGTTCAAGGCCTTTTGGATTGTCCCTATCTCTCTCCAAACCTCCAATCCACTCGTAAGGGCTATTACTTCCTCACTCCATTCCGGAAACAAAAGACTTTCCAGATTCCGATCCGGATCCGGTCACATCCAAAATCCAGTTCTGACTCCTCAAACTATTGGTTTTTGTGGCCTCTGTTTTATCCTCAGAGGGTCTGCCTTTAATCTAAAGAGGAATGGGACTCACCACTTGTCTGTCTACTACTTCTAAACTCCAACTTTAAAGGACAACACACCCAGATTACAAGTTGCACTTGTGAGGAAAAGAAAGTATTCTCTCACAGTTTCCGGATTGGCCGATCCGGAGACAGGTCACACAGAGGTACTTTCCTATTTTTCTCATTACAATGATAGATCCGGACTTTCAGATCCGAGGGATAAAATGTTGATAGAGGATTTGCTCACAGATTTGGAGGTTGGTAGACTTTCTGGGGTAGCGGAAGATCTTCCTACTAGCAGTTACTTATCTCTGTACGGAATCACCTTGATTCTGGACTCGCTTCACTACTAGAAAATCATGACCAGATCAACAAAAAATCAACAGTTCTTTGTTGATTTTTGTTGTTTTGGGCACTGTAATGACCGTTTGAACAGATTTTTGAATTTTTGTAAAAATCAACAGAAATGGACAACAGTTTTTTGTTGATTTGAATAGTGCAATGACCAAATCAACAGTTTTGTGTTGAATTTGGAATTTTTGGGAATCTTTTTGGAATCTTTTTGGAATTTTTTTGGAATTTTTTTGGAATTTTTTGGAATCTTTTGGAAATCTTTTGGAAGACTTTTGGAAAACTTTTGGAGTTTTTTAAAATCTTTATTAGTATTATGGAAAAACACTTCAAAATATTTAAATAGCACCTTAAAACACCCAAAAAACACTTCAAAATATTGAAACAGCACTTTGAAAGAGCAAAAAAACACTCAAAAAAATAACAGTATTAATTTGTGAGTGAATAAGTAAAAGAAATTATGTCCAATAGACATGAAGATCCAACCATGTAGTGGTTGGAGCCTCTTGTTCTATGTAAAGTGGATTTTTTTTTCTTAACTTAAACATTCACAATTCGGAATTTCTTAAACTCAGCAGATTTTGACGGCCATTTCAGCATAGTAATTTAACTTTTTTCAAAAAACTTTGAACTAAGAAAAGTTAGAGATTGAAGTTAACTTTCATCTCCAAAAAACGGTTTGTGATTTCAAGCCTCCAATCAAAAGTTATAGATAAAATTCAGAGAGAGGTAGGAGGGGACATTTTGTTTAACATTTTCAAACATCCTCTCTGAATTTTGCCTATAACTTTTGATTGGAGGCTTGAAATCACAAACCGTTTTTTGGAGATGAAATTTACCTTCAATCTCCAACTTTTTTTAGTTCAAAGTTTTTTGAAAAAAGTTCATTTACCATGCCGAAATGACCGTCAAAGTCTGCTGAGTTTAAAAACACCAAACCATGAATGGATAAGTAAAAAAAAAAATTCAAATTGTACATTAAGTTGTGAGGTAGTTTAGAGGTTGGAGCCTTGTGCCATTGGGCATGAGGTCTCCGGTTCAAACCCCATGGGCGACCGTGGGTCAAGCATGCGGCTGTCTAAAAATTCTGGAAAATTTTTCTGCTCGAAATTTTTGGGTAGCCGAAAAAAAAATCTAGATTTCTTTTTTTTAAAATTTTTTATTTGACCAAATCAACAGAAAAAAAACAACAGATTTCAGTTAGATTTTGTCCAGGACAACGCGACCGAAACAACAGAAGCGAACAACAGATTCCTGTTGTTTTGGGCACAGTTTTTTCTACTAGTGCTTTGACCACTTTCCTACCCGGATCATCATTACGGCAAATTAAAGGCACGTTATGCTCATACTCTTTCACCTAGATCACATCTCTTTACAACTATTCCAACCTCCAAAGACCTATCATCCACAATCCAGATTCCTCCTCACCCATCCCTCTCTCACCCCAAAATAAAAGTACACATACACCAACCACAACTCTATGCACAAAATCAAGCCAGTGGATACCCAGCTTTCTTGGATTAAAGAAGGGAAATGAAATGACATAAGCAAACGCACTAAGATGCACTACAAGAAAACCTGTCCGAATTGACAGAAACTGGTCCGAAATGACGGAAATCAACCCCTCCTAATCTATAGAAATTTGACAAGTTTCAATCAATTCGGACAATTTTTTGTCCTAATTGATTGAAACTTGTCAAATTTCTGTAGATTAGGAGGGGCTGATTTCTGTCATTTCGGACCAGTTTCTTTTGTAGTGATGGAATGCAGCGCAACTAACTTGCCCGCCATTAAATACTAATACAAAACCAAAGTCAACACGCAAAAGCCTGAAAAGGGCACCCAGAAATCCAAGCAACCAATCAGTGAATACCCCGGGATATCCAGAAAGTTCACTGTTAGGTCTTACAATTCCAGATCTTCCTAAATTTCCGGAACTCCCTAAAATTTTTTATATTCCTAAATTTCCAGAAATCCCTAAAATTCTGGATCCGTCCATTCCGGATCTAAAACTAATAATCCTCAAATAAATACTATCTCGCCTTCCGGGTATTCCTTGATCTGTTGCTCACATGACTTGCCGGCGTCCTCTTTCCACTTCTAGCTGGAGTCGTCTTCATTGCTGCCCTGTATAAAGCTTCTATCCCGAATCATTTTCCGGATTCTGAATCTTGAACATTTCCGGATTCCGGATACTTTCTGGATCTTCATCCAGATCCTAAACATTTCCGGATTCTGGATCTGTTAGTTTGGGATATTTCCAGATTGATTCCGGATCCAGTTCCAATACTACCAAAAGTCTTTGAAAATACTTTTTGGACAACTATCCAGGTTTTGATTTCTGGTTAGGACGGAAAATGCAAATTTCGTCCTTAACCATTTTATCTCAATTAAGAGCCTCTATAGTTTGCTAATCTATAACTCTAGTAATTTCTTTGTTTCTAATCCACAAAATAAAAAAATATACTAAGAATGAATTTTCTTACTTCAAATTCTATTTGAAATAAATAAAATCAATTTGTTTCGATTCTGACAGTCTTCTTGAATTTATAGGATTTGTAATTCATTGTGAAGTTTGATTTTTAAATATCAAATTGGAGGATTTTGATGAAGTCGCAAAATCCCGAATCTCAATCAAAAGTAAAGCTAGAATTTTCTTTATTTCAATTGCCGGATCAGCCAACCTAATTGATGTTAACGATATTACGGCAAATCCGTCCACGAGAAGAGAGTAGACCTTCTTGGCCATTGAAACAACCTTGTGTAGAGTAGCATTGGTACGACAATCTTAAAGAAAATGCCCGTGTTTTGGTGATGCTACTTTAAGTTGGTTGTGTTGAACTAAGCACTCAAAATGTGACTATTGAAGATAGTTTTGAAAGCCTAAATGAAGAGCAATACTATTGTATGATTAGGCCGATTGAAAAAGTCTTAGTCACCAAGACACCAACATTGGTTAAAAAGATCAGTGAAATCTTGAACAAAGACTGAACGTGTAGATTATATGACTATTACCATTTGGCGTATTCTGAAGTTCTTGCAAATAGAGTAGTATTCTTCTTCAACTTTAATTTTTATCTTTGTTTGACTTTTTTTTTAGTATAGTGATCATTTCATATTTTGTAGTTCATCCATATATTTAGAATTGAAGGATAGAGGTTTAAACGAGATTTACATATTAAAATTTAACTTTGGTGGTAGTTTAGACTTTTGAAGGTGAATTAAAATTTTTAGAAGGATTGTCTCATAACTAATGAGGATTTGAAGATTTATAGTAATTGTATATGAATTGACTCCCTTACCCTAGGGTTTATTTGATAGGTAGGTCCCATTTTTAGTTTGCCTAGTCAAATTTGTATGTAGAAAAAGAAGACAAGAGACCCGTGACTTTGAGAAGTCATAACTTTTGATGTATTTTGAATTTTGCAATGAAATTTGAAGAGTTTACTTTTGAAGTTCTTGTGCTTTCAAAAAAACCATTCTTGCTTGATTTGAAGCTGTGAGTGAAAAGTTATAAGCGAGTGAGTGGAAGAAGGTCTATTGCCACCTAAATAAAGAGGAGCAAAGATTCGAGCAACCACCATGACTTGTAGTTTTTATCTTTCCTTTTGAGATTCAAAAGTATTAGAGTAGTCTTCTTTAGCTTTCTAAAGACTCAATTCTCAAAATATTTGCAACATTTTAGAGAAAGTTATGAGAATTTGAGTGAAAGAAGGTTTAATGCCTTTCTATTTGGAGAGTCTGGGTGAAGTTTGCAGGTGGATGGTTTTGGTGCATCCTATTTCCTTTCATTTTCTTGCTTAAATGTTATTTGGGGAAGAGGATCCAGTATGAATTTCTTGGTTTTTGTCTTAGTATCTTCCCTTGTGGTAAATTTTATTTCATTCTGTGTTCGTAGCTAGGCGCTTTCAATTTGTAGTTGTATTATGGAGGTGAAGTCGGATTAAAAGCCGACAAAATCATTGAGTGTACACCAAGTGGGCAATGCTAGTTATCCTTATGGTGAGGCTAGAGTGATGACTAACAAACCATTAGGCTTGATGGTGATGCAAGTGTAGGTATAAGTTGTCTTTATTATGTAGATAGTTGTAGGTACCCAAGTAGTCATCAAAACTATTTAGAGGTGTTTGTATTTGAGGCTTTGGATTGGCGGTAGATACCAATGAGGCTTCTAAGCCTAATCGGCGTTGGATACTACTAGATGCTTCAAGTCTTAAGTGCAAACATGGTTGTTTGTTTAAGCCAATTTATGTTTTGAAAACAAGATTGGTCTTCGGAAAACTTATTTCATTTCTTTCTCTTCCAACCTCGTCACTCTCAGTTGCAGTCAGATATTCTATATATTTCCAAAGCAAACTTCTCTAACCTCAACAGTGTCACCCGCGTCTGGGTTTGGATCCATAACAATTGAATTCGAAACAAACTTCCCATTCAATTTCTAAGGCCATTTTAATTAAAGTCTATTTTGTTATGTCTTCAATAACGCAAACAGGCTCTCCCAATGTCCTACCTCGCAAAGCAATGACGTGTAAATTGGATACGGCACTAGACTGTTAAGATTGAACAGCTTAAAGACTGCAAAGAAGTAACAGCAGTCAGAACTTCCAAAGAAGGAAAGACCGTTGAAGTTAGCAAAAAACCAATGATGGCCGGAATTTCCGAAGAAAGAGCGACTGGGAGTCGAAGTCTACTAAGAACCACGAAGCACTGCTAGTTAAAGTCTACATAGAACTAGTGAAGCACTGCCAATTGAAAAGTTGTTTTGGATCTAGTTGAATTACCTCTTTGCGCCACAAAAACATTGGAAACTACCACGGCATATTTGTATGCCAATTCTCCGTCTTTTGCCTTCCAACGGTTCTCCCCCTGACTCCTCAATTTCGACGCTTCCCTTCAAGCTTGTACATGCATTCAAACCCTACGTAGCCACCATCAGTTGTTTTTCCAATCGTCAACAAGGAAGTTCCGTATGAAGGATTATAATTCATAGAAGGTACCTTTCAATTTCTCTATCGATTTTTATTTTGGTGACGTCACTTGTAGATGTAAGTACTTTCCATGGTATATAGCATTTCAGTGACCACTCAAAGTAACAAGTTAGTAGAGTAAATTGAGGAACTTAAAAATCTGACTTACCAAGAAGTAGGTGAGAGAAGAGTATCAATGTTTCTCTGATTGGTACTACAATTCCTTCATCTAAATGTATTATCCTATACTACGTATGTGATCAGGTGATGAAGTAAGCAGAAAACAAGAACATTAGTTTGTAAAACAAAAACATAAGGATTTTGGTTCTTTCTACTCATTGCGAAGACACTAAAGTTGCACTAAAAGAGAAACTATTGTAAGGTATTAGGGATATGAAGGTTTGTAAACTTGTAGGTGCAAAATTTATTGAAGAACATTTATGACATGGTCAATTCTAATGACATCTTCCTGGTCATGCATAGTCCACCCTCATTCCCATCCATAGTGCTTGCAATTCTTTTATGAATGTTTATGATAAAATTTGGAAAGTTGGATATGTTACATTGACTTACCTTTTTGACATGCCTTTGCTGCCCATTATGTCCTTTTCCATTTTCTATTGCACATGTACAACTAGGCGAATTTAAATTGTAAAATCTTTAGATAACTTAAAACATACTCCATATAATACATAATATAGTTAATAAAGCTAATGCACATCCATATATACTTAGTTAGTTAGAAACCATTCAAATAAAGTGATTTTGTTTATTGATGATAACAATTTTAATAATTGAGATCAT
Organism: Climacium dendroides; assembly: GCA_950106755.1. Taxonomy (NCBI): domain Eukaryota; kingdom Viridiplantae; phylum Streptophyta; class Bryopsida; order Hypnales; family Climaciaceae; genus Climacium; species Climacium dendroides. The sequence continues at coordinate 26,142,303 of OX467089.1, read as the reverse complement.
TTTTTTAAAGTAATCCTTTGCCCTCATAATTATCAATTGTTACAACATAAAGTCCAAGAATCAGATCTTCACTTAGTACAAAAACAAGATCTCTTGTTGTATGAGACTAAAGGTATGTGAAAAAACATAAATAATAGTGCTTTAGCCTAAGCTTTTTGAAATATGAACAAGCATTTTCTCTCTATCAAAAACTACATTAAATTCTTTGTAGACTAATGGATGTAAGTGAATAGTACGACCTTTAATTAAAATAGCTTAAAATGTTTGCATTCCTAATCTATGTAAATAGAATGATCAATGTATTATCTTAATTATAATTCTTTAACTAATAATATAGTAATATAATTTTTTTAAATAAGATAATTAAATTGAAAGATTTTTAATTATATATATTTAAAACATATTTATTAAAAATTTATTTATATGTTAATTAGAAGGCTTAAATATGAATAGCCTATTTAATTCTAGAAAGCATTGTGCTTGAACAACAAAGCAGTCACCACTTCTTGAAGGTAATGGACAAGTCTAGGCATACTTAAGTTGAAGTCTCTATACTCCAATTTTAGTTTTGTGCATGTTAGAACTTAAGGAAGTTTTTGTCTTTAATTCTAGAACTTGAATATGATGGTAGAAAGTGTTGTAGAATTCGAGTGAAATGATCATTTACTATATAGAGCAAACACCTATGCATAGTACGTGAAGGTGAAATTTGATAGAATTAAGTCATGTTGAAAAACTCTAGCACATGTCTCCTTCATGTCCCCCTGTGAAGGGACTTCAAGTGATATAGACCTTTGAGAATCAGACATAGAAAATTAGAAGTACATACTCCATGCCAAATTAAACCTTCAATAATGATATGTAAAAAAAATTTGAATCTGGAACCTGCCTATTGTAAAGCATTGTACAATAATTAAAATGTTTGAAATGATTCAATATTTTGATGAGTGCAATGAGACGCAATGGTTGCAAAAAAATTGTATGGGAGCTCATGGATGGACAATATATTGTAGTTGCTTGTAAACGAGCACAAAGGGAGAGCAAAGAAGGAAAGATGTTAGATGAAGAGTACAAGAAATACTTCGCAAGGCAGAAAGCAAAGATTGTTAGTAGTATATAACAATCTACAATTTTATATCGAAGCATTAGTCCAAATTAATGCAAAGGAGTTTGATAGGAAATTCTTCACAACGCATTATGAGAATATTGTAAAACTTCAGGATATATGGAAAGCTTGTAGCAGACTTAGTATAGCTTCTTGAATTGATGATGCTTATAGAGTAAAAGCGTTAACAATGGCAACAAGCGCGTTACATTGGAGTCAAAATTTACCAAAGAATATGTTACTTAGGAACACTATAAGAAAACTGTGTTTGCCGCGACATCGCAATTTGGACACCCAGACATCGCGCGTGACGCGTTCTATGTCTACACTGATGTCCAATCACTTCGTACTGCTATGGACATGCTAAAAACATGGTACGTTGCATCAGATTTGCAGGCCCAGCATCGTGATCAGGGTTTTTTTTCTGGCAAAATTTCGCCAGACTGTCAGAAATCTGACCTCTCTGGTTTCATCCCCCCAAAAATTGGCTTCTTAAATGCTGCCAACAGGGGGGACACTGGTCCAAAAAAAAAACCTGATCGTGATGTCCAAAAAGACATCAGTCAACGGGTAACTTCAGGAGTTGACATGTGGCTGCCACCTAGGCACGGGAAAACCAGAGTGTCATTTTTTTCATCCATTGCCCGTCTATGATGTGGCATCTTACGTATAATTGACGTGGCATGCCACATCGGTGCTCATAGAATTGGTTGACGTGGCATACCACGTCGGTGCTGACGGGATTGGCTGACGTGGCATCCATGGATGCTGACGTGGCGTTTTTGAGGGCCACTTGCTTGGTCTGCCTAGCATTTTAGGATGTCTTCTGAGACATCGCTATGGACATCTAGGTGTCTTAAATGACGTCAGGTGAAACAATTGTATGCTGATTGAAATGTCCATCCGAGTGTGTGGAATTTGCACATGCGTGCTTCTCAAAGCATACCCTGTCATAGGAGATGTCAGTTTGCACAAGCCAGCACAAGTACATGCTGGGGTAGCAGATGACTTCTTGCATTGTAGGATGTCAGCGGCGACGTCCACTTATTTTTTGGGACATCTCCTGGAACGCATGTATGCATTGTATTGGACGTTCTAATGTTGTCAATGTAGTAATATGTTGTACACAATATAAAATATGCAATATATGGTATATCATATGCAATACAACATATAAAATATGCCATACAAAATACACCATATAAAATATATACAACATGCCATACAAAATATATACAACATATCATACAAAATACACCATACAATATATATACAACATGCCATACAAAATATATACAACATATCATACAAAATACACCATACAATATATATACAACATGCCATACAAAATACACCATACAATATATATACAACATGCCATACAAAATACACCATACAATATATATACAACATGTCATACAAAATACACCATACACTATATTTATCAAGTATATTGAATGGCTCAAAAATCTACTTATTAACTAATGAAAAGACAAGCCCTTTATACTAGTGGGGTGTAGGAGGCATGACAAACAATATGGGATATACAAAACTAAAATATGAGCAGCAACATAAATACAATGATGTCTGAAATGATGTATGAAATGATGTCTTAAAAAACATTTACATGTCTTAGTTATGTTTTTTACGACGTCATTGTAAACATTCAAAAGAACATCTGTAGTATGAAATTTGACATTCACATCAATGTTGTTTTAAACATTTGCTTCAACAATTTCTAAATTTTCTACAAATATTATTTGTTGTTTATGATGTTATGATGAACATTTGCATGTCATTTCCAACATATATGGGGATGTCTCCTTGAACATTTAATTGATAAAGTCATATTTATTAAATCTAGATTGTTTGCAACATCAACTTCAATATAGTATGACACAACAATACATCCAACATGGAATTCCAATTGTAGATTATATTTTTGTCTATCTAGAAAGCTCTGATTCATTTCATTTGGATTTGTTATGAGAAAGTTATGAACATTTTTGATTTTTAGGCAATTAGAGCATCTTCTTGAAAACAATAACTTGTTGGATGCATTTCTGAATGCAATTTTTACAATTTTTTCAAAATAAAAATTTCACGTCGTTTAGTTTACTTGCTAGAACAATCTCACCATTGGGATTAGTGCATTTTAATTCCATCTAAAATTTATTAATAATTTAGATTTTCCTTCTATCTCATACCTACTTCTACTTAATAATTTTCTTAAGAATGAAATTTAAGTTTTTTTATTTTTTATTTATTTGCCTGAACTCTCAACTCAATTTTCTACTATAAATATTTAAATCTCAAAACTCTGTAGTGCAAAAATTTTACAAAGTCAAAAAATCTAGTCCTTCAATGCGCTAAAAAACTTGTTTTTCCACTTTAAATCTATACGGTCAAAAATTCTGAATTTTTTTCTACAATTTTTTCTACTTGTTAGGTGTAAGATCCTATAGTTAGATGTGGAAAAAAATTAAAATTTCTTTTACTCTTTGCTACAGAAATGGCAATTTTCAATGTTTTCTAGCAAAAAAAAGGCCTTGGTCCTTTAAAGGTTAAGATGTCAAATATCTCAAAGTCTAAGAACACTAGAAAATCACCCCACATTAGATATTGATGCAAAATTTATGATTTTAAACTAATAAAATTTAGAATTTAAATCTTAAGTTAAAAATAATTTTTTTTATATAATATAATATTGATATGATTTTGTAAACCTTTTTTCATAACAAATCCATTCATCTAATTTATATAAAATTGTTATATAAATTAAATCTATATAGCTTATAACATTTTGAAAATTATTCTGGACATTTTTGAAAACATCTGATGTCTACAACAATGTCTTAGATTGCATCATTGTTTTTCATAGCACCAATATGCTGTGACTGAAATTTAGCAATGCTTTCTATAACATCAAACCAAAATCTCTGCTTTTCCAACGTCCGTCGACGTGACATCCCAATATTTTCTCAGACATATGATGTTATCTTGGACGTACAACGTTTTTGGCCTGACATCAGAAAAAACACAGTTTTTTTATATGGTGCAGTTGGTGAATGATAGGGACTTCGATGGCCTACAACCACTACAATAAGTCGTGGACCCGGTGCGCCAACCAGCAGACAATGGTGGAGAGTATGTTGCCGTAGTTAGCGATGACATTGCATCTGAGGAGGAAACATAGGGTGTTCACATCACTGACATGTGTTTGCTATGCTAGCATTTTGATGTCACATAAGACGTCTGAGAAATACAAAGCCATCAGCATGTTTATATCTTCCAAGTAGACCCGTTGCATCTTGAACGTACATTTCGTGGCAGAGTGTGTCTTACTTGGTGTTGCAAGTGACATCATATGAATAGGGTAGAATTTTATCCTAATGAAGTTTATTGAACGTGCACAAATTGTAAGACTTCAATAGCCCAAAAATGAACCTAAACCAAGTAAACACATAAGTCATTTTGTACTACATAGGAAGGATGTGCATCATGTGTAAATTCAACCTTGGGCATAAAGTCATGTCATGCATCTATAGTCATTTTGACATCAAAGAAGACGCCTACAATTGCTTTCACAACATCCACACGTCCAGTCAGACGTAATGAAAGACACAGTAGATAGCATGTGGTTTGAAGTTACATTCGCAGTAAATACAAAATGTTGACGCCAGAAGTGACGTCAGTGCATCACTTGTGACGTCTACGGAGACATCCAAGATCGGAACATGGATAGGCCAAGTATGCTGACGTGGCATTCCACGTCATCATCCATGTCCACATCACCCAATTTCCACGTCATCATGCTACGTCACACAATTTCCACCTCATCACGCCACGTCAGATGCCACATAAACTTTTAGGAGTCACTACCTGCCCATTGTCCTCTTTTTAACCTTGGCAGTCACTTTACCTCTGACCGCACCAAAATTTTAAATCAACTTATGAGCTAAGTTTGACCAAAGATGGTGACGTGGCTGAACATGTTATTGTAGACATCCTTGTAAACATCTGGTGTCCACCTGGATGTCTTACATTGCATCAATGTTTTTCGTAGCATCAGTATACTGTGACTAAAATCTAACAATGTTGTCGAAGACATCAAAGCAAAATCTTCACTTTTTCGGCCTGACACTCCAATGTCTTCTGCGACGTATCATGTTGTCGCGGACATACGTCGTTTTTGGTTGGATGTCCAAGCAGACACAGTTTTTTTATAGTGGGAGTTGTTGAAAAAAATAATCAACTATACACGGCATGCTTGGAATGAAGATGAAAAGCCGTATGAAGCAATGTTGAAGGTGTGTAGAGATTACAAAGAAGAAGAGCTGTTTTTTAGCAAAAAGCTACAGGATAAGTGGAAGAAAATGGCAAAAGAATAGAATCTCAATGTCACAATGGATTCAGACCCCAAGAGGAAGAGGATAGAAAAAACATAGTTGAGGCCTTTGACTAGAGTTTCAAAGAAAATTTATAAATGTATGGTAAAAGGAATAGAAGCTAAAGATGTGGTCCATGGGAGGTGAGGTCAACAACAGTACTATTTTGATCATGCTACTTCTACAAATCCCCCCAAAGATACTATAGCATATGTAGTGGATAATTTGCAAAGAAAGGATGCAGTGAGGAACCAAATTTGTTTCTTGATGGTTCAAGCAGGGGATGAGAATCCATTGACTATGGATGAATTCTTTGCTATAGATGCAAGCAAATATGGAGATGAACATAGAAAATAGTTTACCTTAATGGAAAAGATTTTGGATAATGCAATGAAGACCTTGTAGAGTTTGTTTACTATGAAGACAGTTCAATCGCTAAAGAGTTTTGAAAATCTAATTCTACTGTTTGTAAAACAACACTTAAGACAACAGTTTATAGATATTAGAGCAAGCCAAAGAGATTATGCAGGCTATGGTCAAGATGTAGATAATGTATCCAATTCGCGATGGGACTAGCAAGTTGTACTTTCTGGAGTTCAACACTAAGAGAGACAAGCAGTAATTTACATGACTTGTAGAAGGGTTTTTTTTAACAAGTACGTTGAACTCAGCAAACCGTGTTTATAAATATTTGATTGTAGATGTGGAAGTTTAATAGATGTAGATGTGGAAGTTTAATAGATGTAGATGAAACATGGTCAAATGAAGACTACAATAAGGTTCTGCAAAAACTTCAAAACTAGATGTCTTTAATTGTATGATGGACTGCCATATTTCTTTTTTTGTTAGGCATACATTTTAACAAAACAATGCAATCAAAGTGGCCTTACCAAAAAGTTTGTATTGTTTGCGAGGTTTCTGGATTTTCAAACCAAAAACCGTTCCTTCATATGTTCATGACCTACATCATGGTGAGCATGATGTACAAAAGGTGCAAGTGGTGATTGGCATTGTCATCATAATGAAATATTCCACGGAGTCTAATTCTATAGAAAAAATTTCAAGAAGCAAGGACTATTTGGATGTAGTCTTTTAAGATTCTTGAAGTATGTAAATATTGCCACGAGTGGAGGACAAGGTAGAAAGGACACCAATAGAATTCAAGAAGATGGTACAAATGTATATACCATGAAATTGGGGGTTGGTGACATTAGGTATTACAATAGCTATGCTTGGAATTTTAGAGACAAGTTTTGTGAGTGATGAAATGATCATTTTAGAAGGCGGAACAATACGTATTCAATTTATATACAATACATGCTTGGAATTTTAGAGACAAGTTTTGTGAGTGATGAAATGATCATTTTAGAAGGCGGAACAATATGTATTCAATTTATATACAATACATTGCAACTTACATATGGAGATAAGATGGTAATGATAAACAGTGAGAGAGTAACATGTGGACCTAGTTCCTCTAACTTATTGAATAGAAGAATTGAATTGTCTAGTCATGGACCTTTCAAAACAGATGTCAATATACCACGTGGAAGGTTGAAGAGAATAGTATGGTCTTTAAGCAACTCATTAGATGATGAAAAGAGATTTGAAGTGATTCGACAGGAGAAGGGGAAGAAAAAAGTAACCACAATTGATTCAAAAGCTTTGTCATCAAGCAATGGTAGTAGTGATTCAAATCAAACAGTTTCAAACAATCTACCAAGTGGTAGTCGAAGTTTGGGCTCCGCTGATACTATAAGTGATACCTAAGGAGATAAAATAGACATGCAGAAAGTAGAAGCGGACCGTGATTATATACCAATAGGAATTACAAATGATGTAAATGAAGAAGTCGAAGGTGTTGAAATTGACATGAGAAATTGAGAGAAGTTGAAGTTACACCAACAACAACAGAACCTATGTTAACATTGTCACCATACAACTTTGGGGATTCTATGAGCTTGGTTCCAAACGAGGATGGATACTTTTATGATAAGAAATACGTACGATATGTTTGGATTAGTAATGAAGGATGTTACACTTATAAAGGGGTAAATTCCATTTTGGAAGTATCTATTGTATCACCGACTTTATCAAAGGAAGTGTCAATGCTTGTTGCAAGCGCAATGGTGGATAGGACTCTGCAGTATGCCTCTCCGCCGCCACTGAGTCCAATAGGTGAAATGAGTGTTAATGAATTAATTGAGGCAGGTGGTAAAGAAGAAACAAAAGACTTGATAAAAACATGTGCATGAGTACTAGAGACACCAGATGAAGCAATGTAATCATAGAAGACAAATTTTCATGATATATTTGATTGTAGTCTAGGATGTGTAAAAGTGTAGAGATCATGTTCTAGTTTTCCAAATGTTTGTAGATACTACAATGGATTTTCTTTGAGTTTTGTAAACCACAAATTTGAAATGAAGAAGTACTTAATAGGCCTTCAATTTCAAATTTATTTTATGAATAAATCTTCTCATAATTACAATGATTTTATGCTGTACATGTAATATTAACATAAGAATAATATGATATTAATGTAGTTGCAAAGCACGGTATTATAACACTAAAATATCAAAAATAATAATAATTAAAATAATAGAAATGTATATATTTGAAATGTTGAACGTAAAAATGCATTCCTATACATAATTTACATGTACAAATGAAGGACATGATGATAAAACAAAAGTAAGGTATTCTTGGAAAAACTAGTGGTACCCAATTATTTCAAAATTGCAAAAGTGATTCAAAATCTTTCAATCCATAAGTGACATTATGACAGTTTCTTTTCCAATGTGATCTTTAGTATGTCTAGTTTGAATTGGTACAGTTACAATTAAAAAGAAATTGATAAAACTAATCAAAATGTTGGCTTTTTCTTCAATATAGAGCAAATTCCAAGAAGGTCAAAAAAGGCCTTTGGCATGTAGGGGTTAAACAAGATGTCTACTACTTGGAAGTTAAGAGAATTGGGAAATGGGTACTACTGTCGCTGTGGTTTACAATATGCGACTTTCCTTTCAGGGCTGACTATTATAATCCATTCAGAGAAGTTTAGCTTCGGTTAATAATTAACAATATTCAGAAGACTCGAGCTGTTTCAGAATTCTCAGCAGATGTCATTCACAGCTTACTTCTTAAGCATGACAACATACTTTGGCTCCATGACTACTGGAAAGAGCATTTCTATTCTAGCGGTAAAAATCCCAACACGTAGAGACTACAGTACATTCATCTGGAGAACAAGAATCCACATGGAAGGGATTACTTTCTAGAAATCTTCGCTCAGATTTCAGCCCATAGCGAATACAGAATCTGCAGCTAGAAACTGCAAGAGCATGAGAGCATTTGGATACCCAAACCCACCCAAGGAAAATGTACAAGTTTGGGATTTGTCGGAAAATATCTATGGAAGTCTAGTCTTTTGTGTATCTGATACAGAAATGTTGACGTCTAGGTTCTATCAGGTTCATGGAGGTGCAGAGGGCGGAAGAGATTTCTGCACTAATGCAAGTACCTGGCTTGCCAGTGTCTCGGAGTAACGAGAAATGAAGCTTTCCATGTCCACGGAGGATATCATCGAATCTAAGGATACTCCACTGGCTCTCGGCCATGTTTGACTGGCATCTCTCCCTGCCATCAAAATAGCGAGCATTAAAAATGAAAGCCTCAGTGATGTAGAGATAGAAAGGCGCGCTTCAATCATCCTATGATCGTCAAAGTTTCATTCGTTGTGAATTACTGAGCACTCATGAGTTCGATAATCCGTGTGTAGCAAGAGGGTTCGTCAAGTAGCTAGTTTGGCAGTAAGTTACCCAAGCGAAATAAAGACATATTAGTAAACAAAAACAGTAGTACGTTAGGACAGCACGATCAGGAGAAAGGAATTACCCCTAGCAGAAAAGGAGAAGCTGAACTTTACCGTAGTCAATTGTTTTGTGGAAACCCATGGTCGCATCGTCAGATGACTTCGTTGCATCTGAAGGATCTTGAGAAAAAGCACAGGCCGAAACTTTGTCCGCAAGCTTATGGATCGTTTGAAAACTCTCTGGTACTGATTTTTGATAAGCTTGACCAGAACGTACTACATCTAGTGGCACGCTTGACTTCGAGAAATTTACAGAATCAGGGTTAGCCTCAGTAGGGTTCCGTTTGCAGCAGAAAGAATAAATTTCATCAAAAAGCACGGAAGCCTTGCTTGCTGCATCCATTAGCTCCTTTAGAGCTGTTTGATAATCCTCCACAGGACGCGGTAATCCTTTTGTTGGCGAACTTCTTGCACTAAGCGTTTCCCAATTTGATGAGTGAAACGGATCCTCCATGTCACTGCCCATTTCAAATACATCTGATCCACAACACGAACGTACCGAGGCTTCAAGACCAGAGTTGAAAACAATTCAAACTGAATGCAAAAAAGAACTGGAGTAAGAATACCAGAGTAAACAGTAATAAATACTTGGCGGGATTCTCAGCCTCACAAAAGCAAGGTATGCGCAAAAAACATGTTATAAGCTTCCTGTACCTGTTGTCGAAGCATGAGCATTTTCTTCACGGTCTTCTTTGTTCATCTCAGACTCTCTGGTCCTTCCAACAAACGAGAGAGCGCAACGATTTAGAATGCCATCTAAACCTGGCAATAATACTGGGTCGCCAGAATTTTGTCCTTCGTCAACAGTCGATGTAGCTAAGACTTTATGGTTTGCTAATTGAGGAAAGTCGTCAGATGAGGTACCCCTTCCGCAAGTACCAGCGCTTGATTCATTTCTTGTCATACCGTGTTCTGTCTCTTGTTTAGAAGGAGAAATCGACGGATCATTGCAGCCAAAAGAATTTCCTGCTAAAGCTTCCTTTTGCATCTTGGTGGAATGCTCAGGCAGAATGTTCATGTTCGCTGGAGTTGAAGATAGTATCGCAGTTCCAGTCTTGCGCTTTGGAGGAAGGCAACCTTTTCTTTCCTGTTTAAGTTGAGGACTTCTGGAAGGCACCAGATCTGGCAGCTGTGGCGACCCTTCCAAGTGCAAATCTTTTGTACTTGTCTCCGCAACACCCCCCAATGAGGTTAATCCAGAGATGTCAACGTCTTTCACCATCGCTTGATTATCACTTCGACTTATCGTTTCGTTTCCCGCAAGAGACAGTCCAGGCAGCTTTGGGTTCGCCTGAGCAAAGAATCGGGCTGAATAGCTTTTTCTGGCGGATTCTCCGACCTGCTGAGGAAATACGTGTTATTACCATTTCAGGAGATGTTCGAGAAGAGAGAGAGTTTACAGACAAAGACCAATCTTTCCCAAGAGCCGATAATTAAATCCTAAAAGAGCTGATTTATGGCACTATGGGAAAATGAACCTGCTAAGATCAAACATTCCGGAAAACCTTTGGATATTGGTCGATTTCGCTAAGGACATCCGCAGAAGCGGCCGCACGTTCATTTCTTCACAAATTAAGATTCCTATATTTTTAGCTCATTTACTAGTGTCAAAGCGTGCACATTAAGTAAGAGTGATCCTTATGATTATGCATCTCACTCAATATTGATTTAGCAGGTCTGATATTAATGCGACATAGTTATTGTGCGAAGTACTGCTCGGCAAAAATATTGAAATTATCTCAGGGCGAAGTTTGCATGATATAAAGGTTCGGTTATCTGACCTTTGGATCGGATGCCAGCTTGTCAAAATGAGCACTGAAGAGATCCCGACAAGGACCAAACTCGTCGTCCTCAGCAATGTCATCTTCTTCGCTTCCCACTGACAATCGGTCGCCCTCCATAGCAGCTATGATGGCTACAGGCTCACCTTCCTCATCTAGGGGTCCTCCCTTGACATCATCTGTGTTCTCGTCTCCATTCTGCTCTTGTTCAATACATAAAAGAGTTTGGGCTTCTCTGTTCTCTGCTTGTGCATATCGTGTCTGGATGCCATTAGGAAGCCGGACTGCTTTGGGACTAATGTCATCAAAATCTGAATCATCTAAAAATACAGTATGAACTGTAGTCCAGTGAGTCTCCTTCCTGCATTCAAAATAAAATAAAATTTGGTCTTATCAGGTGCTAGTCGACATGCTCACCCGCGAGTTCACCAACTCCCCTGCCCAGAATTGTAATAATGACTTTGCATACATATAAAAGAATAAGGTGTTGTGTGAAAAGCAGGCAAACACAAAGCCTGACAAAGTATGGTGGTGGTGTTTTATAATTTGGAAATGTTTTACGGACCTGGGGATCAAACTTGGACTGGAAGTAGAACTACTCTGACTCAGAGAGACTGCACTTTCAGGAGAACTGTCAGAGTCCGCTGCTCCACCCTCGACTGAAAATCGTCTCTTCGCTCCAAAACCACTGGCACGTATTGTTGTAGGCGGCGTCACTTCTTCCATAAATTCAGAGAACAACTTGTATCCTTCACGACCTAAACGCTGTAGAATGAGAGAATGACGCGTTCAGTGAGCGTATGGCCAGTCACGGACTCACGTTTCTCTCAATTTCCTAGACTCTGGCAAAGACTTGGCAAAAATACATATAGATACCACGAGCGTAGCTCCCGTCGTACCTCTGCCCATCGAGAGTGAAATGACTTCTTCACATCTCCGGTCGGATGAGGGTCCTCATTACCTCCAGTAGCGGGGCCTACAACATCAAGTGCAATTTTCGCCCATGGGGGCAACCTCGAAATGCTGAACTTGAAAGCTGCAGGAGTCAATTCTCCAACCTATGACCCAAAATGAAGAGCATCAGAAGTTGATACATTAGCTTCGAAATTTATTCCATCTTTTCATACTTCAAAAACTTCCACGAAACTTGAAAATCAGCAACTTTGCGAGATACACTAGTGTTGCGAATTAAAGTATCTAGAGTGAGCATGTCAAATCAAACCGACTAGAGTAAGTCATACCACTGCTTCGTCCGTCTCCTTACATACAGTATCCGAATTGCGTTCCCTTTCACTTGGTTCGGCTGCATCTTCTCCGGGCTCAGTCGGACAGGCATTCTCATTAGTATCAACGGAGTCCAAAAGACTGGACCTGCAATCCATAACTTCCCCTTTCAATTGGTCAACGCGTGGTATCTTTGCAGCTCTGGGGACTTCTTTGATGTCTGAGCGAGGCAGAGATTTAAGCGTTTTCAGAGGTGGTCGGGAGTCAGCGATTAGGGTGCTTCGTTTACGCATGGCCCGTGAAAGAGTTATAGGAAGCCGCCACACGAATATGCAGCTATCGCCACTTACCTGTGACATTGAAATTCATTTAAAATTGAGGACCATTGAACAAATTGGACAAATAGAAAGGACTCGTTACGGGGATACGCAACCTAATTTGCTATTTTGTTTTGAGCTCTCGAGATATCAATGGAGAGACGAATACGAATTTCTACAGAACAATGAAATTGATAACTCACTTGCGCATGACCGGTTTGCAAACGTTCCAAAAAGTCTGATAGAAAACTTACAGAGACAAGACGCCGACAATCGGGAAGGAAAGTCATTCCAGTTATCACTTCGGCATGGCCTAATGCTTCGGCTAGAGGCTCCCCAGTTATGAAGTTGTAGATTCGCAAACATCTGTCTGAATTCGAACACACTACATACGACCCACTTGGATCCATCCGTACCTACATTTCAAGATAAAACCATTCCAGGTTAATTACTCTCCAAACGCACTTAACATCAAGTATTAAACCTTTAAAGCCTACATGGATCATTGCCAAAAGATAACACTCAGTAGGTCATATAATCAACAAAAATGTGAATTTTCTATTCAAATCTTTACTGTGATTTCTCTACCTCACTATACAACTCCTGTAATTATTTGTATTTTTTACATTTATTTGTGACTTTTAATGATCTATCATAGTGAGCTCTTAAACTTGGATCACAAATATGAAAAGAAATATATAAATGTATGAAAAATTTTAATAGAAATAAAGCAGAGCTGTTTATGTATGGTAAAATTTTCAAGGTCACATCAAGTTTATTTCTGAGTGTTTAGTATATACAAACCTCACATAACCATGACTAGTTGATGCATTTTATTCTGTTGTGATCACACCAAGCATTCATTTCAAGTGCCGAGATTAGGGCATTGAAAGCACGACCCTGAGCCCAGTAAGCATCCTGACTAGCCCAAAACGAGAACATCCTTGTACACCACAGTGCCAAATTAAAAAATCAACCCTGTTTGGACCTCTTAGGCATTAAAGTGTTAAAATGATAAACGATAGAGGTGGTTTGTTTTACTGCTGCTCGTCAGCCCAAAGTAATTACTCGTGAGATTTGCTACTAATGAGTTGTAGTTTACCTTGATAGGTTCTCCAATGTCACCCTCAGGTTTGAAACATCGCACTGGCTTACCCGATGCTAGGCTCAGGATGTTAAGTTTCTTTTCCTGCATCCATAGCCGGCAAAAATATGAGATCTGGCCTAGGGTGAAGGGATACATAATAAAACAAGACATCAAGTTTACAAGCTACATACAAGAGCATTCTTGGTAGCATTCTTGACATTTTTCAGTGATATCCTTTATTTACTACAACCAAGGATAGAACCAAATTACTTGTTACAGTGGACAAGCAACATCGCTTCGACGAACAAATAGCAAAGATTACCTGACCAACAGTGACAACGAGTTTGTCAGAAGCATCAATATCCATGTCATAGAGAGTGCCTCGCATAGCTATTTCTTGATGATAACGCGAGGCCTTGCATCCGGACGAAGTCATTTCAACATTTCGAAACACAACGGACCTGGAAAAATAGTCTTCCAAATAATGAGCATGAATATGCAAGAAATCATAACTGTCCAAATATATTCTGAGGGACGCAGTCGACAGTCGATAATACTTGGACCGTTAACGTAGATAAAAACTTTCGGTCAAAACGTCTTAATATACATTACATCGAATCATCGAACCACAGACTAGTTTATGTCCGTTTCAGAAATTCAGTTCCTTAGAGACCGCCTTAGCGTCTATTAACGAGATCAAAAAGGGCATCATATTTTCAAACCAATTACGCAGTAAAATTGTACCAAAAGTATGAACAAAAGCAAATGTTGTTCACTTACTTGTCGGCACTGCAGCTGAGAAGTTTTGACCCATTGCAAGCGAACCTGACTGTTGTGATCGACGCAGTGTGATCATCCAAGGTTTCAACTACGTCATAACCTCTACAAATGCACACGAGAGGAAACGCATCAGGTAAAAGCTCCTACTAGTACAGAAATATATCAATAAATGCAGGATAAATCCAGAGACTCCATCAAGTAGCAGCGAATGATAGATAATTACAATTGTTGTACGCTTATCCTATCCCTCATCTTCATCCAATAATTACAAATCACTTTAAAAACTAAGAATACTTCACCATATCGTTATTTCAGCAAGTCCGGATAAAATTAAGTCACCTGTTGACATCATAGATATGAATCAGCCGGTCACGGCCTGCGGAAGCCAGTAGAGAACTGGTGAAGGGATGTGAGCCGCAAGAACGATTCTCACCAACTGTGGTATAGTCCAAAGATAGAATTTCTGCATCATGAGCTTCCTGCAAAGAGCATCAAAATGAGAACTCGTATAGATGCTGAGGGCCCCTGATCAGGACATGAGCGTTTTGCTGAACACTGAACATACACATCTCACATATATTGAGAGTTTACGACGAGAGTAAACAGAAGAGATGATTCGCAATACAAATTTCATCATCCTTTCTCATACACCATGATTGTTCTGTTAACAGATTTGAAGTTGTGCAATCTATCTCAAAACTCTAGACAACTATGTTAGGTTCGTTTCACAAAGATTCAGACTATTGACGATAGCGGTTTGTACCTGGAAACTGTGTAGAAGGAGACTATTCAGGTCAAAAATGCGAAGATTTCCACTGCTGTCACCAGCTGCGAGGTGATTGCCATCAGGACTGACAGAAATGGAACGAAATCCAACAGTTGCATCAATTGGTTCTTCAACTGCATCTGTGGAGGATATCTTTCCTTTCTGCTCTCCTAAGGAATCTGTAGTCAGATGAAATTGGGACGGTTTATGTGCCATTATGTGCAAATGATGGTTATTATTACGAATTTTTAAGAACTGGTACAAAATATTCCATTTAAAATACAAGTCACTTGGCCGAAAGCCGAAGAACATCAACTTCATCAGTAGTATCACAAGTCATCAACATAAGAGAAAACTGAAGAGCAAGGACGGACAGGAGTAAAAAATTATCGCAAGTACTATCTCCCAACAGTGGTTGGGTCAAACCTATGTAGAGTACCCCCAAAATGTCTTTGCTGTACACATTGTGTGCATGTGCGTTTTCCATTGAAGAGTAGACCGGTGAAGCTTTAGAAGTATCGTCTTGACCGAGATCAAGGTGCCACAATCGAATGCTTCCATCAGCTGAAGATGTTGCGAAGGCTTCCCCTCCGAACATGCTATGAACATTTGTTGAGTGAAACGAGTCAGGTAAGCTCACTACATCCCAAATGCAGGAACTGTGAGAAAGAAATGTACGGTATCTTCCGATCTGTAACAGGGCATCAGGACATGATCTAATCAATTTGCAACCCTCCTCCATTTACAATCCATATAATGCATCAATTGATTGCAGAGGACCAATACTCAAATGAGCAGAAGCGGTATAATTGGTTAAGAGGAGACCTTCTCATAGCTACGGACATCCCACACGTACAAGCTATGATCATTATAAATTACAGCTGCAAGCCAAAAACGTTCCCTGTTGGGTTAGAACCTGACGCATATAACTAGAAGAATGAGTGTCTTTTATTTGCTCATGACGACAATCAAACATTACTCTACTCAATTTGTGCATGCCATAATCGTTGTCGAGAATGTTGAAAGGTAATGAATGTAAAAAGTCTTTTTCTGAGAATTGAATTCTTACCAATCTTTTGACCTTGCTGGAGAAAAGTGCAGGCAATAGCATCTGGAAACTTCATTCCAGCTGTAACACGATGACCCAAGGACAAGTAGGCACCAACATTGGCATCTGTAAGGCCATGATATCCATAGGGAGCAGGTCGAGGAAGAGTGGCAGAGTATTCAAGACTACCTTCCAAGAAAATTCGTACTATCCCGTCGCTACATGCGCAAGCTACATAGCCCTCTGTAGTGGCCAACGCATATGCTTTTCGCACCTGCTCACCCCAAGTTCAGTTGTCATTCAACGAGATCATGCTGCATTGTGGAATTGATTCCATGAGTTAATAATTAGTATGCTATCAACATATTCCGCAGGCTCCATGCTAATCAAGTCATGAGAATCACGTCAACTACCAATGTTAAACGGTATTTAAGCTTATAGAGTGTACAAGAATACTCTAATCCAGACGGTAAAAGCCAGACAGTCACGGAAGCAACACGACCAGATATACCTGTAAATCAACCCATTTTTCGATGGCCACTCCACGATGGAGAAGACAAAGAACACCTGCAGACGTGAAACATGCGGTCTTTAGTGCCAGGCACGCACTCTTCAAACCCTCTAATCAGCCTACAGATTCTTTCCACACAATGCAAATAGTGAAGACAACTCCTAATTCTTCGCAGGTCACCAATCACAAGAACATATACAACCAGAGCAGCGCGCCACCACAAGATCTGGAGAGAAAATACTAAACAATTCAGAGGAATGTTCATCACCAGAAGATGTCAAAGCATAAATGGGCTGATACGTCGGAGCTCCAGGAGTTAGCTCTCTTGAGACGGCTGAGGATGACACAGAGACGAACGTACTCTCCTTCTGACTGCCCAATTTAATAGGTCTTCCATCCATGCCCGGATTGGTGGTCATCCCAGAAGACCTTGCCCGAGGACCTCCAATCGTCCATTGCTTGAGATGTTTGACACCTCCAGACACAAAAAAACTACTATCTGTGGCGAAATGCAAAGTATTCGCTTCCAAAACACTGCCCGCTGCTCGAGTTTTCATGAGCAAAACTCCACTTTTCCAATCCCAAAGGCACATATATCCATCATGAGGCAGACCAAGTGAAACCAAGTGTTTACCTACATCGCGCAATTCAGTGATATATGAGCGTCAAGAGTCAGGGTTTCAGACTTTGAGAAGAGGTCAATATTATGAGCATGGTCTCAGCATTAGATTGCCCAGCAAAGGATGGTTGTTAACCGGAATTCTACACCTTCGGAGGAATCACTCGAAGGATAGCTGCTAAGAGTTGAGGAGGAGGATTCCTCCATATTTTCCCCTTTCAAAATCCAGACGGTAAAATCCAGACAGTCACGGAAATCAACTAAGAGACTAATATTGCACTGTAATTCGAGCAAAACAGAGATGCGTACGTTGAAGAAAAAACCGCTGCATCGAATACAACAGAATCGCAACCCACTTCCTATCTGCGGACTCAAAAAGCTTAAATATACAGTTTCCAATGTTTGGAATGTTTGGAAACGACATGAATTGGGAATACACAAGCGCTAGCAAGGAGTTTATCTGAGGCCATTCCAACCAGGTGAACTTTGAATCATTTATTGATAACAATTTGACTCACCGTTAGGGGAAAATTGAACACATGATACTCCGTACTTGTGTGCTGTCATTTCGGCTATGCATGTGTGAGTAGCAACCTCCCAAACTACTACTGCTGGTTGGTGTCCTGACTGCAGATAGATAAGCAAACATGTAAGGAGGACACTGAGACGTCATTATGTCGACTCCAGAGCGAAGGGTTTATTTCAGCATGCCTACCAGTGTCCAAGATTTGAAAAGTACCAGAACAGTTTGACATAAACGCAAGATGCTTTTGAATACATCACTTGAGAACTTGAAGGAAAGTACCTCTCCAGCAGCTATGAACTTTCCACCCTGACTTGAGAATGCGACGCAAGAAAAAGGTTTGGGGCTTCCACGCGCCATGAGAAAATGCGTCTGACAGTTTGTCCGCACATTGTATATAACTACTACACAACCAGCAAGGTATGCTAATTCTTCGTTGGTACCGTTGCATGTTAATCCACTTGGAGTTGACGTCGTCAGGCCGATAATTCTTTCTAGTTCAAGCTGCGGAGATTTCATTACACGTATCAATCATTTTGAAGCATCGAGTCTCAGTCGGCTCTGAGGAGATATCAAACCGTGCCAAACCTTTAAGAAACCGAAA
The DNA here is from genome assembly GCA_950106755.1 of Climacium dendroides. NCBI lineage: Eukaryota > Viridiplantae > Streptophyta > Bryopsida > Hypnales > Climaciaceae > Climacium > Climacium dendroides. Next base: position 26,123,676 of record OX467089.1, on the reverse strand, counting down.
TAAAAAAATGTAGAGATTAGAAATTTGTCAACTTCATAGGAATGAGAATCTACTGTTTCGACAAGCATGAAACATGCTTGTTTATGAATGCACAAATACCGCAAAATGGTTCCTAGGTAGTTAGATTGCAAACCTTGCCGCAACCCTCTGGCTTTCGAGGTTTTCGTCTGATGAGCCTCATATTGCTCGGATTGTAGGGATACAACTAGTTTACTGAAAGCGTGTTGACGCTGTCATAATTCGAGCCATCCTGCAATTGGAGGTATTAATTTCAACCTTGTGATTTTGATATAATGAACTCCTGTAATTTTTAATAGGTCTCACTGAACAGAAAGTCACGGGCTAATGGAGGAGTTTTGAGCAGAGAAGTATAGGCTGTGGCTAATGAGGTATGATTACATGTAGATTGATATTCTGCTTACATGTAGATTGACATATCCTATAGGAAGTACCAAAGAATCGTGCTACTTTCGGTGTATCCTGACAAGAAATCCTTGGGAACAAATAATTAATTCAAGGATGAAAATTGGGGAGACGCTACAACGCAAGCTTTAAAATAGGTAATTTCTAACTCACATTCACAATCTACAACTCCTCTATGAACACAAGCTTCACTCCAATAAACTCTAAGCGTGTTTTAAACCTAGCTAACAAAATTCAGAGACACAAGTTTGTCGACTTAGAGCCATGAAAGTGACAGGACGAAATTGAATATTCAAGAACGTGAGCACTCTTCACTACTTCCTAACCGCGCACATAGCTGACTCCACCACGACAGAATTAGAAAGCTCTTGAATAAGTATTGGCTTCTAAAATTTGACGAAACTCTTTAACTCACAAATGACAAGACCAGAAACCAGTCGATCGCTCTCCACCATGTCTATCCCAAAGAAAGGCCTCTAATCGGCGCATTACCTCCCCGGAACACAATAAATTCCTCCAACGGCGCCCAAAAACTCACACTCACTTCAAACTGAGCGCGAGACTACTATACTACTTTTCAGAAAAAGGAAGACAGAGAGCTTAAAGTAGAGCGATCGCTGCCGCGAAGTGCAAGAAGAACCTGCGAGATGGAAATTGGAGCAGCGGCGACGTCCACACACACGCAGCGACGACCCGACAAGCGGGTGTCCGGAGTTTGAAAGTGAACAGGAGAATTCAAATTGCCCGAAATGGGCCAGACGGCGGGGCAAGTAGGCGGGCGTGGAGGGAAACACGGGGCAAGGGGTACTTTCCACCTAAAACGGTCCTGTTCTCGAGATGGTTATTGTTTTATGCATTTGAACGCAATTGAAAGATATTTCATTTTGCAGCTGAAGTCTGAAACGGGCAGAGAACTGAATGAGTGTTGCAGACTAAAGGCTCATTTAACCCCTTAACGCCTCAATCCTTTTTTGAATTTTTGCACATTTTTGCATATATCTTTGTCCAAAAATATCGTTTACTGCAATTTCAAGAAATTGTTCATTAAAGAAGGTTGTTTCAAGTGTTACATTGGATGGATGAGAAATTAGTTGTACAAAACAATGCTTGCAAGCCCTCTGTTCATTGTCCAAAATGTAAACATTAGAGAGCTTAAGGGTTAACCCTTGAAGGACAAACGGATGACCTTTGGAAATCATCACTTTTCATTACCGTGTGGGCTTAAAAAATAGTAAAAGCATTCATTGGAAGTCAAACTATTGTAAAAGACTTTCTCTTTTCACAACAAAATTCAGAGGATGAATAGTTGCACTTTTGTCCTATTGGCAGGATTCCTTGTCATTCATCGAACGTCAAATGTCCATATCAATGTTTAAGGGTTAACTCATACATACTTATGAATAATTCAAGTGACTTTGACCACCATCCCTTGTCATTCTCTTTTCATTTCCTTGAATTCATCAAATTCATAAGTCAAGTCACTCTACAAAAGTGTGTATGAACTCCGTTTTGCTTAGCATAGCCATGTGGCAAGGTAAAATCCCATATAATGAAATATTTTCATAGATCCCTAGAAGGCATATTTATAGGCTTATTTGTGACTTATCGAAGTTCTTCATTGTGAAATCAGGATCCCCTCAATGGCTATAAAACATGAGCCAGTACAAAAGTAGGTTGACATTGTCCTAAAGTGCCTTATTTTTTAATGTGTGTAAATAGCTTTGAAGTCTGGCTTGTGTTTTAGATTGTTTGATCTCAAAATTCAAATTCTATAATGGATATGGTAGAGAGTTTGATCTTTCATTTCATTATGTGTGGCAATGAAAAAAAATGAACTTCAATGGAGACATAAAGTTGTCTTTACCTTCATACTCATGAATGAGACATTCAAATGTGTATGATAACTTATATATCCATCAAAATGCAATACATTCAACTATAAGGTGGTTAATTTTGTGTTTTTCTTGACTTTTTGTAGTCAATTGCAAGGTCTCTAATTCCAAGTATAAATTCAAATTTTCATCATTAATGATAAATAGTAGATACAATCATCTTCTTAACCCCTAAAGGATTTTGACTATATTTTCACCAAAAATGTTCCAAAATTGCCATCTATGGTACAAGTACCAAACTTTTCAAAAAAATTCCATTTTTGGACACATCTAACAATACGGTCTTATTTTACTTTTGTTTGAGAAGATGTGAAAAAAAATTCAAAATTTTTTACCATGTAGATTGCAAGATATTAGTGTTTGAAGTAACAAAAATCCTTTTTTGTCCCTTCAAAAAGTCAGGCAGCTGCACTTCACAAGGTCAGATCATTATGAAAAAATGTCCAAAATGGTAGTTACTCTTCGGATTCATTCTTCAAGGTAAGTTGGATACATTCTTGAAAATTTTCAAATCATTTGGAAATGTACAACATATAGGAAAAAATAGAAAGTAGGGAAAAGTAGAGAATGATTCAAAATACTAAAATGTTAACAATTTATTTATGGAATTGAAAAATGTCATTCCCAATGGTTGAAATGTTGTAATAAATCATCTATGCCTAATGTTTAAATTTATTTTCAAAAATATTAAAAATTGAGTTAAATAAATTATTTTAAAGTTTATTTTAAAGTATAGATTCCATAACAGACTACCCACAAACTATCCATGACTAAAACTCCTCATAGCTTTCATTTCATTAATCAAAATGGAATGATTCAAAGCTTTTCATGTATAAATAAATCTAGAGAACCAATTTCAAATTTTTATTTTTTGTAAAAGTGATTTTTAAAGAAGTTTTTTGTTGCTTGGACTGCCCACCGAATGTTGAAAATTGTTGGGCCTTAAAGTTACTCCTCGGGCACATAGCCACACATTGTGTGAAAATTTCAATGAAATAAAATAAAATAAAATTCGTAGTGAGCCGCCTAAAATCACTATGTTGCCAAAAAATGTCGTTTGTTCTTTTAGGAGTTAAGGAGTGAAAAAGGAGGATATAGAAGGTATTAGTTTCCTTGGGCATCTAAAATTCTTCAAGGAAGTGGCCCAATTCCAAGTAATTTGCACTCACAAATTTCTTACCCACCTATTTGCACCTTGGAAATTGGAGAATGCCTTTCAAGAGGGAAATCTAAAAAATGAGGGGACTTGTAAAGGCAATGAAGCCCAATGAATGTGCCCTTTGTTTAAGAGGATGATTGATGCCTAAGGCATTTCTATATTGTTCAACAATTCTAGAAATTTGCAAAATGAATGAATAGATATATTATATTGGATGAACCGGCATTCTATAAGTCCTAGTTATGAGGGAAAACTTAGCATCTACAATCAAAATTCTAAACTTCATACATCTAAAGTTTCTCTCCAAATTGTATTAGAAAGTTTTTAGTAGTGCTTTACATTTTTTTTTTAACTTTAATCTTAGAGTGTGTAAATGGTTATTTCCACACTTGTAGCACTTAAAATGGATAAATTAAAAAGCTTTAACCCCTAAGTGCTCAAGCAACCATTTTTTGTCATTGCCCAACTTCGAGCAATATTTGTAGGTAGAGAATTTTTTTCTTAAATTAAAAAAAATATTAGTTGTCTTTCAATATTTATATTCAAAACTAAGAACACTACAATCAAACAAAAATTATAAAAGCAATAGCACAAAGTGTTTAGAATGAGCTTAGTGTTGAAAAACTTACTATTTGGAGAAAGTGTTGGTGTTCTCATTACTAGATCATATGCATTTTTTTATCAATGAATAGAAACCACAATTTTGACACCCAAAAAATTCAAGTGCTAAAGATAGAAATTACATTTCTGAAGAATTTTTGAAGATATATCTTTAAATTGCATTTGTAGAGAATCTAAAAATAATTTTAAAATGTAGATTGTAAGGATATTTTTGCTTTTCATGCTTCACATTATCTTCTTTGATGCAATCTTCAAAAAAATTATTGAAATTATATTTTATAATGCATTTGGATTTTGTCTAAATCCTTTGGGCTTTTAGGGGTTAATTATGGTAATAAAAATATCAATAGAAAGAAAAAAAATGAGATTTTACATTTTAAAATTATAGAAACATATTTTTGAAGGTACTGTAATCAACTAATAGCTTCAAAATTAAGTTCTTTATTTTTGTTTGTAAACAAATATGTTAGATGGAAAAAATAGTTGTTTCTATATCTTTAATCTATTGGTATAAAAGTGAAAACAAAATAACCAATAATCAATATCTAGAAGAAATAGCAAAAATGCTAGATTATTTCATTTTTGCTAAATTGAGGCTTTTGTATAAATTTGAGGTTTTATAGCCTTTAAGATAATATTCCTTGAAGGACCAAGGTCTATTTTTTAATTAAAAAAACGTTCAATTTGCCATTTCTAGTGCAAAGAGCAAAATGATATTTTTATATTTAGCTATAAGTTCTTGTAGTAGACTAGTATGAGAATGTATGAAGAAAAATTTTAGACACTTTGACAACATCAATTGCAAGATAAATTCATTCAAAGTGAAGAAATCATGTTTATTGGCACCATGGCGAACTAGTTTATGAGACTTTGAATCTTCTTAATTTAAAAATTTTGCACTATAGATCTTGAATTAAAAAGAAATTCATAAAGAATTGAATTGAAAACATAGGAAAAATAAAATTTTAAAAAAGTAATATGATTTTCATTCTTTAAAAGTTTATTAAATAGAAGAAAATATTTTATTGAAAAAAAAACTAAATTGTTAACAACTCTAAGGTGGAATTCAAAACACACTAATTCCAATAATAAGATTGTTCAAGCAATCAAATTTAAACTTGTAGAACTTTTTGTTTTTGAAAAAATGTGAAAATTGAGCTCAAAAATGAATCCTATACATTTTTTTTTAAAGATGCTCTAATTGCCTACAAAACAAGATGCTCCATAACTTTTACATCACAAATCCAAATGAAATAATTCAAAACTTTCTATGTAAACAAAAATTACAATCTATGAGAAACAAATTTTTATAATTTATATTTCAAGTATTTGTAGATTTTTTTAATTGCCTACCAAATTCAATTTAAGGCCTAGCTTCGATTTTGTAATATAAATTTTATTCTTGAGCACCAATTGACTATAAAATACATTCTTGGAAAGCTACATTAGATTTTTTGAGGCCTAAACAAGACTGCAAATTTCCAAAATATAGGAAACTTAGAAACTTCACCACATCAATAGTCTGATGTGGTCAAGAAATTGCCCTGTCAGATAATATTATTTAATTAATTTAAAAAACAATAATATTATCATTCAAGTATTTTAAATTTTAATGATTTTTTAAATTTTTTAGCTTTTAGATTTTTTAATTATTTAATATTCTAACAACAATGCATTGGTTCACAATAAGGGCAACAAATCTGAAATGATCTTTTGAGGACTCAATCCTCTTTTATTATAAGTTTTTCTATACTATGATTAAGTTTCAAAAAAATTCACCAAAAATTGAGCTCATAGAAACTTGCATGTTTTTAGGTGATGCAAGTTTGAGACTTTGAAAGCCGTCTCAAATTAACAAATACAAATTATATACAATAGAAAGAAATAAAATTACGGATTGTCCTAAAATTTCATTTTTAGTGTTTTTTGTCCCCTTTTTAAATTAAAATGAGTGTTTTGAAAAATATGTGAATCCATTTTTATGAATGAAGATAACAAAATGAATACTGCGTTGACTAAAAAAATTATGTAGGTTTCATGAAGCAACATGTATAGTTTTTTATTCTATTATTACCATGCTCATATACAACAAAAATTTGTAAATTAATACTTTTAATTTGTATTCCAAGCATTCATGGAGGAAAAAAAAGTGACCAAGGGAAGTAAAAATATTATAGATTTCTATTAAAAAAATTGAAATTAGTATGGAAGAATCGAAATTTAAGTATAATTTTTTATACTATGCACTTTTTAATTCAATATTTCTTGTATTGAAGGATATAGTTGAGAGTTGAAAGTCAATTCTAAATCAGATAGTCTATTGAGATCATGTTACAAAACGTGATTCCAATACATTTTTACATGCATTATTGGACATCATACAAATCAATAATTAGAAATGTATACAATCAAAATATAAAAATCTATGATTTTAAATACATTTACAGTTAACACTTTAATTAAGTTTAATTAAAGTTTTAGGTTGTAATTGGATGTCTTCTTTTTTATTTCAAGTAAAGAGATCTATAAAGCGCTTGGGCTCTAAAATTGCTCAACTCCAATAATGTACATTGTTGTACATCAATGATGCTAGTATGTGAGCACATATAGAGAGAGATATATTGCAACCATCGAAGGTGCTTATAATGTAAACACTTATAATATAGAAACTTACATCATAGTTGTGCTATAATTATAAAAAGTTTAAAATTTCATAACTAATTCCATGAAGCTCCAAAAAATTATATAATAACTTGGGTTTTGGGGGAAATTTTCATTTTGTCTTTAAGAAAAATTTACTAAAAAATACTTCAAGAAGTTTCACATTCTCCATTCACTTTCAACTCTTTAAATGGGTACTTTGTAGACCTCCTTCTTTAGTTGGCATTTCCTACTAAGTGAAGTAAGTTATTTAATTCCTATAGGCCTAAGGCCTTTTTTTTCATCACCCCCAACTGCTATTCCTATTGCAAAGAGCAAAAACTTTAATAATTGTTTTTTTTTGTACATTTATGCATGGGATCTTGCACTAGACTAGTATAAAAATGCATGGGAGAAATTTCAAAAACTTTGCATGTGTAGATTGCAATACATTTGCATTTAAAGTGAAGAAAACAAGTTTTTTTTTACACCTTGCTTAACTAGATTCTTTGACTTAAAAACTTCTTAACTTAAAATTTTTGTACTAATAAATTTGATTTTCTAAATTTTTTATGGTGAAGAATTGAGTTGAAAATCTAAGAAAAAAATTCAACAAAAAAGTACTTAATTTTCACTCATTAAAAAATTACTAAATAGAAATACGTTCAGGTTTAGAGCTACTAATAGTTTAGGCTACAAATTTAAAATTTTAGCTTGTTCGCGCTCATTGTTTTGTAAGTAAGTTAGCCAGAAGTTTGAGTGTCCGTCTGAAAGCTTCAGTGAAAACAATGCAATACGTTAAATCTACACGCACAGAGGCAAGGTCGAGTACGGTACCCGAATGAATGTGCTCCTCGCAATTTCAAATTCGCTTTAATGAAGAAGCATCCAAGCCCGGAACTGCGTGTACCATATGACTCCGGTATTAAGTTCTGCGACTTGTGTCTCCCCACGGATTTATTGTACCTTGTGATGGCATCAAGTCTGACTGAATGACTGACTGACAGACAGACTGACTGCAGAAACTTGACTTCAATCAGACTCACGGAGTCCAGACTCCAGACTAAGCTTATTATATCATGCTCATGAGTTCAGTTTGTTCTGATCAATGAAGGAGTTGTACTTGACCTAATCTTGAATGGGTCATTCAACTTCACATTCCATCATTCCAAATTCCAATCTGTGTGAACGAAGAAGAAGTGAAGAACCACAACGAGGGACGGATTAGGTCAAGGGAAGTAACGTAGTGAGTTACAGCACCCGACCCAGAGCCAGCTCAGTATTACTGGATCTGTTGAATCAGATCTTACTGACAAGTAAATAAAAAAGTTACAACTTCAGGAAGGTCCCATTTCCAATTTATAGAGTGTGAGTTGTGACATAGTTTGAGGAGTAGTTGTGGCGCATTATGATTGGCTACAAGGTTGTTAACATTGCAACCAGTCCTAGGTCAATTTTGCAATCAGTCCGCGATTAAGAATAGAAAGGTCTATATAACCATTATAGGTTGAAGAAAATCTTCTATTAAAAAATTTGTAATAAATATGTTTCATGTAATAAAATTTGTGGAAAATATGCAATTCTTCCAAACTCTATTTCTGTACAAGGGAAAAATTCTGCACACAAAAAATCTGTGCTCCAAATATGTGTAATTGCTTAAGTGTTTGGAAATGGGTTGTCATCCCATAGAGAATGCCAATTCATTTGGGGGGACATTAAGTAAACCCAACTCACGAAGTGGGCCCAATAGGCTGAATTTATCCTAGGAAAAACGCAAGAATTTTTTATTTTTCACATAATTTTATTTTTTAAAATTTTGAATTCATATTTGCAATCAAAGACCCCGAATTCGCTAACAGAGGTCTCGAACATCCTAGACACGACTCAAAATAGGGGCGTTTTTTACTTTTATCCTTGGAAAACTCCAAAATTAACCTGTTAGACCCACTTTGTCCGTTGCTTTTAGTGTCCTCCATTCATTTGTGTGGAAACCCCCTAATAAACCACCAATTGTTTTTATACCACTAGGTTAGTTAGGGAGGATTGACCTATGTATTGCCCCATCTAAGGATAAATGTAAAAAACTGCCTCCTATTTTGTGCTGCTTAAATTTTATATTTCTTCATATCTCCCAATTATTGTGATGCTCTAGATTGCAATATGAATTCAGAATTTGCAAATTTTATCATATGCAACAAATAAAAAAATAGTATTTTCTACAAGGATAAAACATGGGGCAATATATGGATCAATCCTCCCTAGCCTAAGTGGTTGATCTTAATGATGATTATATTCTTGAGGAATGTTAGCATTCTTGGAAGAAATCCAATTTGGATCATTTTATAAATTTTGGACACTCTTATAATACTTTATGAATTTTCAAAGTTAAAAGCATAGGATACATACTCATGTACAAGACTCCCCTTACCCCTTCAAGGCCCAACAATTATTTGACAATGGAGGTTTCAATGAATTGTCCCACTTTGAATTTTTTTGGGACATGGATGTTCTTGAAATTTTTAATTTTAATTGTACAAAAGTAAAGACTATTTTGTCTAGTATGCATAGAATTAATTGTTGAAAATATTGACTATTGGATTTTTTAGATTATAACAATTTTGGATGATCAACTTTATAGGCAAAAAATGCAACTTTTGAAGAAGAAAAATTATGAGAAGATGAATAATGCACCTATTGGAAAACCATTATATATGCTTCTTTTTTTGTTAAACTTTATTCTTTTATTTTCTAAATAAAATTTTAAATATTTCTCACATTGAAAATTTGAAAATCAAAAAATGCAACAAGCATGTTAGCTTGTTACTTTACAAGATACTAGTTTTCAATTTGCCATTGAAAATTTGAAGACAACACATTGTGTCCTCTTGGTCCTTGAGGGGCTAAAAGAACACCCTTGAAGCATGAAATGCTCCAATTCTCATTGGTTGCCTCAAAGAACTCTTCAACTCTCATTGGTTGTTTTTGAAGCGTTGTGGTGGTTTTGAGGGGCTTATTGAGGATAATAAAGGCTTCTCTCAATGCATATTCCATCATTGAAAAAATTGAGTTTTAGGGTTCACTTGCCTTAGTAGATAACCCTTACTTGCCTAAGCAACCATTTGCATATCTTATAACAACACCTAAGAGTTAGAACAAGGATTTAAACATGGTTCCTATTATTGAAATAGAAAAAAAAATTGTTGAATCTTGTGGGTAGTCAAAAGGAAATTCTAGACTCTTTTAGAATGTGTTTTGAGGACACTATGTGAACAAACTAAGAATTTTTAGCCACATACGAATAACTATTCCCAAAATTGACCCAAGACTCATAAAAACCAAGGATGAACATTGTCAACAAGAACTTGTAGGAATTTTTTTTAAAAACATATTATAATTTGTATTTACCAATGAATTCATTGAGGAAATTCAAAGAAAATACACTAAATTTTTTCATCAAAGTTATTCTTCCATTTGTGATTTTCTATAACCAAATTTGTCTTTCACCATATCCTTTCATGAAAAAAATTACTTATACCTTATAATTGATTTCCTAAGAGCATTGATCTAGATTCAAAGGGTGATAATAGATTTGTTCATCATATTAGTAGTAAAGGATTAGTCATGACTTGACACATTGTCATTTGATATCATCACTAGAGGAAAGCATTTTGTATATTATATATTCCAATGTCCTTAATTTGACTTTTTCTAAATGAAGCAAATACAAAAGGAACTCTTGCACCAACTTATGCAACATTGAGAACTTTCAATTCAAAAGGAATAAATGGATGAGGACTAATTGGTTTATATCGATCTTATTTATTGATGATAGAATTAATTTTAAAAATTCCAAAAAAAATCCATTTGATTTATATTTTTCATATTTAAGCAAAACAATATCATCAATAGAGAAAATCTAAAAGTGACAAAATACCATTATCTATTTAATTGAATCTACTTTTAATTCTAATTAGAAAGTGTATTTGAATTTTTATTCAACAAATAATTCTTTTAGAATGAGAAGAAATTATGATCATATATAATTAAATCACACTCACTCAATGTCTTGCTTCTCACTAAATGAAGAGTTAGGCCCCCCCTTTGCAATTCCAAGCCATTAAGAGGGAGTTAAAGTTTATTTGCACCATTTGATGATAATAGAAGACATATCACCTATTGTAGTACAATATATCTAAATTGTTAAAACCTCTCCCACAACCTTTGAAGCTTGGCACATTGATTCATGATTGGAAATATATGTTTTTTCTACGATGTTCAAAGCGCCCAAATAGACATGACAAATATGTTTTGGTAGACATTTAAGAATTAAACAACCTTTAATATATAATATAATATTAATAAAATAACTGAATGTTACATAATTTAATAGAATCATATGTATTTTGGATGCCTAGGATAAAAAATTGAAATGTTTGGTTGGAGTTTGTCTACATAATAATGCCCATAGAAGAATAATTATTTTAATTAACAAAACTTTCAAACTATAATTCAAACTACATGGTATTAAAGCTAATGCTTAGAGATGAAAATTCTAAAATTGCATTCAAAAACTTTACAAAGAGACTATTTTCTAAATATTATCCCCCTATTCCCCTCATAAAATATTTTTTGACAACCCCTAGATATTTATATGGTATACAATATATAGAGAGAGATATAGATATGACATCTAGATATAATATATAGTCACTTATTCCATTTTATTTGTCATCACATATGTGTTTAAGAAAAGATATATGGTTTGGAAAATTACAATGAAAAAACAATATGAAATTTTTATTTTTGTTTTTGGTGGGAATAATGAAAAATAAATAATTTAAAAAATTAGGGAATGAAGGTGGGTGGACTTTGGTGTCTCTTTTGAGGGACTATCCACTTTTAAAAAATAGCATTTTAAGAAGATGAATAATTACGGCATGTCTAGTTTTGAAACAAAGCATTAAATTCCAAGAATCTCCACCCAAAACATAAAATCATATATTTTTAAATGTTTAGTGTCGTATAATATTTGCTACAACAACTCTATTACAATCTTTAATATGGAAAATGAAAAATTTAGAAGTCTTATTTGTCAACTTTTTAATGTTTCAATTTCTATAATTACATGTTACATGAGATGCTACAAGTCAACAATACTCCTAGAAATAAGAATATAATTCTTTGAAAAAATGGGCCACCAACATCTTGATATTTCTATCTAGACATGTCTCATTTTCGGTGGGTAGTGTAACTCTTTAGCTTTTTTGTCATCACTATTCAACTACAAGTCACAATTTTGTAAAATCGGTGACAAAAACATATTATTATGATTGATGTATTTTAACTTGCCACTAAAATTGCTTCTAGTAATGTCTCTTGATCTACTTTGTAAAATTATTTCTTGGTCACTCAATAAGAATCCAATTTTTTTTCCCCAATCCTAACCATCTCTAATGCATTTGGAAAATTGAGAGGCCCTTTTAAAAATGGAAAAAATAGAAAAAAATAGAATTCCAAGTTCTCTTTGCCCTCTAAATTGATATTCAATTTTAGAAAGGTCAATATCTCTTCTATTTTTTCAACTCCAATATTTTTTCTTCAAAAATTAAAGAGTTTTCAAAATAAGAATAACTTATTAATTATTTTTGAACACTAAAAAACTTGTAACATTCTTTATTTGTGTTCCCCCCCCTTTCCAAACCCATAAAGAAAAGGATATCATTTTTGGGGACATTTATTGGGGATTTAAATAGGTTAAATTACTACCACTCAATACAAGATTAAATATCATACTTTGAATATTCTTTTAAGAGAGGGGGGCCTAGTTACGAAGAAAAAAAATGGCCTCAATAAGGGGTTAAGAATGTTATGCTTGCAATTAATTGAAAGCAATTGTAATGAGTTACATAGGTGGACTAAGGGCATCTTCAATAAAGAACTCTGAAATTTGTTCCACCAAATATAACTCTAACTTCTCATTGCCTTGTAATTAGAACTTGAAAATTTTGTCATTGGAAGCACATTCAAAAGAACTTCAAATTTAAACATTGGACAAAGAAGATGTGCATTGGTAATCATACTTGTAATCATAATTTACCAAGATAAAAATATTTTTTATCTTTTAGATAGCTTTTGAAGTGATTTTTTTGTTTTGTTTTATGTCTAAATTTTAACTTTTTTTGTACCTATCCAAAGCACTTTTGAATGCACTTCCAATGACAAAATTTTCAAATTCTAATTAAAAAATAGTGAGAAGTTAGAGTTATATTTGGTGGGGCAAATTTTAAAATTTATTGAGGATGCCCAAAGCAAGTGATCTCCTCCCTAAATCCAACACCAATTTCTTTGGATGTTAATCTTTAAAGTACAATTTTTTTCCACCACAAGGTAATCCATATATCTTGCATGAAATTTTAAGACATGGGCTTGGGTAATTGAATAGGTTTTCTACAAAATTAATGAGAACCATCATCCTAATAAGGTAAGGAAATAAAAGGACTTTTTGCTCATGTATTGTTCATTGTTGCTTTTTCTACACAAGCAGTGTTTCTAAGCTTTACATGATTCAACCTTTGAAATCAAACAATCTTCCTTGTAAAAATTAAGAAATTGTAATTGTATTGCACTAATGCAACTTATGTGATCTTTATGCAATTACAAATACAACAAGCCTACCCAATCAAGAAACCATTAACTATTGAATTGACAATTTTGATTATTCCAATGCAAGAATGCGTAAGGGGCTAGAAAGGTCCTTTAATCCTTAAAAGATGGACCTATGATCACTAATTTCAAACTTCACTACCCATCACTATGTTTGTTGCCATTCTACAATTACATATGAATGAAATTTTTATATTTATTTCAGAGATGAAGTCATATGTCTGCTACAAGTCTTAAAGTTTTCAAAAATTTTGGGAAAATTTTGAAATTACTATAAATTTTTGAAGAGAAAAATGAAAAAAATCCATATGAAAAACAAAATATGATTAGGAAGTCTAAAATTTATAGTATAGATGTATATTATAATGTTTAACATTATGATTTAAACCAAAGTTACTATGTCATTTTAAAATTAGAAAATTAACAAACCATTATTATAGGCCTTTTAGTTCATATTACCATAAAATATTGAAATTTATAAACTTTTCAAAATTTACAATTGGAGTAGAAACTTCACTTGATAAGATTTTTTCATTAAATGGATTCAAATTCAAAAATATCACTTTTATGGCTAAAATTTCCATCAAGAGTATAACAAAAAATGGCCAAAATATACTACAAGGGTGATATGTGGATTAAGAATCTTGATTGGGTAGGCCAATAACACCACAATGAAAGAATATGCAATATTATTCCTTGAATAAAAAAAATTGCATGAAAAAATATTTTTTCATCCAACACACTTCAATGAGGTCATCAAAAGGACAAAAAACCATCCACAATGTCCTTTACCCCTTGAATGATGCCATAAACATGTATCATATGATAGGTGACAAAGAATCCTTTTTGTATAGAATAAAGGATGTTCATCCTTTCGAAATTTAAAAAGGGAGGTCACGCACAATAAATTGACCTCTAATGAATTTTCTTGGGGCTTTTAGAGCAAATGGTTTATGAGGTATTAGAAAGGATGAGTTCTATTGTGACTAACTTATCCTTTAAGGGATAAAAGCAGTCAATGCAGTTGAAACCTAGCACGCCAAAGGCAAATGCTGGGCTACTAAAACAAAACACCCTAATGCAACTGACATTAGTCTCTCTTTATTTCTGGCCCTGTCATTTTCCATTTCCAACCTAACAATTTGGTAAAATATGAAAAGCCTACAAGTTGGCTCACAATAGGAAAAGTTATAATTGTCATACTTTTCAAGTTTTATTATGTATGCCAATAAATTGGAACTCCCTTTTTGCATGAAAGGTCTTTTTAAACCCCTAACCCCTAGAGGACTAAGCAGAAGTTGGATTGAAGAGGGATGGTCATGTTTGTAGCTTTTTCAAAGGCATGTTGTAGTTCAAATGCTTGATATGAACATACAAAACGTTTGTGCACATGGAATACTTTACACCTCAATTTTGCCAAGTCATTTGGACTGTTGGATTGCGATTTTATAATAGTGCTTTCAAGTTGCACTGTACAATGGACCTCAAGTTTTTTATGCATGAGTAACTTTGAAAATTCTGGAAAAAGGGAAAGCACTAGAATCAATTTATTTTTTGTGGGATTGCAAACATAAGCACTTCCTTCATGCATTTGTGAAGGAAATGTGGACAAAATAACTTCTGTGAGTTTTTAAAACTTGTTCAAAAGGGGGGGTTTGAATAACACAAACTAGCAGCCGAGAAACTTCAAAAATTCTAGAAAATTCATTTTACATGGTCTACTTTGATCCTTAGGTGAGAACCACAGTCTTCAATGGAACTTCAACTAGGGAAAAAAAAATTTAAAACCCCTATCAGAGCCTTCAATCATAAGGATTTAGGAATAATGCTAAAATTGAGGGATTTTTGATGTCAACCTGAGCTTCATGGAGGGCTACAGAATGCTAGAGTAGGCTACTACACAGGTTTTCAAGATGGGCCAAAGTAATTTATTGCGGGAACCAGACAAGGGTGAGAGGGAACACATCTCATAAGACTCCATCGACGGTGGAGGCAACCATGCATGACAATACGAAGAGAGACATATAAGGTAAGGATTTGGGAACTAAATTTGACGGAGCCAACTTCCAATTGTCAATGCCTAGGTTGATGTGGAATGGTTCTCACAGTGCCAAATCTCGAACCTTCATGGAAATTTTTGGAAGCATTGCACATCACAAAATTGGTCCAAGAATTGTTCACAAAATCTTAATTCTACATATTCCTCTGCCTATCACTATATATGCCAACATTCTAACGAGAATCTAAAAAGGCAAAAATCCAGAAAAAACATGTGAGTCTTTGACAGTGCCCTAAGCATTCGGTTGACTTTGCATCCAATTGGAAAATGGTGTGTACATGATCCCAGCACTATGTTCTTCACCCCATGGTGACAACAATGCAACTTCACATGTACTGTTGCAACTGGATTGCAAGCCCTTCGGATTCCTTGCAAAAACAACAACCATGCATTACCACTTCTTCAAAACATGAGCAACCCATTTAGCGTAGCTATGTGCTTTTACAAAGCACAACCCCTTACAAATGTACTTTCTTTCGTATTATCTGTGTTTTTTCTTATGAGACATCCTAAGAAAAAACGTTGCAAATGTCAAATATGTAGGCAATGTAAGTCCGCGTTTTTTCTTAGGATGTCTCATGCTGTAATGGAATCTGGATCGCATGGGAACCCTCATGTATACCGTGCGGCCAAGCTTCATAGAGCCTTTCGACAATCAGGCTGCAATTGAAATATGGTATGACTTCCGAGACATCGAACGTACACCTCTTTGCTGGCAATCAAGGTCATATAAAACATAAGAGTTCTCCAGACTTGTATCCACAAGAAACAATAACAAGCGGTGCCACCATTTGTTTGACCGAATCTAACAACTATAATTTCCACGCCTCTAAGCTACAACATCAATATCCCTAATGTGGGTGATATTTTGTAGTACCATGGAGCAAGTTGGCAACATGGAATGACAGTTGTGAATCCACTGTTGTATAAAACAATTGATGGGAAGGGGGCTACTATGTGTATTAAAAAAGTGCACAATCTGGGAATCCAACCAGCATACGGCCGTCATTTGTTGGGTGTCATGCATCTTATAAAACAAGGTGCAGTGCCACAACTTTCCTCATCTAACTTATGATGCCCTACGAGACTCTTGGAGTAACCCTTTGCATTACTCATACATGTACCCGTAGCAAAGAAGTCCTTTGACAACATAGCATCGAAGAGCTTCACTCTTGTAAAAAAGTTATCAACCACAATGCAATGCCTACGGTGTTACAATTCATTTGTTAGGCACAACACTTTTTGGGCACCCAAGAGGTGATCACGACTAGAAGCTTCACTACTAGCACCCAAATATACTTCAAAATTCCACACGTAGTGTGTAACTGAGCACGCTATAGCAAAAACCTTTATGCCATACTTGACTGGCTTATTCATCATATATTGTTGGAAAGCGTAGTAACGGCCCCTGTAAGCTATCATGATTTCATCTATTGTCAAAAATTTGGCGGGATTCAAAAATTTCTTACACAATGAGACAAAGCCATCAATTAGCCATCGGACCTTCTCGAGCTTGTCAAAGCGTGGATTTGCCCGGTTGATACAGAGTTCGGTATTGTCTACAAGATGGATATTTTTGAGGATAGTGAGGAATCGATCCCGAGACATAATATTTTTTACTACTAGGCAATTGAAGAACGTGTCATTGGACCAATAATCCTCTAAAGTTGGCTCACTTTTCAATCCTAAGTACACGACAATCCCTAGCCAAGCCTTCAAAAACGAGAAAAAAAAATGGACCTTTAGTGTTGTGTGTCCATAAAAAGACGTCAGTCCTAGTTTTGGGCTATTGAATGTATTTTGAGAGCCTTTGAATGACTAATTTTGACTCTCCCACTTTGAATTAGTGTACTTGGCTTCAAACAATAAGTTTTTAGACTCCTCTGAATAAATCCCTATTTCACCTAGTAAGTTGGCATTGCTATCTGTAAGTGACTGTTCGAAATCACTATATGTTGTGTGTGGATCAGCTTCTGGGAAGTCTCTAAAGACTGCCTCCCACTCACTACCATTAGAATCATCAGAAATGTCCTCTAGTTGGCAAATTGCTCTGACGGGGCTTTAAAATCCTATATCTAACGCTATATGATGCTAGTTTGATTCCCTTGAAGATAATGTTAGTAGACTGTGACATACCTACAAGGGTGGCATGAACAAGTTTTTTGCAAATATCTTCCTCCTTGACTTGGGCAACTTTTTTGGGCTTGTAAAGCTTGTCTCTAGGATAAATGCCGCATTTGTAGAGGAATTCCTCAGAGAATGTGCCACTATCGCTCTCTGGTCCAAATTTGCTATTGCTTCTAGAAGTGTCCCCGCAGTTTACAAGGTGCTGGATAGTGTCTCTTGGTGGTAAGGTAGGAATCCCATTGTACTTAGCCATTGCCATTCTTATGCTCAAGTCGATGCAGTTAGAACAACGAATGTCAACAATTCCAATTGTCTCGGCAAAGTTCGCTTGATAAATATTTTTCCCAATTGTAATGTTTGTATACATGGAATGAATGGACATGAGGAAGTGGTCCATGTGGGTCCATTTCTTGGGCACTCTAATTAATTTGTTAATGGGTACAAAAACCTCCCGTGGAAATTCACCAAGGTTGTAAAGATCTTTGTGGTTGGAGATTTGTGTCCTTGTCACCCTTGGGAGAAACTTCTCAGCGTTGTTGTTGCCTACTTAAATGTTCACAATTTCCTACACGCCACCTCCAAAAGATCCTCTAGCTTCAAAATGGAGAGCATGTTGTCGCCTTTGATTTCATAAGATAGGTGGGGTGCGACACAAAATTTCCACCTCCGGATTTGTCTAATCCTCTGGTGTAGTTGGTGCTGTACAAGGTGGCAATTGAGGGTCGCAAAGTAGGATACCACTTCTCCCACGTCGTCAAAGTCTGCCAACAGATCGCCTTCCGCTTTCGATGTTTTGTGAATTCTGGCCTCGTGTACCCAAAAGGTGCTGGACAAGGGCCTCGTTGCCGTCAATGTGAAGACCTCCGAACCATCTTCTTTGTGCTCCTTCCTTTATCTGCCTTGATCAATCCTTCCATTTCTTCAAGAGGTGCTCTAGGGACCCTGCCTCCCAGTTCGATTTTGGAGAAATCACCAAGACAAATTTTGGTGACTTTGACCACTCTAGAGAGACTATTCTATTTGCCAATTCTAGCATTTGGGTGGCTCTCCTTGTTGCCACAGGTGATTTGGATACAATGGTCTTCACATTTCTCACCCTTTTCCGCAACCCTAATGTCTAGCCACAATCTATCCCTCATTCCGAGCAAAACTTTTGGAAGAAAAGGTCTCTACTTGCACCATCCTAAGAAGCTAGTGATTGAGCAATAGAACTTGTGATGCTACTCTTGTGTAGAAGGATTCCTAGGAAGCTTTTGACTACCTCTTTTAGTCAGAAAGGTTTTGAGAATTTTTTTGCTCATGCACTCCAAAACTCTTGCAATCGTGAGTTCATTTTGAGTTTGAGTCGTGACAAACGCTTCAATTATACTTGTCTCTTGTGCAAAATTGGCCGGTGGAATTGGCGGCTCTTTTGATCGATTTATGATCACCACAACCACACTATTGCAGCTCTTATAGCGCCCCGACGTGTTTTTGTATCTTGTGTGCACTTTGAAAAATCTAGAAAACTCACATTCAAGCACTTCCAATACTCATCACTTCAACCCCAATTAAGAAGGACACACACAATTCTAATAATTTGAAGAGAGAGTGGAAGAAGGGATCCAAGAATAGAGAGGGGCGGGAATGTCAACTTCTGGTGAGACAACGTTCAATTGAAGTCCACGCAAGCAAGTCTAGTTGAGCATTGGTATGAAGGTATATAGGAACCCGTCCACTTTGTTTAATCCCATGCCAATGGGCCTATGACGGGGTTTTGAACCTTAGACCCAGCTAGAGACTATAAGGAAACATAGAGCCTATGCCTTTGAAATTTTATGTATAATCACAGATATCATTTTTGCAACATCAGATTTTGTACTTCATTTCCTTCGGTGGTTTACTATGTTTTCCTACTATAAATTTTTGGCAAATTCTTTTTTTTTAATTCTTTCCAAACAACATATATAGTTCCTTGGAGGACACATTGTGTCCCCATAGTCCTCAAGGGGTTAAAGTAAGTGGCCCCAATGACCAAAGTACTCACTAAAATACTTGGATTATTACATCAATATGTGCATTTTTTGTTTTTACAATGAATAGTTAAATCATCCATTGGCTACTTTTTGACCTCAATACCTTCTTTGAAATTGAAACTTCTATGAAGGATGAAAAGATGTGGAAAGCCATAAGTGGAGCTAATATGGAGTTGTTCTCCATTAAGGTATAAAACCCCTTTTGTGTCATGCGGAAAATGTGAATGGAAACTAGAGAGAAGTGTTTACTTGCAAAGAAGGATTGATGTAGTATTTTTTCACAGATTTTTGAGATTTGATAAAGTGGTCTATGTCTATGAACATTGATGCAATAGGGGTATCATAACCAATGGCCAAATCACAATAAACAATAAAGAATCAACGTCGATGTTAGTAGTGCAACTAGGTCACTAGAGTGCAAGTGACAAAGAGAATGAGTGTTTCAATCTACGTTAAAGAGAAACAACGTTAGAGATCATTGTCAATGTTGGCACCAAGGGGAGTGAAACCATCATGTAGAGAGTGAAAGCTATATTAAAAATTGTTCAGTAGAAGGTTCTTTATGCCTATTCTTTACCTCTGGAGGAGAATAATGACATTCTCAATCTTCAAAGAATGAAAGCTTTGCAAACCTCAAAGAGCCAACAAGAGAGCACTATGTACTCATTTTTTGAAAATTGAGAATGGGGTGAAGAAGGTGTGACTCCCTCTAATGCAAAATAGTCCATTTGAGGTTTGAATAGCCGACTTTGCATTGGATCAATTTTTTTTAAAGTTGTGAGAACAGAATGAGGTTTGCCTCCTTCTACTTCAAAATCTCGATACTATCTTTGTTTCTATCTTTGCATTGGAGATGCTCTTAAGATAACTACATTTTAAATCACATGCTTTCTAAAATTGCAGAGGCTAGATTCTTGTCTAAAATGTACTTCCACTATTCATGAGAGTCTATAGTTGGTTACCCTTAATCCTATTTTCAGTACTTTGAAAATTTGTAGTTTATTCATATGGTGTTTGAAAAATGCTTTCTTAGAGAATCTAGAATCTCCTTTTGGCTTCCAACAAGATCTCACCCAAAGTTTTTCAATATAATATTGGCCATCGCTTATTTGTGCAATTTTAGGTGTAGTTACCTTAAGGGTTAATGAAGTTTCCTTGTTGCTTGGGGATGTCCTAAAGAAGCTTATCCACATTCTGGCCCCAAATGCATCGTCCTCTTCCTCAAGCGGACTCTCCCATTGCCCGTTCCAACCGTCGTTGCACGAGCGAGGCTAGCTATGGCGGTCACGCTTCCCGTTCTGGGCCTCAGTTCGGCTGTCAATCCTCTTCGCGGCTCCCCCAGACACGCGCCTCTGTCAAATTCTTCTACACTTCCTTTGATATGCCGCGTTAGTGGTTGCCGGGCGCTTCGTAGAGATCCAATTGCTTCGAATTTATGTGAGGGGGACTTTGCGAGTAGAAATAGTGTAGAGCATTGTTCGGGGTCTGGAAGGAGCACTGAGGAGCTCTTTGGAAGAGCTTCTGCATTGGTTGTTTCTGGTTCGCTGTTGAGTGCAGGGGCATCTTTAGCTGATGAGGAAGGCGTGGTTGCTGCACTTGACGGGTCCGATGTGGGAATTAGCTCAACCGTGTCCGCTCTTTTTGTAGCCGCTACCATAGGTCTGGTAGTGCTTACGGGGGGCGTAATTTACCTCGGGTTGACGGAATTCTTGGAGAAACGAGCTCTTCAAGAAGAGCAGAAAAAGGTTGTGGAGGCAAAACCTAAAAAAACGTCCAAGCAAGCTGTCAAAGCGGCAGCACGCGCAGGAGGGCCGAAAGGATTTGGCAGCAGCAAGCGCGTTAAGGACGATGCTGAGGATTTTAGCGGTCGCGATTGATGGTCTGAGAGCAGTCCTAGGTGTAGGAATTATTCTTGTGACCAATCGCTACTGGCAACTGTGAAGGGCAGCATCAGGTTACTATCTAGACCTGAATGGAACATGGCGATTTTAAAATTTGCTGGACCATTCACTTTGCGGTGTTAGCATAGGTTGCAGAGGATAGTAGGCAATCGATAGTCATCATTTGTCAGTGTTCACTTATGCAATCTCATTGATGATATTGAGTAACAATGAGACTGGTGCCTTAATGGGAAGCAGATTTGGAGTCTGTCAGCGTCTAAATTCAAATTTAGCCAAAATAGTACTGCATCATCTTAAATGTGATGTATGCTTAGTGGAGTCTTCCTCCTCAATGTGTAGATCACCTTCTCTTTTTGTTACAAAATTCAGCAGGAAGAAGCGTCTCATCGCTGCCCCGAAAAGTACAGATTGTGGAGCATGGAGATTTGAGAGCATGCTGTTACCACGTTTTTGGAGTTAGTTGCTTGCTATAACTTTTGGAATAAGCAGGTCACTTACTCAACGTGACGAAAAAATGCTCGTTTGACCAAACCCTAATCTGGCCGGTACCCTCTTTTTCCCTTTTCTCTCTTGATTGTTGTATCATTTAATGCATCGTGGAAATCTTTTCGAAAGGCACTGAACAGCACTCCAAAGTTTCTACGCTAATGAGAATATCAGCAGCTGCAATTTTTGACAATTGCAACATTTTACGACTGTGATACAACTATAATGAGTTTTATTCTTTTATAGTGGAGTTTATATATAGCTGTCGACAGATCTTTGGGTACAAGAGTGAAATCTGTTAAGAGTTCAAATTTCTTGTGGAATTTCAAGTGAGACGATTTCATTTTCATTTAAAGATAAATGACCGTACACATTTAGCAAATCATCTTCACACCCATTGCTAATAAATCCAAGCAAGTGTCAAATAGATGAGTTTGCCGTTGGTAACAGGGATCGGTATTGTAGACGGGATTCCAGCGTCCTCAGAGCTTCTCCTATGCAGACCGGAATTTGGCCCTCGAAATGAACCTGTAACTTTTGACTAATTTATAATTAGAAATTGAATTTTTTTTTCCATTGGAAGCTCATTCAAAAGTATTTTGCATAGGTACAAGAAAACTCAAATTTAGACTTTGAACAATGACAGTAAACTTTGACAAATCATAGTTACCAATGCACATTTCACCTCAAATTGGTGTGACGTAGCGGTGAGAGGTCAAGCAGGATGGATCAGTGGCTTGTAGCGACGGAGGATTCTGACTCCGATGAAGAACTCTAGTAGGCCTGTTCAGTAAATTACTCCAGTAAATTACTTTGTTTCAATCTCGTGTCTAGACTTAATTCGAGTCACGGTACTCAAATCTCAAATTCGAGTGAGCGCCTCTGATGCATAATGATCTTCCAGTGGAAGAAGGATTTTAGTACCTCGATCTTTGCCCTGATCGATTTGAAGCGGATCAATCAGAAGATAAACACAAAGTTGACACATGTACAGCGTGCATGCAGATTCTGGATGTTCGTAGCAGCTCCTGCACGATTTGATGGGAATATAAAATGTTAAGACAAGAACCAATGCAGATTTCAACATGTCCGACCCTCTATCCAATCGACCAAGCACGGAAATCAATACAGGTAAGTTGCAATTCATCGAAATCAGTGAAATTATCTATCAGAGCTCGCTCAACTACACCACAAAAGAAACAATTCATGATCAACACACATAGCTCCAATTCTGAGCTGAAAGACCGAGAGTCGTAGCTTTGATCAAGCCACAGGTAGCCACCAGCTATCGGCTTTGAGTGCAAGGACACCATAATTGATCAATTCTGACACCCAAGTCTGCAAGCACTTGCAGGAAGTTCGGAAAGTCCAGAAATGCAAACCTGGCGAAATGGTCCACTGCGAGAGAAGACAGACAGAATGCAAGGATGCAAGAAGTGAGGAGGGTGAGGGGTCTTCTTCGCTGGCAAAGTTGTTCTCCTTCCGCTCTTTTGGAGGGCAACATCCTTAAGGGGTTAATGGTAATTGTTTTGGAAGTATTTTTCAATTTTTGACACAAGAGATTTTAGAGCTTAATTGTAATCTTAGTTGAGTTCTAAGCAGTGAAGCTCTCTATTTAGAATGGTGTTTTGTAGGCACTTGAATAGATTTTTAGTCTTCTTTATTGACTAGTGTTTGGGAGGTATTTGAAAAAAGTCTGAAATTTTTGACTTGTATTGCACATAGCTAATAGATCATCCATTGATTTATCCTAATTTGTTTTGTCTTTTTCTAACCATAAATAATTTGTTTTGACGCTCTTTTTAATATTCACATTTGATTCTTCAATTTGGACATTCATTCAATTGTTCTCACTAATTTTTCCAAATGTCATTTGGCACATCTAGTTTTAATCCTAAAGCATTGTTGAATATGGACATTAAGTGTCTAATAGATGACAAAGAATCCTTCTATGTAAGATAGAAGTGTAGATGTTCATCCTTGGAATTTTGTATGAAAAGGGAGGGTCTTGTATACTAGTGATTTGACTTGCAATTAGTGCTTATAGATTTTTTTAAAGCAAATGATTCACAAAATACCAAATAGGATGATTTCTACAGTGACTAGCTTGTCCTTTGGGGGGTAAACCTTATTTATTTATGTGCTCTTTTTAGTGGCACCTCATATTTAAACAACTTTGAATGTTAGTTGTGCTTTCTTTCAACCTAGTATCAAGAAAATGAGACAACTAATTTTTTTACGAAGTTTTGACAATTCAAACTAATATAGCTCAAACAAGGACTTTCTTTTGTTTGAGTTGTTTATTGGCTTTGGAATGAAGGAGAAGACACTTCAACCAAATCGTACATTTAGAGCAAATGCATGGTTATGAGGAAGTTTGAGAAATAAATATTGTCAATTTTGTTAACCTAAAAAGTTATGAGGCTTTTTTTCATCAGAAATGGCTCAAAATTGTCATTTTTAAAGCAAATAGCTTAACCCCTAAATGCCCAAGGCCTATTTTGAGCTTCTTAAAATTTGCTCTAAATTGAACAAAATGCCAACATTTTAACAAGTTGTATCAATTTTTTTTGGATTTGTAACCATACAAATTCAAACTAGACATGTTAGAGATCTTATAGGAAAAGAAAATACAACAATATCACTTATGGAGTGAAAGATTATAATATTTGCCCATGAGGGTGTTAAATGAATTTTGAATGTGATTTTTTCTCCAAGATCTAGTGTATTTGAGGCTCATTTCCAAAAGCTCTCAACCCTATGGGAAGTCAAGATTGCAATGGGTACCCTTGCACAAAATCTTGAATAAAAAAATCACTATTATTTATTTTCAAGATCAAATTTTTGATACTAAAATTAGACTTCAAAAAGAATTCTCCAAAAATATAAACTACAAAAAATAGCAACTTTGTTAGGTTTAATTTGACTTCAAAGTTTTGCAAACACTAGATTTTGGTGCCTTAGGCATTTAGGGGTTAATAGTCAAAATTTGAATTTGAATTTTTTGGGATATATCTAACCATAGGATGCAATAGAATAGTACTTATGAGAATGTGAAGAAGAAATTTTAGAAACTTCGACTGCATAGATTGCAAGATATTGGAATTCTAAGTGAAAAAAAACAAGTTTTAATTTTTGGCACCGTAGCAAACTAGTTTATAAGACTTTGAATCTTAAAAACTGAAGTAACTTCTGCGAAGTACACGAAAAGGATTCAAGAGGGATCATAGATCCGTAGAGTACAAGTCTATAGATTCAAATTGAGGAGCTAAAAGAGCTTAAGGTAGAAACACCCAATTCCATCCCTATACCTAATCCTTGTTCCATAGAGTACCTTTAAAGTGTCCCTAGAGTTCCATTAATGTGTCTTACACAGGTTTAACTTTGATTTGTTGACACACTTGAAGGACACATACTAAATTTTGATTTGTTGACAGCTGAATTTTGTGTAGTTTAGTTTTAGGTGCACCTATGGGATAGTTCCAGTGGTCTAGAAACCCGCCACTTTGAAAAATCATAAAAATTACTTATCACATCGAAAAAATCTAATTTCTTTTGAATATTCATGATTTTTCTTGCTAATACTACAAAAATATTATTTTTAGAAAAATATGCCTCTAACCAATGAATGGGGAGTTTATAGGATGATTTAGGGTTTTGCTGTTCTTTACAAATGCCATTTGGTAATTTTTCATTGTTATTTGGTTGTTGCCTAAGCTTAGTCATTTTGTTCAGTAAAAAACCAATTTTTTTTTCTTACTTTGGTCATTTTCTTTAAGTTAGTAAAAGCAATCAGTAAAAAATAGGCAAATAAAATACAAAATCTAAGTTCAAAAATTCAATTGAAGGCAATTCATCAATTAAAAGCAATTTATTTGCATACTACCATACTTGGAAATCAAGTTCAAACTTTCATTAACTTTTTTAAAAGTGTTGAAATTTTTTACTAATTCAAAGACCAAATAGCCAAATTTACAAATAAATGTAAAGATGGTTGGTCCAAAATCCATTGAATCTAATAATAATCCATAAAGTCAAAGACCAATTTGTCATTTGACCATCTAACCAATAAAAAAAAAGATGGCAAAATTAAGGGATTACTTCATTAGCATTTATTGAGTAGAGAGTGGAGAGGTCATTTCTATGACAAAATTCATTGTTTGTCATAGATTATGGGACAATTTGAAGATGAGAGCTTTGACCACTTATTGTCAAAAATGCAGAAATTGTGTATAAAGTAGAATTTCAAACCTCATTTAAGCATAATAGGATAGAAAATTCCAAAAACTTTGAACTGGAAAAATGTGGAAAATCAATCTAAATTTCATCTCCAAAAATCCATTTTTAATTTTGAGACTCTAATAAAAAAAATTATGGATAAAGTTTAGAGAGCGATTAATAGGGACATTTTTCTTGGCGTTTTCAAACATCCTCTTTGAATTTTATCCATAACTTTTGATTGGAGGCTCACAATCAAAAACCTGATTTTTGGAGGTGGAATTTAGTTGATTTTTCACATTTTTTTAGTCCAAATTTTTTTGAATTTTTTTATTCATTATACTTAAATGAGGTTTGAAAATCTACTTTATACATTATTCTTATGACTTCACTATGAATAATTGAGCTTTTAACTAATCCTAATTTACATATCCCACATGGGTTGCTTTACCTCCTACCACCTCACTTGTACAAAGAGCTTGTCTTCATACCTCATGGTTCTCACATTCAATGAATATTGAAATTTTTTGGCAATTGTGGGATATCTTTGATTCTTTAATTCATTGAATGTTGGCTATACCTTTGGGCTAGTCACTTAGGAACTGGTGGTAGTATAAGTAGGGTAGTCAGAATCCCTTATTTCTTAATGAAAATCGGATGAAAACCGTCATTTTTTTTTATCATAAGCGGTTGATTTCTGAAATTAATTTTTGTTCGAAGTATGGGAAATCAACTGCTTATGATAAAAAAGAAATGACGGTTTTAGGCCGTATAACCGAATAGAAATTTTAGGCCGTATACTCCGCAAATTATTGTTTTAATTTCAGAATTTTAGGCCGTATAACCGAACAAAAATTCCTAAAATTAAAACAATAATTTGCTAATTTCTTTTGGCTGATTTTCTATTAGCCGCTGGATCTCCCCATACGTTGCCTCTCACTATGCTGAATTGCTTAAAGTAACGGTTTTGGGTGTTTTTACCTTAATTGTGAAAGCACCTGCAACGAATCCATATTTGTACCTGCCAGAACTACGGCTCTGTCCTCCATGCTTGCTGTACATACAGTAATGCACTGTACATCAAGAGGACTCAAAAGCCAAGTCCATGACGCATGTTTTTTCTTTTAATGAAATGTAACAATCATCTTAGTATTTCCGCAATGAAGTTTCCATAATTAGACTGGTTCTTTTCAGTTAAAATGACAAAACAGTGTACAATTCTGCAATTTATTCATTTAAACCAGTCCCAGTTTGTTACAGGGATCGAAAAACCGCTTACAGTGCATCTCCATATGTCAATCATAAAATTACTTTGAATTCTTTTCTGTTAGAATTGCTTTAACTGAAAATACCTCCACCCAGTTGCAGAATGTAGAATTGACTGGACTGAACCAACACGGGCTGCAGCAGTGTTGCGATAGACGTGGATTGCTGACGATGTGCCACTAATTTTGGGATGTCGAAACTCACGGAGTCGTCAGAATTTGGTGCCTGTTTTGGACAGGCCATCCTTTGCACTACACGAGGTTCACAGTTCTGTCAATATTTTTTCAATTTAAAGTCACTAAATGTTGGAGGAGGAAGTTTAGTCTTCAGCACCCGAATGAGTGGATTTGGTATTCTGTCTGTTTCCCTTTTTTCTTCTGTTTTTCCTTCTGCTTATGTTTTTCCACATTGAAGTTCTATTCAACGGCAAAAGCAGAAGGAACTGAAGTCCCTACCCAGAAGCAAAGCTGGGGATTACAGATCAAGGACCCATATCAATTCTAGTAAGCCTGGCTGTATCTTAGTTAGAGCATCACCACCCGCCTTGCAAAATGGGGTGGTCATTTGGCTTGCAAAACGGAGGGCCATCCACTTTGCAAGCCAGGTGGAAATGGACTGCCCCAACCATGGCCTGTTATGCGGCCACTTTCAAGGTGAAAAGCTCCAAACGACTGCAACAGACTTTTATCAATGTCGTAAAAAAAACTGCAGTTAAGATTGATTCAATTCACTGGAGCAGGGCAAGATCGATTCAATTCAAAAAGGCAACGCTACTCTATATTTGTATCCCCTGCAATTGAACACGGTGCTCAAAATTTTGAAGGATTTGAAGTGAAGGATTGGATTTCAGCAGAATCGACCTCACAATTGCCAAGCAGTATCTGAGGAGAAATTTGGAACAAAACAGCCAATGCCCTTGTGTGAAACTTGTCC
This sequence comes from Climacium dendroides, assembly GCA_950106755.1. Taxonomy (NCBI): domain Eukaryota; kingdom Viridiplantae; phylum Streptophyta; class Bryopsida; order Hypnales; family Climaciaceae; genus Climacium; species Climacium dendroides. The sequence goes on along the minus strand of OX467089.1, from coordinate 26,095,273 downwards.
AATTGCAAGAGGTGAAAAAATTTGGATTCAGTAAGTTAATTGTAAAGTTCATCATGTGTTAGTAAACGGGTGTCACAGGAAGGTTTAACCCCTGAACATCACAGGGGATGAAAAATGTCTTCACAGCCTAAAAGTCAAAGTCAAAGTCAAAGGGCTGTAAGTTTTGCATCCAATGTCCAAATTCGATAAAACTTAATAGAGAAGTTGTGCATACTAGTCTAGTTTGTGTGATAAAATTTTCAGATCAATACAATATGTATAATAGTTTTGGGAGTCAATCGAAGTTCACAGGTTCAATTTAAGCTCACCAAATTGCATTTGATGGCTGCAACTTTGGGGGCTTGTGTCTTTGTAATCTAATGTTTGTTTCCAATAAAATTTGTTGGATTTTATTTCCATTGAAGTCTAATTATTGTGGTAAAGTTTTCATGTTAATCTAAGTTGTTTCAAATAATTGGGAGCAATTCAAAGTTCAAAATCCAGACATTGGTGGATTCCAATGAACTTCGGCAACCTATAACTTCTTCAAACAATGTCCAAATCCAATAATACTTGTTGTTAAAGTTGCACATACTAGTCTACTTTGTGTGGTTAAAATTTCATAGCAATCCAAGAAGTTATGAGTGATTGAGAAGCATTTTAGTAGAAAGAGGTTAAGTCATAGATGTGATTTTTTGTTACTTTTTTCATTGTTTTCTAACATTTCAAATCCATTTTGCGGACACAATGGTTCATTTGAATGATATTTTTTTCACCAAAGTGTATATATTCTGGTTTTGAATCACTTTGTAGCTTAATGTTTTTTCAATTGAGTAGGTTTAGAAATCGAAAGTCACCTCCAAATGTGTTTTTAAGAAAATTTCAGCACCTTTTTTAACACTAAAACATTATAATCTTTCAATCTATACGGTCAAATGAACCCCAATTTTTTTCCACACCATCTACTACATACACACTACAATATTGTACGGTTGAGATCTTCATACCTTACTCTAATTTTGACTTTTCAGACTTGCAAAGGCAGGCAATTTTTAAGCCTGGTTGGACTTCTAGCGATGAAGGGTTAAGTAAGAATAGTACAGAAGAAACATGGCATTAAACTCCATCAAACCTCAATTTTGGTGCTCCAAGAAATTTTGTCCTATGTTTTTCCCAAATTCCAGCTAGTAGTTTTGCATTGTACATACTTTACGATTAACTCTAGTAAGTCCCTGAAGTTGGAGAAAGTGCAAATCATTTGGATGATGTTTTGTAGCTTGTTTGCAAAGCTTACAAACACACCTTCTCCAAGGCTGCCTCCCATTTTGCAAGCCAGGTGGTGAACAAGTCATCCATTTCACAAACCTGGTGGGGAAAATTTGCAAGCTGGTGGCAACAAGTCATCCATTATACAAAAGGGGTGGGGATGTTCTACAATATGGACCCAAGTTCCTTTAAGCCAAGTTGTCTCTACCCCCAAAACAACAAACCTACCCAACAAGCATAGTTTTAAGGTCAAACTTGAATTTCACATAGTTCTTTATTTTAAATGTCTTGGAGCTTAACTAAGAAAATGTAGTTCCAATAATCTACCTTTTATTCCTTTTAAGTTTGTTTTTTAAATTGTTAAAATTATAATTTTTGAATTTAGCATCTTGAATGCTCAAAATTCTCCATTTTTGAACTTTTCTATTAAATTTCTCTTAGTGTGAGCTCAAAGAATACACCAATTGCACTATGATGTTTATCACTATCATCTACAATTTTCTTCAAAAACTTCATACTATTTTGAGCATTTTTGTAAATGCTATGATTTTTACAAATAAATCACTTAAGAAAATCATATAAATATTATTTTTTATTATAAAAAGTTTAGGTTAAAATTTGGATATATTACTACAAGACAAAAATATCAAATTTTTGAAACGTGTGTTTCAATATAGAAAATTAATGAAGCTTGACCAAATTAGACTTTTGTCAAATGCAAATGGTCTCATATTGACTTTTTTTTACAGAGGAATTGGCCACTTTCTATCTAATTCAAGCAAATAACTTATTGCACTGGTTGCTACCAAGGTAAGGTGCTCTAAAAGTGACCACTAATATAGAGGTACATTTCACTTTAAATTCTTCAATGCATCAATAGTGTACATTTCAGGATAGGGTCACTTCCACTGCGTTGGAGCTTTAAAAATTCATTTTAATTCTACAAGAGCTGACAAAAAATCTAAAAAATATGAAATAACTTGGGTTTGATGCCAATTCCATTTCCTTCCTACAAAAATTTACTAAAAATTGTTTCAAGGAATTTAGCTTTCCCAAATGCTATTAGAGGATACTATGTTAGACTTGTTGGAAATTTAAAATCCAATTTGCAGTGAAAATGGTTGACTATGGGACACAAACTCGCCTAATCAATTTGGATCCACGTCAACGAGCACTTGATGTAGTTACGGTCAAAGCTGGTTGCAGTTCTATGCTACTATGGTCTTATGCTCTAATAGTGACCATTTAAGGGCTGGTCCGCCTTTTTCATAGGTTTTCGGGGAAAAAATATTTTTACATCATTTTCAGAGTTAGAAAAATAGATGTGGAATTTAACAGAAGTGGTTTTGTGTTTTTCAAGCATTTTTGAATTACTTATAAATTTTCAAAGATTGGGATATAGGTACCTATTTGTGATCATAGTTCTCCCAAACTCTGTTCACTTGCAACTTGTAAAGAAATGTGAGAAAATCAAAAACAATGATAGGCTCTTGCAATAAAAGAACAATTTTTTTTCTATTCATTCAATTGCTAAAGTGATACATTTAAGAACCACCTCATCTCCATTCTCTAACTAAAAACATGGGTGATTTGAAGGAGATGTGCGGTTTTTGAGTAGACTGCCGTACTACACATTGATTTGTCCTATTACTGTAGTGAGGTAGATAATTATTGCCACTTTGAAAAATAGGTTCATTGCAAAATTTTAGTTTTGAGGAAATTAGTACCTTACAAAAACTTACACTAATTTATTTATTTTATAAATGGTGCAAATTTGGTAAATTAGTGTTTTACACACTAATAGGACTAATAGTGTAGTAGACATGATTAAACAATTAACTTTTCAAGAGATAATGTAGAAGCACCTAAAATTGTCATTCTTTTTGTCCCTGCTAGATGAATGGTCCAAAATGATGATTTTTTTTGTGACATTTTTTACCTTCTCAAATGAAAATCAATGCAAGATCTAAATTTTCAAAGTCATAAGCATAGGGTAGCTATCATGCCACTAATCTCCCTTGAAACAACCACCTTTTAAGCACAAAATGCTTCAACTCCCTTTAGTTTTCTTCAAAAAAACCTCTTCAATTCTTAAAGTATACCTCTTAGGATTTCCTCGCATTATTTGTAGAAAACAACCATCATCCAAACAAAGTCATTTAAAAAAATTGTTACAAACACAATTTATGTAATTGAATTGAATCTATATAATACAAATTCAAAGAAAATTACAAATACATATGGTATTGGATTTGAAAACGTGGTACTTAGCTTATATAAGGAAAATGGCATGTACACACAAATGTGTATTGATTATGTGTAGGAATATTGACCTTGTAACATTTAGAGGCAACCTTCATTCTTTTTTATTTGTATGTCATTCTTTGGAGATGAACATTATTCTTTGTAGTACAAAAGAACAATGAGTGGATTTAGGATAGAAGTAGTTTATAGGTAATAAAATGTACAATGGATATATGGTATACCAATCTCCCTTTTGATGTCAATGAGTACATTCTAATATATATTTAAAATCTTGAATTTTAAAAATTAAATTAAATCCCCTATTTTACCTATGAAGTTTTAAAATTTGAATTAGCCTAAAATAAAGAGCACCTTGTATTTTGGCCCTCCCCAATTTCAAAGACTTTTGCTAGTAACATATTTGTAAGTGTTTATATTATTTATTTACTTTGGATTCCAAAAAGTATAGAATAGTCTTGTAGAGTTGCAATTTTGATTTTTTAATCACATACAACAAACTTAGCCAACACAAAGTGCTTATTGAAATATGATGCTTTTGTGAATTATTGGAAAATATTGGTTTTTTTAAACAAAAACATGAACATTTTAATTTTATCTCCAATGCTTATTTTTCTATCTAATTTGAAATTTTTGAAGATCATGCCATTTAAATATAATTTTTAAAAGTTAATCAACAAGTATTTTTCAAAACCATAACCATATCACTACAAAAAAACAAGGGTGTGAATGACTTGTCCACAATGACTATAGTAGTCATTTTTTGTACACAATGCTTGCAAAACGATCATTTTGTAGTCATTGTTGTGCTTGCAGTGATTGTGGATAAGTTATTCATATTCTTATTTTTGTAGTGACATGACATATAACACATCTTTAGAGAAAAAAGGCTTTTACCATCTTGTATATGTTGATTAAGTTCATTATTTAAGCTATTTTGTTGATTTTTTTAATTTTTGAATACATACATACATATATACATAATATTTATCCTCAAAAATGATTGCAAAACACTATTTTTGAGCAGTTTATTATACCCTAATCCAGTATCTAATGTGATTGTTTGCATTATCAAATTTAGATTTTTGCAAATTGTAAGTTCTCCATTGCTTTCTAATTTGTTTTAGAGGTTAAATAGGTAGGGGATGAAGGAGATACAATTAGATTGAATGCAAGTAAGAATATATTTCTCCTATAATTGGATGCAATTGTAGATTAGCTTTTATCCTAATTGAAAAATTAAGCTATAGTGTAGTTTGTTCTAGGGAGATAGTTTAATAGGATTGCTTCTTTGTTTCCTATTTGGCCATTGCAACCAAAACAATGAGAGAAAATGTTCTTTAACCACAAGCACATGTGTTATCCTCACGCAGTAATTCTAATTGCTAAATTTTGTCTCTCCCCTCTTAAAGGCCACATGAGTTGAGATTTACTCTCCATTCTATATTTTTTATTTTCTTTTTTATGCTTTGTAATTTTTTTTCTTTATCTTCTATCCTTAGTCTTTATCTTATTTCTCTTTTTCCTCCAAAATGATATTTTACCAACTTGGCTTTACGGTACAGCCTAAGCCCTCCAGCTTCCAAATAAGATTGATTTACTTTCTAAATTGATCTTTATCTCCTTCAATTTAGACTTGTTTTAGGTACAGCCTGTTGATAAGCTTAGGTCCTAATCGAAATTATTTCCTAAACTACTAGTATTAAATTTGTTTCTAGGGAGGTCAATTAAATAGGGATACTTCCATATAAATTCCTAATCGGTTAGTGCAATTATAGAAAGAAAGGAAAAGTGTTCCTTAACCATAAGCATATATGTTTTCCTCACGCGAAAATATCTAATTACTAGATTCATCCACTCCACTCTTAAAGGCCACAAGGGCTAAGAATATCTCCCAATTATTTATTCTTTTCATCTTCAATTCTTTTTATCTTATATTTAATCTTTATCTTTTATCCTTCATTTATTTACTTTCTACCAAATTGGTTCTTCACACATCCAGACCATAGGCTGAGGCACTACACGTCCTATTTGGTCTTGAACCATGGTAGTCACTCCAATTTTGAAGCAATAGATATGCTAATACCCAGAAAATTTATAGATTGCATCTTTTGGATGCATAGTTTATAGTATGTATAATAAGCATGTTTATTTTCTTCCAATTCACATATAAAAATCATAAAGGGTATATGTATCATTCTTTCATTGGTTCCTAAGCTTTTACAGAAAAAATTGAAATGTGTACATATGTATTTTTTCTATTGGTTGTAACACTTGTAAAATGAATTTGTGAATTGTGCTTTTGAATACCCTCCCCAATTCCATATTTGCATTTTTTTGGAATCTATTTTGACCGCATTTGATATGGAATATGAATTCATGTGGATACATAAGTATTCCATATATTTCTCTATGTATTCCAAATTTCACATCCATATCCATGTTTTATATCATATTCCGTATCCTAAAGTGCCAAACTCTAATTGTTGAATGGCCAAGATCATTTGTTTGATGGCCAATCAATGGCTACCTTTTTATCATCTCATCATTTTAATGGATGGCAATAGAGGGGGGGCATTTTTTCTGTAAGAACATCAACAAATGCGTTTTTTTTCACTAGGGAGGGAGGGAGATTGCAAGAATAGGAGGTAATTTGCATCTTTTGGGTGCATAGTCCTTCCAATTTTAACCTTGAAATACCTTAGCAACCAAAATTCAGTAGATGATGGATGAAATTGAGAGAAATTATAGTGATATAAAATTCTCCAATAAATCTAATAATTTTGATTGACTATCTTGGTGATAGGCCTTGACCTTCCAATAATTTAAATAATCACCCACTATATTATATCTCCAAAGTCAATCCTAATCTTGCTAAGCATAATAGAATGCATTGTAGCAATGTACTAGCCTCTTGTTGAATGGATAGTTTATTTATATTGTAGACAATGTGGAAGAAGAAACCAACCATATTAATTGTGGTAGAATGGCATATGTAATTTTATAGCATTTTATAAATACAAGTTATGGATTGAAAAGGATTTAGACATAAGATGTTTTTTCAACACGTTTTCCTTCTTTTCCATCTGTAAATGGATTCATTTAGAACCTTGCATAAAAATCATGATACATTAAGTGACCAATTTAGATTAGTGTTGAAGAATAAACAAAACTTGTATTTTCAACATACTTGGACTTCATCAATTCTATGTAGCTCCCACAACAAGCTCTTGAAGTCATTTATAATTCACACAATGGATTCTAATTCTTAGGGGTTATGACATGGATATTGATTATTGATTCTTTCTCTATTACATCCCTTATCAATACTTTGTTCAACATTTCTATTCACATAATTATCTTGAAAGTATGAAGATAGCAAATGGAGTGGAGAAAACAAAACAATGGATATGCATACATTGTAGTAACTTTTTCTTTCAAACCTAACATTAGAAAAAATTTGGACTCTCCAGAGGGCCAATGGGGTGTGACGAACCAGTGTATTACTGGAGCCCTACTAGAACTCTACAATGCTGCAAAAGTATAGCATCTCTAATGTTATAAGATATTCACATTGTGTGAATATCTTACTGTCAAAGGGTATATCTACTTTTTTTACTCTGGGATGTCAGACACGTGCCTTAGTTTAATTTCAATTAAATTCCACTTTAATGTGTCTCTAACCACATCAATAGAAACCTATAACTGTTGTTCCATCCATCATTTAACTATCATTTTGTATCATTCAATGCTTTGACGATTCCTTGGGCTGACAATGCACATGAATAGGGGAAAATTTTACAAGTAGACAAAATAAAAGTAATGGAGGGGTCCTTTAGGCACTTCTTAAGCAGCCCTCTAGACAATCCATATTTTCTCTAATGTTGTCTTTAAAGACCAACCTTGGGGGGCTCCTCCTTCTCAATTAATTAAAATCCTATAGAGGAAAAAAATAGAACTTGTGATACAAATTCAGGATTTTTAATTGTGTGCTAAGTTAGACCTAAATCTATCTTCTATGAATTTGAGTGATTCATTTCAAAAATTGAATTCTATAATTATCAAAGGATAATTGAAAAAGTGCAATTGCCAATTTTGTTGAGGATTTGAGACTTTGGAACTTCCATTGTTCTTCAAGGGGAATCACAACATATAATTCTTTTGGTCTATAAAAAGCGTGTTTAAATTTTTTTCCTAATACTTCACATTATTCTAATACAAAATTCCACCATGTAAATTGCAAAAACTATCATTTTAAAACTTTGGTGAATTTATAGTTGGTCTATTTAAGAAATATTTAACATTTTTGTTTCAAGAACGTTGTTTTGGACCATTGTACTACCACCACTATAAGACCTTTAAGTACTATGTTGGAGTAGTGTAGTTTAACCCCTAAATGCCTAAGCAACCATATATGCTTGCTCTAAAATCTCAAACTTGTTTAGGAGTGTACTATTAAATTCCTTCGATTGTTTTGAAACTTTTTATATTAGTATTTAAGGTTAACTATTGGAAGCTTTTATTTTTCAGTAAAAAAGATAAATATTTGATTTTTGAGAAGTCTTCAAAGGCATATATGCACCATTAGTAGAAGTGTAAAGCTTGTCAATGTCACTTGATTTGATATCTAAAAAATCATATTCATCATTTGTTTTGAAAATGGTTCCAATGGAAAGAATAAAGTAACTTCATGAATTTTACCTTTGAAAATTTAAACAACGTTGATTTGGAGTTATTTGCAATTTTTACTTATAAAAAATATTGCATTTCAATAATTGCAAGGTGAATTGTGTAATGAGTTTGATAACTCTTCATTGAGCTCTTCATTTGAATTCAAGGTTTTTGGAAGTGCATTTTAGTATACTAATACAAGTTCTAATCATTCATATTACCTCCAATCCCAAAAACTCTTATGTGCAAATTTCTCAAACATTGTAGGGAGAGACAAATTAATAATAACATATTTCAACAATTTTGGCATCTCTTTTTAGAATTTTTTTAGAATTTTTTATTCTTTCAGTATTAAAAACTAAAGAAAACTAGAAAATGGTTTTTATAAACAACATATATATTAGTACTATAAATTTTTCCTATCTTCCATTCATCTATGAAGGTAATTTTTGCCATATATTTTAATTTATCTCTCCAATGATTCCAAAATCAAGTAAAAAATTTCTCTATAGAGCCATTCCATGCCTTTATAACTTCTAGAGATTTAAAAAAAATTCTCTTGAATAATTGTTTGTCTTGTAAATGTAAAGTAAATATTATTAATAAATTTTACTAATAATTTATTTACAAAATTAAAGCCTAGTGAATAGAAATTATAATTATTTAATTGGATGAATTAAAGCAAATTATATGAATCTATATTAAAAGTTAAAATCTTTATTTATCAAATACAATATATAGTAGGAATGTTCATAGTATATTAGAAAAATCAATATAATGCTTAGACTATTTCCACACTATAAAAATAGTGTGATTTTCATCTATATTTCATCAAATTTAGTCATTAACCAAATCGCACTTGCTAACTTTAATTAATTATTTGGTAGAGAATTTTAATCTTGAATATTGCATATATACATATATGATTGGTTGAAAAAGATGAGAGGTTGGAAATGAGTTTCTAAAATTTCACTTTAGTCATTGAAACTTTAAATATCTTGTCTATATGAATCCAACAATAACAATAATATATTAAAAAATATTATATAGAAAAGATTATGCTAAACCTTTAAAATTATCATACATTTATTTTGCAAGGTTATATAGTCTTCTTGAATTCCTAAGTATTATGTTGGAAACACTCTCGATGGAAACATTTACTATTAAAATTTGATACATTCCAAGGACAACATTAATCACAATTTAACTTCTAACATAAAAGTACGTTTAATGATTTATGAAGTAAAAAATACAAAAATTTATTTAAAATTTCCTCAATACCATGTAGACTTAGTGTAAGATTTTGAATCAACAAACATGTTAACTTGAACTAATTCTAAGGCAAATCATATTTTTTCCTTTGCAATCTTTTCTTTTTTGTCATCAATACAGACAACTTATATATAATAACAAGTATATGTCTAGAATTGTCAATCTACTTTTTATATTGCATTTGGTGTTTTAATAAGATACTTGATTACTTGCAAGTAGAATTGTAAAAGATGATCAATAATATTAAAGTACACCTAATTAGAAGCCATGAAAGTGTAAGTTTATAAAATATTAAACTAAATCATTCATTTTTTAACACAACTCTAAAATGAAAGCATCAAAATAATAAAAATATGCAATTTCTATAAAGAAATTGTAAGATTTCATTACATTGATTATGATATAATTTCAATGTAAGATCTTTTTAATCCAATGTCTTCCAAATAAAAAATCATAATATCAAAGCCTAAAGACATTCAAATTTAAAAATTACAATTATTTTTTTAACCAAGTTTTCAAATTCTACAAATATAGGCAATATGAAGAATATAATCTTACAATATAAGTTTTTTGTTAAATGAACAAACAATACAAGTACACAACTATACATGCTTTAAATTTATTTTGATTGAATGAAAATAGGGATTAAATCCATAATATTGATTCAATATAAAGCTTGAATGTTCTTTATTTCAAAGTACAATTTAGTTACATTCTATAATAGTCTTGAGCCTCTCTATTCTAAGACTTTATGCATTTGATATAAATTAAATAGAAATAATAGTGAATTTATAAAGATTTTAGAAGAACTCACAAGTCTCAATTGGTTCGATTACAAAAATTTCATTGAGATTGTTGTTGCCTTCACTAGTGATGACAATCCTATATTTGTAAAGTTGTTGGACTATGAATTTACCTTCCATTTTTTGTGTTAGACTAATGATGATAGTCTTCAACAATACAAGAGCTTGGAGGCATGATAGATCATAGAGATCTATTTCCTTGTTTTTATAATGGATCACACAATGATTAGGTTGGATATGAATGACATAATCCAAGTACTTCAAATTGATGGCACTTATGCATTGTTCAATTTTATAAATTTTTTGTATGTAAATAATGATTATCACTTACTAAATTATGAATTGGTATTAATTAGACTTGGTACCCATTAAAATCTAATCAATCTACCATTACAAAAAGATCTTAAGACTTGAGAGAATCTTCATCTACAAAATTTTGATTCAATGTCAAAAAAAGTGCTTGTTGGTATAGCAAATAAGAACCATCTTGTCTCCTTTTACCATTATAAAGAAGATAGACAAAAACTATCTCTAGAAGTTTGTTGACACTTGGTGCAAAAATGACATGTTTTGCTCTAGTAGCTTTCACCATCATAGATGGCATTTGTCTCTCAACTATCCCCTAGGTTGAATTGTCTGAGAGAACTAGATTAATTGTTTTCTTCCTTCCATTTAATTGACACCATTTCTTAAAAAAATGTCAAAAAACATGTTTGATTTGTTTATTTACATTATTATAGCTTTTGAAAGAATAAAATCTATTACAACAACTTAATATTTAATTGATGAAATACTACTATAATTATAAATAAAGTCTTTCACATTTTAGCTTCACATGTGATATATATGTCACAAAAGTCTCAAAGTAAAGACAAGTACTTAGAGCATAGAAATTTTTTAGAGAATGGAAAATTTATTCAATATATGTAACATGCAAAGTCCAATAAATGTACAAAACTTTTTGCATTGTTCTAAATATAACACAATAATCCAATAAATCATCAATATATCTTGAATAAAGAGTCTCCAAAATGACTTTTATACTTGTATCTTTCTTAGATTTTTTGCAATGTTGTTTAGATACATTGCAAAAATGACAAATTATTTTACTAAAATAGAAAAATCTAAGAGATCAGAATTTTTCAAATAGCCTTATTATACAAGTCAAAAGGTATCTAACATTATACGGCAAAGAAGGAGAATATTTTATTGTCATTTTATTAAAAAAAAGACCAATAAGTCCTACAAGACTCAATTTTATATATGATGTCTTTTGTCAATTCTATTCATGATGTTTTAACATCATTAAACACCCACAAATTGGGCCCCCGTGGAATGAAGGTCATCTTTGTAAGTGCTTCAATTCCTTCATCAAGTATTTCATTTATACTTGTTTTTTGCAATTCATACTTTTTGAATAAGTGATTTAATGTTCTATTATTTATGAGATGAGAGTTGTAATCAAGTAGTATTAGTTTTGTTACTTAGATTCAGATGGAAGATGAATTTTACAAATTTTACTTAGTTGTTTAGTTTCCTTATAGGTGGTAATTATCCAATGTGATTTACTTAAAAACTAAATTTTCATTATTTTGTTGAGTTTGTAGTTGTAGCTTTCTTTTCATGAGGCCCTACTGTAATACAATTTTACTATTCTTGTTTACTCTTTGATAGTAGTAGTTTGATGTTGAAGAAGAATTTAGGAGGGGGGATCTAAAGAAGAGGTAAAAGAGGACGGAGAGCACAGTGAAAAAGGAGGACAAATGGAACACAATGGAGACTTGTAGCAATAGTGGTTGCTCTTAAGGAAGTCACGATGTCTGGTGCAGGCCAAGGAAGCTCAATCTTTGATGCCCCTACCCACTGAAGACTACAATAAAATCTAAGTAAAAAATCTAAATTAATGAAGAGAAGTTTCAACAAGTCTATATCCATCTTTCTCCTTTCCATTCACATCAATTGGGGGGCACACCACTTTTTTTATTACCTTGATTTAAATCTCTCTAAGTTCTCTAAAGCAAAAGTTTCTATTAGTTGCAAGAGATAGAAATACATTAACTTACTCATTAGTAGTCATTTTTTGAGTCTACTCAGTTTAAATTTCTACTAGTGTTGACAAGATAGATAAGAGGCATTAGTCCAACTCAAATTTGACAATTTAAGACCATTTTATAGAATATCAATATTAAGTTCAATGAAGTTAGAATGTCCTTTAGAGCAAAATTAATTTGGTTTTATAGAATTAAAGTGGAAGATAAACCAATATTCTATAGTGCATTCTTAGAATGTTGTAATATGAAATTTGTATAGCTTGCTTTATTCCATAAGTACTTGAGCACATCCTAAAGAGATATTGTAGGACATAAAATAAATAGATTCTTAATGCAAATCTTTAGCCTAATAAAATGGTCATGTGGCAAAGCTTTGCAAATTAAAGAAGAATGGATGCAATGGATCCTTTCTATTTGCCAACATGTCATCATCAATGATTATATTTTTGTAATGGAACAATTAGCCAAAAGGAAAATTGTTTGTTAATTTGGGCATTAATTTTCTAGTAGTGATGTGATGAAGAGCATGGCACACTTATAGCCTATGAACATGAAGCAACGACAAGTTTAGAAGTGCAAACTTCCCTATTGTTCTTGTAAATTTTTTTCTTAAAAATCATCTTCCTTTAGGAATTAATGATCATCATTCATCTTTTGGACAAAATACCTACTCTAGATAGTAGCTTTAGATTCCTAGCAAACACTATGTGAATATTCACATATGTAGTGGAGATAAGTTAAAGCATTTAAATGAGTCAAGCTTTAAAGTTGATGATGTGACATTTTTCTCACAACAATCTCTGTATTGAATAACTACAATTTTCATGTTTCAAATGTGCTTACTCCCTCATATTAAGGTTGAGTTGTAGGGGAATATAGAATGAAACTTGCCAATTCATTTCAAACTAAGGAAGAATTGTAGTTCAATAACTTCTCTAGGAAGAACAAATGATTGCTAAGTCAAACCCATGCCACAATACAATTAAGCAGCAAAGGAAATTTTGTATTCCACAACTGAATACTTTTTAGTTAATTTTAGGTTTGAAATTTAAATCTCCCTCTATCTCCAATGTCCTTGTTTTAAAATCTTCTTATAGATTTATGTCACAATTTTTGGTATTGGAATTGAGCCAATTTGACAAAATCAATGTCTAATTAAATAGTTATATTGTCATCAATTGAATATTAGAGAAAGTAGATAAAAGACAAATCAATGATTCTTTGAAAATGTTAATTTTCTTCAAATAGCTATAATCCAATTTTTTGGGCGAACACATTTACTAAGTGTAACTTCAAATGTGAATCTATAATTGTCCTAGTTTGTAACCTAAATTTAGACTTTTGTCAAGATATACATATATTTTACAATTTTTGGTGCCAAAGTTGTGCTAATCTAATCAAAATTGACAATCCACATCCTTATTATAGAAAGATTTTCAACCCTATGAGTTGTCATAGAAATATTTAGTACAAAATTATAAAGTTTCCAATAAACATAGAATTGTCTTGTTAATCAAATGCATTTTGATGCATATTTATTTCATAGGACCTATATCAAACAATGTCATATTAGACATACACCTAATATATTATTAGGCATGTTTGTATAATATTTTTAAATATTTTAAACATTCTAAATATTCTAAATAATATTATGAATTAGATAGAATGTTATAGTGTTTGGTAGGAAACTTTAATTAAAAGTCTAAACTATAGGACAATTAAACAAGTATGCATTTATAATTTTAATACATGTGCTAGATGGATATTGCCAATTTTATGAAATTGAGAAAAAGTAGACATTGACTCATTTGATTGAACAAGATAGATCCTAGATAAATAAAAACAATACAAAACAAAGGTTCCTTAGTTGATAACTTCTCAATGCATGCATGTACACTAGCTATTTTAGGACAAAAAATTCTAGAACCTAGTGCCAACAGTGCTATTGTTTTGTTTTATAGATGTTGTATTTCATGGCTTTGCTTTGAGATCCCTTCACTTACTTACTTCTTGTGTGTTGTCTACAAATACTTACAATTATTTAGATTTGTACTTAATTTTTGCCTTTGTATGTGAATAGAAAAAAAAAACTACTCCTAATCATATTTGTATGGGATTGACATCTATTTGCAGCCATGTTAAAGGTGCAAACCAACTACCTAAAATACTAAATTCAATTTGCTTTATCATCATCTTTACTTTATGTTCCAGCTTGCAAGTCTTTGCGTCACTTATTGACACTTCTCATGGTGCAACATTAGACCCTAGATGAATTGACTCTTAATTTATTCCAACTTGTTAAAGATTGGTCAATCCTAATTTACTTCTTTTCTTGAACATCTTATAATCCCTTTATTATTGTGTCCAAATCAAATATGATTTACTTTAAATATTCTTTTGTATACTCTCATTTTTAGACATTTACACAAAATATTTTACTCAATTACAACCCTAAACTTCAAGAATAAAGCAAATGTACTAATATTATTGCTTAGAGCCTTGAACTTTAATCACAAGTATTATAATTGTTAGTTTTGATAATTTTTTAAATATATTTGATTTGTTTCATTAGTTAAAATTACTATGGATAAATATAACATAGATGAAGTTTACAATCTCAAATCTAAGGCCTTAAATTTAAAGGCTAGGAACTAATTGAAAAAAATAATCTTCTAGATTGTAGTCCCTAATGACAGTTAATAATAAGTCTTAATTATTTAGCAATACCTTTACCAAACCATATCAAAGGTGAAAATTCTTGAACTTCAAATTCTCCAATTAAAATTGAAGTCACAAAAATGGAGAATTCTTGAATGTGTTGTTCTAATATACTATGGAATACTGAATGGTTTCAAGTGTGCATACCATTATTATTTATCCTTTGATCTTTGAGAACATCATTAATATAGATATTGGTTCTAAAAATAGACCTAAAACTAATCAAACAGAATTCAATATAGGATGATATTGCCATATTTGAATGAATGTATATATATGGATGTATAGATGACATTACCACATATGACATGCTCTAGAGTCTATTTCATTAATAGGTTCAAAGTATAATTGTCATGAGAGTTGTCACCATTACTTATGTAGTGCAATTAGCACCTCTATGTTTGTTGTGGTTTTTTAATAAAATAGATTTTAAACTTTTTATATTTTGAAAATATTTTTAAATTTTAAATTTTATATATCAACATTCTAGATATAAAATTTTAAATAAAATTCTAAGATATTTTGATATTGAAACCCTCTAATTACAATATGTGAATTGTATTCTTGGATGATTACAAGATAGATTGGTCATTTTTGTAGTGTTTTGTCAAAATTAGGGTTTGGATGTTGAGTACTATGAATATTAGAAGGGAAAGCTTTTGCAATCAATTTTGAGCCATCAACCATACTATGAATCTATTGTATTGTTGACCAATATCCTTTGTAAATACTACATAATTACGCAATCTTAGTTACTTGTACCTATTAGTATTGTGTCCTAGTTTTTCACAGAAAAGCGATATGTTGGGGGTTTATTTAATAATAAATCTATCGTAATAAAAAAATAATTAAAAATTATCAATTTGTGAGGACTTCATAGTAATCAAATTTTAACAAAATAATGGGTTCAAAGTCATCTTCAATGTTTAGAAGTGCGCTTGTTGAGGTGTTCTATTTGTACAAACATAGTCACGTGAAAGACATAAGATAATTTATTTTTGTCCATAATACAAAATATGCACACATATTGAGGATACGGACTATACATATTTAGATCATTAACTTTGGGTACTTGATGGTATTCAAAGTCTTTAAATTTGAAAGTGTGACAAATTAGCAAAATAGACTTTTAAATATAAAATGATTTCTTAAAATTTCTTAAAAATTAGGGATATGATTACAATGGAAACATCCATCTTCAATTTTCAATTCAAAAATTCAAGTTCATTGGGTTTTGCTTCAAAAATTATAGACATATGACAAGTCACACTACATGTGATATAAAAAAGACATGTATTTTTTGCAATCCTCCATCCCATAGATTTTCAAATGTTGTTGCTTGGACCATTTGTTTATAGTAGCCACGGCCTAAATTTTTACTAGATTTTGTCTATAATCTACAAAAATACAACCTTATTGAATTCAATGAACACTACTATGTGACTTCTATACATAGCTATATAATAATTCATTATTTACAGGGTGAAACGATGAAGGAATATTTTTGAGTTTTGATTGTCATTGGAGCTGCATAGAAAATTAAGAGAGCTACAATGGTAGCCAAATAGACAAGAATAATCAATTTTCATCACTAAATATTTATTACGCGAAGAGTGATGGAGCTTTCTTTCACAATAACTTTTGAAGCACGACTTGCATGTACTTGAATTTTTTATTAGAAATGGCTACCTTGAGTTAGTTGAATGTAATTATATTTTGTATTTCTCAAAAAATTAAAAATCATTTAACATTTATAGGTCAATTTTTCTAATTTGTCATATTCTAAGTGTTAGGAATTTTGATGGGGGTTGTGACTTTTGAGTACTATGGAATACTCGAAATTAATAATCTAGAGGCTAAAATTTTTGTAGTCTATTCCAACAATAGGAGGGCATGTTTCAATCAAGGGTCCTTCACATTTGTGTAAATAGGGTTTTCTTGCACATGCAATTTTAAACATTAAACCATGAAGTCTATGAACCATGAAATCCTTAACCCCTAAAGTCCCATGACCATTTTTCTACCAAAACCACTCAAAACTACCACTTCTATTATAATCACCTACAAAATAAATTTTAAAAATGATTTTTTAGAATCTAATTGTAGGATCTTGTTCTACACTTGTCTCATATCATGTGATAATTTTTTTTTTAATGATTTTTGACCGTATAGATTGAAAGATATTAGCATTCAAAGTGAAATAAAAAAATTTCTTTCAAGAAGTGGCTATGATTGCCCGCAAAACAAGAAGCTCCATAACTTTCACATCTTTAATTCAAATTGAATGAATCAAAGCTTCCCATTTACAAAAATATAATCTACAAGAAAAAAAATATTAAAAATTTTATTTCAATTTTTTGTGGATTTTTTTTGCTGCCCGGTCTCCCCCATTTTGAGGTTATTGTAGCATAACTTTTGCTCCCCGGCACCGATTGTAATAAAAATTATATTCCCAGAAAGCTTTTAAGTTTTTCTATCTTATGAGAAAGTTTCAAAAAGTTTCAGTAAAAATTGAGATCATAGTAGCCTGCCCGAAATCCATTTTGTTCCCTGTGGGGACAATGGGACTTTAGGGGTTAAACCATGGAGTCTTGAACCAAGAGACTTGGCCAGTTGGAAGGACTTTATGATTTAAGGACTTCTTCCAATTTTGCTCTTTTCTAGTTCTCCTACTTAGAGAGTTTTTCTTACTTCCTAGGGAAACTTTTTTTTACAAGTATATATATTGAGCATATTTTTAATATAAGAAAAATCTTTTTCTAATTTAATAGTACCCCCCCCCCTCTAAAGGCTGAAAACTACCAAAGTAGAACAAAATCAATTGGTTGTTCTTGCAATCAACTTGGAAAGCTGTGTGATTTTGCTTTGAACACTTGTAATATGTTTTTCTTTTTTTTAAAAACAAATCAACCAGAAATTTATATAGAATATTTTTTATTTTACTTTCATGTACTAAAAAATATTTAGGAATCCAATGAACATGTGTAGGGTCCAAAATGGGCTTCCAAGTTAGACAACATATTAAAAATAGGATATGTAAATTTCTCTAATTATAATCTCACAACTCCTATCCAATTTCAAGTTCAAAACTTGCATGCACAATACACTAATATGCAAGCCCATTAAACATCTATATGGTTAGATTTTGAAAGAACACAATTTGCTTCATTGGAGATAATTACAAGTCCATGCTCTTTTTATTTGGAAAAAATACACTTAGGTCTACTAACGGTTGTAGACTACTATAGAGCCGAGGATTAGAAATTAGCAAAAAATGGGTACTTAAACATTTTGATTTTTAAGAATTTGAAAGTTTAATTCATTAGAATTATTTTATATGTAGTGTTACCAAGTAAGATCATTCAATCAAGATTAGAAAATACTTGTTTAAAAATAAATAAATTGCTCGCTTTTTGAAGATCTGATTTATTAAAATTTCCAATTGAATATATTAATATATATAGCCTTTAAAATTTTAGCTCAACCATTTATAAATAGGTGTGGAAGCTTGTGTGGAAGATGTATCCTTCAAACCAAAACTTGTGTTTTAACCCCTAAATGTCAAAGGCATTACATTTTGGCATTGGAAAAAAGATCTGTCAATATTTTGTTTTTAAGATTTTCTTTTCAATAATCACTCAATCTATTTTGACACCAAAAAAATTTCAATTTTTAACTACTTTTGTGATCAAACACTATAATCTTTCAATTCCTATATGACATTTTTGTATTTCCCTCCTTATTATCCATTACAAATCTAATTTGAGACCCTACAATAGTAATTCCAAGAAAATTGATAAAATTGATAAAATCTAATACTATTTTTTTTTCATAAAGACTTTTTGAAAGCTCAAAAAAAAGCATTTGGCATATAGGGGGTTAAAAGAGTGCACTTCTAATTTGGCTTCTAGATTATACAAAGTATCCTATTTAAAGAAGACGTTTAGAATAAAAACATTGCAAAAGAAGAGGTTTCCTAAAACTTGATCTCATTGTCTTTTGGTTAATAAAAAATACAATGATTTGAAATACATTAGATAGGATGTTATTAGCTTTCATACCCAATTTTGAATCCTATGCATAATTTGTAGGGCAAATCTTCCATATTTCATCCAAGCCTCTTTCTAATCACATTTTAATATGCTTGAAAATATTAAACTAAGCAATTTCTTCACATTACATTTAAGCATACAAAATAAAAAAAATTGTATCATGAGTCAATTCCAAAAAAATCATATTCAAGGATTTATACTATTGCCCCTAACTGAATAATTTAAAGAATTAGGATGTTTTTCAAAAGGTAGACACCAAAAGCTCTTTTTTCAAAGGATTCAAAATCACCACTTTATCAAATATTGAGTTTGATTAATGCCACTATTTGATTAATATTTACATTTTTCAAAATTCACCTATTTATTGTCAAAAGAAATGATTTTCAAAACTTTTAATATAAAACTTTGAACTTTTTCAATTTTATCCTTACATTCCAAACAATATATTGTTTGGTGAATTAAAATCACCATTCATATGCTATAAAAAATATATAATAATTGAACAATAAAAGTCATAATTTTTTGTGTTCCTATCTTAGCTCATATCATAGTTTACAAAAAGCATTTCATAGACTAAATCATAGACTAAAATTGTTGTGATGAAGGTTAGGTGTGCGTTGAAATGGTATACATGTTTGATGTTGAATATTTGGAAGCACTAAGCTTGAGGGGCCAAAGATACTAAATGAGCTAGATTTACTCAAGGGTGCGGAGTCACTAATGATGTTAGTATCAAGTAGATTGTCATCGTCATCAAGGAAGTTGATGTCGGGCTTTGATGATCCCATTGGAGCCAACCCAATCTCTCGCATGTTTTGCACCACCTAAATCCAAATTAGTCAACTTAGTAGATATTTGCAATTTTTTTCCAAATGTCTAAGTTTTAAAGCCTTGATTTTATACCAATTCTATTTTTTCAGAATTTTTTAATGTAATAGTACTAGAATGATGTTCTTAGGAATCATACAAAAGATTAATTATAATTCAATAATATGGAGAAAAAAATTGGTGAAGATACCAATTCCAAACTTGCAAGGAATGTTTGTTTTAAATACCTATCTAACTTCTCTTTCATTAAATAGACTTTTTTGACTTGTTCTTTAATTAGATGATATTGATAATCTATTTTAAATCATGTGTTTATTGAAGTTCAAGCACATGGTAATAGTTTAATATTTTACCTCCAATTTTTAATTATTGAAGGTGGAACATCTTATCATGATTAATAATATTGTGTAAATCTTTGTTGATTGCATTCTTTGGGTTATAATAATCATTATAGATGGTAGGCAGTAATTGAAAGCTATGTGTTAAATACAAATGTTTGTAATAGATATAGCCAGTCATTCTTGGGACTTAGAAGATTGTTTGAACAAAAACTAACTATTTATTATATAAAAAATTAAGCTAGAACTTTTAACTTGAGCTATAACTAATATACCAAAGATAAATAACATATTAGGAAAAAAAAAAAAAAAGGACCTCATTCAAAAACAAAAAGGACTTGGTGATAAATTTGTTTTAGTTATAACCATTAAAATGTAATTGAACTATATATGAGTGGCCACAATTTTTACTTGTTTATCCTTCATAAAGTTTTTAATAGATACAAGGTATGTGAATGTTGCCAATACTAACAATTGTTATAGACATGGCCAGCTTACAATCTTGTATATGCTTTATTAAACATTAAATGCTTGAACTATAGATCATATGATTATTATGAAAATTTATCAATATAGATAATTGAAACACCTCCAAAATACCTACATCAAAAATTCAAGTAGACCATTTTTTCCTTTTCTATTGATATATTTCATACTTTTTCTTAAAGCTCCCTCAACAAATATTGATAAGACATTACATTGTTTACAACTTTCAAATGAATGGTTGAGCTTTTAGGAATTACCCTTGAATAAATGAGGCACATCAAGCTATCACTATCTAAGGTAGCCAACCAAAATTTATCATTTTTTTTAATCAATAGAAGCATTCTTTCTTTAGTTAATTGTAAAGTGAACCCTACTTTGTAGAAGGGCTATCAAAGGAAGGTTTAATTGAGAGTAGTGCAAATTGCAAAAAAAACACAACACCAAACTCCATCAAAGCAAGTTTGGGTGCTTCAAGGAATTTTGTCATGTGTTTTTCTTAAAACTTGGGCTCCTAATCCCTCATTGTACATATTTACGATTAAGATTAATAAACTCCTCGAAGTCATTCGAATCATCATCTAACCTTTTTTTGTTCTTGATAGAGAATTTCATTATAATGGTAATATTCCATGTGCGATTTTCAAACTGCCTAGTGTAAACCACTAATGTGCCATCTAGGACAAGTATAAGCATTTCAGACTGCAAGGTCTAAGTAGTAAAAGTGCCAAAGTTTGGGGAATGATGCCATTTCAACAAAATTCCACATTTCAGCAGAATTCAGGGTTGTTAAACTAAATTAGCAAAACATCCACAAAATTGGCTCTTTAATTTCCATATTATCACCTGCCATTCTGAACCTTAGATTGATGCAATTCCTAGATTTCAGAACAAGTTTGGAGTCTTATTACCTGGCGCATGAATGGCCTCTCCTCGCTGCGCTTGCGGACGCACCACAAGGAAAGCTCCACCAGCTTCACGAATTCCTTCGTGTCCAAGTCCCTTCCCAAGTTGGGGTCTGGCAAACCCTCCAGCCTTTCGGATCTCCAGGCGTCTTCCACCTGATCAAATTGAAGGCACACCCATTGATCACCACGCACTTTCAGTTCCGACTTCCAAAACAAGTTGCATCAAATGGGAGCACTGGAGAAATCCAAAAAGTCCATCCATCCATGGAATTTTCGAAGGATTCCCGCATCAGCAATCAGTCCAGTGATATATGGTAGAGTAGGAATCACGAGGACACATAGTCAATTGCGACAAGGATGTACGTAATGGTCTAAAATCCAGGACAAGTATGAAATCAATTTTTAGAATTCTCCGCATTGAAAGGTGCCTCAGTATTGAAATACTGCCAATTTAACGTTAATACACTATCAATGGAACATGAACACAATTTACGACATTTTTCCAATTTCGTTTCTAGATTTCTCCTGTGCTTACCCTTTCACAAGCTTGCCCTTCAGTCCTATTGGAAATTCATTAAAACCCAAGCAATCTTAAGAAGTAGTACCAATTTTGGTCTACTTTGTGATAATGGCATGTCTCAGACCGCCAAAATTGTGATGAGTTGAAGCTCTGAGCTCTAAAAACTAGTCCTGGAATAGATCTCATGTTTCCAGTACAAGTGAGTGGCACCTTTCCAAATGATATCTATTCCAGGACTAGTATTTAGAGCTCAGAGCTTCAACATTACAATTTTGGAGTGAAATGTACAGAAGCCATGTCTTTGCAAATTTAGAATGCGTTAGAACATACATTTCAGTTCATTATTTTCATGAAAACATTAGAACGCATTAGATCACACATTCTTATTCATTTCTCCTCTTAATGTCTTACTGTATCTTACTGCTGGATTGTAATCCGTTTAGTTCTAGAAATTCGTTTATTAATGAAAAACTTTGGTGTTTTTCGTAAAGAGTTTCAAAGACCTGTACTGGTTTTCTAGTAACTATGGAGCCAGTTCCTTGCTGTAACCTTTTCCAATGAGCTCTGAAAATTCAATCCAATTCAGCCACATGCAACTATCAGAACCATACAGAATGTCAAATTCTTCTAAATGACAATCTCCCAAGTGAGTGGCACCTTTCCGGATCGCCAAAGTATTGGAATATCGCCACTATGTACGTTCATTTGGACTTGGACTCTGGAGTCCTTCCTACTCTGAAAATTCATGCGCAATTTTCAAAAAACTCAACGTTCAGTGATGTTCGTACATTATCATCCAATATTACCTGACTATCTTGGCACAATAATATATCCAGCTTACCCTTTGCACAATCATCATTTGACTTCGTCCTGTCAAAACCTCCATCACCACGATTCCAAACGCATACACATCACTCTTGGCTGTGAGCATGCCGGTCTCATGATACCTGCAACATCGTCATTTCCGCGTTACATCGCCACGATTATGGGTGCTAACCAATATGACATTCATCTCCACAAAGATCCAAAATCTAAGACTTAGGAAGACTTTTCGTTTCAGCGTACCAAAGTCCCAGTATGGTGCCATCTCTACGAAATAGTGTAACGTAACTAATTGACGTTGAAGTACAAGTTGCAGCTCCTGACACCAACGTCGTATAAAATTTAATGAACTATTTGTGAACCATCCGTGATCTTGAATGTGACCAGCTCATGTGTTTATCAATGAATACCCAAAACTAGACGACTACTTACTCTGGATCCAGATAACCAGGAGTCCCTTTCACAATAGTGGTGATGTGAGTAGCATCTTCCTGGTCCAAGGCTCGGATTTTTGAAAGCCCGAAATCAGCCACTTTGGCCACCATCTTGTTGGTGAGGAGGATGTTGTTGCTTTTCACATCTCGGTGGATGATGGACGGGGAGCATTTGTCGTGAAGATATTCCAGTCCTTCACACGACCGGCATCACCATTAGCTAGAGAAGACGTAACTATGAAACAAGGACGACACAATTTCTAAGAAAGTGAACCCTAGCTTTTTTCATGGAGGACCTATAAATGCCATGGGCAAGCTATGAATTGAATGTTAAACCATAAGTGCATATGTTACTTCATTGCAATGTTACATTAATTTAGAATCTTAACCTGTAAATTTGACGACTCACAATGGTACCATGAATAATACCTTCCGCAACTTGAAGGAGAATGCTTGTCCTATGTTTCCAGCTCAATGGATTCGCCCCCGCATTCTCGCCTACAGTCAGGCTCACAACAATATTAGATTTAATGGGGAATTTCATTAAAATGACGATATTCCATGTGCCATTTTCATAGTGTGTCATTCCCACATACAGTTCAGACTGGGCGGTCTGAAATCTATCAGTGTACTAGATTTCAGACTGCCCAGTCTGAACTGTGGGATGTCAAAGTCACATAATATTCGCCATTTTAATGAAATTCCCCATATTATCACCAATTCAATTCGATCATGTAGTCAATGAAAATAGTTTAATTCGGATTGGAGAGGTGGTTCTGCAAGCACCTTGCAGTCTCTGCCGCAAATCACCACCGCCCAGGTATTCGTAAATGAGGATTTGCTGCTTGCGTGTGCATCTATACCCTAACAGAGAAACCAGGTACTTGTGATGCACCGTAGACAGCAGCTCAATCTGTACACCCACTCCCCATGACCATGTCGATCAGGAAGATTAATTGCTAGCTACAGTATCGTCCAGAATAGAATTAATCAATTACTAAATTTTTTATAAAAATGTGCCACATGCATGAATTGAAGTTAAAAAACCTGTAACTAGTAAAGAAAATTGATATATTTTTTGCAACATTTCTGCAATGACAGTCAAAAATCTATTGACACTTTTGCAATGCATCAGTACGACACTGTACAGTACAATGCAATCATTTGCGACTATTTGAGTTTCCAACAGTTTAAGCATGGATAGGCATTGGCCCAGTTTAAGCATATATTATATACAGCGGTATGTTCACGTACCTCGTTGTAAAACTCCTGCTTGCTTTGCCATGAGTCGGCTGTCAACATTTTGGCCGCGATTTCCTGGCCGTCGGGCAACTTGCCGTAGAACACATCGCCGAACCCACCCTGGCCGATTTTGTGGGCGAAATTGTCCGTGCATTGCTTGATCTTGCTCTCGGAGTACCACGCTTGGGAGAATCCCGCCGTTTGCATCTTCCGCTGGAACGCCTTGTCCACAGGGTCCAGGAACTCTACCACCACAGACGAGTCATCATAATGCAACCACAATCATGGCCATGGACAGCAAATGATAGATAAAGACAGGCATGACGGAACTAGCTAGTTGCTTTGTAGGTGTCTACCGTTTTTTAGAGCGAGAGTGAGAATCGATTAACATCTGAGAACATCAATTCCTTTATATTCGCGGAAGTATGGGGAATTTCATTAAAATGGCGATATGCCATGTGCCATTTTCACAGTGTGCCATTCTCACAGTTCAGACCGGGCGGTCTCAAATCTATTAGTTTACTACATTTCAGACCGCCCAGTCTGAACTGTGGGATGTCAAAGTCACAGAATATTCGCCATTTTAATGAGATTCCCCATTAAGTGCACTACTGTATAAGGCACTTTTAGCCGGGTGAGCTGCGTCAAACGTAAATCTATACCAACCCCCGTTTCCAGAGCTTTGTACAGACGATTATTGTAGTCCAGAATCACGAGTTTGTTGATACTTTTTGGTCCAAGTTTATATACGGTCTTCAATTAAAATGGTAAAATTTGAAGAGATTGTCACTTTCAATTCTCGGCACCCCGATTAGATGTACACCAGTCCTAGTCTCTACAACTCTGAGCACTTCAGTGGCATAATCTTTGCTCTCTGTACTGACATCCCAAAATTTAACATGCAATCAGTTCATCACTGCTTTCGGCCCAATATCTTTTCAGGAACAATTAATATTAAATCCTGCAAATGACTAGCTAGTAGATGTCGTCAGTACTCAAAAGGTGGAGATATAATTATTTATTTGGGGCGGTAAGATTCAAGAGGACTGAGTCTGTGATCGATACTTACTGTCCCGAGCAAAGCAGAACCAGAACATTAATCCCGCGGCCACCAGCGCCAGCACGCCACTGACCACGCCCACCACAATCCACCACCAGGAGGTGTTTCTCCCGGCGCTCGAGTCCGCCACGCTGCTCCACAACTGCGTGTTCGAGTTCAAGATGTCACACACCACCAAGTAGCCTCCGCGGTCCGCATTCAGTTTGAGAACCCAGTTCACGCTTGGGTCGCCTGCAGGGGAGCTGCTCCAGTACACAGTGCCGAATGTTCCGTTGCCCTTGACCTGCAGGAGGCCGTTCGGCTGCAATGTGAGTTGACAGTTCCTGCGCGCTTGGGTGGTGTTGGCAAGCCCCGGTGGTTCCCAGATCACCTGCACATTTGAATTAAGGGAATGTCCAGTGCAAGAGCAAACAGCGGTAATTTTGTCAAATTAGCGGAACTCCATGAAAATGGCACGATGAGAGCCTCTAAGATCGAATGGAAAGCTTACATACGTCAAAACGATATATTAAACTTTCAAGAGATAGGCACTTTGATTTTTCGGCACCTCGATCAGATCTACACTAGTCCTCATTTCAAGGGCTCTGAGAGTCTGAGCATTTAAACGGCATTGAATGGGCAATTTCATTAAAATGGCGGTGATTTTTTGCCATTTTCCATACTCCGTGTGCCATTCTAACGGAAAGTCGTGCCATCTTTGACATATTCAGTGCCATTTTAATGGAATGTAGTGCCATTCTAAAGGAATACTGCCATTTTAACGAAATTGCCCATAATTGATATTCTTTGCACTCTGTAACATGCCAATTCTAACATGCAATCCGTGCTAAGGGGTATACGGGTGGAAATCTTAACTGCACAGCTAGCGCAGAATTGTGGATGAAATGCAATTTGCATACAACTTTCATGTCGAATCGTCGATCGGTACAGCAAGCAAATGTAATTGTTAAAATGGCCCAGGAAATACCTCTAATTTTAAGGAATTGACGTCAAATTGTTTAGGTATTTAATTTGATAGTGGCTAAATCCCACAACAGGGGTCGGGAAAACAGCACTGTGCGGAAGCTGCATTGGTTCACCCTGCAGTTCCTTATTCCCAGCAGGAGTCACCGGAAGCTGAACTGAGCAATTCCCCCCGTTTTCGGGTTTAGCCCTTATTCATTAATGAAAACAATAGGATATTATATTAGCCTTACAAATTTCACAAAATTGGTGCCTTCAGGTAACGCTCTCAACCAGGAACAAGACTCGTTTGAACTCCCATCCGGAACTAGAACAGTTAAGAGATCGGAGTTCTTTCAAAATCTCAGATCAATGCACGCTCTAAAAGTTAGTCTCAAAACAGCGCAAAACCACCCACATATGAGCACTTCATCACCAGTACTACGGAGAGTTCCTTAGAACGAAACTCGGAACCACAGTGGTATGTTGTAATTAAGACAGTGCTTTCTGCAGCTGTGAAAATTGAAACCTAGACGAATTCTACTCTCTGTAGGCAGTCTGAGGCTCATTAAATTGGCAATTGAAACGTCGCCAATTCAATGAACAGAACGCAAATTTCGTTATTTAATTGGCGCTAGACTAGTAAATTGGCGTGCTGGACGTACCCTCAAGCAAGGAAGGAAATGACACGATTTAGGTAGCCAGGAGGGCTGCGAGCGGACCGTGGAAAATCCTAGCTTAGCGGTGCACCACGTTTTCAATGAAATGCGATTTGCTCCTCAGTTACCTGCTTCACGGTGTTATTCCCTGGCCAAACCTCCTGAAGTTTCAGCGTGCAATCCGTCCCCAAGACCAGATGAAAATTCCCCCCTGCCGACGACTCCAACCTGGCCCCCTCACTGATGTAATACTCCGCCGGCAAGTACGGAAACCCATCCAGTGACACATTCGGTTTCCACGCCGCTGCTGCCGGAAACGGATACTCCAAGTTCCTCGGCAACACTCCCGACTCATTCATCGACACATTCGCCGACACATTCGTTGCCCCTCCCCCACCAATTGCAGCAAGCTCCGTCGGCATGGACATCATCGAAAAATCCTGTCCATACATAGTGAGCTTCCCGTCACTCCCCAGGACCACAAATCTATAGGAGCTGTTGATGTAGCCGTGGTTCGATGTATCCGCCGCCCAGAGAGCCTGATAATAACACAGAGAGTTGAGTCATAAATTGAATTTGTGGAATAAACAAAAGAGATAGATCGAGGCTCACTAGTATCTAAAGGTTGCAAGAGTACAAGGGACACGTATAAATACCAGAATTGAATGTCAATGTCGTTAAATTGGCGCTATTGTAGAACCTCAAGCAAGGAAGGAAATGAAATGATTTATGGAGCAGGGAGGGGGATGTGACCGTGAAAACCTAAACGTAGTGGACAATGTTGTGAATGAGCAACACTTTGCAAATTAATTTGCATATCTATTGGCACTCCAAACTAATGTAAGTGTCAAAATGCGCATGGAATATCGTCAATTTCACGGACTTGACGTTTCAGACTTAGTGCTAGCAATAGCTACCTTTCCTGGAACTGAAGTTAATGTAAACCATGTACTGGGATAGATCTATTTGGTTTGATGCTGAGGATCGGAGGAGTTAACAGTAAATTCCAGTACCTGGGTGGCTTCAAGGACGCCCCAGGTGCCGTTCCATGTGTAGACGACGAGGTTGCCGTCGTATTGGTTTTCGAGGTAGCAGTTCCAGTTGGTGGCGAGGCCTGGGGGCTGGGTTTTGTTTGTACTCGAGAGCTTGTTCCAGTCAGATTTGGCGAGAGCGGTTGGACCTTTGTAGGTGTAGAGGATGCAGTCGGGTTGCATCACAAGGTAGGCGTCGCCGGAAGCGTTGAGGTAGTAGTTGGCTGGGAGTTTCAAGAGGGTGTTTGAGTTGGGACCGCTTACAAGCACGCTCACCGAGTGTCCTCCTGGCAGCCATGTCGACGATGCAACAAGAATAGTTACGAGCGCTACCAATTGATGCATCGTGATAGAACTGCCTCGATCATACTCCGCGACTTCGGGCTTAACTAAGTTTCGTAGCTTAATTGGACTCGGGAATTTGAAGCTGGCATCGGGACTTGCATAAGCTAACTGGCAGAAGATTGCTGGCATGCTACTCTTCGAAGCGAATTTGCCAATTCCGTGACTGCAACAAATCGATCTCATCCCATAACATACAGGTAGGACCTCTCTCTTAGTGCCGGGACTATATACGATATATTATGCATACTGTCTGCAAACTTTCCATCTTAAATCATGCCGAGGCCCACCAGCTGTCTGCAAACTTTCCATCTTAAATCATGCCGAGGCCCACCAGCTGTCTGCAAACTCTCTTATTGCATAGGATGCAGGAATAGTGGATGCACAAATGGGGAATTTCGTTAAAATGGCAGCAAATTGCCCGCTCTGAATTGCCCGCTCTGAATTGAGATTGCCCGCTCTGAATTGTAAAAGTGATGTTTAGAATCGGTATAGTTTTTAGGAGTCTTGGACTTTTATAGATTTAAGAAATCTGTGCCTACTATAGATTTCAGACTTGACAATCTGAATTGTAAAAGTGACATCTAGCATAGTTGTAGATTTTACACATTTAAGACTGGTATAAATTTCATACGTCTAGGATTTTGTACACTTCATACCACCCGCTCTGAACTGTAAAAACTGCCAAAGTAGCAGTCTAGGGCCATTTTAACGAAATTGGCCATACTAAGAGCTAGAGTTTTTACCTGTACTGTATATGCACCAGACTCTCTCAGGTCAGTGTGCTGCAATAAGTCCATGCATATGAAACCATGAGACGGTTTCCTTCACGTCCTCTACCTAGCTATAACATCAATTTCGTTAGATTGGCAGTATTGAAATAATTTGCCATTTTTTAAAGTCCCAGGTGGAAACGTAAATCTTTATTTGTCATATGTCTTGGAGCTTTGTGTTAATGTATGTCACAATCATTGCCTCTGGATTTAGTATTGCTTGGAGCTTTATGTAAATGTCTGTATGGGGAATTTTCAATTTTGTTAAAATGGTGGTATTCCATTTTATATACATTAGATGATTTCTAAGGGGATGTTGATCCCCTGCAATTCTGGCAAATGGCTATTCCCAAAAAAAATAACATTCTTGAAATGAATTAAAAAGTTGAAAGAAAATTTTTCATTTTTTTTTTTTCATTTTTTTTCCAGATGTGGCAGTTGTTTGGCCATGGCCATGTCAACCGAGTTGCCCTCTAGAGGGCCATGGCCATGTCAACGAAAATTTTTCATTTTTTTTTTTCATTTTTTTTCCAGATGTGGCAATTGTTTGGCCATGGCCATGTCACGCCATGTCAACGAGTTGCCCTTAGCTGCCATGGCCCCCTAGAGGGCAATTCTCGCAATTTGGAAACTGCCAGGAACTCACATCTTTCTAGAGGGCTAAAAACTCATCTAATGATATATATAATATTACATATATAATATTGTTTCACCATCTTGGGGTTGGGATTTTTATGATTGTAGAGTTTAGGATGTAAGGATTTAGGGTTTAGGGTAGAATTGCAAAAATTATATAGAAAAGTTCTTAGTCAATTTTTCACCCCTTGTTTTTTATTTGTTAAATTATCATGAAAAAAAAACATGATAATAAATACTGACTTTGAGAATTGAAGGAAGTCATCCTAAACCTTGAAAATTTGAATTTCTTTTATTTTTAATTTTTTTCTTTAAGATTACATTTTTGTCTACATTTGAAGTTTTTATTAATTCTATTTGGACTAATGTTGAGAAAGTTATGGACTATCTTGTTTTAGACAACATATTTATCTTTTCTAATAATAAGTTGTAGAATTCATTTTTGAATTTGTAAAAAATTTGTTACATAGGGTTTATTATGCTTGCTAGAATAAGGTCACTATGGGAATTATTGTGATTTGATTTCATCTTAAAGCTATGAAGGTTTAGTTTGTCCTTCAATTTTGAACCTATTTCTATATAACAATTTTTTAATATGTGAGAAATAAAGTTTTATTTATTGAATTTTTTTCCTACATTCTCAACTAAATTTTTTTCATAAAAAACTAGAAAAGCAAAATCAATAGTATAAAAAGTTTAAGTTAAAGATTCAAAGCTATAAAATGTAGTCAAGCAACTTGTTAAAAAAAGGTTTTATTCACTTCACATGCAAATATTTTGAAATGAATGTGGTCAAAGTTCCTAAAATTTCTTCCAAACACTTTCATACTAGTCTTCAACAAGATTGTACATTTAGATATGCCCAATTTTTATTTTTATTTTTAAGTCCCTTATCCTTTGCAATAGAAAAGGTGGATCTAAGTGGTATTATGGTAAAAGTGCTTGGGTACTTCAAGGATTATAAAGCATAGAGAATTTTTTTTTTATAGAAATTATAAAATATATATGATATTGAACTTCACCATTAATATGATGATATTGTACAATAGGGGGACAAAAAGTTTGGCGTTTTTGCCTTCCAAAATAAGGAAAAATCAAGTCTACGATCTTTAAAAATGCACAAAAGGCACAAAAATTGTCCCCTACCTACCAAATTTGGAATTTAGGTTCTTTTATAAACTGATTACATGTTTGTAAAGTTTCATGGCCTAATCATTTACCAAAATGATTTTATAGCTAATTTACCAACTAGTACCCTTTTTAGTACCTTATTTAGGAGGTACATTCTAAATGTTGAAGAGAATTAGACACCTCATGCTTCTAAAATTAAAATTTTTCATGGATGCTTTGTTTAGCATAGATATTACATAAAAGCATCATCCACTTGTCAATTTGAAGGTTTCCACTTGTCCTAAAAACATTTGATGTGTAAGTTTGAAAATAACAATAATTTGGTTATATAAGCAACATTAACTTTGTAGTTTAGACCACACAACTTGTTATTGTTGACATGAATTGAGTTGCAAATGTGAGATAAGAGAGTAGTAGAGAGTTGGTGAAGATACTGAGGATTTGCAAGATCAAAATTAGTGGGTGAGGAAGGTTTGTTTGGCTTCTGTAACTGAGTAACTGGTGATTTTGAGCATTGTCTCTGTGTTGATCTGACTCTGTTGACGTGACTTTGTATTGATCTGATATTGTCTTTGTGTTAATACACTCTCTCTGTAACTAGCACTCTATCTCTAGCACTCTGTCTCTGTGTAGAATCAACATTGTATCTCTGTGCTTATACACTCTCTCTGTCTCTAGCACTGTATCTGTGTTGAATCAACATTGTATCTCTGTGTTGACTTGAATACTTTCTCTCTGTTAGCGTTGTCTTTGAGTACTCTCTCTCTCTCTTAGCACTCTGATTTCTTTTTTGAGGATTAATTTGGAGCTCAATTTGAAGACAATCATGACAATTTGATATGAAATTCGTGCCCGCATAGTGGGAATGAGTGAGGGGGGAATGAGTGGTGCTAGTATTGCAAGAATTGTAGGAGAGTCAAGTAGGACAGTGCAAAGAATCATCAAACAATTTAGAGAGCATGAAACTTATCAGGCAAATTCAAGCACCGGAA
Organism: Climacium dendroides; assembly: GCA_950106755.1. Taxonomy (NCBI): domain Eukaryota; kingdom Viridiplantae; phylum Streptophyta; class Bryopsida; order Hypnales; family Climaciaceae; genus Climacium; species Climacium dendroides. The sequence goes on along the minus strand of OX467089.1, from coordinate 26,063,055 downwards.
GACCCAAGAAACTTAGTGAGAGGGATGTTCGTCGAATTTAATTATTCTCCAAAACTCATTGTCGATCATCACTTCAAGATATCACCAATGCTTGTCCTGTGGATGTGAGTACTAGGACTGTGCGCCGTGTTTTGCATGACCACAACATTTTTAGTAGAATTGCGGTCAAGAAGCCTTTCTTGACACCTCTTCATATGTCACGGGGGCTACATTTTGCGAGAAAATATTGTGGATGGAGTGCCAAAGAATGGGAGCGTGTTTGTTGGACAGATGAATCTACTTTTAAAATTGGCAAAGATTCAAGGCAAATTCATGTTTGGCGAACAGCATATGAGCGATATTCATCAAATTGTGTAGTTCCCACTTTCAAGAGTGGGAGGACATCTCTCATGATTTGGGGAGGGTTTGGAGGAGACAAAAAATCAGAGCTTGTGTTTATGCCTAAAGATCGTCGCAAAGCTATTGATTTTGTAGAATTAGTCTATGATGGCCATTTGCTTCAATTTATGGGCCAAGTCTCACGTGCTATACTTATGGAAGATGGAGCTCCAGTGCATCGAAGTAAAGCCCCTGAAGAATGGAGAAAATTACGCCTTGTAGAGAAGCTCGAATGGCCAACAAATAGTCCTGATCTCAATCCAATAGAGCATGTCTGGAAGATTTTTAAAAATGCAGTCCAACATGGTCAGTCAAGCCCCAAGTCCTTAGATGAGTTGAAGGCAACTTTATAAAGAGAGTGGACATTAGTTAGTAGTAGTCAACTTCTTACTTTATGTCATTCAATGCCAGCTAGATTACAATCTGTAATTGAAGCTCGAGGAGGGCATACACGTTGGTAAATTTGCAATAAATCCTATTTAACCTATTTTTAGGGTACTCAAATTTAAGCTTACATAATTATCTTATAGATGAACATGTACTCCTATTTATAGGATTAGAAACCAATTTATGTGTCTTTGAAAGACTTTTAAATGTCAAGCATTATTTTTGCAATTGACAACATTTTTAGTGTTTTCTAAATTGTCATTCAAGCAATCATTGATGCTTCACGATGTCAACCAAGTCAAAGGTAGTATTATTATGTAAATGAAGTTTACTAATTGGTGTTTAACTTCTTTTTTCTCCTCATTGTATGGAATACACGCTAATATTAGTGACTAAAGGTACTAAAAAGGGTACTAGTTGGTAAATTAGCTATAAAATAATTTTGGTAAATGATTAGGCCATGAAACTTTGCAAACATGTAATCAGCTTATAAAAGAACCTAACTTCCAAATTTGGTAGGTAGGAGACAATTTTTGTGCCTTTTGTGCATTTTTAAAGATTGCAGACTTGATTTTTCCTTGTGTTGGAAGGCAAAAACGCCAAACTTTTTGTCCCCCTACTATACAATATGTTCTACTAAAATAAAAAAATGCGGTGCCAACATCTTGAATGTATTTTCACTGCCAAAGATATTCTACAAAATAGCTGTTGTAGTGGTTTTTTATTGTGTTGTATCATAGTAAAGAACATTTTATTGCATTCCAAGTCCCTTCAATAGTATTCATATGCACGCTTGTATTTAGATCTCGAAAATGTAAAACCTAGTTTAATGGAAATAGCCTAAAAAACACTTTTGATCCATGCCATAACCATGCCAACAATTGCTAATAATAGTAGTGTCGGGCTCTACAAATTTAACAATGATTTCTTCCAATGTCTCCATTGTGTGATTTGGAACACATATTAAATAAACATTATTAAAACCATGCTCCCCCCAAAATATTCATTGCCTTTCCACTCTTCTACCATAGTTATATTTTCTTTTACCAAACTTATTCTCATCATTTTCTACAATTTATCCTATCATTCCTATGCCTCCAATTTTTTTTTACATCCTTATCATTAACTGCTGGTGCACAAATCTCTCTACAATAATTATACCAATCTACTATGGTATGATTAATTTTTCTTGACCTTCACATGCACATGAGCTAAAGTTTGGCTACTTTGAATACCCCAACAATACATTAATGTAACTTGCTTGGGCTTGTTTGTGAGTTAATTTTGAATTCTCAAACCAAGTCCCTGATCTAGCTAATTTTGTTTTCTTATAACCTTACTGCCCACACCTCCAAATAAAATCGTTCAATCACCCCCTTTCTCTAACCTTCTTCATGACCATGCTGTATGCCTCACAATTCATCCTATTTGATAGAAATTCTAGATTTGGAACAAAAGCAAGACAACTTTTTAAAATTTTTGTGTGCTCCATGAATTGACACATAGAAAGTAATACCATGGTAGAAGAAAATGAGACACTACAAAACAATAAAAGCCAAGGAAATACAGTTAAAATACTAAGCCTATAGTGATAACAAGAAAAAAAACCCAATGAAAACCAATGAGAAGAAGAGAATAGTAAGAGGATAATAGTGAAGATGAAGGAGAATAGTGAAGACAATAAGTGGAAGAGAGGAGAATAGTAAAAATTGAAGTAAAACATGTTTTGCCATGCTTTACAACTTTTTTTTAATTCCACAAAGGGTGAGCAACAATGATAGACAAGAACTACAAGCAAGGTGCAACAAGCAAGCAAAGGCAATGGAAGGACAACAATATGACAAAATGAATTGCAACAGCCACAAGAAATGAAAGGTTTTGCAACTCAACCACCACTCTTCATATATTACCGCTCATGTAGGGTTTCTTTGCGTTCATTCCTTGCGATATAGAAAAGGGGGCACGATGCGGGACCCGTTGATTTCACAAACCATGGTGGGTGAGGTTGTCGATGCTACATGTGTCCCTTTGTACAGTTGAACACTTCATACCACCCACTTTGAACTGTAAAAACTACCAAAGTAGCATAATTTTGTCATTTTAACGAAATTGTCTATATGTCACAATCATTGACTCTGGATTTAGTATTTCTTGAAGCTTTGTGTAAATGTATGTCACAATCAATCATTGGCTCTGGATTTAGTATTTCTTGAAGCTTTGTGTAAATGTATGTCACAATCAATCATTGGCTCTAGATTTACGCCAATTTCAGGAAATTGACCGCCTATTGTTACATCGATCCTAAATATGGAGAATTTCATTAAAATAAGGAGATGTCAAAGTCATATGGAGAATATGACTTTGACATCCCATAGTTCAGACTGGACAGTCTGAAATCTAATACACTACTAGATTTCAGACCGCCCGATCTGAACTGTGGGAATGGCACATGAAATATTGCCATTTTAATGAAATTCCCCATGAATCAAGAACAAGCTTCTAATCGATATGTCGATCTGCTAACTACAACCTCGCGGCTCATGCTCCCACCACTGCAGCATCCTCAAAGAGCTTCATTTATAAATTCAGATGAAATTAATAAACTCGAAACTAACGATCGATAGAATCTGATTGATGAACTTGCATATAATATCTAGCTGCAATGCAGTATTATGAGTGGTCTCCGATCCGAGAAGGCATTAACAGGGAGTCAGACGAGATCGAATTGAAGACTCAATGAGATAGCCCTGTCAGGTGCGACCCTGGACATTGTCAGTTTAAATAATGGTGAACCCAGAGTCTTCAATGCAAGTCTACTGTGAAGACAGATTGGTCAAGATTGCAAAGGATCCCTCTAGCTCTCCAAATAATTCTGCGGTGCAATTGTACATTTGTACTCTAGCTAGGGAACCCAGCTTCGTGCATTCAAAATTATTTAAAAATTTGTACGTGCTCTCATCAGTCCGTGCAAGAGTTGGCTGGCATGAGAGGTTTGATCGATTCCTTGGTTACTGTGTCATACAGTATTACTCAAAGGTTGCTACCGACTGGTTGAAATGCCTATAGGTAGAACCTCTATTGGTGCATCCTTGTTAGTGCTTCATTTGCAATAAGAGAGTTTGCAGACAGTAGGTGGCCTTGGGAGTGATTCCAGATGGAAAGTTTGCAGACAGTGGGTGGGCGTGGGGTCGTGGGCTTGATTCCAGATGGAAAGTTTGGAGACAGTACGTGGCCTCTCTAAATGCATAACTGTTAAAGTTGCTTTAGTTGAAAATGCCTCCACTCCGCTGCAGGGTGTAACATCGAACTGAAACCAACACGGACTACAGCAGTGTTGCGATAGACGTTGCTTGCTGACGATGTGCCACCAATTTTGGGATGTCGAAACTTACGGAGTCGTCAGAATTTGGCGTTTGTTTTGGACAGGTATCCAGTTTGCACTTCACTAGGTTCACAATTCTGTGAGTTTTGTCGGTATTTTGGGGGGACACAATTAAAGGAACCTTTACTACACGAATGAGAACAAGAACCCAGCCGCTGGGGGACAAGTAGCACACACAGAAAGCAAAACCAATAAATTACAACTGCCTCGTCGACGCGGCCCCCGTGCGGCGCAAGCAACCTACGGCTTTGTCGGTATTTTTCGTTTTAAAGTCACTAAACAGGGGGAAGTTTGAGTCTTCAGCACCCGAATGAGTGGATTTCGTACTCTGTCTGTTTTCCTTTTTTCCGTTTCTTCTTCTGCTCTTTTGCACATTGAAGTTTTACTCAACGGTGAAAGAAAAGGAACTGAAGTCCCTACCCAGAAGCAAAGCTGCGGGTTGTAAGGAGATCAAGGACTCTTAGTAAGGTAGACAAGCCTATTACCACCCCGATTTGCAATCTGAATATCATAAGGCCCGATTCTGGTAGGTGCTCCAAGAGGGGTGTGCTTGTTTTACAAATCAAACCCAAGTGGAATTATAGTTTTCTTATTAAAATTGTAATTTATGTGAGTTTTTAAAGTGGTCTACCCTAAAATTACAAAATTGCCCATAGAGTGGAGTCATTAACGTCCCATAAACAACCCGTGATTACTTTTTCATGTATTTGATGGCACTTAAGTACTTACCAATAAAGGATTGATAGGTTATCCCTTGTTGGCATAATGAACCCCTAAAGGACCATTGTCCCTTTAGAGAACAAATGGGATCTCAAGTAGGTACCTATGGTCTCAATTTTTGTCTTGATTTTTTAAACTCTTTTTGAAAATAAAAAAATTTATTAACTTCATGGAAATATATATTTTTTTTTCAATTGGTGGTTGAGAACAAAAGTTATGCCCAATTAAACCTAATACAAGGGAGAGGGGTTAGTAAAAAAAATTTCAAAAATTTGAATTTGAATTTATTTTTTCTTATAGATTATATTTTTGTCTACATGGAAAGCTTTGATTCATTCCATTTGGATTTGTTACAAGAAAGTTCTAGACGATCTAGTTTTTCAAGCAAATCGAGCGTCTTTTTGAAAAACAAACAAACTTGTAGGATTCATTTCTAAATGCAATTTTTACAATTTTTGAAGAAAAAAAGTTCCAAATGGTTTAGTTTGCTTGTTAGAACAATCTCATCATTGGGATTAGTGCATTTTGATTCCATCTTGGAGATATTAATAATTTAGATTTTCCTTCTATCTTGTACCTACTTCTATTTAACAAATTTTTAAAGAATAAAAATTAATTAAGTTTTTTTTCGTAGATCCTCAATTCAATTCTCTACCATAAATATTTAAAGCTCAAAACCCCGCTCAAAACTCTATAGTATGGGCAATTTTGTTAAAATGACGATGATTTTTTTGCCATTTTCCATACTCCGTGTGCCATTCTAATGAAATGTTGTGTCATCTTTGACATATTCAGTGCCATTTTAATGGAATGTAGTGTCATTCTACATGAATACCGCCATTTTAATGAAATTTACCATTAGTGCAAAAAATTAAAATTAAGAAGGTTCAAAGTCAAATAATCTAGTCCTACAATGTATTGAAAAACTTATTTTTTTCTCTTTAAATGCAAATATCTTGCAATCTTTGCAACCAAAATTTTTGAAATTTTTTCTACACATTTTCATATTAGTTAGATGTAAGATCCTATAGTTATATGTGAAAAAATAACAATTTTCAAAGTTTTTTACTCTTTGCTATAGAAATGGCAATTTTGAATGCTTCTTCCATAAAAAAAAAGGCATTAGACCTTTAGGGATTAATGCACTAATTTTGTCAAAAAATGACCGGACTTGAATGTTATTTTGGAAAAAATTGGGGCCAAAAGTAGGATGACAAAAATGGGCAATGAACAGAATTGGGCTAGTCTACCTAAGCCCATAAAGGCCCAAGGCCATTTTTCCATCAAAAAACACTCAAAACTACCATTTCTATTGCATTTTTTCGAGGAAACAAAAAAAACAATTTTTTAAGAATCTAACCATAGGATCTTGTATTGTACTTATCTGAGATCATAAAGTAAAAATTTCATGAAGTTTGACCATACAAATTGAGAGATATTTGCATTCAAAAGTTATTTTATTTTATTGTTTTGAACACTAGCTTGCAATTTGAGATGACTTTGACCACCATTTGTGAAAAAAAATTGCACTATGGACATAGGATCTTGTATTGTACTCATTTGAGATCATAAAGCAAGTATACTTAACCTTCTCAAACAATTTTGTTTTTGAGAAATTCTGAAATTGCATTTAGAGATGAATCCCACAAATTATTTTTTCTAAAAGATGCTTAGATTGCCTGAAAAACAAGATTGTTCATAACTTTGACATCACTATTTTCAAATGGAATGAACCAAAGCTTCACATATAGTCAAAAAATATGATCTATAAGAAATGAAAATTTAAAAATTTAACTTCAAATTTTTGTGGATTTATTTTACTACCTGCCAAATGAAAATTAGGACTTTTGTGGTATAACTTTTGCTCCCAGGCACCAATTGAAATAAAAATTATATTTCCACAAAGCTAATAAGTTTTTCTATCTAATTAAAATGTTTCAAAAAAATTCACTAAAAATTGAGTTCATAGGAACCTGCCTAAAATCCATTTTGTCCCTTGAAAGAACAATGGGCCTATAGGGGTTAATAAATAATAAAGCATCCATACCTACTAGGATTGATTAATAACCTAGATCACCTTAATCTAAAAAAGACAAATCCACCTAAAGGGCATATTAGTTTTAGGGTCAAACTTGAATTTTACATATTTCTTGATGTCAAATGTCTTGGAGATTAATTAAAAAAATGTAGTTCTAGTAATCTACACTTTATTCTTTTTAATTTTTTTCCAAATTATTAAAATTATAATTTTTGTAACACCTTGAAGGTAGCATCTTGAAAGCTCAAAATACACCACTTCTAAACTCTCTATTGAATTTCTCTAAGTGTGAGCACAAGGAATACATCAATTGCACTATAATGTTTTCCACTATCATCTCCAATTTTCTTTAAAATTTCATATTATTTTAAGCACAAAAAATTATATATAATTATATATATTATTACAACAAAAATATATCAAATTTTAAAAAGGTTATGAGTCTTTTTCACCGTGTGGCAAAAAATACCCTTAGAGTTGGGCCGGTGGGAAGTGTATGAACCCTAAATGCCTCCAAGCAATGGACTCTTCATTAGTTATATGAATTTATACCTAAATAACCTTAAGAAAAAGAGGGGCAACACCCAAAAGTCATTCAATTATGTGTTTTATGACTCCACAAACATCCTAATACATGTTCTAAATGCTTAGGCAACCTCATAAACCAAAAATTTACTAAGAAATTGCAATTAGGGACCTAAATGAGCCAAATTTGAGCCTTAAATAAAGAAAACAGCACCCAATCAATCACCCAAATACTCAATCTTCCACATGTTTTGACATTATTTACTTCCTCAAACTCTTAGATCTAACACTAACATCCTAATCTTCATTTTTAAGCACTTTTAGCATTGTTTTTTCCATTAACACTCCCACTAACTAACTCTAATTTTAACCTACTTTGGGTGGTGCCTCCACACTTACTCAAGACCCACAAGAAAACAAGATTCTTTACTTACATTTCAATTATTGAAAAACCAAATACATTTTATTCATTATACCAAATACAATCCATAAGTTTCCTCAAAGTCCATGGCAATTAGCCTTAAGTCTCTAAATTTCAAAATAATAACGTTTTCAACAAAATGAACTACAAATCAATTCACAACCAAGAAGGCAACCGACATCCTTCGAGTAAATTGGTCATTGCATCTTCATTCTTGGTCGCTTTTGACGTGCTTAGGCTTCTTAGAAAGCTAACTTCAAGAGCTATAACCCCTTCAAATTTCATCTCCATATGCTTCTTCTTTCGTGAGATGTAGCCCTCTGAAGTTGGTTGTTTCAAACACTGTTGGCAGCCAAAAACCTTACAGTAAATGGCCTGTCATGTCTTTGTTCTTTCTTGGAATCCATTGAGTCTAGACTTTTTAGAAATCTAGCTTCATGTTCCACCACCCCTCCAAATTTCAACCTCATTGAATCTATTGTCTAGAAGTTATTGCTCTCCAAAGTAGACAACTCCCATTGGCAGCGGTGGCTACCTATTTTTCTCTCATTTCTCAACACTCTCTTCCCTCTTCATCCATTGTTTCTCCACACAAATGAACCTACTCAATAAATTTGTTACTCTTTCATCTAACTCATCTTCCTCACACCTCCAATTTATCTCCTCACACTTTCTTCTTCCCACCAAACTTTAGTGCTAAAGAGCCTATCAACCAAATGAGAGAGAGGGAGAAAGAGACGGTTTACAAACCCTACTCTCTTCCATCTACCCAATGCCTACATCTACCTCTTCATCTTCATTCTTCCTAGTCTTCATTCATCCTAGTCTTCATCTCCATTTCTTCATAGTTTTGACTTTCATTTCTATTCATTATAGTTGATTTCTACCTTTTCTCATTTTTTTCATTTGCTTAATTCAATTAATTTAATATATTTTATATTTTGCTTAATGCCTTTTTGATTTTAAATTCTTAGTTTTTTCTTAGGATTTTCTCATTATTTTCATCTACTTGCATTTTCTTAAGAATTCACATCATTATTCTAATTTCTTCATTGCTATTTAATGAAAAACCTTACTTTATGATTTAATGTAAAAATCTTCCTATTCATCATACTTACTCCTCATTTCTCCTAACTTATTGTATTTGTTATAAATCTTAATTGTGAGCCACTATGGTGACTCACAAAGGTGCATTTTAATATAGAATTTTTTTGAAGTTTGACCAAATTAGGCCCATCCCAAATGCACATAGATTCACATTGACTATGAATTTCTTTTCTAACTAGCGTTTGGCACTTGCTATGCTACACATTCATTCTTAGAATTTTATAAAAAAATTTATGTATTAGATAGAATGCAGAACAAAAATTTCAATAAATCTTCAAATAAAAATGACTAAAATCTTTGTATAATTTTTTTTTATAAACAAGCACATATTGAAATGTACAATAAAAAATTATTGAATGATGAATGAAACATATGCAATGGTAAATACTATAGAAGATACACATACATTAGAATGTATTAAAAATTTGACTCCATTGTTACAAAAAATGGCAACCCAAATTGAAGAGTTGAAAAGAAATACTTATAAATCTCAAAAACTTTGTGAACAACTTAATTGTTGTGGAATCCAAAATCGCTTCAATTAATTGAATAAATTTCTCAAAATCATTTGGTAGTAGCAATAGAAAATTGAAATCATGAAAGTTCAAACCTCACAATAGCACAAAATCATAGAAGTGCAAAGAAGTGTAAAGTCAAGAAAAGCAATGGATTTGCTACTTCTATAATATCATCCTATTAATCCTCTTTAATATCACCTTAATTGCAACAACTATATTATTTTCATAATATCACTTTTTGTAAAAAGTGATATTATAGAAGTGATTGCAAACTGCTAGTCTATTTCTGTAATATAACATTGTGTGAAAATATGATTTCTATGTATGCATGATTGAAAATATTTTTACAAAATATTTAAAATAATTATTTTAAAAACTTATTGAAATCATTATCATGCTTTTTATTCAAATATATCAAAATTTTACTAATATGTGATACAATGAATGCGTAGCATAGCAAGCACGAGCCCCTAGTATTAATGGTAGCATTTGTGATATTACAAAGGGAGTTATGATTTTAGTAGTATGATAGGCAAGATTAGCCAAGCCACTTTTTGCTTGATTCAAACAAATAAGTTGCTATGTTGGTTGATGTAAGCCCTTAACTAAATGTGTATAACCAAATTCTAATTTCATTGATGTTTTATATTATGTGGGTGTCTAGGTGTTGTCCATTTTGCCTTTTAAACAATGTATCTTTTTTAAATGCCTACATATCACAAAATTGCAAAAAAATTACTCAAAATCTAACTTGATTGCAATTTTTAGCTAAAATGCCAAACTAACCAATGCCATTGTGTTTTTTAGGGCAAGAATTTACATTCTAAATTTAGAAAACATAAGATTATGTTCAATCTAAAGGGAAATTTAACAAATTCTGGAATTTTCAGATTCCATAATATGAATTCTGGAATTTAGGGTTTAGGTGGTTATCAATTTTCGTTGGTCACTACTGACCAACTACAACATAACTGTCTTGCAAATCTATACTTCCCTACCATGTATACTACATAATAGTACATGTATGTCAGCTACCCACCAATACTTCTGTTGATGTCTTCAGGTTTCAATCAAGGCTTCTAGCAATGTCTTCAAAATGTTTTTTTGGTCCATAAGTCCTGAATAACTCCATAATTTGTTAAATCGTTGATTCTATGCCATTATTATAAACATAAGATACATTAAAATTGAACACTCCTATCATGAAAAGTTATGACTAGATGAAGTTTAGCCTTTGGATTGACTATTTAGAATTCATCCATTCTTTTTGACTAATTCCTAATTTCAATTTATTTTGGAATATTAGCATTAATTTTAGATTATAAACTCCTAACTAAATGTCAAGTTTGGACCTAGATGGACAATATTTACTCAACTTCATCCATTTTTTAGTCTAAACTTCATCTTTCATTAACTTTTAGGTTTTTAAGTTTTTTTTAAAGTTCAAAGTGGTCTATCAAATTTTAAGCCTAAATGTTCCTTGATAGATTTTAATATAGTTTGTTTTGTTAATCCCTTGTGCCTAAAGGGTTTGAATTACTTTTAGCTAGTTACTAGATTTACACTTTATAATACTTGTTCTTTAAAGATTTTTACTTCAATGCTTCAAAATGTTAAATTACTTCTTCTTTGGACCTTCCTAGTGAAAGTTATTGATGGATGAAGATTGACAGCTAATTAGTACTTCAAACTTCATCTGCTATTTGTTACTAACCTAAAGTTCAAAATTAGTTTTTATGTTTATTTTTAAAGTCTAACTTACTTCTAATTCGTAGTTTTTTAATTTTGTTCTTTTTGAATGACTTTAGATAATTTTCATCCAATTTATACATTAAACTTCATCCACCTATATCTTACTCGTTTTAGACCTAATTCCTATGTTTTATGTTTTTAAAAATCTATGAATCTATATAAGTTGTTGAAACTAAACTTGATTTTTAAGGTCTAAATTTAACCCTTAAAGCCTTTAATTGTGTCTTTTGACAACATAGAAATTTTGAGCATTCACTACAAATGGATCTTTTACTTTTTTTCTTTGGAATTTTTGCACAACATGTGCGTGAAGAGTAACTTTAAGGCCCTACAATTTTCATAACTTTTAATTACATAGTTAAAAAAATATTGTATGATATGTAATTTTCATCGATTGATTGGGTAGTCCAAGCAGTAAAAGAACTTCTTTAAACATCATAATTTCAAGAAATAATTTTTTTTTATTTGGTTCTCTAAATTTATTAATATGTGGAAAGCTTTGAACCATTCTATTTTTATTGATGAGATGAAAGGCATGAGGAATTCTAATTTGCAGATAGTTTGTAAGTAGTTTGTAAGTAGTTTGTGGGTAGTTAGGGAATTTGTACTATAATATAAATTTGGAAGTCCTCTATTTGATTCAATTTTCAATATTTAAAAAAATACTAGGTGTAAATTTTTTATTACAACATTACAACCATTGGAATTGAAAATTTTCAATTGCATAAATAAATTTTTAATATTTTAGTATTTTGAATCATTTTCTACATCTATCAATTTATTATTTTTTTCCTTTATGTTGTACAATTTCAAATGATTTGAAATTTTCAAGCATGTAGCCAACTTGCCTTGAAGAATGAATCCAAAGAGTAACCACCATTTTGGACATTTTTTCATACAAATAAGACTTTGTGAAGTGCAATCACTCAATTTTTTGCAAGGCCAAAAAAATGATTTTTGTCACTTCAAATGCTAATATCTTGCAATCTATATGGTCAAAATTTTTTATTTTTTTTCTACATCTTTTCAAACTAGATTAATACAAGATCCTATGGTTACATGTGCCTAAAATGGTTTTTTTCTAAAATTTGTTACTTGTACTAGAAATGGCAATTTTGGAGTGCTTTGGGTGAAAACATAGAAAAAACCTTTAGGAATATTTTGAAGTTCGACTAGAAATCATAATGGCTAACCAAAAAAATTATAGAAAAGATGGAGGAGGTCTCATGGTAGTCGAATACATCTTCAAATTTTCCTTCACTTGCCACGATTTTATTTTTTGGATTTTTGTTCACCACTTGAAGTTGTGAAATTAGTACAATTTTGAAAGTTGTACTTTGAACTACTCATTTCTTTTCTATCTACTTCTTTCTTTTACTTTGAAGACTATTCCATTCAATTATTAATATTCTAATAGTTGACTTGGAAGGAAAGACTTGTTCAATTTTCAAGAAAATGATGATATTCTTGCAAATTTATTGCCTTCCTATCTTAAGTCAAGTATCTTCTTCCTAATCTACAGTTCTAATGTTCACTTGAAACTCCTTGAATTTCCACCGAATCTTCAATTATTTCCAATTTCCATCCTAAATTGTCACCTTTATTCTTTTGTGGCAATTCTACTTCATTGCAAAAGTTCAACTTCACACTTCTCTTCTTACTACTAGTTCTAAGTTGTTTTAATATTTGATAAATCTAGAGTTGAAATTGTGGCAATTTTGTGGTAATTTTAAATTTTTTTACACTTTCCAAATCCTTCTATAGATCTATTATATTTTATACTACTTTTATGCTAATCTAGAATTTTTACTTTTATTTTTTAAACAAAAAATATATATTTGGACATTTGTATAATTTTTTTGGAGACTTAAAAAACCAGCCCCCAGAGTCCAATATAAAAAACAACAACCAATATTTAAAAAATAAAAAGACCAAGCAGTTTAGAATCAAACCAAAGCACAAGCATCTCCTTGCTTTGCCACATGTCTCCTTCCGATTGGACAGACCTCTCCTTGCTGTCTACCAAGGCAAGTTTTGATGCACCCTACTACGTGTCTTCTCCTAATTGGATGGAATACCCTTGTGTTGACTGGATAGGATCCACAACGATGATATGTGTTGTCTTTAGATTGATTGGGACCCGTTTTTGCTGGCTTGGCCCTATTGATTGTACACAACCGGGAGTGACAAGTGTTGCGTTATGATTGGCTAGAATCCCATAAAGAGAGAAGATTCAATATGACAGGCCCTTCTTTGCTTTATTGTTGGTTCAGTTTGGGGCCAATTTTAGGGGCTCTTGTGGGTCTCTTTTTTACTAAATTTTCTCTCCTATGTGTGCTTTGCTTTCCAATTTCAATATGAGAATTCTTTGGCAATTTGTGAGTGCCATTACACTCCAAGATTCAAAGATACTTCAATCTTGCATACTCGCTTTTGTGGAATGTAAAGAACTGTTTTAATGAAAACTTTGTGCAAAGTTACCTCTGGACCACTCATCTACAATGATTTTGCTGTGACAACATTCTATTATCTGATCTAACGTACCTCTGGCACAATCTGCAAAAAACAAAACAACGATGGTCATTCTTCAAGGTTAAAAAGTACAATATAGCTGCAATTAACGAATAGAAAGCACTATACAAATTGAGAATCAACATGAGCACTCATGATTATTTCAACCTTTGACAATGTAGCTACCACTTCCCATACTCTTAACACCAACTGCTTGCTAAAACCGCATACCTTATTAACAATTCCCGCAATGCTCTTTGGTAGTACTTGCAAAAAAAGGGCCACTACAAAAGACCACACCTATCTCTCATATCTTCATTTCAAGTTGATTTTGTTTTTATATAATTGTGGTAGCATATCCTATTACTAGCAGTAATTGTGTAGTACGTTTGAAGAAAACAATGATGTTATTTGCCGTGCCACATATATTTGGGTGCTAAGACTGATTCCTTGTGTGAACAAGTTCAAAGTAAACCTTATTTAACACCGGGCCTTGCCTATACTTGATACATAGTGCAAACACACCTTAAGATAGAATTTTAACCGCTAAATTTTGAAGAATAAACTTGGCATTTCAAACTTGGGTTTTGGAACTAAACTCAATAGAGATTATAGCATTTAACTGCGACACCAATTAAGACTATTTTTTTGAGTTTTTTCTCATGGCTCCTAAATTTAAAGCTTCATTGTCTTTGAGTATTTTGCAAATTCTACCAACATTTTGGTACTTCTAAGGTCAAAGCTCCATCGTATGGGAAAATTTTATAAACTTAGTCAACACTTTTTGCGTTTATAAAATCAAAATTTTGTTAAGGGGAAGGAGAACAAGGGAAATACTATAAGTTTTGTTAAAACATAGGTGTTCAAACACAAGTTAGTACAAAACATGTGTTAGTACAAAATGTTGAAATTCGCCTTTTGAGGGACATTTAGAATTGTAGGTAGAATAGGGATATTTCAATTTTTTGATTTTTCATAAATCAAATATAGTAAAATAAAAAAACTGAAAATTGGATGTTTGTGAAGACTTGATGGAGATGAAATTTCACTTAAAAATGAACTTGAAATCATCTTCAATGTTCAAAAGTGTGTGCACTATGGAGCCCCTTTTTTGGCCTATTTGCACAAACGTAGAGAACATAAAATAACATAATTTTTGGATGCCCTTCATATAGAACATGACCCATTTGTTTGGGAATAGACCACCAAAATTTTAGCTCTACATCATTTAATTTGGAAAATCCCTAGTACTAAAAACAACCCTCCAAAGTGTGACAAATTAAATAATTTTAATTTTAAATATAAATTTATTTTATTTTTTTTGAAAAACAAAGGATGTAATTAAAATCAAAACATCTAGAAATATATTTTTTATTTTTGGAATTGGTTTAAAATCCAAAAGTTATAGCATAAGACAAAATCAATTTGGCAAAACCCTCTCAAAATTGTTTGTTCTTTCTTGCAATCACCTTTCATCAATTCTACAAACTAAAGTATATGTGCAATCATTGCAATCAGTGCTCTAACATATTTGGAATCAAAATAAGAACCAACATATTTGATACAATGAAATAAATATATTTCAATCAATTTCAATTCAATACCTCTCACAAATTTCATATTTTGTCTAGTTCTAAAATTCATTTCTAGAATTCAATGCTACGTAGAAATATATGTATGTACTTGAGTAATTGCTCCAAATGATTGATATAGTGCAACATGGAGAATGACTACTCTCTCATTCCACTTCAATGGCTTTTCAAAATGCATAACATCTATACATTAAGTAGAACAAAATGCCATAAGTCATTACATAATTAGAAAACATTCACCTTAAGAATTTTATTACACTACAAAATTGATTATGTTGAATACAAATGAAATGCAAAGTAACAATGCATGACATAGAAGCCATGGCTTTAGTAAAATCCTTGTTCTAATAAGTATATTATGGTATGTGCATTCATCATCAACTACACCCACTTGTAATAACCACATTTGGAACAAATAAGAATACATAAATTACAATATTTACTATATTTAGAATTGTCAACACTCAATACTTGAACATCTTTAAGACCCTAAACCCTAGTATTTGTTCAAGATACATTTGCAAACAATACTTTAATTCAAAATTAGCAACTTCTTTTAATGTTTAGCTAATGCATGTCAAAATGTTTTAGCATCTTCAATCTTTCCATAGCCTATATGATGTAATTAAGAAAATACTGACATTTATTGACATTTGTAATTTAAATTTAAAATAATACTATTGTACTTTATGTCACTACTATAGCCAAGATAAGAGTAAAAATATTATTTTAATTTTTTAATTCATTAAAATTTTGAAATTCAATATCTACATACTATAGTGGAAAAGGTTGCATTCTTCATATGAATAAAAAACTTTATGTACAAAGGAGTGAGAAGGCTTTGTTTTGTAACATTTGGAAATGCCTTGTAAAAATTATTTTCACATCGTTGGTCCAAATGCCATAAAAATGGCACAAACAAAAACCTTTCCAAATAAAAGAGTGCAAGGCTTTTTTGTGGCATTTGGACATGTAGAGTGGAAAATATGATTTTTTCAAATTAAAAGATAACTTAGTTTAATTTTTGAATTTATAAAAACTTTGAAATTCCATAACTTTCACATCCTAGGTCCAAATGCCACAACAAAGTTCGTGCATCCATCTTTGTAGAGAGCTTTTCAAAAAGACAAAAAACACAAACAACCTAATTTAAGGTACATAAAGAAAATTTGAATGACAAATACAAATGATAGTTTAATACGGGCTTTGACCATGGGAGCTTGCAATTGCAATAATTCTTCTAATTTTCCAATTCATTTGAAATTTGAAAATGGAATACAACTAAAACTTGTCAAGCTTCATTACTCTAGGTTCAAACACACATTAATAATATATATTTTTAGAAACAAATCTTGATTCATTAAGGCACTTCTACTTCTCGGATGTGTGAACATTGCAATGTTTACAATTGAGCACCTTAAAAGTCCAAACATCATTTTCAAGCATAAAAGACATTTTGGATAATTCACTACAAATGGAGTTTTTATTTTTTGTCTTTAAAAGTTTCACAAAAAACGTACACGAAATCAAATTTTGAAAATGACTAATTATGATTTTTCTACTCAATGTCATGTGAAGTGACATGGAGTCCACTTTACTTCAAACTACAATGTTAGATGGATTCCCTTGTGTTAGTTGGACTCCCTTGTATTAGTTCACCTTAGTGTTTAGATGGATTCATCCATAAGTCAGAGTTCATCCATCTTAGGATTTGAGTCTTAGGTGGAGTGAACTTTGGCTTGACATTCTTGTGCTTGAAAATGCATTCTTTTGTGAGCATTTTTAGAGAAAGTTGTATGTTAGAATTTGTACAACAAATTTTTTAAGTAAAGACAATTTCAAGTTTTGTATACTATCTATATGAATTTCACCAAAATTCATTCTATTTTCTTGGAAAGCGGATATCTTACAACCTAATTGTTAGAAATTTGCATAACTCCATTTAAACATCTTTGTACTATTATAGAGCATGATTCTATGATTATTTATGAAGAAAAAATTAGCAATTTTTATTAATCTTTGCAATGAATTTTGCAGTTTTGGCTTTAGAAGGGTTTTCTTGAATACCCTTTGTAATGTAGGAAAGATGAATGAAAAGTCATGATGATAATAGTTTTGTGTGGAATGATGTTTTTTTACCATTATAATCATGGTTATCAAAACATATGATGAATGGATTCAACATTGATGGTAGCTTATAGCAACAGACCCACTTGCACCAATGTTGTGGATTACAGAGTGGGCATTGTGAGAAGGGCAACGTTGGTTAGCTTTGGGCATTGAATGTGGGAAACTAAAATCCATCAATATCGGACTCCAAGGTGTGATTTTCATAAACATGATAATAGAAAGAGGCAATGAGACAAGGTATAAATTGCAAAGGAGTTTGATAATGGCTCCAATTCCTTTAGTTTGTTTGGATGCTAACTAGCCTATGAAGGTCATATGTAAACTTTAGAAGCATTGGACTTCCATGCTTAAATCAATTCAAAGTACTCCCAATAAAGTAGTGACAAGGTTCTTGACATTAAATCAAGGGGAGGACACTGTCTACGTTTTAGCAACCCACGTGCGGTGAAAAAAGTAATACATGTAATACATCTTAAAATTTAATTTAAAAAAAAATTATGGATAAATTTTACTACTTTAAAAGTTTATGTTTTGAATTATTGGTATTTTTTATGCTAATAGTAATTAGTTATAAAGTTTTTAAGAAAAAAGATACACCATAAAGCTGAAAATAACTTTCACACCTCTATATTATATAAGAAAAATAAATTTGAAAAACGAAAAAGAAATTCTATAGAATAGCTTTCTATTGAAAGTTTATTTTGCTTGAATATTGATGCAATAGTCATCTTTATGTGAGCTCTATAAATATTTTAGTTGGAAAATATGCCATTTTAGTTCATTTTTCAACCCTTTCTAGACAATATATCTTATGTTATTTGGAATTGAAATTTTTGTCAATAGAAACCTTTAGTCATTGTTAAACAAAGCTCAAAATTTTAGGATGAAATTATAGTTTATTCAAAAGTAAATAGGGGGTCAAAAAATCACTCTTCTACACGTAGGTACCTCAAATGTAGTGAGAGTGTCCTCCCCGTGCATTAAATCCAAAAGATGTTTTGAGAGCTAAACATTATGTACATGAAACCTTGGCTTGCAAAGAAATGCAAAGAATAGATCTCTCTAGTATTTGAGATAAAACTCCACCATGTAAATATGAAGAAACAGATCATATGTACAAGATATTAGTAGCTCTATTGAACGTAGATTGGGTGTCCATTCAAGATCGTGGCAAAAGACATTCACCACCAAGACCAACCGAAGACAATAGATCCCCACCCATGCATTGCCGTTAGACAATGGAGAGTAAAAACTAATCACAAAAGGAGTTCACATAGGGCAATTGTGGAACATTCATCACTCGAAGGAGGTACATCCAAAGGAGTAATTCAACATAGACATTCATTATCACCACATATTGGACCTAGTATGATAATCCATAGGAGTTGGTTTAAACAACTTTCCAATGTCAGCATTTACATGAGTGGAGTCATCAAAAAAAGGTATCCAATAAAGAGTAGGACCACTAGGTTCCAAAGCATCCAAAATTGTAAAGTCACATAAAAAAATAAAAAGAACCATGCAACAAGGATGGGCTCCAATTGTTCTAGGCATTGAAGGTGCTACCAAAGAAATGGATACTAGCAGATGACAAGATGAGGTACAATTTGTCAAAGAGTTTGAAATTATAGAAGAATCCTCTAATGAAAAAAAAATTCCTACAGCTCACATACTGGCAACCATAGGTCTATTTGTGAGATTTCCAACAAACAATGATTTTTTATATTTGGGAAATAGATTGAGTTTTCAATGCAAAGATAGTAAATATTTGGATTGTTGGATATGTGAAGACAAACCACCTAGCATTGATTGACAGGCGCATTTCAACCATATATAAGCGACTTTGTGGAAAAGAGAAGTCTAATATGTTATC
Organism: Climacium dendroides; assembly: GCA_950106755.1. Classification (NCBI taxonomy): domain Eukaryota; kingdom Viridiplantae; phylum Streptophyta; class Bryopsida; order Hypnales; family Climaciaceae; genus Climacium; species Climacium dendroides. Next base: position 26,043,721 of record OX467089.1, on the reverse strand, counting down.
ACTTACTTTATGACCAATTTTTAAAGGAGTTAATGTTGAAGGTGCTTGCTAAGAAAGAAATATTCCATTTCTAAATGTTGGTATAGTAAAAGAATTTGAGGTTGCATACCTATATAATGCCTCAGCTATTCTAGGTAATTTCAATATGTCAAAGATCAATTGGTTGAAGAACAATGTCATTTGAGAGCCTATTGATGGTCAACATGTGGCTGCAGCATGCAAACAAAGTGAAAGAGAGTACAATGTAAGATTGGTGATAGATGAAGAGCACCAAAAGATATTTGTTGAGAAGAAAGCACAATTTGTTGTGTACAATGATTCTAAGGTGTACATTGAAGCCTTAGTGCAAATAAATGCAATAGAATTTGAAAGAGAGTTCTATACTACAATAGAAGAGGATTTGGTGAAGCTACGAGCCATTTGGGAAGCTTGCAGAAGATCTAATCTACAATTACAAATAGATGATGCACAACGAATAAAAGTTGTAACAATGGCTACAAATGTGTTGCATTGGACAAGGTCATATATAGAGAATGTATCATTGAAGGTTATTTATTAGAAAATTGTAAAGTATATTTGCCATACATAGCAAGAAAATGAAATTGCATATCAAGCTATTCTGCAAGTGTGTCGTGATTATGAAGACGACATTTTTTGATATAGCAAGGATGATCTAAGGAAGTGGAAGAAATACGCAGATAAAATATCTTTGGATTCAAATGTTGATGTGAAGGAAAATAGGAAGAAGATGGAGAGGCTTTGGCTAAGACTATTAGTGAGGGTTTGGAGGGCACATTATTTGCACTTGGTCAAGGAACTATTTGCTAAAGCAGTTGTTGACGGTGAACGCCCACAATAAAGATTTTTCCTTCAATGATGCAAGCAACAATGCTCCAATAAAGGGTACTTTGGCATGGACAACAGGCCAGATCATCGATGGAAAGCGGTACAAAATACAATATAATAATTGATGGTCAAATCTGGAATTGCACATTCGAGTTCCATGCATAGCTTTTTCCTTGTAAACGTGAAAAGATTTGAAAGACAAAGCTATAGGCAGATGAAAGTGCTTGTTGGAATGGTAGACAAAAAAATAATAAAAAAGCTTAGGCATCTTCAACAATGAGGATTGAGGATAGTGGAAGCTCTAAGGAGGTTCGAAGCTTTGATACCTCCAATAATAAAAGATCATTATGTGAGTATACAACATGATAAATCAAGATACCATGGATACAATAAAGATGTGAGAAATCTAGATGAGGTGTATTGGGATTTGCACTTGACTATTACATGTACTGCACATGAAATCAACAATGGAGGTGTTATTTCTTTACACAAGCAATTGTGGAATTGGGAACACATTGCATGTGAAAATTTAATTGTAGATGGTGCAGGAGAAGAAGAGAGATGAGGATGAAGTGTGGACAAGCATTGAATATAATATAATCATGCAAAAGGTACAATAGTAAATGGCATGCATATACAGGTGTATAATAATACTTTTGTTTCCACCAAGAACATATTGTGAGGAGGAGATGAGGGAGATGATGGGATTGCTAATGGAATGTACATAGCGAAAATGTGTGTATGTGGATATTTTCTCCGTAGACAATGTCCGTGTTTGTAGATGAACTGCAACATGGTGGGCATATGGATTGTAGTGTGTAAACAATAGGAGAAATTGCAATTTTAATGGTACATCCTACTACATTGAGGATGACAAAGAATGTACAAGGAGGTTGTCAACAAATACTCTTGTGTTCATATATTCGTGGAGCGAGAGAAGAAAACCTTCCATAGTGGATCGAGTAGAAAGAACCTCCATAGAGTTGCAAAGATTGATTTTTGCATTTCTAGCAAAGAAATGGAGGTTAGTTACAGTTTGCATTACAAAAGCTATACCACACTAGTACAAACTTCTTTTGTGGATAATCAAGTGATTGTGTTGGATGGTTCAATAGATTGAACTCGCTTTCTGTACAACACATTGCAAGAAGTATACTACATAGGAATCCAAGCATAAGAAGTTGTAATGCTGGTATCTGAAAATCTAGGGACAAAAGAGCTTCAAGAGTCAAGACACTACAACACCTAACACAAACCCTCTTCAATCCATGTAGAAGAACTTATAACTAAAGACAAGGAAGAAAAGATTCTTGGAGATGAAAAAAAATGTTAAAGATGATAAAGATTTGCATTCAAAGAATACACATGCATGAGAAGGATATGTAATAAGAGAAGCCTGAAATCTAAATGATCTAGAGTATGTTGAAGGAGAGGAAGAGAAAGAAGATGAGATAGATGACTTATTTGACTTTGATGACGATTTATTAAAGGGCTCTTTTGATTCATTAGAATGTAACAATTCATTAGAGCAAGAGAAGAATTCATTAGATAAAGTAGACCTTCAAGTGGAAAGCAAAAAAGACATGAAGAAAACAGCGATAGTCCAAAAGCCATTAGAGAAATTGGAGGTTACAATTGAAGTACCACACATTGGTGTTGAGAGCATTGTCTCTCTAAAAAATGAGGTTGAAAAGGTGGCAAACCATGTACATAGATAAACTACCATGTAGGCAAGCCTATCACATCTGCAGACCCACCACATGGATAAGACTTTAAACTTTAGTCTTAAAATTTAATTAAAACCTAATTTTAGAAAATTTAGTACTATATTCAAAGTAGTTCAATATATACATGACATCTAAACTTTGAATGTCACTTATCTTAGAGTTGGGGGTAGAAGTTGACTACATTAGGTACACTTTTGGCAAAATTCAATTGTACTTGAATTATACATTATGTGTATTTTGTACATCATGTACATTTTATAGCTTAGAATCAATTGTTAGATTTTTGATAGTGTGTGCCATAGTACAGTCAAGATCTAAGTGAATTTTGGAATAAACATCAAAGATTACCTCAAAATTGTACTCCATGTACTCACAATATTTTTGTCACTAGCTGCAAAAAAGTTTATTTCTTGAAGAGTACACATATTTATGGTGATTTGACTGTTAGCCATCCTCAAATCCATGTATATGTTGCTTCCAAAATTAGAAGATAAGCCAAAACATTCCGTTTTCTATCCACTTTTTGTTGTAGAAGGGAATGCCATATAAGCTTCTAAATGTCAACAATAACTACAACTAAAGTAGTCTGCTCTAAAAGCGAGTGGCTTCTTTAAATTGCCCCTATATTGAGGTCTGAAATAGATAGTGGGTGGTCCTTAAATGGACCTCTCAAGCCATTGAGAGAATTGAGAGAAAAACATTATTTATTGCAAGAGTCAATTGTTGGCCTTCATTTACTGAAATCACTTTAAAAGTTGCAAATGGTCGGATTTTGGAAGACCTAGGGTCACAAATAGGTGTCTACAACAGTTTTTTTGAAAATTCATAAGTAATTCAAAAATGATTCAAAAACTATGAAACCACTTGTGTGACGTTTTGCAACCATTTTTCTTTCTTTGAAAAATGATCCAAAAATATTTCTATTCATGGAAATCTTTGAAAAAGGGGAACCAGCCCTTAAATGGTTGCTTTAAGGCTATACTAACTTATGTCCTATCTATTAGTAGGAATCCCTCGCACAACAAATAATCTATCAAAGTATTAATAAAGTAGTCAAAATTAAATGTTTGTATTTCCTCCACAAAGTACTTTCCATTTTTTTGGACAAATTTGACATACTTCCAATTCTCACAAAACATTTTTAGAATATGATGGCCAACAAAAATAAATTTTAAGAAGGTTACTAACCTACTTCATTTGAATACAACCTCAAAAGTTTAGTTTTCCAATCCTCCAAAGTTGTCAAACCAAAGTACATCCTCCCAAAATACTTTTTTGACATACATTTTTTGGGGGGTGTAGTGTACTTCAACCCTTCAATGAGTTGAGAAGACAAGCTTTTATACAAGAGGGGGGGGGGTTAGGAGATAGAACAAACCATATGGGATATGTAAATTAGTATGAGTAGGAGCTCAACCATAGTTAAGTCGAAATTAGAAATTGTGCTTAAAGTAGAATTTCAAACCTCATTTAGGTATAGTAGAATCACATTTCTAAAGAAAATTTGAACTACTAAAAGGTGATAAATCAAACCAAATTTCATCTCCAAAAATTCTTTTGACATTTTAAGCCTCTAATGTAAAGTTATAAACAAACTTTAGAGAGGAAGTTTTAAATTGTCCAAAAGAATGTCCTTTCCAACCCCTCTTTGAAATTTGTTCATAACTTTTGATTGGAGGCTTGAAATGTCAAACAAATTTTTGTAGATGAAATTTGCTTTGATTTTCCACCTTTTTATAGCTCAAAGTTTTTAAGAAAAATCTATTCTACTATGCCTAAATGAGGTTTGAAATTTTACTTAGAGTATGTTTAATAGATTGCCAAATTATCTAAGAAAATTTTGTTTTTGGTCACAATCAACACATTTATGTTGATTTCTATTTTTGTCTTGAAAAATGCAATGGCTAAATCAACAGACAAAATTCCATTTTTTTCACAATCAACGCATATCATTTCATCTTGTAGTAGAGAGATATTGATTTAGAGGAGAGAGTTGATCTTCATCCCATAACAAAGAACCAAGGAGGAAGAGACACTCATGGAGAGATGCAAGAGACAACATGTCAACTTTTAGTAGTAGCAGAAGTAGTGACTTTGACTAATGAAGTAGCAATAGAAACAAAAGAGAGTACACCAATGGCAAGATCTCCAATTCTCACAATGGAAGAGGTTGGTACTAAAATGGATGATGGGGTGTGGGAATTAGTGGGAGTGGTTTTGCCTCCAACATCGGGAACAACAACCTCGCAAGTTATGGCAATAACAAGGTTGCCAGTTGAAATAATATTGTCTTTTGCATAGGCCTTTCAAGACCAAGTGATGACACAAGGAACAAATGGACTCTATTATGATCAAGAAGGTATTAGATATTATCATATTGGAATTGAAGGGTAGTACAGATTTGAGCAAGTAACTTCAATTTTGGAAGAGGCATTACATGTGGATCAAGTACCTTTTTAGGAAGTTGAAGGTGTGGTTGGTAGGGTTTTGGATTATGTTGAATTGCAAATTCCACCTAAGGTTCATGCTATACTCAGTGCAAGACCTATAAATATTGAAGAAGGAGAAGACATAGGAAGTCAATCTTTAAGGATAATTGCGGAGACACCAAAGACAATGGAGTAGTGGAATTACTAACTTCATATAAAGAGTGATGTTAGTGGATGGTATTGTTTTTAATTTAACAACAATTGAGTTTGTTGTTTTGTATGATGACTTTTTTATTCTATTGTTGCAATGGAATGATAATAAATAATTGTTGTGCTATTTTTTAGACTTATTACAAATTGTACATGGTATTGTGTTAATGATTGGAAAAAAATGAGGTGAACTAAGGAAGAACAAATGCATTGTATATATTAGAAACTGAATTTTTGGATGGTTTCATATTCTAAAATTTTGAATTCCTATAATTCCAAAGTGCATTTGTAATCACATCATATATACTAGTGTATTATTTAAAGCACAAATGAAAGGTTTTCATTGTAAAAATTGTAAAGAAAAAAAAAACCTAAGCTTGCTTGTAAAAATGATATACTACACTTCCAAAAATCTAAAAAATGTACCTATTTTGTTGTACAATTAATGCACTTGGCTAAGTGCAAAAATGACAAATTTTTGTGTCAACTTGCTTATAGTAGTCAATTTTCATCCAAGTCAATAAGCACATGATTTACAATCAAAGCTCAAAGTTCTATGTTTCAATACAAAAATGTAACTACATTGATTTGTCTTATTAGTGTGGTAGATAATTATTGTTGCTTAGAAAATTAGTGTCATTGCAAAAAAAATTAGTTTTGAGGAAATGGGTACTATACAATAATATTTCAACTTACACTAATTTATTTATTCTATAAATGGTTTAATTTTAAAAAATTAGTGTCATACACTAATAGGACTAATAGTATAGTAGACATGATTTAACAATTAACTCCTACCAAGGTAATATAGAAATGCCTAAAATTGTCACTATATCACTATGTTTGCCTTGGGAATGGTCCAAAATGTTGATTTTTATGTAACATTGTTTGCCTTCTCAAAACAAACAAACCCATTCAAGACCTAAGTTGTTTCAAGATTTTTTGACACCTACATAATATCTATGAATTTTCAAAGATCAAAACATAGGGTAACTATCATGCCACTACTCCTCTAAAACAACCATCCTTTAAGCACAAAATGCTTTAGCTCCCTTTGTTTTTTATTATTCTTCAACCTTCAGGAGTATACTACAAAGGATTTCTTCATATCATACTACTAAAATCATAACTCCCTCTGTAATATCACAAATGCTACCATTAATACTAGGGGCTCGTGCTTGCTATGCTATGCATTCATTGTATCATATATTAGTAAAATTTTGATATATTTGAATAGAATGCTTGATAATGATTTCAATAAGCCTTTAAAATAATTATTTTAAATATTTTATAAAAATATTTTCAATCATGCATACATAGAAATCATATTTTCACACAATGTGATATTACAGAAATAGAGTAGCAGTTTGCAATCACTTCTATAATATCATCTTTTACAAAAGCTGATATTATAGAAATATTATAGTTGTTGCAATTAAAGTAATATTAAAGAGGATCCATAGGATGATATTATAGAGGTAGCAAATCCATTGCTTCTCCTAGCTTTACACTTCTTTGCACTTTTATTATTTTGTGCTTTTGTGAACTTTGAGTTTTCATGATTTCAATTTTCTATTGCTACTACCAAATGATTTTGAGAAATTTATTTAATTGAAGCGATTTTGGATTCCACAACAATTAAGTTGTTCACAAAGTTTTTGAGATTTATAATTTTTTCTTTTCAATTCTTTAATTTGGGTTGCCATTTTTTGTAATAATGGAGTCAAATTTCTAATGCATTCTAATGTATGTGTATCTTTTATAGTATTTACCATTGCATATGTTTCATTCATCATTCAATAAATTTCTATTGTACATTTCAATATATTCTTACTTATAAAAAAAATTATACAAAGATTTTAGTCATTTTTATTTGAAGATTATTGAAATTTTTGTTTTGCATTCTATCTAATACATAAAAATTCTTATGAAATTCTAATGATGAATGCGTAGCATAGCAAGCACCAACCGCTAGTTATTTATAAAAAAAAACACCATTATCTAAGCAAAGCCATTATAAAGAAACTATTACAAACACATTTTATACAATTAAATGTGAATAGTAAAATTCAGAGAACATTACATATATTTATAGTATTGGATTTGAAAATATGACACTTAGCTTATATAAGAAAAATGGCATGTGCACACAAATGTGTGTTGATCATGTGTAGGAATAGTGACTTTGTTGCATTTAGAAGGTGACCTTCAATCCTTTTGACTTGTATGTTATTCTCTAGAGAAAAACATTCATTCTTTGTAGTATACAAGAACAATGAGTGGATTTAGGATAGAAGTAGTTTGTAGGTGTTAAAATGTACAATAGATACAAACTTTAGTAGTCTCTCTTTTGAAGTACAACAATTTTTTTATATTCTATTATATATTTAAAATACTTCCAAATTATCTCTAATTTGAATTTTGAAGCCCTTATTTCACTAATGAAATTTTAAATTTTTTATTCGCCTAAAAAATAAAAGGCACTTTATTTTTGGACTCTCTCCAATCTCCACTTTCAAAGACTCTTACTAGTAACACACCTACAAGTGTCAGTATTATTTATTTACTTTGAATTTTAGGAAGTATAAAATAGTCTTGTAGAGTAGTTGCAATTTTAAATTTTTTGTCACATATAGCAAACTTAGTCAACATGGAATGCTTATTGAAATACAATACTTTATAAATTATCGAAAAATATTGATTTTTTTACACAATATCTTGAACATTCTAATTTTGTGTCCAAAGCTTATTTCTCTATTTGATTTGAAGATGTAAAAGTCCTTCAATTCAAATGTTTATTTGAAACTTTTGAAGATTATGCCATTTAAATATGATTTTTGAAAATTAAACAATACATATTTTTCAAAATCATAACCACGTGACATGTAACATACATATCTTTAGGGATCAAAAAATATATATTTTTACTATCATATACATAGGTTCATTATTTGAGCTATTTTGTTGATTTTTTCTACTTTTGAGTATGTGTAAAGTATTTTAAATATTGTACCCTTAAAATGATTTTTTGTAATGCAATTGTTTCCAAATTCGAATAGTAAATAGAGTTGAAAGAAATAGGTTTTGAAACAATACATCATTTAGTGAGTTAAAATCCTCATTCATTTGCCAAAGAAAACATATATTAATCAAACATTCCAATAAAAATAAATATGCTCAACAATAGAAATGACAATTTTTAGCATTCCTATCTTAGCTCATCCCTTAGTCTATAGAAATCACTTTATAGACTAAAATTGTTGTGATGAAGGTTAGACGTGCGTCGAAATGGCATACATGCTTGTTGTTGAATATGTGGAAGCACTAAGCTTGACGGGCCAGAGATATTGAATGAGCTAGATTTACTCAAGGGTGCAGAGTCATTAATGATGTCATCATCATCAAGGAAGTCGATGTCGGGCTTTGACGATCCTACTGGAGCCAACCCAATCTCTCGCATGTTTTGCACCACCTAAATCCAAACTAGTCAACTTAGTAGACATTTGCAATTTTTTTCCAAATGTCCTAATTTTAAGACCTTGATTTTATTCTAATTTTGGTTTTTAAAATTTCTTTTATGTAATAGTACTAGAATGATTTTCTTACAATAGGAATAATACAAAAGATTAATTATAATTCAATAATATGGAAAAAGAATTGGTGAAGATACTGATTCCAAACTTGCAAGGAATGTTTGTTTTAAATACCTATCTAACTTCTCCTTCATTAAATAGACTTCTTTGACTTGTTCTTTAATTACATGATATTGATAATCTATTTTAAATTTACGTATTTATTGAAGTTCAAGCACATAATAATAGTTTATTATTTTACTTCCAATTTTTAGTTATTCAAGGTGGAACATCTTATTATGATTAATAATATTGTGTAATTCCTTGTTGATCACATTTTTTGAGTTATAATAATCAATATAGATGGTTAGCAGTAGTAAGCACATAATAATAGTTTATTAATTTACTTCCAATTTTTAGTTATTTAAGGTGGAACATCTTATTATGATTAATAATATTGTGTAATTCCTTGTTGATCACATTCTTTGGGTTATAATAATCATTATAGATGGTTAGCAGTAGTTAGATGCTATGTGTTAGATATAAATGTTTGTAATAGATATGGCCAATCATTCTTGGGACTTAGAGAGTTGTTTGATTTTTTGAACAAAAATAAACTATTTATTAATTTAAAAAGTTCAATTCTTTGATTTGAGCTATAACTAATATACCAAAGATAAATAATATGTTAGGAGCAAAAACAAAGAGGACTTTCTTCCAATAAATCTAATTGAAGGATAAACCTAATGAATAAGAATTGTTAAACTATAGGTGAAGTCCTTGAGGGACAACAACCCCCTATTTTTCCTCTTAATTATTAAACTCTATGGTGTTTTCATGTTATGGGTACTCCAATGACCTTGAAATAGAATTGTATTTTTAGTGCACATTGTGCACACAATTTTTTTTAGATGTGTTGCTTGAGAATAAAAACTTGAGGATAAATTTATATCAGTTATAACCATTAAAACATAATTGATCTATATATGAGTGGCTACAATTTTCACTTGTTTATTCTTTATAAAGTTTCTAATAAATACAAGGTATGTGTTTGTTGCCAACACTAACAATTATTATAGACATGGTCATCTTACAATCTTGTATATACTGTATTAACCATTAAGTGCTTGAACTAAAGATTGTATGATTATTTTGAAAGTTTATCAATATAGATAATTGAAACACCTCCAAAAAACATATATCAAAAATTCAACTAGAGCATTATCTCTTCTTTCCATTGATATATTTCATGATTTTTCATGAAGCTCCCTCAACAAATATTGATAAGACATCAACAAATATTGATAAGACATCAACAAATATTGATAAGACATCAACAAATATTGATAAGACATCAACAAATATTGATAAGACATCAACAAATATTGATAAGACATCAACAAATATTGATAAGACATTACATTGTTTACAACTTTTGAATGAATGGTTGAGCACTTAGGGATTAACTTTGAATGAACAAGGTACATCAAACTATCACTCTCTAAGGTAGCCAACCAAAATTTATCATTTTTTTAATCAATAGATCCATTCTTCTTTTCTATAATAGAGTTAATTGTAAAATGAACCCTAGTTTGTAGAAGGGGTGTCAAAGGAAGGTTTAATTGAGAGTAGTGCAAATTGCAAAAGAAACACAACACGAAACTCCATCAAAGCAAGTTTGGGTGCTTCAAGGAATTTTGTCATGCGTTTTTCTTAAAACTTGGGCTCCTTTCTTAAAACTTGGGCTCCTAATCTCTCATTGTACATATTTACAATTAAGAACCCCCAAAGTCATTCAAATCATCATATTCGTTATATTGAAACTTTTCACAAATTTTGAGACAATGCTAGATATTATAAACTCATTTACAAAAATAATAATTGAAACCAAGAATAAATAATGCTCAAATAGTGATTCTAAAATGAAATTCTAAAAGTTGGTGTTGTTACCTATTTATAAAAAATACTAATAAAGAGATAAAGTGGTTTATATTTGAATCAAAGATAAAAATGAGACTATGAAAAGTCTCAATATAACGAATATGGCCTTTTTTTTTTGTCCGTGATAGAGAATTTCATTAATTAAAATGGCAATATTTCATGTGCCATTTTTAGACCGCTTGGTGTAAACCACAAAAGTGCCATCTAGGACAAGTATAGATTTCAGACCGCACAGTCTAAGCTGTAAAAGTGCCAAAGTTTGGGGAATGATGCCATTTCAACAAAATTTCCCATTTCAGCAGAATTCAGGGTTGTTCAACTAAATTAGCAAAACATCCACAAAATTGGCTCTTTAATTTCCATATTATCACCTGCCATTCTGAACCTTAGATTGATGCAATTCCTAGATTTCAGAACAAGTTTGGAGTCTTATTACCTGGCGCATGAATGGCCTCTCCTCGCTGCGCTTGCGGACGCACCACAAGGAAAGCTCCACCAGCTTCACGAATTCCTTCGTGTCCAAGTCCCTTCCCAAGTTGGGGTCTGGCAAACCCTCCAGCCTTTCGGATCTCCAGGCGTCTTCCACCTGATCAAATTGAAGGCACACCCATTGATCACCACGCACTTTCAGTTCCGACTTTCGCAAGTTGCATCAAATGGGAGCACTGGAGAAATCCAAAAAGTCCATCCATCTATGGAATTTTCGAAGGATTCCCGCATCAGCAATCAGTCCAGTGATATATGGTAGAGTAGGAATCACGAGGACACATAGTCAATTGCGACAAGGATGTACGTAATGGTCTAAAATCCAGGACAAGTATGAAATCAATATTTAGAATGCTCCACACTGAAAGGTGCCCCAGTATTGAAATACTGCCAATTTAACGAAATTGACGTTAATACACTATCAATGGAACATGAACACAATTTACGACATTTTTCCAATCTCGTTTCTGGATTTCTCCTGTGCTTGCCCTTTCACAAGCTTGCTTGCCTTTCAGTCCGATTGGAAATTCATTAAAACCCAAGCAATCTTAAGAAGCAGTACCAATTTTGGTGTACTTTGTGAAAATGGCATGTCTCAGACCGCCAAAATTGTGATGAGTTGAAGCTCTGAGCTCTAAAAACTAGTCCTGGAATAGATCTCATGTTTTCAACAGGACGTCTGGAAACTGAGGTGCCACTCATTTCAAGAGATTGCCATTTAAAAGAATTTGACATTCTGTATGGTTATGATTGTTGCATTTGGTTGAATTCAATTGAATTTGAGCTTATTGGAAAAGGTTACTGCAAGGAACTGGCTCCATAGTTACTAGAAAACCAGGCCTTTCAAACTCTTCACGCAGAAACTACAACTACAACGTTTCATTAATAAACGAAAATCTAGAACGTAACGGACTACAATCCAGAAGTAAGTTACATTAATAGGAGAAATGAACGAGAATGTGTGATCATATGCGTGATAATGATTTCATGAAATGTATGTTCTAACACATTCTAAAATCGCAAAGACATGGCTTTTGTATAGCTAACGAAAACTTCTAACTAGCTGGCTACACCTAAATCCAAGGAAGTCATAGATTTTAGAGCTTAATAATGGCACTCTGGAACTTGCAGCGTTAAACAGACGGGACCACTTACTGTTAGTTTCGATAAATTCGCGATATTCGTACAGTCAATATTGTTACAGAAATCTTCACCAAGGTGTAATTTCAGGCCACAAACTAGACACGGTGTAAATTTTGGGTTCAGGGCGCGCGTCGTGAACCGCGCCAAAGTATTGGAGTACCACCACTATGTAACGAAATTGAAGTTCATTCTGGCTTGGACTCTGGAGTCCTTCCTGCCCAAATTTTTAGGTGCTCTGAAAATTCATCCGCCATTTCCAAAAACTCAGCGTTCAGTGATGTTCGTACATTATCATCCAATATTACCTGACTACCTCGGCACAATAATATGTCCAACTTACCCTTTGCACAATCATCATTTGACTTCGTCCTGTCAAAACCTCCATCACCACGATTCCAAACGCATACACATCACTCTTGGCTGTGAGCATGCCGGTCTCATGATACCTGCAACATCGTCATTTCCGTGTTACATCGCCACGATTATGGGTGCTAACCAATATGACATTTATCTCCACAAAGATCCAAAATCTAAGACTTAGGAAAACTTTTCGTTTCAGCGTACCAAAGTCCCGGTATGGTGCCATGTGTACGGAATAGTGTAACGTAACTAATTGACGTTGAACTACAAGTTGCAGCTCCTGACACCAACGTCGTTTAAAATTTAATGAACTATTTGTGAACCATCCGTGATCTTGAATGTGACCAGCTCATGCCCTAGACTGAGGCACCACCCCACAAACAAACTATCATGTTAAAAGTGTTTATCAATGAATACCCAAAACTAGACGACTACTTACTCTGGATCCAGATAACCAGGAGTCCCTTTCACAATAGTGGTGATGTGAGTAGCATCTTCCTGGTCCAAGGCTCGGATTTTTGAAAGCCCGAAATCAGCCACTTTGGCCACCATCTTGTTGGTGAGGAGGATGTTGTTGCTTTTCACATCTCGGTGGATGATGGACGGGGAGCATTTGTCGTGAAGATATTCCAGTCCTTCACACGACCGGCATCACCATTAGCTAGAGAAGACGTAACTATGAAACAAGGTCGACACAACTTCTAAGAAAGTGAACTCTAGCTTTTTTCATGGAGGACCTATAAATGCCATGGGTAAGCTATGAATTGAATGTTAAGCCATAAGTGCATATGTTACTTGCAATGTTACATTAGTTTAGAATCTTAACCTGTACATTTGACGACTCACAATGGTGATGTCATGAATAATACCTTCCGCAACTTGAAGGAGAATGCTTGTCCTATGTCTCCAGATCAATGGATTCGCCCCCGCATTCTCGCCTACAGTCAGGCTCACAACAATATTAGATTAGCAGTTTATCACCAATTCCATTCGATCATGTAGTCAATGAAAATAGTTTCATTCGGATTGGAGAGGTGGTTCTGCAAGCACCTTGCAGTCTCTGCCGCAAATCACCACCGCCCAGGTATTCGTAAATGAGGATTTGCTGCTTGCGTGTGCATCTATACCCTAACAGAGAAACCAGGTACTTGTGATGCACCGTAGACAGCAGCTCAATCTGTACACCCACTCCCCATGACCATGCCGATCAGGAAGATTAATTGCTAGCAGAATAGAATTAATCAGTTACCCATAATTTTATAAAAAATGTGCCACATGCATGAATTGAAGTTACAAAACCTGTCACCAGTAAGGACGGTTCATATTCGCAAGTGGTAAGGATGCTAGAAATTCCATTAACCATACTAACATTACATTCGAGGCTTCCGATTGGCCCTATAGGTGAGATTTGATTTGTGTTAAATGTGAGAATACTTAATCTATTGACCTTTCGTTTTTTGCAATATAATTTTAGCTTAATAGGAAATAAATGTGCAAAATTCGAGGTGGTGCGAGTTTCTAGATTGGTGTAGGAAAGGTCTAAAGTACACGCACATGTATGATGAATGGAGACTTCACATTACTTCAGTGAAGGGGAATTTCATTAAAATGGCGATTATTTCGTGAAAATGGTACAAAGGGGACTGCAAAATGGAAGAAATTTATATAAACATGACATAGGAGTGAAAAAACATGGGAGTTGCATTGCAATTTGGACTTGTTGGGGACAAAATTGACACATCTATGAGGTTGAGATGCTGAGAAGCGCTGTTGTATGTGCTGTTGACATGGCGTAAATGACATGCTGAATTGTCGCCATTTTAATGAAATTCCCCATAGTGTTGATTTCTTGCAACTGCTACTTCCTGTTGTAGTAGTTCCTGTATGTACGTACATATAATATATATAGTATGTTTCACGTACCTCGTTATAAAACTCCTGCTTGCTTTGACATGAATCGGCTGTCAACACTTTGGCCGCGATTTCCTGGCCGTCGGGCAACTTGCCGTAGTACACATCGCCGAACCCACCCTGGCCGATTTTGTGGGCGAAATTGTCCGTGCATTGCTTGATCTTGCTCTCGGAGTACCACGCTTGGGAGAATCCCGCCGTTTGCATCTTCCGCTGGAACGCCTTGTCCACAGGGTCCAGGAACTCTACGTATTACCACGGACAAGTCGTCGATCATAATGCAACCACAATCATGGCCATGGACAGCATATAGATAGAGAAAGTCAAGCATGACGGAGCTAGTTGCATTGTAGGTATCTACCGTTTTTTAGAGACAGAGTGAGAATTGATTTCTGAGAAAGTCAATTTCGTTAAATTCGGGAAGTGCACTACTAGCTGCGTTTAGAACCAAACCTGGTTTCCTGAGTATTGTTCAAATGAATATTGGAATATTGTCACAAATTTTGGAGTCCAGAATCACGAATTTGCTGATAAGTTTTGGTCCAAGTTTATTAAATTTTAAAATTTCAAGAGATTGACACTTTCAATTCTCGGCACCCCGATCAGATGTACATACCAGTCCTCGTCTCTACAACTCTGAGCACTTCAATGGCATAATCTTTGCTCTCTGTACTGACATCCCAAAATTTAACATGCAATCAGCTCATCACTGCTTTTGGCCCAATATCTTTTCAGGAACAATTAATATTAAATCCTGCAAATGACTCGTTCTTATTCAACCTAACTAGTAGATGTCGTCAGTACTCAAAAGGTGGAGATATAATTATTTATTTTGGGGCAGTAAGATTCAAGAGGACTTAGTCTGTGATCGATACTTACTGTCCCGAGCATAGCAGAACCAGAACACTAATCCCGCGGCCACCAGCGCCAGCACGCCACTGAGCACGCCCACCACAATCCACCACCAGGAGGTGTTTCTCTCGGCGCTCGAGCCCGCCACGCTGCTCCACAACTGCGAGTTGGAGTTCAAGATGTCACACACCACCAAGTAGCCTCCGAGGTCCGCATTCAGTTTGAGAACCCAGTTCACGCTGGGGTCGCCTGCAGGGGAGCTGCTCCAGTACACAGTGCCGAATGTTCCGTTGCCCTTGACCTGCAGGAGGCCGTTCGGCTGCAATGTGAGTTGACAGTTCCTGCGCGCTTGGGTGGTGTTGGCAAGCCCCGGTGGTTCCCAGATCACCTGCACATTTGAATTAAGGGAATGTCCAGTGCAAGAGCAAACAGCGGTAATTTTGTCAAATTAGCGGAACTCCATGAAAATGGCACGATGAGAGCCTCTAAGATCGAATGGAAAGCTTGCATACGTCAAAACGATATATTAAACTTTCAAGAGATAGGCACTTTGATTATTCGGCACCTCGATCAGATCTACTCTAGTCCACATTTCAAGAGCTCTGAGCACTTAAACGGCATTGATAATTGCCACTCCGTAGCATGCCAATTCTAACATGCAATCGGAGCTGAGGGGTATACGGGTGGATATCTTAACTGCACAGCTAGTGCGGAATTGTGGATGAAATGCAATTTGCATTCCAATTTTCATGTCAAATCGTCGATCACCATAGCAAGCAAATGTAATTATGGGCAATTTCATTAAAATGGCGGCAAAATGGCACTACATTCCATTAAAATGGCAGTGAATATGTCAATGATGACACGACATACCATTAGAATGGCACACGGAGTATGGAAAATGGCAAAAAAACCACCGCCATTTTAATGAAATTGCCCATAATTGTAAAAATGGCCAAGAAAATGGCTCAGAAAATACCGCCAATTCGGAAATGTGAAGGTTACAAAAATCCACTTAAACGAGCAACAAGTACAGGGTTAAAAGCAATTCTTTCTGCAGCTGTGCAAGTTGAAACCTGGACGAATTCTACTCTTTGTAGGCAGTCTGAGGCCCATTCAAGGAACGTGGCCAACTCAAGGAGCAGAACGCAAATTTCGTTATTTAATTGGCGCTAGACTAGTAAATTGGCGTGCTGGACGTACCCTCAAGCAAGGAAGGAAATGACACGATTTAGGTACCCAGGAGGGCTGCGAGCGGACCGTGCAAAATCCTAGCTTAGCGGTGCACCACGTTTTCAATGAAATGCGATTTGCTCCTCAATTACCTGCTTCACGGTGTTATTCCCTGGCCAAACCTCCTGAAGTTTCAGCGTGCAATCCGTCCCCAAGACCAGATGAAAATTCCCCCCTGCCGACGACTCCAACCTGGCCCCCTCATTGATGTAATACTCCGCCGGCAAGTACGGAAACCCATCCAGTGACACATTCGGTTTCCACGCCGCTGCTGCCGGAAACGGATACTCCAAGTTCCTCGGCAACACTCCCGACTCATTCATCGACACATTCGCCGACACATTCGCTGCCCCTCCCCCACCAATTGCAGCAAGCTCCGTCGGCATGGCCAGCATCGAGAAGTCCGATCCATACATAGTGAGCTTCCCGTCACTCCCCAGGACCACAAACCTATGGGTGCTGTTGGTGTAACCGCTGGTATATGTACCCGCATCCCAGAGAGGCTGATGATGACACGGAGAGTTGAGTCACGACTTGAACATGAGGAATAAACAGAAGAGATAGATTGAGGCTCACTAGTATCTAAAGGTTGCAAGAGTACAAAGGGCACGTATAAATACCAGAATTGAATGTCAATGTCGTTAAATTGGCGCTATTGTAGAACCTCAAGCAAGGAAGGAAATGAAATGATTTATGGAGCAGGGAGGGGGATGTGACCGTGAAAACGTTAGCGATGTGAATGTCAAAATGGCGCATGGAATATAGTCAATTTCACGGACTTCACGTTCCAGACTTAGTGCCATCAATAGCTTGCTTTCCTGGAACTAAAGTGAATGTAAACCATGTACTGGGATAGATCTATTTGGTTTGATGCTGAGGATCGGAGGAGTTAACAGTAAATTCCAATACCTGGGTGGCTTCCAGGACATCCCAGGTGCCGTTCCATGTGTAGACGACGAGGTTGCCGTCGTATTGGTTTTCGAGGTAGCAGTTCCAGTTGGTGGCGAGGCCTGGGGGCTGGGTTTTGTTTGTACTCGAGAGCTTGTTCCAGTCAGATTTGGCGAGAGCGGTTGGACCTTTGTAGGTGTAGAGGATGCAGTCGGGTTGCATCACAAGGTAGGCGTCGCCGGAAGCGTTGAGGTAGTAGTTGGCTGGGAGTTTCAAGAGGGAGTTTGAGTTGGGATCGCTTACAAGCACGCTCACTGAGTATCCTCGTGGCAGCCATGTCGACGAGGCAATAAGAATAGTTACGAGCGCTACCAATTGATGCATCGTGATAAAACTGCCTCGATCATACTCCGCGACGTCGGGCTTAACTAAGCTTCGTAGCTTAATTGGACTCGGGAATTTGAAGCTGACATCGGGACTTGCATAAGCTAGCTGGCAGAAGATTGCTGGCTACTCCTTCGAAGCGATTTTTCCATTTCCGTGACTGCAACAAATCGATCTCATCCCAGAGCTTCCTTCACACGATCGAACATATATGCACCAGACTCGATCAGATCAGTGTGCTGCCATAATTCCATATGGAATCATGAGACGGTTTCCTTGACGTCCTCTATCTAGCTATAACGTCAATTTCGTTAGATTGGCGGTATTGAACTAATTTGCCACTTCTTAGAAGCCGCAGCTGGAAACGTAAATCTATATCTGTAGTAATTCTTGGAGCTTTGTGTAAATGTATGTCACAATCGTTGGCTCCGGAATCACGCCAACTTCACGAAATTGACGATCTATTGTTACATCGACCCTGAATCAAGAGCAAGCTTCTAATCGATACATCGATCCGTCCTCACTGCTAACTACTACACGCCTCGTGCTCCGCTAAGCCGTCTTGTCTGCAGTTCTGACTGAAGAATTTGAAGCACTCACATACTGAGTCTGTAACTGTCTAGAATGCTGCAGTGGTGCACCAAAAACTGCGAAAAGGAGGCGAATCGGTCTAGACAGTTCGTCCCAGATCTTCCTACACACTTCAGATCAAAGTGCTGCATTCATAAATTCAGATGAATTTAATAAACACGAAACTGTCGAGAGATTCTGTCTGTAAGATGAACTTGCGTATATCTAGCTGCAATTCAATAGTGTATTATATATGCGTGGTCTCCGAGAGTAGGCATTGACGGGAAACGAGATGGAAGACTCAATGAGCTAGCCCCGTCAGATGCGACCCTGGACATTGTCAGTTCAATGGTGACACCAGAGTCGTCAGACAGCTAGATTGGTCAATTAAGATTGCGATGGGTCCATGATGCTCTATCTCCCAAAAATTCTGCGTTGCAGCTAGTTGTACTCTAGCTACGTACGTACGGAACCTAGCTCCGTGCAGTCTAAATTACTCAAGAAACTGTACATGCTTGGGTCAGCTGACTCATCTCTCATCAGTACTCCCTGCACGAGTTGACTGGGAGATTTGATCGATTCCTGGGTTACTGAGCCATACAGTATTACTCCAAGGTTGCTACCGACTGGTTGATACGACTAAGCTTATTGACATGTATTGCCAGCTACCGTACTTAGCTTACGCACGGGTCCGTTAATTATGATTACATGACATTTGACATTTTCCTGGCAATTTTTGAAATGTTCAGGTCGCACCTGACGCGAGGCATACATGCCGAGGGCACTGTGACCTGGCGAATAAATGCCTCAAAAGTCCAAATTAAAGAATCATTATTTTATGTATTCTATGGACAAGTGGGCAGAGCTTTTCCAACTTAAAATACTTTATATTCAGGATTGGGCACCATTGCCGTGTCAAAGAGCTAGCAGTGGACCTCTAGAACCGACCAACAATTGCCACATGAGACTGAATCTAATCTCATGAGGGTAGCCAGAGGATACTGATCAAGAATCAGCCCACGCACATGCCTTGGACAATGGCGAGTGCCGGTGGGTTTTGCCAGCGAAACCAGTTTCCGCCTGGCGGGCTGGCGAGTGGAGCCCTGGCAAGACTTGAGCACTGGCAGACTTGAGTACCGCCAGGCGTGGCACAGGCCAGAATTTATTACTGCCGATGAAAAAAGTGGCCAATCGGCAGCTGGTTCGGGGAAACGGGATTTTTTACAGCATCTTGTTTGTTCCACTGGATGGTTCAAAATCAAGTTTCCTATAATTCACAGCATTCAAAAATTGAATCGGAATGGGGAAAGAAATCAGTGCATGATTAGGGTTCACAGTTAGTACTACAGGTCTTGCTGGTGATTTTCTAAAATTTTAGTGCTTGATTAGGGTTCACAATTCATTTTCATCACGGTTGTCATATTGGACGGAATCTCACTGTTCACGGACAGAATTGGATGCCTAAAAACATCTCATTTGCCCGACTTGAAGTATTTTTGCAAAAGTTATAAGTCTTTGAAGTTTGCAGCCGGTCAACCCTAATCGATCCGATTCAGTCCGTGAACAGTGAGATTCCGTCCGATATGACAACCGTGATTTTCATATTGTAGGTTTTTTTGCAATTTAGAGAATTTTTTTGCATGATTAACTTAACTTAAGCTTGTAGGTGAGTTTTGTGTTCCATGTGATTTTCATGAAGAAAGAATGTTTTGCCTCTACCGCTTTGCCCTGTCTTGTCTATGTTTGATTGTTTATTGCATTTTTGTTTGCTATGCTACTTTCATGGCGTGGAGAATTTTAACCTCTAATCGGAACTAAGGCCTTTTTGTGAATCAAAGCTTCACATGTAAACAAAAACATAATATTTTAGGAAAAAATATTTTGTACTTTTGTGATTTTTTTGTGTTGACCGCCAATTTCTATTTTTAGTTTATTGTGCCAAAGTTCATTGTAAACCAAAAATGTTGGGATTTTAAACTTCAAATTGCTCATAAACATTCAAATCAACTTGGATTGACATGAAAATTTTACCACAATAACTAGACTTGAAGGGGACCATAATCCAACATATTTTATTGAAAACTAACATTGGATGAAGGAGATACAAGCCCCCCAAGTTGCAGCCATCAAATGTAGTTTGGTGAACTCAAATTAAACCAATGAACTTTGATAGGCTTCAAAAAAAGTAGTACATCTTGAATTGATCTAAAATTTTTATCACACAAATTAGAAGAGAGAATACAAATTTTCCAAGAAGTTTTATTTGAATTTAGACATCAAATGCAAAAGTTATAGTACTTTGAATTGGATTTGAAACTTTGTGAGGACACTTTTGGTCCCCTTGGGCACAAACTAGAATTTGGTGGCTTGGAGGTTTATCCTACTATGGTAGGGCATGGCATAGTGTGCAGGTATGTGGACCACGTGGCCATTTTAGACCAACTTGTGGCACCATGTCACTTGGCCAAGCGTTAATCTAGTATGTACCCTAAATGAATGTTGTTAAAATAGCACCATTTTGCAATTGTGACATTTTTACACTTTAAGTTGCATGCTCTGAAATGTACACCTGTCTTAGAATAGCAATTTTTATAGTATAAACCACGCAGTTTGAAAATGGCATATGGAGTATATCATTTTAATGAAATTTCCTATATTGCAATTTGTGTCAATCACTTTTAAGCATATAAACATATGGAAGAGTAGTGATTTGGAGATCACTATTTAACCATTCATGTATTATGACCAAGCTATGTGACAATTTTAATGGCCTAGGAAGTTCCACTTTGAAAATTCATAGCAATTACATATCTTATCTATAATTCCTAATTTTTTTTCTTTTATAATTCATGATTTTCAATTGCTAATGCTACAAAGATGTTTTTTTCTAATAAAAAATACCTCCATCTATGTTGAATTGCTTATTTTGACATTTTTGGGATGTTTTCACCTTCAAACTACAAAAAGATTTCTAGAAAGATCACTTTTGGTACAAGAGCCAAATCTATTGAGATCAATTTTTTTTAATCTTTGTATGAAATTCTATGCACTTTCCAAGTAGGAGACTATATGCTACTCTATGCACTTTCCAAGTAGGAGACTATATGCTACAATAGACAATTTCATAGAGTCCATTCAAAGATTCTAAGGCATAGAAATTTAGCCCAACATGCAACACAAAATACACCCATGTCAAATATAGTCACATCAAGTCCAACCATGTATTGTATAAAACATCCGTTAAAGAAGTGTGATTCCAACTCCAAAAATTGTGACAAATATGTACATCAAGAAGGTCAAGTATGCATTTATATTTGAGATTACTCTCTATGATGAGTAGATGATAAGTAGACCCAATTTGAAGCACATTTTCTCAAAAGAAATGTTGGAAGCTGACATTTGTTAGGTGGTCATTCTTACACCTCTGTAAATGCATAAACCTTTCCTGTAGTGATAAGAATTGGAGATGGATCAGGTCAAGTTGTTTCGCATTTGTCATTTAGATTCAACATTCAACATTAGCCATGCCATACACAGTCATAGAAAGCCTTTTCAGTATGACTTACAGGGATGTCTCATGTAGCCGGAAATCCGGGTCAACCTTAATTAAAGCAGACCTACTGAGAGACAAACGCCAGAATTCTGCAATGCGAACACCACCATACACGCTCAAACCAATGGAGATCGCTGTCAACTCACCCAGTCAAACACCACATATCTCCAATTTCAAGAGCCTATTGAACAAATGGGACCTCCATTAGTTTTGTGAACAGAGAAACTCAGGAGAAATATCTTAAATATTAAAATCAAGGTTCTTCTTTTTTGACATTTCGTGGACTTTTATGCAAACTTACATCTTCATTGCCATGTCCTCACTGATGCGAAATAGAGCATGGCAAACAAATAGCTGCTCTAGGAGAGGTTTTGCCTCTGTAGCATTGGCTTTTTCGCTTTTTGAGTAAGGTCCTCGAACTCAGCTTCCTCCTCACAGGAAGCACTTGTCAACAACGCAAAGCCTCCTCAGCTCCCCTTTCATTCAGGTCGCTTTTTGAGTAAGGTCCTCAAACTTCCTCCTCACACGTAGCATTTGTCAACAACGCAAAGCGCCTCCTCAGCTCCCCTTCCATACAGAGTCAACAAATGAAACAAAGATCTCAATCTTTCTCCTCAGTGAGGTAGCCACTTACTTGAATAGACCATCGATATGCTTCCACTTCATTATCTTTGACTCCTGTAATTTTCCTCTAGTGTGATAAGTCTCCTCATGCTAAAATTAAATCCTCTTTGCAGCATAACCGAGTGCAATGAAACAGAAGGGGTGTCAAAGTTGGCCCACACAACAAGGCGTTATCGTAATCGCATTCCAAAACTCTACAACTGGACTAATACCCTGAGCAAAGAAGAAAAGCATCGTGCCCAATTTGGTCAAAAACCTTCATTGTGCCCAGCAGGAATCACGAGGTCTGACGCATAAAAAGAGCAGATAGCTGAAAAATCTTGTAACGAGTAATGCTCACCAGTTACGGAAGGATCAATGCCCTATTCTGTGCATCAAACTGAATTCACAAGACAATATTAATAGTTTACCATAGCCAAGAAGATCTTATGGCACTGTAAATGTACAACGCTGAAACTCCTGATTGAGCCTCCTGCATACCAATGCTATCTATTGAAGCGGGAAAGGCGAGCCTGTCTCAGGTCTTCTCTCGACATTGGAGATAAAGATCTGTCCCTACTAATTGGTAGTGGTGGTGCTGACGGAGATAAATCGTCTACATCACGAAGTGTGCCGCACATTTCACAAGCAGCTGCAGACGGGTCATTATCATAAGTACAACTCCTGCATCTCCACACGTCCAAGTCACTGCGTTGTCCTCGATTGTTTGTAGAACGAGTATCTCGTCTAGATCCAACAGTTCCACGGCCGAATCCACGACTCCTAGATCCCCACAGGTGCCTAACAGGCCACGACAACACTCCAAAAATCCTGGACAAGTTGAGGCTGCCAGGCGCATTCATGTAGATCACCCCTGCCAAAACGCCACACAGGTGACCGAGGAAGGAGGTTCCAGGAACGAACATCTGAATCACTAGAAGCTCCACCCAAGCAGCGTAGCGAGAGGGCACAAGGATTCCATACACGTTTGTGTGGCTCGGGGAATTGTAACCTAGTACCACCTTCAATGCAAACAAAACACCTGAGAATCCTACGGAACATTCCGAGTAAAACGAGGTTGGAGAATCTGCCCAAACTGCAAGGAGGGCGGATGAAGCTACAACTAGGCTATGAGAGAGACCGAGTAGCACAGCCACCATAGTTGCGAATTTCTGGCTTCCCATAGATTCCTCCAGTTGGACGCCTTTCCACATTAACGACGTCATGTTGTAGATGAGATGCGTTTCGTCTACATGGTAAAATGCAGATACCCAGAGTCGCTTCAAGTCCCAGTCCTGCATTCAAGGCACTCAAAAGATGATCAAAGAGTTCTAAACACTCACTGCCAGACTTATGGTTTCAACGGCATTGGTTGCAAAATTTAGGTAGAGGCAACTACTAAGCACCACAATCGAGTGCTCCTCCAAGTACAACACACGGGAACCTTCTTAAACATTCGACATGGAGGTCATGTCGAGAAGGTCCAGCGAGGACGCCAACGTTCAAGGATGCCAATTCAAATTGCATAAGATGAAAACTGTATAGGTGTACTACAGGCCTGAGCGAAAAAGGCAGAGCTTCTAAGGCAGAGGATACTAAAACCGTTAGGGACCTGATGCCATCTCCTACACTGACCCCAGTTACCATCAACAACTCTTCCACAATTCACTTATCATACATTTGATTGGCCTTCAATTAGCAATTGGCTAATTGGCTAAGTACGCATGCCTTAGCTAAATGTCTACGGCCACTGGAATTTGAATAGAAATGGGGTTTTCTACTGATACTAATAGTGCTCCACAACCTCCCACTTCGAAATTGCATACGAAGCTCATAAATACTGATGAAATTTTGATGAAACAGATTTGGCTATTGTCACCAAAGATAACACTCCAGAGCTATTACACTGATCTCCCAATGAAAGCACATTCCTACACGTTGGTTGAAATCCTTAAAATGACAGAAAGAGTATCCTCAACCTTAGTATTTATTCTGTATAACGAAGGCATATAATTGAACTTAAGGATAAAAGACCCTTCGCGCACCTTAAGAACGAAATATGGATTCAGGCAGACTTCAGATAAGGTGGGAAGAATGGCATCGAACTTCCCAGGCCGTAAGTGAATGAACGTCTGCGCAGCTATGAGCGTCGTCGTCACCGGAGGCTTTCTTGGCAATTGCACGAACTTCGTCGCAGCTTGGACCGCCAACATGTATAACATGCCATTTCCTTGGACTCGTGCTCTTCCTCTCCACATCCTTTCGTGCTAGCAGTCCTCAATCAATGACCTCAAAAATTCAGCGGCAGCTTCTCCTTCTCTTCTTTACACAGTTGTATTGAAGCTTCGTTGCGAAACAAATCATTGTCAAAACCCTAAATCACTGAATTTCGTCCCCAATCACTGAATCCCAAGTCCAATTTGCCATTTGGTTGCAATTTTTTCCCTCCACTGCACGACAATCTCCAATTATCGATTCAAGTCGAGCACTGAAATTCAAACCTCTCTCGCCTCTTTCCGCAATCCTCTGCAACTCTAAAGAGCTTACAAAAAGAAGGAAAAAAAATTCCAAATCACTCTTCCAAACATCACACAATCTTCATCAGCAATTCAAATAAGTTAAACATCTATGACGCCTCGACAATCTCTTCAGAAAACACGGGATTGCATAAATGCTTCAAAATCCTTGAAGCAAAATCGTTCGAACAGCGTAAGCTTAACAGGGGCAGGAATTGGTCCGTCTGCTTTCAATTGCTTAGAGCGATTGATGAACCGGTAATACATCTTGGACGGATATCAATCCAAACACCAAGGTGTAGTGTGAACACACTTTTGGGTACACACTGCGATCCCAATAGATTCAACGACGCTCTTCGGAATAGGCCAATTTCTCTTGCCGATTTCGGGGTGTTGTTTTTGGTTTTGTTTCTGCGCGGAGCCGTTCGAAATTTCGTTGTTATTGTTCTGGTAAGCTTTTGCTATCTCTCCCGACGATTTTTTATTGAGAATTGAGGTTCTGACGTTTTCAGGGTTTGATGGAGAGCATCTGTTGTTCTTGCGGTTTGATGGAGAGCATCTGTTGTTCTTGCGGTTTGATGGAGAGCATCTGTTGTTCTTGAGGTTTGATGGAGAGCATCTATTTTAATTCGAGTTTGAACTATGAGGTTATCAGAAAACTCTCTTATGTTTTTGTTTTATCATTTTTAGGTGCAGATTGAAGACATTATAAAACTGGCAGTATGAGTTCATCAGACAGGGGAGGCATTCAGGCCCTCCTTGCCGCGGAGCAGGATGCGCAACATATAGTGACCAATGCTCGAAGTGCCAAGACTGCAAGGTAAGGTCTTCTAGGTCAGATCCATTAGTTTCATTGCTAGATTGCCCTCGCAATCTCGCATCTGATCGATGTTTTTCGAATTTTATCCGTAGTGTTCGTGTATAAGTGAACGTATGTAATGCAATGATCGTGCTTGGTTACGCGGCGGAAGCATTTGCCTTCGGGGAAGGTTAGTGAGAATGAGAGCTTCAGTTGCACAGTGGAGGCATGGTGTTACGCTCCATTGCCTTAAAATTTCACCTAATACTTACTGCGCAAACGACACATACTCGTCCCTTTGCATGGCAGGCGAAATTCTGACTTTTGTGTGTGTCAACTTCACTTATTTGGGGTTTCCAATCAATCAGGGCATGACACGACTCATTTATTTTCAAATATTAACTAATTTTTTGGCCAATGGTAGCACCAAAGTAGGCGCTACCCAATAAAACAATTCGTTGTATACTATCTGACTTATGTTAATTGTTATTGTGCTTGTATTGATGTGATTTGCATGGAGTAATTTTGCATTGGTTACCCGTTGCAGCCTTGGCTAATATGATTTTGTGCATTGTCAGACTTAGGCAAGCCAAAGAAGAAGCCGAGCGAGAAGTGGCCCATTACAGGGCTCAGCGGGAGGCTGAGTTTAAGAAAAAGCTCCAGGACACCAGCGGTGACTCTGGTGCGAATGTGAAACGTCTGGAAGCTGAGACTGACGAGAAGATCAAGCGCCTCAGCGCTGAAGCTGCCAAAGTCGCTCCAGAGGTGACCGCGCTGTTGATGAAGTATGTGATTTCAGTAAGGAATTAGGAGGCGAGCTCTGAGCATCGACAGTTGCTCTTCTTCTTATCTCGAAAGAATGATCATGTATGAACTCTTTGAATCTAGTCATATGTTGCTTGTGTAAGTGTTAGTGTTTTATGATCTAAAAGGGAATTCGTGTGAAGGTCACCGATTCTTTGTAAGTTTGGGGTTTGCCTGATTATGGTTCAAATTCAGGATGTACAAATTCTTTATTATCAGCGTTTCATTCAAGAACCTTGTTGGCATTTCTGCATCCAGGAGGTTTTTCTCTCATGAATCTCTCTTGTTGTGAAGCCGTTTGTGGGGGAGGTGTTCGGAGTGGAAGCGTTGGTTGGAGTTCAATTTGGTAGACCTTTGGTGCTTTGGGGATTTTTTAAAAAATTCTTTTGAAAATCTTTTGAATTTGGTTCAAGACCTAAATCGGGACTGAATGAGTGAGTGAGATCGTACCCGCTTTGCAGTCTTTCGTAACTATGCATGAAACCATCGTAGCCCTTCTCAATGACAACTTGAGTTCTGTGATGAGCCCACATTACTCGAATGTAGGCGAAATGCTGGTACATGAATTGTATGTGTGCTGACGGAAGCTTTTTCTGTTCGGGCCAAATTTTAGCATTCATGTAGTCTTGGGGTTGGAGTGGATGAGCTTTATGTGGTGTAGGATAGGACGTTGTGATAGGATAGGACGTTGTGAAAGCGTGAAGAGGTTCTTGCAGGGCAGGGCCTTGGGAAACATCAAAGAGCACAAGCTCGGGGCTTTTGAATCCACGCGATTCGTTGTAAGCTTTCTAGCTTGATAAACACAACAGATTTTATTTTTCTCTCATTGATGCCAGTCGGATTCCTAATTTTCGCTCAAAACAAGACCTGAACTTCTGACGAAACTGGATCTGGCGTCACAGAATTGTTGTTTTCAAGTGCATTTGCGGAGGCTATCTAAGTGCACAGACTCGCGGCTGTTGAGGTTGTTCATGGAAACAACTGAGGTTTGTCGAAGCCAAGTGCAGAAGAGAGTCAACCGATACTATAAGATCAGATCACATCGTTGATCGGTTGACTTTTTTCTGAACTATCGATTTCTGTTCGTCAAGCTGCTTTATGATGGTCTCAAGCATTCCCAGGAGTCTCATCTTGTGATTGGAATGTATGAGCTTTTATACACCATTATAGCAATTTCTCTTTCCTTTGCGGTAGATGTGATGCTTGCATACTTTGGATGGTTCCTAGAAGTGGGTTAATAGGCTTCTATCTTATCTATATTGGATTGCTTTGGGCATATACAGTCATGCTGATATGTTCGGCCAAGTACAAGATAGAAACTTGTCAAGGTATTATAAGGAAGATGGATATTTTGGTAAGCAAAACCCACCCATCCAACAAACTCAGTCTTGGCACGGCCAAGTACAAGATAGAAACTTGTCAAGGTATTATAAGGAAGATGGATATTTTGGTAAGCAAAACCCACCCATCCAACAAACTCAGTCTTGGCACTCAGCTTCTGGTAATGGTTATGTTGTGTTGCTACATATAGGTGGCATGCTTTGATTACTTGGATTGGCATAGACATGTTCAACTGGATTGGCATAGACATGTAGGTTGAACATTTTGGACATTGATTTATAGGTAGGGCCTAGTCAAAGCTTATCATAGGTCAAAGCTCTTCAAGGTGTGCTCTTCAAGGCCTGTTGTTGAAGGATTGGATTATCGAGAAAAGCTTCATAAACATCTTTGTGTAGAAAGTTTCCTATCTGATGTAACTAAAGGGAAAAGCTTCATAAACATCTTTGTATAGAAAGTTTCCTATCTGATGTAACTAAAGGATTGGATTATCAAGAAAAGCTTCATAAACATCTTTGTGTAGAAAGTTTCCTATCTGATGTAACTAGCACCAAATTATGATATTTCTAGAGGTACTTTTTTTGCATTCTTTGCTATTGTGTGTGACATGGTCCGAATCCTACAGTGACCTGCTGCCTCCTTCCTTTAGCAGTCACCCTCTAACATGACCTTGCAGGGAGGTGAGTGTCCTCATACTTCTTGTGATGCATGCTCTTTGTGTGAAGCATCTTGAGTAAGGTAGTTGGGCCTACAGTCCCAGTGAGTGTCCTCATACTTCTTGTGATGCATGCTCTTTGTGTGAAGCATCTTGAGTAAGGTAGTTGGGCCTACAGTCCCGGAGATGAGAGTGTATTTGTATTCATCATTTTGAGAAAAGCAGATGAAGCTAGTTGATTCAATCAAAGAAAATGAAAATGTCTAATAAATGTGCACTTAATTCTTTCTTCTACTGGCTCAAAGTGTAGTGATCCTTTTAGCTCTAACCAATGTGATTTACTCGGATCATCTTGATTCAATCAAAGAAAATGAAAATGTCTAATAAATGTGCACTTAATTCTTTCTTCTAGTAGCTCAAAGTGTAGTGATCCTTTTAACTCTGACCAATGTGATTTATTCGGATCATCTGTGATACTGAGGAAAGTCCTCTGGGACTTCTTTCCACTCCCTCAAATGTTGGAAGCTACCTTGTCAACCAAATAGAGTCATGTTTGTACTCATTTATAGTGGATAAAAAGTCACACGATAGTCATACAACCAATATAGGATATGGGGTCTCTTTCCTTATTGGAATTTTGATTTGGTGTCCATAGAACAATACATGCACTATAAATCTTGTACTATAAATCTGCACTATAAATCTGGACAATACATGTACTATAAATCGCATGCACTATAAATTTCACAATGCGCATACTATAAATCTCAAGTTGGTAAGCTAGCTATTGTTTTATTAATATCACATGCATGAAGACTCTTTGAAGATTCTTTTGAGTATGTATTGTGTTGTTTTTGTGATTATGTTTAAGCATCAATGACTATATAAACACTTAGTCTATGAATAGTTTATCATTAGTAGGCTCTTCTAATAGATCACTATGAAGTACTACTACCATCCCAAAATGATCTTGTTGGACAAAATGTTCCGGATTAAGGTTGAAAATAACATTTTTTAAATCTGTTTTGCATTGGAAGTAGAGTTTGGTACACTCCTAGCATCCTAAAAATTTTGAATTTTGGAATCCTTTTCAAAGTGCAATTTGGGTATATTGAAGAGTGGAATTTTGGAAGCATTTTCAAGAAGCATCAATGGACACTTAATTGTTAATTGTGAGGTGTCATTATGTAGGTAGTTAGTGTGGGTCCAAGCCCATGTGTGGACCTTTGTACCATCTTCCAAAGCTTCATCTCCTTCAATTAAGTAACACTTAAAGAAGTAACACTCAAATAGATGCAAAAAATAAGAACAAACAATGTTGATTGACCCCAACACTCAAAGAAACAACACTCAAATAGATGCAAAAAATAAGAACAAACAATGTTGATTGACCTCAACACTCAAAGAAACAACACTGAAATAGATGCAAAAAATAAGAACAAACAATCCCTTTAGTCATTTCATGTGTCTTTTGATTGATGATTGCATGGATGGAGGGGAAACCATTGCTTGAAGTTATTTTGCTAATCCCAATCAAATTTGACCAATTTTCAACATCACAAAGTGCAATAGGAAGATCATTTTGGGACAAAAAATTGAAGCCAACAATAAGATCATTTTGTGGGACGGAGGGAGTAAGTCATAGTCTTTAGCTTTTCAATCTACATGATGAAGTCTTGGCTAGCATCCTCATATTCAAAGTTACAAGTTGTGCTGGGTTTTTTTTCCTTCTATAGTAATTTAGAATTGTTTAGAATTGCTTTTAGAACTATCTTGAAAAGTTATAGTGATATAAATAACTTCTAAATAAACATTAATCTTTTTCAAGGAATAAATCATTTAGAGTATCAAGAAGTCTAAAGTAAAGCAAAACAGAATTTACAAGTTGTGTTTGTTTCATTTTCCTTGTATGGTAATAATAGTACTTTTAGAATTGTTTTAAAGGTTATAGCAAGATAAACAACCTCTTGGTAAACATTAATTATTTCAATGAATTAATTGTCTAAAATATCAAGGGATCTAAAGGAAAACAAAATTTTGGACTTGCATGGTCGAGGTTATACTTATGGTTATAGGCATCAAAGTGACATTTTACAGAATCTTTAGATAGAAGCAATTGCTCCTTCCCTTTACTTACACTTTGTTCCAATTACAAACAATGTTGGAATGTATGTCATATTTTGTCTTGCAACATGTTAACACCTTGTCAATGCTAGATGTCTATTCAACGTCAACCAAAAAAGAATCTTAAAAATTCGGTTGAAAAGCTTCCACTTCAAGAATTTGGTCTTTTACTATGCAAGTTTTTCATCATGCTCAATAAAGATAATGGTGAGAATTATCCTATTGGAATGATGATGTGCATTTTGCAAGCCTCTAACCATATCTTGGGCCATGCTCCAATTGAAAGAATGATCTCAATTGCGGTTCTAGAAGTGCAATTTAATATTAAAAAAATACCCTTGGTCGTATCTTGTGTCATGCTCTCATTGAAAGAATGATCTCAATTGGGATTCAAGAAATATGATTTAATATTAAAAAACACCTTTGGTTCAAAGTTGCTACTAAAGCTATAGAGGATACTATGGAATGAATTGAATTGATCAAGCCAAGGTTGATTGCATTAGATTTGGCCAAGAAAGCAAAATTCTTTCACATTCTTATCACTTGGCTTCTCATCTCATCAAGGAAGGTCAAAGTTACAAAGCCTTCTAATTTGATGTTGATTTTCTATAGGGAAGGGATGAAGAACAAAAAAATGAATATCTCAAATACTACAAACTTCTACATGCTCCCATATATAGGATTGATAGTTTTGTATTTTTTTCATGATTTACCTCATGATTAGTGTCATCATAATAAACTTAATATTGTTATATTGATCTAGGTTTGATGAAAGACTTTCAAAAACTACAAAGTTTTATTGAAGCGTTTTCAACCAAAATGCTTTTAAATTGTTGTTTATTTGGTTATCTTTTATGAACAAAATATATTATTGACATTTTCTACACATATAGAGGACATGCCTTCTAATCGCAAGACCTACCCTAGCAACTTGGGGAGGTGCATTCATAACACAAGAAGTCAAGTTTGATTCAAAAAGTATATTGCAATTGGTGTTGGTACAATAAATAGTCAATGATAATGTAACAAGTATGTAAAATATTCTATGACATCATTTCAAAGAGAGTTCAACTCAAGAGGTTTAATTTGATTACATGACAAAATCTGAACTTTCCTTCATATACCCC
Source organism: Climacium dendroides (assembly GCA_950106755.1). Classification (NCBI taxonomy): domain Eukaryota; kingdom Viridiplantae; phylum Streptophyta; class Bryopsida; order Hypnales; family Climaciaceae; genus Climacium; species Climacium dendroides. Next base: position 26,011,650 of record OX467089.1, on the reverse strand, counting down.
TCTTGTACTAACTTATGCTCTTTGAACCAATTAGACAAATTCAATCTTCTCTACTTGAATTGCCCTAATTCCTAAGACTTCCAAACTCTATATTCCAAAATGATTTTTAAAAATTCCTAATGATAATATTTTGTCTAAATAACTTCTTAATCATCCAAATTAGTACTTAAATTTTTAAATAATAACCTTTATTTATGACTAATTTGATGAAACCAAAGTAAATAAATTCTATATTCCTAAAAATATACTAGAAAAAATTAGAAAATCACAACTTGACATGTGAAAATTGTCCAATTGGTTTTATACACAACAAGAGAGATTATGGAGATTATGGAGAATTTCAAAGGGCCGGGACGAACAGCTGACGGACGAGGGGACATGGACGGAGAGTTGACGAAAGAACGGCTCGAGGACGGAGATACGACGGACGGAGGGATGACGGAAGTGTAGAATATTAGGGTTAGGGTTGGCCTTTGGGGCTCCTTGGTCTCTGCAGCTCGCCACTCTCGTTCTCTTTGGCCATCTCTTTGTGTTTCTCTCCAGTGCGTGCAGGCCTCACTTCTTCCCTATTGCGGCACCATGGTGAAGTTCCTCAAGGCCAATAAGGTGGTCGTGCTCTTGCACGGCCGCTACGCCGGTCGCAAAGCTGTCATCGTCAAGAACTTCGACGATGGCACCAAGGAGCGCCCTTACGGTCATGCCATCGTCTGCGGCATCGCCAAGTATCCACGCAAGGTATAAATTCTCTGCAGCTCGCTTACTCCTTCGGCTTCTTTGAATTTTCCTCTTCATGTGAGGTTTTAGGTTATTGTGCACGTGAGGGCTTGGCGACAGGCTGTGAGTGTCTTAGGTTTTACGACTTGACAGGTTTCCAATCGTTTGGTGCATTTGTAGATTTTTCTTTAATAATCCGCAGATGATTGTAGTAGGTTTTGAATATCGGTGATTAGGGTTGTGCCTCTATTTAATCCCAGCCTGACGTGATATGTTCGTCTGATTCATGGGAGGCCCACAGTAACCTGAAAGTTTCGCTGACAACACCCCTATTACTGGGTGCAATCTGATAGTAGCTTCTCAGACAGCTTTAGATGTATCGGGCCGACAATGCATGCTTGGGGCGCTAGGTTTGTTCAGAATGATATATCTACGAATCAGTTGATATAAAAATGGAAGTTGAATTCTGAGGAGGGGGACTTCTTTTCTGAGGTTCTGTTTAATTGATTTTTGCAGGTGATTAAAAAGGCGTCCCAGAAGACCATTGCCAAGCGCTCCAGACTGAAAGCGTTCACGAAAGTTGTTAACTACAACCACATTATGCCAACCAGGTACTCGTTTACTTCTTAGTATTCCCTGCGACTCGCTTCACGTTGAAGTGGGAATATAGATGTATCTGGGTTTTTTGGTCCCCTAATGCCCTGGGCATTGTTAGAAATTAGATGTGCAGTAACACTTGATTTCTGAAATCTCATTGAGAGTTGAGATACTGTTACACAGCCAATAACCCAACATTTAGTATCATAGATCAAGTATGGAGGAAGGAAAGCGTGTTAATTCCATATTTTGTAGAGATGGTGATGTTTCTGTGGCATCCTTTACAGGGAATTTGTGAGTGTTTCTGCAGTCACAAGCAGGCCTTTTGTAGAATTTGTAGAACTTCAAACACACTTTGGCCTATCGCTCGTCGTGTGGAACGAGTGCTTATTCTGGAGTGTTTGTGTACTCCATATGATGAAGTCTGTCCTGGTCAATGACTTGCGTGCTTGGCTGTAAAATGCAATTCCTCATTTTGTATATCTTGCACATTCCAGGTATACTTTAGACGTGGATTTGAAGTCCACCGTGACTGCCGAGAAATTGGAGTCTACCGCCAGCCGTGTAGAAGCCAGAAAGGTAACATCTTGCTAATCTGACTCTACAGGAGTAAATTGATGATACTGCAAAACAATTACCTATAATCTGTCTGTAACTATGAAGTAGTCACTTGGGGCCATGACTGTAGGTTTTTACTTTCAGAGATGTGAATATGGCTTGAGAGCACTAGTTTCTGAGGTAATTCCAGGAATTTTTTTCGGCCAGCGTAAGGATTTCCTGTCTGTGTATCGAGAAGAATGTTTAATAAGATAATATTGATGTTTGTATTTGTGGTTGATGATGACAGGGGGCGAAAGCAGTGTTGGAAGAGAGGTTCAAGACTGGCAAGAACAGATGGTTTTTCTCCAAGCTTCGGTTTTGAGATTTTACAAAATTACCGAATTTAAATGTAGAATTTCAATCCTCATCTTTAATGATATCATGTGAAGAATTCCAAATCTTTTCAGTATCTTGTCATGGTTGTAGTTGAGAACAAAAGGGTTGACTCTACAGTGCGTGACGTGACTTGTTTGTCCATATCGAAGTGGCTGTGACACCAGGTCTGAAGATTGGTCGTACAAAGTTGATTTGCAATCATCGTTTTGTATGCGTTGAGTACATGATGACAGACTGTTTTTCCTTACAATATGCGTTCCCCCTGGAGATTCGATTGAGGAGTCAAATTAGTGAGAGAATCTCCATGAAGGTTCAGAGTTTTTGATCTCACGGACGATTAGCTCTTTAGTCCGATGTCACAGAAGAAAACTCCACTGAGTTACGGCACCTACAATCATCTTCTGGTGCATTTTGCTGTGATTGGGATGTTCTTAATTCCGGGTTTTAAGTAGAGTGGTGGTTACCACCATCCCACCCGTTTTGCTAACCTGTTCTTGACGTGCTCTTTTGCTGTCCTGACGTCTTGCTTCACTTTTACTTCACGACTTTCATTGAATCTGAAGAAGCAAACCATCCTACCTAGTCTCAAGCCATTTCACCGTGGCAAGGCCTCCCACTAGAGCTTGGCTTCAAATGTAAGAAATTCCCTTGAAATGAATGTGAATTCAAGGAGTTTTACTTGAATCCACTTTGAGTAACTTGGCCGAAGTAGTCAGCGACTCCTGAAGCACGTTTGTGAATTATAGTGTCCATAGCTGCACATGAATCATTTGCATTGTCTTCTTGCATCGTTGGGTGATGACTTCAACAATCACAGTGTTTGTTGAGTTTGGCAGGCATGATGTTCCTCAAGAATGAGCACTGATGAAGAAGGCGTTGGAAACACGATTGACGTCGGTGATGATTGGTGTTCTTTTGAAAGTTCGAAATTGTCTTGTTCGCAATTCCGGGCTACTTTGTTCAGCCAGTGCAGGCGAAGTGCTGGCACTTCTTGTAGGTCAGCTTATTGAGGGGTGGACGAGCATTCCGGTGACAAGCAATCCTGGGTGAAAACATTAATCCTAGCCGGCGACAGTCAATAACTTTCCTCTCATAGGCAATCCAGCTGCAGATGTTCAAATTATTTGCATGATTCTTACTATCATGTTTGAGCTGGAGTCCTTGAAGGGCTATTTGGGTACGGTACTATATAAAGATGAACTTCAGCAATCAGTTGTGCAAACGTAAGGTTAGTGTACATTAAAGCTCTAAAATGTACACCACTAATATCAATTTGCACACAATGGGCTTGCTCCCATTTGACTTGCAATGGGCTCTCCTACTTCAATACCCTTCACTATTTTAGGTAAAAATAATAAACTTATAGGTATCCTTTTTCTTTCCATTTGAATTCAACAGTGTTTTATTTGCAATGACTTAAATGAATAGGAATAGGCATTATTATTTTATGTATATTATTACCAAGTTGCAAGTGGAGGTGCTATTGAAGATTTTATAACTCCTAATTGACCTTTATGGATACTATTTCTACTAATTGGTTCATTCCGTATCATCTAATTATGTGAAACCTTCTAATAGCAAGAATATAGACAAAATGGTGTTTTATGGTTTAAACTTCTCTATGATACCAATGTAAAATTTGATACTATTACTATACTTTGATATAAACTAAGTGCCTATATGAAGTTGAGGGTAGTCTCTACTCCAACATGGAACACCAAGGGTGACATTTGCACCAATGCCTACATTTCAGATATACTATCTAGAATCATTCCAATAAACTCTTCATTGAGTTGGGCGTAAAACTAAAGTGGGTACATCCAAAATTGCACCCTTCATAATTTTTGCATACAATACCCAAATGTTGCATTTTTTGGTGCATTGGAACTTTTTTTGAGTTGCCAACAAGAAAATATGAAAATTGGAGCAATCTAATAATAGTAAATAGGTGAAAAAGCAAAAAATAGAATTTAAGGGGGTCTAATTGTAAGATTATTCTCTTCTTATTCCATAATGAGATTTCAGACTTGAAAAAGACTACAAGTTTTTGGACAGTAAGAAACAATGGCCAAAACATCAATAGAAAATAAAAAAATTGCAATGCATAAATAATGCTAGACATTTTAAAAATACGAAAAAAAATTAAATAGAAAAAAAAATTGTTTACAAATGATTGGGAACTTCACCGCATCAAAAATATAACATGGTTGGGAGGCTGCTATGTCAAATAATATTATATTTCTATTTTTTTATTTACTATTTATTGTTTAATATTCTAACCATTAGTAGTCTAGTTTATAGCTTAGAAAACAACCCTAAAATGATATTTCTATAGCCTCATTTATCTTCTAATGTTATTGTTTGGCAATAAGTTAGTTACCAACACAAGACATTAGAGTGCGCATCCAAAGTCTAGGTCTTATGTTTGTCTTCCTCTAACCAAAGGTAAATGTAAAAAATTACCTCTATTTTGTAGTTGCTTAGTGTCTTGCATTCTTCACCTCTCCTACTATAGTCTTCACTTCCACCAACTAATTTACGACCTCTACATCCAAATTTCCAAATTTCATCATGATCCATGTATGGCAAATAAAAAACTTCAATGTTTTTCCTAAAGATAAAACCGCAAACTTTCAATGACCACTTTAACATCTTGCATTGTAGAGATATGAGTTCGGGGCAGTTGGTAACTTGGCTTGGTTGATCAACTCCATTCAGGAACAACTCAAATTTGGGCATGATGCTAAACCCATCCCATGAAATGGGACAAACATAGTGAATTTTGTGTTTTCTAAGGTAATAGCAAATAAAAAGCCCCCCTTATTTTGTGCCATGTTTAGGGTATGTTTTCAATCTCCTCAAGCTAATTTTGGGGTCTCTAATTGCAAAAATGAATTCAAAATTTTGCAAATTTTTTCATAATTGAAAAATAAATTAAAAAATCCTGCATATTCCGCAGGGTAAAATTCCTGCATTTTCACCTTGCTGGTCTCACTTCGTGGGCCGGTTTAACCTTGGACTTCTTACAATTGAATAATTGCAAATACTTGGTCACTCCAGTGCCAATAATAAAGAAAATCAGGCCAACTGAAATAGTGTTTGATTGGACTTTACGTGTTCTGTGTGGCCCACTTTGCCAATCAATCAGACACTCATAATTCTCATAATATAATAATAAGATGTCTATGTGATCACGCACTTGGGCTGGGCAGGGCAGGGTTGTTTTTTAAGGGGGTCCTGGTAAAAAATTCCCCCAAAAAACCCTTTTAAGGTAGTATGCTCTAAAAGTGACCATTTAAAGGCTGGTTTGCCTTTTTCATAGGTTTCCGTAGATAAAAGTATTTTTTATATCATTTTTCAAAGAAAGAAAAACAGACATGGAACTTAACACAAGTGGTTTTGTAATTTTCCAAGCATTTTTTTAATTACTTATAAGTTTTCAAAGATTAAGGATATAGGCACCTATTTGTGACCGTAGGTCTCCCAAAACCTACCCACTTGCAACAATGTGCAGATTTCAAAAACTATGATTGGCTCTTGCAATAGAAAAATAAATCTTCCTAAATGCATTCAATTGCTAAAATGGTCCATTCAAATATCACCTCACTCTATTCAGCCCTTAAGGCTAAGGTCCATTTGAAGGAGATGGTCCGTTTTGCAGCACACTACCATATTGAGATGTCCCTCCAAATGTTTTTGATGAAGTGAGGGCAACAGAGGTGGATACTCCCAAAACATCTACTTTTAGTTAGTGTGCCATGTTGTATTATAAGACTAGTCAAATTTTCATATTAATAGTGTGCCTTATGCCATTGCCACAATAAAAAAAGTAGTTTTGTAATTTTATAATTCATTAAAACTTCAAAATTCAATAACTTTTACATCCTAGGTTCAAACATCATGGAACAAAGCCCATGTACTCTTCCTCGCCAAGGGCTTTTCAATGGTACCAAGCATACGACTGGGAGACGCACAGTCTTCGAGATCTCAACATATCAAATCAAATAAAACAAAACAAAACAAACAACTTATCTTAATGGGTGGATTTTTCTTGTTAGCAAGTGAAAGGAGGTTTTGATGCACTAAAGAACACAACATTTGAATATCGTATGTAAAAATTATATAGGATTAAAGTTTTTTTGGTAGATGTTCTAAAATTGTTTATTGAACATACGTACATACAATATTGATTTTGGAGATGTACACAAAGTAATGATGTTGATTTTAGGCAAAGTGCAATATAGGATTGTACCAACCTTATATTCTCTAGAAATAATGTTGCACTTGCTTGGTTGTCTTCCCCTTCATGTTCCTTAGATGTGTCACTAAAAATTAATATTTTACAAAGCAAATAAAAGATCCTTCAAGAATATCTTCTTTTTTAATAGATAAAATAGTAAAAAACTAGAACTAAAAATTATTTTTGGAATGGTATGCTCTGAATGAAGGTAGATACATCAAGATAAATAAATAATGTTTCATTCATATTTTTTAAATTTTTGAATATAAACATTTTTGCTATAATCCCAATTAGAATATTGAGGGGCACTTCATAATATGGCCAAAGATTGAGAGGTCATGGTTTTGCACCAATGAGATTTTAAGAAACCAATATATAGTTAGGTCTCTCAACCCTTCACACTAAAAGGCAAGGCCGAAGGCCATCACCCCTCTAACTACCTACATGGCAACAAATTGCATACATGGCAATGGTCCATGCATTTTCAATTAAAATTTAATATTTAGAATTTTAATAATTATTTTAAATATTGTGAAGATTGGCTTCATTTCAAAATAGTGAATATGAAGTTGAAATTCTAAATCAAAGTCCTTGACAATAAAGAGATAGAAATAACTATGACTTAAAATGGGATATTCAAAACTATAAATATTAATACTAAAATTTATTTATTAACAAAAAAACTAAATAATTATCTTAATTTTTATATTAAATAATAATATTATTGGTATAAATTTGTGAACGGCTCATTTACATAATTATGTTATGTATCACTTGAATATTACAACAATGGAATATTGTAGTTTACATATCATCATACAATTAAGTATGATTGTTAATAGACTTGACAATAAATTGACTATTGATGAGATTGTGATAGAATACATTCTATCAAATCACATATTCTTGTTGATTTAATCATAGGTAATAATACTTTCAAGTTTAAATTTTAAAAAATTAGACTCTTTGTTCTTCCATATTAATCTATTGCCTCTATTTCTCTAGATATCTAGATGAAAAAAATAATGGCAATGGTGCCAAAATGTTGAAAAATTGTAAAGCCCAATGAAGATCATGAATATGAAAAGCAGTAAAGATAAAGATATGTTGGGTCCTTTCATTCAAAGGAATGTACTTTTTATATTTAGCACATTAATTTCACCCATGTGATTATATACATAGTGACATGTAAGTCAAAACTTATAAGGCCAAGTGATAATGAGACATTTTTTAAAAATTTTAAAAAAATATAACAAGCCATCATTCTTAAGATTTAATTTCTTATACTTAAGACTAAAAATTTGTGAAACCAATGGTTTAGGTGCCTTTTATGTATAGTGGTATTGTAAATGAAATACTTCCTTTATGATGTAGTAATATGAGGATTTATAATTTAATTTAAGTCTTAGATGTAAGAAATGAACTTGTACTAAATTTTCAAAGAAGACTACCATAGCAAAGGGATCTTGCCAACACTAATCAAAGATTGTCATGTAGGATTACAATTTATTGTTAAATATAGATTTTAATTTTTCCGATGAAGGTTGATACAGAGAATTATATTCAATGTCAAATAAAAGGAGATTTGTTAAAAAAAACTTATGACATTATTATCTATCACAATATTCATCATAATTAATACCAATACATAAAATTTATATATTTTTAAAATCATGTCTCTTTAGGGGTGAATATACACATTTTTAGATGAATAAAATAAATTTTCATCAACAATTTGCATGTCAATTTCATACTTGTCCATGAATGTAATAATCTCAATGACCCTGGTGAAGATAGTTGCCTACAATGGCCTAGTATGAAATAAAACATCTATACAAACTAGTGAAATTAGGTTGCCTTAATAATTAGGTTGCCTTTTGTAAAGAAGTTACCTTGTGATTCATTACTTGTCCACATAGAGGAGCATACAACTTTCTAAAACCAGGTCAGTACAATAATCATTCCAACCAGGTTTTTTACATTCTTGCATTCTTTTACAATAATAATACATATTTATATAGTGTAGAATGTTGAGGAATTAGTGAGGGGCAACCTAATTTCACTATTTTGTGTAAATTGACTTCTCCAATTGGTAAACATTTGTCAATATAAATCATTCCAACCCAAGATCACAGCCTACCTAAAAAACCACCACCATCACTTTGTGTACATCTCCAAAATCAATATGCACCTATGTTGAAGAAACGATTTCAAGACATCTACCCAAAATAGCATTCTTTGGTGCGTTTGAAAACCTCCGCTTCCACTTCCCAACAAGTAAAAAAAAATTATAAAATTTCACCACCCTAGTAAGAATATAAACTACGCACAGCAGCCCAAAAGTGGCGGTTTGGGGGTACCCACCTTGGCTTAACTTAAGTAATTTATGTGAACTGACTCAGTCTGCACGTAAACTTAGTGAATTCATTCATCTAATGAAACAATCATTTGATTCTATTATATGGAATTTATAAAATTAGGTAAAAGATTCCCATGATGTAAATTACAGTTATTGCACCGAAAGAATAGAATATAAAATTTGAAATTCCTTCAGGGAAAATAATATCTCCTGGACATAACTTAAAAAAGAAAATTGAAAAATAAAGCAAAAGTCACAAAATCACAAAATCAAATCAGGAAACCAAACTGAACTGAACTCACTTTCAGTTTCAGAAAGTTGGTTTTTTTAGGTTCAGAAAGTCTGCTTTCTTTTGATTCCTATTTTTTCAGACAATTTTTTTAGTTTCAGAAAGTTTGCAATTTCCCATGTCTAGAAGTTAAAAAATGACAATCATATAAGAAAAGCAGCACAATGTATTAGCAAACGAAAAAAAAACATGCATTAAAATTTTTGAACACTGAAATTGAACTTGAAAGTTATTGTAATTGAACTTGAACTTGAAAGTTATTGTAATTATTTGGCTAATAGCTTCCAAATTGGATTTTGTAAAGGGTTAATAAATGCAAGGGCATTGTTTCTTCCAATGTTTAGGGAGAATCATTGGTTAGTTCATTGGTATGGTGAAGGTACCCATAACTGATCAAATGAGCAATTTTGGTCATGGTTTGAAGTATTGCAAGGGATTTCAGAGGCGCATTGATAGAAATGACTGGGATTGCAAAAAAATTGGTAATTTTCTTGATTGAACTGAAATTACTATGAATTTTTGAAGGCAAAAAGTGTTGTCAACCCATAGACAATCACTAGACTCTTCTAATTCCAATCTTAGCCAAATTACTTTTCCTGCTCACTACTTCCTATTTTCTTGCTCATCACTTTGGGACATGTCTTGTGACCTTATTAGTTGAAACACATTCCAAGGCTTGGTTGAAAATTGAATCCAACCTTGGTGGGAAATAGAGCACCCTACAGGTTGCGTATGGGTACCTCTACTATAGTTGGTGCCTTTGGGAAACTAACTAGTTGAAGTGTGAAAATGAAGGATTCAAAACCCGACAAAAAATTGGTTGGACTATCAACCAACTCATGTTCAAAAATATAAGGTAGATATGTAACAATCACTTTCATGAAATTGTTAGATTTAATCACCCATCATTTTAAATCCAAGGCTAATACCTAGGTTGTTGGGGGCTAGTATGTTATTGGACAAGGTGGGTATTGCTTTAGGGTTGGTTATGGTAGCTAACCCTTGCTCTGTCATTTGTATTAGGCAGGTGAACTGAAATTTAGAATTTAGTTTTAAAACCAATATGTTTTTGAAAAAAGAGACATGTAGCCTTTACAAATTTGAAGGAGAGGATGCAACTAATGTCCTTGGAAAATAACCAAGTTTCTTCTATAAAGGAAGGGCCAATTATAGGGACAACTCCAAATACTTTCTAAACACTAGTTTCCTTCACTTCTTATCAATATGTTTTGCTATTGGGCATGAATAGCTTCTTCATTCCCATGAAGATTCAATAACTTACATTACAATAATTTCTTTTATTTGTATCATTTATCCTATTAATGAGATTGCAAGTTAATGCCATTATATGCATTTATATTTTCTCAAAATGAGTTCAATACAATAATATTTCAATATGCACTAAATTCTTAAAGTTGTAAGGCTTTTTTTCCCTTAAAAACCACTAAAAATTGCCATTTCTATTGCAAGAGTAAAATAAATTATAAAGTGATTTTTCTCATATTTAACTACAAGGGTTTGCATTAGATTATATAAGAATTTATGGAAGAAATTTCTAAAACATTGACATCTTAGATTGCAAGATATTTGCGTTTCAAGTAAAGAAAGCACAAAAGTGTTATTTGCACTTTGTGTGATTAAATTACAAGACTTTCAATTTTTTTAGCTTCAAATTTTTGCACTACAAATATTGAATTAAAAAAATTAAAGAATTGATTTGGGAATCTAAAATAAATTCAAATAAAAAATGTTGCTTTTCATTTTCTAAAAAAATGTTGAATAGAAGTAGATATGAAATAGAACAAAACACTAAATTGTTGATAGCTCTAAAATGGTATTGAAACATACTAATATTGACAGTGAGATTGTTCTAGTAGATATGCTAAATCTTGCGAAACTTTTTCTTTTAGAAATTTTGAATATTGAATTAAAAAAATCTCAAAAAGATGCCATGCTTGTCTACAAAACAAGAAGCTCCATAACTTTTATCACTAATCCAATAGAATTAATCAAAGCTTCCCATATACATAAAAAGATAACTACAAGGAACAAAGTTTTAAATTTTTCAAGTTTTTGTAAATTAGTTTTGTTGTTCAATGAGTTCAAATTTGTTCCCATGCAACACCAATTGAAAAAATAATAATATTTTCCAAAAGCTAGTGTGTTTTCTATCTTAACAAAAAGTTTCAAAAATGTGCATCAAATATTGAGATTACAAGAACTTGCTTTAATGTCATACATTTAATTATCTCCAATAAAATAGATATATAAAAATAAAAACAAACCAAAAGAAACAAGGTGAGGTGTCTAAAGTAGTATGATGAGCCTTCCTTGGCTTGGAAGATTTTCCCTCCTCTTTGCAAGAATAGAAGTAATAATCTTGTTCTTATTTTGTACTTTGTGTCCAACAACAGCTAATTTAGAATTTTAGATTCCAACTATAAATTTTAAGATTTCAAATTTAATCGCTTGTAGTAAATAAAAAATTTCTACATGTTTATCTTGGTAAAAAATAGGAATAAAACTCAAAAAAATAAAATTCCCTCCAAAGAACACTTCTAGAACTACAAGAATGCACCGATTTGTTCCAATATTTGACAAGTAGTGCATGTGACACTAATTTACCAAAGTCATTGAAGTATCATCTATCTACACCCAATACATAAACATAACAAATTGGAGATTTTGAACTTCTATAGTAAGTAACAAACATAGGGAGGTTCTTAAAGTTTGTTGTACTCTAACCAAGGTTTTTGAGCATTCAACCTCAAAACATTGAAATAACTTTATTTGTAATGCTTGATATGGGACACAACAAAAATGAGATTATAATCATATTGAAGAACATTTTTGTTGTACTATTGAACATTTTTCAGGGTATGGAGCCTAGATTAGGTCCACTTTGGAAGGTCAACTATGATCTTTTTATGACATTTTGCAATTCCATGCTTTATAATGCATGGAATTTGATGATACTTTCACACTATCACTACCATGAATTTGTACAAGTTAAAAAGTTCCTTGCCTTGTACTGAGTCCCACAAAAACAATTTTTTTTTTATAGTGGCATGAATAAATATTTTAGATGATACAAATTCACCCCTCATTACAATAGTTGTAGGGTGAGTTCAACAAAAATAATTCAAAAATAGATGCTAATTTTTTGATGATTCTTTTTCAATACAAGAAACTAATTTTCATATATTTGCAAAAATAATGTTGGAAAAAAACTATATTTTTAACATTAGTCGCTGAACTTTTTTCCTTGGGAAACTAAGAAACATCTTATAAAGATGTGACAACTTTGCCCTTCACTTATGGTATTATTTAGGTAACTACACCTATTACCGACGTCTACAAATTCTTGCCTAAAATGTACTCCCATTGTTCAAGAGAGTTTAAGAAAGAATGGCCAGGGAGGACTGACCCCTCTATTGCCCCAACCAGGGGTAAATGTAAAAATTGCCCCCTATTTGGGACCATGTATAATTTGTTTCTCTACACCTCCCTAGACTAATTTGGGGTCTCTGATTGCAAATATGAATTCAAAATTTGCAAATTTTTTCATGGATGGCAAATAAAAAGATTCCAGTGTTTTATCAGGGGTAGAAAACAGGGCAATAGAGGGGTCAATCCTCCCTGGCCTTAGGCCTAGGGTTTAAGGCCAGTTTAGAATTGGTTTCATAAACATCTATTTTCAATGCTTTGAAAATTCGTAGTTTATTTATGCGGTTTTCAAAAAAATGAATTCTAAAAAAAAATATAGATCCCCTTTTGACTACCAAGGAGACCCCACAAAAAAAACTTTTTGAATATAATAATAGGAACCCTGCTGAATTACTTATTCGGTCGGTTTTAGGTGACGACCAATGAATGCACTCCACTGAAGTCCACAGTCGCGGGATCCGTCACCAGCACCGATGCCCGCGTTCCTCGGTGTGAACAGTGCCCTTTCCCAACCCCTTTGTCGCCTCCTCTTTCCTTCCAGCCCGGCTATGGCGTCGTCGCCATCAACAAACCCTGCGCTTGCTCCCGTCCCCTTGTTGTCCTCCTTGCTTGCTCTTGCTCTCCCCGCTTGGGATGGGATCTTCTCTCACGGCGTGCTCGTACCCTAGTCCCCACCTTGGATCCAAGCTCAGTTAACCCAGATCGCACCCTCCCTGGCTTCCATTTGCAGCGCCAGCTTCACCATGGCGTCCGTCTTCGGAAGCCGCGCTCTGCTCCTCACACTCGCACTATGGCTGCCCTCGCTGGTCTCCGCCTTCTACTTGCCTGGCGTCGCGCCTCTGGATCTTGCGCAGGTGCGTTCCTGCAATGCGCAGAACTCCTGTTGGGGTTTGGGTGACGTTTTGTAGAATGGAATTCTGTTGTGTGTGCTGCGATCTTGTTTTTTCTCGTCTTGGCTTTCGGATTAGGGTGTCGGCGCAGCTCACCATTGCGAGGGACACCACGCCCGCCCTGAAATGTACACCCCGGTGCAGTTTCACATACTGGGGGTCCTGTGAGCAGCATTTCATACTTTTGGTTTGGTTTGGTTTGGTGGTGTTTAGGTTTCGGTGTTGATGTGTCTTGTTTTTTTCGTTTTTTGGTTCTCGGTGGATCTTGACTTTGACGCAGCGCAAATGTTTGCCTGATTTCGGTCGTGAATCCGTAGATCTGCGGTGAGGGTGTAGTTGGGGTTAAGTAGGGTTGCATTCGGTGCTTACTAAATTTCGGATCTGGTATTTTTTCTTGTGGGAAGAATAGCGTATGAGTTTGTTTTTAAAATTTTTAATGTTTTTAAGGTAAAAAATTTTTTAGTAGATTTTACGTGGTCCCCCTCGAAAACACCTTGTTTAGATATGATGTATGATGTCTTACTGAAACTGCATTTTTTTCTCATTAAGAAGGATGTATACTATGAGAATAGCCAATCTGTCTCAAATACACCGTTGACGAAATCCATATATACTTCTTCTAGGGAAATGAAGCAGGGCACTAGGCAGTCGTTTCTTGGTCGTTTACGGTATAATTAACCCTATCGAATGGCTCTGCCTCGGGGGATCAAATGCCTTCGAAATGCACCCTCACGTATTCACAACTTGTTGGAGTTTCCCAATCAGATGTGTACGTAATATGACACATTCTTAGGATATGCAGGGAACGTGAAATTACGGAGTGTTGTTAGAGAGGGTTTGGTTTAGTGGAAGTTATGCGAATACTCTCGTTTGAGCTGATTGAGGTAATTGTGATGACATCGGTAACGTAGAAACCTCAGGAGTTTCAATCAGTGTGCCTGTCGCTGCGCTTCCAGAAAATAACCCTCTTTGATCCCAACTTTCGCGCATGATGGCCACGATTGTCAAGGGCTATTTCTAAGTGCATGACACATTTGTCCAAATCAATATATTTTGTCAGAGTTATGAATCAGAGTGATTGAAGTGGAAGGGTGTTGCGTTCGGGAATGATTCATAATGTTGGATGTGCTCGAAACAGGGTACCCCGATTCAAGTGAAGGTGAATAAACTCACTTCCACGAAGACACAGCTACCGTATGAATACTACTCGCTTGATTATTGTAAGCCAGAGAAAATCGAGAACATGGCCGAGAATCTGGGTGAGGTTCTTCGGGGCGACCGCATTGAAAATTCTCCTTATACTGTGAGTTTTCTAGTCCTTCTCTTCTGTGAGGGTCATGTATGAGCTCAACCAGTTAATTCAGTTTGTACTAATTTGCTCTGCATATGAGAATACAACAGCTTGTATTGGGTAGTTCATGAAAAATCTGTTACTGAGTGGATGTGAAGGATTCTCGGTATCCTGTTGTGCTGATGATCTAAATTGCTTCGTTCATCGGCAGTTCAAAATGAACGACGATAAGCAATGTAAAATTGTTTGCCGAAAGGAGAAGCTCGGGGAGAAGTCTGCCAAGCTCTTGAAGGATCGAATCGAGAATGATTACCGTGTGAACATGTAAGAGTCGCTCGCTTTTATCCTGTTGTTTTTGAAATATGGCACTTGATTGATTCATATTTTGTATGACTTCTTGTTGGCGAGGTTTGCTGATTCATATGCTCAGGATGACATCCTTTGACCCACTGCTGCTGTTTTTTGTGCAGGATCCTTGATAATCTCCCAGTGGCGATGGTCAGAACGAGTGAGCGAAGTCCTTACAAGACCTATGACCGAGGATTTCCAGTTGGTTTTAAGGCGTCTCTGGATACAGTGAGTGCTTGATTGTTTTGTATTTTCATGCCTCCAATTTGTTTAATTTTATCTTCAGTAGTTTTTTTCAGCATTTGATGGATTGTGTCCTTAAAATATATCTATTTGACAGAACAAGAAGGAAGAGAAGTTTTTCATCTTCAATCACCTGAGTTTCAAGGTTGCGTACCACAAAGTTCCTGAATCTACAGATTATCGAATTGTTGGGTTTGAGGTGTCGCCTTTCAGGTTTGCTCTCCAAGACATCCCCAATGCCTTCCATTGTTAAAAAAAGTCCCAGCCAATTTCATTTGAATTTTTCTGTTATTGGGCCAAAGGGTCTTCCTTAGTTGTTTTAAGCGAGGTACATCATTTACCTTCAAGTAGCTGTTGCTTGACAGGTCAAGTAGTTTTGATTCAAGCTTGTTCACCTATGGTTTGTTCAATTCTTTCTGCTGAGTTGATTGATGTGGTGGGTGATGTAGTGTGAAACATCAGTATGATACGTGGGACAAAAGTCAGACTAAGTTGAAGACCTGCAATCCTGCTGCCAAGGTGTTCGTTTCTCATCATCAACCTCCTCAGGAGGTTGTGGCCGGTGGGGAGATCATCTTTACCTATGATGTGAAATTTGAGGTAAGCGATTTTCGATCCTGAATTCTTCAAGTGTAGGTTTACGAGTAGCACGTATGTTCCCCTATATCAATTTGACTTTTGATTGTGTATGCTACTGTAGAGTACATCAAAGTCCTGGAGTGTTTTTTAGAGTTACTGTTTTAATTTGGGAGCTTGAGATGGATTGGTTTGCTATCTCTGCATCCTTAAGTTCCTGTTCGTGTTGATGTTTTCATGTTCAGTCTAGCGAAGTGAAGTGGGCATCGAGGTGGGATACTTATTTGATGATGCAAGACGACCAGATCCACTGGTTCTCGATCATCAACTCTTTGATGATCGTCCTCTTCCTTTCGGGCATGGTAGCCATGATCATGATGCGCACACTGCATCGTGATATCTCACAGTACAATCAACTGGAATCCATAGAAGAAGCCCAAGAAGAAACCGGGTGGAAACTGGTGCATGGTGACGTATTTAGGCCACCCAGCAGATCTGGATTACTGTGTGCCTACGTTGGCACAGGCGTGCAGTTTTTGGGGATGACGGTTGTCACAATGATTTTCGCGCTTCTAGGCTTCCTCTCGCCAGCCAATAGGGGTGGACTTATGACAGCCATGCTTCTCCTGTGGGTCTTCATGGGGTTGTTTGCTGGATATTCTTCTGCACGACTGTACAAAGCATTCAAGGGCACCAACTGGAAGCTCAACACTCTCAAGACTGCCTTCATGTTTCCAGGAGCTGTCTTCATTGTCTTCTTCATACTGAATGCTCTCATCTGGGGTCAGAAATCATCTGGAGCTGTGCCATTCACGACGATGTTCGCGCTTGTCCTTCTTTGGTTTGGAATCTCTGTACCTTTGGTATTTGTGGGCAGTTATCTTGGATTCAAGAAACCTGCTGTGGACGACCCTGTTAGAACCAACAAGATCCCACGCCAGGTTCCAGAGCAGGCTTGGTATATGCGCCCTGTGTTTTCTATCCTTATCGGAGGAATCTTGCCGTTTGGTGCTGTGTTCATCGAGCTCTTCTTCATATTGACCTCAATATGGCTGAACCAATTCTACTACATCTTCGGGTTCCTCTTCCTGGTGTTCCTGATCCTCATGGTGACCTGTGCGGAAATCACCATTGTGCTCTGCTACTTCCAGTTGTGCAGCGAGGATTACCACTGGTGGTGGCGGGCGTATCTTACTGCTGGATCCTCGGCCTTGTATCTCTTCCTCTACGCTGCTTTTTACTTCTTCACCAAGCTGGACATCACCAAGGTGGTTTCCGGGATCTTGTACTTCGGATACATGCTAATCATCTCGTATTCCTTCTTCGTGCTCACGGGAACTATGGGCTTCTACGCCTGCTATTGGTTTGTGCGTGTGATCTACGGTGCCGTGAAGATAGACTAAAGTGTAGAGGACATGTACATTCTTGGACTGCAGTGGTGAACATTTTTGAGGATGATGTGAACCATAAGCTGGTAGGTAGCGGAGGTCCAGCAGAACTTGCAACCATCTGACGTTCCTCGTAGATTCCCTGTGACAGCAAGGAATCTGAGAATGGATTCTCAAAGGGGTGGAACCGTTGACGCTAACGAAGCTCTGAAGATTCCTGGGAAATCTCACTTAGCACCTCAGGATATTGCAGTTTTTCTCGGGGCTTGTTGGCCACAGTAGGGAACTCTCTGACTCTATTTCACATATGCAGACACATGTCACCCCGAGTGTAAAGTCAGAAACTTCTGAAGTTATATTCATGTGTCGTACTCTCGATGTTTTTTCTCGTGAAGCTCTGCTCCTTGTATACGGAATTTCATTAATGTGGTACTGTAGCATGGATGATGTCCTGCGTTGTATCAATTGTAGACTTGCTCTTTTCTTTCGAGGCCACGTTGTATTTGAACTTCGTGCAGGCATTTAGTTTTTCTTTCTAGTTCACCCAGAAGACTGCACGTTCGATTGTCTTTGTTAGTAAGTGACATCAAGACCTCAATAATGACCGATTGCATGTTCCCTGTATTTTGTAATTTTTTCAGAATCTCTAAGTTCTGTACTCATCTATAATAACTTACACATGTCAAGCTTTGAACACTGAACGCTTTTAATTGTGGATTTAGAAGCCCATTTGTCTTGTGCATTGAGTGTACAGTATATGTAGTCCTCCAGTATGTCAGCGGAGACATGCTAAATGTACAATACTCGCTCAAAATTCGCCTGAAATGCACGAGAGGTTTGATTTGTGAGGTTTTGTTTGGATGATTTCAGGGAGGTCTATTATATTGGATGGGGAAAACATTTTTTCATCAAACCCTTTTGTGGTGGAATCACTTGAATGCAATTTTAGGTTGTCCTAAAACTACTCTCCTAAAACTACTCTCTTATAGCTTGCCATTGCCCACTTGGTGTAAGAGCGTTGCCCCCCTGCTCCGTATATGGGCTGGAAAAAAGGTGGGCTGGTCTCAAATGAACCACGGTAGAGCTTGTTTAGGAGCCGTGTGCAACAAAATTTGCGATTTTCACCAGAAGACTGTGGGCGGGAGTTCAAAGATTTTGGGTAGGTTCATGTGATCTCAATTTTTGACATGATTTTTTGAAACTTTTTTTGAAGATAGGAAATCGGATAAGCTTTTTAGGCATATAATTTTTTTATGTCAATTGGTGCCTGGAAATAAAAGTTATGCCACCATGAGTCCAAAAAGCAACTTGAGGGACAGCTCTAAAAAATCATAGAAAGTTAAATTTTTTAAAATAGTTTTTTTTTTCTTCTCAAAGACTATATTTTTGTCTACATTTGAAGCTTTGATTTATTCCATTTGGACTAGTAATGAGAAAGTTATAGACAATCTTAATTTTTCAGGCAATCTAAGCATCTTCTTGAAAAAATAACGTACAAACTTCATTTTTGTATGCAATTTTAACAATTTTTCAAGAAAAATTGTTAGGCAAGTTTAAGTGTGCTTGGTAGAACAATCTCACTGCTGGAATTATTGTGTTTCAATTCCATCTTAGAGTTATTAATGGTTTAGTTATCCCCTCAATCTTGAATCTACTTCTACTTAACAATTTTTTAATGAGTGAAATTTAAGTGTTTTTTTGTTGAATTTCTTTTCCCAGATTTTCAACTCAATTCTTCAGCATAAAATATTAGAAAATCAAAACCAGTAGTGCAAAAACTTTTAGTTAAGATTCAAAGCCAAAAATCTAGCCAATCAAGGTGCAAGAGAAAATTGTTTTCTTTACTTTCAATGCAAATATCTTGCAATCTACACGGTCAAAGTTTCTGAAATTTTTTCCACACATTTTTATACTAGTGTAATACAAGATCTTGTGGTTAGATATTTTTTTTTTTTAAATTTTAAATTTTTTTTGCTCTTTGCAATAGAAATGGCAGTTTTGAGTAGGTTTTGATGGAAAAAAAGGCCTTGGGACTTTAGGGGTTAAGGGGTGAAATGTTGTATTGGTGAGAACTTACATGTGATGAAGTTTAGAAGTTGGGACAAAAGATCTTTTCACTCTCATCATACTCTTTGTTATGACATTTATGTGTGACTTCTTTTGATATGAGGTAGAGGCACCTATTTCCTTCTTGACTCCCATTTACAACATGGTATAAAGGACTTGAATCCAACTTTTTCTAAAGCATATTGGTTTACGGCACCAACAAGTTGGGTGGATGCATTTGTTAGATGGAATTTGGATTTGTATAAGGTTACATTCAATGAAATTTTAGGCAAGCTTTTGGTACTTGTGTGAATGAGATTTAAGGATTGAATGCTTTTTGATAGTCTTTACATTGGTTGGAGGAATAGTATATGTTAGTTTTAGGTTTGCTTTGACTTGGTAAATGGTACAATAGTGTGTAGGAAAGAGACTTCATTACACCCAAATATGTATTAGCTATGTCTACAAAAACATGCTTGGTGGATTTTGATGACCCTTAATTTTTTAATTTCTCCCTACTTATCTTTGCTTAGAGTATGCAGACCACTCTAAAGTGATAGGAGTATGTGCCTCTACCTTAACCCTAGAAGGATGTACAAAACAATTTGTGTCCTTTGGATGGTCAAACATGCTTTGAGTGTATTGAAGAAGGGAAGATTTTCATCCTATTTTTTGTGTACAACTTCTTTGATGCTATATTCACATATTAATTGACTTAAGTTCAAGACATTTTAGTTGTTTTTTAATTTTTATATAGGGTAGTTTATAAACAAAAATGGTACAATATCTAGTGTATTTCAATACTTTGAATTTTTCTTCCTTAAAACTTGATTTTGACAATCAAAATGATTTCTTTTGCTTTAGAGAAAAAATAACAAAATAAAGCTTCTAAAGTTTAGTTTCTATGCCACTTGAAAATTTTGAAAAACTCCTTAAAATAAGCATTTCATTGAAGTAAACTTGGAAGTTGAGGATCTATAACCATGTTTCTAAATATGGAATAACACAGTATTGCACTTCTATTATGAAATTTTCACAAAAAAATTGAAAATTTTATGACATATAATAGACATGTGATTTCATCTCTGAAAAATAAAATGCAAAAAATTCATTCGTAAATAGCAAAGTAATGGAGAATACCAACTTTGAGGTTTGACTACACGATCATAAGCTCCATCCTTTACAGGTTGACTGAGTCCGTTCCCTACAGTTGAGAATGTGCTATTACAGAAGGTGCTATTACAGAATGCGCTATTACAGAGGTCATGCTTGAGTTTGCCCTGTCCTAGTGACAGGAACACATCCGCCGTTCTCCAGTAACGGCAAATTTTCTGTAACGATGATCACCTGCAATCAATCGCCTTCTTGTTTTCTGTTACAACAACGGTGGAACTTGGGTTTCGCATCGTTCCTTGAGATCTTCCCACCAAGAATTCCAACCATCTCTGTGACTCCCGATCTGTCCAAGGATCTTGCAGAGTTTTTTTTTGCATTAGTCTTTGTTGGCTCTGGGTCAGTCTTCGCGTCTAAAGAAGCGTCATCTTTGGTGAACATAAGGAAGTTTGAGTATGCCTTACCCTGTTACAATGCTACAAGGATTGTGTAGCTGCTTGTTTGTTGTTTGATTAAAGCACACGGCAGCTGTAAATCAAGTGAAATTGATCACAGGGAGGCTGATTACCGACTGGAAAACAGAGTATCTTTGCATACTGGAACCCAAGGTTTTGTCAAGGTATGACGTGCCTATATTCTCTCAAAATCGCCACGTTTAGCTCTTAGGCTGTACATAAAATTAATAGGTTCTTGTTAGAAAAATGAAAGAGCATTCTAACGCTCGAAGGAATGCGTTATTTGGATACGGTATGGAAATCTTGCAGCGGTCCAATTGTACTTGGTAGATGACCAATGTGTACAGCATATGTTTAGTTGTCTGCATCTTGTTAATATCAATACTCTTCATCAATTTGTAGGCATTGTCAAGAAATTAGGGATACTCGTCTTTTGTCAGAAACAGACATGGGCAGATATCCAAGCTATGTTGTCATGAGGAACCTTCACGTTAGTAGGTCTTATTTGAAAGGTGCTCGTCAAATCCATCAACTGCCATGAAGAAATTGCCTGCTTGCCAAGAAGTCGAAGTTTAGGGTTTAGGTGGTCTTCATTTGGGTTCCATAGCTGGCAAGATCGAAGGTGGTCAGTTGTTTATAAGACACGCAATGGAATTTTTATCAGAAAGGAGCACTGAATTCAAAGTGATTTTGCAGCTACATGAGCCAACACACTACTCTCCCTGTGACCACGGATTGTGACCTAGCCCTAAATTTTGGAGAGACCCAGTAATAAGGTCACAGTCGGAGGAAAGAGAAGTTAAAAATTTGGGGAAGGGGGGAAAGAAAGAGTTCCATGATAATGGAGTCCCAGAGAGCGTCGACTTGGGAGCAGGAAGCCCCACCGCATGTGCGAGACTACCTGATGGCCTTATTCTTTGCCTCCGTGTTCCCTGTTGCACGCCTCGTCCTGGATTGCTTCATCTTTGAGGTACATTTCATACCACTCACCTAAGGTGGGTACCCCATAACCGCTACTGTGGCTAGTGTCTATTATTAAACTGCTCAAATTTTCATATTTTCTTGTTAGCAAGTGAAAGGAGGTTCTAATGTACCAAAGAACGCAACATTTGGATACCGTATGCAAAAGTTATGAAAGGTCATAGTTTTTTTGGTAGAGGTTTTAAAGTCGTTTTTTCAACATACGTACATATTGATTTTGGAGATGTACATAGAGTGATGATGGTGATTTTAGGCACAGTGCGATTTTGGTTGTGCTCAACTTATCTTTAATTGTTTTGGTAGGAGCATATCATTATTAATCCTTTAACCTTGTAAGGGCTCAAAGTGTTGATGAATGCCTCCTAGGGGTCCTTTAGAAACAATGAATGGATTTTGCCTAGTAATTGGATCATTTTAGATTGTTCACCTCATTGATAGGCTATGTGCTTTCAAAGTCAACATCTGTATCTTTTCCTTGAATATCTCCATATTTTTTTTATATTTTTGCATTAGAACATGGTAGCAATATCCTTTAAGACCCTAAAAGAACATGTTAACAAAACCCTTTAAGTCCTATTCTTGTTTTCATGTTTTGTTTTTATTTTTTATCATTTATGTATAAGTGTAGTTAATAATCAATGAAGTTCCAATGAATCACCATTTTAGACTACCAATAATTGATCCCCTACATATTAATTTTTTAAACATTGGAGGTATAGAATAAGAGGTATGGGTCTTGAAGTTCATCATGAGTTTGTTCAACTTTGGAAGTTATATGAGAGCAATGTGGAATGTATATCATTAGAATAGTTGAAACTATTCTAGAATATGAACTTTGAGGTACTTTGGGGTTTAGCAAATCATTGCCCACAATAAATAGTTAGACACAAAATATTCAACAATTGTCAAACTCATAACCTTAGGTAAATAGATACCAACATTATATACTTGTCTCAACAATACACTATTCACAAAGGACACCCCATCAATACGTGCTAATAATGCTATGAGAACCTTTATATAATCACTAAAATTACTACTAGTTAAACATTTATTAGGTATTTTTATATTTTGATAGTTTGATAAAAGGTTTGATTTTGCTACATGTGTCCATTTTGTATAGTTAATACACTCCAATAGGCTCTTCATTTATGTAGGTGGAAAATTTACGATATTCTTCTTCTAAACAAGAGGCAATTTTGGTTGCAGCGATTAGCAAGGCGAGCCATATTTCCCAAAGGCCAAAAATTTCTAAAGAGACGAATGCAAGAGGCGGGTGAGAAGAAAGTGTCCAAGTTTACAGAGTCTGCATGGAAGCTGACCTACTACCTTTGTTCCTTGACCATACTTTTTGCTTGTGCCTTTGATGAGCCTTGGTTTGGCAAAACCGCTCATTTTTGGATTGGATGGCCCAATCATACCATCAAGTACTAATAATCAACCTCCTTTAATTCTTCAATTTTTTGGAAATTCTTAAGCTTTATGCTTTCCCTTGAATCTTGAGGCATTGTGGAAGAAATTCTTATTATTGTTCCATAAATAGTGCCACTATGGAAACTACACCCAAACCTAAGTGATGTTTAAGAATGTCATGGTTCAAAACAAATGTCACACCTTTGAATGTGGACATCTTTTACCAACCATTAAGCTAGAGTGCTCTAAAAGTGACCCCTACTCTAAAAGTGACCTTGATGTAGAGGTACATTTTGCTTTCTTCAATGTACCAGCAACGTACATTTCAAGAGGTGGTCGCTTTCAATGCCCACTATGTTTCAACTTCAAAAATTCGTAACTAATTCCACAAAGGTCAAAAAAATATGAAACGACTTGGGTTAGATGCCAATTCCATTTTTCTCCCTAAGAAATTTTACTAAATTTTTTTACAAAGAGTTAAGCTTCCCCTAAATTGCAATCAGCTCTTAAAAGGTTGCTTTAACAGTAGAGTTTTTCATTTGGAGTTCTAAATGTATCACTGTCAGTTTTTGCAATTTTTTGTCTGAGGATTGAAGCGAATTGAAGAGGTTTGGATTCAATGAATTGACAAACGGATGCAGGTTCAAGCTGAAGGTGCTGTACGCGCTCCAATGTGGTTTCTACGTCTACAGCATCGCGGCCTTAGTAGTCTGGGAAACGAGGAGAAAAGATTTTGGAGTTATGATGACCCACCATATCATCACTATTGGCCTCATGGTGTTCTCCTACATTGATGGGTATGGTGCAACAACTCACTCTTCTTCTTTGAAAAAGTGTTCGTGATTGTACTATTATATTAACCCCCGAATGCGTGAGGCATCAAATTTTGGCATTGACAAAACTTTGAAGTTGAATAAAATCTTAGCAAGCTACAATTTTTAGTAGTTTTTCTTATAGACAAATTCTTTTTAAAGTCTAGTTTTAGCATTAAAAAACGTAATTTTGAAAATGAATGATTATGATTTTCCTATTCAAGATTTTTTTGCAAAGGTGTTCCTTGGTAAATGACTTGATTTTCTATTGTTGAGGGTTCTTGGAGATGACCTCAAATACACTAGATCTTAGAGAAAAAATCATGATAAAAAGTCATTTAAAAAAATTGTAGAATAGATTTTGAAAAGCCATAAATTGATTGGGGTTATGCATGTTAAGTCCTTCAACTTTAGATTTATTTTCTAGTGACCTCAATTTTAGATTTGACATGTGAAGAGAGCATTGAAAAACTTCAAATCGCTTTCACATTTTTAACATTCTCATGATCAAACATTATAATCTTTTAATCTAAAAATGAAATAGTTGTGTTTTCATTTTCCAATGTGTTCTCTATTATGTCTAATTTGAATTTGTATGGTTACAATTCAAAAGAAATTGACAAAACTTATCAAAGAGTTGACTTTTTGTTCAATTTAGAGCAAATTCCAAGAAGCTCAAAAAAGGCCTTGGGCATTTAGGATTTAAAAAGGAGAATTTATTAAAAACTCTCAAACTGTCAGGGTCTCGGTGAAAATAGGCGATAGAGCTAAAAAATGAGAAGACGTGCAGATTGGTAACATACAAGTTGCCATTTCAGAAAAATACGTTAAAAACACCCAAAAGTGGAGAATTCTTTGATGATAAGTAATTGATAAAGTTTGTTGCACTTGCAGACGACAACAAAACTCAAACAAACAACACCAATGCACTAGTAGAAAGTACTAGTGATGTTCTTTTTTTTGTTTTTAAAAACAACCACCAAGTGCATTGAGCGAGAGATGAAACAATCCAGTTCAATTTCTTCACTCTCCTAGTTGGCACCTTTCTTTCTCAGTTCCCTGGTCTCGCTCTTTCTGAGCCAGACTTATTGATTTTCCCTTCTTTTGTTTTTTAGTGAGCACAGTCTGTTTTCAAAGTTTAATCTGGATCCCATTGAAATGCATCGAAGAGCCGTGCTTTGCAGCTCTTCTAAGTTAGACACTAACAACACACACACACACACACCAATGCTTTTTCAATTAACAATTAGTAAACTAAAAACACACGCAATTAGTGTTCCTCAAGCCTACCGACTTGACATGTCCCAATTCGGATCACACGTTCTGAATGAGCCAGCTGAGCGAAGGGAATGCTGCCTCTTAACTAACTTAAGCAACTCACAAAGCTTTTAATTTGTTTTTTTTACACCAAAATTTTAAATATGGGATGCATGCTTTTGGCACTCACTGCCTTTTCTATTATGTTATGTGTCATTATATTTATATGTTTTTTCTTCTTTCAATTGAAGTTTTTTTTATCTATCATTATTAAGTTATTGCAACCACTGAAAGGTTGGTGAGTGCTTGCGTTGCTTGCTTGCAGATCGTACAGGGCTGGGGTCAGCACCCTGCTCGTCCACGACGTGAGTGACGTGTTCTTGGAGGGGGCCAAGCTGTGCAAATACTCGGCCAGGGAAGTGGGCGCCAGCGTGTTGTTTGGCTGTTTCGTCCTCTCGTGGTTCATCCTCAGGCTCATCGTCTTCCCCTTCTGGATTATCTGGAGCATCAGGTCAGAAAACTGACAAGAGACCGAAGCTGAAGTTGTTTATAAAAGTGAAGCACTCTTCCAAAAAAGGAATTTAATTCAATGTGTGCAAACTGTGATACAAAATAGTCAACAATAACAGCGTGAATGGAGAGTCTGTTGGGTGTAATTCAACCACTCATACCTCAGGTATGGGTAGCTAGATTTGCACAAGCTTGCTGCCTCGTTCCTCGTTTCGGAGGTAGACTCTATGTACGAATTGTCAACAATAAGTTAGTGCCACAAGGGTGCATGACTCCTCCATTGTGTGTACCTAGAATTGTCATTTCAAGTGAATGCATTTTGTACATTATAGGGTGTGCTATAAATTGTAATTCAAAATGCATTTATTTGTGCATTTTTGGGGTCGATTCTGGATGCACATACCTTTAGGTCACATCAAAGAGATTTGAGTGCAACACCAATGTTGTCTTTGTATCCATATCTCCTTTCTACATTGTTAGGAGCACTAGGACAATACATATATACTCCCTCTGTCCCATTAAAAACCTCCAAATCAAACGTAGTGTGAATACCACTAAACCTCTTCATTTATTGGTTTTGATCATTGAGCAAGCAATGTGGAATTCAAATCAATTCTTGCCATCAATCAATTCCAAAAATTTCACAACGCTTGCTCAACAATCAACAATCAAAATCAATGGTTTTAATGACACATGCACTATTTCCGATCCAGAGGGTTTTTTTGTAGGAAGGGGAAGTATTTCTCACTTGCATAGAAGGTCGCAATAAAGAGGTTTGACTGTCTCCCCCAAACAGAGATCGCATACTTTGAAGGTGTAATACGCCTGCTACAAACCGTCAATGATAGATGTTCGAGATATAATTCCAGAGAAGGTCACATGAAAGATTGAAGCCTCGCTTCCTCTTTCTACTTCAATTTCTTTGTGTTTGCGTTCATGATTGGGGAGATTCGATTTAGGGCTTGTGGGACTGTTGTTGATTTCGGTGAAGATTTTGCGGTGGCCATGGCAGCATTGAGGTGGCGCAATACCTGGACCTGGGTGGGAGAAAAGAGTTCAACCAGTATTACTTTCAGAACACGCTTCTGATCATGCTGTTTATTTTGCACATCTATTGGTGGATTCTCATCTGCCGCATGCTGGTGAAGCTGTTCCAAAACTCCGGCAAAGTCAGCGACGATGTCCGATCAGGTGTGTCTGTCTGTCTGACCCCTTTGAATTTGCGGAATGATCTTCCACTTTTTTTTTGTGTGGGGGGGGCGCGAAATTTGAAGTGGACTGAGAGAGATCATGAGTTGGTCCACAATGAAGATCAGTTTTGTTAAATTGGTAGCATTCCAGTACTTCGGCACTTTTCAGCTTGAAAAGGAAAATCTATGCTCCATCGTACTTTATAGAGCATTCATTGTTACATAGTCTGTCAACGGAAATGAGTCAAGCTTCCACTTTTTCTTTAGCTTTAGAACAGCCTTTTCTTAACCCTTAAAGGACGGATTCGTGACCGTGGAAATCGTTTGTTTGGTCACCATGTGATCATTTGCTTTAAAAATTGCAAAACCACTCATTGGAAGTCAAACTATTGTAAAAGACCTCCCCTTTTCATAGCAATATACCAAGGATGAATAGTTGTAGTAATGTCTTGCTAAGAGGGTTCTCTGTCATCCATCAGACCAAAAATGTCCTTGTGGACATTTAAGGGTCATTCAAACTCCAAATTCCTTTGGCATAACTCTACAACTTTGTTTTGTGCTTGTGAGCTACAAATATGTGACACATATACAGAAAAATCTATCAAACCAGCTTTAATTGTGTGCATTAATTGATCTAACTAGGTTTCATCTTCAAGGACAATAGTTTATCTATAACCTCACAAGATTCATCCATGAAGTCATAAGTTAGATAGATTCTTGTAAGGGGATGAAGTTGGTTATGGACTAGGTAACCCTCGAGCCACGAATGGGCATAAGAGCATCCTTGTTATGTATTTTATTCAAAGAAGGAAGAAAACCATCCACTAGGATCCTGCATCCCTAAAAACTTAGGAGAGAGAAGGTCCAATTTAGTATAAGATAATAGGTTAAAGGAACTCAAAACCACATTTCTTTATACCTATGGGAAAGAGTAACATTGTTTGGTAGGGAAGAGTATTTCTTATCCCCATATCTACTCCCCCTTCATCCAAATGGAGGTAGGAATAGGGAAAAATTGGTGAAGATGCTCTAACTATGCCTCCTTTGATCAAGCCTTCCTTGATGGGAAGGACTTGACTGCATTATACAAGCTTGAGCCTAATGGCCCTCATCCTTGGTGTCATAGTGGGGCCTTTTTATCTAGGGCATTATTCTATACATAATCCTAAGGGTACTCATTTCTATTATGATGGGAGTCACTAATTGGATAATGAAATGCATGTTATTTTGTATAACATGAGGCTTTGGAGGAATATAATTGAACAAGGTCCAACCATTTAGAATATGTTCAGCCATGTGAAAGTACATCTTTATTATGAAAATAAGTAACATGTTTAGCCTCTAACCATGTTATTTTTCACATCATGATTCTACTTTCATATTACCTAGTTTATAATACTAAGTCCAAACATAATGTGGGACTTGAGATGAACAAATTCTTAATTTATCCCATCTATGAAAAATGATTGGAGTTATTTCTCCCTCTACTAAGTGTAGTATCCAATGCATCATGGCACTGTCTCATTGACCATGGTAATTAGATCCATTCTTGACCCTTAAGGAAATTGTCCTCCTTTAATTATGAAGAGTCATAATTGATTCATTTGTATTGATTAGCCTTTTGAAAAAAATATAATAGAAAATTATTATTTTAAAATTTTAAGAAAAAAATTCTATGAATATTTGAAGTGAAAGGGTAGTAGGCACCTATGAGTGTCTCTAGACTTGTTCAAAATTTTCTTCAAAAAGTAGCAATCCAAGGAATGAGAATCCACAAATATCTCAAAGTGTGAGTACTAGACTTTGCTATTAATTGGATTATGAATAGATTGGAAATGGATACCAAAGTAGGGCTTGGAATTGGAGAGGGGTCAAAAATGGTCTTAAGAAGATTATACTTCATAATCCTCTGTGGTACTCATTCTATGCCCTTATAAAAAAAATAAAGATCTATGTTTTCTTCTTGATTAGAATAGGACTACTTAGCATTATGTCCATAATGCTTGCAAACTTGTGATGTCAGGTAGCAACACCCACAACCCTCATTGTACCCATAACCATCTCCTCTAAAATCTTGAAAAAACTTGTGGAAGTGAATAGATGCCATTACAAGGATGTACTACATCTGAATGTTAAACCCTAGCGTTGATATTAAATGCACTTATAATTGGTTCTTTAAAAATTCACAACTTATTCTCACAGTGTCAAAAAAATACATTTGAAAGTGCATAGGCCTTCTTTTTCTCTAGCTAGTAGGGTCCAGTAATTTGTTGGATGTCTATAATAGACATCATGTTCAAAACCTTGAAATTGACACTTACGGGTGCTGCTACCTTCAGCACTGTTTTTGTTTTTTTTTCTCTCTGGAAGAAACGCCCATCTGAAATAAGAGTGAGCTCAGTGCGTCTTTCTTCCTCAATTCTGAGAGCAGTGGCATTTTGGGTATGTAACAGATTCAGAGGACGATGATTGATTGAAGTTGAAAACAGGTCCGTCAGCGGGCACTTGCGACAATACTCCGTTTATGCAATTCAAGTGGCAGCAAGCTTTACCAGATCCTGAGATTTCTTCCGTCTGGCTGCCAGGAATCCCGCACATGGACTCGACGCTTTTTCTTGTCGATTACTGCAAACAGGAAGTCAATGAAACCTCTCACGAGCTTCATTCAACAAATTGTGGCATCTCGGAAGTCAAGCCTTGGCAGCTCACTACTGGTGCTGTAAAGTAAACAGTAGCAAGCAGATTTGCTATCGAAGTACCTTGGATATGATATTTGTCGACTCGCGTATTTCTGAAAGGATTGAGAAGTTGGAGAGAACGGCTCATTTTCATTTCATTTGCAAGTAGAATCAAGACATTCCAACTAGAAATGAATTTTCTGTGTGTTTTCAAAGTTTGTTGGGATTGAATTGGTAAAGTGTGGCATGGGTAAACCACACATTGACGTGTATTCTCCCCAAGTGCATTGTCATGATGCTAAAAGATAGTTGAGATTGTGATAATGGGGTGGGTGATTGATGTAAATGGGAGGGTCCAATAGGTGTTGGAATTATTGAGTGATTGATGATCTTTGGTTGTTTCACGTTGCATGGACCCAAGTCAACCAACACCAATGATTCTTCAATCAATTGTTTGTTTTTGCAAATTAGTCAAATTAGTCAAATTCGATGTAAGGTCAAACATAATTTCCTCTCAAATACAAATTAGGTCACTTTGACTTTCATTAGTGACATGGAGGTCACTTTGACTTTTGCACAACCACCACTTGGTATTTGCTTTGGATAGCTCTTTAATCTTTGGTAGTTAGAAATTAAAATTTTAAATTAAAGATAAATCTTTTGATGCTCTTTGCTTAATGGTTTGTCCACTTGATAGTTGTTCCTTCTTGCAATGAAATAACATAACATTGCAAAAGGTATCATCCCTCTAAAGGTACCTTATGTTGTGATTTCCATTTAATTCCCAATGCCTAAATGATTGAATCCTTCCATTCTACTATACAATCAATTATGTACAATAACCTATTCACCGCTAGCACAACCCATCATTATCTAATACATAATTGAAGCAAAAACTTGAATCTACTTCACAACAGGAGATGGTGAAAAAGTTTCGGTCACAAGCCCTCCCAAATATGTCAATTTTGATATGCTTGGGTAGTAACTTAAAGCTCTCACAATAGATAAGCTTAAGCGCCTATTTACACCTAAAAACTTTGGGTTGGAGCCCAAAGAAATGGAGTGTTTTAATTGGAAGATATTTGTCATACCTAACTTTGGAGTTTATACCAAATAGAACTTGGGTTATAGCCCATCATTTTTTCAATGGATGAAAATCTTTGTTGAAATCCTACATGGCTTGAAGTGGATAGTGACTTCTTGGACCTAAGGGAAGTATTTCTTGGAAAGGTCTTGGAGGTACACAATCCCAAAGGTCAAGATGAAATATGGGTAGACTTTTTTGCGCCAATCATTTATATTTGCATATTGTTTGTTTTGGGGTCATTTTTGGTTTGGAATCATTTGAAACAACCAAAATTAGAGAGAAACCAAACCAAACAGTATAAAGAGATGTAGGATAATGTTGACTACGAAAGGTTCTATGACTATGGGGTAAATCTAAAATAGGCTTTTATGGATAATTCTACTTTAAAAATTCAACCCAAGTGCACAATGGGCCATGATTCAACTCTTTCAATTTACACCAAATGTTTGAACCACTATCCACCTGCGAGTTCCTTGTTTCAAACATGGTACCCCACTTAAAGTGGTCTCATCCCTTGATTAAGGTACCACTTGTAGTCGTGGGTTACTGGGTTGGAATCCACATTTTCTATGTAAATAGGCCCTAAGTCTTGTGTTCATTGTATCAAAAATGTACATCAAAGCGCACACTTGTTCTTAATTGAAGAATGGTTTTCATTTGAACATCAAAATAATAATGTAGGGTTATTTTCAATTGCGCCAAATATTGTAAAATAATCATAATATAAACTTGGAAAGAGCTAGCGTTAGTTGCAATTAGAGTTTGGGAAAAATTAGCAACTAGTTCAAAGTTAGCCAATGGAATTGGAAAAAAATTCAATTTCAATTTGAAAACATCAACAAAAATATGGTAAAAAATCTATAAATTTTCTGTTTAGGATTAAAAAATAGAAAAAATAAACAAGGTTGGTACTTGAAAAATTGGTTCAATATAGGAATTCAAATAAAATAGCTAGTAAAGTTGGAAAAAGTGATGTTCTTTTATGTTTAGAAATTCAAAACATCTTCAAAATACTAGACTCCAAAGTAAGGCTAAAATCTTTATTTTTATTTATTTAACAAATCCAACTACATGATCCTTTAGTTAATTTGTTAGAATACACCCTCCTAAAATTTCAAAATAAGAAACCTTATCAATTGCAAGATCATGACACTTAAATTTCAAAAAGAGGTATTTTCTACTCTTTCCAATGGTTATATTTCATCTTTCAAACTTTTTACCCAAAAATGTGTAGATCCTACAACTTGCAACTTTTTATAATATGTTGAAGAAATAAATTGGAAATACCCGCATGATTGAACAATTGAAAATTTCAACAAAAAATATTTTCATATTCATGATTGAAAATAATAATAAGTAGAAGTAAGCGGAGAAAAACTAAATTGTCAAGAACATAGTTATGGAATTGAAAAATGCCAATCTTGATGGTTGTAATGTTGTAATAAACAATCTACATCCTATAATTTTATTTTTTCCAAAAATATTGAAAATTGAGTTAAATAAAGAATTTCAAAGTTTATTTTAGAGTAGAGATTTAATAAGTACTTGCAAACTAAAACTACTCATAACTTTTGTCCCATCAATCAAAATGGAATGATTCAATGCTTTCTACGTTCATAAAACCACTTCCAAATTTTTATTTCTTAAAAAGTGATTTTTTTGTGAGTTGCCCACCTTGCCTAGGCTCCAAAAGAAACTACATATCATACAATAACTTTTTAACCATGTGATCAAAAGCTATGAAAATTGTTGCGCCTTAAAACTACTCCTCAAGACCTCAACCACAGGTTGTGTGAACATTTCAAAAATGAAAAATGAAAATCCTATTTGTAAATGGATGACCCAAAATGCTATGCTACCAAAAAAAATGTTACATGACCTTGTAGGCAAGGTTAATAGTTTTGTTGAGGTGGTTCTCCTTTTGTAAATCTCATGTGCTCATATTTTTATGATCAAGGGCTCAATGGAATGAGAGCTTCCCCTGCACACCAAGATAGCCTGCAATCAAATTTGTAGAGAAAACTCAACTCAATGGGGACTCATAGCTCAAGCTTGCCGCGAGTCACGATCCCTAGCGCCAGACTTGCAAATTTAAATTTTGGTTAAAGATTTCTCGTAAATGGTTAGAAAAAAAATCTGCCATTTACGGCACATATCCAAAAACTGGACAACAACCATTGCTATTTACCAAACAATAACTGCACAATTCAACTACCAATTCAATTGCGATGAGAACAAAATTTTGTATCACCGCCCAATGACTTGCACACTGTACGGTGAAGGGTTGCAAGGAATTTTTAACTAGATTTAAGCTTCACCCCCTTCAAATTGCTATAAAATTTGTAGGAAGAAATCATTTTGCATTATGTTTTTTGAAGGTAAATCTCAACATGACACTTAACAACCACGCCAAATTTCAGAACATGCAAGTCTCTATATTTATATGGTGAGGGATTTGAATTTTGTTTGTGCAATGTTTTGCAAGTTTATTCTACTATTTTTCTTGTTGTGTGGATCTTTTTAATTGAACTAAGGTAGAGGTACCTATGAGTTAATTGATAACTTAAGTATTTCAGCCAATAAGACATGGAAAATTCTTTGAGGAATGGAGCTCATTGTGTGCAAAAATCTCGGCAAAAATATAAATGTGGATTTTTCATTTGAGTTCATCCTTGTCTCATAGGTTCACCTAAAACAGCTAGCTTTAGAATGTGCACACTCCTAATTAAGTGTGAGACAATCAAATCTTTTTCAATCAATAATAGAGCCAACTGGTCATTGTAAAGCCAAGGCAGTGATAATATATTAGATGTTTTTTGAGGCCTTTAGAAGACTATAAGTTTTTGGACTATGGAAAACCTTGAAATTGTGCCACATCAATAGTCTGACATGGTTGAGAGATGGCTATGTTAGATGATAATTTTTAATATTAAATTAAAAAAAAAATTCTAACAACATTGGTTCGCAATAAGGGGAAAAACATTGAAATAGTCTTCTAGAAGACTCAAATCCCCTCTGATGCATGCTACTAAATGATATGAATGTTGTCAATGAGGCCTTAAGGGAATTTTCTAAGAATTAAGCAAGTGGGTGTGAAGTAGATGATTTCTTTGTTCAAAAGAAAGATGCAATTGTTTCATATGGTCTTTCTCCATTCAAAAGTGCATTGTAGCTATGCACATGATAGAACAACTTAATGCCAACAATCACCCAATTCCCACATCTACTCCTAAACCCCCCCATTTGCATTATTCACCCACCCGTTACTACAATCTTAGCAACCCTTTAACATCATGACAATGCACTTGGAGAGGGGACACTTCATTCTATTTAGAAGTGACTTCTCTCAAACTTCTCAAGCTTTGAAAACACGTGAGTTCACAAATAACTTTTCTCAAGTACCTAGATAGTAAATTTGCTTGGTATTAGGCATGTTTACTTTATAAGGAGATTTTACAAATTACACTAAGGAAAATTGTAGGATTAATGCCTCTACATCCATAGAGCCCATGAACTTCAAGGTGTTACAGTGAGGGTTGTTTTTAGTCTACAAATTAAACTATGCTAAAAAAAATTGCCCTCTTGAGTGGTAGGGTCAATTCTAGAAAATTCTCAATCATATTGAAGGCAAATGCAAATTCAATATTTGTGGTTTGGGCATGTGTTTCTAAAATGCCTCTTACATCAAATAATACATAACTGTCTTCAAGGATAGGATTTACAACTCTTGTAGCCCTTTCAACAAGGAATCCAAAAATATTATTATATACATAAAATGAATATCTTTTTAGGTCAATATAACATTAAAAACAAAATTATATGAATTTTTAATACATCTATCATAGCGTAAGCTATCTAAATTTTTTGGAATTTTTAACAAAAATTTAAGGTCTTTTATTATAAATAAAATATTACAAATGAATCTTAATATTAATTGGAGGGAACTTTTTATATGAATTTTAAAAATTATGCATTGGTGTTTCAATTCTTCACATACATTATAAAGATTTTTAAATAAATATCCAATCCAACATTTTCTACATCTCATTTTATTTAATTTGGTCTTTATATAACTTTTGGTCCTTTTAATTTGAAATAATTTTTACCTAAGTCATTTTAATGCCAATGACCCTTGCATATAAGTCTCTAAGAGTTGCATACCTAGGGACTAAACTAGTGCCATCCAAAAGGTCGCCGTCTCTAGAAATCTCAACTAAAAATAACACTTCTACCCTCAATTTTATAATTTAATTTTATAAAAATAATGGAATTGTGGGTGAAGAGACACATACATTATTTGAAGAAATTAATAATCTTGGCTTCTCTTGTAAATAGCAAAGGAATCTTGGGGGAACTCAAGGACTCGGATGACAATGCAAGTGAAGAGGTACGAATTTACACAAATGAGGTAGGAACTTAAAGGATGGAGCATACGTTCAAGGAATGGGGCATATACTCAAAAGATAGGACACATACTCAAAAGATGGGAAGATATTCAAGTGGCATATATGTAAGTGAAGGGGCAAGAACTTAAATAAATAGGGTGGGAATTCTAGGGATGGGGTGGATATTCAAAAGATGGAACAAATGCTCAAAGGATGGATACTCTAAGGGGCAAATAGTCAAACTTGCAATATATCCACCCTATGCTAGACAACTAGCATGATCTTAAGCGGATCGACAAATTTGATCGTTAGTCACTTTGACAATCATGTTTATAATGTAGGATGTTTGATTTGATTGATGACAAGTAAATAGAATTTATGCTATATGTGAAGATGTGTAATGGTTCATTTGAATATTTATTTTGTAGGATATGGAGTAAAGTATGAATGACAGTTAGTTTGTCTTTAAGTATATTCGGAGATCTAGTAGGCATGCTAAGAATTCAATCTTTTGATTAGAATTGTATATATGTTATATTCTGCAAAATATGTTGTTGGATTTCTAGAGTTTGGTGGTTGTTATTGTATTGGTAAGAACGATCCATTTCTATAACAATAGCAATTTTTTGGATATATTAGGAGAGAGTATTAGTAATCTAATGTTTATGGAATGTTTAGGAAGGACAAGGTATTGGTTCATTTTTTATTGGTATTATCTTGTGTGTGTTGTTATATTGGATATTTAAACAAGATGTGTGTCTTGTATTTTAAAGAGTTTTAAAGTTGGTAGTAAATTGGAAAATAAAGTTGTAGTTTGCATAGGATGGAGTGATGGTTTATATATAATATATTTTGGTTTTAGTAAATGTGGTGAATTATTTGGTTCATGGTAGTATATGGTGAATGAAGGCATTTCCGGAATAATTGTTTGTATACCAATTGGGATCAAGTACAATGATTAGTGTTATGAATGTTGTGTAATTTTTGGCAGCTACTCTTACTTTGTGTATGATTTATTTTGTTGTAGTAATATCATATGGGTACGCAATTCCATTGTCTTTCTACTAGTATTGGTATACATGTTCCAGGTTTATTTTTGTTTCGAGAGTATTCATTCTATTTATCATAGTATCTTCATCTACTTGGTTTAGCATTAATTTTTAATAAAATATTTAAAATGCTAAATTTTAATAAAAAAATTACTAATAAATTTTTGGATGTTTACACTTGGTGTTAAGAGAAGAATATCTTTGTTGTACTAAGATCCTCATACCAATTCAAGACCACCCTTATAACTAATTTTAAGATAATTATTCTACTTGATTATACTTGTGATGAAATTTTATCCTACCATTGAATTATTAAAATGGTTCTTGATTGATTCAAGACTCAATTATCATGCACATGTAGAGAATGTGATAAAAAAATTAAAGTTTTTACAAAACCATACAAATTAAATTGTCAATCCCAAGACTTGTATTGATGGTTCCAAAAGTTAACTCCATAATTTTGTGTAAATAACTTGGTATTAAAGTTTCATTGCACTTTGTAAGTGGTAGAATGGTCCATTGACCACTTCTATTATTTAGGGTGGGTGAATCATCATGATAAAGTAATTTACACTCAACAAATCCAAATTTGAATCTATAAATCTAAGCATAATTGAAAGATACATTCCTATGTTTTACCATAAAATTATTTTATGGATGGATTGCTATGCATCTATGGATGGTGTGAATGAAACAAATTTACTATAAGGTTTGGTTGATACTTGACACCAACCACCTCCTAGAACTTCATAACACCTACATAATTGATGATTGATACATAATTTACCACCTCTCTAAGGGGCAACAATGCTAGTGTATAAGCATGAAAATGCAAACATGCTTGAGCCTTGAGCCTTGAGTACATGTACAAGTAGATATTTTACAATCATTGAAGGTACTTTTATATATATATAGTCTTCTAGGTTCATGTGTTTAGGCTCCTATGCTCACATAATAGCAACCCTCTTTCTAACAATGGTTGAACCATTGTGCAAATTTCTATGCAATGATTATTATTCAACAAATCACATTTTGAATCCATACTATATAAAGAAAAACTACTCCGTCTCTCCGAAAATAAGCATCATGTTTAAACCTCATATTTGTTTTTTTAAGGTTGTCTGAGTAGGTTGTACAAAGGCTTCTTTCTATTCCATTTTATTTAGCTATTTGCAATGAACACAATCTTGCAATGTTCTTCATTGATTGTAGCAATATATGTTTTGAATAATTTGAACCCTTTTGAATTTTGATGTTTTTTCATAAGACAATCAATGAAATGACTATATTAAATGGTGGAGACCAATTACCAATAGTAACAAGGTGAAGGCACCCATTTCTAACTAACACCCCATCACCAATCAATAGGATGCAGTATTTCCAATCCAAGGTTGGAACAAATTTCCAAACGAAGCTTGGAATTTTTTTTTTTCTTTTCAAAGTTTGGACTCTTAAATTCATGACACATGTTCCAAAGTAGTGAGCAAGAAAGTAAGGAACAATAAACAAGAAAGTAGTTCTTGAATGATCGGAATTAAAAGAATCTAGACATTGGCTATGGGTTTGGAGCACTTTTTGCCTCCCCAAATTCATAGTGATTTCAGTTCAAGCAATAAAATTACCAAATTTTTATCAATGAAATCCTCGTCATTTCTATCAATGCAACTATGAAAATATTTGCTTTGCCTTGCACTACTCCAAAAATTATGTCTAGAATTGTTTATTTGATCAGTTATGGGTGCCTTCACCTTAATAATATTAAGTTACATTGGTGTTCATGATTGTAGCCAATGTATCCAACAATGGCAGATGACCCAAGGTAGAAATACCCAATTCCATTCTTGTACTTCATCCTTATTCCATAGAGTGCCCTTAAAGTGTCCTTAGAGTCCTATTAATGTGTCTTACACATGTTTAACTTTGATTTGCTAATGCACTTGAAGGACACATAGTGAACTCTAATTTGCTAACTGTTGAATTTTGCGCAGTTCAATTTTAGGTGCACCTATGGGACAATTCCAATGGTCTAGAGACCCGCCACTTTGAAAAATCATAAAAATTACATATCACATTGAAAAAATCTAATATTCGTGATTTTCTCTTGCTAATACTACAAAAACATTATTTAAAAAAAAATATGCCTCTACCTATGCTGAATTGCTTAAAGTAACGATTTTAGGTGTTTCTATCTTACCATCACTATTGGGAAAAAGCCCCCCATTGTTGCAGTATTGTTTCAATGGGTTAACAGTATAGTACTGAGAATATATTGTTGCAATACTGCAAACAATATTGTTTCAATAAATCTGCAGTGCGTCTATTGAAAATATATTGTTGCAATACTTTTCGCAGTACTGCAACAATATGCTTTCAGTACTATGCTGTGAACCCATTGAAACAATACTGCAGCAGTACTAAAGCAATTGGGGGGGCTTTTTCCCGATTGACTGATCCCTTCAGTTGCCACAACTGCTTCCGTGGGGGGGCCAAGTCAACAAGCGGGAAGAATCCAGACTGGACTTCACTCAGGGCCTGAAAGCAGGCTGCAAGTCCCTTTCAAGCCCCTTTCGAGCCCCTTTCAAGTCCCTTTCTTCAGCATGAAGTCTGTGGCCCGTTCCCACTTGCAGGCGTGCTCTTAGACTTGAAGACTCATCATCAGCGAGTGGTGATTCTGTTTAATTTACTCTTTTTTCTTTTCTTTTTGCTCCTAAGGTAGAGGCACCCTTGTACCCAATGGGGTCCCTTTTTAGAAAGGGGCGTCATTCTAAAATGCAATTCTAGGTGGATCATATATGGCTTATCATTTGAGTCAAAAAATAATAAGTCATGTTTGGTATGTCTACATTTAGGTTCTGAACTGATGTCCTTTCCTAAAAGAGACGCCATTGGGTACAGGGATGCTTCAGGGTGCCTCTACCTTAGAGAACATATTAATCCTTAAACATCACCAAGGACGTTTTCCGGCCGATGAATGATAAAGAATCTCTCCATGCAGGACAGAAGTGCAACTATTAAGGTGGAACTACCCAATACCACCATTTACCCAATTCCGCCACCTACCGGTTCCTCCCATTTCCATCACTGGCTCATCTATTACCGCAATCTTACTACTAATCCTTCACCATGATGGCAATGCACTTGGGGAGTAGACACATCAACCCACGCTTCAACAATAGTCTCGTCATGCTTCAACAAGGGTCTACTCACAGTTTAACATTACAGTTTTGAAAAATCACAAAAAAAATTCAATTCTTCGCGGAATGTCACTTCATTCTTTTTGCAATCGACTTCTTTCAAACAATTCAAATTTTGAAAAATATGAGAGTTGACAAATAGCTTCTCCAAAGTACTTAGATAGCAAATCTATGTGGTAATGGGTAGTTCTACCTTATTCATC
This sequence comes from Climacium dendroides, assembly GCA_950106755.1. NCBI lineage: Eukaryota > Viridiplantae > Streptophyta > Bryopsida > Hypnales > Climaciaceae > Climacium > Climacium dendroides. The sequence continues at coordinate 25,971,959 of OX467089.1, read as the reverse complement.
CTCGGAATTTTGTAGGAAAAGGGAACGTCTTCTATAGTAGCTTGTCTCCCAATGAGTGCTTTTGCATTTTTCTTAAGCCAACAATTCACGTGGTACCCAAACAAATGATTTCCTCAATGACTAGCTCGTTGTTTAAGGGTTAACTGAAATGTGTGTATATTTTACATAACCTTGACTTCTCATTCAATTGATTTAACCTTTAAATGATAGACTAGTGCCCTCGAAATCATCCATTTGATATTGTAGGAATCATAGGGTTAATAAAAATCCAAAAACACTCATTGAAAGTCAAAGTATTCTAGAAGATCTCTCCTTTTCACACAAAATTTCAAAGACGAATAGTTGCACTCATGTTCTCCACTAAAAGATTTTTTTGTCATCCATTGGACACCAAATGTCCGCCTCGACGTTCTAGGGTTAAAGGACGGATTGGTGACCATGGAAATCATCCCTTTGATTACCATGTGAATCATTTCCTTACAAAATTGTAAAAGTACTTATTAGAAGTCAAACTACTATAAAAGAATTCCTTTTTTCACAACAAAATTCAAGGATGAATAGTTGCACTTTTGTCTTGATGTAGGATTCCCTATCATCCATTGGACTCCAAATGTCTTCATCAATGTTTTGAGGGTTAAAGTTTGTTCACACTTGGTGTTAGGGGTGATGTTTGCAATGTAAATCCAATCCAGATGTGACCTTTACGTATCCTACGTAAAGGTCACATTTGGCAGAAATTAAGCCATTCTTGAAAATATGTGGCACGTGTCATCTTATGAATGGTCTGAGGTGACGTAGACCCTTGAGAATGTAATATGGAAACTCAATTTTATCACTCAGGTGCCAAATTAGACCTTCACATATGATAGTTCCCAAATTGTTGTTCATTATATAATCAGGTTTGAACAACAATGACTTGATAGAAATGCTGGCCTACACAAAGACAAACTAGGTCAAGTCATTTTGTAATTTTTTGGCTCTCACACAATTTTTTATGAAATTTTAAAGCTTGAAAGGATTGAGTATCTACTCATGTGATGAGACTCAACACCTTTGAAGCACAAAGATGCTTCAATTCCCATCATTGCTCTTAAGAGTTGTAATGTTTTTGGGTGCATATGTAAGTATGTTTGGTATAGAAAATAAATTGTGGCGCTTTTGGGTGTTCCTATCTTAACCCCTAATGTCCGAGGCATCAAATTTTGGTGTCGACAATACTTTCAAGTTAAATAAAACCTAACAAAATTGCTACTTTTAGTAGTTTATATTTTTGAAAATCTCTTTTTGAAGTCTAGTTTTAGCATCAAAAATATGATTGTGAAAATGATTGATTATGAATTTTCTATTTAAGATTTTATGCAAGGGTGTCCATTGCAATCTTGACTCTGTAATGTCAAGGGCTCTTGGAATTGAGCCTCAAATACACTAGATCTTAGAGAAAAAATGCATTAGAAATTCATTTTAGAAATTTGTAGAGTATATTTTGAGAAGCCATAAATTGATTGATATTATGCATGTTAGGCCCTTTATCCTCATATTTTCTCAGTGGCCAGCTTTTTAGATTTGACATGTGAAAAGGGGATGGAAAGACTTCAAATCAATTTTGTGGTTTTAACCCCTAAAGGACCAATATGCATTTTTCAGCAACATAGAAATTTTAGACAAGTACGTGTAGGTTGTTCATTACAACATTTCAACCATTGAGATTGGCATTTTTCAATTCTAAAACAAAATTCTTAACAATTTTGTATTTTGAATCATTCTCTACTTCTTTCTACTTACTATTTTTTTCCTATATGTTTTACAATTCCAAATGATCTAAAATTTTTTCAAGCATGTAGCCAACTTGCCTTGAAGAATGAATCCAAAGGAGCACCACCATTTTGGACATTTTTTCATACAAATGTGATCTTAAGATGTGCAGCTACCTGATTTTTTGTATGTTTTTTGTCACTTCAAATGCTAATATCTTGCAATCTACATGGTGGAAATTTTTGAATTTTTTCCACATTTTCCCAAACTAGTATACCACAAGAGCCTATAGTTAGATGCATCCAAAAATAATTGTTTTCTAAAATTTGGTGCTTGTACTAGAAATGGCAGTTTTTGAGCATTTTTGGTGAAAACATAGTCACGGTCCTTTAGGGGTTAACACCCTCATGATAAAAAATTATAGTCTTTCAACCCATTAGTGATATTGTTGTGTTTTCTTTTCCTATGTGATCTCTAATATGTCTAGGCAAGTCCAAGCATAGATTTTATTTGTTTTAACCCCTAAATGCCCAAGCCCTGTTTTGAGTTCTTCCTCTGAATTGAACAAAATTGTTAAAACTGCAAAAGTGATGTCAAGTCTTTCAATCTTCTTTTCACAAGTCAAATCTAAAAAGTTGGTGATCAAAAAAGTATGAGGTTAAAGGACCTAACATGTATAACCCCAATCGATTTATGGCTTCTTAAAATCTACTCTATAATTTTTTTAAATGAATTTTGAATGTGACTTTTTCTTCAAGATCTAGTGTATTTGAGGCTCATTTTCAAGAGCTCTCAACACTATGGGAAGTCAAGAGTACAATGGGTACCCTTGCACAAAATCTTGAATAGAAAAATCACTATCATTTATTTTCAAGATCAGATTTTTGTTGCTAAAACTAGACCTCAAGAAGAACTTTCTAAAAATAAAATTACTAAAAATAGAAACTTGATTAGGTTTTATTTAACTTCAAAGTTTTGCAAACACCAAATTTTGGTGCCTTGGGCATTTAGGGGTTAAAAACATAGAAACGATCTTTGTAACAAAACAGCCATGAGAAACTAAGTCCAAATCTTGCAGTAATACAAACATTATTAATACCCCAAACAATTCTTACTCACCATTCATACTTTAAGTTAGGGTATTCATTTTGTTTGTTATAAAAAGATTTCCAAAAGCATGCATCCCTCGGTCGCATTCTTGGTACCATCAAAATGCCCTTGGTGAGGAAGGGTGCACGGGTTTTGTTTCATGTCATTTGAACTTATAGTGTGAAAGATATTGAATTTTAAATTTTTTATGAATTTAAAAATTGAAGAATTACTTTTACTTTTATTTTGGATGTGGCAACGGTACAAGGCACACCAACATATAATAACTTCACATTATATGGTTCATAATTTTACCTTTGTAGAAATAATCTTCAATCATATATTGCAAGAAATCTTAACAAAGATGTCTACAATTACATTTTAAAAGACAAAAATAATTTATACTATTAATATGCAATTATAGTATAAAAAAGGTGATAGAACTTCATCAATTTTTTGCAAGTTTGCATTAAGAGAAAACATTTATAATTGTAATGCTTAGATATCATCCATACTAATGTGCCATGTGCCACTGCCATAGTCAAAATAAAAGTATTAGTAATTTTCTAAATTTATACTTATAAAAACTTTGAAAATCAATATCTTTTCTGTCATAGGTCCAAACGCTACAAAACAAAGCATGTGCACCCTTGCCTGCCAAGAGCTTTCCAGCGGTACCAAAAATGTGACCAAAGGACATGCAATTAAGGAGATCTCATGGTGATAAATAAACAAAACAAAACTAACAACCTAACTTAAAGTATGGATACTCAAGCATCCAAAAGTATCATTGATCTTTCTTCATTCAATATTGAAATATTAACTATGAATATTCTCCAATAATGTATTTTTTCTATTGAAAATTGAATCTTGTTTTGATTGGCTCCAATTATTCTTTTTGTCCCAAAATGATCTTCTAGTTGATAAAAAATGATCATTTTTGTTCTTGAAGATTCACTAAATGGATAATGTCTTTGAAATACTTAGAAATGGGTTGAAATAGCATTGTTTTTAACCTTATATCCAAACATTTGTTCAATTGGAAGATCATTTTGGGACCAAGAAAGTATATTTTACAAATTTTGGTTAGAAATGAATTATAGTTGATAGTGAAAGCATTGCTACTTTTTCTAATAGTAAGTTTTAACCACTTGATTTATCATATAAAATAATTTCTATTTAGAAAGTATTTTTGACTATAGTGGTCTTTATATGGAACATATTTATAAATAGATCATTTGATTATATACATCAATTTTAAAAATTATGAAAATTATTATTTTCAACCTAAAAATCTCAAGCATAGTAGGATAGTAACATGAATATAACTACTATACACTAGTACAAATCTACTATATGGACTAAAATGGTTTTGTCTTAACCTCTAAAAATTCTCACATCCCAAAGTGATGTGCCTTGGTCAAACTTCATAGTAACTTTTAAAGTAACCATTTTTATATTGAATTTAAACATCTAAAATGAAGCCTAATAAATTGTCTTTCTAGTCCATTTGTAAACTTTAAATAATTCCAAAAATTCAATGAGTTATTGCAATAAAAAATTCCATGTGTCAAATCCAACTTATACAATAATGAAAATATTTTATCTATGTCATTTATATATTTTTCTTTAAAATTGATTTTCAATATTCAATTAGAAAATGATGTCTCCCATTCTAATATTTGATTTTAGTCAAAATCCAAATTATTGTAATATGTATTCTAACTAATATAATTTTATGTACATATTACACTTTAAGAAAATCAAAATAATTTGATTTTCCAAAAAAAATCATGAAAAATCACAATCTATAGAAAAAGTGTTTATCTCAAATATAAAAATTGTGAAAATTTTATTAGTAATTTTAATGAAGTCTACATTTAACTTGATAGTAGTGATTTGAATGTAGGTCTTCACTAAGGTTTTTTGGGGTGTAAGATAAAACATAATTACTTCAAAACTTTTAGTACTACTCTCATAGCTAATTTTACCACTTGGAGAAAATTCAAATGAGATGGACTGTATCTTTTATATTTAACAATTTATTTTTTTATTAATAGTTAAAAATAGAAACAATTGTGGAGTATAATTTACTAGGGCTTTGCTACTCTACATGCTACCAATGATGCTCATTGAAGATTAAATATTCCAGGGCTTGCCGACCCTCATATGGATGTGGGAATCCAAAAGAGTTGTCTTTGTAATAGGTTGCCTTCCTATGGAGAACATATATTCTTCAACTAGTGGAACAATTAACAAATTATAAAGTACTCCCTCTATCCCACTAAAAAACTCCAAATAAGGCACAATTTGTGTCCCACTAAAAAGCTTCATTTACTAATTTTGATTGTTGAGTAAGCAATGGCTATATTGAATGATCTCGTGGGAGTAAGTGGCAAGCAATCAAAGAGCATTCCTCTCTTAGCAAGCTTGGCCTTGCCTATATGAGGCACTTTGTACCTGGTGCTTCTTCAAATAATTGTGTTGACAATGATTTTGGTGACTACTGGGGTGCTATGCAAATTTGTTCATGAAGAGGGCCAAGTTTCTGTGTTGCGGTATTTAGGTTGGGAGCATATATTTCTATAATCCCATTGTTTTCACCACCCTTATATCATCAAGATTGATAAGCTAGCAACATTCACGAACAATGCTCACATATGATACTTTCCACATAGATTTTGGGTGCTTGAACGAAGCTATTGAAACTAAAGATTTTGCATAGATATAGAAGATCATGGGTTACTAGTTCTTGAGTATATGTATCACCGGCACAAAGACTAAAAATATATAATTAATCCCTCATGGGAAAGTTTTTTGGAGTTTTTTAGTGGGATAGAGGGAATAAAAACAACTATGGTCATGGAAATGAATTGATCATATGCACCAATAGGTAAAACAATTGCCATTGGAAGTGATCATCCTTTTAAGGTTAAATTTTACTTTTTCATCAATACTTTGCATCATGTGCTTTAGGCAAACAAAAGCATTTGAAAGGTAATTATTCTAAAAGTCATATTGGCCAATATAAGTGGCCTGAAGAGGAGAAAAACTAACCCAAATAACATAACTACCCTCGACACAATCTAGGACAAAGAGAGGCTCAAAGAAGAACGTTGCAAGGGGCCATGAGACATGTGGCAAGCTGGGCCCCCCTTCATGGTGGCTAAAATACGAATCCAACCCTCAACCCTATCATCATCTAACAAGGTTGACATTCAAGCATATTTGCAAACAAGCAAAATTGGCACCTCCGGTCTAAAAAGCTCTTCATCAATTTCTGTTTAATCTTTGGTAATTAAGGCCTAGGGTTGCACACATTAGCCCACTTGATCCTACCATAGTCAATCATTCCAAGCTAAGTGTGATCAAATAGACGCTTCAGAGTCCACACTTAGCTATTAAACACCATATTATTCCTCTAAATATAGACTACAAAACTATAGAGTGAAACTCTAGCCAGAACTTCTTGACCAAATTGAACCACCGAGGGATGTCCATACAGAAATCCCTTGGCACCATGTGAGTGGCCGCTAGGGATTTTGCACTTCACAATCCACCAAAGTTGCATTCAAGATGTGATTGCCCATTGCCAAGCTCTTTATGCTCATAGATACTTTCAGAAACGGTGAAGAACTATCTCTTCTGACCGAGGTGGACACATAGGACAATGAATGTCTATTGCCCCATCAATTCTTCCTCTCCAATGATTAATGACAACAATTCTATGCCAAATGAGCCATAATAGCCCTGCTTCTTTTCTAGTCCTCTCACTAAGCCACACAGTTTGTCACTTTAGTCGAAACTTGTTAGGTAATATACCACCCCATTTCCTAGTAACAAGGTTGGGAACTTGGTGATGTCTTACAAAAAGCCATTAGATGGGATTTGAAGGCCGTGAGTTATCATGCACTAGGAACTCACCAAATTATACTATAGTAGTGACAACGTAGCCGGCTGACATGGTTGAGACTTGGCCATGTCAATTTTTTTTAAATTAAATTTTTTTTGTCAACTTCTTTTTGCATTCTAAGAACTAATTTTTTTAAATTATTTATTTATTTTATTTTCCCTAACAACCAGTCGTTCCCTTACTACGGAGGGAACAACGAGGGAACATGCCTGAAATAGCCTTTTGCAGGCCTCAAATCCCATCTAATGTAGCTTATAGCCAAGCTTAGTTGTGAAGTCCATAAGAGCCGTGTTAGGTTCCTTGGTGTTTTACTTGAACTTGTTAGGTTCCCATGCCAATTGATCAATACCCCTATAAAACAAAAGGATTTCAACTTTCTTTGGCCCATGCAAGATTGTCGTCATCCAAACACAATGAAAAATTCCAATAGTCTCCCAACGAGTCTTCCAATCCTTGTGAACACAAAGAGAGGGTGACTTGGGCCTTAGTATACAAGTTGCAGGCAAAACCAAATAGCCATCATCTTCCCACTTGTAGGAATATTAACCCCTAAAGCCTTAAATTGCATTTTTGACAACATAGAGATTTTGAACAACTCACTACAAATGGAATTTTTATTTTTTTTCTTTAAAATTTTCACACATGTGTCCAAGAAGTATCTTTTAAGCCCAATAATTTTCATAACTTTTGACTATATGGTTCAAAAGTTATTGAATGATATGTAGTATTCAACAAAGTGTGGCAGCTTAAGCAACAAAAGAAATTTCTTTGAAAATCACTTTTAAGAAAAATATAAAATTGAAATTGGATCTTTATATATATATATATATATATATATATATATATATATATAACTTTGAATTTTGGAGCGATTTTGGTGAAAACATAGTTTAAAACCTTTAGGGGTTAAGATTCTTTCAAATTCCATGTCAACGAAGGCATCTTAGTTCATTTGCTTTAAAAATTCACTAATTTTTCCACTTAGATGGATTGTTGTGGGCTCCCATTTCGTCACCTGGGACTCACTATTTTTTTTCTTTGATTTTTTACAAAATATAGTGTAAAAAATAGTACAAAAAGCCCCCCAAAAGTGTAAAACCAAAATAGGTATGTTACATGATAATATAGTATTTGGACATATTTTGAGTGTTTTTACTTAAGTAAATCCAAATCCCACTTATAAATAGGTTGGAAACCACAAAATCACAATATTTACCAACCTTTAATAGAATTGCCCAAAATAGCCTAACCTACCATGCAATTATTCTCCTTTGACAATTGTTTAGAGTTTGGAGTTGGACTTATACATCTTTTTTAGGATTCTATGGGAGGTTCCTTAAAAAAATTCGGAATTTTCTGATACTCAAAAGATGCCTTTCTAAACAGTCAACTACTTTAACCTACGATGGGAAATTCATAGAAATTATCCAAATTGCGGTAAAATCTCACGAAAAATCACAATACCGTATTTTATATTAATAAGATGCTCCAACAAGTTTCAAAACATTTTGATAGCTATAAGTGCCTGAATTAAAAGGATTCCTCGAAGACCGGCAAAATCAAAAGATTATCATGGTAGAGTTGACTAGCAGTTTAGGAGCATGCGACATCAAAATGAGGTCCAAGTTAGGTCTTTTCTTACTCCTAAATACCTAATAAAGATCTTAGGCTAGTTACTTTTCTTAGAAAGTCACCCTCCAAAAGTTGAATTTTTATCCTTTTTGGTCATTAAGTTGGTGCTAGGATTTGTTGAGTTTTTAGCATATGAAAAAGGGATGGGGACCTTAGACTAAAAATGGCCTTCTAAAGTCAATGGCTCAATCTGTTTGTGATTTGGAGTTAATCTCCAAAATTTAGAAAATGGACTAGTGTAGAATTAGAATGAAAATCTTAATTGATAAGTTTATCTCAACGAAATAAGAGGAGGTGGGTGCCCTTGGAAGAGTATAAAAGGGCACCTCTTCTCTCTTCTCATCCCTTGTAGCCATAATTTTGTCTTATCAACGCATTGGTCCATTAACGTAAACTTTTGGCCAAATTTGAGTCAAAGTTGCAATCGAGTGTTTTTGGGAACATTTTAAACTCCCATTTATATTTTTGTTTGAGTTTTGAAGGACTTTGGGGTCCCTTCAAAGCTTACTAACTTTTTGTGTGTATTGTTGAAGTTTTGGTGTACTAGTTTGTTTGTTTTGTTGAAGTTTTAAATATTTTTTTAATTTTAGTAATAATCCTAGAGAATTCTTCCCTTATGACTGGCGAAGCTGCTTAGGAAAGACCTCTAGTGTTTTGTTTTGAGTGTTTTGGTGTACTAACTCATTTCTATTAACACTTATTGTGTTTGTTTCCACATTTTGTACTAACTTGTTTTGTATAGTGCTTTCATATTAACAAATGATTATACTAATACATGTATTTTAATGTGTTTGTATGTGATTTTTGACTAACATTTGAAGTAGACTTTGGCAAATTTGTTTAGTGTACCCGTAGCTATGTCGAATACGGTAGAGCTTTGACCTTAGATGGTTTGAACATTTTAGAAATCTTGTGAAATTCCAACTGATGGTGAAGCTTTGAACCCCTTTTTGTACCATTTTTATGTTATTAAGTTGTTTGGCCTTGTTAGTAGAAGTTTGGTCATGTTAGCCATTTATTTGTATTAGGGTTTATTTAGAGCCGAGGCCAAGAGTGAAGAGAGGAGGTGGCAATAGACAATTGAGTTCAAAATCATAAAGTGGAGGTTGAGAAGTTTTCAAAAATCTAAGATATGAAAGAATCCGAGTTAAAATGAGTGAGTTATGAGCAGATGAAGTTTAGTATTCAAGTTGGATGAAGAAATGTTAAACTCATCCAAATAGAACAAAAGAATAGGATTAGGAGGTAGTAAAAAACTAAAGTTTAGATTTGTTAAAAATAACAAGTTTGAAATTATCATCTAAGAATAGTGAGCGGATGAAGTTTTTAAGCACCAGTTAGTAATTAAACTTCATCCATGCATAACTTCTACTAGGAAGGTTCAAATTGCAAGTACCTAATCAATCTGAAAAATTGATTTTAGCCTCTAAAAGGAAAAAAATTCAAAAGCCTAAAAATAATAATTTGTCAAAAGTCAGACCGAGAGCTAGAATGTATAGAAGTCGAATTAGGAAGGAGAGAGGATAAGAGTAAAGAGTAAGAAAGAGATAGAAGGAAGAAGGAAAGAAGAAGCTCCATAAAACCATTGCACTACATTCAATTTTTGCAAACATCCTCCAACCTCTCCACACACACACTCTCAAATTCCAACGCACATGTGTAGAATGAAGAAGACGAAGAGTAGCAAGGAGGTTTAGTAGAAGAGAGAGAGAGATTATGATAAACATCAAGAGAATTTGAATAGCCAATAGAATAGTAGTAGAAAATCGTTGACTTTCAAGATAATAGTCAACCAAATCATAAAGTAATGGCTGAAAAACTCTAGAATATTAGAAGTCAATAATTAGAAAATTTCAAATAGAATGAAATAGACTTGAACAAAAAGACCAGGCCAACTCTGAGGTACGTGGCTAAACTCACTTATTTCCATTTTAAACATCATAATTAGTGTTAATTAACTAGGGCCGAGACCAAGTGTTAAGTCAGACTACTTAGTTGAAGTGCCAGAGTAAATCTTAGATCATATCCTTAAAGTAGACATTGAGAGCTTTCCATAAACATCTTACACTTAGAAATCGAATTAGTGGATGAAGTTTGAAGAACCAATTAGTAATCAAACTTCATCCATCAATAACTTCTAGTAGGAAGGACTAATTAGTAAGTGTCTTACCAATATAGAAAGCTAGAATTAGGGTCTACAAGAATAAAATACCAAATTGCTAAAAATAATAAACTAACATAAGTTAGACTTAGACTCAAAAATCAAGGAAGCCTAATTAAAAAATTTAGAAGTTAGATTAGAATAGAAAGTTAGTATCACAGGTTTATAGAACAAGTTAAGTAGAATCCATAAATACCTCACACTAGGGGAAAGACAAAAAAACCCAATAAGATATAGAAGGATGAAGTTTTAGACCAAATTTGAATGAAATCTTAGTAGAAGTATTTAAATAAAACCAAACTCAAGATTTAGGTAGGAACAACCATCTTAATCACTTCCATAAAGTTTCAAGTTAGTTTGAATTAGGGAACTAGGTTAAAGTCATGGATGAAGTTTGATGAACCGATTAGCAGTCAAATTTCATCCAACTGTAACTTTTACTAGGAAGGTCCGATCAGGGTGATCTTTATAGTTTTAGAAAGAAGAAATAATTGCATACAAATCAATGTATTTGAATTAACTTTCTCAAAACAACCACAATGGCTTGATTAGCCTAGGTAATTACTTGATAATTGCATTTTAAGTTATGTTTTGATTGGGTTTTTGCATATTTGAAGTATACTTAGGCATTAGAAAAAGATCCATTGCTTGGAAGGCACAATGGACAGACATTAGACACCTAACATTAGAAAAACATAAAGTGAACTAAGAACCTGGTTGTATTAGTTTGTTTACCATGGTTGGGTAAATAAGTTCTCACAATTGGTGTTTGTTCAAAAACTTTGATTCATTTGATTATAAATAATCCTGTAACTCCTAAAGTCCCAAGTATATTGTGGGGAACAATTGAAGGTTTGGTTTAATTCCTATAGTCTCAATTTTTGGCACATGTTTTTTTGTTTTTTTTTTGAAATAAAAAAATAAGTTAGCTTTCTAATACTATATTTTTAATTTGAATCAATACTTGAGAGAAAAAATTATGCACATGAAGTTCAAAAAAGTTGAGCTTTTATAACAATAAAAAAATCACAAAAATTTGAAGACTTTTAAAATTAATTTTTTTGATAGATTAATTGCTTATTTACATATATGAAATAATTGATTAATTTCATTTAGATTGGTATTGTGAAATTATTGAGCATCTTTTTTTTCAAACAATTTTAGAAGAAATTAACATATTGGATCCACTTTTGAACTGAATTATCTCAATTTTTTGAAGAAAAAAAATTTACACAAGGTAGTTTATATTTAGTACTCAAACAACCCTATACAATATTGATAGATACTTAATGAACTACTCACTCTACTATGAAGTTCCTTTTGTTCAAATGAATAATTTGAATTTCAACCTTATCAATTTTCCTCATGACACTATTTTTTGAGAGAAAATAAATTCAATACATTATGATTCTTTTAGGAATGAATGTTAGTGACTAATTCATGACCATAATCAAGGACACACCTAAATGTACCCTAAACACAAATAAAAACTCCACATAGATAGCAAGATGATAGTACCCAAACTTTAAAAAGACCAATAATTTCAATTTGCCTTTTGAAAGTAAAGGTGCTAATATGTGAGCTTGTAATCATGAACACATGAACCAACAAGTCTAAACATCTATGTTCTAAATGTCTATATTATAGAAACCTTTCATGATTATAAGATACGTATATTATAAATGCCTATATTATTGGTGTTCATATTATAAGTGCCTTTGATGGTTGTAGGATATCTACTTATACTTAGGTTTAAGGCTTATATACTCACATTTCTATACTCATATATTAGCATCATTGCTTTTGAAAGATGCATTTGTATTTCAAGTTTTTTGTAAGAAAATGCATGCATTCGACAACTTGTGCATTTTAGACAACATATTGGAAATGAGTTGTAATTGTGTAAAGCATTTATTATTATTTTCTAATACTTTTCAAAAAACATATTAAGAAAAAAGAAGTATACATGATGAAACTTAAATTGCTACACACTTTGAGATGAAATTGAAAAAGATCAATAAGAAATGGAAAATGCTCAAGTTAGTATGACATATCCTATGTTTTATTTTAGTTTTATAATGTCAATAATTGAGTTTAAAAATGATTTTGTGTTTAAAGTTTGCCAAAATTGCTTGCAAATCAAAACCCCTCCTAAGTCATAACTTCTATTTCATTATTTGGAATGAGATGATTGTCAAATCTCCAAAAATCACCCTTCTCTTTGATGAAATTGAGATTAGAATCCTACTTTTACAAATCTAAGTCCAAGTAGAAATTTCTCTCAACCTTAGTATAGTATAAGTAGTATTTAATGACTTAAGTTTAAGTATTGTAAACATCAATGTATTTTTTTACTATAATAATTAATTTAAGTTTATATTTTCACCACTATTGCAAATACTATGAAGAATAGACAAGGGGATTTTGAAGATATATGGTTTGTAAAAGAATTTCCAAATAGTGTCACATATAAAGCTACCTAAGTGATACAATATACCATATGAGACAAAATATATGTGGATTTTTTTATTGTACCAATGATACATTTTTTACTCAAACCTAAGGTCTAGGCTATGTTGTGCATAAACACATCGTGCCAAGATCATATCGTGCCAACATGAGAGATAGTGTGCTATAAGTCAATAATTAAACTTGTAATTGGCTAGTAAGCTAACCACACCAAGATTCAATAGCTCTTGACCAATGGTGGACACCGTGATCATAGATAAAACACCACGTGATTGTGATATCTATCACCATCATGGCAAGTCCTACAAGTAATGAAAGAAATGAAAAAAAAATCCTATCATTACAAGCACTAAATACTAGTGACATCTATAGCAAATAAATAAATAAACATCCATCACAAGAGTATACCAAATGTGGTAAGTGGTTTTACAACCACCCTTTTCCTAATAAAAGTGAGAAAAATTCTTCAAAAGATATTAGAAAAACATCACAAAACATCACAATAGTCAAGTTGAGGCCATTCACTTAAAGAATGAATTGCATGTTGAGATGGAGTCCACAAGGCAAAGCCTTGCACTCCATCATGTGGAAGACTCAACTTGAAAAGATGAGTCTCCACATAACCTATGTGGACCACATAAGGCATGAAGGTCTCCAATTGAGGTGTCGAAACCGTGCCAAGGTCAAAATCCAGCCCAAACTCACATCCAAGGTAAATTGTGCTTAAGGCTACCTTCTTTCCATCTTGCCTAGCTCCATAAATGTCAATGCTGATGGCAAAACACCATCTATGCTTTTCACATGACAGCTAGCTTGCACATTTTTTTCTTTTTTTAGTGATTAGAAAGAAAACACCCTCCAAAGAATAATGTATTTTCCCAATACTTATCATAGAGGAATTTTCTCCTTACATGTTTTTATATTATTTTCATTAGTAGCAACTTGGATATTAACAAATTGAACATGTCTCTCTACACTACAAGAGAAATTGTCCAAATTGACAGAAACTGGCCCGAATCAAGTAGTCCTAATTGACAAAAAATTGACAAGTTTTTGTCAATTTGGACAATTTTCTGTCAATTCGGACAATTTTTTGTCCAGAGTGACAGAAACTTGTCAATTTTTTGTCAATTAGGACTAGTTAATTCGGGCCAGTTTCTGTCAATTTGGACAATTTCTCTTGTAGTGCTAGTTTCCTAAATGTGTCACTACTTTTTAGTAGAATTTAGTTGATTTTATTTCTTTTCTTTCCTTTTAATTCATACATTCAATTTTCTTTTTTAAAAAGAAGAAAAAAATGTATTATTACAAAAATAAAAACCAAAATATAAAAAAATTCAAAAATAGATTTGCCACAACACAAAACATCTTGAAGGCCTAAAAGTGACCTTTAGAGAACACGTAGAGCTTTTGGAAGACAAAAATATGTTTTCATTTAATGGAGGACTTGGTTGAGTTCTAGAATTGGTTGAGTTCAAGAACGTGGTACTAGAATACTCTCTTTGTGGTATTGTTGAGTTTTTTTACATAGGAAGATGGTTAATTCCTAAATCACAAAGTTGCATTTTTGCAACTCTAAACTCTTTGTTCTTGATGTGAGTTTTAGATATAAAAATTATTATTTTTGAATTTTATTCCAACTAATAAAATGAAATTAATATAGTGTAGGTTTTACTTCAACTTGAAAATATGAAAAATTTCTAAAATTGAATGTTTATTGCAATTTGGATTTTGGGCCTATAACCGCAGTTTAGTGACTTTTTTCAAATTAAAGATAGACACCTTAAAATATTTTATTCCATGATATTCTACAATATTACATACATGGATAAACAACTCTCAAATTATACACAAGGTCCATTAGCATTAAAAAGGCTTAGAGGAAGGCTTTTGTAAAAATTGCACTAGTCAAATTAAAAGCACCAAATATTTAGATCTAGGATAATTTGGTCTTCACCTAAATAAAATGGGATGTAGAAAATGTTGGGTTGCATATTTATTCAAAAAAATTATAATATATATGAAGAATTGAAAACACCAATGCAAAAAAATCTATACAAGAAGTCCGCGACCCCCTCCAATTAAAATTAAAATCCATTTGTAATATTTTTATAATATCATTTTATTAAAATTTCCAAGAAATAGCTTAGCCTATGATACATGTGTTGAAAAAATCATATAATTATATTTTTATTGCTATTATTGTTTTCAAAAATATTCATTTCATGTATATAATTACATTTTTGGATTCCTTATTGAAAGAACTACATGAGTTTTGTACATTAAAACAAATTATATCCTTTGAGATTGAACTATAATGCATTTTGATTGACTATAATTATGGCCATGTAATATAGGAATTGTATACCCATGATTACATACTCCTACACAAAAACCTTTCATTTTTGAGCTACTTTTGTATTTATTATGAATCTTCTTCATTATTTTCTAACTAAAATAGTTCTAATTTCAAATTTTTACAAAAATCTAATTTTATGAGGATTCGAAGAAAACATGTGATTTCATCCTTAAAAAATAATTATAAAAGAATTCATTCATCAATTATAAATAATAGAATGTGTAGAGTGAAGATTTGAAGTTTATTTTTGTGGACATATAGTATTCCCCTCCTTTCAAGGTTAAAAAAGTAAAGATAGTTCCTCAATGCATTCAACTCACCATCAATTTCCAAATAGTGTTTGATATATTTTTTGAGTTTTATTAGCTAATTTCTTTTCAATTCTTATATTGAACCATTTTTTAAGGATTGAATTTGGTTATTTTATCTATTTTTTTTAATCATAAATGGAAATATTATAGATTTTTTCACTAATCTTTTTTTGATATTTTCAAATTAAAACCATTTATTTTTCCAATTCCACCGACTAATTTTGAAATAGCTGATGGTTTTTTACAACTCAAGCGCTCTTGTTTTTTTTTCTCATTTTAGAGAAAGAACCAATTGTTTCTTCAATACTCATGTGATACTTGGGGGAATACGAGGTGATATCTATATGAAACCTAGGTGATACCTAGATAAAGTTTGGTTGTTGGTCTTAATATACAACTAGAATCTAGCTATTTTTACCTCCAAAATGAAAATTTCCTTTACAAAAAATAGCCAAAATCTTTTGGCTGTATCCAATTGACAAAAAATCATGCATATCACATGCGATCGAAGGTTTGATTTGGCACATGAATGTTGAAATTGAATTTCCATGTTAAATTTTCAAGGGGCCATGTCACCTCAAACCATTCATAAGATGATACGTGTCACATTTCTTTCATAAATCACTTCATTTCTGCCAAATTAGATCTTCACGTAGGATAAGGTAGGAGGTTCTAAAAGCATGTAGGCTTTAAAATTGCCCCAACCTCCTCAAATGTACACCATTTGTGCATATCATTTTTTTAGTAACCTTCAACAATGTACAAACAATATACATTTGAGGAGGTGGGCAATTTTAGAGTCCTATACCATTTCAACTTCAAAATTTCATAACTAATTCCACAAAGCTCCAAAAAATATGAAACAACTTGAGATAGATGCCAATTCCTCTTGTCTTTCAAGAAGTTTTTTTCAAGAAGTTTCACCTCCCCCAAATTCAGTTTCAGCTTGTGGGTGGGCGATTTTTGGACCTTCTACCTTGTGAAAGGAACAAGCAAATACAGATCCCCAACTCACACACGTGGATCCCAGGCCCCAGCAGCTCAACTGGCCGATCAGCTCGCATTGCTCCGTCTTCCTCCCCGCGCCCGTGCCCGTGTTCCATGCCATTTGTTCTCAGTGAAGTCCTGCTTTAGAATCATGGCTAGCTTTCGTCTAACAGGCTTCTTTTTATTATTGTTGCGGCCATGGTTGCCACTTCTAAATTGAACTGCCACTGTAACTCTGTACATACTAAGCTTAAATTAATATTACCGCACCACTATTCCCCATTGATCAAGATTCCGAACCTTCTGTTTGCAGACTGTACGGTAGTGTGTGGAGGATCATGCACAAACGATATCTCTTCGGAAATGTACCTTGCCAACGGCTTGCCAGATTTTCACTGCTGGCTGATCATCATGTACTGCACAGTGCGGGACGGGACTGTCAGCGCCAGCAGTGGCGTTCAGTTCTACTATTTACTTTGCTTTTTCGTTGATTAGCTACAGACTGTTAGTAGTCCCACTTGCGTTGTGCCTTGTGATGATTCGAACGACCATTTGAATTTCCAGACTGAGAGAGAATTCCCAGAAAGACACCACCAGCGGCACCCGCCTTGGGAGACTTCAGTTTAACCCGTAATTAGAAACGACATAATTTGAGGTCGGTCCTGCTTGGATTTGCGAATCTTTCTTACATGGGCAATTGGGCATCACAGAGCTTGAGCAAATGACCAATCAATGACGAGTTTCCGTCGTCCTGAAGGGCAACAGGCAACCTCAAAGTCACTATTGCACGAAAACATTGACGGACTTCCCAACGCAGAACCCACACATTCGGATTTGATTTGAGATACAAACGTTTGGTAAATTCATGGTAGATACATCAGAGTTGATTTATCACACTTGTGGAGCCCATGGTTATCGTAGTGTGCACACAATACACATTTTCATCCTCCGATTCGTCGTGTTGACAATTCTTCGTTGCCGAATTGTAAGGTTGACTGTTCTTGCACGATGCCGTGTGCTTCTTTGCTGTCGTAGTCTGAGCTGTGTCGACATTGCCTGGCGGGTCAAGAGAGTGAGAAAAACATCGGTACTTTTACCCGTGCCAGCAAATTTTGACACAATCTAATTACTGACTGCTTCCCAAATGATTAGCGTTTCAGATTAGATCATTGCACCTCACCCTACAGCTTCCTGTTCGGTTCAAAACTCACACCTCACGGACTACATCCTGGGAAGCTGGACCCAATAATAGTGACGATCAGTGGATCCTCCTCTGGATACAGAGATCCTTTGCTGGTGAGCCATGATCCATGAACCTTTACGGAATCGTCATAGAATATCCGAGAATCTGTAAGCTCCAAGCCCCGAGGAGTATGATCCACAGGCATATCCAAAACGAACTCCAGAATATTCCTTGTACTGCAAAACTGGCAGCGTTTTTGAACCCAAATCTGACGAGTACACCAGTACAGGAACGTTGGGAACAGTCACGTTGTGAGAGCCTCTTAAG
The DNA here is from genome assembly GCA_950106755.1 of Climacium dendroides. Classification (NCBI taxonomy): domain Eukaryota; kingdom Viridiplantae; phylum Streptophyta; class Bryopsida; order Hypnales; family Climaciaceae; genus Climacium; species Climacium dendroides. Next base: position 25,953,776 of record OX467089.1, on the reverse strand, counting down.
TTAGATCACAGTGGGACTCCTGACTCCAGTCACTCAACTGACTGCCAACAGAAATTTCTCGTCAGGGACGGAAGAATTAAATTAATTAAAAATTAAAAATTAAAATGGTTGATCTAAGCAGGGAGCAATGAGAGGAGAGGAGTGCCAATCATGGTTGAGGCCCAGGAACAGGTGCAGAGGAATCTTTCAGGATATTCACGGGAGCCTCTGACGATGCATATAATACTCGCACTCATGCGATCCTGGTACAATACCGGTGGATATACCTGCATATTCCTTTCTCCTTTTCAAAGTACTGAGAGTAGTACATTCAACATATCTGCATATTCTACGAGCCCTGTGGGTGGGGTTGGAAGAGGTTAGTGCGCCGGACGACCGGGCCTGGTACCATCTCAGGGCGGGATTATCGTGCTCGCAGCCTGATTCGATTCCGGTCTTTCGATTCCTGCTTTGCTGAGATCCAGTCAAGCATGGTGATGATATCATCGGCACCCGGGTGAGGGACGGGTTGGTCACGGGAGGGTAGGACGGTGCTCACACCCGTGGTTCCAAATCTGCGGTAACGTTTGCTTCTTGCGACATCTGTGTCGACTTTGTTGTGACCGTGTTGCGACGCCTGTAGTAGTAGTCATGAGGTTGGAGGTCCACGCTTGATGGCAACGGAGCTTTGTGCTTACTGGAGCGCAGAATTCTCTTGTAGGTAACGTACTGTAGTGCCTGTGGTGTGGCTACCTTACTGGTGCTCGGTTGTTCTGGTAATTGGTTTTCAGCGGAACGTGGAACTTCCTTTCGGGAGACGTGGAACCCCCTTAAGTGGACTTGGGGTTTCGAGAGATTCTTCTTCGTTGTTGTGGCAATTAAAGTGTGAAGGAAACGCATTGCGTTGCGATTGGAGTACGAGAGGGGAGCAGGCTGGTGAACCTACAGGTATAAGGAGCTTTGCGCCTTGCTTGCACCACCAGTGAGGTCGTATTGAGGGAGGGTGGTATGTAGGGGCGGTATATTATGTTTCTACGGTGAATTGTACAATCCGCCTTACTCAGGCCTGCCGTGCTCAGGTTCGCCCTCCCAGGAACAGGAGCATGCGAGGAACGGAGTGGAACGTCGTTAGACTCTGGCTTTTCTTTGAAAGAGTTAATGGAAACGAAAGGGTGCGGGATTCGGCCATGCCAGTGGTTCTGTGACTTCTGTCTGCCTCCTCGATTGTTGGAAGAATCATCGAGCTTTTCCCTCTATTGAGAAATTCTACTGGTTCTTACATTCGCAGAACTGACTCTTAAAATTATGCTGAACTCCGGGACGATGAAACTCTGAAGAGCTGATCACCAGCACCGATGCAGGACGGTTTTCAAGTCGCCACTGGAAGTTGTGGGCTATTGCAAATTTAAAAGCAGTTAGAGAGGCCCGTTTATGCTCGGTATAGTGCTGGCCGCTTGGTGCGCTATGTCATCATGGTTCCAGTTGAGACTACAGAAGTTGTGATTAACCTCTACACGGTGGCGTAGTCTTTAATTCTCGTGTGCCACGTCACAAATCAAGTCTTCCTTTATACTTACCCGTAACGGGTACCGGCCACTGTCTGTACCGATCAGTCTGAGTTTCCACGTCACAAGCCGTTCCAGCAAGTGATTAGCCTTCAGAATCCAGTCACTGTATTGGTACCTTGAGAATAGCCACGAACCCTAGTTTACAACCACATCATGTCTGTAGTTTTAGTCGCTGTAAATGATCCTTAATCCTCTCGAGGCCAGCAACACGTTCTGCTGTAAAATACCGTTGACTTCGTTCGTCTTCACAGAGTCGTTTGCACACGGAGCGCTTCTAGTTTGTCATAGTGTGGCTATGGCGCCTCGGAGTTGTATCCACATTGTTCCCCACAAGAATTCGACGAGGGAAACAGGAAGGCGATGTCTGCTTGCCGAATTGTTTTACTGTATAGGCAGTGAAGATCGATACCCAATGTGGAAATGACGTGTTGAGCCTTGTGCTTGTGTTGCAGAAGCTGGCTGATCTTCTTTGTGGGAGATACATGATTTAATTAGCGTCATGGGTTCTCCAGTCGACCTTACCCTAGGCTGCAGCAGTAACGGCTGTCACAGTCTCCGACCCGGGTTCATGTATCCCGGAGACTACCTGGAGTCGTTAAGGAAAGCGGAGGAGTATTTGCGGTCCTTGGAAGATGAACGCCGCAAAGTCGAAGGATTCAAACGAGAGCTTCCCCTCTGCATACAGCTCCTTGAGCATGGTAAGCCGCCACAATGCAACTGTTATCCGCATATATCTGCTCTGTGTAGGAATTGTAGTCAACACATGCTTGAACAACGATGCTTGAATGCTTGTACTGATCTCAAAGATGCTTGTTTGCCTGCAGCTATTCAGACATCGAAAGAGAAAGTGGCCAGTGGCAAGAAGGAGCAGCAGTTGACGAGAAGCTCCATGGATTGTGAGAACGAGTACAGCCGGCCTAGGCTGGAAGAGTTCATGCCCTTGAACATGAACTTGCCCTTGAAGCGAAGGTGGGGTGCAGACGCGGAAAACGAAGGCGGCAGTGATGACGAGACCGACGGCACCTCGGACCGTTTGTCCAAGCGACCCGCGTGGATGGTGGAAGCCCAGCTTTGGACCCAAACCTCCGTCTCCTCGGATCAGACCCGCCATGAGGTACCTACCTACCGATCTACGCCTTATGAACTTCACATCATTGACTACCCAGGTTGCAAAACTACAGTTTCCACTTTTGTCTACTCGATCGTCATGTTATACAATGTGATCAGTACGCCATGGATCGATGTGTAAGCTCTGGATCGAAGGGGAGGAGGCATTGCCTTGACAGAAGCTGCGACATGGGAGTGAGTAGAACCTTACTTTATAAACCAGCCAATGGTACAGGGACAGAGCCTCTAGTAACATAGCTCCTTGTTGTAAGGAGAATGAATCTGGTTTGATTGGTGCCGCCTCATCAGTGGTAGCTCATAACCCTCTCCTGTCGCTTCCATCTTCACACGGTGCATTGCAGTTGGGCCACAATCCTGTGCATCGGGATGCAGTGCACCTTGCAATGTATTCTCCCACGCTTTTGGGTTCAGATTTTGTGTACTTAGCTGATTACATTGAATGAAAGTAAATGGAGTAATGAAACGGAGTTTACCATTTAGTAAGCGGCAATGGTTCAATTGAGATGGTGAACTCCACTTCATTTCTTCCATGGTGATAAACTCTTCAAAACTCCTTTCCATGGAAGAATCCGACGTTGAGAGCCGCAAACCTGTGGTCTCCACGCACTCCGCGCTTTCCAAGTGAAAGTCCTAATCTTGTCTGGAGAACAGGGTTAGGTCCCAGGGAGACCTGATTTTCCAATCCCCAATTTAACATGAGATCGCTTAATGCAACAGAAGGAGAAGGAGACAGAGCAATTCCAGCAAGAACAAAGCTCCGTGACAAGCTCACAACAACAACAGCAGCTGCACTTGACTTCCAAGGAGCGGCCCACAGGAGCGTTTCTGCCATTCCTTCGGGAGCAGCCTGGAACCTCGGCGGGATCTCCTCTGACCGTGGCCCGGCCTGTTCCCAGGACTGCTGGCAGTGGAGCAGGCTTGAGTCTGTCCTTCGGGGAGCCTCTCGCCAGTCCCTGTACCACATTGAAAACTGCAGACTCCGAGGTGGCCAGCATTGATGCGGCAGCCGGCGGGTTGCAGACTCCAGAGGCGTGGAGCAATCACCAGGAGGGCGTGGCCATGGCGGCTGGTGCAGCGGCGTGCAACGGCGTTTCAGGTCAGTTCCACGGTGCAAACCGGTTTTTCACGTAAGGAGTATGCGTAAAAAATATTTCAAGGAAATTTCCAAAACGAAGAATGCACCCATCCATACCTTAAATTTGTTTGTTTTGTTTTGTTACGTTGAGATCTTCTAGATGTGCATCCCTTGGTCACGTGCTTGGTACCATTAAAAAGCCCTCGGCAAGGATGGGTGCACAAGCTTTGTTTTGTGGCATTTGAATGTATGATGTAAAAGTTATTGAATTTCAAAGTTTTTATTGAATTAAAAAATTAAGAAAATTACTTTTACTTTTATTTTGGTTGTGGCAACGACACATGACATCCATCCTAAAATCTGGTAATTTTGGGGTAACTTTCTTTGGGGATAGCCAAGATAAGAGACCTTGTTTGTGCCACTTTGTGGCAATTTTGTATTGTTGAAGTACTTTCGAAAGTTTGAAATGTTGTGGTACATAGTGGCTCAAACAAGATGGCTTTTGGATTGTGCTGTAACGAGAGTCTCCTACCTTAGCTACATGTAACATTATTAAGTAGTAGCATTTAGACCCTTTTGTCTAAAATGTTGTGCTCCAAGGAAATGAAGATTCATGGTAAAGAATGAAGTAAGGAATACCATTTGTGCTTAAGCGTGGAATATTATATACCTTGTGAAATCTTAAGCTTATGTAGATGGACATTCATTGCAAAGTATGAAATGATGAGTGTTGTGTGTGATCCAACATATTCTTCCAATGACATCTCAAGACAATTGATAACATTCTTTGGTGTCCTATAACAATAGTGTATGATTGATGGAAATCAAGGACTTTCAATTCAATTGAAGTCTTGGATGCAAAATATGAGTTGATCTTAATTTTTACTAGGGTGGTCTATTGTTGCAAAGGGGCTCGCTCAAGAATGTTATGTATTGCTCCATATTGTTATGTGATATTTTGCCGGTTATTACCTCTATTTACTACAAATAGATAAACCTTTTCAAATTTTGGCTCGTTCAAATCCTGTAGTTTAGAATGTTTAGTACTTCTGGTCTTTATTTTCATTTTTTCATTTTCATCAGTTTACAATTGACGCTGACCAGCGATTCTCCTCGAACCTCCGTTTCAGGTGCCGGAAGCTCCAGTGGCGGCGCCCAGTCTAACCGCAAAGCTCGCAGATGTTGGTCTCCTGAACTGCACCGTCGCTTTGTCAGTGCTCTACATCAGCTTGGTGGCTGCCAAAGTAAGTGCATTTCAATTAATATTCTCACTTATCCTCCGTCTCTTCGATGAATCTACACATGAATCTTTTAGTCCAGTTGTCCAATCAGTGAGGTCCAAATCAGATATTTTCTTCCGCCAGCTGTGATTTCGTCTAAATTAGATATTGGAATTTATAGGTTGCATTGATGGTTTTCAAAGCTTGACTGTTGGTTTTACAACCCACGACGATAGGTACTGGTCAACAGGTCCTTTTACCTCGGGATTGTTTGAATGCATCTTCAGGAGCTTCATAAAGCAGCAGTGAGAGCTGTTCGCTGACAGAAGGTTAAATGAACTTTTGTGCAGTTGCCACTCCGAAGCAAATACGGGAGCTCATGAAGGTGGACGGGCTCACGAATGATGAAGTCAAGAGCCACCTCCAGGTAACATTACTCCACAAACATTGCTCACTTCAGAATTGCTTAAAAGGGGTATGCAGTTTAGGAGTTTTTCTCGTGTAACTTAGATTACCCTTGTTTCCGTTTCGGAATTATCAGAAATTTCTCCAATGATTTTGTACTAGGAACAGGGGATCAGGGAAAAACTGCCATCAGGAATAGTAGTAAAACGAATTTGGTGGAATTCCACGACTTTGAGGGCACGCAGCCTGACCCGTATATCCATACCAATCCTAGATTTCAGAGCTTGGTGCAAATGAATGTCACAATTTTTGGCGATTCTCACCAATTTAACGAAATTGGCGATGAGGGTTATTTCTCTGCTAACTTCACCATGTACTTCAGGGCTTACTTTAGGGCTAACTTCAGTTGTCAAGAACAAAACCTCGATTCCGAGTATGTAGACAGTATTCGAATTTAGCAGTATCTATGGTACTCGAGAATATTTTTAGCATGAAAATCTGATCATCGATTCAGCAGGGGGGTCCCTAGCCGAGAATCCGGTAGTACTTTCCTTGCCATTGACACCAGTACGTCGCTTGATATGGAAATCTGGTGGCCATGCAGAAATATCGGTTGCACACTCGACGGCCCAGTCCATCCCCCCAAGTGCCCGGCGGAGCGCAACCGCCTCCACAGCTGGTGGTGCTGGGCGGCATTTGGGTGCCGCCGAAGTACGCGGCGTCGGGGTCTTCCCAGCCGGGGTCTTCCGGCGTCTACGACCCGACACAGCACCCGCCGCAGTTCCTGCCGCCGGACGGCTCGTACTTCGCGTGCATCAGTAATGGTGCGTCCGGGGCGCCTGTGCAGGTGCACCACCATCGACAACCCATTTTTGAGCCCCAGCAGGCGGGGTCGCAGTCGCAATGCTCACCCCAGGTACTTTTTTTTTTTTTTTTGTATTTGCCAAAATCTGGGTGCGGAGAAACAGAGAATGGGAAAAAATGGAAACGAATTATGGACTTGCTGACGTGAAATTAGAGCCTTGTTATGAGAAATAACATTTTGAGCCATTGGAGTGGTGAGGGATGGTACTTCCTTAATTATTTCCATAACTAGAGTGGATCCCATTGTAATGCAACTTTACCAAAAAGGTTTCATCAATCTGCAAAGGTTTCATTGAGAAGGTATGGGGAATGTCATTAGGGTTAGTAAGAGTGAACGGATCAAATTTGTGTGGATGGAAATGTGACGGAAATTGTGACTGATGAATTTATGACATAATTTGTAGGTTATGGTCAGTAGTTTTCCGTTTTCCGACTGTAGATATTCAGTTCCTCGGAAGACTCTGATCTTAAACTACCTTTCGAACTGTTATTAGGATCAACTGACTATAATGTGTGGGGTAAGCAACTACGTCGAGGTTCTTTGTGGGCACTTGAGTCCCCATAGCTCAGTTGTGGCTGTTGTTTCCATGATGCGCTATGCTTTAATTGCTTACATTGCATAGATTGACGTTGAATGGACTTATTTGCACTGTAAACATCATTTTCCTTGTGATATAATCTGGATTATGCTTCACGAACCACACTCACATATCCTATCTCTTTCTAGTTTTATTTCAGAGTCCTTGAAGCAACTAGGGCATGGTGCATCATGGTAACAAGCACGCTCTTATTGCCAAGAATTCACACGTGCAGGCTTGATCCATGTGATCTTCACAGAACTGTCAGTCGGTTAAATTCTAATCTGTGCCATGTGGATACTTCTGTAGGGACCTCTGCAAGTGACCAGCCAATTGTCCGGCGCAACGCAGGGCCCCAGCAGTGAAGTGTACCACGACGAAAGCGACGAAGAAGAAGAGGCGAAGTCCGACAGCAGTAGCTGGAAAACTCCTGCCGAACGTGCCAGCAGCGAAATCCGGAGCAGCAGCAGCAAACCTACTGCAACCACGACGTCGGAGCTTCCGAAATCCAACTTGAATCTTCAAGTTGCTTGCAGTACTGTACAGTCGACGGGAGTAAATACGGCCTCAGAGGAAGAGGTGAATCAACAACAAGCTCAGTGACGAAAAAAGGGAGCTGCATTGGAAAGCTCACTGGCCACTGTATAACATTCTTGAACTTCAAGGTCGGGGACTCTTCGCTTCCAACGAATCAAGGCTCCCTTCATGTAGAAAATCTCGAATTCCCAGTTGTCCATGAATAATGGGTCATTGTACTGTACAAGAAATTATTCTATGCACAGTGTCCCTAGGTTACACCCAGGCCTCCCTATTCAAGAATGCTATGTGTTGTCACTGACCGTGTAGAGGTAGAAGAGAACGAGAGAGAGAGAGAGAGAGGGGAGGATTATTTATTAATAATTCTTCTTCGACGTCGAGGCTGGTGCTCCAGGGCGAATTCGTGGCAGTAATTTGAAACTGCCGATCGAGTGACCGAGGATACATGCATGTAACACTGTGTACATATTGCAATTTTGTTGAGAAATTCCGTAGTCAGGTTGGTGAGGCGTACTGGAACTGTCATGTATTCATTCAGTCGATCTCGCTCTGCAAATTCAGTTGGTGTTTTCTGATTTGGCAGACGCTGGAGTGTCTGAGTGATCGATGCCGGCCCTGCATTTGTAAGTACTAGCTGCTACTCTACTCATTGAATTGAAAGGAATAATGGAAAGTGAGTCCAGTCTTTCGACGTGGATGTCACGAAGCGTCCGGTGAATCAATTCACTGGCCCTCTGGTCTCTGAAAATTTCATTTGTCAGTATACAGTCTGCTCAGTGTTGAGTTCTGTGAGCTGGGAGTCGGGTAACATTATTGAGCTGCGAGTCCGGGCCATTGGTTGATTTTGCAGATATGGGGAGGCAAACTGCTGAATCACAAGTGCTTGTTTTTGTATTCTTTTGGAAGTGAAACTCAGGAGTGTGGTCTTTAGAATGAATTTTGGGCGGATTTCTATGTACAAGAATTGCCAAGCTTGGTGAAAAGCCAAAAGATTTTTTTGGACTTCTATGGAGGTGTTTAACCCATAAACGACAACGCTGTAGACGTTTTTTGTCTAATGAATGACAAGGAATTCTCCTGTGTAGGACAGAAATGCAACTATTCATCCTCAAAATTAGGGGTGGAAAGGGAAAATCTTCTATAGTAGTGTAACTCCCAATGAATATTTTTGGTTCTTTTAAACTAGATGTCACACAGTTCCAAAAGGGCTAATTTCCACGATCACCAACCCAATGTTTAAGGGTTAATGTTTGCTAGAAAAGAATTGGAATAGTTGACTTCGCAAAATTATAGGGAGTGACCTGTGAAAATCAAGGGAGTGTCAACTTTTTGACTTCCATAAAACTAACTTAACCCCTAAAAGCCTGAGGCTTTTTGGGATTCAATGCAAAGGAGGGCAAAGCCCAATGAGGACTTGATTATTTGGCACAATGTCCGATAATAAGGGCCATTGCCCAACATAAACTATTGCAAGAAATCAACAAAATTGGATGAAGAGTTGGGATGAGAATTTGATGTTGGATGTAAAATTTGTAATGTCCAATTACGGGGACAAAATTGCAAAATCAAGCATTGCAGTGCAAAATCTGCCTGAGAATTGAATGTCCATTTTCTATGAGTGGTTTACGTAGATGACGTGAATCAAATTTGGAGTCATTTGGCTACATAGGTTGCAAGATTATAATGTTCTAGTGTTGAAAAAGGATGCTGAAATTTGGAGGTGAAATTTGCTTTTTAAACTTCAAATGAAGAAACTTTAAAGTGTAAAGTGATTCAAAACCAACATATTATCACATTGGTGAAAAAAACCCATCATTCAATAGATTCAATGTGTCTGGAGAATGGCTTTGAAATGTCAAAAATAGCAATAAAAACAAATCTAAGGTTAAACCTCCTTCTATTAAAATGCTTTTCAGTTACTTATAACTTTTTGGATTGATATGAAATTTTAACCACACAAACTAAATTAATATGCACAATTTTTTTTATAAATAATATTGGCAATAGTCACTATGAGGAAAAAAAACAAGCTCCCAAAGTTCACTATAATTCAATGATTTCGAGATTTTGAACCTTGAATTTCTTCCAAACATTCCAAACAACTTACTAATAAATTGATTTGAAAATTTTACTACACAAACTAGAAGAGAGAGCGCAAATTTTTTGGTAAGTTTTTTTGGATTTGGATATTGAATGCAAAAGTTTGAGCACTTTAAGTTGGACTTGAAACTATGTGAAGACACTTTAGGTCCCTTGGGGTATTTTAGAAGTTAAAGGCAATGACACTTCTCAAAGTATGGATGGGGAAGCGACGTGTGGGTGGTGATCGCTTTTGTGCTAAGGCATTATGTTCACACTTAGGGACAAAGCCCGTGCCTTAACTATTTGCACCTTGGTTGTTTACATGCACTCTACCAATATAAGTTTGCATCCAATTTGTCAGCACCCATCCCTTCATGCATGCCTTTAATTCTTGGACTTAGGGCTTAGGACATGGGAGCCCAAGTCAAGACTTGTGTCATCTTGCATTATGGTAAACTTTCAATGTTTTAATGTCTCTATTACAATAAATACAATTATATTGTTTACTAACCAAAATTTGTATGAAGTATTTGAATTGATCAACTAAACTTCTTGAACATTGAGGTTGCATAGGATTTAGGGTAATCACATTTGATCTTATTGCAAAACTTTGGATTGCTTTCATATCTATATACAATTGTACAAAAATTGTTATTTAAATGTTTAAGTAGAACATTGGGATGACAATGTAGCTTTGGATTTACAACAACCACATTATTATTTTTAATTAATTTTGGATTATCTTTATGCCTAAATGTAATTATGTAAGGGTTTTCCATTGAAATTGGTGAATTTAATATGTGGGTTGCATAGTGTTCAAATTGACAATTGCCTTTAGGAGGGACTAAAAATACTTTTTTTGCAATCAAATGGCTATGGGCGTAGATGCAAGATTGCTAATTTTCCTTGGAAAAGATTTTTTTAGTAGGTTGGAATTTTGGAAAGGTGGGGCATATCAGAATGGGTGCAAATACATTAGTGGAATACATACACTAGAGTGTGGGCACAAAGAGGTTAAGGTGCAAATACATTAGTGGAATACATACACTAGAGTGTGGGCACAAAGAGGTTAAGGTGCAAATGTAGGGACACTAATACATGATTGAGATAGTGATGCTAGAGCATGGATGCTATGAAATGAGTACAATCCATGGGAGAACTTGACTTTTGTTAGGCCTCACACATTCAAATTGCCATAGGATTCTTTTCCTAAAGTCAAGCAATATTTAATTCTATTGTTGAAGGTTGCACACCTTTTCAGATCCTCATTTAGAACAATAGCCATCTCTAAAATTTGATGTGGTATGAAATGTAATGAATTTGATAGGGGGGTTTCATTGTCACATTGTACAATACAATATGATTAGAATCTTCATCAAAGAAAGACTTTGTATCTTAGGTTTGAATATTGTGAATTTGACATTTTTTAGAAATTTAACTTCAAATTTATTTTCTTAAACTATGGATTAGTTTTTTTATTTAGGTATTACGATTTGCCCTCAAAATTGGTGAATAGAATATTGGATTTTATTGGAATTTACATCAACCAAGTTTTTTTGTTTAAATTTTTTTTTGGATTACTTTAGTAGGTATATACGTGGGTTTGCCATTTTAATTGGTGAATTGAACATTTGGAGTTACAAGGATTCACATCAAATACGTTCATTATATTTTGTTTTTATTTCCTTTGGATTACTTATGTAGGTATATATGTGGGTTTGCCATTTTAATTGGTGAATTGAACATTTGGAGTTACAAGGATTCACATCAAATACGTTCATTATATTTTGTTTTTATTTCCTTTGGATTACTTATGTAGGTTGGTACAACTTTGACATTTAAAAAATAAATTCCTTTTAATTCCTTTAGTGGGTAGATAAAAGGGTTTTCCATTTTAATTGGTGAACTAAACATTTGAGAAGCATGGAATTCACATAAAACAATTTTTAAAAATTTACTTGGATTTACTTTTGTGTGTATATACAAGTGGGTGTCATTTATATTAGCGAGTGGAGAATTGGAGTTTTATAGGATTCATATCAAGCAAGTTTTGTTTTATTGTAATACTCTACATTATTTTTGTATTACGTACAAGGATTTGCTATTTAAATGCATGAATGGAAAATTGGGGGTTTATAGGGTTCACACCAACCACATTAGAAGCTTTTAAAAGTAAATTAACTTCAGGTTCTCTTTGAATGGGGTATAGGTAGACACTACAAAAGAGCACAACCCAATGGATCCTTGGGCTTCATACAATTAAGTTCCTATAGAATCTTTTCCCCTAAAGTTAAAGAAAATTGATTTCTATTGAGCTAAAATTTGCATAAATTCAAATTCTTTAATCATTCTACCTACATTAAAAGGGATTGAAATTTGAAATAAGAACTTTACTATATTTACAAAAGTATCTCATAAATAGATTTGGAATAAAAAATATTGGGCATTTTTTACCAATACATTCAAGTAAACATGTGAATGCAATTGATTACAATAACACATTCTAATTTGGAGATTAACATAAAATCCTAAAGGATAAGGTTGAAAATGAACAAAGTGCAATTTCTTATATTTTTTAATTTTCAACGTAATGAGTTAGATGTTTATAAATCATCCTAAATATCATATTTTATAAAGTTAATCCATGGATGGCCTAAAAGCCTTTTGTAGTCAAACAATATATTATAAATTTGGTAGTATTTGATAAACAAACATTGACCAAATACTTTTCATTTCAAAGTAAAGTAATGATCATGAATTCAAAATAGTACGTAAATAACAATAAGATTTATAAAGCTAAATCCAGGTCCTATAAAGGGCCTCTAAGGGCCTTTTAAGGATTAAATTAAGAGATTCAAGAAAAACATAAAATCTCAATTCTATGATTTATGTCACATAAAGTATCACTAGGATTTAATAAATCAATAGGAACATTAACTTTTAAAAATTTAAATTTTCAACTAAACTTGAAATTATTATAATTATTATAATACTATTTAAAAAAAAATTCAATGCAACAATTTTAAATGAAGTACAATCACTAAGTTTGGAATCAATTTTTGTTAAACAAAAGGATCCAAAAATATAATATTTTTTTTACTTTGAAGAGTAATATCATACCACTATAAGTGTATTCTTGTGACACTTGTCTATGTTTTTACATACTTTGTATTAGCCAATGATTGGCTTTATAATTTACATTCTATTCATCATCTTTCCTATTTCATTATAACATTTCATGTGAACAAGCCTTTGCTATTATAGTACTCCCTCTATCCTAAAATAAATCTGGAATTTTCAAATATACTTGTCCCAAATTCAATTCAAAATTGGCTCTCTACAACTTGATGGACAACTCCTGAACACCCTCAAGCAAAAGAACCTGCAAATACCACACTCCAAAGACAATATAGCAATTTGATCATTGCAAAGGGAATCAAAACACAACCTCTAACCAACCAAAGGTGAAGAATTCAACTCACAACTACACAAAACTACCCACAGCAACACGAAGTGAAGTTTGCATTGAACAATCTTAAGCTTCACTCTCATGTCCACCAGAGACTGGACTACAGGAGCAAAGAGCATTCTTTCTTGGTAAACCCACCTACAGTATGGGCAACTAAATGAACAGAAGCTGAAAGTGATGAATAAATTGCTCATAATCAGCTAAAAAATCTAAGGCAAGTACAAAGCCAGGTCCAAAGCCGTGAAAAACATGATCAAAAGCTCTCCACTTCCACCGGACCTGGAGTACCAACCGAGTAGGGCACCAATGTTGTACAAAATCTTTTAACTGAGCGATAGTCGGTACTTTTATTCCGAACGTAATCATTGTAACAAGCAACCAGAGATAAGTCAGCGATATAAACTCTCGGAACGAAGGTTCTCAGCTATTTCTGTTTCCCACCTGTCACCATTTTCAAGAAGCTTCTCCTTGTCGTAAAGTAATTCCTGTTTCCAGCAGAAAACACATACAAAAAAAACATTCCATGAGAAAAGACATGTTAAAACCAACGTCAAACGCTAAGCCATTGCCATAGCCATAAGAGTGATAGCGAGCAGAGAAGCTGGAATACACCTAGACTGTTATACCCTAAACAGTGAGTCCTTTCGCCAAAGCCATCGGGTCCTTTAAACTCAAAAGAGATAAGAAGATCATAAAAATGACGCCTGCAATTATGATTCAATGAACAGAGCTATTCACCTCATGAGTCTCTGTGGTGAACTCAAAGTTGGGACCTTCCACAATAGCGTCCACAGGGCATGCTTCTTGGCAAAAGCCACAGTAGATACATTTTGTCATGTCTATATCATATCTGCAAAATAATAAAAAATAAAAACATGATTTAGAGCTCTCTAGAATTCCTCACTTCAAACTTCACAAGATAGTGCCGCAGAATTGAGTCCAAGAATGAGATGAGAAAAATATACAAGTCCAAACAGAGATACATAAATAAGAGAGGATACTCCAGAGTTACGGTCAGCTTAATGAACATAGGAAGTTTCAAAAGGTCATGGGGAATTTTCTTACCTGGTAGTGCGACGACTACCATCTTCACGTTCCTCAGCCTCAATGGTAATGGCCTGAGCAGGACACACCTGTGCAAGACACAGAACGGATGCAAACCAAGAACAATAAGGCAAATATTCAAAAATCAAGGTTGCGAAAAACAAACCAAACAAGCGGCATATAGAAAATGGGTGACCGGTAGCAATAACATAGCAGTCGAAGCGTTCCTTATTCCATACGAAGCTGTGGTTAACCTCTTAGTGCCCAGATGGCCCAAAGTAACCACTCCCATATCTATAGGAGTTGAAATACATCATTCAGGAAGCTTCAAGGCAACAAAATGTACTAATACAAAAAAAACCATGCCCCACATTTTCGAACGAAAAATAAATATGCTTTGGAGAACTACTGTTCGCTTCCAAAGTTCGTATTCTGATTTTAGGTTGCACACTTAAAGGCCAAAAGCTGGTAAAAGTAAAGGTCACTAACCGCCTCACAAAGCTTGCAAGCAATACACCGCTCTTCACCAGTAGGATACCGACGGAGGGCATGCTCTCCTCGGAAACGAGGACTCAAGGGACCCTTCTCGAAGGGATAATTGATCTGCACACACAATCATTAGCATCCCATCAAAACTATATCATCATTGTACTAATATTCTAAACCGTCTAACAAAAGAAATGAACCGAAACAACGGGTAGGAAAGGCCAGAGACAACAAAACCATTGGTTGCAATCAAAGATGAAAAATTCCAAGGTAGCACTCAAAAATTCAATTGAGATTTCGTGCTCATTTCTCAGTCAAATGTTCTGAGTGATATATAGTTGAAAAGCTACTGATATGTGTTTCTAATGAGCTATAATATGCCTCGCACCTCAAAGTATTGAGATCTCAGCTAATAAATCAAATTATTGAGATAACAGCAAGTATATCAAAGGTACTCACCATATAGAACAGCGAACTACACAAAGAGCCAACAAGAAGTTCATTCCTTTGAGTTTTCTTGCTCATTTTAGGTTCACACCATGCAAGTGACAGTTTGCTGAAAAGATATGAACGATACGCTTCTAATATGTCATCATCCACGTTCTGATTTTCAGTATTAAGATCAAAGTCACCCACTAGGGTTTCCAGCAACGCTTTCACACCGGCTCTTCCAGTTCAAATGCATAATCGATCTCGCCTTTCAAATAAGAGCCTCATATTATAGAGCGTAATTACCCTAAAATGGGAACAGAATACTAACTCTACACCGATATCAAAAAGTGTGGATTGCAAGGTAGAATGAACATACGGTAACTTTCTTCTCGAAGAAATACTTGAGAGCCAAACCCATGCCTCTCGCCATCTCAGACAGAAACAGCGTATTGACGTTATGGTCCAGCACTGGAATAAACCAACCACAGAGAAAGCACATTGAATCAGCAAACTCCAGATCTCGAGAAACGCAATCAAACCTAAATATCCGACATCATACGGACGACTCGAAAGTGCATTGGGAGAAAATCGGAGATCAAAAACGATCAATCATACCTGAACCCCAGTCCTTGGAAGCCTTAGTCTCCTCGGCATCTTCCGGAGAAATGCCAGAAGCTGTACAATCACAATCCAGGAAAAGAACCCCATAAGAGAACAGAGAATCAAAATCAATATCACACAAGAACCGAAACGAAAAGAAATCGGATCCCGCAAAACCCTAACACGGACTCATAAATTCGCAAATCCCTAAGTCCACAAAATCAGTGGGAAATCTCGATTCAAGCGATAAGTTGAAATATTTAGAATCCGCAGAGCGTAGGGTTTAGGGTAACGGGCGTTTACGATTGAACGGACGAGACTCTTGCGGTTGTTGTGGCTGCTCCGGCGCTACGGCAGAGAAAGATCTCCATGGTTGCGCGACCGTACAGCGGCGCAGGAGACGCCCGGCCAACCTTGTGCTCATCGCCATCGTTCTCCAAATTTCGTGCAAATGGCGAAAAAGGGAACTGGAAACTGAAATTCTCGACGATGAGGAGGAATTCTGCGAGGCAGAGGCTTGTTTTCTGTGTTGCGGGTGGACGGTATTGTGGCTTCCACGCGCTCTTAGGGCTGGGCCCCATTGCTCGTGCCACGGTCACAGGCGGTGTGCCACGGTCATAAGCAGCGGTAGGTTACCGTGGGTCCTCCATGATGCATCTGACAAGCCGCTAGCGACGACCTCCGTGGGTCGATCGCCTGCTTGGCCCGCCATGTGCACTTCCCAATTTCTCCTTTCCGCCATCGCCATCGCCGTCGCTGTCCTTAAGCTACAAATCATCTTCCGATGAATCGCTCTACTTAGATTCTCCATCACATTTTTTTCACAATTTTTCACAATTTTTTGCAATTCCTACATTGACCGTTTCCATCTCCTCCCTCTCTTCCCTTGCCATTGACTCCCTCCGGAATTTCATAGCGTGTGGGGTCCCGCGTGTATGTGTTTTCTTCGACGGACACCGTCGCTTCTGGCCTTGCCACAATAATGTAGCATAGTTCGTTCGAACAGAAATTACCGCGCTGCTGGTAGTGCCGCGCCTTCAGTTCCAGGGTTGGGCGCTGGGGTTTCAATGTAGTACTTCGGGAAGCTGATTTCGCTTCCAGGAGACACCCCGGTGTTCGGTTTCTCGCGAGGAAGAATTTGGAGTTGTAGATCTGGTGATTAGTGTGGGTTTAGGGTTTGAACATTGAGCTTCTTCCTCCGTTTGGGATAATGTAATTATTGCCTCGTGTTGCGGTGCTCTAGAATACTCGCGTTCATCATTATTGCACGATTTTTGAGCTCGTTTGGTTTGGAACCCGTAATCGAACAACGAGCACATCGGATTTGGGATTCTTTTTTAGTGATCTGGATTTGGCAGATCCTCCGTTGCAATAGCGTGGGAAGAAGTCAGAATGTGAGAGAATGGTCGGCACTGGAGGGGGAATAGGGGGATTTATGCGAAGGTCGACCACGAACTCGGCAAGCAATCTCTCCTTAAGCCAAGACAGCAACAAAATGAGGTCGACGACGACGTCCACGTTCCCCCCTCCTCACAAGACGCAGCTGCCCATGCGGTACCAGACGCAACAGTACCAAAACGCTTACGGCACCAACCGATCGCATCCCACAGCCCTAATTTGCAAGCGGAGTCTTTGGGTCATTTTCACGCTCGTCCTGTCGTTCCTCTTGGTCTCCTTGTACCTCATCTCTCTTGCACGAGGGGTGCAATTCTCAGGGCAAGTGTCGAGCTCCAGCAAAAAGAAGTACGGCGTAGTGATCGATGCGGGGAGCTCTGGGTCCAGGATTCACGTCTTTCAGTATAAGAATGGGTTGATACCAGTGGTGGATCTCGTGGGGTTGGAGTCCTTGTCCTTGAAACGAACGCCAGGGTTATCTTCCTTTGCAGGTTGGTTCGATACTTTCTCTTGCCTTTCAGTGGTCATTGTCGTTGCAGTAATTTGAAACAAAATTACAAAATACCCGAAAACAGTATTTCTATTAGATGTTTGTGGAAGTGTAAAACCACTCTGTTTATTCAATCGAATCTCTGTTAATGGGCTGGGAATCATAGGACGGCTCTAGGGTTGCACTTCTTATAAGTTAATAATACGTGAGGTAGAGGATATTTAAATCAATATCAGTTAGGGTTAACATGAGCTGCGGAGAGATCACTTTGGGTGGAACGGCCACAGGCTTTCTAGATAAAAGCCAATTTTTATCACAATGCATGGATTTCTTATGCAAGCATTCAAGTGGGAGGTTGTATGTCAGTATAAGTGATACCAGACAATCCCGATTTCATTCAAAGATCATTGGCCGTAGACATTGAGCCAATTCATCTTGCTAATTGAAGGCCAAACAAGCGTACAAATAGATGAGTTGCTGTTGGTAACAGGGGATCAGTATAGGACGTAGGGACAGGTTCGAGCGGCTTTAGCATCCTCTATTTTAGTCCTCATTTGAGCTTTGTACAGAGAATCCAAGTTTAGCGGGGGCTTCTTTGAAAGAGCAACTTGAATTTGCGAAGACGAAAGTGCCTGAGAAGGAGAGATCTCAGACCAGGGTTTATCTCATGGCCACTGCCGGATTGAGGAGGCTGGACAAGAAGATACAAGAAGCGGTACTCGATTCATGCCGAACAGTGTTGCGTGCTTCGAGTTTTCTGTTTCAGGATGAGTGGGCATCGGTGATCACCGGTAAGCTTGAAGATGCTTATGATGTTTGAAAATTATGTGGTAGGTTGATAAAGTGACTATCATATTTTGGACACTTTCATGTCCATTTTCGCTACTTCTGAAATCAACGGAAATGTAAATTCATTGAAATTCCCTCCTGTACACGCTCCAAACATGATATTCTAGAAAGGAGCCTAGATTCTTTTGGTGCACAAACTTGAGTTCATGTTTTTGTTTGCAAAGGTAGGTGTGGCTCACATCAGAATTATTTATTTATCTTCATCTAGGTCTTGGTTCGGCATGAATTTATGCCTGAGAATGGAATGAATTGCTTCACAAGAAGGTCAATTCTATATTCTTGTGCTTCAGATTATTTTTGTGCTACAATGGAAGGGTGCAAGGTATATAATACTCTAGAATGTTATGAACTTTTGAGGGAAGCACAATAGGCTCATTTCATAATGTCTTGTTTTGACTCCCATTGAGCTATTATGAATGCGAACAGGTTTAGAGGAGGGGGTTTATGCCTGGGTCTCGGCAAACTATGCGCTGGGCTCTCTCAGTGGAGATCCTCTTCAGACAACCGGAATCGTAGAGCTTGGTGGTGCCTCTGCTCAGGTACGAGAGTTCACAATGAGAAGTGCAGCCGTCAGAAGTGCACCAATGAAATGAATTCAATAACTTGGGCTTACAGGTCTCCTTTACCACATTGTCAAAATACCCACTCTATCTGCCGGTGTATTTGTAACATCAGTCAGCTCAAGTCCCGTTCAGTTGTCGTTGTGGTCTTGTTCCTGTCTAGCTGACTTTGACGTGAATCTTTGTGTTTCAATGAGTCGTTAAAATCGCTCGTGTTAAAGATCCAGCTCATCATAAGATGTTATGTTTGCAGAACTATGAAAGTATCTTGATACTGTGTTGGGAGTAGATTCATTAAAAGATTGCTTGCATGAATATTTAAGTTTTTGACTGAATGAAAATGTGGAATTTATTTTGTCACTTGCCCTGGATGGAGCAGGTGACTTTTGTTCCGAAGGGACCCCCACCACCAACTTACAGACATACCTTGGAGCTTGGGGGCAGATCTTACATGCTCTACACTTACAGTTTTCTCAATTTTGGCCAGGTTTGATTTCATCCTTGTATTGATTTGTTTAGATTAGTTGTTTTTGCTAAGGCATTGCAGAGTGGCGCAAATGGTCGTTTCCTTCGCTTCTCTAGCCTTCCAAGAGAGGATTGCACTTTGGGGGACCAAGTTCTTTCCTTTTTCTTATGGAGGACTCACCTCAAGCTGTTTCTGTGCGTCGTCAATCTTTACGCAATAGCATCATATATCAATAAACTATTGTTGATGTTGTGCAGGAGGCAGCTTGGGACAGCTTACTAGAGTTGATCACAGCTGGAGGTGCTCTTGCAAGTAAGTTTTCTGACGACCTTGTCATCGTATTGTCAGCACGAGTGTTCCTCGAGATTCTCACTGGCTGAATCTATTATCTTTTGGAATCTGAACAGTTTGCAAATCCCAGTGTCGACTAATTACTGCATAGGTCGGGTGTCTGTAGCATTTGGGCACTTTTTCTTCTTTGCTATTACGGAGTACGTCTTTAGGTCTGCTGACCTATTTTTCCGCTCATGCTTGAGTTGGGGTGGATGTTCGGTGGACTAGGTGGATGTTTTGGTTTCACTTTTTCCTCTAGGCAATTCACTCTTTGCTAAAATATTGTCCGTGACAGCTCCTAGACAAGGATTGGCACAGGGAGTTACCATAGATCCGTGCACTCCACACGGTTATAAGAGAAGTGTGGAGGAGAATGCTCGCCACTCTGCCATCGTATCGGCCGCAACTCATGCACCAGTCTCTACAATCGTCTCCCGCGGCAACTTTTCAGAGTGTCGAGAAGCTGCCTACTCCCTTCTTCAGCATGGACACGGTAATGAATGTTTACTCAGATGTTTTTTTTAATGTTTTTTACATTTTATTGTTCTGTACTTTTACGTCAGTTCTCAGTTCCCGTCGCCTATCTCTCGATACCTCTAATACCATCTTGCGGGAGGTTGGTTACAGATGCATGCTTGTTTCCAAAGTGCGCAATTGGAAATGCGTTCATACCTGAGCTTCAGGGGAGATTTTTCGCAACAGAAAACTTCTTCTACACTTCCGAGGTTGGTTTTGTGTGATCCTAATCAGAGTTCTAGAGAAATTTCAGTGTTTATAATGTGTACTTACCCCCTAGAGGACCAAGGATTCATGTTTTAAAATCAAAAGTTTCATTGGTCATTTTGTGAAAAAGATAGTTTAGATGAGACCAAATTTATATCACCAGAAGAAATGAAGAACATTGCCTTTGTTGGTCAGTAGAAAAATAAGTTTGGACCAATAAATTTTCACATATGACCTACCCAGAATCGGTAAAAAAAATTATGAGGTCCAATTGTGCCATGGTCCTCGAGGGGCTAGCAGTGAAGTCTTGTTTTTCAGTACTCTCGTATCACATGCCGATTTTTTTAGAAAAGGTTGACTCTGTTTTTCCTGTCAACCACGTTGAAAGCCTTGGATCAATGTCTAAGCCCATGTTGGGTTCTGCATTTGTTTGTATCAGTTTTTCAAGTTGCCGGCCACAGCAACATTGGCTGAACTTGCTCATGCCGGTGAACACTATTGTGGAGAGGACTGGGCGAGCCTTCAGGAGAAGCACCAGGGTCTGGGGGAGAGAGATCTTCTGAAGTACTGTTTCTCCACAGCATATATTGTCGCACTTATGCACGACAGTCTCGGCATTGGTATGCAGGATGACCGGTATGTTCGATGTTCCCTTTTTCTTCTTTTCATTTTTGTTTTCCTTACTCGTTAATCTGTTACCCATTGAGTCTTCCTCATCTTTCAAACATCTTTTCACATCGTGCAATTAATCCATCCATTTTTTTTTCCCTTGTATTATTTACCTTACATTGTTATAGTATGGATTTTTAAAACTCCTCTTCGCTAATAAAATTGTATATTTCAAAGAGTGCTATTATACTTCACCTCAAAATGTAACTTTCGTTGTTCAAATACAGTATGAGTTCAACAAATACGGAATATAAAAATCTTTAAAAGCCACCATGCTGGGAGCCTGAAGCTGGTGGCTGTACTGATCTGGTGTGCTCATGAAATTTGCAGGATAAGATTTACCAACAAGGTGAATGACGTGCCCCTGGACTGGGCCCTGGGAGCTCTAATTGTGAAACTCAGTGAAGATGAGGAGCAAATCTCACACGTGGGGTTGTTCAGTGTGGGTTATGTCAAGGTTTTGTTACTCTTAGTAGTGTTGAGTTTAGGAGTAGTGGCAATCTGGTCCATTGCAAGGTGGCGAAGGTCTAAAGTGACCACAATTTATGACTTAGAGAAGGGTCGGTATATTACAACTCCCTCTCGTGTTAGGTAATTACGTTTTTTTGATTAAAAAAGAGACGGTTTTAGAGTGAGTCTTTACTATATCAGGTTCATTTAGCTTCCTTACCTCCTTCCCCTCACATTTGAGGATAATACGTTCTGGTCTGTGACATGAAATTTCTTTTGACAATTGGCTGAGTTGGTACAGTAACTGTACAATATGCGTTAAAGTTCTCTTCCACTTAGATACAAACAGAAGTTTTTAGAATGCAGCATCTAGTGTTGGCAAAGAGAAAGGAGATTTTTTTATGATACAACATCATTTGCTTTGAGTTCTACTGAAAGTATGGATTAACCTTGTAATGTCTCAGGACTTTCAAGTTTCTTGTAGAAACAAGGAATGCAAAGTTATGTTGAGCTAATATCGTGCCCAAAGAAATTCTGAGAAATCTTGTAACTCCTTGTGAGAAAATACAAATTCACCATTAGGTAAATTATTCGGCACTATGTCAAACACCTTGACAGCTGGGATCTCCAAGGCATCTCCCACATACTCCACGCCCGCTTCCAATTCCAGAGATTGGATCACCCGAGGAAGAGGAGGACGTCCATCATCAACTACGCATTCCCAACGTTGCAAGAGAATCTTTTTTGATGACTTGTCAATGTGGAGAATGATGACAATCCGTGTTTGACCACCACTCTTCGTTAGCCAGTATCGAGCATCGTTCTTTAACATCTGAAGAGATTCAGATACGCCCACCTCCAGTACAAAGCTAGGAAAGTCATCATTGTGCCTTCCTATTGGGATATATCCATTGTCTGCCTCCTTGCATCTTACATTGGCCTCCCCAAACCGACCACTTCCAACAGCATAAATTTTCTTGTGAACGCCAAGGTCTAGGAACTTCTCGTGAAGGACATGATCAAATTGTATAGCAGCTGCACCATGAAGAGGGCTTGGCATAAGTTTCACAATTAATACCTCTTCTATCCCATCATACAAGACAACCATTCCTGGCAATGAAGTCCTCCCCTCACGAAGTACATCAATCTTGTGGAACCACTTGACAGTCACGTTCGTGAAGGCCATGTATTGATGGTGGACGCTAGATCCAGCAACAAAACCATTGTAGCAACTCGTAATAGACTTCTTAAAAGAAGCCATATCTTGGAATTGAGTTGGAGACAACATCGAGTATGTTGCCAGCAAATCGTCATCTCCTTCACCAATTCGCATATGGTGAGAGTACGAAACGCCACAATCTACACCACATGTAGCCATGAATTCCTGAACACCCCAAAAAATTATCAAATACCAAGAAAAAAAACAAAGCAAAAAGATAGAGAACCCTCATTCACTCAGCAAAGAGAGAACACGGAAACAAACAGCAGACGACGAGTAGAGCAATCAAATTAAGAAACCCTAATTGAGTAAATAGTAGAGCAATCAAGCTAACAAACCCTAACTGAGAAAACAAAGAGCGCTACCACGGAACCAAGATCAAACCAAGCACAAACCAAGACCAATGATAGCAAGAAAATTTCAGAAATCCAAATTATCAAATACCAAGGAAAAAAACAAAGCAAAAAGATAGAGAACCCTCATTCATTCAGCAAAGAGAGAACACGGAAACAAACAGCAGACGACGAGTAGAGCAATCAAATTAAGAAACCCTAATTGAGCAAACAGTAGAGCAATCAAGCTAACAAACCCTAACTGAGAAAACAAAGAGCGCTACCACGGAACCAAGATCAAACCAAGCACAAACCAAGACCAATGATAGCAAGAAAATTTCAGAAATCCAATGCCAGCTCGAGAACCGCCACCGAAAATCAATGAGAACAAGAGCAACAACACGAACCACTAACCTCTCTACGTCTCGGAGACTCCCGATCTCGAGCCCACTCCAGTTCGAGCGTCACCCACAAAAATTCTACAAACCTCCCCACAGGAAAATGAAGACAGGACAACGCTAGAAGAACGAAATGAAAGCAAGACCAAAGAACTCATCACCAAAAAGGCAGGGAGAAACAGGGCACAGAAGCACACCAAGCTTGGAAAACAGGAGAAGCCACAGACACCCGGGTGTGCGGGCATATGCTGGGCGGGGGTTTGGAGGGTGGGCAATTATTTCAGAAACTCAACTCAAGTCAAGTTAATTCAACTCAAGTCAAGTTAACTCACTCAACTCAAGTCAAGTTAACTCAACTCAACTCAAGTTAGGGCTGGTTTATACACGCCCTGGGGCCGGATGGAGGGTCGGCCCAATTTGCCTTCAATCCGGCCCTCAATTCAGCCCTAATTCATCACTCCGGTCCTAGATAGTGTAAAGTGGTGAGAGTCCAAATTGAGGATTCATCACTCAAGCCTCAAGTAATATAAAGTGATGAAGCTGGATTCTAAGGCCGGATTGAGGATTAATGTACTTTTGTATTTTCTTAAGACTCAATATAAAAAATATATCACATACATCTTTTCTTTTTTTTCCTATTCTTCCTATTTCAAAAACAAAAGAAAAAGTGTTTTAAATTTTTAAATTTTTAATATTTTTCTTCCTATTTTTCTATTTCAAAAATAGAAGAGAAAGTATTTTAATTTTTTTGAACTTTTTACTTTCTCTTCCTTTGTTTTCTATTTGAAAAAGGAGTGCTTTCACTTTTTTTTAACCTTTTTCTTTCTCTTTTACATTAAAATTAGAATTGATGTTGAAACTAGAGTTGTAGTCCATATAATTTTCATTTATTTTCATGAGAATTTATACAATTTCAAGCAATAAATAATGTTTGATCACAAGGGTGTTATAATTGCGAAAGTGATTTGAAGTTTTTCAATCTTCTTTTCACCTATCAAATCTAAAAGTTGGTCACCAAAAAAATATGAGGACAAAGGGCCTAACATGCATAACTCTAGTCAATTTATGGCTTCTCAAAATCTACTCTACAGTTTTTTTAAACAAATTGTTAATGTGATTTTTTTCTCTAAGATCTAGTGTATTTGAGGCTCATTTCTAAAATTTGATGCCTTAGATATTTAGAAATTAAAAAGAACTCTACCAATTGTACCAAATAAACATGTACCAAATATCAAATAAAAATAAACATCTTATGTTGAATTAGTTAAAAATCATTGAAACAAATAAGCTTTAAAATCTCATATTCAGTTAAGAACAATTTTACAAAACATCTTATCAAACAAACACAACTGTATATATAATATATAATAATATTATTATTATTATAATATTATAATGAGTTTATATAATAAATTATATTAACTATATACACTTTTGTCCCAGAGCCCCCCAACTTAGTCCACTACTCCCAAATTTCAAACTAAAATATTGACAACAAATAAACTCCAAAAATTTAGCAATGCAAATTGGTGGAAGTTTTTTGAGCTCGCAATTCACCAAAATAGAAAACAAAAGACTTTGCATTAGTAGACAATGGAGATTTGTACGATCCAACGGAGGAGCCCAATCCAGCCCCAATCCAGCCCCAATCCAACCCTAGATGTGAAATCAGGCCACCAAAAACCTCAACCCAATTGCTCCCTTGGGGTCAGATGGTTTGGCGCCAAAACCATGCCCCCTAAGGTGACATGTAGGATGAATTGTAGTTTCATCCGGCCCCAAGTATAAAGCCTTTGGGCCGGATTTGGAGGAATAGAGTAACTCCATTGGTTTGAACTTGGAGAGTTCCAGCCGGCTCTCAATCCAGCCCCAAGTATAAACCGACCCTAATTACTTTATCAAGTTGTGCACAAATTTATAACAAAAATATTTATATATAATAAAATCATATTTGCAATTGTCACACTAATCCAATAGTTCCCTATTTTTATTGCAGTTTGTAGTCTGCCAAGGGATTTGCATGTTGCCTTGTTCGAGGGTAGTTTTTCAATCGTTTCTTCATTGAACACATTTTAGGGTTTGAAAGACCATATGCCAGCTCTTGTCAGTACTACCAAGCAGCTACAGGTAGTGTTTCATGAAACTTAAGGAGATGAGACCAGAAATCTAACCTCAAGCAGTTCTTCCAAGCCCCTGCTTCTCCTTTCCCTTCGCAAATGGATTTGAAGGCGAATGACTGGGATTCCCCAGTTGGAAGGAGCACTTGTGCTTCTGATCCTTGATTAAAACACCTCCAAATGACTACACTAAAATTGGTAAATAGTGTTGGCTATACTAATTGTGATTTGCAAGGTTAGTGTTAGAACAGTAATTATCCATTCTAACACTATTTTAGCTCTATAGTAAAATTTGGTCATTTCAACAGTTCTAGGAGAGTACATTTAGTGCTAGATGGGAACAAAATATAGTTGGAATGGTAATATAATAAGTTAAGGCTATAATCTAATTCACTACAGCACTAATTATCACCCAACACTATTTACCAATTTTAGTGTAGCAGCTAGAATTGAAACACAGGTGAGTTCATCGATCACATGGACTGAACATGAACGATTGGGGTAACTCTGAAATCATTCTAGAATTTTCTTAGACTTTTCTTAGAAGTTGTTGTCAAGACAGTGCTTTTAACTGTGCAAATTTCACTGACTACAAGTCACTCATTCTAACTGATATGAGGTATATAAATCATATGACATGACCAGTAGAGCATTTGTATTGCACAGAAAATTTTTTCCTAGTGTTATTCTCTCCATTAAATAATTAGAATTGAAATAACATAGACATAGAATTCTTTGAAATGAGGCCCTAGAAGATAAGAGGGCACTTGAAAATGAAGAGGCTGAATTTTTAGTGTTCATATAAACTACACGAAGATCATGTGAATTAGTTGGTAATTTTGTAACTTATCAATTTGAATTTGCACCAAGTTCTTAACCCCTAAATTCCCAAGTTGCGTTTTTTGGCAATATAGCGATTTTGGATAGCTCACTACAGATGGAGTTTTCATTTTTTTCTTTGGAATTTTGATACAACATGTGCCTAAAGAGTAACTTTAAGGCTCTAAAGACAGCCTACAACAATGTTGACACTTGTACAATCTAAAATATAAAAATGAAATTTGTTACAATCATGGATGCAATCAATTATAATAAACCAACTTTTATAAATGTCAAAGATTTGTCTTGAACGTATTTCTTAATTTTTAATCATTCTACGAAAATCCAAGGAAAAAAATTTATACATCAACAACAATATTATTTATCTTATTTATTTTGATTAAATGATATAGAAACTGAAGAAGCAACAAGGATGTTTTCAATTCCATTTAAAATCCTTTGATAAGAAGTTGTACACATATAGAGATTTCAAAGATACAATTCTTATTATTGAAACAAAATATATTGAATCTCAGATATTTTCATCATCAAATATTATAAAATAAAAGAATTCAAGATATCATTCTAGTGTACATCATTTTTTCAACTTTAATCTTCAACACTCTTTATCCAATAATTCCAATGACTATTTGATTTGATCAAAGATTTGGTTTCTCAAGAAGTGTAGTTGCTATAATCAGTCATGGTGAACTTACACACTTGAATTACTAATGGTAGTCATTTCATAGAGGCATATAAGATAATTATTATGACATTTCTTCATTACTAGATGTTGCTTAGATTGCATACTTGCTTTTAAAAATTCATGTACTTTACTACTTCCATCAAGGTAACTTGTATAATAGAGTTTCAAAATGACTAATAACCTCACAAACAAATGTATTACATTTTAATAAAGAAGTCAAGTATCATTGTTGTTATACAATATTTCACATAATATTATTATAAATAATATTTAAAATAAAAGATAAGGTCTTTATATGTTGTAAAGTATGATGGTTCTATATAATGCGCATATAATATAGATATATCACAAGGCATGTTTTCAACTTGGTTTTGGGTTGACATAATTATCCTATTTTAGTTCTTACAATAAAAAATGTGGCTAAATTTAATAGAAGTTTTATTTGGCACCTCCTAATAATTTCAACAATACAATACAAAATTCAAATTTTTAGCATATTTAGTATTTGCAACATTCAAAATTTTGAGTTTCACATTCATTTAAGGGTTGAATTTTCATTGCAAATATTAAGCAAGAAAGTGTCCAAAACTTCCAATCTTCAATGGACAACACTAATATCATAGAGAGCAATGAAGTTCTACTATTGTCAATGATATTTACACTTCAAGGAGGGTTTGTTTAGATTGAAGTAAGAAAATTTAGACAATCACAACAACTTTATAAGAAAAAATAAAAATAGTTAGTGTTTTTGTGTGTCTTTTTCAATATTTCTCTTCATAAACTCCAACATTTTTCCCTTATAATATAATTATCATTGATAGTTGTAAACAATAATTGATGCAAACCCTAGTTAATTTTTAATTATTAATCACTACATATATTTTTATATGTTTACAAAATTTGCATATAGTCCTAATTATTAACTATAAATTGTTTATAATAGCCACCAATGAATTTCAAATCATCACTCATCAAAACCTTCAAATAATTTTTTTACATTTAATTTAATTTAATTTTTCTATCAATGTATATTTATTATATACATTGAATTTTTCATTATTGACTAATTTAGATGAGTTTAAAATAACATATATTGTCAAGAAGTGCTAGGAGTACACTACACCAAAATGGTTAAGAAAGTTTCATTTGTAAAAAAATGTACAAAAGAGAGGCTAAGCACATTTATTAGCAAGGTTATTAGTGATTTTGCACAAACTATACCAAAATGGTTATTCAATAATATGTACTATCCATAGTCAATCATATAGAATGCTTTAATAGTCAATTTAAAAGACCTTAATTGGATATTGGTTATTTATTTAGTTGTAATGTTTCTTATTTTCATTGTAATTAATTCCTCTCCTTCTATCAAAGTTGATTTTTTAGTCAATTTTTACTCTCAACTTATAATTTCTAATGACCGTTGTCTCTATAAAATTTGCAAATTAGATTGGAGACTTATTATACCTATGTAAATACTTGTTGAATGGTATAATTTATGACTTCTTATAAAAATGGTTGATTGATCATGTAGTAATGATTCTCATGTAAATCATTCTAAAATGAAGTTGGTACAATGAATTTCAATTGGAATTTATGTAGTTCAAATAAACTATTGCGCTTGGTAGTTAAGGCCAATTATCCTTCACAAATAAAATTTATATTTAAATAATTATGGATTATACCACGAATTATGGACAAAAATCTAAATTTAATAATGTACTAGCTAGCAACTAACACATGTATATATGTCCTAGATTTCACCTCAAAATGGCAGACATTAATTTTGGACTAAACAGTAGTCCAAAATTAGTTAAATATGTGTTATAATTAATTATAGTTGGCAAATGTAACTTAATAGATGCTCAAAAAGTAAAAGAATCATTTTTTCCTTGAATAATAAAAAATAATATCCCAAAATTTTGAAATTTATTTTTAGACTTTAATTTGGCCAATTGGCCTTGAACACTACACTAAATAATGAAATTAGGTTGTCTTAACGCAAGAAAAATACCTTACAAGCTATCAAAGTCAATAAATATTTCTACAAATACTTCCATTTGTAGATATGGAGGATTACAAGTTCTAACTACACCAATAACTAATTCAAAAATAGTGCGCTCTTGTACAATAACAATAAATACTATATGGTGTGGAATGTCAATAAATTAATGAGGGACAATCTAATTTCACTATTTAATGTAGACATGGTATTAGTATGACTAATTGCAAAATTTCCAATTCTTACTTACGTCGATTGCGACAAGCCTAAAATTGCGTGACATATATCATTTAATCAAGACAAGTGTAGCTTTTGGTTTCAAGCTACACAGCATAAACCACAACAAAGTAATGGAATATCATCAATTTAGCAAATATTTGTTTCCTACTCTTGGATGAAACGATGAATCCTATACATGTATATTTTTTTATTAAAATGAAAAAAAGTTTTACAAGGTTAATTAAACTCTATAGGACCATTGTCCCTTCAAGGGACAAATGGGATTTTAGGCATGTATATTAGGGTGTATGAGCTTGTAAGATTGTCTAAAACTTATTGTGAAAGTGAAGATTCAAGAGAGACATATGGGGGTATAATTTTTTTTGTCATTTAGACCTTTGAACAAGAAATTATGTACATTATTATTGAAACTAGGAAAAATGAGGTAGTTCAAGCAAGGGTTGTAGCCATTGAGATGTTGTTGACTCTAGGAAGGAGGGCAATAAACGGGATAGAAGATGTGAGATTGGTTCAAGCAAGGAGGGGCCTTACAAGAACTCAATCCGTTCACTACAAGGGATTGCAACCCTAGATGACAAGCATTTGACAAAATTTTGCCCGAATTGACAGCAATCACTTTCAACAACCTTATTTTGTCAATTAGGACAGACCTGTCAATTTTTTGTCAACTTCTTGTTGATTATTTATCAAGATCTTTATCAATAGAATCCACAAAACCCAAAGAATCCAAAATCCTAGTCAAACAATAAACCATAGAGTGCCACCTAAGCAAATACAACTAGTGATCAAGCCATTTAAGCACCCAATAAGTACCAACATTCACTTGTCAAGAATACAAGTGTTGGCTAATATATACAAGGAAGTAGAACATTTACCAATACATATGGGATAAGTGTGTTAGGAGAGGAGAACCAAGTAAATTCCGAAATTGTTTAAAAACTAGATTTTCAGACCAAATTTAGACATAGTAAATTAATTTTTTTTCAAAAAACTTTTAACTAAGATTAGTTGGAAAATCAAATGAAGTTCCACCTCCAAAAATCCGTTTGAGATTTCAGGTCTCCAATAAAAAGTTAAGGATAAATTCCAGATTGGATGTTTGAAAAGTTTGATTTTCCAACTAATCTTAGTTAAAAGCTTTTTGAAAAAAATTAATTTACTATGCCTAAATCCAGTCTGAAAATCTAGTTTTTAAACAATTTCGGAATTTACTTGGTTCTCCTCCTCCCCTAACACACTTATCACTTGGTTCTCCTCCTCCCCTAACACACTTATCCCATATATATTGGTAAATATTTTACTGCCTTGTATATATGAGCCAACACTCATGTTCTTTGACATGTGTATATTGGTACTTGTTGGGTGCTTAAATGACTTGATCACTTGTTGTATTTGCTTAGGTGGCCTTGTAGAGTTGTTATTTGCTTAGGTCGTTGTGCCATGTGGATTGTTCGTTGAGGTGGCTATGCTATATGGGTGGGTGGGCTTCCTCGGCAATTTTCAATACTTAATTTTGACATGGCATATGCCATCTGGCCTCTAAGTAGTCAGACCCCCTATGTGTAGTTTAAAATTTTGAAGTTATAGAATGTCCGAATTGACAAAATTCTGTCATGTGATTGACATAATTTTGTCAATGGAGTTACAAAATCTTGTCAAACAGGTGTCCAAATTGACTTGAATCAGCCCCTCCTAATTGACAAAGAAATTGACAAAATTTTGTCATTTTTTTGTCAATTCGACCACAATTCTCCTTGTAGTGTTTGCTTTTGAACTTAAACAATAGGTGAAGAATAGACAACACGTGCAAAGCAATCAATAAATAGAGTCAAAATTTTGTCATTTTTTTGTCAATTCGACCACAATTCTCCTTATAGTGTTTGCTTTTGAACTTAAGCAATAGGTGAAGAATAGACAACACGTGCAAAGCAATCAATAAATAGAGTCGGTGCCTATGCACAACTAAGATGAGTGAGGTACAATAAAGGAAGGTCAAAGATGGATTGAAAACGTGGCAAACTTTATGAGAACTTTGGGAAACCACAAAAGGAAAGCAAGGGAGGGAATTGGTCTATAGATGGTAGAGTGGGAGTGGTCAAGCCCTATTCTACAGTACTTGGCTTTATCTAGCTCAAGCTAGGAGCTTGGTATTCTTTCTTGACCATTACAAAGAGGAAAAGGAGGGAAGGAAGAGCCAAGTTTTAGGCTCTTCATTTAAAGAAGACCAAGCCCAAAAGAAACTTGTCCACTTATTATTTTTTGAGAGACTGTTAATTATTTTAGTTTTTTTTCCATATTGTCTAAGAATAACATATCTAATTTTTCATCGTTTCAATTTGTGTTTTTCAAATTTACAAATCTTAAATATTTCTTGTATAGATTAGCTTGGATCTAAATTCAGAAAACCAAGAAATTAATGCAAACTTGTTCTAGAGAGGTTGTGTAATAGGGATGCTTTCTATAAATTCCTAATCGGTTGTTGCAACCAAAGAAAATGAAGAAATGTTCATTTTTCTACATAACATATGTTCTTCCTTTAGTTATGCAATAATTCTAATTACTAGATTTTTTTCTCCACTTATAAGGGCTGCAAGGGTAAAGATTTTCTCCTAATTAATTATTTTATCTTAATATTTAACAACTCAAAACTCTTACCTTTTCTCCATATTGGAATTTCATCAATCACTTTTTTATTGTGCAACTACAGCTCTTCAACTTCCGAATAGGATTGAATCACTTGAATTTGGATTCTTGCCTCTTTTCTTGGAAATTGTCAAATTTTTCTTCACCAATTTTCTTTTTTCATTCTTCACTTGACAATTTAACTTTACCTAATTTATTTTATAATAAAATTGACATCTTTTACACAACAACTTGGAATCGTTATCATAATTTGGTGAAAATGAGCATCTTCATGACATGAAGCACTTGTCTTGGAAAAAACTCCCAATAGTTTTCGATCTCAATAGCATCAAATTTGTTAGGCACCTTAAAACCAAGTTGTCTATGTGGCCCCTATGAATTCTAAAACTCAAAAACAAATCACCCCATCCACTCGCAATTGTGACCAACAACACTCAACATAACTACTCTTAAACATCACTATATATGATTTCTCTTAGCTAGCATAAAATACTAAATTATTAGCCATTACTACTTTAAATTGTTTTCAAGTTTCAACTATGAGAAACATGTAAATACTTGCAAAATTTGCAAAATGCAAGAAAGAACACTCGACAATGCAAGAGCAAATACAAAAATCCTAACTCACAATTCAAAGTCATCACACTAATCATCCACAAAGTTTCAACCATTGGCTTGATTTTCATCCAAATCCAACCCAAGTCTGACCCACTAGTACACCCAACTATACATACGGGTTATACTAAATACAATATATAGGATCCAAATCTTCAATCCCTAAATTATATGAAAGAAATTTTAATGGCCTAGATTTGTAGGCTAACTACATTATTACAATGGATTTGTTGTTTTGAATGTCCTCTAATTTATTTGTAAATCCTTTATAAATTTTATCTCAAACAAATATAACCTTGTTGATATTATGTCGCACGTTGTTTCTAAAATGCATTAAATGATCACCTAGGTGGCTATTACTATATTTGCTTCTATTTTCCTACTAGATAAGAATAAAAAAATTTATATTTTTTTTAAAGATGAAATTACATGTCTACTACATTGCTATAAGTTATAAAATTTTCAACCTTTTTTTTGGAAAAATTCAAAATTATTGTGAATTTCTTAAGAAAAAAATGAAGAAAATTCATATCAAATACAAAACATATTTTAAAAAATCCAACATTTTTACTATAGATGTATAATATAGTGCATAACATCATGGCATAATCCAAAGTTATTGTATCATTTTATAATTAGAGATTTTATGAACCATGATTATAGGCCAAAAGTTTTTATTGTTATAAAATATTCAAATTTAAGATTTTTTCAAAATTTTCAATTGGAATAAAAAAAATACAGCTGAGAAGCTTCATTTCATTGGTTGGACTCAAATTCAAAAAATACCACTTTTATGGCTAAATTCACATCAAGAGTAAACTTAGCGTGAAATGGCCCAAATACTCTACTAACAGTGATATGTGGATTAAGCATCTTCTTCTTTAGAGAAATCAATAAGATCATAATGAGGGACTTTGCAACACTATTCATTGAAAATGTACTCAAGTACCCTCCAAATAAATAAATTGCATGAAAAAAAAATCCATCCTCCAATCTCAACTAAAGTCATCCATCAAACACTTAGTGTGTGTAAGAATGTTACATGGTTAATCTTCCTCTAAGTTTGTATGACACAAAAGATCATTATGAGGATAGTTTTCACAACTTTCAAATTTATGAATTTTAATAGTTTAAATCTTTAATATAATTATCAAAATTCCAATGATGACCTTTAGGTCAAAACTATATTAACAAATATAGGGTCCACTTTGCGACTATTGGGTGCAGTTAAAGCCACAACCATAATCATGGAATGAAGCCAAGACTAAAATGATAGAATTTTGAAACTATAACAAAATAATGGAATTTCAAAGTTATACAACTAAATTTAAAACCCTTAAAGAATTTAATGTCTTTTCAATTGAGAGAGAGTCAATAAAACATTCTTAAGAGAACTAAAGGGAACCTTTGGAGTTCAATCAATTTCAAAACAAAGACTAGTAAGATTTGGATTGGAATCTCTTTTTTTAAATGAGAGAGTTGAGAAGCTTTGAGGCAATTGATAGGATTTATAAAAACAAATGGAATCTAGAGTTGGCTTTACAACTATAGAATCATGATATTTGGGATTTTTGAAGTGGTATTTACAAATATAGAATTCAACAACAGCTATTGGTCAACATACACCTTTAAAGTTTAAAGTTTATCATTACGAGTTCATAGTTGCCAAGACTACAAGCTAATAATCTAAGATGAACTTATAATTATTTTTTCAAACTTCATTTTGCAACTACCTATGAATGTGATCTTTTAATTTTTTTCCTTAGAAATTTGGCTTTACTACTAATAGAAGACATAAAGTGAAACAATTCATATCAAGTGCATATATATGTTCAAAAAATTTGAAAAATTCTCAAGTTTGTATTGCAATATAGACCATTATGGCACAAATTTTATTATCGTGTCATTTTGAAATTAGAAAATCAACACACAATGTTTATAGGTTTGAAATTCAAATTGCTATAAAATATTTAATTTTAGGAATTTTTTAAATTTCCAAATTAAGGTAGAATCTAAACTTAATTCATTAATTGGATACAAACTCAAAAGAAAACATTTTCGTGGTTGAAGTTCTAGTCAAGATAATGAGCATTAGTCACCAAAATAAACTACATGAATTTTCCATTTTCTTAAGTAGGAAAGTCAAAAAGATTACTAGGAAAGAACATTCAACCTCGGGTACTTCACTGGATGTTACTTAGAAACCATTAGAAAAAAAATGAGGCCACAGTAGGGCTACTAACTTGGGGTGGTGGAATGATTGACAGTGCCAGCCCGTTGACTGCTCGTGCATATCCGAGTTGGCACTACTTGTGCCAGCACAACTTTGGAAAGTTCAAAAACCTATGGTTCTTTAATTCCCCGCGTGCCAAGATTGTCAGTGGCAATAAACATAATGCCAAACACCATGAGAATCCTTTGAATCAAAATTCTAATGTCATTTAACCTATTTAAAAAATAATTTTGGTAGACCTATGAAGGAATTGAGTAGGAAACATTTGAGGGAGTGAAGGTTGGAGATGTCATATTTAAATTGAAATTGAGTTTTCACCATGAATCCTCAAAGGATATGGGATAATTTGAAAATGAGTGCTAAACCGCTTATTGTCAAAATGTCAAAATTATGTTTATGTAGAATTTCAGACCTCATTTAGTCATAATAGAAGAACTTTTTTCAAAAAACTTTGGACTAAAAAAAGTTGGGAAATCTATTTAAATTTCATCTCCAAAAATACTTTTCATATTTCAAACCTTCAATCAAAAGTTATAGACAAAATTTAAAGAAGATGTTTCAAGGTGTAAAATGTCCCTTCCACCCCCTCTTTGAAATGTCCATAACTTTTGGTTGGAGTCTTAAAATATGAAAAGGATTTTTGAAAATGAAATTTAAATAGATTTTCCAAATTTTTTTAGTCCAAAGTTTTTTGAAATTTTCTATTTTACTATGACTAAATGAGGCCTGAAATTTTACTTTAAATATAATTCTTGCTTTAATTTGACTTTACTATGAGCGGTTGAGCTCCTACTAACTTTTATTTATTTATCCCACGTTGTTTACTTTGCCTCCTATCACCCCAAATGTATATAAAGATTTGTTTTCTCAATCTTGATCCACAAATCATGAAAGTTGTTCATTTCAGGATGAAATGGTGTGAAATATTCCACATCATTTTGTATAAGGGAAGATAGTTCTTATTGTTATTGAATGTGATGTGTAGAAGTGAATCAATTGTTGTTAGTATGGTTTAGAAATTCCGGACTTGTGGGGCCAATAGGATTTGGTGATTTCATCTAGACGGTCCATTCTTGCGCCCGATCGTACACTACCTATCTTTCAAATTGAGCGGGTACAGTACAGGGAAATAGTGCACTTCTGAAAACCACTAATGACGGTCAACAAATGTTCTTAACAACCTTCTACAAGGCTCAAATTTTTTGTAATGAATGTGAGACCTATTATATGGTACATTTTAAATGTTGGAGCTAATAATTTAAAAAATATTCAAGTTATTATAGCATCACTTTTTTTAAGCATTCTATATTATAATTACTATAAATTACATAGTAATGATCCATAGTACATAATTTGTAAATTTACCCAAAGGATAGTCTAAAAAGTAGGAAAAAAACTTGCACAAGGAACTTTCATTTTCCATCTATAAATAAATAAATTAATAATTAACATCTCATTTTGGATTGTTATATGTTCATTTACTCTAATTTAGATTTGTAATGGAAATTTTTCAAAGACGCGTTGTAGAAGTCAAGCTTAGTCAATATAATACTACTTGTGGGATTTTCAATTTTGTGGTTTTTTCTCCTATTATACATGTATGATTCATTTGTATGAATTGTTTGATATATAATGTTTATATATGTATTGTTTGTGTAGATTGTATTTAACACTAGTTACAATAATCAATCTAAAATCACTTATAAATTTTTGAATTACAACAGGGATATGTTTAAATGCCTCAAATTTCAATTTTAACTACCATAGGTGGAAAATGAACAAAAAATAGAAGTAGAAAAAATAGGGGTATATCTATTATGAAATAATACCTAAATAGCCTCCAAAACTAAAAAATTCAATGCACATATATATGGATTACAAGGTGTAGTAAAACACTTGGGCATCCAGTACCATTCATTGAAAATGAATTGATTGAAATAAGTCCTCTAAAGAAATTGGATGGAAAAATGTTTTTTTCCTATCTTTGAGCTTTTTTACTAAAATCATCCAAAGGTTATTTTCATGAAATTTTAACTCTAGTATCTTTTACAATTTATTTGAGTTAAAAAAATAATTGCAATATCTTTCACCAACACCAATTTGTGAAATATATTAGAATTAAAAAACAACCTCTCCAACAAAACATGTATTTTGCAAAAATTCCAATATATATTTGAATCTTTAAAAATTAATTTATGAATTTTTTTATAAAAGGTTTTGTATCTTCATAAACTTTGCACCTGAAAATGACCAAATAGGAATATTTGGTGGTTTTGTGAATATTTTAGTTTATACCATATAAATTTTTTAGAAACCTACCATCCCACTGAACAATCCAAGAGGGTTGAAAAACTAGAGTTATGTTAGAAGCAAGGTAGGGCACTTGTGTAAGCAAGACAATCATGGAGGACTCTTTGAGCTCTATCTTGCGTAACCATGTCTAATAGAGATTTACATTTGCCAAGCTTTCTAATTTTGATCTCATTATGATTGTTGCTTGCCATTGCATCAACTTTTTGGAGAATATAGGTAGTTCTTTTTTGGTCCAGCTTTCATAAATTGGCATTCATTCTTGGGAGATGTAGAAGGCATAGATCTCTCTACTTCAATAATTCAACAATGTTGCTTAGTATTGCGAGTTTTGATGTTGTGGACCAATTTGTTCCTCCTTAGATTTTTATCATTCATAACATATTTGTTGGATTTAAAGTGCAAAGTGTGTGATTTGGGATTTTTAGGTATTGCTTGATGAATTCATATGTAGTGTGGTGAAAACACTAGAAGAAAAACGTGTCCGCCACAACCGGCCGTTTTGCGACTAGTGTCGTATACAACTATCCTGCGACTGAAATCCTCTCTATTTGCACCAAATTTAATTTAATTGTTTTATATTATTGTTTTTGTCGCAAACACTAGAAGAAAAAAGGGGGTTCTGCGACTACGCTACGGAACTGGTTTTTCAGTTGCATCGGACATTTGCGACTGGATTGCAACTAGTGATAATTTGGAATTTTGTAGTCGCAGTGGATACTCTAGAATCTAGGAAACGTTTGTAGCAATACACCTTGTCTGTGACTCATTTGCAACTTGTTTGCAACTTGTAAATTTGTAGATTATTAAAACACTAGTCTTGATGATTTGTAGATTTCAAAATTTCAAATCTACCTTTTTTTTAGATTTTAGGATTTTAAATCTACTTTTTTTTTCTAGATTTCTAAATTTCAGATCTACTTTTTTCAAGATTTTAGAATTTCAAATCTACCTTTTTCTAGATTTCAGAACTTTTGAACTACCTTCTTCCTAGATTTCAAAAATTCAAAAATTGGTATTTAATAGATTTCATTAGTTTAGGAAACTTTACAATTTTATAGATTTTAAAATTTCTTAATTTTCAATTTTTAAAAAATTTCTATTGGTTGTAGAATTTTGTATTCTATAGAATTCTAAATATTGTAGAAATCTACAAACTGTAGAAATCTTAGAATTCTACCAACACAATTCATTGCATAAGACAACAATAGCTTACAAGTCTTATATGTCCAACTTTAAGGTACTCTTGACAATAGATATGGGACAACTAAGATACTAAAAAATGATTAAGAAGCAACTAAGATATTGAAAAACAACTAAGAAACAACTAATGTATGACTTAACAATGACTAGGAAGCAACTAAGACAACTAATGTATGACTTAACAATGACTAGGAAGCAACTAAGACAACTAATGTATGACTTAAAAGTGACTAGGAAACAACTAAGACAACTAATGCATGACTAATTTTACTACTACAAAACTCAATTTTTGATTGATTTTAGCAGATAAGTGAAACAAATCTATACAATCAAATCAACAAAATAGCTAAATTTTCTAAGAGTGTAAAATGACTAAAAACCAAATGGCCAATTTCATTAAAATGGAGACATTCCATTATTTGGCACTTTTAACAGTTTAGATTGTGCAATCTGAAATCTATATCCATCCTAGATTTCTAAAATCTATAAAAGTCCTAGATATCTAAAATCTATAAAAGTCCTAGATATCTAAAATCTAGATTTTTACTAATTTTTAAAAATCCCACAGTCTAAAATCTATATCAGTCCTAGATTTTTGAAATCTATAAATGTTTTAGATGTACATAATCTATATTAGTCTTAGATGTCATTTTGCAATTGAAACCCCGCAGTTTGGAAAATTGCACAGAGAAATATAGAATGCTACCATTTTAATGAAATTTACCATACAACTAAAGTACAACTAGAAAGCAACTAGGAAACGACTAGAAAATGACTAAGAAATAACTTTGGTCATTTTATAGTTGCAATTTTTCTCTAGTTGTTTCCTAGTCATTTTTACAACTATAGATTGACTGCTTTGCGACAAAAACAATAATATAAAACAATTAAATTAAATTTGGTGCAAATAGAGAGGATTTCAATCGCAGGATAGTTGCATAGGATACTAGTCGCAGAACGGCCAGTTGTGGCGGACACGTTTTTCTTCTAGTGAAAGCAGTCAATCTATAGTTGTAAAAATGACTAGGAAACAACTAGAGAAAAATTGCAACTATAAAATGACCAAAGTTATTTCTTAGTCATTTTCTAGTCGTTTCCTAGTTGCTTTCTAGTTGTACTTTAGTTGTATGGCAAATTTCATTAAAATGGTAGCATTCTATATTTTTCCTTTGTGCAATTTTTCAAACTGCGGGGTTTCAATTGCAAAATGACATTTAAGACTAATATAGAT
This sequence comes from Climacium dendroides, assembly GCA_950106755.1. NCBI lineage: Eukaryota > Viridiplantae > Streptophyta > Bryopsida > Hypnales > Climaciaceae > Climacium > Climacium dendroides. The sequence continues at coordinate 25,914,306 of OX467089.1, read as the reverse complement.
TATGTACATCTAGAACATTTATAGATTTCAAAAATCTAGGAATGATATAGATTTTAGACTGTGGGATTTTAAAAAATTAGTAAAAATCTAGATTTTAGATATCTAGGACTTTTATAGATTTTAGAAATCTAGGATGGATATAGATTTCAGATTGCACAATCTAAACTGTTAAAAGTGCCAAATAATGGAATGTCTCTATTTTAATGAAATTGGCCATTTGGTTTTTAGTCATTTTACACTCTTAGAAAATTTAGCTATTTTGTTGATTTGATTGTATAGATTTGTTTCACTTATCTACTAAAATCAATCAAAAATTGAATTTTGTAGTAGTAAAACTAGTTGTTTCCTAGTCACTTTTAAGTCATGCATTAGTTGTCTTAGTTGTTTCCTAGTCATGCATTAGTTGTCTTAGTTGTTTCCTAGTCATTGTTAAGTCATACATTAGTTGTTTCTTAGTTGTTTTTCAATATCTTAGTTGCTTCTTAATCATTTTTTAGTATCTTAGTTGTCCCATATCTATTGTCAAGAGTACCTTAAAGTTCGACATATAAGACTTGTAAGCTATTGTTGTCTTATGCAATGAATTGTGTTAGTAGAATTCTAAGATTTCTACAGTTTGTAGATTTCTACAATATTTAGAATTCTATAGAATACAAAATTCTACAACCAATAGAAATTTTAAAAAAATTGAAAATTAAGACACTTTAAAATCTATAAAATTGTAAAGTTTCCTAAACTAAAGAAATCTATTAAATACCAATTTTTGAATTTTTGAAATCTAGGAAGAAGGTAGTTCAAAAGTTCTGAAATCTAGAAAAAGGTAGATTTGAAATTCTAAAATCTTGAAAAAAGTAGATCTGAAATTAGAAATCTAGAAAAAAGTAGATTTAAAATCCTAAAATCTACAAAAAGGTGGATTTGAAATCCTAAAATCTAGAGAAAGGTAGATTTGAAATTTTGAAATCTACAAATCATCAAGACTAATGTTTTAATAATCTACAAATTTACAAGTTGCAAACAAGTTGCAAATGAGTCACAGACAAGGTGTATTGCTACAAACGTTTCCTAGATTCTAGAGTGTCCACTGCGACTACAAAATTCCAAATTATCACTAGTTGCAATCCAGTCGCAAATGTCCGATGCAACTGAAAAACCAGTTGCGTAGCGTAGTCGCAGAACCCCCTTTTTTCTTCTAGTGAAACTTTGTGTTACAAAGAGAACTTAGATTAATTTGCAATTTCTCTTGCTTCTTCTTAGAGTGTAGATTGGCATTACAACATGCAATCTTGTCTTTTTCTTGCCAATCTAGTAGCTCTCGTTTCCTAGAAGTTAGATGTTCTATTTCTTATTCTCTTTAAAAGTGTGTTTTTTGGATTACATTGGTATAAATCCATTATTTGAGAATTTTTTGACATAAAAAAAATTGTAGATCTACACTCGAGATTTGGTTGTGGTTTAGGGTGATTGCAAGAAACACTTGTACTATTTTCTATCACACGTTGCGGGCTGAGTTGTTTTTTGGCCATAACTTTTGTGTTTTAACTCTGAATGACTTAAGATTTACAAGGAAGGTACTCATGACTATCCTACAACTTCCTTGATTTTTTGGTAATTTTCAAAAATAATTTACTATCCAAAAATAGGCCCGAAATAATTGTCACACTTGCCAATTTGGAGGTTTTTAGTACTTTTGAGTACCTTTTTCATATACCCTACATCAAGAAAATTATATGGAATTCTTCCTTACATATAAATACAACTTTTCACAGAAGGGTTTTTAAAAATAATTAATTTTGTGTGGTGTGGAAGTCTATGAAGAGAGCTTCTTTCTGCTTGCATTTTGAAACATATAAAATATTATTTTTGTAAGTTTTTTGGTGAATGACCATCTTCAGAAAGTTCTTAAAAATGGCCACTTTTTATTTTTTGTATTTACTTATTTTTAATATTTTTAACTAATTTTTGAATCAAAGGTCCTATTTTCTTGAGATTTTGCACTTTTCAAGTTCTCCTACTTAGAGAATTTTCCTACACATTTCCTTTGGTGAAAACCTTCATTTTAGAGGTATATACATAAGTCATATTTTTAAGATTTTTTAAAAATTAGTTTTCTAATTTTAAAGGACTCCTAAAGATTTCATGATTACTTTTGAAAAACGCAACAAATAGTACAAGTGTTTCTTGCAATCGCCCTTTAGTCATTGTGTAGACTCAACTTTGCAATATTATACACCATTGTTCAACATACTCCCTAAGAGGTTAGTTTATGTCATCTCCATGATGATGGTGCAAATACATGAACCTGCATTGACGAAGGGTTTTTGTGCCATTTTTCAAAGCCGTTACTATCAACCATGATTTAAGAGGCTTCAATTCATATCTATGGAAAAATTAGCATTGTTAAAGTCTCTAAAGGTAGAAATAGAGCCTTAAAACCTTTAGTTTGGCATTATTGATAGCACAAAGAGTAGTAGAACCCTAGTTTGAATTTGACATAAGTAAAAGTATTAGGAGTGAAAAGAGTAAGCGAATCTTTTTAATTATTTATTTAAGAAATTACATATTCAAATCTATAAAATCTCTCTTTATCATACTACTAAAATCATAAGTCCCTTTGTAATGTCACAAATGCTACCATTAATACTAGAGGCTCATGCTTGCTATGCTACGCATTCATTGTATCACATATTAGTAAAAATTTGATATATTTGAATAGAATGCATGATAATGATTTCAATAAGTCTTTAAAATAATTATTTTAATTATTTTATAAAAATATTTCCAATCATCCATACATAGAAATCATATTTTCACACAATGTGATATTACTGAAATAGAGTAGTAGTTCACAATTACCTTTGTAATATCACTTTTAACAAAGGGTGATATTATAGAAATAATATAGTCATTACAATCGAGGTGATGTTAAGGAGGATCCATAGGGTGATATTATAGAGGTAGCAAATCCATTACTTTTCTTGACTTTATACTTCTTTTGCACTTCTATGATTTTGTGCTATTGTGAACTTTGAGCTTTCATGATTTCAATTTTCTATTGCTACTACCAAATGATTTTGAGAAATTTATTCAATTGAAGCGATATTGGATTCCACAACAATTAAGTTGTTTACAAAGTTTTTGAGATTTATAAATTTTTCTTTTCAATTCTTCAATTTGGGTTGCCATTTTTTGTAACAATAGAGTCAAATTTCTAATGCATTCTAATGTATGTATCTATTATAGTATTTACCATTGCATATGCTTCATTCATCATTCAATAAATTTCAATTGTACATTTCAATATATGCTTATTTATAAAAAAAATTATACAAAGATTTTAGTCATTTTTATTTGAAGATTTATTGAAATTTTTGTTCTGCATTCTATCTAATACATAAAAATTCTTATGAAATTCTAATGATGAATGTGTAGTATAGCAAGCGCCAACCGCTAGTCATCATACTACTAAAATCATAAGTCCCTCTGTATGTCACAAATGCTACCATTAATACTAGGGGCTCATGCTTGCTATGCTACGCATTCATTATATCACAAATTAGTAAAAATTTGATATATTTGAATAGAATGCATGATAATGATTTTGATAAGTCTTTTAAATAATTATTTTAATTATATCATAAAAATATTTTCAATCATGTATACATAGAAAGCATATTTTTACACAATGTGATATTACTGAAATAGAGTAGTTGTTTTCATATTTTGAAGTGTTTTGGGGGAGTTTTAAGGTGTTGTTTTCATATTTTGAAGTGTTTTTTGGGGTGTTATAAGGTGCTGTTTCAATATTTTGAAGTGTTTTGGGGGAGTTTGAAGGTGCTGTTTTCATATTTTGAAGTGTTTTTTGGGGTGTTATAAGGTGTTGTTTCAATACTTTGAAGTGTTTTCTGGGTGTTTTAAGGTGCTATTTTAATATTTTGAAGTGTTTTTCCAGAATACTAGTAAAGATTTAAAAAAACTCCAAAAGTTTTCCAAAAGATTCCAAAAAATTCCAAAAAAAATTCCAAAAAGATTCCAAAAAGATTCCAAATTCAACACAAAACTGTTGATTTGGTCATTGCACTACTCAAATAACAAAAAACTATTGTCCATTTCTGTTGATTTTTACAAAACTTCAAAAATCTATTCAAACGGTCATTACAGTGCCCAAAACAACAAAAATCAACAAAGAACTGTTGATTTTCTGTTGATCTGGTCATGATTTTCTAGTAGTGATCTTTTACTGTATTCATCATTGCATGTATTTCATTCATCATTCATTAAATTTTTATTGTTTATTTCAGTATATGCTTATTTATAAAAAATTATATGAAGATTTTAGTAATTTTTATCTGAAGATTTTTTGAAATTCTTGCTCTGCATTCTATCTAATTCATAAAAATTCTTATGAAATTCTAATAGTGAATGCGTAGCATAGCAAGCGCCAACTGCTAGTATATATTAAAATACTTAAATATAGACTTAAACCAACTTCTATTGGTCTTGCTACAATATTAGTAAGGATTCTATAAAAATAAAAAAATTATGATACCTCAAATGATTCCAAAAGATTGAAGGATTCAACATACTTTACACATTGTTGTTTAATGAACATAGTTGTTTCATTTGCAACATTATATAACCTTATTCTTTAATGTGCATGAATACAATTGCTATTTATAAAAGAATATTTTCCTAAATAATGAACCATAAAGAATACATTAATTTCATGAAACTATAAATTCTTTTAAATGTTTCAAATATTAGATTGATCAATCAATCAATAGGTATAGATACATATACACATATATACACATATGTATGTATGTATGTATAATTTTAAACGATTGGTAGCATTAACAATAGTAAAATCCTGATAGAAAATTTTCATTTTGATGTTCAAAAGAAATTCTTGTAACATTGAAATCAAAAGAATTTCATAGGATATTTTTGAAATCAATTCTTATAATGACAAAAATATTTATAAATATTTATAAGCTAAAAATAACTAAAAATTCTTATTATCATCAAGTATCAATTCATTTTATAATAATATAAAATGAAAATTTTGAAAATTTTGACATATTTATATTCCACCTAGTATTGCATTATTTAAATATTTATATTTCAAATGTAGTTATTTACCAAATCAAAGAAAATTACCATTAGATTTTGAATTTCATAATTTTATTTATAGCTCATGAGGTTATCAATTCTAATATTAACCTCTAAATGTTAGAGGCATCAAAATGAAGTGTTTGACAAAATTTTGAAGTTAAATTAAACCTTATCAAGTTACTATTATAGTAATTTATATTTTTGAATTTTGTTTGAAGTTTAGATTTAGCATCAAAATACTGATTTTGAAAATGAATGATTTTTCTATCCAAGATTTTATACAGGGTGTTCATTGCAAATCTTAATTTTTTAGTATTAAACACTCTTGGAAATGAGTCTCAATACACTAGATCTTGCAAAAAAAATCACATTAGAACTTAAATTAGAAACAATGTAGAGTAGATTTCAAGACATCAAGTTACTTACACAATTTTAACACCTTCGTGATCAAACATTATAATCTTTCAATCCATAAGTGATAGTGTTGTGTTTTCTTTTTCTATGTAATCTCTAACATGCCTAGTTTTAATTTATATGGTTACAATTCCAAAAAATTGATAAAACTTATCAAAATGTTGTCTTTTTGTTCAATTAAAAGCAAATCCTAAGAATCTCAAAAAAGGCCTTGGACATTCAAGGGTTAAATTTGCATTGTCTTTAAGTAATTATAGTGTTTGTTCATACATGCTATAATAAAAGTTTAAAATGTGAAGTTATATATGTTCTTATGTTTTAAATCTTTATTTATGCATTTCAAAATAATTTGATATATATATGGTTTTTTTAATAACCTAAAAGCCCTTTTCAAATCAATCAATCTATGAAATTGAAATAAGTAGCTTCTTTATGTTCATTCAAAAAATACTACTCCATACTTTATTAAATTCAAAATAGATAAGTAAAAAATTATTTTTTTAGATTATCAATTTAATTAATTCTAATTTATAGAAAATTAGAATATAAATTTTTAATTTTAACTCTGTATATCCAATTATTATAGTAAATTTATAATTCTTAAATTTTAATTTTTATGTATCAATTATGGTACAATATATAGCTTCAAAGTATTTATAATTATAGTAAATGAGGGTGCAACCATCAAAAATTGGATATAGTTTTTCAAATCTAAGTAGTTTCAATAGCAACTCTTATTTTCATAGGTACGGTAAAATTAATAATTTAAATACAAAAGAATATATAATTTTAAAAAATAAAAAATAAAAAATTCATATAAAGACAAAATTTCAAATTACTAGGATATAGAAAGAATGTCAAACATTGACAATAATCCCAACTCCATGAAATCAGTAAATGAAAATATTGCAATACCAAAGCTCAATGAAGAAAAAATACAAAATGGTCAAGATAACCTTGAAGAAGGTAGTGAATTTAATGATGGAGAACAATTTCTATTTGATAATAAAAAACATATTTGTTTTCACAAAGACCACCCAGTAAAAATAACTCATAAATCAAGAAGCCTTCTTGCACCCATATTTAATAAAAGTACTAGTGAAGTCATTAATGAATGGTATAAGAATGAAAGTGGAGAAATGACATCTTCATTTAGAGAAACATACTACAAAAAACAACAAGAAAATTTTCTCAAGCGCGCCAAAAATATGAAGTTTGAAGATGGTCAAACAAATATGTTGTTGATATCTCCACCACCTCCAAAGATGCCATTAAAATATTTGACATACAATTTTATGGAAGATGATCCTCTTGCAAAATATAATTTAAGAGGATTGATGACGGAACATTTTAAACCTCAAAATTTCAAAACACTAGAAAAAAATTTGAATAGTCATGATAGCAATTGCATTGATTGCAATCATTTTCAAATAAAAATAAAACATTTAGAAAATCAATTAGGAGACTACAAAAGATTACAAAAACAATCTCTTGAACTTAAAGCTGAACAGAGTGAAAAGAAAAGGCTTGCAGATTATGTTACCCTCCTTGAAATTAAGCGTAATCCAATACATAAGTTAAATGCCAAAATTAATCACCTAGAACAAAAAAACTTAAAAATTTCAGAATATAATAATACTGTAGCAACCTTGGAATGTGAACTTCAAAAAACAAGGGAATGTAATGAATGGTTTCATGAAAGAATAAATTCTTTAGAAAATCAATTGCAAGCTTCTCAAAAAGATGGAAAATATGGATTTCGTTCAAGGTGAAAACATCAAAAGATTATAGTTATTTTATAATTGATTGATGTTTCATCATCTTAAACACATGTTCCATAGATTTATAATGCTCAAGGTAATCTTTTTTGAACTATTTTATAACTAAAAAAATTCAATGAGAATCTTTTAAATAGTTATAGTAGCATTTTTTCTTCACAAAATAAATATAAACATATAGTATAAATTTAAATGAGGTTTAAATGAATTTTATAGGATAAAATTTTATAATATTTCTATCTTTTACATTTATCTAATATGATATATTAAAAATTAATTTGTTTAAAAACTATTTAAAATCAATATAAATTAATTTTATACTTTTGACTTCTGTAAGTTTAGATGATTTTTTTTAATTTGAGAAAATCAAAGAACCATTCATTCTAAATAATACTAAATTTTTAGATAAATCTTTTTGGTATAGATTGTTTAATTTTAAAAAATTAGAAAAATTAAGTACACAAAAATGTACATACATAAATTTTTATACATATATGATTTTTGTGTAATTAATTGATATTCAAACCTATATTTGATTTATTTGATTTATTTGATTAAAGTTTTGATTTTCATACTCTATTTGATTTAATCTTTTTTTTTAAGACCCAAATTTAGATAGAATTGTTGAAAAGGTACTAATAACAATATAAATCTAAAATTAATGTACATTTCAATTTGTAAAGTTGCAACAAGTCAAGTGAAATATATTTCACTTTGTTTCCAAAATAATTTTAAAAACTAGATTAATTCACTTATAACTTGCACCCTCTATATTTTTATTTTATACTTAGATTATACACAAACTTTTTAAATATATAAGTTTGAATAGATTCTCTTAAAAGATAATATATACTCAATTGCATGTTAAATGCACATCTAGGAGATAAAAGAAAGAAGACAACATGGAAAGTGAAAATGGACTAAACAAATATTTTTTATATTTATAATTTGAATATCTATAATTTAAATTTTAAAACATTCAATAGACTAAATCTTGTCATTCAAAGAATCACAACATTAATGGATATCATAGTCAATGAACAAATCACCAATGAATGTAGAAAAAGAAGTGATATCTTGCAAGATCTACTTAATAACAAAAAAACTCCAACTTTGGGGTTGAATAGGATGATGGCTATTGAGGGCATCTTCAATGGCATATTGGTTGTTCAAATGTATTTTTAGCTAATCAATAGATTATATTTCAAACTTGGAATTATTATCATTAAAAGTGCATCATAAAGTATTCTGAATAGACAAAAAAAAAAGCTCAAATTTTGACATTGGATGATTGGGCAATTAAAATAAATCCTTAAGATCTAAGTTAATAAACAAAAAATATAGAAGACTTGCAAAATCATACTTAAAAACTAAAATCACCTATTCACATTAATATGCCAATTTTATTGTAGGAATTTTTTTGCTTTGTGGGATTGAATGATTCCATTTGCCAAGCCTTCTTCCTCTTCAACACCTACTATTGACGTAATTATTCACTAACTTCAGTCATAATTGAGACAAATGTCGTGGAGCAAGCTTTGTTAGTGCAATTAGGGAACAATAGTCATTCTTTAGTCATTCCAAACAACTAGTCATTCTTCTTTTACAGTTGTAGTTTTGTTCAATTTCTTGTAGTGAATTAGCTCAATTAATTTTGAATTACACTTGATTGATTATAAGAAAGACCTACACTATTTTTCATCATACTTTATGTGTTGAGTATTTTGCAAACACAATTTTAAGAATAGTGATCCAATAAAGTTGAAATTCATAGTTAAGGCGGATATAGTTGTTTGAATCTTATATAAAAGTTTAATTATTTCTAAAATTAATATAGTAGAAATATAAAAACTATTGATTCTAAAAATATTTTACACTTGTAGCTTAGAAGTTTGGACTTTTAAGTATTATGGAATATTTATTAGTAGTTGAAATTTGGAGAAGATAGTCTTCTAGTAGACTAGCAACTATTGTATAAAAAATTCTTCAAAATAGTTAATTCAGTGTTGTAATAGAAGTCCTAAAAATGAAATTCTTCTAGTTTTTGCATGCATTTAAAAACATGAAAAATATTATTTTACGCTTCTTTTGGTGAATGGCTATATCCATAGAATATTTGAGTTGTTACAAATGGCTAATATTTTTTCCTAAATTTTTTCTTGTTCATTTTACAAATTAAAAACTTTAAAATCCTATTATTTTGAGATTTTATACATTTTTAGCTCTCGTTTTTAGAAAATTATGTTATCCATGATCATTTTAGGATACAATTATTTTGATATTCTACATATTGACCTTTTTAAATTTAAAAAATTTACTATTCTAAGAAAATTACAAGCAATAGAGTAATATACAATAAAATCAACAGTCTTTCTTGGAGTCACCAACCCACTATAACTTCTTTAATATCACATTTTTTAATAATACATCTTTTGTTTTCTTGCTAGACTTAAAGAACAAACATATGTGATTCATGTTCAATTTATATTCTAGCAAACTAAGTAATATCACAAATTATTGCATGAAAAAGTGATAATATTTTAATATTTGTAGACAAATTTAGTACTCCAAACAATCACTTAAACTTTATTCCAAATGAAAATGAAACTCAAACTTGATTTCAAAATCTATGCAATTTAGTCAATTGGATTAGCAAAGCAAATGATTACAATAGGTGAAGTTGTAGGATTTTTTAAACAATTGAGTTTTTACATAGGTGGTTTGAGTTTAATCATCATAACTATAAAATCTCACATTAAAATTGAAAGTACAATAGTACCATTAAAAAGTGGAATTTGATTATTTGAATGACATGACTCAATATTTGAAAATTAATCCAAATTTTAGAATATTTTGAATTTTATTAAAACAAATATTTACAAATCAACAAAGGTATTCTTGATTTGTTGCAAGAAACACTTACCATTTTTGGCTCAAAACAACCTATTTCAATGAGTATTGTGACTTTTGAAATATATATATTTTTAAATAAAATAAAATATTTATAATTTGTAAATCATTGAAAATAATATGTCTATCACTGAAAGAAAAACATGTTTACCACAATGGGCTAAAATGCGACTAAGTGTCTTATACAACTATCATGTGACTATAGCCCTCTCTATTTGCACCAAATTATTACATCATTATTTTATATCATTAATACAATGTTTTAGTTGCAAAATAGTTGTAGAATAAAATGAATATATTGTTTTAATCACAAAGTAGTCATAGAATGAAGTGTAGGATTATGAGAATTGTAATAGAGTTCAAATTTAGAATGAATGTGAGTTATTTTGTATTTAATATTGATCACAATTGTCGATGTGGAGTAGTCCACACTCTATGATATCCATTGTGTCAATTTGTAGTTGCAAAAAATGATTAGAAAATGACTAGGAAACAATTACAATGGTAAAATAATAGTAGTTGTTTTTTTAGTTGTTCACATCGGTCTCATATTGTGTTCTTGGTGTCAAAATTCCCAATGAGTCCCACTTTTCCTAGTGATTTCAATGTCCGACACACCTGGGAAAGTAAAACTCATTAGGAATTTCAACAATGAGAACACACTATGAGCTTTTTATGATTTAGTAATCATTTCTTAATTGTTTTCAAATCATTTTCAGATTGTCTTATATTCCCTTTGTCTTACTAAAAACCTCCAAATCAGAGATTGTTCCTATCCCATGAAAACCTCCATTTATTGATTTTGACCATACATTAAGCTTTGGTTGCTTTGAATGATCTTGTGGAAGTAAATTAAGTGATTAGGTAGCATTCCTCTCCTAGCAAGATTGGCCTAGCCTATATGAGGCACCTTGTACTTGTTGCTTCCATTGTTTATGATTGTCTCAACCATGCATTGCTACAAGATGAGAAAGTTGTTCAACTTTTCCACCTCAAGGTCCTCAAACGCCTTGATTATTGCAACGATTAGATCATCTATTATCTTCTACTTGCTTTGATATGTAGAGATTGGATACTATTGAAGAAACCTAAGTCCAAGACATTCATATGTCCAAGCTATTTGCAAGTTGAAATTTGAATGAAATGTCTAAACCGTCTTTTTGCAAATTATCGATCAAGCTGCCTTTTGGGGGGTGTAGCCTTGCATTGTCAAATTGCATGTATATAGAGTTGTTGGTCTTGCATGCCTAGTTTAGAGGCTATTTCTCCCGAATGGTCGGCAACACCTTCTCTTGTAATATTTTTTGATTTGTGACTTATCAACCGACTACACACACTTCCTCCCCATGGTGCCTCTTGGGCGATTTCTACTATTATGTTGTGCCGCTTCTTGGAAGACGAATGGTCATATATTGATCTTACCATCAAATGGCCATATATCGATCTTCCATCAAAAAGACAATTACAATGGGTATCATGTCGTTACCAAGCAATTGTTGCCACAAACATCACCTTCATCATATACCTCTTGCTCTTAATGGTGTAATGAAATTTTTCTTTAGATAAAACCACTTAATGTTCTTACTGAGACTGAACCACTTCTCGTCCAAATGGATTTCATTCATCATAAATTCAAACTGCCCTTCGTCATTCAAATGTGACATGCAATATTGAACGCGGCCAATCTTGTTATCATCTGTTAAGTACGGCTTTATGGCACTGGGATGCGGTTTGATGAACTTGTCCTCCTTGTCTCTCTGACAAGGTAGTGTACTTTGCTTCTACTCATATCCAAAATTGCAAATGAGTAGCTAGTGACCTAATGTTTTGCCTTTATATATATGAATGAGATGGCCTTCATGGTTTCTAAATCCAACAACCTTTTCTTTCTTCCAACCTGACCACTCTTGCGCCTTGATACATCTGCCATTAGATTTCCAACTGCTAGAGATTCTTGCCCCCTTGCTTGAAGATGTTTCAGATGGCTGTTGGAGTAACATTGAACTACAAACGAACTTTACATATTACACTTGGAAGAAGTTTGTTTTGATCATTAGGGCGATGCTTTGTAAGCAGAATCTCCCATATAGCACAACATTGATCATTCGTCAAATTTGGCTTATACATAGGTGTACCCCCACCTCCTGCAATTCTACTAGTCACACTAGTCAAAACCATAGAAATCCAAATAAACCATGTAGAATTGGATATAGAGTACACATCAATTAACAAACAGAATAACATAATTTGAATTCATTGTCGTCTCTCTTGTTGACTGCAGAGCTCCCATTCGTCAGGATGCAAATATAAGTTGATTTTCACTCTCGTATAACCACTTCCAATACCACGATACATCAGAGGAAGATTGTCCATTCAAATAATAACCACATAACCGATGAATACACTATCAGAATTACACAATCCAATATCTACGTATGTACATGGAATGAAAGCATATAACACAACATAGACACCAAACACTACATCAACATTGTCCATGCAAATGATAACCATAATTGAATGATAGAAAATTGAAGTGTACTTTCATCGTCCAAAGGCACTGTTTGTCGATTTGTTACGAGTAGAATGGCAATATTCCTTATAAACGGCATAATTTTGTTTTTTTCAATAGAAATGAAACAAAATTTCATTGTAGGAATACAATGTCAAATCTAAATAATTTCAATTGGTGCGGGTACAATCAATTCTCAATCTCATATGAATACTGTAGGTAGTTATCTTCCTGGACCAAATTGATGTTTTCTTTTATAATTTTTTTCTTTTCAAATCTAATTCTTATAAACTAGCATTCGCTGACGATAATTTCAATACGTCATTCAACTTTCATCTAAATTCTTTCACAATGAAATTGATTATAATATCTTATGTAATCTGTAATGATATCCAAGATGATGAAATACGATGATGCTTGCAATACCTAATTTTACTAAAAACCTTCTTGACATCATTTCAATACAATTTGCAATGAGTTCGATCAACTACAGATGGTATGGTGGGAGTATGAAATGGCATAGTATATTCCAAACATTTAAGGATGGGAAGTTGAAGTGATTTTAGTCATCCAGAAGGGATATAAGTCTAGGGTGGAAATATATCCTACCTTGGGCATGTACACAATGAATTGAATGAAGAAAAAATTGTAAAAGTTCTAAAATACATGAAGAGGATTCAATCTTTGCTATAACAAAATGACGCACTTAAACTCTTGATTTCACAAAATTGACATTACTATACAAAAAAGAAATAACCAAAAGCTACACGTTCAGTATATAATGTAAATCAATTTGGACATCGATGAGTGACTACGATACCTGAATTCATTATATTCTATTATAACAAAGTGGTCAAAATTGAATGAGGTAAATTGTAAGACCACATCTACTCCCACTCTGCATAATGTTGTCAATGTGCTCACCGAAGACAGTATCGTACCTTGAGGTCAAGTTCATCATAGCCAATTCAATATCATTTGTTTTTCAAAAAATCCCCTTTGTTAGTAGCTTTTAGAATTTCTAGAAATTTGTTATGGAACAAGAAGAATATTTCGTTCATTTTACAAGTAGGAACCTCTAGCTTTATGGTCATGTAGACATGTGTGGTAGCTGGGTTTTCTAATTTTATCTTGGGACTTGAGCTTTAGTGTAGTTAAGAAGGCTTTACTGATAGTTACAGCTACTTGCACGTAGTATTTAGTATTGACGACTTTGGCATTGTTCATGGCTTCTACGTTGTTCACAACTTCGGCGCTCTTCATCGAACCTCACATTGAACACTTAGAGCCTTTGGTTGTCGACAACTTAGTTGTTTCAATTTGATGCAAAAAGAAGACGAGTGTAGGTTCTTATATCATCAATAGACAACTTCTTTTTTCTTTGATGGAGAGGTTTGAAGTTTGCACATGTGTAGGTTGTGCGCAAAATTATTGTTGTTGTAACTTGAAAGTAGCTAGAAGTTTGTCAATTGGAGATGCTCTTAGAGAGAAAGCCAAGAGGCGTAGATGTAGATCCAAGAAGCAGTTGTTACCCATTTTATTTTGCAAGAAAATAAAAAGAGTGTAAAGATAGGATTTTCCTGAGAGCAGTGGTAATGAAGAGTCTATAGAAAGAAGTTGATAATTTTGTTAGACTTCAAATTCATTTTAGGATTTGTGGGTATTGCATTTTTTCACTATGGCTAGTATGTAGGTTCTTCTAACAAGGTTTATAAGGCCAATCACTTGTGAAGAACGAGAAGCTGAATTGAAGAAGCTTTCATCTATTATTTCTCAACAACTATCATAAAGTCAAGTAGCACCTAAAGAAGCTAGAGTTGTGAAGAAGAGACTTGGGAGGCCTTGAAAAACAATACCTGATACGAGTGAGACAAGTGAACAAGTGCCCAATGATTCCATCAACAATGTAAGCGTTAAGAGACAACGTAGGAGGCCTTGTAAATTATCATAGGTGATGCTTGTCTCTACTTCGATACCTTCAAAGTCTATAGTGGCATTGCAGACAAAAAAAGAGGATGATATGAAAATTGGTTCACTATAGACAAGTAGTCACTTATTGCAACAACTATCAAGCAACATCAAAGTATTTCAAGAGCATTGTACTACCTGAAGATAACTTACAGGTTCATTCTTCAAGCATGTTTTATTCTCAAGTTGTAGCTGGATTTGTAAGGTCTTTGTTTTATTCTCCAAGTTTTAAAAGTCAAATGTATACAATCAAAAAAAAAAAAAAAAAAAATATATATATATATATATATATATATATCAATTACATGACGAGGTCCAATATAGTTCCACACCATTGCAATGAAGTCTATTTTTACTTGTTTCAAATAATAAAATTTTGGGATAGTTGGAAAATTGTGAATACTATTAAGCTAATGAGCCTATATATTCTTTAGTAATGAGCAATTGGATGTGGAGATCAAACATATGATGACCACATGAAGAATTTCATGGGCATGATGACCAAATGAACAATTTTATGAGCATGATGATCAGATGAGCAATTTGATGGACATGATGACCACATGACAAATTTGATGAGCAGATGAGAATTTTTTTGAGCAAAATCAGCTCACATTTGGTTATCATAAATTAATAGGGTTTAGATGGCAATGCATTTTGATAAGCTTTTCATTTTGTTAGCATTGATTTTTTGTGAGCAAAAGAAATTTCTGTACTATGACTTTGGGTTCTTAAATTCTTTGGGCAAAATTGCTCATTTGTGAACATGAGAAGCCTCATCTTCATAGAAGTTGCATGTACACTTCATGAAATTCTTCTATGACATACTTCATATTGATTATCAATTTCTTTAGTTTGATAAAATTATTTGTGTATATCGATGTTGGAGGTATGACTATGGAGACTTGCTGTTTTCAAAAATGTTAAGAGAGAATGCTAGGAGATTTTGCTAATACATAGCATTCTTTTTATAGGAAGCCTGGATCAAGTATAGGATTATTTGATGGACTTCGCCAAAGCACCATGGCTGGTTGGTTCACTAAGGAGGGAGCAGTGAAGCCAAAAAATTTGCCATACATTCAGAGACATAGTAGCTTTGTACCTTCATCTCAATATGAGTCTTTTTTTTCTTCAAGACCTGACATATTGAAAGAGATATGTGATATGTTTATTGCCATGAGGGATGCAGGACAATCATTGAGTGTAGGGATTGTACAGCCTATAATTTAGGGAGTATTGTCTTCTCGTGCACCAGAGCTCTTTGGCAAATTTAAAATGAGTATAGAATGGACACAAAATTTTATGAAGCATCAGTTGCAATGGAACTATAGGCAAGCAACCACAACATGTAGAAAACTTCCTTTAGATTGGGAGGATCAAGGAAGAATGATGGCTCTTAGAGTAGCTTACCTTGTAAGAGCTTATGATATTCCATCAGCGTTGGTGGTTAATATGGATCAAACTGGTCAATGTTATTTCCTAATTTATTTTAAAGTGTTGGCAATTTTTGTATTTTTGGTTAATTTATTATTGTATGTCACGTATTAATTTTGTCAATGTTTGTAGGTATTCATTTTGTACCAATGGCTAGAGAAAGGACTTGGGAGAGAAGAAGATCTACGGACATTAGAGTTATTGGCATGGAGAATAAACAACAAGTCACAACATGCATCTCTTCAGTAGCAAATGGGACTCTATTGCCAATGCAAATTATATTCACAAGTAAAAATAAGAGGTCTCTGCCAAAGACTCATTTGGCAAAACTTTGCTTAAGCTTTGGTTTTCAATTTACGATGATTGAAAATCATTGGTCAAATTTCAACACTTGCCAAGAATTTGTTTGTGAGATTCTTCATCTATATTTTGAAGATGTCAAAGAGAAGTTGCAGCTCCATGAGAAGCAAAAAATGATATGGCTTATTGATTCACAAGCCTAAACAATTTTTAGACTGGATGAAGGTACAATATCCTTTCATCATCGTTCTATTCATTCTAGCAAATTGCACATTGAAGCTTCAACTTGCTGATGTGATTCTATAGAAGCCACTAAAATGTAGCTTCACTATGCATTTCAAATGATGGTCAACTTCTTGTATTAAAGAACAAATAGAAAGTGTAACTGGACAAATTGAACTTGATTTGAGCATTGAAACATTGTGAGAAAAATTGTGCATTTGGTTGTTTGAAGCTTGGAAAACAATTGGATTGCAAATTGACATGATTATCAAGGGATGGCAAAAATGTGGACTACTTAGAGCATTTGAGAGAGACTTCCAGGTACAAGCTATGGAGGCAAACACCTTAGGCTTATTATTTGGTGCAAGGGCAAATGTAGATGATGAGTGTGAGAATGAGATTGATTTGGATGACCAAGATTTAGAGGATTTGTTTGAGGACTCTAATATTTTGGATTTAATGGCCAATCTATCAACATGAATGTAATACTATACATTATAGTTGTATAGTTATGTGCCATTCCATTATGTATTCATGGATTTCTTACATTTATAAAGCAATTACCTTGGTATTTTTATTATTTTTCATTTTTCATTTTTCATTTTTCATGGGATTTTTTTTCTAAGATTCAAATTATTTTTATCAATATTTTCTATACTTTTCAAATATGTCATGATAAAATTTCTAAAAATTTCATCATAGGCCATATTCATTTATTTTTATTTTATTTTTTAACGAATCTGACCTGAACGTAGGATAGTATTGATAAGTTCAGACAGTGGTCTTAACATTATTGTGATGTGGACCGTTTAGTAGTTGAAATGATACCTTTGTTTATTAAGGAAAATGCATTTAATATTTGTAGTTGTTTGTAGTAGGAATTTGATATTAAAAGCTTGTGTTAGTTGGCTTGGTAGTAGCCGGTTGATAATCGGACGGTTAGTAGTTGATATTAGGATTAGTAGGGTTAGAGTTAGGGTTAGCTAGTGATTAATTATTTTGGAGTTTGAGTGGTTACTTGAGGCAAGGGCTGATCCCTTGTCTCTCTCTTATTTTGAGTGAATTGGGAGGTGTGAGAGGCACTTTGAGTGTTTATTGTGTATTTGTTGTGGTTTTATATTGAAAGGAGCGTTGATTTGAGGACATTTTATGTTGCATTTTTAATATGTATTGAATAAATATAAGCTTTTGAGAATATGAGTTTTAAAATATTTTATCTACTATGATGTGAAGTTTTGAATTTAGATTTATTATGGAAAAAAAATTATGAGGCTATGAAGTGGAGGTGTTTGAATTTAAAGGTAGCTAAAGAGGACATTTTGAAGAGCTTCATTTTTATTGAAATCTTGTGCAATGGAAATGAAAATTTGAGGGTATTTTTTATTTTATCTTTTAAATTTTATCAAAATTTTAACTTCAATGGACTTAGGATCTAAAAATTATACACCAAAATACAATTGGGTTGAAGAAGCAATGACGGATTAGGAAGTTAGTAGTAAAAAAATGTTCAACAAAATTGCACGTTATCTTAAAATGTGATTAAATTTGGTGTGTGAATAGTTAAATAATTAATTTGCATTTTAATAAAGTTTCAAGTTGTTTAGAGTTACTGTTTAAAAGTTATGCTAAACCAAAGTTAGCTATGGCACTTTTTACGACATAATGGGAAGAATTAAAAAGCCAATAGTAGGAAAATGTTCAATAAAGTTTGAAAATATCTTAGAATGTGATGAAATTTGATGTGTGATTAATTGAATAGTTGATCTATATTGTGGCAAAGTTTTAAGTTGTTTGAAATTATTATTTAAAAGTTAAGCTAAACCAAAATTAAGTATAGTAATTTCTAGGGTATAATAAGAATTGTAGGACAAGAATTTTTTTTAAAAAGACTTTTAGAATAAATTTATTATTATTTAGAGTGTTTAAAGGTATTAAAGACTATTTACAAAATATTTTTATAGCAAAGCCTCATACTATGTTGAACCTAATAGCAAATCTTTGTGACAATGTACTCATTCCAAATGAATAGTGAGTTGAACTTATGCTCTGCGACTCCAATATTGTGTTCAAAGACCAGCATTCTCTAGCTAAATCCGATCTCTCATAATCCAATTTTCTGATCTTTGTCAATCCAGAACGACAATTTATGAATTTTAAAGATGGACTTGTCATCAACTTGTAGATCAACTTTCTTCTATTTAAATTAGCCATTCAAAAATTGAGAAGACAGACTTGCAACAATATCATGGGCTATGTTTCCCTATTGCAAGAATTGTGCTTGGAAAGGCAATTGCAGGATTCCCATTTTTGTAACCATCTATCTTTTCAATGCTAATGAGTGGATCACTGTCCTTATTGCAACTAATTTAGTTGGAGGCAACTATTTCTATAATGCCATTGTCATCATTAACTCGTAAATCATCAATAATTAAGAGTTGATAATATCACGACTTCTACTTAAATATGATAAAAAAAACAATATAGATATGGGGGGCCTAAACAACAACGCTTCAATTGCAAATTTTGTATAGATCTAAGGGATGGACTACTGATTCTTGAATGCATGTATGACTAGCATAAAGACTATAAATATAGTTAATTCCTCATGAAAAAGAAATTTGGAGGTTTTTAGTGGAACAAAGAAAGTATCAATTTTCAATTATGAATTGTCAAGAATACCATTAGATTGAATATTTAAGATTTGTAAGTAGTTGCGTCTTTATGTAATGAATTTTGTTAATAGAATTATTAGCTTTTTACAATTTGTACATTTGTACATTTTGTAAATTTTGAAATCTACAAATTTTACAAGTCACAAGCAAGTCACAAATGCGCCACAAACAAATTGCAAATGAGTCACAAATAAATGACACTAAAGTCATTAATAAGTCGCAAACAAATTACAAACTAGACGCAATGAAGTCACAAATGAGTCACAAACAAGTCATACATTAATCACAAATGAATCACCAGTAAATTGTACACTCAATGTCATGATGTGATTTTAATGAAATTCCCCATAATAGCAGGTCAGCATTGACAAGTATTCTTGATAACTTGACCTGCTATGCAATCACCTGGTCCAGCAACCACAAAATACACGTACAGTATATACGCTTGCACGCTTTGACCTCACAAGCCCCTGGAAAGCTTTCAACCGATCGATCATAACAGTCCGAGAGAAGATGAACTGATCGATATGTTCACATAAATAATCCAGTCTGTATCGCAGGATATTCCAAGCTCAACTTCCGATTGATGTACATGTTGGAACCACATGACACGATTCCGATCCTTCCCGACCCTCGACGACAAGCCTCTGCAACCAACTCCGGTCCAAGGGACAGTCTGATCCACTCATATGACACTTGGAATTTCAAATCTATCCTGATTCTTCCTCTGACTTGAAGTCAGTCGATCGATCAGACCGTCGATTGACGTACATACAGCGCCTCCATCGATCATCATGGAATGAAGCGCACAGAGTCGGAAGTTGAATTTGTTGACTGGGGCCGATCGACATATACGCATCGTACGTGCAACGATTTCCTCCCGCACGAATTGTCTGCAGCGTGCATTCTTTGGATGACTTTCGCGAAGTCGATATTTTTTCAAGGTACGGGGCCGATCGCAGTCGACCTGATTGTGCATCTGAGTCTCGTCAACTCTCGCTCCTGTATGATGAATCACTTCACCTCCTACAATTTGCAATTGCTCCCAACAGCTTGGAAAGTGTAAGAAACGACTGCCCCCGGCCACATTCCCAGAATCCGCAGGTTTGCGAAATGTACAACACACTTCTGATACTTATTAATTTCGAAAATATTGGTCAACATCCCAAAAGTTACTCTGGCATTTCAGTTCCATGACTGTACAACTTCCGACACAATAGAAGACAGGCGTCTCATGCTGTCATCCCCTTTGACTCTTTCTTTTCAAGCCTTTGAGTACTCCCCAAACTATCCTCAAAAGCAACAAAATCATGCTACCTCCATATACATAATTAGAATCATATACTTAAAAAAAATTATTTCCAGTTTGTGGCTTGGTCAACAATGATATCTAATGTTAAGATCAATTTCGTGGAATGAGCGGAATTCTAAAACTTTGACATTTGTCAGTGTACAAGCTAACCCGGCCTGAAATGTAAATCTAAATGAGTCCTACATTTGTACTGATTGCTTCAAAATTGTGCCAAATTAATGAAATAGACGATATTCCCTACGAATACACGATTGTAAGAGTGCTCCATTCAATCGACCCTGAAATTGTGGTAGTACTGTCGAAGTTCCCAGCTCAAACAACGTGGCATGTAAATCTATTCTCATGCGCTCGTGAAAAGGTTAACTTTGGGTAGCCCTAGCCGCAGTTCACCACCTTGGTCATGAAGTTGCCACCCTCGCAAGTTATTTCATTCTGAGAGACACGAATCAGAATGCAAGGTTCGAGAGATGAACTTCAATTCATGCCACGTACAGAGATCAGATTGTCATTCAGAATTGAGTTGCGGACAACAACGACAGCCAGCAAGGAGAGGAACTCCAGAAGGAATTCGCATGTCGAGTCCTCTTCGCCTTCGGGAACTTACATCAGTAACTGGATTTGTGCCTTTAATTGAGAGGTGCGAAGATTGGAGGATGGAAACGTTTGCTCAGGGTGAGTTAGCGTCAACTCGGTTGTGAACAGCGAGCGAACGTGGTAGCAGGACTGTGTTCTGGCCTGAACCAGATTAGAGTTAATCCCCTAGCCAACCTGCAGTAGCTAGAAGTCCGTGGAGCTAGGCAGCTTGGAGGTACAGTACGTGTCGTGGGAGCAATCAACATCGAGATCCTATTAAGGTCACCCCACTTGCAGCATTGACTGATTCAATGTTTTCTGCAAAGTCAGTTCTACGTCGATCCTCTGTTCCTGTAACTTGCGTTGTTTCTGTCGACTGCAACTCCAGAAACACAGATCACATTCCCGTCTTTATCGCCTGATTTCTTCGCATTTGGAGATGCTGTGTACGATCTCGCCAATCGTTCCTATGTACATCATCAACGTCGAGGCCAGGACGGATCGACGCCTGCTACAGAGGGTCTTGTGGAGCGATGATTTATGGGAAACCAGTCCGCATTCCGAATGCAGCAACTGAGAGCGTGGCTACCTTCAATTCAGCACCTCGTTCTCCTTCAAGTTCATGACACACGGCTTGCCTTGGGATAAGAGTAACAATCCCTCGGACGGGAGTGGTCGGGTTCGTCTTTGCCTTTCTTCAAAACGTACCTATGGCTACCATGCATAATGCATATGTAGTATTCCAAGTGGAACAATCGGGGCCCGCCAGTCGTTTCGATCTCGAACCCACGCATTGACTCCTCCAGAATTTCAAGTCTGTTTGGACACAGATTATGGTCCGATTCACTACAAGGAGCCCAGCAACAACTTCATCAGGATGGCCAGAAACATTGCCTATGAATATGACATCGAAGCGTACACGCACAACCTAGCTTTGTGCGTGGCAATGACACGCATTGCGCGTATATCTCCAATGGGAGAGCTTTCACGACTTGGATTGATTTCATGAGCTCATCTCAGACACTGGCAGTCAGGATGGCAAACGAATTAATCCAATGCCAAACCCCTGCAACCTCTGCTACTGATCATTTCCTATTACAAATTTCCGAAATCGATCGGAGATGAGGCGTTGGTCATGTTCTGGTGAAGCTCCGATGTCAACCACATGGAAGAGCATGAGCTCTTATCTTGGAGCTTCGATTCTTCAGCACCGAGATATCAGAGTCGAAGCTCCAAATGATGCTTCACTATTGGAAGTCGAGAACTGGGGTTGGAGTTTTAGTTGGAACGATGGCGGCGATGGTGATTCTCCGGTCCATCTATTCCTTTGCAACGCCGTCCACCAGTTACAGTGCATTTGGCTACTCCAAAGGACCACATGTGTTCTCGTATAATGAGCTCCTTAAGGCAACTGAGAATTTTGATGAGAGAAATCTGCTCGGACGTGGGTGGATCTGGACTTGTTTACAAGGGCTCTTTGGAAGGTGAGCAAGCGTTTCAGTCAAATTATGGGAAATTTCGTTAAAACGGCGGTTTTCCATACGCTATTTTTCCATTCATTTCCTTCTTGAGCTCTAAAGTCTAGGGCTGGTATAGATTTCAGACCACACGGTCTAAACGTGAAAGTACTAAGTTTGTAAAATATCACCATTTTAACAAAATTTTGGTTAACTACACTTGCTCTTGATCCATTTTAGGTATAAGTGTGGTGGGATGTGAGAATTGATGGCCATTTAGCAATCAAAATCAATTATACATATGGGCACTCCGACTCTTTGAAAATGTTGGAGGACTTGTGATTAAAGAAAATTTAGATGGACACAAAGGCCCCTTCCAAATAAGTTGAAGTAACCTTCTTCCTGAAATGCACTCATATAGTGATCTTACCTTTTTGTAAGTAATCATCCCAAGAACTAAGTTGATTTAATTCTTTGAAAAAAATATTTGACTTGTTGAATCCATGTTTGATCTATAGGTGGTGGTGTTTTGGTTGTTGTAAAGCAAATCAATATGTTAGAATCCAAGAAGGCAGAATCCTTTTTTCATGCCAAAGTGGCAAGTCTTGACTAAATTCGACATCAAAATGTGGTGCAGTTGCACAGATGGTGTCAAGAAGAAGGCACATTGTGAAATTGTTATTGGTGTATGCATACATGTCCAATGGAACTCTCAATCAACAACTTCATGAAAATGGTAGCCAATAAGTACCATCATTAAAAATGCAACATTCCATCCTTGAAGGGGTGGGTGATGTTTTAGAATACTTGCATGAAGATTGTTCAAGTTGTATTTTAAATTGAGACATAAAGTCTAGTAATATATTGTTGGATGCAAATTTCAAAGCCTATCTGGAAGACTTTGGACTTGCTCGATGATGAATCACCACAAATTGGTTACAACTACTTTGGCAACGAGTACATTTGGCTATATATATAACTTTTGAGTTACCAAATACAAGCAAAGCCACAAAAGAATCCAATGTTTATAGTTTTGCATCTTAAAGGCCATATTTGTTATATTGAGACTTTTTGGAGTCTTATTTTTATCTTCAACTCGAAGATAAATTGCTTTATCTCTTTATTAGTATTTTTTTATAAATAGGTAACAACACCAAAATTTAAATTTAAATTTTACAATCACTGTTTGAAAATTATTTATTCTTGATTTTATTATTATTTTTGTAAATGAATTTATAATATCTAGCATTTTGTCTCAAAACCTGCAAAAAATTTCAATATAAAAAATATAGTCATTTTAGTTCGGAAGACATCCTTTGGATTTACAGACTATAGATTTCAAAGATCTTGTGTTGTTCATATTTTGTCAAGCTCATGAAAGTAGGTTATTCTTTAGCCTTTAGATTGGTAGATCCAAAAATGATTGCAAAGACTTTTCAACCATCAAGTACCTTTTTTTTGATAAAACCACATATATATGCAACACAAGTTTTTTCTTTACCATCGAACTTTTACAATTTGTATTGTAGCACCACATCTAGATCAATAGATGGAGATGTGGACTTGGAAATCCAAACAATGATGGTTGTTACTTATTAGTGTGCTTCAATTAGAACTCCTTTATTGCCTTTCCAATTCCAAGGCTCGACCTTGTATGGGACAAGTGAATATTAGATTGTTGTAGCAAATTCAAGGTATAGGGGACACATCTTCCATCAAGACAATATCCATGCCATCATTGTTAACCTTCAAACCACCAAGAGTTTATCATTCATTGGAATTCTCACATAGTATTGTCTTGAGCCCTTCAATTGCAATATTGCACCTTCTCCTAGTACTTCCTCAATCTAAGTTTCCTATGAATGATCCTATGAGGTGTAGACCATGATGAATTGTTGATTTTCACTTACTAGTTTTATAGGGAATTTTGTTAAAATGGTGGCATTCCATGTGCCATTTTTAGACTGCCCGCTCTAAAGTGTAAAAATGACATTTAAGACAATTATAGTTTTCAAGAATCTTGGATTTTTATAGATTTAAGAAATCTATGATTACTATAGATTTCAAACTATGTGATCTAAATTGTAAAAGTGACATCTATCACAGCAAAATTTTGCCATTTTAACGAAATTACACATTTTTCTTACAATAAGGATGTGATTGATTGCCATTTTAGACTAGATTTAGGACAATTATAGTTTTCAAAAATCTTGGATTTTTTTATAGATTTAATAAATTTACAATCACTATAGATTTCAGACCGCTTGCTCTAAGTAACGTGTAAAAATGACATCTAGAACAATTATAGTTTTCAATAATCTTGGACTTTTATAGATTTAAAAGATCTGTGATCACTATAGATTTCACACTACATGATCTAAATTGTAAAAGTGACATCTACCACAGCGAAATTTCGCCATTTTAAATCAATTGCACATTTTTCTTACAGCAACGATGTGATTGATTGCCATTCTAGACTAGATCTTCGCTTGGTCTTGAGCTGGTCCAACTTTAATTATAATTCAACACCCATGCCACTCTAGTTGAAAACATGGATTTCTTCGTTCGTTTTCATTTTGCTCTTCCGTCGACATCATATTTGTGTTTTGGACAGAAGTCCTCCACACCAATCGTGTAGAACAGTATCGCCCTGCCTCCTGAAAGAAAGAGTTTTAGCTACCATGGATTTGCTCAGTATGAGTGTTGCTAATTCCACTGCCAACGCAAAATAATGCAGGATCGCCATGCCGATTAACTTGCTCTGAAACCCTGATACAAACAAAACCTAAGATCGGAGCGAACTCACCAAATAGGCTGGTTCGAAGGATCCAGGAAGCTAATCCGGAACCTGCTACGCAACACGCTGCACAGCCCACACTAAAACAAGAGCCGCGGAAACCGTGCTCATTGCCAATGTTGCCCATCTCCCAGTTTTAAGGTAGAGAGGGATCTTGCAAAGATAGATAGATGCTTGTTCAGGCATCTTACTTGCATGGAGAACAGGCGAAGGCATGCACTTGTCACCAAACTTCACTGCAAGAGGGGTTCATAGTCCGGGGAGAAAATTTAGCTCAACTGGCTAAGATCCTACATTTTCTTGGATCAACCGGTTATGTGGAGTATACTCTCAGCAAGGCTTTAAGAAAATAAAATGACCGGTTTTTTTCCTGTAAAATGATCGGGTTTTTCCCGAAGATTTTGAACTCAATTCGGAAATTCTAAATTTCAACCAGTTAACTTGTAACTAAATGCCGGTACTCCCTGTTTGTTGGAGGGGTTTTCAGGGGACCCATACTAATTAATCAACATTACACACTATAAAAATATCTTCCTTTGTTGTACATCAATAGTTATTGAAGTGTCTGGGGACTGTATATCGTGTTTCAAACATCTACAGTTTTTTACAATAAGTCCCGTTAGTTTTTTGGTCCCCTGAATAATACCCCTATTCAGTGTTGACACGTAGAATGAATTAGAGGATGTACATTTTGTATAACATTATTAATACTTGAGTTCCTGTGTATTTCCATTTTGAACCCCCAAAACATCCTCAATTAGAGGCCTTGGAATTGGAAATGTACAGTTGGGTACTCAAAGCTTACAAACTGCCTTTTGGAGTCATTCAAAGATATGCACATAATAGAGTTAATCCTAAAGTATGTATAGTACAATGCAAGACCATTGAACTAGAGTTTGGGAAAAACATGGGATTAAACTCCTTGGAGCACCAAAACTAAGGTTCGATGAAGTTTAGTACTATGTTTCTTTTGTACTATTCTTAGTTAAACCTTCCTCTAACACCCATTTACAAACATAAGACAAATTTTACAATTAACTCTAATATAGAATAAAATTATTATTTTTGTCTTGCATGATTATCACTCAATTCTTACCCAATCCCAATCAAGCATACCAAATTTCGATTTCAAAAAAGCTAAATTTCATTTTTGGTGAATTTTTCAAGTCAATTTTTGTAGTTTTACATAATATTTTATTGAATATAATTGGTGATTAATTTTTTTAATCCGATTGCATAGATGCGTAAGGAACATCCATACGTACATCTTTCATATTAGAAAACCACCCCCTTTAGTAACAAAAATATGATCAATGAAAAGTTTAATAAAAAAAATGTTGTATGATGAAACTTTGAAGAAATAAATATCTCTAGATTCTAACTTGATTTTGATAAAGTAACTATAATTATCATCTTGTTCAAACATACAAAAATAGTTATAATGTGAGGTGCAAATAGAAAAATCTAACTACAATAAAAAGATATCTATTTTACAAAATTTGGATACAGTCACCTCAACATTGAAATCTCTATAGATGGATTTTTGAAGCTTTTTTGGAGATGCTTGTTAGAAGGAAAGATATGCATATAATAGATGTTTCCTACACATCTATGCAATCAAATTTTAATAATTCATCACCAATGATTTTCAATCAATGATAATGTAAAATTATGAATTTTTATATGAAACAATTCATCAAAAATGGAGTTTTGGTTTTTTGAAATTGAAATTTGAGTATGTTTGATTGTAATTGTGTTAAGATGCAATGATAATTATGCTTACCAAAAAAACACCAATTACAATCGACATTGTAAAAAAAAATCAAATGGCTCCAAAAGGTAGTTTATAAGCTTTTAATACCCAACTATATTGGTATAGGGTTGGACATTTTGACGAGTCCTCGAAGTTGATGGACTAGTTAGTTGCAAAGCAGGCCAAATTATCAAAAATAATTGCCAGTTAGGACCTACCAAGCTATGGATAGCAAAATTAGTATTGACATGCAATTATTAGACATAATCTCAATATAGGAGAATTGAGCCATTTGACTTCTTTAATTGCTTAACCAATCAAACATGTCACAACGCCGAAAGTCTCTTGCATTTAGATTATGTTAAATAGATCCACACCCACTAAGTTAATACTAGTTGGTAGCGGTAGAAATTTCTCTCAGGTTTCTATCTTTGCCAAACCAATGAAATTTCATACTCAACCTATTGAAAATTTGCACAAGGCAAGTAGTGAGCATTATCAGTCTTAATTTGCCTTTCCTTAACCAATCAAAACATGCCATGATGGCAAAACTCTCCTACATTGAGATTATAAAAGCAACACAACCAACAGACAATACTTCAAATCCTATATTGGCTAACAAGGGCTTGACAGGGGCTTCTGGGAGTCGCTTTGTCAATTAGCAGCATGGGAGCAGCAAAAAAAAAAAAAAAAAAAAATTCCTCATCCATGAAGTTCTTTTGTGCCTTCCAGAATCCATTGTTGCCATCATGTTGTTGATTGGTTGCATCCTCAATGCATACAACAAAATGGCCTTGCAAATATATTACTAATTTTTTACTAATGAGGAACTAAAAATTTTGAATTTGAGAGTATTGTCATTGGAAGTGAACTAAAATTTAAGAACTACCATATAGGAACAAAGGATGCACCTAATAATTCAATAATTGAATGACTAAAGTCATAAGTTCTACCTTTCTAAGATTAAAATACACAAACATTCAAAATTAGACTTTGTACTATTAGACCCATTAGAAGCAAATGAAAAGACAAAAATGACCTTGGCACCTTGGCAAGGAAAAGATTAATCATGTACATGGTAAGACAAATGTGTAAATTGTATTTGTGAAGTGGTGATTGTAATTGTGCTTAAATATGAGTATCCTACAATGCCAAAGTGCTTCTGAAGAATCTATTGTGAATCCACCATTAATAGTCAATTACAACTTTCAAAACACGTTTCAATAGTTAAAAAATATAGGACATGATTTCATTTCAGTTGCTATCTATACCTTAAATTAAGTTGTTTGTTTTATTTTATTACGGTGAGATCTCTTGGAGTGTGCATCCCCAATCACATCCAAAAGCCCTCACTCAACAAGGAGGGGGAGGTGCACAAAGTTTTGCTTCATGGCGTTTTCAGGTACGGTGTGAAAAATATTGAATTCTTGAAAGCAGCTTGAACACTTCAGAGATAAGGAGGGGAACATCGCAAGAGGCGAGACGAGCATTTCAACAAAAACTTGCAAGAAGCTGGTGAAGGTTTTAGAGAAGAGGACATAGTAATAAAGATGGATAGCAGTGAACAAGGCAGGACAATCTCGTACAACACCAAAATCTCAATTGGGAAGCCTATAAACAAGCTGCACACCACCCCGATCTGGTCCTTCAACTACAGCTTCAAGCTCAGGAATCCTTTCGTCTGGCTATCAACAGCGTTTGTACTGTACAAGCGGAGCTTTAGCGAATCCTATACGTGTTTCCTAGTCCAATTCCATCACCTACCTCGGGAATTACTGAAGGAAGGCAACTCTAGGACACTCACTCAAATCCTCATAACTCAAGCATCTGCACCCATTTCACACACAACATCCCGAGTCAGAAATCCATCCCATTCACCCACAACCCTCAAGTTTCAGAAAACAACATGATCTCAAAGTAAACCAAGGATCCACGTTTTGAAAATGTCCGGCATATTGTGAAGAATCCATGATTCAGACGAGGCCTAAGTTTGTTATCACCAGAATCAGTGAAGAAACACTGCGTGCGTTGGGCAAAAAGAAATGAAAATTAAACAAAGAAAGAGTTTTCATATGAACTACTACACACTACCTAACAGAGCAAGAGGTCCGAATGGGCCTCGTGCTTTTCAACAGTATTGCGTAAACCCATATGAAAACTATTTCTTTGTTCAATTTCCATTTCTTTTTGCCCAACGCAGGCATTGTCTCTTCACTGATTCTGGTGGTAACGAAATAAGGCCTCATCTGAATCATGAATTGCTCAAAATACGTTACTCATTCTCAAACCATGAATCCTTTAGAGGTAAGACGCAACGATTACCTGAAAAAAGGTCGAAGCTCCAAACCGCGGGATGCAGCAAACCCGCACTCTCAAATCCCGTCACGCCATCCCCTACTCTACACCAATAAAAATTAAATCTCCCCCCATCCCCCTCCACCTCTACAGCATCTTGTTGTTTCCCAACGTCAGCTCCAAATCATCCGTCGTCACTTTCCTCTTCACCCCGACCACGACCTCCGGTGGTCGATCAAGTTCCCACACCGCCCCCATCCGTTGCCCTTGCCCGGGCCCTTCCAGCTCCAGCTCCGACGGACACCTCGCCAGCCTCTCCCCCATGAAGCTCCTCATCTTCGACGATACCGGCGACACCGGCACACTAATCGACTTCTGCATAGGCTGGTGGTTCCTCCATTGATGCGTAAATCTCGCATCCTCAGGGGATTCAAACGGACTAGGAAACCCCATCCCCGCCACTGCTTTTCCTTTGGGCACCCCGACCCGCACTCCGTTCGTCCACTTCCGTGAGTTCGGGCTGTAAACATTCGCAAATTCAAGGGAACTTGGTGGTGCAGATTCCGAGTATCCTTCCACTGGCGTGCGAGCGCCTTCGGGAGTGTCGCAGTAAGGTGACGACGGGACGGACCAGAGGTGGGACGGGCCGTTGGAAGCTTGGGCTGCGACGGCGGCGGCGGCGAGAAAGGAATGTTGGAGGTGGAAGGGGTTGTAGTCGGAGACGTTGGCGGCGTCCCACTCAGGTTTGATGGCGTGGGCGCCGCGAGGGGACGAGAGCGGGGGGGTGACGGGAGCGCTGGAGGAGCCTGCGCGCTTGACGTGTAAGGGGGGGAGGCCGGCGCTGGAGCTTGTGGAGGTGAGGGGGCCGTTTGGAGGGGTGGAGGATAAACCTTTGAGCCAAGGGATGAGGGACTCGCTGGCGGAGGGGTACGAGTTCGTGGGGCTCGCATCGGAGAGAGACGTGCTCACTTCCATTTTGTCACCGGCTGGCTTGGAACCCTGACATTGAGAATACGGTAATCTTGTTAGTCATCACAAGGAAGTGGAAATTCACATACTAGAGTATGCTCACATGTTTGCTTTCAAATCTTGGTGTCCAGTTAACCCTACAGGACCGATGATTTCGTGGTTTTAGAATGAATCACGGGATCAGTGAAGATCCAAGAAAGAAGGAAGACTGAACAAAAGAAAGTCTACAAAAGACGCAGTCAGCAGCGCTGGGAAAAACATGAGATCGAGTGAAGGCTAGCGAGGTTGATGAAGAAGGCTGCTAGTGGGGACCCATAGGGTGAACATTTTTCGGAAACAGGACGCGAGAGTTCTGTTAGATTGTTAGAATGAGCGGTTTGATTGTTGGGATCAGTGAAGATCCAAGAAAGAAAGAAAGAAAGAAAGAAAGAAGACTGAACAAAACCACTGGGAAAAGCATATGACCCATACCAGGTGACAAAATGGAAGTGACCGCCACTCTCTAGGACTCCATATGACACACTCCAAACTGTTAGCTCAGAAAAGTTGCTGTTAGCTTAGAAAATCTGGAATAAAATGTGGTGGGTGAATCAATCTGCATTGGTTTTTTGAAGTCTGTCGAGGTAGATCTCGACTCCTATTGACTGACCCCTGCTACTAACCGGAACTCATCTCTTCCGATCGACACTTAGGTTGGTCTTCAATTAGAAACCAATGGGTGTGGAGTAAGCATGACTTGGTTATGGCCACTGACATTACAATGGAAATGGGGCGATCTAGTGTCCCTTCAATAGTGGTCTACATAGCTTCCCAGTGTTTGAACGATTGCATAAGAAATCATCCAATACATCGAGTGAGAAAACAATGTCATTCTCAAGAGATACCCAGAGGGATGTCTCCAGAGCTTCTACACTGATCTCCCAACGAAAGCACACTCCTTATGTGCACCATCCTGCATTGGTCTTTGGAAAGTCTGGTCCTCTGAAGTAGAGTGTTTCCAGCATAGTGTTCACCGTGCTAAGGGAACACTACTGAGCAGGTTTTGAATAAGCTGAAACTTGTAACACTAGCAGATATCCTTATATGGAAGGGTTAGGGTGTAAAAGTAGGTGACAGTAGCATACCTTGCGGTACGTGGTGCCATCTTCTTCCACAGTCCATCCGGCTTCGGCACACAAAGCTTTGAGCACCTCATTGTTGTCGCAGTGCTTGGGCAATTTATAGTTCCCATACAAACGGAGCCCTGCGAATATCTTGGCCGCAATCGCCCTGCGCCGTCGTTCTCTCCGCTTATTATTCTCCCTCTCCTTCCATGTGGGAAGGCGCGTCCCAGAAGTCATGGCCACTCCAATCCCCTACTCAAAGGCCTTCGAATATATTGCCGTCCCGCTCGTTTATCTTCTCATAGAAACGGAAACTATGCCAGAAACGCGCAAACTCGTTTTAAAGCTTCCTGACCACCTGCATCCTTTCAAGCAATCCAGATCCAGGTTTGCGGCACCAATGTCGGTCTGTTGGATACTCTTAGAAGCTCAGCAAAGTAATGGAGCGCATCTCTTGGCCCCTACTGTCTTTAACATGATGCTTGCCTGCTACGAAATTATCACCCTGTACAAAACAAGATCCTCAGTGAGTACATTCTTCAATAACAGACTCTCCAGAATAACACTGGAATTTCTCCTACACAGTTGCCTCACTATCACTTCTCACACATTCAACCTACATCATCATTTTTAAACCCCAAGCAGTGAGATTAACGACGTCCAGGTTTAGAACGAATTGTACCCCCTCTACAGAAAGCCTCTTCCCCAAAGCCAGAGCTGAACAACTGGACAGAATTCAAAACAAGACTGAGCACAGCGATGCACCCCAAACACCTCCCAAACATTGCTCCTAACAATCCAACGAATCTCCCATACGTTAGATCTGGAAAGACATTTCCAGTGCGGCCAACAACCACTGCCAGAAACTAGATGGGAGCAGAAAAAGACTGAAACCGAACGTCAAAGATCACAAAACGTAAGGCGTTAGAACCAAAATGCAATGACGTGGGGGGTCAAGACCAGCAAGAAGAAGAAGAAGAAGACCAGCGTACCAGCAAAGGAAAGATGCAATTGGACTCCCACTCGCTGACACAAAGTGCTGATCTGATCTTCGGGCTCGCAGGACCATCCAAAGGCCACCTGCTTGCTGACACCGCAAGTGAAAAAACTCCTCTCTCTCTCTCTCTCTCCCTCCCTCCCTCCTTTCAAATCAAAACCTCCACACACACAATCAGGTGAAAAACTCTTCGTCCCTTGCACTATATTCCCTACAGAACCGGAGAAACCGCCGGGCCAGTCTCCATAGCCAAACACCCCACCCCAAGCTTGAATTTTACCACAAGCTACTCCCTCTCCCCCACTCCCACTCCCACTCCCACTCCCACTTCCACTCCCACTCCACACATCTGGTGTCGTCCGTGCAGAAGCTCACATTCACAGCAAACCTGGTCCCTCTCTCCCTGACACCACCACCCCACCCCACCCCACCCACTGAGACAGGAGTTTCCACAGAGGGCAATTGCAGAGACAAAGATATGGCCGCAGAAAACTGGGAGCTTGGCGAAATGCTGCAAGCCAGGGCAGGGCTGGGCTGCGTTGCTTTGCCCTGCGTTGCTTTGCTTTGCTTGAGAGTTCCTGAGCGGGGGCAGTAGTACCTTAGTTTGTGCTTGGGGTGATACACTGGATTTGGAGGGAGAGGGAGAGAGAGAGAGACGAGTGTGTACTACTAGCTGAACGTAGCTAGGCTTGCAGCCGCCACTGCTGGGAGTGCTGGCTGGAGGAGACGCAGCCTGAAGCTTTTCCTCACGCAGTCCTCACGTTATTATGAAGTTATCCTGGGAGGGACGCGCTTGACGGAGCCTGCAGCTTGGGTTTTACTAAAGTTGGGGAGGGTCCCTGGACCCTGGAGGCCTGGACCCTGGACCCTCAGTGAGCCTGGTCCGTAGGGCTTTCTGTTCATCATCTTCATCTGGTCCGCTGGGCCTTACTACTGTACATACAGTAGCTTAGCTTTAGCTTATTGGGCCGCTGGCCCTGCCTGGGTTCTCTGTCCTGGGCCGGGCTTCACACGAGGGCTGCCTGCCCCTCATCAGTCAACTTGCCGCTTGGGCCGCGGCTTTGGGCCTTCAGTTTGGGCCTTGGGGTTTTACCTGGCTGGGTCTTTAGTGTCGTGGGGAGTGGTTGGGCGGAGTCAACTTTAGTTGGGTGGAATAGAATTTGAGAGTAAGCTGCTCGACCTCTTTAATATCACCTTTGGAGAGCATTGGCGGCAAAACTTCTTACATCGCTGTTTTTTTATGCACCATTTTTCACCTAAAAGACATTGATTATTTTTTGTAAAAGAAATTTTCATTTCGGTGGGGTCAAAATAGGTAGATTAGTGCTCTATTTTGAAACTAGCAACCAAATTTTACCTAGGTATCACCTACTTTTCATATAGGTATCACCGAGCATCACCCCCAAGTATCACATGAGTATTGAAGAATTAAATGGATCCTTTTCCAAAATGATTAAAAATAAATAAATAAATAAATAATCATTGGTTTACATGGTGGGTTATTTGTTTATCTCTTTCAAGTCAATTGTTATATTAGTTTTCAACAAATTGAAATGCAAGTCTTGGAGTGTGTAAATGTTAACAAATCTATATTGTATATTATGCCAATGTTGTGTTTGTAAAAAACTCAAGAAAGAAACATTGGAGGATTTGTCAACTCTAGTGAACCTTGTTATTTACTTCAATAAACCAAATCTAAATGCAAATTCAACTATTAATTCTAGCATTTTTCATTGAAAATTTGTTGATTTTGGAGGACTTTGGGGAATGAGTGGCAATGCTCTTACATCCTCTCTAGTGCATCACATTAACCCCTAAAGATCCTTGGGCTAAAAATTGACAAATATTCACCAAAATAACAAGAATTAGCACTCTCTAAGAAAAGGCCATTCTTCAAATTTTATTCATTTTTTAGAATTTGTAATCTTAGGATTTTATTCTTGACTAATATAAGAGTTACATATAAAAAAAATTAGGGGTTTAAAAAAATGTATGTGTGGGAGCAAAGCCTATAGAGAGAAGCGACAAAACATTTTTTTTGCAACACTACACCAAATTTTGACAATGTAGTTTTGTCAAGCTTTCAAGCCCCTTAATTCAAATTTTGTTTGCAAGGAAGATTTAAGGACTTTGTATTTGAGTAGAGACTCAAGTTAGGACAAAGTATGCAAATTTTCAAATCAAAATGATATTAGGCTTGCCTACCAAAGTTTGGGCCCAAAACAATAAAAAGATGTAAAAAAAAATTCAAATGATTGTTGGGTCTTCATTAAAATTTAATTCCCTATATGGTTGTTTGTTTCCATTATCTCAAAAAAATATAGGTGAAGAAAGTTACCCAAAATCTAATACCTCATTTTAGATTTTCAAATTTCTCAAAATCCATTTCAACTTGGAAAGAACTTTTAGGAGTTAAACATACTTCATGTAATTGATTGTAAAATCAAGTACTATAAAAAAAAACATAGAAGGACAAAATTGCACATTATTGTGCCATTGATTTGCACATGACAAAAAATACAAACCAAAAGTTGATTGGAACATCAATTGGTTTTTGTATAGAAAATCTTACATTCAATCTCCTTTGAGCATATCTTATAATCTTCTCTTGCATGACCAAGGCATAATTTTATCAACATTTTTCTTTACATAACAAGTTAGTTTATAAAACTAGAAAAAACATTTGCATTGTTTGGTTTGTTTCCAAATAGTTTGATAAGGAGATTTAATGCAACACCTCTTGCACCTCTAAACATCTTCATAAGTGCCACCATCCACCTAATATTGACAACACTATAGACATTGACTTGAATTCAATCCTTGCTAGTTCGAAGTACATGTTGTGTGGCAAATTAATTTTATGATTAGTTTGAGCCACCACTAAAATTAAATTTAATGCATGTTGAATATGTTGGCATTTGCAATGCTGAACACCACCTTTGAATCAAATCTCATCTTATAAATGTTTTTGTCTATGGTGTTAGGTGATATGTGAAGGTATTTAATAATTAGTATGAGTCAATTTGATGTTGTTTGAAGACCAAGAAGTTCAAGTAATGATTGGTGTCATGTGCCATCATAACAATGGGCTTCATTAATAGTACAAAGGACAAGCAAAGGAGGCCTAGTTAGCCATCTTTTTTTTGTAAAGATCTTTGTACATTTGGAATTACGTTTGTTTACTGTTTTAGACATTGTATACATGGAGTCCACACTCCGATGTAATATGCACATAACATATATGTGTACAATAAAAAATTCAATAAAATAAATTTTGAGTATAAAAAATAAAATTTATAAATAATATCATTCATGTTTTAATTTACATCCCATTTCATTTATTTACAATTAAGGAGAGTGAAATCCATTGATTTTTTAAATTTTTATAGAATAAATTTTAATAAATAGAATAATTTTAAAACATTATAATTTGAGAACCATTATATTTAAAAATCAAAATTCTTTAATCATAACAAAGTCATGTGAAATCTATCTACATATTTGTAGGATTTGATGTATAGGTAATTATTTAGAACTAAAATGAAGAATATATGCATAAAAATCATTAATTATGGATTTTTGGTTATTTAATATAGAATAAAATTTATTTTAAAACTAATCATTTCAAATTTTAGGTTAGAGCCTACAAACCGTAGAAAATCACAAAATAAATTGTTTTAGAAATAGAAATGTTCTAAACTTTTGAAAAAACTAATTTCTACAAGTTCCATAAAAGAGAACATCCAATCATCAACATCCATCTATTTATTCAACTAACAATATTGGATGATTTGTACATAAAGCCCTTGAAGCTACGAGTATGGTTGACACCAAAAATAATTCCAAAATGGAATGTGTAAAAAAAACAAAGTTTTTTTCCTTAATTATCTTAAAATTGAAAAATAAAAATATCAAAAATATTATATTCCTTTAATGCTAATATATGTAAAATTAAAACTTAAAAAAACAAACTCTCTTTTGTTACATTTTTACAAAATGACATGTCTACCTAAAAAACCCTTCAAATCTCTCACCTAATGTAATTAAAATGGAATAAAGTATAGCTTCTTTTGTAGATATAGAACTGCCCCTCAAGAAAAAAAAAACTCAAATTTTCAAATTTGTTAGCTATCCCATTAGACATTGTTATATTCCCACAATTCACTTCCATATATTTGTAAACAAAGGAAGTCCCTATTAATTGCCACATGTATCGCATACCTAATTTTCATCATTTTCATGCATGTCTCACATAGAAATCACATAAGCCCTTCCTTCCATCCAATAAGGTATAAAATATCCTCCTACAAATGTGTCACTAACCTAAAACCACGATCTTCACTTTATGTACATCCTCTATTCAATTATGTACCTATAATGTAGAAGAACCTATTTTAGAACCAAACTTCTTTTCCTTCCTAATTTTTGCTTATTGTTTCGAATTGTCTCATTCTTTGGTACGTTGGAACCTCCTTTCACTTGCTACCAAAAAAATCAATGAAAATTTGACCATTATACTAAAAGTAACTAGGCACAATAGCAAAAAGTGGTGGGTTTGGAGGTACACACCTTATAAGCAAACATACATGATTCATTTTTTTGTAAGTGACTCTCCAATTTCAAGATATTAATTACAAAGGAAGTCCCACTCAATTGTTGCAAAAGGGGGTAAGTTGTCGGCTATTTGAATTTGAAGGGGAAAAAAAGAGTCTAAAAGCGTGGAAGATTTTTCATCCGCACTCTCCCTATTTCTAGCTGGGATGAACCAACCCCTCCTTCGTCCCCAAGGAAAACGCTGAAATTTTTTTATTAGTCACACATGAAAAAATTTACAAATTTTGAATTCATATTTGCAATCAAGGACCCCCTCAATCAGCTCGAAGAGATGCAGAAGATAAAATGAATCAAGCACAAAATAGGGGGTCTTTTTTTTTACATGCACCCCTAGAATGACTTTAGGAGGACAAGCAAGGGGTCAATTCACACGGCCGTATTTCCGGCCGGGGTGAACCGACTCCCTTGCTCATCCCCCCAAATCATTCTAGAGGCGCATGTAAAAAAAAGACCCCCTATTTTGTGCTTGATTCATTTTATCTTATGCATCTCTTCTAGCTGATTGAGGGGGTCCTTGATTGCAAATATGGATTCAAAATTTACAAATTTTTTCATGCGTGACTAATTAAAAAAAATTCAGCATTCTCCCTCAGGGACACCGGATTGAGGGGCCCTCTACTTCCCAGGTCATTTTAATTTTTCACCCCCCAGTAATTTGTACCGATGGGTTCAGTCCGGTCCTCCCGGTCGTCCCTCTCCTCCCCTGGGGTGTCCGTCCCTGCCTGTAAAAGTGCATGATAGGATGAGTGGCCCCATTAATGATGGGCGAGGCTGCATGTGCAAACGGGGATAGAAGAGTCCACTCATGATGGGGAAATCCACAGGAAGAGATTGCCCCGCTCAGAAGATGAATCTTCCCCAGGTAAGGTATGATAGCCCAGTGAGTCTAACCCTCAGACCCACCCGGCCCAGCACGGACCGGCCCGACCCGGCCCACTCAAGCCCAAGCTTTTCTCCTTACCTTTTATTTCAGGCGCCGGGTTGGGAACATTGCCCAGGAACTGGAGAGCCATTTGCACTTGAGCCAGGCTGAACAACATTATTGAGCAACTAAAAGGTCTGTTCTCACTTGGTGTTAAAAGGGTGTCGTTATCGAGGGTCTTAAGGTATGTTCACACTTGGTGTTGAAGAGTGTTGTTATTGAGGGTCTTAGGAACAAATTTAGAACTACTTCCGAACCTGA
This sequence comes from Climacium dendroides, assembly GCA_950106755.1. Lineage (NCBI taxonomy): Eukaryota > Viridiplantae > Streptophyta > Bryopsida > Hypnales > Climaciaceae > Climacium > Climacium dendroides. The sequence goes on along the minus strand of OX467089.1, from coordinate 25,875,928 downwards.
TTTCACATTCCAAACATCACACATAGCACCAAGTGCAAACGTGCCTTAGGGCCAATTCACACTATGGCCAAAGGTTGAGAGGCCGTGGGTTTCCACCAATCACATTTCAAGAAACCAAGAGTTTGGCCTCTCGACCCTTCACACTAGAAGACACAACCCAAAGGATGTCACCCTCCAAATTGCCTACATGGCAAGAAAAGTGCCCATAAAGTGACAAACTCTCAAAGGAAGTTTGGGCGGCCAAACTATGGAGACCCAAACTATGGTCGAGAGGCCGTGGAGTTTGCCTATTAATTGCTGATTTCTTTGGACTCTCATCAAAGTTTAGCCACTCACTCCCACGGCCTCTCGGCTTGGACGGCCATAGTGTGAAATGGCCCTTATTAGGAATAACTTTAGACTTGAGGTAGATCAGTCCATGGCCAGGGAGAACTGACCTCGTTATTACCCCGACCAGGGTTAATTGTGAAAAAAAATCCCCTTATTTTTTTGCCATGATTTTTATATTTTTAAATTGCCCCTACCTAATTTGGGCCTGCTAATTGAAAATCTGAATTCAAAATTTGCAAAAAAATTCATCTAATTGCAAATAAAAAATTCCACAATGTTTTTCCCAGGGGTAAAACGGGGCAATGAAGGGGTCAATTCACCCTGGCCATCAGTCCATCACCACACAAATTTGCTATTGAGGTACTTTGGAGAAACTATTTGTTAGCTTTTATATTTTTTTCAAAGATTGAAAAGTTTGAGAGAAGCCATTTGTGAAAAGAATGAAGTGACATTCCGATAAGAAGTGGATTTTTTGTGATTTTTCAAAGTGAAAATGTTGAAGTGTAAATGGACCCTTGTGGAAGCATAGGGCTGACGTGTCAACTCTCCAAGTGCATTGCAATTATAATAAATGGTTGCTAAGATTGTGGTAGTGGGTGGGCCACTGAGACAAATAAAAGGGTCTTGTACACAAAATAGTGAAATTGGGTTGCCTTAACAATTAGGTTGCATTAATTACCTAAAAAAGTTACTTCATGACTTATTATTTGTCCACATGGAGGCGCATGCAACTCTCTGAACTTGGGCCATGAACCAATGTACCAACCCATATCACACACATGGTTTTTGCATTACTGCATCTTTCTATAATAACAATACATATTTATATAGTGTAGAATGTCAAGAAATTAGTGAAAGGCAACCTAGTTTCACTATTTTGTATAGGTGGCAGAATTTGGTGGATGAAGATATTGGGTAATTCTACCTTCTAAACCAAATTCACATTGACCCTAACACCAAGTGTAAACATACCTAAAGGTGGATACCCCCAAATCCACCACTTTTTGCTACTTTGCCTAGTTACTTTTACTAGATTGGTCAAATTTTCATTGATTTTTTTGATGACAAGTGAAAGGCATAGGTTCCAATGCACCAAAGAACGCGACATTTGGATACCATATGCAAAGGTTAGGAAGAAAAAGAAGTTTGGTTCTAAAATAGGTTCTTCTACACAAGTACATACACTAGAATTTCAATAAGGCAATAACTCCAAGACCAAAAGAGAATATTACATCATAGAGGTTATTACTTTGGAGATGGGCCACAATAGTAATGACATTTGAAGATTTTTGGAAGTCTTGAGAGTAAAAACGACATTTGGATTCCAAATCCAATGCACTACAAAAAAACAAGGGTATAAATGACTTGTTCACAATGACTGTATTAGTCATTTCTTGTCTACAATGACTGCAAAATAGTCATTGTTGTGCTTGAAGTCATTGTGAACAAGTCATTTATACCCTTGTTTTTTTTGTAGTGAAGAAAGTGGAGATTTTTTTACTTATTTTGTACATCTTGAATATGTCTAAGCCAAGATTGAAGAAATAATATCACTCTCAAGAGGTTATTGGCTTACAAAAGTTCACTTGTTAGAAGTTCTCTTGTAATTGATTTTGGAGATGTACATGGAGTGGAAGATGGTGGTGTTGGATTAGTAACGCATTCAATTGGGAGGCCCACCTTAGGAGGTTCATAAAAGGATCATTTAGCAACTAATCGTGCATTGGAGGGGGAAGTTGAACTCCTCAATCATTTATTAAAAAAAAATGTCCTTGAAAGAAAAACAAAACTAATATTCTATGCAAGTTGTTTCATATTTTTTAAAACCTTTAATGGATTTTTGAAGTTGGAATGGTCTAGGGCCCTTGACGAAGCATTGTGTTCACCATTGATATATTCAATTTCCAAACATGTACCTTGACATTAGCCGGCGGACACATTTTGAACTTGGGTGCTTTATGGACCCTCACACCTTAGAAGGGACCATTAATTGACCCCTACATGATTATATTGAGATGCATATGTGGTATTGTATTCTATTCTTTGAATATGGTATATGTACTAAAACATGATAAGACCAACAATTCACTTTGCAACTATTATTTGGATGTCATTAATTATATGATCTAAACCTTATCATACTAAAAATACAACATTGCATAATAAAAATACCACATCCAGTGATTAGATTCTACATTCCCTGCTAATCCATAGTATAATCCTAATCCAAAGCCAACCTCTATGTGCAATGTTCAGGTTTAAAATCTAAAGAAACGAAGGATTTAAGAACTATGGGCAATTTTGTTAAAATGGCAGTATTCCTGTAGAATGGCACTAAATTCCACTTAAATGGCACTGAATATGTCAAAGATGACACAACATTCCATTAGAATGGCACATGGAGTATGAAAAATGGTAAAAATCACCACCATTTTAATGAAATTCACCATCATAATGCTAATAGACCCTTGGTGTAACTTCAATGTTTTTTTTTTCCCTTGCCAATTTTTTGTCAAAGTCTTACATGGTTTTCATCCTTATACACAAGGAAAAGAGAGAGAGAGAGCCAGGGAAGATGAATAAAAAAATTCTCCCCAACCATTTAGGGCTCACTTTGCTGAATTTTGGATGAGACTTAATGAGTGTAGGGTGGATGGATGTAAAAAAAATCGGTGACCTGGAGAGGCGTGCAAATGATCCTCCGTTCCGTCCTGGCCAGTGTGGACCTGCATGTGTTTCTGGGGTCCTGCGCGCATTCATGGAGCACACGTACTGTCACGGGCGATGCTTCCTCCACGTTCAACTCTGCCGGAACTAGCAGGGGACTGGCCGACTGGGGGAGCAGAATCACACTATTTGAAATTAGTGCGGCCGGGTCTGCTCTTGGGCCTGCCTGCCAGGGCGTTAGGAACCCTTCCGTACAAGGACGAGCCGGTCACCGTGGAAATCAGCTCTGGGGCAGGGAGAGGGTACCGTGGGAATGGTTCAGTTTGGCTTAACCCTTGAGTGGTTCAGGGGACACGGTTCTGACCGCTACATTCATAATACGCGGCCCTTATTATTCTCCAATTCCCATGAAGTATCGGCCAAATATGTAAACTACAAAATTGAAGGTAATACAGTCATTGATTTTCTCATGTTTTTAGAAAAATATTGTAATGCTTGCTGTTGGAAATGAGAGGCTGCTTAACATGACCAAGTGTGTATTTCTGGGAAAAATATGGCAATGTACAAATGTAGTGAAAGACACCCTCAAAGGTAATTTTTTTTAACATTTATCCTTGATGGGGAAGATAGATGCAAGATGCAAACTTTGAATGACCACTTTGACGTTTTACATTTTCCTTTAGTGTACTATTGATTTCCAAAATAAAATAAAATGATTAGCTATCCTATTTTGCAAATCACATTGCTATAATCAAGTTATGTGCCCCCACTAATAAGAGATATATCAGTGTAGTCCTCTAACTTATATTTTAAACTTCCTTCTTTTCCTTCACAAATTGTTGCTATGGAAGCTAGAACTCCTACTTCTATCAAATAGGCTTCTATCGAAGTGTCACCAATATGTCATTGAACCATTCACTTTGAATGGCTCCTATTATACAATGGTGCTTCATGATAGTAAAATAAAAAGCTTTTAGTGAATGGTTTGGGGTCTTTCACAAGGCACTTCAAAGTAACATGCACCTATTGAACACTTTGAGGTTTCTTCAAGTCTTGACTACTTTGACAATTCATAGAAATTACATAAACTTTCCAATTTATTTTTATTTTCTAATATTAGTAATTTCCATTTGTCTACATTGTCAAAAAATACCTAATTGTGATTTTGACTCCACATGTACACATTAGCCTAAATGAAAGGTAATAGAGTTCTTTCATATTTAGAGGCCCAAAATTACTTCAAAATACTGGTCTTCAAAGCAAGGCAAAAATCTTGATCAAGATTTATTCATTAACAAATCCAATCATAGGATCCTTTAGTTAACTTGTTAGAGTACATCCTCCTAAAATTCGAGAATAAAAAACCTTACTAATTGCAAGATCACAATGCTTGGATTTCAAAAAGAAGTATTTTCAACTCCTCCCAAATGGTTTGATTTCATCTTTCAAACTTTTTACCCAAAATTGTATAGATCCTACAATTTGCAAATCTCCATAATAAGTTGAAGAAATAGGTTGAAAATACATATAAAAAATTCCAACAAAAAACATTTCATATTCATGCTTGAAAAAAATAATAAGTAGTAAGAAATTGAAAATGATTTAAAATACTAAATTGTTAAGAATTTAGTTATAGAATTGAAAAGTGTCAACCCTATTGGTTGTAATAATGTAATAAATAATCTACATCCTACAATTATAATTTAATTTCTAAAAATATTGAAAATTGAGTTAAATAAAGGTCTTCAAAGTTGATTTACAGTATAAATTCCATAAGCGCTTGCCATCAAAAATTCCATGTATACAAAAATCTAGAAAACCAATTTCAATTTTTTATTTATTAAAATATAAATTAATTGAATTAGTTGCTTGCATTGCTTGGACTCCAAAAGAAACTATATATTATACAATAAATTTATAACCATTTAGTCAAAAGTTATAAAAATTGTAGCACCTTAAATTTACTCCTTGACCACAAGTTGTATAAAAATTTCAAGGAAAAAAATGAAAATCATGTTTGTAAATGGATGACCAATTCAACAACTTGTTGAAAAATGCTACAGACTTGGTCCTTTGGTGATTAATATGCCATAATGAATTGTATTTTGTTCCATTATATTAAAATTTATTCCTTTTGTTTCAAAATAAATCCATAGTTTCTTAGCAAAGACTTGATTAACATGGAAGGTGCTCATGATTTGACGGGAATGCATAGTTGTTGCAGCTTCTAGTCATCTCCATCAAGCATCAAAGTTTCAAAGTCTACAACCACATGGATCATATTATAAATTGACCCCCAAAATTGTCAATTTTTTTCTATTTTGTGAATAGCTCCATGCATTGAACTATATTTGATTGAGACTTGCAAGTGATTGAACCATTGGAAGAAGGATACACCTTCTACAACTCTCTTAAAAAGACCGTGCTTCTCTAATTGATGCTTTAGAGAAAGCTTTTTGGAACATCGACAAAAAAAAGTTGGACAATATTTTCCTCTTCTAGTAGTCTAGACAATTACTATGAGTAGCTACACATGGGCAAGGACAAGTTGTAGCATCAAGGGGAGTTGTTGATCACTCTTCATTGCCTACATGACACCATCAAGTATGTTGAGTGTTTCATTTCTATTGGCTATTAAAAATATCAAATTCAATTCAAAACAACTAATTTTTTTACAACCTTGGATTTATTTTGAGACGTAGGGAGTACTTTGTAAAGATGTTGAGTCCAAGAAGTAACTAATAGATCATGACTTTAAAGGTCACTTGTAGAAATGAAGAATGCCGCTATCATCCAAAAATATGATCATTTTTTGCTAACTATTTTGATGGGGAATTTCATTAAAATGGTGATATTCCATTCAAAGTAATAGAATATTTGCCATTTTAATGAAATTCCCCATTTTGTTGATGACACTAGTAGAATTATGGACCTTGAAAGACCACTCTCTGAGACTAGAGTTAGAACAATAGTCAACTTACTAGACAAGAGTTTCATATCAAACTAATTTGATCTCTGTAGCAACTTGCAAAGGATCCACATGTCCCAATGTTAAATTATCTACTACTTTCATTAGGTCTTTGTACCAGTTGTTGCTTGGCCTTTAGCTTGAAGTCCAGCTGAATTTTTTTTGTAAAAGATCAAACCATTTTCTACATTAATGTAAAATTAACGAGGTTTAATTTTAATCAACTTTTAATCTTTGAACAATTTGGACATGTGATGAACTGGACCAAGAAGATGACCGGAGTCTTAAGACTAATTTTGGGGCAATTGTGTGGTCATTTGGCTAGTCTACTAGGCCCATGATTTCTACTAGTGTTGGTCTCGTCCTTTTGAAGTTTGGGTTTGATACTCAATCCATGGGTAAGGTAGGAATACTATTAACCGTGCTAGTACCATAAATGGTTTCAATGTACCTTGTTCTTGTCATTTACTCTTTGAAATGACAATAACACGGTTTACAAAGACAAATAAGAGCTTTGACAATTTTCTACTCATGGCTAGTGTGATTTTATTGCAATCCACAGTTTTTGTTTTTGACACAAATGAAATGAAAGTAGAAGCACCTAAATGTGACACTCAAGGTAGAAGTACCTATTTCGGATAATTTAAGCATTTCAGTGTGTATGATTTGGGAAAGTCATGGAGGAATTGCTTCACGGTGTGCAAAAATAAGGTTGCTGAAGAATGCCAAAAAAATGAATTTTTTTCTCCTAGAATGAATATTTTATTGAATATAAAAGACGATTTTTCATCCGGACCTATTGTAGTTTCATAGACTCATCTATTTTATTACCTTTGACACTTTTTCCTAAGCCAAGAAAGAAGAGAGATGAATGGGCGAGAAGGAACAAACATAAAATCTTTCTCAATAACCACTGCATTCAACTGTTGTCCACAATAGGTTAGTCTACCAAACCATCATAGGAGGCCTGTCTGAAATAGGTACTTCTACCTTATTCAAGATATGCAGATCTTGAGTGTAGGGATAGAAAGAAGTGATTTGCACTTGTCATGAAATGGTTTAGGAAACCAACCAAATTAGTATTGTATTTTTCCGAGCTTGTATGAATATAATACAAACCTGTGAAAACAAGTGCACAAATGCACCTACTACGGACAACAGACTACTGTACCATGAAGCAACAGACCCTAAGCTTGCCTTGTATCACAGTGGTTTTATTGGCCAACGTAAAACCCAGCCCCATCACTGCGACACGTTCATGAAAACTCACCTGTCCATCAGCATCCGGTCCACATGGACTTCAGTTTTAGGGCTTATTTTCAGGTGTCCATAAACGACTCCTGCTCCACTTGGGTGCACATCCGAGCTCCAATCAATTTGAAATGCTGTGACTTCAATTTCATGTGTTTGGGTGTTATGTGCAAAAAAGAAAACACAGGAATTCTGCCCCCCAAATCACTCTCTCCCCACTCCTGCTCCCTTACTTCCCTTACAATTTGGGAACAGTCCCAGGCCAACTAACTCCCCCCTTCCCTGCCAGCCCTCCAGCTTGACATTCTCCTGCTTTTAGAATTCAAACCCAACAATCATTAAAGCTATGCAACCCTATGCACATGCCCATTTTGAAACGGGGATCATTTAGAGCGTCGGCACAGCCAGATCATTCAGTAGCTTTGTTATTATTGAGTGGTCAAGTGAAATCCTGTGCACACATGGCAGTAAAGGTGACTCCTTTCTTTGAGCCAACAAAATCATGAAAAGGGGGGGAGAAAAAAAAAAAAAAATTTAATTCTCAAATCCCTGCACAAGTTGTGAAGTTAACCCAACTCATGCTGTGTCTGTGAGCTGTGAAATCGCATCTAGTCTGGCAGCACCAAAAACTTCATGAGTGAAGTTAACATAAAGCTGATGCACACAAGTGGGAAGTTAACCCAACTGCGTTGACTGACTAGCGAACAATAGAAGAAGAGAATGCATGCACTAGCCAGGGAGTGAGAGTCCCTAGTGCCATTCATTGTTGCTCGCACATGTAACTTATCAGTTTGGAACTCAAAAACTTCCTCATAACTCATTCTTAGTTAAACATAATACAAGTTGTGTGTTCATGCAATTGATCCTGGAATCTATACATTTGTTTGTTCTGTTTGTCATGTTGAGATCTCCCGGATCATGTGCCCCTCGCGTCACATGCTTGGTATTGTTGGAAAGCCCTCCTCAGCGAGGAAGGGTGCACCGGCTTGATTTCGTGGTGTTCAGACGTACGGTGTGAAAGTTATTAAATTTTAAAGTTTTTATAAATTAAAAAAAATTTAAAAATTACTTTTACTTTTGTTTTTGACTGTGGCAACGGCACAGGACACACTAGTGTAGTGTTTATTAAGTGAGCATGATTCCTTAACTGTGCTGAGAAGCTGCGCGCCTTTTAACTTAGTCTTATTTTAGTTTTTTTTCAACACAAGCAAAGACTTCACTCTGTCATATGATAAGTTAAGTTACTGCAGATGGAGCAAACCCTAACTGAATTACATGGTGGGGGGGAGATCTTTTTCTTTCTTTCTTTCCTTCCTTCTTTCCTTTTTCAGTGAAACAGAAGTTGAATGGTGCAACTGAGATTGTTGCAGACGGACAGGGAAGTGTTAAGTGTAAGCTGAACTTGAACTTACAGTTAGGATTTTGTTGAAGGGGTTGGTGCCAGTAATAATAAGTTTATGTTACCTGCCTCAACTCACTGGGGAAGAAGTGTGCATCTGTTGTCAGGTGGAGAGCCAGGCCTCGACAGCAAATTGACCTTGAATTATTTTCTTTTCTTTTAGAAACACATGGACAATTTCCATGGCAATTATCTTTGAAGGCCACTGCTTGTTCAACTGCCATCACAAATAAGTTAACCTGTGAAGGACCTTTATGTGGTACATGTTCACATTTTCTTCTTATTTTTCTTTCTTTTTGGAAACATATGGTAGAACCACCCATAACTGACTGAATAAGCAACTGTGGACATGATGAAGGAAATATTTTCCCAGGCGCAGAGATGGAAATGAGGGGGATTGCCAAAATTTGGTAATTTCATCACTTGAAATGAAATTACTATGAATTTTGGAAGGCAAAAGTTGGTCTGGACCCATGTCCAATGTGAAGACTATTCCAAAACTGCTCATTTAAGAGACTGCTTCTTGTTCACTGTGGCACTCCAAATCAAACAGATGTGTCATGAAAAGAATGGAGGAATTGATGGTGGGGAATCAAGAACTCATGTTTGAAAATTAGCCTCAGACTCTCTTGAATTTCAGCCCCTTATTGATTGATTGCTTATGGGGTTGTGGTTGGTAATGGGTGTGGTTCTACTATACAGCCTTCAAGGGCTAGCAACAACACAACACTCAAGGCAAAAATCACACACCTTGGGTATCCTTGTCAGAACACAAGAAGGGGGAACTAAGTAAGCCAACAAGGTCAGTGTAAGAATTCAACCAGAAGTCCCCACCACTTCCCCCATTGTCTGGGGTAAGATTAGTTTAAAGCCATTGGACCTCATGTTCACATTTTCATGCCAAAAAAAAGAGGGGCAATGTTTGGTGCAGGCAGCAAGGCCTCCCAAAGGCCACGGAAGTTTGAACGGGAGGAAGAGGGAAAAGAGAGCAAAACAAAGAAAAAAATGGGCAAAGTAGAGAGGCCTGCAGTAATAACATAAAATTCGGTTTTGTTTTGTTTTGTTGTTGTTGTTGTTGTTGAGTTGCAAGTTCAAAAGCAGGTGGTGTTCATTGATGGAGCTTCCCTAAACTGAGGTCCACAACCAAATTTGGTTTCCTATTATGGTTGAAGGTGCACATGCTTCTACCCTCTGCGTGCCTGTGCATCATGTGGCCCAAAAGCTCACTCATGGACTCCGCCACCATTCATCAATCAGAACAGAACCTGTCCGAGATTCAATCATAACTTAGTCAAGATTTCCACTTTCGAAAAAAGGGTATCCTGTGGAAATTCCTTCCCACTTAATGGGTTGTGGCCAAAATAAATAAATAAACAAATAAAAAGGGGTATCCGGTGAAATGTGGATCATTGGGATGATCTATATATAAATACCTAAAAAGTATGTATGTATTCAATGTCAACTTGGGATTCTCTTTCTAAAGCTACACTGTTGGGGTAGACAACAACATTCTTGCTAAGTTATTCATCTTTACAGGAAGCCTTTAGGGCGGGCTTCATGTGGAGGTGGGGGTGAGCTTATAGTTGTATGATGAGCCTCTGGTGAATCAGCAAGAAAAAAGTTCCCTGTTTTGTGATGTGTTAATTCTATTTCTCCATACCTCTGCTAACTAATTTGGGGCCTATGGTTGCAAAGATGAACTCAAAATTTGAAAAATATAATAAAATTGTATAGCAAATGAAAGATTTTTATGTTTTTCCTAGGGTTAAAATACAAGGGCCAAAACACCCTCTGCAAGGGGCTTCTTGTACAATTATAAGCGCGACTAGTTGGGGGCTAATGTTGAAAATTACATATCGTACAATAATTTTTTAACCATGTAGTCAAAAGTTATGAAAATTGTTGGGTTTTAAGGTACTCCTCGAACCCATGTTGTGTGAAAATTTCAATGAAAAAAAATAAAAATTTCATTTGTAGTGAGCTGTCCAAAATCGCTATGTTGCTAAAAAACACCGTTTGGTCTTTTAGGGGTTATTGCACATGACATTTGTACCTGAAGATAATTTGATTTGATTATAAAGATATTGTTTTGACTTTGAGAAGTCTTGCTACATTATTCTAGGAAGTTTGTTTGACCCTTACGGAACAAAAGGTGACCTTGGAAATCATCCCCGTTTTCATTATTGTATGAATCATTGACTTAAGAAATAGCAAAAGCATTCATTGGAAGTCAAACCATTGTAGAAGACCTTCCCTTTTCACAACAAAATTCCAAGGATGAAAAGTTGCACTTTGTCCTACTACAATTATATTTTTCCATCCATCAAATGTTTGGCTTTTGTGTCAACATTTTAGGGTTAAAAAAATTCATCTAATCTTTGTGAAGATTAGATTTGGAAATAATTAAGTCATTTTGTAGAAAAAAAAAGTGCCATGTGACATCTTGTAATTAGTCTGAGGTGATATGGACCCTTGAAAATCTAATGTGGAAGTTCAATTTTGGCACTTGAGTGCCAAATCAAACCCTCACGTAAGGTATTTATTTATTTGAACAAAAGATGTAGAACTTCATTATATAAAAAACCCACAATATACACTAACAATCCAATACAAGGGACAATTAGATATCGAGGGATACTAGAAGTGTCAAATGACAAAAGTTTTTTCATTTTCATTTATTGCAAGTGACAATTAGTTTTGACAAAGAAGAGTCGGATTTAAATTTCCACTTCAAATTTTGACAAGACTCCAATATCGCTTTGCACCTATTACAAGAAGATATGTGACATTTTTGACAAAAGTTGTTTAATTCATGTCTAAGTTTACCCTCATGTGAGAGTTATTAGGACCATGTTGAAAGTGGTCTATATTTGCTTAAAGAAGATATTTACATCCATTGACATGGATGAAATATGCAATATATAGATGAAAAATACATTTCATTCAAAATATGTGTATGTCATTTAGAAAGGGTGATTCCATCTCAAGATTTTGTAGTAATTTAAATGTTTCATCCATTGGAAAAAGAAAAATTATACCACCAAATATTCCTTTGAAAATCTCGTAGCGCTTTTTAAAAAAATTTGCTCAAAAACAACAACTTGCTCCATTCCCTTTTAGGCATTGATCCATTAATATTAGTTTCTTCTACTTTCTATATCATTATAAAACTTCCTCATTGATTGGGAATTGAAAACTAAATATTAGATTAGATTTTAAGTGCAATTATTGTAAGATAAATAAATACCACCCATGTCCCCAAATGATCTTTCTGTTGGACAAAATGTTTGAGATTAAGGCTAAAATAACATTTTAAAATCTTATTTTTCTTAGTAATTTATATAGCAATGATATTGCAACAATTTTGTGACAACTTAGTGTTTGCAATATGAAAATGTCATAAAAAATTTATAAATTTTTTATAATCATAAAAATTTATACAAAAATTTGGATCATTGACATTAGAGAAGGAAAAAATAAATCAATAGCTGCATTCATTCAACCCAATTCAATAATACTCTATGCAACCTTCTAATTAGATAAAAATATACAACAAGTAAAACCTACAAAAATAAAGAAAAATATGAAAATCATGAGACCACCAAGATTACTTACGCTAAATATAATCATATGGTGTAGATGAAAAGTTAATAGTTAACTACTGATATTTTTTTATTCATTCCTTTTTTTGTCATTGAGGTGGAAGTGTGTTGAGAAGCAAAGACAACCATTAGAAATTTTGAGCATGCAAGGTTACAAATTCATCTAAATCATTTTGATCCACTTTTGTAAGGGTGTATATGCCTATGGGGATATAGAAGGTCAAAGCAATAGTAGATGCAACAAAGTCTAGATGAATCCATTGAGTATTCAAGGCGTTAATAATATTTGAATTAGTTGTGTCTTATTTCTTTAGAGAATCAATCCATTTGAATTTGACATACAATACTTGAACCTCCTCATGATCTATTCAACAAGTCCACAAGTTTTTTGCACAATCTATTTGGTTCCCACTCTTCTTCTCATTTTTTGCACATGACCAATCTATTTAGACATGGTCTTTACACCTACAACCACATTAATTGTATTTTTTTCCTTGAGGCCCTTTTTTAGTTCCTTTTAATGCAAATTTAACAATGGAGGAAATATTTAGATTACCTCTTTGAACAAAAAGCACTCCGTAGTCGCTTCTCAGATTCAACATGGATGCACTAGAAGTGGTAGCAATATTATGATAATCTTCTTTATTATTAAAGTACACACATGATTTTATTCATATTAACATGTCTTTATTCAAGAATGAATCCCACTTAGTTCAAAGACAAGGGATAGATTTCAAAGTAACCTTATATAAGTATTCAACAATTGGATGAAATTTATGATAACCTACACCTACTTCCTTAGTAATTTTGGCGAGTGACTCCACTTCATCAAGTAGTTTTGTCACCACAACTTTACACTCTCTTTCCAATATAAGAATGTCATCTAATTTGTCTTCAAGCACTTTCTACTTTGAGATGCATAGACTCTTCAATTGTGAAACATATTTGTTCATTGTTACATAGGACATCTAGCAATACCTCACCATCCCTATCTTCTCCTACAAAGGGCATATTTAGTGGCTTGTAACATCAATGCTTAATATCTACATATTCTATTGTCACCAAGGTATACTTATTGAAACTATGTTTTTCCCTAAATACAAATGAGGGTACCATATTTAGAATTCTAGTAAGGATTAAACCTCCTCCAACCCTTTTTGAGAGTTGAAACAATGTTGTAGTCTTCTTCGATGTAGTTATAGTTTGTCAAGTTTGCTACAATTTGAGCTTCAATTAGTAGACATAATTTCATCCATATGCTCTTTCACTTGTTATGTTATTTGTTAAATTTCAAGTCATTGTTTTTGTACTGTGTACTTGCCAATTGATGCAAAGTCTTTGAACAACTAGGTGTTTGTTTATAAATAATGTTCTTTACCTTCCTTGCATTCCACTAAGTAAATTTTGCTAAAGAAAATATCACAAAGATCTAAGTTGGTGAGATAGAATGGCACTAACAAATGGCTAAAAGAATCCTTTAAATATTTTATGAGTAAAAGTACAAAATAGCATGACAAACTTCATACATGTGGGGAGAACTTGTGCACAAGTTTCACAAAAAAATCAATGGATGAAGAAAAAACATCTCCAATTTCGAGTTCTAGACTTCCAAATTATGTTCGTCATCCAAAAAATGAATGTCAAAATCATTATGGGTTAACACATGCCCTTAAACACTAGCCGATCTATAGTCTATAACAAATCATACCATTTATAATTCATCAATGCTTGTTCTACAAGGTCAAACACATATCATGCCATGACACAATATCTAAAAGTTTGCCACTTTTTGTATATATCTGGATAGACAAAAATTCAATAAATTCATGTGAGAGTTTAAGCAGGTTCATTTTATTGGGATAGCATGACACTGCTTAAATGAATAAAGACGCTGCAGACTACTAACAATGGTTCAATGGATGACTTCACTATTAACTTTAGCAAAAGTGAATGTGCCTATGGGTTCAATAATTAGAGAGTTTTGGTGACAACCTTGGTCATGGGAGGCCGCATCCTTACAAGATTAACGGAGTGAGATGCCCCACCACTTCACCCTCACACCTCGTGAGGGCCCTACACCTCCCCCTCATAGTCCCGGTGATAGTTTCCCAAGGTATTGGTGGGCCACCTTTTAGTGATTGACAGATACCAGCATACTGCAACACAAGATGAGAATTCAACATTGGAAAATTGGGATTTAGAATGCACAATCACAATCATATGGAAGTCATGGGCATAACTTAACCCTTAAACATCGAGGCGGACATCCGGCGTCCGATGGATGACAAAGAATCTCTCCATGTAGGACAAAAGTGCAACTATTCATCTTTCAAAATTTTCTATGGAAAGGGGAGATCTTCTACAGTACTTTGACTTCCAACGAGTGCTTTTTTGCAGATGATTTTTTAAGCCAATGATTCACGCGGTCATGAAAAGTCGATGATTTCCAAGGTCACCCCGTCGTCCTCTAGGGGTTAAATCTCCCGGTACCCATTTCCATTCCACCCTCTCTTCACTCCCCTCAGAAACTGCTTAGGCTTAATTTGTGCGAGATGTCTTCATCCGGCCTGCACAGCATGAGAGAGACTGAATATCATTGTTTGCAAGATTCAGCAGCTTTTTGTTTGATGCTGGTCACATGGAATGGTGGACACCACGCAAGCTTGATGTAACTAAGGTAGGAGGTCCATCAAGCGACCACTTAAGAGCTGAAACCTGAATTGGGGGAGGTGAAACTTCGTGAAATATTTTTCAGCGAATTTTACTTGAAAGACAAATGGAATCGGCATCTAATCCAAGTCGTTTCATGTTTTATGGAGCTTTGTGGGATTAGTTATGAATTTTTGAAGTTGAAATGGCAAAGGGCTGTAAAATCGCCCACCTCCTCCAATGTACACTCTTTGTACATTGTTGGTACAACAGAAAAAAAAAACATGTACAAAGAGTGTACATTGGAGGAGGTGGGTGATTTTAGAACCCAAGTGCTTTGAGAACCTCCTATCTTACTGTTTTATTTCATTCGATTTATGGTTAGTGAGGTTAAAAATTATATTGTTTTGTTTTGTTTTGAACATTATATTCTTAGGCATGGATGATACAAAAATAAGCTTTGTGAAATAGAGAAAATTAGACATATAAATTATGTACAAAACTTTAAGATGAAAAGTGATAAACTACAACTACGGGGAATTTCATTAAAATGGCGATATTACATGTGCCATTTTCACAGTGTGTCATTTCCACAGCTCAGACTGGGCGGTCTGAAATCTATTAGTATATTAGATTTCAAACTGCCTAGTTTGAACTATGGGATGTCAAAGTCACAGAATATTCGCTATTTTAATGAAATTTCCTATAATTTTTTCTGCTCCCCCTCGTTTTCAACATGAGTTGCTTAGAAAATAAATAAATGTTTTAGGGGGATAACTTTGGAATTACACCAATGACTAAAAGTTTGCTTTAGATGGTGAAATGTTTTTTTACTTTATATTAAAGAACATATGATCATCGTACAATTTTTTTTATACAATGTTAATGATATATCCACATAAACCATAGAATTAATCTCCAGAGGACCATGATTGACTCTTTAGGGGACAAATTAGAGTTTAGCCAAGTACCTACAATCTTGATTTTGGGTGTGATTTTTTTTAAATTTTATAAAAATAAGAGAACAAATGAGCTTTGTGAAAATATATTTTTTAATTTCAAGCATTTTTTGAAAACAAAAGTTCTACCATTCAAAGTATAAAGTGCTAAGTCAAGGCAATAATTTTGATTTTATTTTATTTTTAAAGTCAATTTTTTTATAAAATATATCATAGTCTCAATGGAAAGATTTGATTCATACTATTTGGATCATTGATGTGAAATTTATAATTATTCTTGTATTTTGGGCTATAATAACAAATTCTTGAAAAAATAACTTGAAGGATTCATTTTTGAACTCAATTTTATAATTTTCCCCAAAAAATGAGATTCACGTGTTTTAAACTTATTGCTAAAACAATCTCACCATTAGAATTGATTTGTTTCAATTCCATCTAAGACTTATTAACAATTTAGGATTTCTTTCCAATGTTTGGATATGTAAATTTGTGATTTTTTTCTCTTCACATTAATATGAATTTTTATCGAGTTTTTTGGTTAGGTATGATCATTGAGTTTTAAGTTGTTTAAGGATTAAGTCATAACTTAAATTGTTCTATACGTCTACGAGTTTCCAAATTGATAGTGAAGGTTTTGATATATGAATCTATTACACATATTGATTTTTTTTTTCATATTTATCAAAAGCAATTTAATTGAATAGTCCTATTGGATGTCACCCCAACTATTGTTGGAGGTTTTTAATACTAGCTTGTACCCCCCACTCTCAAAAAGCTAAAGCTAAAAATTAAAATTTTGGGGCACCTACAAAGATAATATGAATTGTCCAAATGATTTTAAAAAAAATAGTATTTTTCATCTTGCACATGTATTCAAAATGTGGTATCTTTGTATCAATACATAAATTGTAGGATTCTTTTTCATCAAAGTGTGACAAAGAAAATTTAAAATATGGATTTATAATAGAACATTGAAAATAGTTTTCTACCAAAAATTTAGGTCTCTCCTCCAAATATTCTCTAAAAGTATGCATAAAAATTAAAAAACTAGAAATTTCAAGAGACTAGATATTTTCATGTTTGTATTTTCTTAAAATAAAAAAACTTTCAATAAAATATCAATATTGAAAAATTGCCATTTTTTCAATTTAAAGGGGCTTCAAATCTAAAGATGGTGAATTTCGTTAAAATGGTAGTATTCCTGTAGAATGGTACTACATTCTATTAAAATGGTATTGAATATGTCAAAGATGACACGACATTCTATTAGAATGGCACATGGAGTATGGAAAATGACAAAAAATCACCCCCATTTTAATGAAATTCACCATAAAGCTTTTAAAGTGTAGTTCTACTTTGCTTGAATTTTTTTTTAAATTCTTAAAAATGAATATTTTATTGAAGTTTGAAGTTGAGGATCTATAGAAATGTTTTTAATAGTAAGTTAACAATAATTTTCTTTCACCCTTAATATCATGTTATCTACTATTAACAATGTATTTCTATTTTGAAATTTTAAGATTTTTTGACTATATTTCATATTTGATATGAATTTTCTTCACTATTTCTTTCAAATTATATAGTGATTTGAAATCTTCACAAAAAAATCTAAATTTTTTACAACATATACTATACATACAATTTCATTTGAAGAAATAAAACCAAAAAATTCACTCATAAAAAATGACAAAATAGAAGATACACAGTCAAGAATTTTGAGATTTACCTACACGGTCATGGGCTCCATCCTTTCAAGGTTAAATTACTACACAAAGTCCTGGTTGGGGTAGTTCTTAGTATCCATGAATTTCTTATTTGAAATTATGTTCAAATAGTTTGCAACTAAGGTAGGCACCCCACTTTTTGCTACTATGCCTAGTTACTATTATCAGATTGTCAGAATTTCACTGATTTTCTTGTTGACAACTGAAAGGAGGTTCCAACGCATCAAAGAATGTGACATTTGGATACCGTATGCAAAAGTTACAAAGGGTCAAAGTCTTTTTTAGTAGATGTTCTACAACGGTTTCTTCCACATGGGTACATATTGATTTTGGAGATGTACCCAGAGCGATGATGGCAGTTTTGGATCAGTGGCCTCATACCTTACCTTAAATGGCCTCACTATGCTTATAGTCATGAACCGTATGCAAAAGTTCCAAAGGGTCAAAGTCTTTTTTAGTAGATGTTTTGCAACGGTTTCTTCCACATGGGTACATACTGATTTTGGAGATGTACCCAGAGTGATGATGGCAGTTTTGGGTCAGTGCCCTCACACCTTACCTTAAATGGCCTCACTATGCTATAGTCATGAACCTGAAGAAGTGCACAAATTTTCATGCCAAAGTACAGAAATGTGGCTCCTCAATCCTCAGTGCACACACATTCACTGAACACCCTGAATCTTTCGGGATGCTAAACTCCGGGTAAGAGCTGGCAGTTCTTTTTTTTCAAAATTTCAAAATAAAATAAATTTTAGAGATTTTTTTTTACACAAATGAAACCGAGTTCAGTAGAAGGAGAAATTCAGAATAATAAGATGATCTTTATCACAACAAACACTCCCCCGTGCAAAACTAATAAGATCTGTGCCTACTGTGAGATCCACTGACAATACTGTTTATCTATCATCAGTGGAATCTTAATTAGAGCATCTTCAGTTCATTATGTAGATCTCTTGCATCGCATGGGTGCTGCCTTGGGAAGGGAAATGCACTGGCGTTTCATTAAATTCAAAACATGTCAAAGCATGTCAAAGCAAACAGTTCATGATTTTGATTCCGCCTGCGTTTTTGCTGCTGGACAGTGGGTATGATTACTCGGAGCCAGCAGACTCGGTGATAAATTCTTGAATCTTGAATGACCACCAACTCATAAAAACTTGGTGGACCAGAGAGGAGTGTGCGGTGACCTGTGTTCCCATTAATAAAGTTCGTTGTGGAGGGACCTGGTCAACACCAGATCGGTGTTTTGAACTCATGGGGTAATAAGAGAATTAATAACGTAGAGCAACTGCTGACAGGGGGAACGCATTTTGAACTTGCATTTTAAAATTGTTATTTTGATGACTTCCAGTCGAGCTTTCAGTACGTGTGCCAACATGTGAGTTCCAGTGGTGAAAATTAGGGCTATTAACTGTCGAAGTGCTGAGATGAGTCTATAGATGTCAGCTGAAACCTCAGATACGGGCTTTCAAATTTAGGACAGAGAGAGAGAGAGAGAGATTTGAGATTTCCAAATTTCGCTTTAGTTCTGGGCAAGCACATGAAACTACTCTGGTCCAAGTTGAGTGCTTTTGCGCAGATGAATGTCACAAAAAAATTGCTCCGAAAATTGAGTCAAAAATTTAATGAAATTGCAGTGACGATTTGGAGTCCACTTCAATTGAATACCCTAAAACAAAAATTGTTACGTATATCTTCACAAAGGTCTAATTTCAGTCTGGCATAGATTTTGGTTTCAGGCTGCTCGGCCTGATCCGCGCCAAAGTAATGGACTATCGCCAATTTAACTAAAATTTACATTCAATGATTTAGAGAAGCTAATGGACTAATATTAATGTCTCATAAGCTGGATGTAAGTTGGAAGTCGGTAAGTTGGAAGTGCGGGTCCTAATTGAAACAGATCCCAGAAATTAATTTCATGAAGCGCAGTATTATCTTATTACTCAATTTATCAATACTGTCTCCACTCTGGATCCCTGCATAACAACGTAGTTTCATAATATATGTGACTGATTACTTCGTCCAAATTCTAACACTGGACGTCCTCTTCCACAATAGTTGGCGCCATGGCCACGACAAATAGCTTAGTCCAGGACCATTGTTGCTAAGAAGGGCTCCATATTTCAGATTGTTTTTTTTTAAACTACGTTCTTGCTAACTAGTTGTGCGTTTTCATGTATGATTTTTAGACATCCTGATAGGTTCTAAAGGTGTAGCCTCTCAGGAAATTAAAGGCATTGGAGAAATCAGTTCAAATCGACGCTGACAATTCTAGATCGCGAGCATTCTCGAATGCCGCTCTTCGTAACTATGTTCCCAACTTTCATTTCAGCTCTCAGCTAGTGCTAGTAAACATGTCATGAAGATGCTCATTTCACCAAATTGTGACATTCAAGCAGGTGCACAAAGCTCCAAAAACAATACTGACATGCAGGAGGGGGGATCTATGAAGTTCTATATTTTATAAGTTTATTTATTACAAATAAGATTAAGAACCTCACTGCATGAATTATCGATTGGTACTAGAATACAAGATTGGCCAGTGAGTCTTTTCTCAAGATTGTTTTATTGGTTCGTCAGGGGACGCTTACGCTCCCCTGACGGAGGAATTTCGGCGCAGGGGGGATTGAACTTAAATTGTAGCTACATTTGTGCTGTTTCTATGGAAGAGGTGGAGCGAGGTTTGTTGTGAGCTTACGTACTCGCGGCGTTCACAGGGTCGATCAGTGGAATGCATGCTCAAAGTGCGACCAGGATCTAAGCAACCCCAAGCATGCTGGACGTCGATTAATTGACGTGGATTTGGTAACGCGCTACTAGCTTCGGGTTCATCGACGTACTCGATCCCGTGCCTTCTCTTCCAAAACATGGATTGCAGTGATTGGATCGGAGGACAATATATCGACGGGGCCATCCGTGGACTCCAGTGACTTAGTCGGTCAAAGTACGATTCTCTGTCTTCTCGATCAGGCAATCACGCGCATGAAGACTTTCCAGGTAAATCTAAACCTCGAAATGGACGACGAGAACAGTTGCAAAGCTTCGGTAATCAGCATGTACTGTAGATCTTTGAACTGCAGAGTGCTGGAGTTCGATCTTCTGGGACTTCCGGAAGTCCAACGAGAATCATTTTCGTGACCATGGTCGATATCGTGCGGGAGGAAATCGTTGCACGAAGCATGTCGGTCGGCCCCAGTCAACAAATATAATTCCCGACAGCTAGGAGCAAGCTTGTTGCATCCAGAAACTTGTCTTTGAAGTAGGGTATCGTGTCATGTGGTTTCAACTTGTCAATCGTCAGTTGCGCTTGAAATGATTGTACGTCTTGCAATGCCGGATTTGTTTAGATATATTTTGGCATACGGATAATGAAATTCTGATTCCAAGGCAACCGTGCCATCCCATCCCTGAGTGTTACGATTGCATTGTCGGAACTCGGAACCTTATCCTGGAGTTCAAAGGTGAACGCAGTACTGCCAATAATTGCTGCTCTACAAAAATGAACTTTGGAAATGAATTCTAGTACCATCAATTTCGTGAAAGTGTCGGGATTCCAGCACAAAAAGTTGTGACATATATGAACATGAAGATTGTGACATGCATGTATGTAAAGGTCTGACAGGTACGAGAGGTAGGGATTATATTTTTGACCGAGTACATGTTTTTGAAAGGTGGCAAAGTAATGGAATACAACCAATCTAACAAAATTGGGATTTTAGAGATATTTGTTAAGTACCAGTGTTTTAGAGAGAGTTTGGTGTAGAGTTTCATTTTGCAAAGGTTGGCCAATCGCATTGTGGAATATGCTGTAGCTAGATGCTCAAGTTGACTTCAACATCTAGCTAGTGTGCAAAGTCTAGATTTTTTTAATAACTCTACAATTTTGGAGTGAAGTTTTTTATTTTCACTTTGGTATGCCTTCTTTTGTAAAACATACATAGTATTTCTTCATTCTCATTCTATTTGTTTTTTATTGAATAATTATTGTAATACGTGGTGATTATGGATGTGTATACCTTAACTCCTAAAAGTTCAAGACCTTTTTGGGTTCAAAAAAATCATTGCTTTAGAAGTGTTATAGATCTAAATGTCACTAAGGTATAAAAATCTCAATTATACAATCTTGTAGTGTGTGTTGTAGATGATGTGAATCAAATTTGAAGTCATTTGGTCATATAGATTGCAAAGTTATAATATTTAAGTGTTGAAAAAGGATGTTGAAATTTCTCTAGCAATACATATGGAGGTGAAATTTGATTTCTAAACCTATTCAAATGAAAAACTTTAAACTATAAAGTAATTCACAGCTAGCATAAAATACATTGGTGAAAGAAAAATATCATTCAATTGACTCATTGTGTTTGCAAAATGGCTTTGAATTGTCAAAAAATAGCAAGAAAAGTTGCAAAAAATAAACTATCTACGGCTAAACTTCCTACTAAAATGATTCTCACTCACTCATAACTTCTTGGATTGATATAAAATTTTAGCCATATGGGGAGTTTCATTAAAATGGCGGCATTCCATGTGCCATTTTCAGACCGCTCGCTTTGAATTGTAAAAGTGACATCTAGGACAGGTATAGTTTTCAAGAATCTTGGACTTTTATAGATTTAAGAAATCTATGACTACTATAGATTTTAGATTGCATGATTTGAATTGTAAAAGTGACATCTATCGCGATTATAGATTTCAAACATCTAATAATAATATAGATTTAAGATATCAATGAAGTTTGTACACTTCAGAACATCCGCTCTGAACTGTAAAAACTGTCAAAGTAAAGGAATTTCGCCATTTTAATGAAATTGTCCATCCATACAAACTAAATTAGTATGAATAACTATGGGCAATTTCATTAGAAGACATTTCAGGCTTCTATAGGACCACGAGTTATCATGGCAAGGAACTCCTTGCAGTGCACTGCAAGTCTACAATAGTGATGGCACAGCAGGTTGATGTGGTCGAGACCTTGCTATGTCATTTTTGAAAAAAAAAAATTCAACTTTTTTGGCATTCTAAGAACTATTAAAATTTTTTTTTTCCTTGATAGCTGGCCATTCTGTCGCTGTGGGGGGAACAAGGGAACATGACTGAAACGACCCTATACAGGCTTGAAATGTCTTTTAATGCTTTAAAATGGTAAAATTCTGCTACTTTGACAATTTTTATAGTTCAAAGCAGGCGGGTGTGAAGTGTACAAACGTCATAGATGTCTGAAATCTATATGTTTCTTAGATGCATGAAATCTACATTTGTGCTAGATGTCACTTTTAGAATTTAGATCATGCAATCTACAATCTATAGTATTCATAGATTTCTTAAATCTATAAAAGTACAAGATTCCTAAAAACTATATCCATCCTAGATGTTACTTTTATAATTCAGAGCGGATAGTTTGAAAATGGCACATAGAATGCCGCCATTTTAATGAAATTCCCCATAATTTTTCAATTTGCTTTTGGAAATAGATAGTGTATGAAGAAGAAACAATGGCAAGGAAAGATGCAAAATAACCATATTTGTGGCTAAACTTCCTACTAAAATGATTCTCAATTATTCATAATTTCTTTAATTGATATGAAATTTTAGCCATACAAACTAGATTAGTATATACAACTTTTCCAAATTCTTTTTTGGGGAAATGGATGATCATGTATGAAGAAACAAGTCATTGAAGTTCATTGCAATCCAAAAATGTTGGGATTTTGAACTTCAAATTAATTGCTCCTAAACATTCAAAACAACTTGGATTGAGATGAAAATTTTGCCACAAAAACTAGACTTCAAGGGAACATAACTCAAATTTTTTTTTTATTGAAAACAAATATTGGATGAAGGAGATACAAGCCCCAAAGTTGCATCCATCAAATGCAATTTGGTGAACTCAAATTAAACCTCTGAACTTTGATTGGCTTACAATAATTCAATAAATCTTGGATTGATCTAAAACTTTTACCACACAAAGTAGAAGAGAGAGCACAAATTTCCCAACAAATTTTATTGAATTTAAACGTCAAATGCAAAAGTTATAGTACTTTGAATTGGACTTAAAATTGGACTTAAAACTAATGTGAGGACACTTTTGGTCTGCCAGGGCGTTTACAGGTTAATCACTATTTGTGAATGCAAGGTAAAACATCTGTGAAAATGCATGGTACATCTACTAACTATGTACAAACACTATGTCAAAAAAAAATATGCTTCAATATTGATTTATACATAAACAATAGTAAATACCTAACAGACACAAAACTCTACGCAACATTTACTTCTCACTGTACACATATGTAAAAGAAGACTGAGGAATAAGTCTAGTCCTAATACCAATGTACACAAATGCAATAGTCTATTTAGGGTATTGAGATAGTTCTAATAACTGCATCACATGGACATAGATAGATAGCAAGTGCTTCACTTCGACCAATCCAATGTAGTTACAAGTGAATGCACTTCTAGGTTGATTTACAAGGTAACAATAGTGAATGTCCAACCAACAATAAAATCTACGCAACTTCTTATATCACGTATATTGAGAATAATAATAATCCTTAAGACCAATGTGAATGAAAAGCATCTACTGTATTCCGGGTAGCTCTATAAACTCTACCACACATATGGACATGGATATCAAGTGCTACCCTTGGGACCTATCCAAATACTGATACAAGTGAACGTATTTACAAGGAAACAATAATGAATGTCTAACCAAAGCAAAAATCTACACATGTACTGCTCTGTCACAGTACAAATATCTGAACAGAAGTATAACTCCAAATGCGCAACCAATGTGAATGAACGAGTGTATTTGGGGTAAGTACGTCACATGTATACAGATAGCAAGTTGCTACCCTTGTGACATATCGAGAGCTTCCAATGTT
Organism: Climacium dendroides; assembly: GCA_950106755.1. NCBI lineage: Eukaryota > Viridiplantae > Streptophyta > Bryopsida > Hypnales > Climaciaceae > Climacium > Climacium dendroides. Next base: position 25,851,498 of record OX467089.1, on the reverse strand, counting down.
TGAAAAGAATTCAACCTCAAGGTGCTGAAAGTGTCGTGAAAGGCTGCGAAAATGCCTTGCTTGTGGGGGACTGATTCTCCTGGTCTACATTGGCCACCACAGCGGCTGAAGTGGAAGAGAATTGAGGCGCATCTATCATCACTTGGCCCACGATCACTGCCATTGCGCATGCCCCAACTGTTGCAAGTGTGATCCTGTCCCCGAGTAGAGACAAGATTCGAGAATTTGTATGCTCTGATTTGGTTTCAGGACTGCTGAGGCTGGAATTTTGTAAACCCCAAGCCATGATTGGTGGGATGACACCATACAAACTCGTCATTCCGTATGCACCCTGATTTCACAGTGTACAAGCTCACAAGATCCGTAGACCTGTTAGAGTCAGTGACAAAAAAATCCTATCGTAAGATGCCACATAGGATATAATGACACTTTCAGCCATTGGCAACATGCCACATGGGGCTTCGAAATTTAGGCATTATTGGTTTGAGTTATTTATGCTATGTACGAAACGAACTGGCAGGCAGGGTGATGAGATTCATTGGGCAGCCTCTGAGTTAGGCAGAGGATACTAAAACCGGTAGAAACCTGTCTCCTATTGATTGACCCCAGTGACCAACATCAGCTCATCCCGTTCAATCAACGCTTGCTTGGTCTCCAATTAGCAAACGATTGGGCGTTAACATAACATGGCTAAATTGGATGATGGAGACTAATCTGAGTCAAAATAGGATTGTCCATCTCTTTAACAGCGATCTACAACCTCTCACTTTGAATGATTGCATAAGAAATCATGATGCATTCAGTGAGAAAACAAATTGCTCTCATGAGAGTTTGACTCTTGTAATACCCAACGTGATCCCCCCACAGCTGCTACGTTGATCTCCCAATGAAACTCATACACATTGGTTAAATGATGAAAGTGACGGAAAGAGTATACTCTACCTGAAAGAAGCAACTAGCTGATGAATGGAGTACTCAGCGCGGTGAATGTTGAGAACAATGGAAGCAAGGCTCTAATAAAAAATTAGGGTTCGGAAGGAATGACTTACCGCCAGGTCGGATGCTGAAAAGAAAGCGTCTGAGACAAGTGATGAAGCCACCAGAGGAGGTGCCAACACAAGTAGCGACGTGATTGCACGAGGACCGTTACTGTGCAACCACTCAAATACTGGTCGTGGTGCTTGGCCTTGGATTGACAGCTTCTTCAGTGTCATCATACCTGGTGAAATTGTCCACATAGACTGCATAAGTTCTTGCTCCACCACTAAATTGAAATCCTAAACTTAAAAGATAGAGTTCCGCAAGGGTCTGACGAAATCCACGGCAAGCATGTAGAAGTGTTGAGAACCTTGTGCCTCGCCCCATTGTTCCAGGAAAAACTCTTGCAACCCGAGTACTGTGCCGATGGAGGATGTTGCCACTGCTAGGAGAGCAAATGCTTCCACAATAAACACAGGCCCTGGACCACCTACTCTGGATGATATCATCATGAAACGATCAGTATTTGACCACGTCCATATCTATAAAAGTTCAAATAAATCATTTTGGAAGTTGCAAGTAAGATAACAAATTAAAAATGTACGAAAAGAAAGATGAATTCATAGACTACATTTTCGAATGATAGAAATATGGTTTAAAAGATATTCGAATCAACTAATAGCTCCCAAAGTGGAATTTATATAGTTATAGCTTGGGCTCTCCGGAGTTGAAATGCACTTGGAGAAAACAATATGAAGTTAACGAAAGAAGGTAATGGTGTCACTATGACACTTGTTGCTACTCTAGTCTTCATGAGAGACACCCAAGTTTTTGTAACAACTGACCCATGCGATAGTTCTGAAGAGTCCATGAGAATGTCTGCAGTTGTAATAAGAATAAAACGAAAAAGCTAGATAAGTGTTCGGAACTAAGCGAGAGTCGAGTGACGAACCTCATGAAAACATCAATAGGATCTTTTGCTCCAAGTATAGGGGTGATGCACAAGGCCACAGCATCCCAACTTAGAAACATTACAAGAGGCACGAAACTGCCCAATAATATGCTTATCCGGATTCGACCAATGTCGCCCCCCAACTGCGCGCAGACCACTGTAATGTAATTCCAGGTGAAAACTCCAAGATGGAAAATATGGCACGAACAGATACTTGGACTGCTATGGACAAAAAAAACCCGTAAGATCTGCAACATTTCAGTTAGGGGAAAGGATACAATAACCGTTAGCCCATTAGGGACCTGATCCTGTGTCCTATCTTGACCCCTTGTTGCAAATAACTCATCTATTCTTACAATTGGTTGAAGTTATTAGCAAATGGGTAAGCACAACTTGACTAAATGTCTTGGTCACACCTCTTTGAAGGTAAATGGGGTTATCCATTACCGTCCCTCCAATAGTGATCTACAACCTCCCATTTTGAAATTGCACACATACTGATAAAAACTTGATCTCAACAGGTTTGGGTCTTGTTATGGAAAGATCTCTACACAACTCTATGCATCTCCCCCAAAGTCACACTCCTACCAAAAGTGCTGAATTTCATAAAAGTGACGCAAATCGAATCCTCTACTTTGACACTTAGCTCCTCCAAGACATGATCGTTGGCAGAACATTTAATAAGCGATGTGCTTTTGTGTTGCCATGAGGTATGCCTGGACAACAATTAGACATTTTACCTGGAGTGAGATCATGGTACACAAGCGCTAGGAAGATGATTGGTAGAGTTTGTGGAGTATGCATCCAGTCTGCATGCTCGAGGCCTGTCCAGTCCGCCATTTTTGCTCCCCCAAACACGATTAACAGAAACAATCCTGCAAGGCATCTCGACCCAGGCACAATTTTATAAGCAACCCCGAACTAAGAAGCTTACTGGGATCTGATTTCTGCAATCACCGAGGAACTAAACTTTGTCGTTTGCTTCGAAAGCAGTGGACCCGACAAACTGGAGAATCCACATCCTTAAACCCATATGCATTACTATTCACATGTATAAATTCTGTAAATTCTTAGAGTACAAGTTGAAACCGGGTGCTCAGTGCATAGCGAACTCTTCTTTCGCCTTTTACTAAAGAATATCGTGCGCTGGGTACGCCTACCGGCATACCCTCTTTTTTGGACTGCTCCTCGTGGTGCCCATCAAAGCATTATAATAGTTGGACTCCGAACAGGGACTTCATAACAAGTCCCTTGCCATGTCAATTCTATTTTACGTTGCATGAATTAAAGCAACAAGCTGTAAACTTGAAATATTATAACTCAGAGCCTGAACAAGGACTGAAAGGCATTTAGCGCCTCAATGGTTGCTAAAATGCGTCTAGCTATTGGCTGCTCTTTGTCTGAAGCCAAACACTTGAACAATTGATTCCATCCCATTGGATGCATGCTTCTAAAATTGGGATATAAACAAAAACACACTATCGAGCACACAACTAATACGTGTATTATCTTCCCTTCATTAAAAGTTCATGGAGGGATCAGAAAAGGTGTCAAAAAGAGTGTTGAAAATATCACCTGCTCTTGGTAGTGCACGCCTGCAGCTCACAATGTTAATCCTCATAATTAAGCTCTACTTTCACATCATCTAAGCTTAGTCAGTTTTAAGAGTTGAGAAACATTCAGAGAAATCCATCCATGACAAGTTCTCACCCAGCAGCAGAACGGTGAGCACTTGGTTGACATTGTCCGCCAACTTGGCTCCCCCTCCACAGAGCAGCCCCCCCAAGCCCAACGTAAACACCACATCCGCAGCTGCTCTCCACTGGGGCGCCTCCATCAGCAACGCCAGCACCTCCCCGGACTTGGAGATGTAGGCCACCAGCAGCGTGTAGGACAGCATGAGGTAGATCAAGGTGGTCACCCACGCGCCCACGGGGCCCATGGTCTCCTCCGCCATGGTCCTCAGTGACAGCACCTGCGAGTGAGAGGGGTTGAGCTCCTTCTCGGAATTCTCTCGTCTCCGCATCAGCGCCACGTTCACTTCGGCGAGGAGGAGGGCTTCCAAGAGTAGAAACGCCCAGGAAATGCACATCGTGGTGGCCGTGGGGATGAAACCCTGACAGGGAGCAAGAACAAACCCGAATGGGACAACATTTTAGGGTTTAAGGTTTCGAATTAGTGCACATTACGGTCCCGAAGTCCCGACAGGGGACAACAACCCGTGATTTGGAGGGGTTCAGGGTTTAGGGTTTAGGGTTTCGAGTTTGGGCACAACACGGTCCTGAACTTGTGAGAGATAGTAATCTTGTGAGAGAGCTGATTGACTGAACCCCTGTTACCTACAACTGTTCATGTCTTTCGAGCAACACTTGGTTTGGGCTCAATTAGCAAGCATTGGGTGTAAGAAATCATGACTTCGCTTCGCTCACTGAGAATGGAAATGGAGCTCTCCACTGTCCCTATAATAATGGTCCACATTTTAGGAATTAGGATTTCGAGTTTGTGCACAACACGATCCTAAACTTGTGAGACACCTGATTGACTGAACCAACAACTGCTCATCTCGTCCGAGCAACATTAGGTTTGGCTTCAATTAGCAAGCATTGGGTGAGAGAAATCATGACTCGAATGTGGCCACTGATTTAAAATGGGAATGGGGATGGGGCTTCCTACTGTCCCTTCAGTAGCTGTGGACATTTTAGGGTTTCGAGTTTGTGCTCGACAAGATTCAGACGATCCTTATGGTGGAGGATGGTGAAATTGTTAGAGATCTGATCGACTGAACCCCTGTAAGCAACAGCAACTCATCTCTTTCAAGGAACACTTGGTTGGCCTCCGATAGGCAACCATTGAGTGTAAGAAATCATGACTTGGCTAATGGCACTCATATTTGAATGGGAATGGAAATGAGGCTCCCAACTGTCCCTTGAATAGTGGTTTACATGACCTCCCAGTGTCTGGATGATTGCATAAGAAATCATCCAATACATTGAGTGCGAGAATAATTTGATTTCCAGAGAGTTCGTCTCTTTTGAAACCCAAACTGATTTCTCCATGAAAGCAAACTCCTACATGTTCATTGAAAGGCTGAAAGTGCCGCTCAGAGAATTCTCTACTTCTCTGAGATTAGGGTTACGAGGCAAGCCTTACAATGGGAGCTGTGATGGCCGGAAGAGCCAAAATTCCTGCGCCAACGCTGGTGCCTGTGATCAAAGCCACGGCCCCGAATATCGACCCTGTCGCCACCACCACCGAAGAAGCTTTATTTGCATCGAACAATTCCGTCTCCGCATTGGAAATTGCTCCGTCCTGCTCAACTTGCTCTTGCTCCTCCGCCATTGCTCTCCAATTCGACGATGACCTGCCACCTGAAAACTGGAATGTCGTCGCTGCACTCCATGTCTGTCAATGCACATGGGAGAGAGTTATGGTAACCCCAAATCAAAGAGGATTCCAACGCACCAGACAACACATTACTTGAACACCCGATGCAAAATTTCGGGAACTTATTAGTGTAAGACCTAAAACCGACACAACATTTTATGCCAAAACTCAATGCTTACTCACTGTACAGGATTTAGATCTAGATTGTTGATGTAAAGTCTCCATTCTAGAAAGAGGTTCCATTCCCTATACAGGTGAACTTTGAGCCTTTGCCTACACAACAATCTAGATACTTGGGTCATCTCAACTTTTGCACATTTTTTCTGTGATGCGTTTTAAATCAATTGCAAAAAAACTAAATGGTCAATAGATTAAGTGCTGACACACTTAATGCAAACCAAAGTTCACATGTATGGTCAACATGTACTTTATGGTTCATGGCAGCCTTTTTTATACCTCTACCCCAAATCTTCAGCTGGTTTTCGTCCAAAATGGTGATATTTTGTGCAAGTGTAACGAACAAGCACACGAAATTCCAAATTCCAAATTCCTTGGTGTTACCTGTGCAGATTGAACCACCCCAGGACGATGCAAGGCGAGCCCCAAGTCGACTCTCCTCTTCCGATGGCAGCTACTTGCACCCAGTGAAACACATGACCTGAAAATACAGGCTCCTCCGCCACGAACTGCCATACCATTCCCGGACCATAATGGCATTCCTTTCGCCACAAACCCAGGGCTAACAAAGATCCTTCAGCAACTACTACAAAGGTGGCAATAAGAACCGTATGTACAGTACATACACTAGTCGATTTCAGTGACCAATTTCAGTGACGACACTCAAAACTCACTCAAACTTCTTAGTTTACTCTTGCCACCCCCCGTCCCCTCAATTTTTTCACTGTCACAAGGTTTGGGACAATGGTAGTGTAGCAAGCGAGCGCGTGTCAATGAAGAGGATTGAGTGTAAGAATCTCCAACGTTGGAGTTGGGGAACGAAATACGAAAGTTTCTGCACGAAATTTGCAGGTTGAGCTTCTGTGGATTTCGATTGAATGGAGAAGGCGAGATCGCTTTGAGCTGTGGAGGTGAACTTCGTTTTGGGGATTCTTGTTGCAAGACAGAAGGCGTGTGTTGCGTGCCGTGAAAAGGAACGGTGATGAAGGGAAGAGTGGACAACTGATTTTGCTTTTGGATGGAGCACCAACCCAACTGCGGCAACGAATGAACCAGGGATTTTTTTTTTCTTTCTCTTTCTTTCTTTTTCTTGCTTCAAAGGCAAAGTGACTTTGCATTGACAAAAGCTACATATGAGGAAGCTTGAATAGGGTTTTACTAGAAAAGCGAGCCCATATTATACAAACAAAGTCTCTTGTAGTGTAAGTGCTTGTTTATTTTTTGTCTGGTGGCAAGTGGCATTTGGGAGAGAGAAAGAGAGGGGGAGGAAATAACTCCAAAGTCCAAACTATGTTAGATTGCAGTAATTACGTCACGGTTCATTTTGGGTTGCACGACTGGCCTTGTGGGTTTGATGAAGTGAATTAAAAATACATATCTCCGTTAGGAAGAAGACTTTATATTTAGATAATACTAGCTCATTCATGTCTATTGCACTAGCTTTAGATGAGAGACAAGAATACTTAGGGTCCATTAACTATCAACTTAAGTACAATGACCATAGATGCAAAATGAAATAATTGGATGATACTTCTTCATGTTGTGATAAGAGTTGCAACATTGCATAATTAATATAATAAATTATTAATTTGTTGTAATAATTTTTTGAATAATTGAATATGAGATGGTAGTAGTATTTGATTTGTAAGTGTAGATTTAGTGTATTTAAGGGAGATCATGTGTTTGTTTAAGGGAGGTGGCTGTTTTCAAGTTTGGGTTTTCTAAGAAGTAAATATGTTGAGTACTTAATTTCTATTTGATTGAAGGTGTGCATTATTGATTGAATAGTGGCTTTTTAAATGTTGAGTGTATTGTGTAAAGAATTGGTTGAAGAAACATGTGTAGTATCACATGAGTTGTGGCAATTGGTTGGTTTCCATGACCAAGTTGCATTAAGATGTAACTAGTTTGATTTAAGGTATATAGTTTGAAAATTGCTTTGAGCCCACATGCGATTAATTATTCTTAGATTCTATTGTACCTTCCTTTATTTTAAAGTAATAAAAATCATAGAAGGATTTGGATTATAAAAACTTGGTTTAGAATTAAGGTTGAAACTCCCCATTTATGACTTTGATGATCACTACCATGCGGGTTCTATTAGCATAGTGATAAATTCATTCATTATTGCACAATTTGAAGGGTTATTTTTCAATTGCTATTGTAACCATGTAGGGAATTTAGAGAGACACATAAAAATTTAAAGGAGTGAGAATATATGATAGTCCCCTTCTTAAGACAACAACATACACTAGTATAAAATTACAAATCCACTATGGATAGAAATGATTTTGTATTAATATTGTATTAGTTTCATCACAATCTGTGTGAACTTTAATATATATTTAGCAAAAAACATTCAAGTCAATGGTGATTAATATGCTTGTTTGACCACTTATAATATTTTTTGTTTTTATTTTAAAAAATGAGTTGACTAAAATACTTGTAGAAATTTCTCTAAATTGTTGTTCTATTGGATTTTCCTTTATGTGAATTCAATAAAGCTAAACATGTGTAGCCAAAAAAGGGATGACAAAGGTCAAATAAAGGGTTATTTTACATTAGCACAAGTGTTTCTTCTTAATATTAAAATCACTCAAAGCCGAGCATATTTATAAAAGCTTGTCCAAAAAAACCAAAGCAAAAATAAGTTCTTGCCTTACACACTATTCAATGTAAGTTAATTGAAACCTTTAGTTGTAATTTGTCTTTAAATGATTAAAAAATGAAAGCTCTCTTGGCATACAAGAATTATTGCATGAATTTTTGTTTCTTCCATCAAGCAAGTTAATTGATCTTGGACTATAAATACTAATATGAATTGAACTCTAGTTCATATTAGTTCAAGGCAATCTCAACCTTTCCAATCTATTTTGTAGAATAGTTAAACGAAGTTTCAATCAATGAAGCAACAATTCAATTTCAATTTTACTTCAATTTATCATGTTAGTATGTGTGACATGAATGTACCAAATCAAGAATATTTTAAATTAGAAAAGGTTGAATTTTTGGTATTGAAATATTTTTCACACATAAATGAATTGCATGTAAATTGACTTAATTAGTGCATTCACAATAATAACACCAACTTGCACTAATTTGAGACTTATGCAAATTATGCTAAGCCCATTAATAGAGAAGTTCACAACATATCCACACCAATGTGATTTATTGTATTTTCACACTACATGACATAGTATGATTGTCATCCAAATTCCATTCAATTTCAACTAAATTAATCTATTTTCATATATTTTAAATCCAAAAATTCATAGTAATTAGACTACATTCATCCATCATTGATCCAAATAGCTTGCAAGGATCTCACATTAATTGAATTAGTTTATGTAGTGACATTGATTTGGATGTGATACTAATTTTAGCCCTTCACAAATGGAATAAAGCAATGTAATATATGCTACTAGTGTGATTGGAGTGATAAAACTATTTACATCCACAAATATATATACAAATTGTAAATGAAATGTTAGTCATTGATTCATCCAAATGTATGAACATTGATACAAATGTAGCAATTCTATTTTGGAAAAAAAAATTGATGACTTTTCATCCATTCAAAAATGTATATAAAATAAAAATAGAAATAATTTCCTAAATTTTCAATTTATAGAAACTTCAAACTTCAATAATTTTCACATTTGATAAGTTCTATTGACTTCATAGTTTTGAATTTTTTTCATGAGATTATTATTATGGATGCTAATCATCCAAAGTATCTTTCAAGGAATATACAAAAAATCCAATGGATGGTTCAAATATATATATATATATATATATATATATATATATATATATATATATATATATATATATATATATATATATATATATAAAATTTTATTTAGATACTTTAGCAAATGTACAAGTATGTAAAGTTTCAACAAAAGCCTACCTAAAACTTTACATACTTGTGCGTTTCATCAAACTTGACATAATTGAAGGATGTTATTTTGAAGTTTCAAACATGGCTTTGAATGATTGAAAAGTTATTTAGACTGTGTTCATTATTCAAAATATAGATATTGGGGATATACAAGTCAACAACATCTAAATAAACAAATATAATTGAACAAATTTCTCTTAACAATATAATTAGTGTTATCAAGTTCTAATAAGATACAATTGAACAAATTTATCTTCATGATATAATTAGCGATATCAAGGTCTATTTTTTTGTCACATATAAAATAACTAAATTTCAATGTCTTTGTTTTGAGTTTCTATTCATTATCAAAATACATAGTAAGGTAGGAGGCTCAAAATTTGCTTGGACATTTAGAATTGTCCCTATAATTATCTCTAAAAAGAACAGAAAATGGTAGTTAAATTGACCTTTATAATCATTGAATGGAATGAGAAAAAAATATTATGTAATGCAAGAGCCAATCATTCTCCTTGTTCTCCCCATTTTCTTTACAAATTGCAAGTGAACAATTTATGGAAGATTTAGGTCATTTTTCAAACAAAAAGATATAGTTGTAGATTTATGGAAGATTTAGGCCAAATTGTACCATTTCAAAATAAATTTCTACTTTTCACCACAAAAAAGTAATCTCTTTTTGCCACAATTTTCCTGTTCCCATTAAAAATGTAGATGAAGTTGCCAAATTTGGATGAAAGAGTGCATGAATATGATTGAAAAGTATGTTTTTTTTCCCAAAAGATGGATGAATGTAGAAATACAATGCTTCACCAAATTTTAAATGATCGCCATCTTTGCACTCTGTAAAAAAAAAAGTAAAAAAGAAAAAGGGGTTGATTGAAACAATATTAAATTTGTCAATATCAAGCCCCATCCATAATAGTATGAAACGAAGATGTTATGTATTAATTTGATTCCACATTGAATTTGCTATTACTGAATTGAATTTATAATGATTCAATGAATTATGAAATTAATAATAGTGAAGTATATTAGAAGTTGGATTTCAACGCCAGTTTCAATATTACTCCCTGTTGTTTAGATATGGAACCGTAATTGAATTTCACATTCTAAAAGGTTGATGTTGTCCTGATGCGCTCTTCAAGTAAGTTTAGTTGTGTGCATTGTGCGCAAAGGGTTGTTGACATTTTTGTCACCTCTTTCATTTCACGACACGGATTGTAGTCTCTGTAGCTGCTAAGATGAATCTCTAATGCAGTACGTAGCAGTTAAAACTTTACCCTATCAATCTTCTCCCGTAACCTGCGCGTTCTTGTAAGCTACACACCATTTTTTAATGCAATGGAACGAGCCATTGCATTAAATAAAATAAAAACACAAAACAACCAAGCCTCACAGGCTGGACAATGAAGAGATCAGAGCACGAAAGAGAAACGGAAACAGGACTTGCACACAGTTTCGGTTGGCAATACAAAACTGAACTGAATATGTAACAGATTTGTTCATTTTCTATTTAGTTGCAACCTCGCGAACCTCTCCCTTGCGGGGTGTACCTGCTCTTCGTCGGCCTTCCTGACTAAACAGCTTGTGAACTACCGACCAATCCGAGCAAATACCACTCAATTTGAATTGCCAAGAAAACGCTGTTGCTACTTTGGAAACCCCCCCGCTCTTCGAACTGGACATCTTAGCGTGACTTGCAAATCCTAATTCATAACTTCCATGACAACGGAACTGGGACAGTCGGGTACTCAGTGGTGGATGCGGCAAAACAAAGCTCAAAGCTAGGGCGACGAAACGGAATCATAATCGTAACCAAAATATTTGATGATGCTAAATTACGAACAAAATTCGAGGTTAGCAATTTCAATAGACCAATCAACTAAGTACCGACCTGACAGCAACAAAATTGACACCAAAACATGAATGCAAAAGAAAAAAACTCGTGAAATACAAATCCGGATTCGGCATAGTCTGTCTATTCATTAAAGAGGATGTACAAATCAGATGAGGTATGGTCTCAAGAACCAGTCCAACTCATCTATTTGCTGACCTACATAACAGGGTAAAAATTCACCCTGCTCCAATTCCTAACACCATCCCCAAAATTCTCTACCGTTTCAAAACTGCCTCACAGTTGAATTGCAAAAGTGGGTTAATTGTGAACATTTAATCAACTTCCTCCATCTTGCTTCCTTCCTCCTCGGCATCAGCCTCCAACGCAGGCATGTCAGCATCGGCATCGGCAGTTGAGTCGTCGTCAATGCTCAACCCGAGCTTCAACATCCGGTGAATCCTGTTGCCGAAGGTGTTCGGCTCCTCCAAACTGAATCCTGACGTCAACAATGCAGTCTCGAACAACAGCAGCACCAAGTCCTTGACGCTCTTGTCGTTCTTGTCAACCTCAGCTCTCTTCCTCAGCTCCTCCATGATCTGGTTGTCGGGGTTGATCTCCATGGTTTTCTTTGAAGACATATAGCTTCCCATGCTGCTGTCACGCAGGGCCTGGGCCTTCATGATTCTCTCCATATTAGCAGTCCATCCATACTCGCCGGTCACAAGCACACAAGGTGAGTCGACAATCCTCTCGGAGACAACAACCTTCTCAACCCTGTCGCCCAAGATATCTTTCACGGTCTTGCACAGAGGCTCGAACTGCGCCTTCTTCTCTTCCTTTTTCTTCTTCTCATCCTCGGTTTCCTCAAGCACCAAGCCTTCCTTGGTCGCAGAAACCAACTTCTTGCCATCGTACTCCTTCAGTTGGCCAACAGCGTACTCATCGATGGCGTCAACCATGAAGATGACCTCATATCCCCTCCTCTTCAACTTCTCGAGGAATGGCGAGTTCTCCACTGCCTTCTTGCTCTCTCCGGTGATGTAATAGATGTCCTTCTGATTGTCCTTCATCCTGGTCACGTAGTCCTTCAAGCTGGTCATCTCGTCGCCGCTCTTGGTGGAGTGGTACCTCAACAAGTCAGCAAGCTTAGTCCTGTTCTGAGTATCCTCGTGGATGCCCAACTTCAAGTTCTTCGAGAAAGATTCGTAGAACTTGAGGTAGTCCTCTTTGTTCTCAGAAATCTCCTGGAACATGTCCATGCACTTCTTCACCAAGTTCTTCCTGATAACCTTCAGGATCTTGCTCTGCTGCAAAGTTTCACGGGAAATGTTCAAGGGCAGATCCTCAGAATCGACTACACCCTTCACGAAGCCCAAGTACTCGGGGATCAAGTCCTCGCAGTTGTCCATAATGAACACCCTCCTTACGTACAGTTTGATGTTGTTCGCTTTCTTCCGCGAGTCGAAGAGATCAAAAGGAGCTCTCCTCGGTACAAAGAGAACAGACTTAAACTCAAGCTGTCCCTCAACAGAGAAATGCTTAACGGCCAGATGATCCTCCCAATCGTTGGTCAGACTCTTATAGAAAGCAGCGTATTCCTCTTTAGTCACATCTTCAGGTTTGCGCAGCCAGATGGGCTTCTGCTTGTTCATCAAGGCCCACTCGTGCGAAACCTCCTGCACCTTCTTGGTCTTCTTTTCCTTCTTCTTCTCGTCCTCATCAACTTCCTCGATCTTACCCTCCTCCTCGTCCTTCTTCTCCTCCTTGATGTCTTCGTCCTCGTCATCGGACACCTCCTTCTCTGTAGTCTTCTCAGACCACAGAGAAATAGGATAACTGATGAACTCAGAGTGCTTCTTCACGAGGTCCTTCAACCTCCTCTCCTCGAGATATTCAAGCTGGTCTTCCTTCAAAAACAACTTAATGTGTGTTCCACGGCCAAGAGGCTCACCAGTGGTATCCCTGGTAATTGTGAACGATCCTCCAGCCTGAGACTCCCAAATGTACTGCTCGTCATCGTTATGCTTGGATGTGACGATCACCTTCTCAGCAACAAGATACGCAGAGTAAAAACCGACACCAAATTGTCCAATCATGCTGACGTCGGCTCCTGCCGTAAGCGCTTCCATAAACTCCTTGGTACCGGATCTAGCGATGGTTCCGAGATTATTAACCATGTCAGCCTTGGTCATGCCGATACCGCTATCAATGATGCTCAAGGTGTTGTTGGCCTTGTCCGGAACAATATGAATGAAGAGCTCAGGCTGTCCCTCGAGCTTGCTTTTGTCGGTCAAAGACTCGAAACGGATTTTGTCCAAGGCCTGCAACAAATTCAATATAAGTATCAGAAGAAATACCACAACACTTTCATATCTAGGACATCCCCCCGGAACGTATATCCATTGACAAATACACAAATTCGCTAAACAAAACATCGCAGAAATGAACTCGTATAAACACGAATGAACCCCCCCCCCGACATCCATAATCATCCACATACGGGAAAAGACTCAATGGCGTAACAAACGATGACTAAAGTTCAAACGAAGCACAATGCGACATCAAACAACACAAAACTTCATTGCAGTGAAGCACATGGCAACATCACTATACACAAAACTAAAGTAAGCACACTGCGACATCTGAAAACTTGCGGCTGCCTAATTGGACAGAACACAAGTACAGAAAAAACATTCCATTGACAAGCTAAGCACAGCCATGGCGGCAAAAAGTACGACGGGTAGCTCATCTACCCCGGAAAGAAACTCTTACAAGGAACCTCAAACCCTTCCAGCGGTCTACTGAGACTTAGCAAAAACTTGTATTCAAACAACTACGAGACTTGTACGCAAAAACTTCGATGCAAAAACTTCTATGCAACGTCGACGGGACAAAATGACATTTACATGGCGGAGAAAAAAATACTTACATCAGAACAGTTACTGATCAACTCTCGCAAGAAGATTTCCTTGTTGCTGTAGAAAGTGTTGATGATCAAACTCAACAACTGGTTAATCTCCGCCTGGAAGGCGAAGGTCTCAACACCCGCCGCAGCAGCATCCTCAGCCATGGTGACCACCGCCTTTAAACAAAACCTAAACGAGAAAGATCAAACCCTCGCCGCACCTTGACCCAAGGCAGAAATATGAAAACAAAGCGACAACGAGAATGCAATAGCAATAGCAGAAATCGATCGGCCGAACCCTACAGGAAACGATCACACGAAATCTGAATGCTGGAGAGAGCAGTGAAGACGAGGGGAGGCGCAAAGGGTTGGCGGTTTTGATACCAGAACGAAGGACCCCAAGGTCTCTAGAGGCTTCCACTGGCGCCACGAGAGCCGTTGGATGGTTACCGTCGACGGCGGAGATCTGTCTTCCCGGGCTTCTAGAGCCATCGGCCGCGCTTCCAGACTCTTCCAGGAATAGTCTGCGAGAAAGGGAACTGTCGGCAGGAACAGATCCTGACCGTTGATGTGGCGCATCCGACGGTTCCGATGCGCCTGGTGAGTTCCGTTGGGGGTTTAGTATTAGGGCGACGGGAGTCGGCCCCCCTCTGGCACTTTCTTTCCGCATCTAGATCTTTCCATGATGCAGTGGCGCATTTCTTCTCTTTTCGTTTTCTTAATTATATTTCTTTCTGTTGCTTTGGGATTTGTGGAGGGGACCTGTTCAGTCGGAGTCTAACTGAAGTTTTGCAACACCAATGGCCGGTGACTGGAATGTGTGTATGCAAAGTTAAAGGCATTGAACAGGTTATATGTGCAGGAATTTCAGGAGTTGAAATTTCAATTCCTGAGCAGCAGGAGGGAGGGGGTTCTGCAAATAGAACCTGCTGTACATTTTTCAATCACAACCTTTGATCTTCATGATCCAAGGGTGTAGGAAGCAAGTTGAAAGGAAAGAAAGTTATGAGTTGCAACTTGGAATGGCAATGGTGACAAATTGCCAATAAGATGGTGCCATGCTAGTGTTGAAAAATCAACAACAAGTTATGAACAGATTACAAATCACTTGAAACT